>CM077087.1:21219163-22661663 GCA_039513925.1 Platanthera zijinensis | reverse complement strand
AAAAATTGTATTATTGATTTTTATTTTTTTACGGTCATTTTGGGTACTTATATGTATATGTGGTGGTCGACGGAGCGGGCGGAGCCCGCCAGGAGCGGGCGGAGCCGGCCGTCGTCGGTTGGATCCCGCCGTCGTCGGTCGGAGCCCGCCTTCGTCGGTCGGGTACTGTCGCGCGAGGCCATAGGGGCGGGTACTGTCCACGACAAATGTTGCCGCCCACGACAAATGTCGCACCACCGGCAAATGTCGCATCCCGGCGAATGTCACACCCCGCTGATTGTCGCACCCCCGCCGAATGCCCCCAGGGCCGAATGCCCGTGCCTGTCACTTGTATATATATACGAGTGACAGGAACGGGCCTCCGCCCCGATGACCACGCGCCACAGTACCCGGCCGGCAACAGCGGGATCCCCCCCCCCCCCCCCGGTGGGCTCCGCTCGCCCCCCGGGTCGATGTGGGACCTTTTTATAATTAAAATTTTACTTTTTAAATTATTTTAAATGTTTTATATATATCTATTATATATTTTTTTATATTAATTTTAATTTATATTTTAATATATTTTATATATTAATATTTTAATTTACATTTTTAATATATTTTATATATTAATTTATATACTTTAAAAAAATAACCCGATTATCACGGTCTTCTCCGGCTCGCTCCGCCGACTGCCTGACCGGAGACCCCCAGCAGGTTCGTCGGGAGCAGGGGAGCCATCGCCGGCAGTGGCCCCGCCGGAGCGCCACCGGATTACCGTGGCAGGTTCGCCTGCTCCCGGCGAACCTGCTGGGGGTCTCCGGTCAGGCCGCTCTGCCGCCAACGCCGGAGAAGGCCGCAATTTTTTTGGGGGGGGGGGAGGGGGGCGACTTTCCTGATCGGGTTTAGGAGAGAGAAGCTTTTAGAATTTTTTGATTTTTTTCATTTGCAAACCTATTTCGCTATTTGCAGTTCAAGATCTAACGGTTTTGGATCAAAGCACCAAGATCTGACTGTCACCTATTTTCCTCCTATTTTCAAACTCACGCTATTGACAGAACACATATATTTTTTTAATATAATATAAATATATATATATATTTATATTTATTTATTTATTTAACTACATTAAAGAACTAGTTTGTAGTGGTACAATTAATCTTAAATACCTAACATGTGACAAGCTTTTGATTTCATCCATACAATGAAGAGAGAGGAAGAAAGAGAGAAAAGAGAGGGGGAGAGGAAATCTTTATAGCACTTCTATCCCTACATTTAGGGATATGAGGGAGAGGGGGAGAGAAGTGAGAGAGAGAATTAATGAAGTTGATTGTTTGGGTAAAAATCTATATTTTTTACAAAATAAAAATAGGAATATTAGACTATTAGTTCATATATTTTTACAGTCATTTTAAGTATTCATATGTATATGTTTTGAATAAAAGTAAGTACTCATATTCAGGCATAACACGTTCATATGCGAGTGCAACCCGCTCATGGGCGGGTGCAACCCGCTCATGGGCGGGTGCAACCCGCTCATGGGCGGGTGCAACCCGCTAATGGGCGGGTGCAACCCGCTCAAATACGGGTGTAGCCCGCTCAAATGCGGGAGCAGCCCGCTCAAATGCGGGAGCAGCCCGCTCAAATGCGGGCGAAGTCCAATAAGAGTCAGCGAGCCCGGAGCCCGGGCGGAGCTGCTCGTGTATATATTTGTATATATGCACACACAAGAGTGACAGTGCACGGAGGGCCCCATGTACCCCGCGAGGCAGTACCCCGCAAAGCTTCTTTAAAATATTTTATTTTTTGAAATGTCAAATATTTATAAAAAAAAAAACAAAAATTACAGATTCTTCAAAATTATTTTTTTCATTGGAATGTCAAATAATTGTAAAAACAAAAAAATTACATTAAAGGTCACCCCTGTTAAGGGAGAGCAAGAGGACACCTTCCTATACTCGGCATAGTACCGGGCCGCAGGTAGTTGCAGCTTGAGGTGCAAATTTGACCTGGACCCGGTGCCTGACCCGAATCTGAGCCCGACAAGTCCCGGGTCTAGTTAGGCATGGGGCAGGCCCAGTCCAGGCCTAAGGGGGCTCAACAAGCCCCCTTATTTGGCTAAGCCCCGGCCTGGTGCCAGGCCCGGGCCAAGCCCGGGCAGGGCCAGATATGAAAGTCAGCTCCCAACATAAAAAAAAATGTTGGGTCTAGCATTAAAAAATGTCGGCCCAACATTTTTTAATGTCGGGCAGCGTGCGCAGCATTTGATATAGTATAAGGCATATACGAGTAGGACGAGCTCTCCTCACATACTTGTCAGGTAATCAAACTTAATTTGCATCAGGCCTGACCCCAATTTGAATAGGACCCAACCTGAGACTGACAACGAAAAATCACGTGCCCAGAAGGCCTGATCCTACCCCTAGTTGCAGCAACAAGCGGAGAGCCAACAGTAGAGCTGTCACTTAAAACCGCAAACCGAACCGGAATCGAACCGGAATCTCAAAGAACCGGACTGAACCGTTCACAAATTATTCGGGTTCCGGTTTGAATTTTGGAACCGTGAACAACATTGGTCCGGGTGTGGTTCTTACATTTTATTATCCAGACCGGAACCGAAACCGGAACCACAACATACAAGTCTCAAGCGGTTTCTAGATTTTTAGACCCGATCCGAACCGGACCGAAGTAGAACCGAACCGCAACCCGTTTATTATTATTATTATTATATTGTTATTATTTTATAATTTATCTATAATATTTATACTTACTATCATGAGTGAAGCTGATGCAGTTTGAACCCAAACCGCAATCGCATTAAAGGGGGTAGATTTTGGACCGAACAAAACTTCACCGCATAAAAATCGTATGACATGGTTTGACATTGGTGCGGTTTGGAGTTAATTTTTGCAGTGCATTTTTTATTTTTATACAGTTATATAATATATTTTCAATTTTACTTACATATTTTTTTGAAAAATTTTATTTAAAAAATATAGAAGATATACAACTACTATTTATTAGTAATCATGAAAGACAACTAATTGTAGGCGGTTGTTACGGTTGAGCATGCCGATAAGACGTTCGCAAGCCAACTAGAATTCGTGGCAAGTCTGCACGCGTAGGCAATTGATACTATCTCACCGATCGCGGAAAAGGTCGTCGAGAAGTGCGCAACATAATAATTCCTATTTCGATGTTTTTTGAGTTTTACTATTTGCAGCCCACTTTTATTTCATTCCGCCAAACTTGATTTTGGTTTTAGTTGGAACCGATTGGAACCGGACCGAACCGCATGGAACCGGACCGAACCTATAGTGGCCGGTTTGGTTTTGGTTCTTGTTGAACCGTAATCGGAACCGTTGACACGACGGTTCCAAAAATTAAGCTAGAACCGGAACCAGTCAAACCAAATAAGGTTTTGATTCTAATTTGAAGAATCATTACCTTAGTGGTTCGATTCATGATTTTAGTAGAACCGGAATCGAACTGAAACCGTGACAGCTCTAGCCACCAGAGCCCCTTTATATAATGCCTAAAATAACCGAGCCTTCTCCTATTATTTTACATTCTAAATTTCAAATTTTAGACACCCTTATTATTACTTATACCCAAAAAGCTCTCTTTATAATTTCAAAAAAAAGCTCTCTTTATCTGCAATGTGGGACTAATTGGATATAATTATAACTCTTTTTGACTGTTAGGGTTAGGTGTTTGTCGATCAACCACCGGCGGCATAGGCAAGCGGAAAAGGTTCGCGAGGAGGCGACAAGTCATCAGGATTTTCACACGCTTGCATTCGAGTCGGCTTCTCCCGTGCTCGCTGACTCTTAGCGGATTGCGCCAGTATTCGAGCGGGTTGTGCCTGCATTCGAGCGGGCTGCGCCCGCATTTGAACGGACTGCACCCGCATTCGAGTGGGTTGCGACCGCATTCGAGAGGGATATGCCCGCATATGAGCTCTTACTTTTATTGAAAGCATAAAGATTTGAGTATTTAAAATGACCGTAAAAAATATGAAACATTATTCTTATTTTAATTTTATAAGAAAATGTAAATTTTTATCAAAAAAATTAATCTCTCTCCAATCCCTAAATGTAGGGATAGAAGAACTATTAAGATTCTCTCTCTCTCTCTCTCTCTCTCTCTCTCTCTCTCTCTCTCACTCTTCTCTTTTTCTTTCTCTCTCTTTATTGGATGGATGAGATCGGAAACTTGGCACTTGTTGGATGGCTAAGATTAATTCTACAACTTCAAACTACATCTTTAATGTAGTTATATATATATATGTATATATATATATATGTATATATATATTTATATATATATATATATATATATATATATATATATATCCGATGAATCTTCCAATATGTTTGAAGGGGTTCCCTAAGATAGGTTCGGTTGAATTAAATTGACGCGATCTCGATCGACTTGCTGACACAATTCCAATAGACCAAATCTCGTGCGATTTCGAGTCTGTTTAATCTTACAAATGGACGCCAAGACACTTGTACGCGCATATACGCTACCACACCACCTATCAAGTGCTGCAGATAGTAAAATCCTTCAACATAGAGTGCAAATAATAAAATTTCACATCATATGGTACAAATAGTAAAATCCTCCAACATGGGGGTGTAAATAGTAAAATTTCTCAATATCGGGTGCAAATAGTAAAAAATTCTCGATCATGTGATGCAAATTGTAAAATTCTCCATCCTGGGGTGTAAATAGAAAAATTCTCCAGCATGAGGGTTCAAATAGTAAATTCTCCATAATGAAGTGCAAATAGTAAAATCCTCCAACATGAGAGTGTAAATTGTGAAATTCCTCATTATGGGGTGCAAATAGTAAAATTCTCCAACATGAGGGTGCAAATAATAAAATTCCACATCATGAGATGCAAATAGTAAAATTTCACATCATTGGATGCAGATAGTATAATCCACACATTATGGGGGATGCACGTAGCCAAATCCCATGATAAAGTGTGCGTAGTAAATTTCCTAAAAATGTGCATCATGAACTATAATAAATTGGGCTGCAAATATTGAATAGAGAAGTTACGGTATGCGGATAGCCGCGTAACCATCGTAACTACTCATATGCCCTAGAAATAGGACCCTAATCTCTCCTTCATTCTTATCTTCTCATTTTGCTTCTCCTCCCACGCACGTGAGACTTCTCTTGAAGATCTCCTTGTGTCTTCGAAGAATCCCTCGAAGATCTTCGATCTCTTTTGAGCACTCTTGCATGCGTTCCTTCTTACGTGCATTCCTCCTTGCGCGTGTTCCTCTTTGCATGTGTTCCTCTTTGCGCACATTGTGCCACGCGCACACGGCGCCATGTGCACATGTACTATGTGCACCCATGCACTCTGTGCACATTGTGCTCTGCGCAAGTTTCACCTTGTCCACTTCGTACATAAGATACTTTGCGCCCAACCCATCGCTGAAAGAACGTCAGCCCAGACTCTCCTATGTCGTTGTGTGTAATAGAAGGCAAGCCACAAAATCTAGATCGTGTCGTGTGCGCCGCTCTAGACTCCTTCGTGTGCAGCATGAGGCAAGCCGCAGTCACCAGATCACGCCAAGTGTGCCGCTCCTGCTTCCAAGCACCCGTTGCAGACTCCAAATCGCGCAAAGCACCCCGCCCCCAATTCAGATCATCAACAAAAGACTCTTGAGCGCAACACTCTTCTCTACGCAGGAAAAAAATATTTAGCTTCGCGAGCGGTGGTCTGCCACCCTCAGAGCTTCTCTCCCCCCCCCCCCCCCCCCCCCCCCCCAACTATAACAAGAGTCAGTCAGTCTCCCTCGATTTCTCTAATAAGGTTTGTAACAACACAAGAAGATAGTGTTGGTTTGGTCGGCACAGCTCCGATCACGTGATTTTTCACCTATTTCCGGGATTTTTCACGTAAAAAATCTTCTTTTCAGTTGTCCTCTTTCTCTGTTACTGTTTGAGCATTCGACTACTCTCAGGCTAAGACGATCCAATAGAGACCGATTTGAAGAAGTTTTGAGTTGGCCGCAACAAAGTTTATGGTCGATCATGAAAATTATTTAATCACATGTGTAATACGCTCAATAAATAATATATAAAACGAATCTAAAACAAAACTGTGATGAGAAATCTAAAAACAATTTTGCTCGGAGACAAAAAAATTTAATAATAATTAAATTTTACAATTTGATGAAAAAAATCATTTAATAACATAATTGAAGGAAAAAAGATTTATTCATATATAATATTATAATTTATTTTTCTCTGTCATTTCTATTTTCACAGTTCACACACTCTTTTATCTTATCTATTTGCAGGCCTGCAATAGATATTTGCAGACCAATTTTTTAAAAAAGGAACAATTTATTCCTATAATAAAATCTTCTAATTGCCGCCCCTCATCGCCCAACCCTAATTTCGCGATTTCCTCCTCTGCACGCCTGGACCGACCGCCACCGCCGTCTGAAGCGCTTGCCAACGCCGTCGGTGACACTCCAAAGCCTCGTTGCCGCCGGCGCCGCAGTCTGGAGCACTCTTCGCCGTCGTCGGTATGTTCCTCTTCACTCCGGCTCTCCTTCATTGGTAGGAAGAGACCATTTGAAGAGATTGGCGATTCGCTCAGCAAGAAGTATATTGCTCGGAAGATTGGGTGTCATTCTGCGGCCGGCGAGGATCTTCGGAGGAATGTTGGCGGCGGTGAGATCGTTGTTTCAGAGCTTAGAATGGATGTAAGAGAAGGAGCTAGTGGCGAAGACGGCGGAAGCGAAATAGGAGAGGACGATGCATTGAGGTCGGTACTTGGCCGGCGGGGCAAAGTGCTGATGACGACGATCCTTCACCGCCGGAGGAGCGGTGGAGGTTAGAGTGGCGAGAGCAGGTGCAAGAGAAAGAGGGAGTGGTGGTAAATCCAACTGATGAGTTCCACCTTAATTTATAAAGATGGGGAGATCCCCATGATCCCCACCAATGGAGATCATGGGTGGGCCCTCCTTACCCTCATGATCTCTCATGGAGATCATGGGGGTAGGCCCCCATTTTCTCCCACCGTCCGCAGAAGGAACCGCCACTGATGGTTCCCCTCCGGCCGGCCACGGCCATGGCCCGCGGCCATGGCCGGCCGCGGCCATGGCCGGCCGCGGCCATGGCCGGCCGCGGCCATGGCCGGCCGCGGCCATGGCCGGCCGCGGCCATGGCCGGCCGCCGCCATGGCCGGCCGCCGCCATGGCCGGCCGCCGCCATGGCCGGCCGCCGCCATGGCCGGCCGCCGCCATGGCCGGCCGCCGCCATGGCCGGCCGCCTCCATGGCCGGCCGCCGCCATGGCCGGCCGCCGCCATGGCCGGCCGCCGCCATGGCCGGCCGCCTCCTCGCCGTCGGCATCATCCGGGCGGCCCCACCTCGGGGTGGCCTCCCCGCCGTCCGATTGAGGGAGAGGACCCACCGGCCGTCCGATCGGAGCAAAACCACCCACTAACCCACTATGTTAGTGGTGGGGCCCGTCATAACTTCCCCCTGAAGCCTATAAAAGGACCCCAGGGGCTCCTCATTTGATCATCTTCTTCTCCTACGCTTCCCCCTTCTTCTTCCTCAGGTGGGAGCTCTCCCGTTTTTCTCCGCCGGCGGCCACCCCTCGTCGCCAACAACCAGCGGCCGCCTCTCGCCGCCAACCACCGGCAGCCGCCCGCGACCTCCAGCGGCCACCAACGGCTATCAGCACCCGCCAACGGCTATCAGCACTCGTCGTAGGCCATCGGCACCCGTCAACAGCTATTGGCACCCCACCAGCGCTCAATTACAAAGGGAGCACTCCAAGGACAGAGAAAGACGAGCAGGGGAGGCAGTGACAACCCTTGGATACGCGCCGCCTCTAAGCGCGCGCGCCTAAAGCATCCCGCGTATTCCACCGTCCAAGTCCCGTTGGCGAGGCAGTCTGTTGCCCACCAACGGTTGCATACAGTCTCTCTCTCTCCTCAAGATTGTAACGGGAGCGTCCTGTCGCCCCGATTCACCCAACATACTGTAATCACTCCGATCTAGTGGATTTTGACCGGCAGCGAACCAGACACGTGATTTTTCACCCGGTTGAAGGGTTTTCCACGTTAAAACTCCTTGTGTTCATTTCCCCTCTTCAACTGACTGTGTGCGCGCTCGACCGCTCCGCGAGCTAAGGCGGTCCAAGTTAGTCCGGATCGACCGGAGCGCTGAGTTTGGCCGCAACAGTTTGGCGCCGTCTGTGGGAAACATTCCTCGTATCCTTCGCAGAGCAAATCCATCGCCCCTACTACTGCAATGGCAAAGAGGAGTGCTCGCGCCGCCGAAGGATCTGCACTTGGCGGACACACTGAGCCTGCACGATCTCACTCTCCGGTAGACGTGCCGCTAACCACGGGAGCAGCCCTAGCTCCCGCGCCTGCCTTGGAAGGACGTATCCGCCAGATGTAAGAACTACAAACCGAAATGCTCACCTTGCTCCGAAACTTGGGGGCACCAGTCATCCTCTCATTACTGAACCCGACGCCAGAATCTCGGCAAAGAAAAGAGCAAACTATTACGGGACAAGAAGAGTGGCGTCAGCTTGCGCCTCGACGGCAAGACCCTTCAGGGACTGGGGGCAGCGTCTACCTCAAGGATACTCCCCTCCCAGCACCATCCACGATGATGCAACCCATGCGGCACGGAATAAGCCAACATTCCACCACCTAAAGACTCCTCAGTCATTCGAACAAGTTGTTTTACGGCCATCAGAAGAACTCCCTGCCCCCACCAGGCCTGGCCTGCACAGAGAATACGACATAGAAAAGGAATTCTCAAGCACAAATAGCTCCCCCGTACCTGCAACATCACTCCAAGAGATGTATGACCACTACCTCGCACGCCCTCATCATGAAGAGAGTACTGGAAACACAATGGCTCCTGGCACTTCAGCCACAAAGCAAGAACCAGATGAATACCTACCTAACAATAACTCACCTAGCTCCTGGGCAGTCACGGGCATAGAAATCCGTAGTTTCAGTGGGACAGGCAACCCACTGGCACACCTGGAGTATTTTGAAGCCATCATGCACGCTCGCAACGCCTCAGATCAACTCATGATCCGAGTATTTTCAACAACACTAATAGGAGAAGCTCGGACTTGGCTTCAATCCCTACAAAGAGAAGATACTGACAGCTACATCGAACTCGCCGCCCTCTTCATCAAAAGGTTCATGACGGTCGAAAAGCCCTCACCAGAAAATCCGAGACCAAGCAGAGACAGAAGAGGAAGAAAGAAGATGAACCAACCCATACAATGTGAAAAGAACGACGTCAGAATCAAAGTCGCCTCGATGGTCGTCAGCACAGCCCTCCGAGGAATGGGGGGCAACATTCGCTCCAGCAATACATCCCTCTGAATACTACCTGCACTAATGTGATGTATGCAATTCAGAACAATCCATCATTTCAACGACCAAGAGCGCCGCGGCCAAACCCCAAGGCAGACCAGACAAGATACTGCGAATATCACCGAGGTCACGGCCACAACACGAACGAATGCAATGAACTAAAAGAAGAAATCCAACGACTGGCCAGCTTAGGAGCAGTTGATCAATTCCTATCAAGAAGAAGACCACCTAACAACCAGAGCATAACATGCACGACGATCACAATTGACGAACCGTCCACCAAATTGAATCAAGTTCTAGTGGACAAGGAGGTCACCACCAATATACTATTTTTATCAACTCTGCTTCAGCTCAAGCTCACCGCCGGATATCTCAAACTAACATCTGCAAGCGCTCATGTTCTCGGGGATCACCCGGTACCAATCATCGGCACAATCACTCTCCCAGTCACTCTCAAAGATGCATACCGACAGACATCCTATGACGTACAGTTTGTCGTCATCCAAGCTGATTCCGACTACACAGCAATACTCCAGCAGTCACTCTGGGATGTCTTCCAATCCTGCTCAAGCCACCTCCACCCTTAAGTCGTTTCATTCGGTTGATTATTGTGTTTATTAAAAATTATAGAAACACGCCCGTCTGAGCTAGTAAGAACTATCCAAACGGCCTACATCTCGCTTTAAACTATTTAAACCGTAGGACCAACCCCGGGCATGTTATCACCGCTCTTAAATTACTCCATTCATTTTATATTATTCTTCTCTTTACTTATCTTAACAGTAAGAGGATCGAGAAAATGGCTTGCCCGCATGGAGATCATACAATCAAATGAAACATATGACACTAATCAAGAGCAGCACCGTGAGGGCCTGCCCCCCTCACAAAGAAGCCGCGAGCCCGTCTCGCGCGAAAAGCCGTGAACCTGTTCCACGCAACACCGTGGGGGCCTGCCCCCCTCACGAAGAAGCCGCGAGCCCGTCTCGCGCGTAAAGCCGTGGACCAGTTCCACGCAACACCGTGGGGGCCTGCCCCCCTCACGAAGAAGCCGCGAGCCCGTCTCGCGCGTAAAGCCGTGGACCAGTTCCACGCAACACCGTGGGGGCCTGCCCCCCTCACGAAGAATCCGCGAGCCCGTCTCGCGTGAAAAGCCGTGGACTAGTTCCACGCAACACCGTGGGGGCCTTGCCCCCCTCACGAAGAAGCCGCGAGCCCGTCTCGCGCGAAAAGCCGTGGACCTGTTCCACGCAACACCGTGGGGGCCTGCCCCCCTCACGAAGAAGCCGCGAGCCCGTCTCGCGCGAAAAGCCGTGGACCTGTTCCACGCAACACCGTGGGGGCCTGCCCCCCTCACGAAGAAGCCGCGAGCCCGTCTCGCGCGTATAGCCGTGGACCAGTTCCACGCAACACCGTGGGGGCCTGCCCCCCTCACGAAGAAGTCGCGAACCCGTCTCGCGCGTAAAGCTGTGGACCAGTTCCACGCAACACCGTGGGGGCCTGCCCCCCTCACGAAGAATCCGCGAGCCCGTCTCGCGCGAAAAGCCGTGGACCAGTTCCACGCAACACCGTGGGGGCCTGCCCCCCTCACGAAGAAGCCGCGAGCCCGTCTCGCGCGAAAAGCCGTGGACCTGTTCCACGCAACACCGTGGGGGCCTGCCCCCCTCACGAAGAAGCCGCGAGCCCGTCTCGCGCGAAAAGCCGTGGACTTGTTCCACGCAACACCGTGGGGCCTGCCCCCCTCACGAAGAAGCCGCGAGCCCGTCTCGCGCGAAAAGCCGTGGACCTGTTCCACGCAACACCGTGGGGGCCTGCCCCCCTCACGAAGAAGCCGCGAGCCCGTCTCGCGCGAAAATCCGTGGACCTGTTCCACGCAACACCGTGGGGGCCTGCCCCCCTCACGAAGAAGCCGTGAGCCCGTCTCGCGCGAAAAGCCGTGGACCTGTTCCACGCAACACCGTGGGGGCCTGCCCCCCTCACGAAGAAGCCGCGAGCCCGTCTCGCGCGAAAAGCCGTGGACCTGTTCCACGCAACACCGTGAGGGCCTGCCCCCCTCACGAAGAAGCCGCGAGCCCGCCTCACGCGAAAAGCCATGGACCAGTTCCACGCAACGCCGTGGGGGCCTGCCCCTCACGAAGAAACCGCGAGCATCCCTCATACAAACTAGGCCGCCAGCCAGGCCCGCGCACTAAGCCATGAGTGTCACAACCCGCATTTTCCCAACATTTAAAATGCTATCAGAGTAGGGAAAGCTACGCGTTGCGATGCCACGTCACGTAGGGGGCGTCTACTGACGTTAAGGCAATTCATCCTTCTTCGCAGTTCAAGAAATATTATCATTAAATCAAGAGATTCAAGTAAAATTTATGCAGAAAAAATTAACAAGCCGCGTCCCTCGGCTTGGTGGATCAACTAGTCCACGCTTTTAAAAAATATAGTTTTACGCAGCGGAAAAATACTTGATTTAACTACTTAGTGGCCTAAGTGAACATGAAGACTTAGTGAGGTGCACCATGCCAGATCGAACGTGTGGATTTACCATATATACGAAATAGATTTATCACGCGTAAAAAAAATAGTGAGATTAGCATTTCAAAACATATTATGCAATGCAACAATTGCCTTAACATATCTAACAAGGGGGAGTCATAAATCCCACCAATATCCAACCATTCCAGAACAAGTGTTCAAAAGTGAACCATAAGTAACAGCAGCAGTTGAAGCAAAAAAAAAACTAACTAATCGACTCCACGGGCGTCAACACCTGACACGAACCCATGGGCCGACAAGTCCACAGAAACTCTACCTCAAAGAGTCAGAAGACAGCAACTAAAACAGCTCTGCACTAACACCTGCTACTGTCCAGAACCTGAGGCATTCAAAGAAAGAACACCTCAGAAACAAGTACAAGTGGTGCAGAAAAAGAAAGTAAGCAAACCTCCGCGAGACCGGAGGGAAACAGGAGCTGCAAGGGTCAGTCATGACAAGCTAGCAGCAAGAAATCGACAAGAAATGAAATAACAGGAGTATCTAATCAGTAAAAATAAGCTCACCAAACAAAGGAGAGAACACAGGCGATGACAAAACTCGCCATAAGCAAAAGAAAAGCCATCCGTTTTCAAATTATTAATCATATTACTCTTGTTCAGAATTATAGAGACTGATCAGCTCATCAAAAAAAAAGGAACGCGTGCGGGGATATTCCATCTCACATCGTCACGAGTTTCCAACAGATATAACATTTTAAATGAGAGCGTGCGGGGATATTTCATCTCGCATCGTCACGACTCTCCAAACAAATTCATATTTTAAAAGGGGCATCGCACCGGTGGCACCGCCAACATCGTGTACGATCCCCAACATATTTATCATTTCCCAAGCAAAGGGGCAAGACCCATCAGAACATAACATAACCTTTCAAATAACAAGGTGAGGAAGAGAAAGTTTTATTAAGCAAAGGGCTAAGCAGACAATGAAACTAGCATAACCGAAATTAATGGAGCAAAAGAGAAAAAAGGAGGGGTAATATGGCACAGTTAAATCAAAGCACCGGCTTAGAGCGGTTATATGGAAAAGGGAAAGAGCAAGGGCAAGAACACCACTTGTCTTAGGTTTTGCTGGAAAAACTCTCTGAATCGCTCCCCGTTGTAGATCGGGTTAAGAGAAGACGAGAGGAGTCAAGATCTACAAGAGATCGGGCTAAAAGAGGTTAGGGCACAAAAGACCTAACAAAAAAAAGTTTCACGAAACGGACAACGCTTACCATGAAAACGAAGCTCTCTTCGAGAGCTTTCCAGATCTATCCTCAAACTGAGAAACCGAGCACTGGAGCTCCGTCGGCGGTCACCGGAAGCCTTACGGACAAGAAAACTCACGCTCTCGCTTTTCTCTCTGGTTCGGCTGAAACTGGGAAAGGAGGGGGAAATTTGGTTATCTCAACCTATTTATTCTCAGCCAAGGTCATTATAAATTGCAAAATAGGGCATTACCTAGGATATATAAATTGTTTTGAAGTTTTAAAACGAAAGGGGCAGTTTTCGAAATTTCTGCGCGCAGCCACACGAGAACGACAAAAAGAGGGTCAAGATGGCTTTATTTCGAAAAGTCGCCAACATGAAAGTTGTAGATCTCGTCGAGACGAACAACTTTGATGTTCAACACTTTTTAATTAGGAGTCGTTGTGACCCCCAAATCGTCGACCGAAAAGTCAGTACGCACATGACTCAAATCGTCGACCGAAAGTTGCAGATCTCTGAGCTCTGCTCAGAGATCTCTGAGCTCCGCTCAGAGATAAAATATAGGCTATAAAATTTATATCTCTGAGCGGAGCTCAGAGATAAAATTTAGGCTATAAAATTTATATCTCACATGCTATTACGAAGGCCCAAACGAGTGCCGAAACGGACGAAATTCGCGCTGTAGGCGAATGTCGACGCTACAAACCTAACGACGAAGTCAGAATCAAAATCCGACGCACCGATCTTGAGTTATAGCCTAACGAAGTTAGGATAATTTATAAATTATTTAAAACTTCAAACGCGCGCCGAGCCTCCAAAAATGCTCGGATCGTGACGAAACTTGACGAGCAAATCAGAAATTATATAACTTAGCTTCCCGATGTAAAAAATTTTTGGTTCCGACGCATATACCTAAAATATAGCTGGTCAAACCCAACAGACGCAAAAACGCACAAACGACGTCGCACCGTCAACTCACGGACACGTAACGCCCTTCCGTCATTATGACATCAGCAGGCAAAAGAATAATACCAGAAAAAATCGGGGGCGTTACAGTCACTCCTCCTAACAGAAAGTTTCGTCCCGAAACTTGACATACGAACGGAAACCGCTTCAGATCTTATGAAAACTACTGGAATACAACATTTGATAGTAAATAATGAAAGTAAGAATACAAAGACAAGGAAGAAGAGACTCACCGAGACGATCAGCTGAAGAGGTGCGGGTGAGATTCCCGCATGACTGATTCTAGCTCCCAAGTCGCGCTCTCGACGTCATGATTTCGCCATAAGACTTTGACCATGGGAATAGATTTCCTCCGCAACACTCGCTCTTGAGTCTCCAAGATTCGGACGGGTTTTTCAACATAAGACAGATTGGGTTGAATCTGGGGCACCGAATCGAGTACATGACGGTCATCGCGAACACACTTTCTTAACTGGCTCACATGGAATACATCATGGATGCCAGGAAAGGTAGCAGGCAAATTCAACTTGTAGGCAGATACTCCGATGCGCTCAACGACCTGAAAAGGCCCAACATATCTGGGATCCAACTTGTGATTCTTCCCAAATCGTTTAACGCCCGGCATCGGAGAGACCTTCAAGAAAACACTGTCCCCAACCGCAAACTCCAGATCCGCCCTTCTTTGATTGGCGTACTTTTCATACCGCTCCTGAGCAACCCGGAGCTTCTCCCGGATATTAGTCACCGCCTCTTCCATCTCCATCAAAGCTTCCGGACCTAGCAACGGTCTCTCACCGACTTCGGCCCAAAACAAGGGTGTCCTGCAGCGCCTCCCATACAGCGCTTCAAAAGGGGCCATCTGCAGACTTTCTTGAAAACTATTATTATAAGCAAACTCCATGAGTCTGAGGCGCTCGTCCCAAGCTCCACCATGCTCCAAAATGTAGCACCTAATCATGTCTTCCACGATCTGATTAACTCGCTCCGTTTGTCCATTGGTCTGCGGATGGTATGCGGTCGAAAACCTGAGGTCGGTGCCCAAAGCTCCTTGTAAGCTCTGCCAGAATCGCGACGTAAACCTGGAGTCTCGATCTGACACGATACTCACTGGCACTCCACGCAAACGGATGACCTCATCCAAATATAACTCTGCTATCTTCTTCATAGAATAACCTATCTTGAAGGGAACGAAGTGAGCACACTTCGTCAATCGATCAACTATAACCCAAACTGAATCATGTCCACGAGGAGACCTGGGCAATCCTGTAATAAAATCCATCGATATGCTTTCCCATTTCCACATGGGAATCTCCAAAGGGGTCAGTTTTCCTCCAGGCCTGCCATGATCGGCCTTCACTCGTTTGCACGTGAAGCACTCCGATACAAATTTGGCGATGTCGTTCTTCATGCCCGACCACCACACGATTTGCTTCAGATCTCTGTACATCTTGGTGGAACCCGGGTGGTAGGCCACACTAGATCCGTGAGCCTCCCTACAAATCATAACTCGAATATTTTCCACCGCCGGGATACAGAATCTACCTCTATACAAGAGGGTGCCAAGCTCATCGATGGAGAAATCAGATAATTCTCCTTTCTCGGTCCTTCCTCGGAGATGCTGAAGATCTGGGTCTTCTTTCTGATGTAACCTGGTGAGGGTGATCCACGAAGGCTCTTCTGCCTCCAACCGAGAGCGCTCGCCACAGCTCACCGCCGAAATATCCATCAAAAGAAACTCCTCAACTAAGGCTTGAACAGATAAATTGAAGATCTGAGCCGCCTTCCTACTCAAAGCATCGGCCACCACATTGGCCTTACCAGGATGATAAAGGATGTCCACTTCATAATCAGCAACATACTCCAACCACCGGCGTTGGCGCAAATTCAGCTCTTTTTGTGTAAATACATACTTCAAGCTTTTATGGTCGGTATAAATCTTGCACACAGCGCCATATAGTAAGTGTCTCCACAGCTTCAAGGCATAGATCACCGCCGCAAACTCCAAATCATGAGTAGGGTAATTTTTCTCATGAACCTTCAGTTGTCTAGATCCATAGGCGATCACCCTCCCCTCTTGCATCAGAACGCATCCAAGCCCGATGTGGGAAGCATCAACATACACCGCAAACTCCACTCCCTCAATAGGCAGAATGAGAATTGGAGCCGAACACAACCTTCTCTTCAGCTCTTGGAAAGCCTCCTCACACTTATCACTCCAAATGAAGGCGGCATTCTTCTGCGTAAGCCGGGTCATCGGAGCGGACAACGTGGAGAAACCCTCCACAAATCTCCTATAGTATCCGGCCAAACCCAAGAAACTCCTGATCTCCTTCGGAGTAGAAGGTCTCTTCCAATCCATCACCGCTGAAATCTTGGTGGGATCAACAGAGATTCCATCCTTGCTAACCACATGTCCTAAAAAGGACACCTGAGGCAGCCAAAACTCGCACTTGCTTAGCTTAGCATACAACTTATGCTCTCTCAAGACAGACAGAACCAGACGTAAATGATAGGCATGTTCCTCATCATTGCGGGAATAGATAAGAACGTCGTCGACGAAGACGACAACAAAACGGTCAAGAAAATCCTTGAATACCCGGTTCATCAGATCCATGAACGCAGAAGGCGCGTTGGTCAAACCAAAGGACAACACGAGGAATTCAAAATGTCCGTACCGGGATCTAAAAGCAGTCAGGGGAATGTCTGACTCACGAACCCTCAGCTGGTGGTAGCCTGAACGAAGATCAATCTTCGAGAATTTGGTGCACCCACGCAACTGATCGAACAAATCATCAATCCGCGGCAACGGATATCTATTCTTGATCGTCACCTTGTTCAACTCTCGATAATCAATACACAGCCTCATGGAACCGTCCTTCTTCTTCACAAAGAGAACAGGAGCAGCCCATGGAGAAGTACTCGGTCTGATGAAACCACACTCCAGAAGCTCATCCAACTGGACACGCAATTCTTCTAATTCACGAGGCGCCATGCGGTACGGTGCCTTGGCAATGGGCCGGGTGCCTGGTTCGAGGTCTATGGAAAACTCCACCTCTCTTCCGGGAGGGAGAGCGGAAAGCTTGCCAGGAAAAACATCAGGAAACTCTCGCACCACCGGGATACTCTCCACGGTTGGCTCCACACGAGAAGCATCCACCGCACAGATAGAAACTAGAAAACCCTCGCAACCAGAAGCTAAAGCTCGGCAGGCACGTACCGCAGAAATAATCGAGGAACTCTCCCGAGGGAGACCATAAACGCTCAATGGACTTCCATCGCCCAACTTGAAATCTAGTCGCTTCTCCTTGCACTTGATCACGGCATCATACTTTGACAACCAGTCCATCCCAAGAATCACATCAAAATCTGCCAAATCTAGCATCTTCAAATCTGCCAGAACCTGGACACCACCCAAGGAAATGGGGCACTCCCGGATACCCCGATCTGACGTAACCTGATCTCCAGACGGAAACTTAACGGACAAGGCATCATCCAACCGGTCAATAGACCATCGGTGCCTATCAACAAAGCTCCTAGCAACGAAAGAGTGAGACGCTCCCGAATCAAACAGGACACGCGCCCATTTATTCTTCACCTTGAATTCACCTAAATAAGCGTGCGTCACTAGACAACTAGTAAGCTAAATTTAGAAGAAAAGAGAACAAGTTTGGAGGAAAGAAACTAACCAGATATCACGTGTGCTGAGGCTTGAGCCTCCTCTCTGGTCAGCACATTAAGCTTTCCTTTAGCCTTGCTCACGAACTGCGGGGGCGGCGGCAAGGTCTGCAGGGGAACCGCCGAAGTCACGGTCTGAAAGTATGGGCAGTCGGCCTTACGATGCCCTTTTTGTCCACACTAGAAACAACAACCAGCCTTCTTGTAACAACGGGCCGCCTCATGCCCGGGCTTAGAACAGAAAGAGCACACTGGGATCGCCTTAGGTGCGTCCTGAATTGCACTAACCTTTAACGGCTCCAACGCCTCGAGCCTCTTGAAACACCTCTCGAACGGATGGCCTCGCTTGCCACAGAAGCTACAGTGCCCCACACCCCTCTTCTTCGAGTCCGAGTGTGACGCCTTAGAAATCTCCCGCTCATCAGATTTCCTCTTATCACTCTTGGTCTGCTGTCCACGAATCTTTGTCTTCTCAATAGATTCGGCCTTCAATGCGGCCTCCACCGCTTCAGCATAAGTCCTTGACCCATAGGCGCTAGCCCATTGCTGGACGTCGCCAGTGAGACCACCCAAAAACCGCTTCACCCTTCCTTCCTCCGAGGCCACCAACTCAGGGGCGAATCTACTCAACTTGCTGAACTCGATCTCGTACTCACTGACGGTGAGCTGCCTCTGCTTCAGATGCAGAAAGTTGTTCATCAATCGGTCGCGCTCCACTGAAGGGAGGAACTTCTTAAGCAACAACTTCTTAAATGTCTCCCAAGAGCACCCCTCGGTGAGACCTTCCTTCTCCCTAGTCCACCAACCTTTCGCCAAACCCTTCAGTTGATAAGCAGCCACCATCACCTTTGAAGCCTCCGAGATACCTGAATAGGAGAACATCTCCTCCATGCTGATCACCCAATCATCCAGGGCCATGAAGTCTGCCCTACCATCATAGGTAGGAGGTCCCAAACGCTGGAAGTGAGAAATGAAGTTCATCTCCGGTGGCAATGCCACTGGAGGCACCAGGGGAGCAGGCACGGCTTGGCTCACCACCGGTTCTTGCACAACAGGCTGCTGCGCCGAGGCAGCAGACACCAAGGACTGAATCTGAGTCTGCATTGCAACCAACTGTCTCGTCAAGGCCTCGTTGCTCTGTCGCAGACCTTCGATAACAGACTCACTCTGACCACCAGAAGACTCTCCCTCAGGTAGGGGAGTCGATCGCGTCACTCTCCTACGAGACATGTCTACAAGATAGAGGCACATTAAATCAGAAATAGGCTTAAAATGCTTAAGCCAAACAGATTCGGAAATACTCCGGATTAATTCGGAACAGGAAAGAAGACAACCTGCTATTGCTGTTACCTTGTTCTGGAATTTCATGAAATGATGAAATGATTAAACTTAGGATGATGCACCATCATCCTATTGACTCTTGTGCTATGACATGAGTGCATGAACATTTAAATTTCTTTTCAAATCATGTGTGTACATATGTCATCTGTTATGTGTTTAACTTGGCACGCGTGCTTATGCGATGATATGAATGTATGCAGTGCTATGCATTCTAGAATGAGGCCTTGATGCATGTTATGAGCGGCGTACACATGTAATGTTATGCATCCCATACTACATAACATTACATGTAACGAAAAAGAAAACGTGCTAATGGGCATCCATGTAATGGTGGTTATGCATCTCATACTACATAACCGTCACATGTTGCCACCTATGGTGGATCCATATACAAACACATATTATGCATCCCATACTACATAATATGCCATGTATACTTCTTATCATGCTATGAGTGTAGTGACTATGCTTCGGTCAAGACATATTGATGACATATCGGTGTGTGTATACAATGAAATGATCTAATGAGGTTCTGCTTAGGATAGCGGTCGTTTGGCTCACACGCCAAACCACCAACTACCTTTTTCACAGAACCTCCCTCTGATACCAACTGTCACAACCCGCATTTTCCCAACATTTAAAATGCTATCAGAGTAGGGAAAGCTACGCGTTGCGATGCCACGTCACGTAGGGGGCGTCTACTGACGTTAAGGCAATTCATCCTTCTTCGCAGTTCAAGAAATATTATCATTAACTCAAGAGATTCAAGTAAAATTTATGCAGAAAAAATTAACAAGCCGCGTCCCTCGGCTTGGTGGATCAACTAGTCCACGCTTTTAAAAAATATAGTTTTACGCAGCGGAAAAATACTTGATTTAACTACTTAGTGGCCTAAGTGAACATGAAGACTTAGTGAGGTGCACCATGCCAGATCGAACGTGTGGATTTACCATATATACGAAATAGATTTATCACGCGTAAAAAAAATAGTGAGATTAGCATTTCAAAACATATTATGCAATGCAACAATTGCCTTAACATATCTAACAAGGGGGAGTCATAAATCCCACCAATATCCAACCATTCCAGAACAAGTGTTCAAAAGTGAACCATAAGTAACAGCAGTAGTTGAAGCAAAAAAAAAACTAACTAATCGACTCCACGGGCGTCAACACCTGACACGAACCCATGGGCCGACAAGTCCACAGAAACTCTACCTCAAAGAGTCAGAAGACAGCAACTAAAACAGCTCTGCACTAACACCTGCTACTGTCCAGAACCTGAGGCATTCAAAGAAAGAACACCTCAGAAACAAGTACAAGTGGTGCAGAAAAAGAAAGTAAGCAAACCTCCGCGAGACCGGAGGGAAACAGGAGCTGCAAGGGTCAGTCATGACAAGCTAGCAGCAAGAAATCGACAAGAAATGAAATAACAGGAGTATCTAATCAGTAAAAATAAGCTCACCAAACAAAGGAGAGAACACAGGCGATGACAAAACTCGCCATAAGCAAAAGAAAAGCCATCCGTTTTCAAATTATTAATCATATTACTCTTGTTCAGAATTATAGAGACTGATCAGCTCATCAAAAAAAAAGGAACGCGTGCGGGGATATTCCATCTCACATCGTCACGAGTTTCCAACAGATATAACATTTTAAATGAGAGCGTGCGGGGATATTTCATCTCGCATCGTCACGACTCTCCAAACAAATTCATATTTTAAAAGGGGCATCGCACCGGTGGCACCGCCAACATCGTGTACGATCCCCAACATATTTATCATTTCCCAAGCAAAGGGGCAAGACCCATCAGAACATAACATAACCTTTCAAATAACAAGGTGAGGAAGAGAAAGTTTTATTAAGCAAAGGGCT
This sequence comes from Platanthera zijinensis, assembly GCA_039513925.1. Taxonomy (NCBI): domain Eukaryota; kingdom Viridiplantae; phylum Streptophyta; class Magnoliopsida; order Asparagales; family Orchidaceae; genus Platanthera; species Platanthera zijinensis. The sequence continues at coordinate 22,640,704 of CM077087.1, read as the reverse complement.
AAGCAGACAATGAAACTAGCATAACCGAAATTAATGGAGCAAAAGAGAAAAAAGGAGGGGTAATATGGCACAGTTAAATCAAAGCACCGGCTTAGAGCGGTTATATGGAAAAGGGAAAGAGCAAGGGCAAGAACACCACTTGCCTTAGGTTTTGCTGGAAAAACTCTCTGAATCGCTCCCCGTTGTAGATCGGGTTAAGAGAAGACGAGAGGAGTCAAGATCTACAAGAGATCGGGCTAAAAGAGGTTAGGGCACAAAAGACCTAACAAAAAAAAGTTTCACGAAACGGACAACGCTTACCATGAAAACGAAGCTCTCTTCGAGAGCTTTCCAGATCTATCCTCAAACTGAGAAACCGAGCACTGGAGCTCCGTCGGCGGTCACCGGAAGCCTTACGGACAAGAAAACTCACGCTCTCGCTTTTCTCTCTGGTTCGGCTGAAACTGGGAAAGGAGGGGGAAATTTGGTTATCTCAACCTATTTATTCTCAGCCAAGGTCATTATAAATTGCAAAATAGGGCATTACCTAGGATATATAAATTGTTTTGAAGTTTTAAAACGAAAGGGGCAGTTTTCGAAATTTCTGCGCGCAGTCACACGAGAACGACAAAAAGAGGGTCAAGATGGCTTTATTTCGAAAAGTCGCCAACATGAAAGTTGTAGATCTCGTCGAGACGAACAACTTTGATGTTCAACACTTTTTAATTAGGAGTCGTTGTGACCCCCAAATCGTCGACCGAAAAGTCAGTACGCACAGGACCCAAATCGTCGACCGAAAGTTGCAGATCTCTGAGCTCCGCTCAGAGATAAAATATAGGCTATAAAATTTATATCTCTGAGCTCCGCTCAGAGATAAAATTTAGGCTATAAAATTTATATCTCTGAGCTCCGCTCAGAGATAAAATTTAGGCTATAAAATTTATATCTCTGAGCTCCGCTCAGAGATAAAATTTAGGCTATAAAATTTATATCTCTGAGCGGAGCTCAGAGATAAAATTTAGGCTATAAAATTTATATTTCACATGCTATTACGAAGGCCCAAACGAGTGCCGAAACGGACGAAATTCGCGCTGTAGGCGAATGTCGACGCTACAAACCTAACGACGAAGTCAGAATCAAAATCCGACGCACCGATCTTGAGTTATAGCCTAACGAAGTTAGGATAATTTATAAATTATTTAAAACTTCAAACGCGCGCCGAGCCTCCAAAAATGCTCGGATCGTGACGAAACTTGACGAGCAAATCAGAAATTATATAACTTAGCTTCCCGATGTAAAAAATTTTTGGTTCCGACGCATATACCTAAAATATAGCTGGTCAAACCCAACAGACGCAAAAACGCACAAACGACGTCGCACCGTCAACTCACGGACACGTAACGCCCTTCCGTCATTATGACATCAGCAGGCAAAAGAATAATACCAGAAAAAATCGGGGGCGTTACAGTCACTCCTCCTAACAGAAAGTTTCGTCCCGAAACTTGACATACGAACGGAAACCGCTTCAGATCTTATGAAAACTACTGGAATACAACATTTGATAGTAAATAATGAAAGTAAGAATACAAAGACAAGGAAGAAGAGACTCACCGAGACGATCAGCTGAAGAGGTGCGGGTGAGATTCCCGCATGACTGATTCTAGCTCCCAAGTCGCGCTCTCGACGTCATGATTTCGCCATAAGACTTTGACCATGGGAATAGATTTCCTCCGCAACACTCGCTCTTGAGTCTCCAAGATTCGGACTGGTTTTTCAACATAAGACAGATTGGGTTGAATCTGGGGCACCGAATCGAGTACATGACGGTCATCGCGAACACACTTTCTTAACTGGCTCACATGGAATACATCATGGATGCCAGGAAAGGTAGCAGGCAAATTCAACTTGTAGGCAGATACTCCGATGCGCTCAACGACCTGAAAAGGCCCAACATATCTGGGATCCAACTTGTGATTCTTCCCAAATCGTTTAACGCCCGGCATCGGAGAGACCTTCAAGAAAACACTGTCCCCAACCGCAAACTCCAGATCCGCCCTTCTTTGATTGGCGTACTTTTCATACCGCTCCTGAGCAACCCGGAGCTTCTCCCGGATATTAGTCACCGCCTCTTCCATCTCCATCAAAGCTTCCGGACCTAGCAACGGTCTCTCACCGACTTCGGCCCAAAACAAGGGTGTCCTGCAGCGCCTCCCATACAGCGCTTCAAAAGGGGCCATCTGCAGACTTTCTTGAAAACTATTATTATAAGCAAACTCCATGAGTCTGAGGCGCTCGTCCCAAGCTCCACCATGCTCCAAAATGTAGCACCTAATCATGTCTTCCACGATCTGATTAACTCGCTCCGTTTGTCCATTGGTCTGCGGATGGTATGCGGTCGAAAACCTGAGGTCGGTGCCCAAAGCTCCTTGTAAGCTCTGCCAGAATCGCGACGTAAACCTGGAGTCTCGATCTGACACGATACTCACTGGCACTCCATGCAAACGGATGACCTCATCCAAATATAACTCTGCTATCTTCTTCATAGAATAACCTATCTTGAAGGGAACGAAGTGAGCACACTTCGTCAATCGATCAACTATAACCCAAACTGAATCATGTCCACGAGGAGACCTGGGCAATCCTGTAATAAAATCCATCGATATGCTTTCCCATTTCCACATGGGAATCTCCAAAGGGGTCAGTTTTCCTCCAGGCCTGCCATGATCGGCCTTCACTCGTTTGCACGTGAAGCACTCCGATACAAATTTGGCGATGTCGTTCTTCATGCCCGACCACCACACGATTTGCTTCAGATCTCTGTACATCTTGGTGGAACCCGGGTGGTAGGCCACACTAGATCCGTGAGCCTCCCTACAAATCATAACTCGAATATTTTCCACCGCCGGGATACAGAATCTACCTCTATACAAGAGGGTGCCAAGCTCATCGATGGAGAAATCAGATAATTCTCCTTTCTCGGTCCTTCCTCGGAGATGCTGAAGATCTGGGTCTTCTTTCTGATGTAACCTGGTGAGGGTGATCCACGAAGGCTCTTCTGCCTCCAATCGAGAGCGCTCGCCACAGCTCACCGCCGAAATATCCATCAAAAGAAACTCCTCAACTAAGGCTTGAACAGATAAATTGAAGATCTGAGCCGCCTTCCTACTCAAAGCATCGGCCACCACATTGGCCTTACCAGGATGATAAAGGATGTCCACTTCATAATCAGCAACATACTCCAACCACCGGCGTTGGCGCAAATTCAGCTCTTTTTGTGTAAATACATACTTCAAGCTTTTATGGTCGGTATAAATCTTGCACACAGCGCCATATAGTAAGTGTCTCCACAGCTTCAAGGCATAGATCACCGCCGCAAACTCCAAATCATGAGTAGGGTAATTTTTCTCATGAACCTTCAGTTGTCTAGATCCATAGGCGATCACCCTCCCCTCTTGCATCAGAACGCATCCAAGCCCGATGTGGGAAGCATCAACATACACCGCAAACTCCACTCCCTCAATAGGCAGAATGAGAATTGGAGCCGAACACAACCTTCTCTTCAGCTCTTGGAAAGCCTCCTCACACTTATCACTCCAAATGAAGGCGGCATTCTTCTGCGTAAGCCGGGTCATCGGAGCGGACAATGTGGAGAAACCCTCCACAAATCTCCTATAGTATCCGGCCAAACCCAAGAAACTCCTGATCTCCTTCGGAGTAGAAGGTCTCTTCCAATCCATCACCGCTGAAATCTTGGTGGGATCAACAGAGATTCCATCCTTGCTAACCACATGTCCTAAAAAGGACACCTGAGGCAGCCAAAACTCGCACTTGCTTAGCTTAGCATACAACTTATGCTCTCTCAAGACAGACAGAACCAGACGTAAATGATAGGCATGTTCCTCATCATTGCGGGAATAGATAAGAACGTCGTCGACGAAGACGACAACAAAACGGTCAAGAAAATCCTTGAATACCCGGTTCATCAGATCCATGAACGCAGAAGGCGCGTTGGTCAAACCAAAGGACAACACGAGGAATTCAAAATGTCCGTACCGGGATCTAAAAGCAGTCAGGGGAATGTCTGACTCACGAACCCTCAGCTGGTGGTAGCCTGAACGAAGATCAATCTTCGAGAATTTGGTGCACCCACGCAACTGATCGAACAAATCATCAATCCGCGGCAACGGATATCTATTCTTGATCGTCACCTTGTTCAACTCTCGATAATCAATACACAGCCTCATGGAACCGTCCTTCTTCTTCACAAAGAGAACAGGAGCAGCCCATGGAGAAGTACTCGGTCTGATGAAACCACACTCCAGAAGCTCATCCAACTGGACACGCAATTCTTCTAATTCACGAGGCGCCATGCGGTACGGTGCCTTGGCAATGGGCCGGGTGCCTGGTTCGAGGTCTATGGAAAACTCCACCTCTCTTTCGGGAGGGAGAGCGGAAAGCTTGCCAGGAAAAACATCAGGAAACTCTCGCACCACCGGGATACTCTCCACGGTTGGCTCCACACGAGAAGCATCCACCGCACAGATAGAAACTAGAAAACCCTCGCAACCAGAAGCTAAAGCTCGGCAGGCACGTACCGCAGAAATAATCGAGGAACTCTCCCGAGGGAGACCATAAACGCTCAATGGACTTCCATCGCCCAACTTGAAATCTAGCCGCTTCTCCTTGCACTTGATCACGGCATCATACTTTGACAACCAGTCCATCCCAAGAATCACATCAAAATCTGCCAAATCTAGCATCTTCAAATCTGCCAGAACCTGGACACCACCCAAGGAAATGGGGCACTCCCGGATACCCCGATCTGACGTAACCTGATCTCCAGACGGAAACTTAACGGACAAGGCATCATCCAACCGGTCAATAGACCATCGGTGCCTATCAACAAAGCTCCTAGCAACGAAAGAGTGAGACGCTCCCGAATCAAACAGGACACGCGCCCATTTATTCTTCACCTTGAATTCACCTAAATAAGCGTGCGTCACTAGACAACTAGTAAGCTAAATTTAGAAGAAAAGAGAACAAGTTTGGAGGAAAGAAACTAACCAGATATCACGTGTGCTGAGGCTTGAGCCTCCTCTCTGGTCAGCACATTAAGCTTTCCTTTAGCCTTGCTCACGAACTGCGGGGGCGGCGGCAAGGTCTGCAGGGGAACCGCCGAAGTCACGGTCTGAAAGTATGGGCAGTCGGCCTTACGATGCCCTTTTTGTCCACACTAGAAACAACAACCAGCCTTCTTGTAACAACGGGCCGCCTCATGCCCGGGCTTAGAACAGAAAGAGCACACTGGGATCGCCTTAGGTGCGTCCTGAATTGCACTAACCTTTAACGGCTCCAACGCCTCGAGCCTCTTGAAACACCTCTCGAACGGATGGCCTCGCTTGCCACAGAAGCTACAGTGCCCCACACCCCTCTTCTTCGAGTCCGAGTGTGACGCCTTAGAAATCTCCCGCTCATCAGATTTCCTCTTATCACTCTTGGTCTGTTGTCCACGAATCTTTGTCTTCTCAATAGATTCGGCCTTCAATGCGGCCTCCACCGCTTCAGCATAAGTCCTTGACCCATAGGCGCTAGCCCATTGCTGGACGTCGCCAGTGAGACCACCCAAAAACCGCTTCACCCTTCCTTCCTCCGAGGCCACCAACTCAGGGGCGAATCTACTCAACTTGCTGAACTCGATCTCGTACTCACTGACGGTGAGCTGCCTCTGCTTCAGATGCAGAAAGTTGTTCATCAATCGGTCGCGCTCCACTGAAGGGAGGAACTTCTTAAGCAACAACTTCTTAAATGTCTCCCAAGAGCACCCCTCGGTGAGACCTTCCTTCTCCCTAGTCCACCAACCTTTCGCCAAACCCTTCAGTTGATAAGCAGCCACCATCACCTTTGAAGCCTCCGAGATACCTGAATAGGAGAACATCTCCTCCATGCTGATCACCCAATCATCCAGGGCCATGAAGTCTGCCCTACCATCATAGGTAGGAGGTCCCAAACGCTGGAAGTGAGAAATGAAGTTCATCTCCGGTGGCAATGCCACTGGAGGCACCAGGGGAGCAGGCACGGCTTGGCTCACCACCGGTTCTTGCACAACAGGCTGCTGCGCCGAGGCAGCAGACACCAAGGACTGAATCTGAGTCTGCATTGCAACCAACTGTCTCGTCAAGGCCTCGTTGCTCTGTCGCAGACCTTCGATAACAGACTCACTCTGACCACCAGAAGACTCTCCCTCAGGTAGGGGAGTCGATCGCGTCACTCTCCTACGAGACATGTCTACAAGATAGAGGCACATTAAATCAGAAATAGGCTTAAAATGCTTAAGCCAAACAGATTCGGAAATACTCCGGATTAATTCGGAACAGGAAAGAAGACAACCTGCTATTGCTGTTACCTTGTTCTGGAATTTCATGAAATGATGAAATGATTAAACTTAGGATGATGCACCATCATCCTATTGACTCTTGTGCTATGACATGAGTGCATGAACATTTAAATTTCTTTTCAAATCATGTGTGTACATATGTCATCTGTTATGTGTTTAACTTGGCACGCGTGCTTATGCGATGATATGAATGTATGCAGTGCTATGCATTCTAGAATGAGGCCTTGATGCATGTTATGAGCGGCGTACACATGTAATGTTATGCATCCCATACTACATAACATTACATGTAACGAAAAAGAAAACGTGCTAATGGGCATCCATGTAATGGTGGTTATGCATCTCATACTACATAACCGTCACATGTTGCCACCTATGGTGGATCCATATACAAACACATATTATGCATCTCATACTACATAATATGCCCCGTATACTTCTTATCATGCTATGAGTGTAGTGACTATGCTTCGGTCAAGACATATTGATGACATATCTGTGTGTGTATACAATGAAATGATCTAATGAGGTTCTGCTTAGGATAGCGGTCGTTTGGCTCACACGCCAAACCACCAACTACCTTTTTCACAGAACCTCCCTCTGATACCAACTGTCACAACCCGCATTTTCCCAACATTTAAAATGCTATCAGAGTAGGGAAAGCTACGCGTTGCGATGCCACGTCACGTAGGGGGCGTCTACTGACGTTAAGGCAATTCATCCTTCTTCGCAGTTCAAGAAATATTATCATTAACTCAAGAGATTCAAGTAAAATTTATGCAGAAAAAATTAACAAGCCGCGTCCCTCGGCTTGGTGGATCAACTAGTCCACGCTTTTAAAAAATATAGTTTTACGCAGCGGAAAAATACTTGATTTAACTACTTAGTGGCCTAAGTGAACATGAAGACTTAGTGAGGTGCACCATGCCAGATCGAACGTGTGGATTTACCATATATACGAAATAGATTTATCACGCGTAAAAAAAATAGTGAGATTAGCATTTCAAAACATATTATGCAATGCAACAATTGCCTTAACATATCTAACAAGGGGGAGTCATAAATCCCACCAATATCCAACCATTCCAGAACAAGTGTTCAAAAGTGAACCATAAGTAACAGCAGCAGTTGAAGCAAAAAAAAAATTAACTAATCGACTCCACGGGCGTCAACACCTGACACGAACCCATGGGCCGACAAGTCCACAGAAACTCTACCTCAAAGAGTCAGAAGACAGCAACTAAAACAGCTCTGCACTAACACCTGCTACTGTCCAGAACCTGAGGCATTCAAAGAAAGAACACCTCAGAAACAAGTACAAGTGGTGCAGAAAAAGAAAGTAAGCAAACCTCCGCGAGACCGGAGGGAAACAGGAGCTGCAAGGGTCAGTCATGACAAGCTAGCAGCAAGAAATCGACAAGAAATGAAATAACAGGAGTATCTAATCAGTAAAAATAAGCTCACCAAACAAAGGAGAGAACACAGGCGATGACAAAACTCGCCATAAGCAAAAGAAAAGCCATCCGTTTTCAAATTATTAATCATATTACTCTTGTTCAGAATTATAGAGACTGATCAGCTCATCAAAAAAAAAGGAACGCGTGCGGGGATATTCCATCTCACATCGTCACGAGTTTCCAACAGATATAACATTTTAAATGAGAGCGTGCGGGGATATTTCATCTCGCATCGTCACGACTCTCCAAACAAATTCATATTTTAAAAGGGGCATCGCACCGGTGGCACCGCCAACATCGTGTACGATCCCCAACATATTTATCATTTCCCAAGCAAAGGGGCAAGACCCATCAGAACATAACATAACCTTTCAAATAACAAGGTGAGGAAGAGAAAGTTTTATTAAGCAAAGGGCTAAGCAGACAATGAAACTAGCATAACCGAAATTAATGGAGCAAAAGAGAAAAAAGGAGGGGTAATATGGCACAGTTAAATCAAAGCACCGGCTTAGAGCGGTTATATGGAAAAGGGAAAGAGCAAGGGCAAGAACACCACTTGCCTTAGGTTTTGCTGGAAAAACTCTCTGAATCGCTCCCCGTTGTAGATCGGGTTAAGAGAAGACGAGAGGAGTCAAGATCTACAAGAGATCGGGCTAAAAGAGGTTAGGGCACAAAAGACCTAACAAAAAAAAGTTTCACGAAACGGACAACGCTTACCATGAAAACGAAGCTCTCTTCGAGAGCTTTCCAGATCTATCCTCAAACTGAGAAACCGAGCAGTGGAGCTCCGTCGGCGGTCACCGGAAGCCTTACGGACAAGAAAACTCACGCTCTCGCTTTTCTCTCTGGTTCGGCTGAAACTGGGAAAGGAGGGGGAAATTTGGTTATCTCAACCTATTTATTCTCAGCCAAGGTCATTATAAATTGCAAAATAGGGCATTACCTAGGATATATAAATTGTTTTGAAGTTTTAAAACGAAAGGGGCAGTTTTCGAAATTTCTGCGCGCAGTCACACGAGAACGATAAAAAGAGGGTCAAGATGGCTTTATTTCGAAAAGTCGCCAACATGAAAGTTGTAGATCTCGTCGAGACGAACAACTTTGATGTTCAACACTTTTTAATTAGGAGTCGTTGTGACCCCCAAATCGTCGACCAAAAAGTCAGTACGCACAGGACCCAAATCGTCGACCGAAAGTTGCAGATCTCTGAGCTCCGCTCAGAGATCTCTGAGCGGAGCTCAGAGATAAAATATAGGCTATAAAATTTATATCTCTGAGCGGAGCTCAGAGATAAAATTTAGGCTATAAAATTTATATCTCTGAGCTCCGCTCAGAGATAAAATTTAGGCTATAAAATTTATATCTCTGAGCTCCGCTCAGAGATAAAATTTAGGCTATAAAATTTATATCTCTGAGCTCCGCTCAGAGATAAAATTTAGGCTATAAAATTTATATTTCACATGCTATTACGAAGGCCCAAACGAGTGCCGAAACGGACGAAATTCGCGCTGTAGGCGAATGTCGACGCTACAAACCTAACGACGAAGTCGGAATCAAAATCCGACGCACCGATCTTGAGTTATAGCCTAACGAAGTTAGGATAATTTATAAATTATTTAAAACTTCAAACGCGCGTCGAGCCTCCAAAAATGCTCGGATCGTGACGAAACTTGACGAGCAAATCAGAAATTATATAACTTAGCTTCCCGATGTAAAAAATTTTTGGTTCCGACGCATATACCTAAAATATAGCTGGTCAAACCCAACAGACGCAAAAACGCACAAACGACGTCGCACCGTCAACTCACGGACACGTAACGCCCTTCCGTCATTATGACATCAGCAGGCAAAAGAATAATACCAGAAAAAATCGGGGGCGTTACAATGAGTCAGCCCCACATCAATACACCATGACAAAAATCAACTCCCACCAACAACCATCTTGTGACAAAATGCATCTGTGCAAAACACATGACAACGACATACAAGTAAAGCTATCATAGAAAACAATGAATTGGAGCCCTAACGGAGACAACCTCAAAAGCTATAACAAAAGCAAATGACTACAAATAAATGACGAGACATACAACAACAGATAAGCACTACAGCTACTCATCATCAGCATCTGAGCTAGAACGCTCATCACCTGAAACGTCTGCAAAGCTGAAACTGGAAGTATCACACCCAAGATGCTTCCCTATGAAGCGAAAGGCCTTCGAAACACCGCGACGAAGCGCTAACTGACATATATCATCCACCTGAGGCTCTACTTCCTTGGGCCAAATGTCATCACGAACCTCCTCCGCAATCAGGTTGCGATCACGAAGATAGTCCAGCGACCCCAAGTACTCCGCAAGCCTAGCAGCCTTCAGCTCTGAGGTATGATCATCAGAAGATAACATCTCCACCTGCGCCCTCGCCACCTGAAGCTGAACCTCAAGACCTGAAACCTCTTCCCGCGCCGCTTGCAACTGGGTCCCCAAGCCAGATGTTTCCTCTTTCGCATACTTTAACATCTGGGCAGTCCTCTCCACCACGGCTTTCTCCACGTACAAGGAGGCACGCACATCTTCTAGATCAGACTTCAGCTCTGACCCCACTCGATGGTACTGCGCGATGTCCCTGTCATGTTCTTCCTTGAGAGAAGAGAGTGAGCCCATCGACAATCGAAGCTTTTCCTGCAAAGCGAGATATCCATCCTTCAGGCTCACGTAATGATCGTTCCAGGTAACCGCAATCTGTGCCTGAGCCTCAATCTACAAAAGGAAAACACGCAATTAGCCGCCTTCAAACAAAAAATAAAAGAGGAAGGAAGAAACAGTAAGTCACCAACTTACCGCGTCGCTCATCGCCTTCAAAGAGGAAGACATCCGGGGAACCGCTGCGCTAACAAGCGCGCGTGGAGCCGGGGAAACAGGTAATTGCGTCTCTGGGACTGAATCATCAGAAGCTACCACCACAACGTCAGCATCACTAACGGGGGCCATCACCGTTTTTCTCTTGCGGCCCCCTCCCTGAGAAGACGACGCCACCCGTCCCGTGCCCACAGAAATACCACATCCCAACAATCGCCTCTCCTCTACAAACGCATATATATTGAAGAGACGATTAGCCAACTCACGAGGCTCGGAAAATCCCAGCACAGGGGAGAAATCTCGCTCCCTCCCTTTCACACGGCGACAACGGTCAGGAAGCGCATTCCACACCTCGGGAAGACCCCAGGAATTCTTCACATATCCAAACAAAGTATTACCGTGACGACGATCCTTACGAGACTCAAACTCCAGCCAAACCTTGTTGATGCGCACCTCGATCCGCTCACCACCATCAAAGCGCACATCGCACCAATCCCGGAACTGATCTAGGGAAAGAGAGCCCCCATGCTCACGGAAAAAAGCGACCAAGCCCATGATGCAAGTAACCCCAGTTGGAACAAACTGGGAAATAGGGACTCCACAAAACTTCAGAATCTCCACCACCTCGTCGCAGGGGGGAAGACGGAAACCGGATCTGAGCGACACTTCGCAAACAGTCAGCCAACCACGGGGAGGATTTTGGACTCGCTCCTCGGGACGAGGCATCCTCACTTCCAAGTAAGAAGGAAGTTCGTACTTTGTTCTCCAAATAGCCACACCATCGTCGGTCAATGAGGAGCGTAAACGCATAGGTCCAGCAGAACGCTTTGGTACCTACACACCGCAAAAAATCAGTCAGCTCAAAGTAGTAAAATCACGCAACTACGCACACGCACATAAGCCATACGCGCACGGCCTGCACGCGCGCACGGCCTGCACGCGCGCACGGCCTGCACGCGCGCACGACATGCGCGCGCGCACGACTTGCGCGCAAATGCGGCATGCGCGCGCGCACGACCTGCGCGCAAGCACCACCTGCGCGCGCGCACAACCGGCGCGCACACACAGCCTCACCTACGCGGACAGCGCGCACACGGACCACGCGCGCGTGTGCGAGCAGCCAGCGCGCGCACGGCCAGCGCGCACGCGGCCTACGCACGCGCGCGGCACGCCCGCGCGCGAGACGGCCTCCGCGCGCACACGGCCTGCACGCGCGGCCTGCACACGTGAGTCGGGCGCATATCCCACTCACATGCGCATCCCTTACGCGCGCGGCACGCTTACGCACGCTCGGCCCTTTCCCCACATTGGGGGCACGCAATCGGCTCCTGCACCTTGCCGGCCTCCGCGCGTACTCGCCTGACACCCGTTCACCAAACTAGCGCGCACCACCGAACCTTAGAGCCGCACGCCGACGCCGTCATCCCAGATTCCACGCCGACGACCACCACCGCGACCAGAGTAAGAAATCTCTCCCCGTGTTCGCTTCTCTCCCAACTGAAAGAGATTTGGGGGGCAATTGATGGGTTCCACCATAATTTATAAAGATGAGGAGATCCCCATGATCCCCACCAATGGAGATCATGGGTGGGCCCTCCTTACCCCCATGATCTCTCATGGAGATCATGGGGGTAGGCCCCCATTTTCTCCCACCGTCCGCAGAAGGAACCGCCACCGGCGGTTCCCCTCCGGCCGGCCTCGGCCATGGCCTGCCGCGGCCATGGCCGGCCTCGGCATGGCCGGCCTCGGCCATGGCCGGCGGCGGCCATGGCCGGCCGAGGCCATGGCCGGCCGAGGCCATGGCCGACCGAGGCCATGGCCGGCCGAGGCCATGGCCGGCCGAGGTCATGGCCGGCCGCGACCATGACCGGTCGCGGCCATGGCCAGCCGTCGCCATGGCCGGCCGCCGCCATGTACGGCCGCCTCCTCGCCGTCGGCATCATCCGGGCGGCCCCACCTCGGGGTGGCCTCCCCGCCGTCCGATTGAGGGAGAGGACCCACCGGCCGTCCGATCGGAGCAAAACCACCCACTAACCCACTATGTTAGTGGTGGGGCCCGTCATAACTTCCCCCTGAAGCCTATAAAAGGACCCCAGGGGCTCCTCATTTGATCATCTTCTTCTCCTACGCTTCCCCCTTCTTCTTCCTCAGGTGGGAGCTCTCCCGTTTTTCTCCGCTGGCGGCCACCCCTCGTTGCCAACAACCAGCGGCCGCCTCTCGCCGCCAACCACCGGCAGCCGCCCGCGACCTCCAGCGGCCACCAACGGCTATCAGCACCCGCCAACGGCTATCAGCACTCGTCGTAGGCCATCGACACCCGTCAACAGCTATTGGCACCCCACCAGCGCTCAATTACAAAGGGAGCACTCCAAGGACAGAGAAAGACGAGCAGGGGAGGCAGTGACAATCCTTGGATACGCGCCGCCTCTAAGCGCGCGCGCCTAAAGCATCCCGCGCATTCCACCGTCCAAGTCCGTTGGCGAGGCAGTCTGTTGCCCACCAACGGTTGCATATACTCTCTCTCTCCTCAAGATTGTAACGGGAGCGGTCTGTCGCCCCGATTCACCCAACATACTGTAATCACTCCGATCTAGTGGATTTTGACCGGCAGCGAACCGGTCACGCGGTTTTTCACCCGGTTGAAGGGTTTTCCACATTAAAACTCATTGTGTTCATTTCCCCTCTTCAACTAACTGTGTGCGCGCTCGACCGCTCCGCGAGCTAAGGCGGTCCAAGTTAGTCCGGATCGACCGGAGCGCCGAGTTTGGCCGCAACACCAACTATGGGCCATCCTGGTTCCTTCCTATGCTGGAGATTTGGCCTTGGGTTGGTCTTTTTGTTTTTTTCCTTTTTATTAATATTTTTAATTATGTAGCCATTAAAATTATACATACATAATACATATACAATCAGTTATGCACTTACTTTGCACGCCCCCAAAAAATTTTATCTCGCCAAAACTTACTAAATATTGAAGAAACTTGTCAAACCCATCATCTCTTCAAATATTTAATTTTATCAATTAGTTGAGAAATTTTTTTTAAAAAATATGAAATGTAATTTTAAAATAAGGGCTGCAAATATCCGGCGGGTCTGCAAATATCTATTTGTGGGTTGCAAATATCAAAGAGCTGCAAATATCGATTATAGGCCTGCAAATATCAGCGCCCTTATTTTATGGCAAAGTCATATATATCTCTACTATTATACGAAAACTACTCTTTGGTGAAACATTGCCTGATGTCTCTATATTGCCCTTATAGTTGTATTCATAATTACACAATTATACCAAACTTTATATTAGTATATTATAAAGACAATATCATTTTAGGTAATTACACAACTTTACAATAATAAAATACAAATAATAAAAACACTAGATACCCTAAACCTATTGTCTCTAGCTAGGAATGACAAGAGAAAAATTAATGTTTTAACGTTAAAATATAATTTGTTTTACAAAAACAAATTGTATTCTTGATTTATATTTTTTTACGGTCATTTTGAGTACTCATATGTATATGTTACGGGTCGGGCGGAGCCCGCCGGGAGTGGGCGGAGCCCTCCGGGAGCGGGCAAAGCCCGCCGTCGTCGGTCGGGTACTGTCGCGCGAGGCCATAGGCGCGGGTACTGTCCACGACAAATGTTGCCGACCACGACAAATGTCGCCGCTCACGACAAATGTCTCCGCCCACGACAAATGTAGCACCACCGATGAATGTCGCATCCCGGCGAATGTCGCACCCAGCCGAATGTCGCACCCCGCCGATTATCGCACCCCCGCCGAATGCCCCCAGGGCCGAAGGCCCGTGCCTGTCACTTGTATTTTATATTAAAGTTTTCTATTTTTATTCGTCATATATCTCTATCTAATTTGGCGCGGCGTTTGGAGACTGCGTTTGCTACAAACTCCGCCGCAAGACGGTAACCAAACGTCCGGCGGCGCCGTTTGCCGCGTCTCCTCCCGCCGTGCCCTGAAAAATGGAACAAACCATTTCATTTCGAGCTACGTGCCCCCCCCTCAATTTCCAAAAACCTGTCTGTCCCCTCCCGCCGACTGCTTCAAACACCGAACCTAACGAAGCCTAACTTATAAAGCAAACTCTTGCATGGAGTTATATGTATTAAGTGGACAGTAATGTTAATAAAAAAAATTATAAATTATTTTAATTTAAATTTAAAATTAATACAATAACTTTCAATTTAAATGTCTGATCGTCACACTCTTACTATCATATTGATTGACTCGATGAGAATTATCTTCAAGATATTGATCTCTAAGATCCGGCGGTAGATAAATCATGCATGACCTAAAACGCTTATAAAATAATTAAATTATGTATGTTTATACGAGAGACTGCCGGGAGGTCCTCCCGTATCTCGCACGACAGTATTCCAGCCATTACCTTACTCCAGCGAGACGCCGCTCCCACCGTTCGCAAACCCTCGTGCACATGATAAATTCGAGTGACGAGTGGAGCACAACACTCTAAAATTTGTGAGCAACTGGAAAGCCGTGGAGCCGGAGCAATGTAATGACCGAAATACTAAGAGGAGCTCTTGCACTATCACTAGTCGTGCGCAAAAAGCCCAATCGGGCCAGCCCGGGCCGGGCCTGATTGGGCCCAGGCTTTTGCCAATCGGGCCCGACTCAGACTTTTTATCTACCGGGCTAGGCCGGGCTCGGGCTCCCCCGCAAAAAAGGAGCCCAATAAGGCCTGGAAATTCGGACCGGGCCCGGCCCGACCCGAATTTCCAGGCGGGATTTAATCCCGCCTGTTCCTGTTCAGGAGGGATTAAATCCCGCATGTTCCTGCTCAGGCGGGATTAAATCCCGCTTGTTCCTGTTCAGGCGGGATTTAATCCCGCTTGTGCAGGCGGGGAACAGGCGAGATTAAATCCCGCCTGATTATAGGCGGGATTAAATCCCCGGGATTTAATCCCGCCTGATTCTAATCAGGCGGGAGTTAATTCCGCCTAAAATCAGGCCTGGTTGGCGGGATTTCACCCAGCCCGGGTGCCGGGCTCGAGCTAGCCCGACGCCCGGGCTTTGCCCGACCCAGCCTAGGCCGGGCACCGGGCCGGGCACCATGCTAAAATGGGGGCCCGGTTAGGCCCCCAAGCCCGGGCCAGGCCCGAGCCGGGCCGGGCTGGGTCCGGTCTTTTTGAACACGACTAACTATCACTCCTGTATAATATATTTATTTATTTGGATATACATATGTGCATGTGATTTCGTACACTTCCTCACTCATACTGGCTCTGAGAGGCTATTTAAAAGAGTACGATGCAAAAGAAGAGCTCAAATATTAAGGGCCTCTTTGGCTAACCTATGATGGTGCAGGAAGCAGTGATGAGAAACAATGGTGCAGCAATCAGTTGTTTTGTAGTGTTGGAAAAAATTATGAAACTGTTTGGAAAACTGTATTTGCAGTGATGTGTGAAACAGTGATGCAGAATAAAATAATGATAGTAATAATTAAATAACCCAAAGAATTTACAAAATCTAAAAATAAATAAATAATTTTCTCGATATTAATTTTATTTAATTATAAAAGTAAATATATTAATATTGATGAGATTCCCCAAAATATATTCGGACGAGCCATAGATTTTTTTCTCCGATCTTGTCCGGCTCGACGCTTCAATTCCAACGGGCACATTCTTGCACAATTTCGAGTATGCCCAGTATTTCAAATGGACGTCAGGACGCATGTATGCGCACTCGATTCGCTCACGAGCTAGGACGATTCATTTTTTAATCATGGTAAATGTACAGTATTAAATCATAAATATTTTACTAACTGATAGGTCCAGAAATAAATAATTTTCTCGACATTAATTTTATTTAATTATAAAAGTAAATATATTAATATTGATGAGGTTCCCCAAAATATATTCGGACGAGCCATAGATTTTTTTCTCCGATCTTGTCCGGCTCGACGCTTCAATTCCAACGGGCACATTCTTGCACAATTTCGAGTACGCCCAGTATTTCAAATGGACGTCAGGACGCACGTATGCGCACTCGATTCGATCACGAGCTAGGACGATTCATTTTTTAATCATGGTAAATGTGCAGTATTAAATCATAAATATTTTACTAACTGATAGGTCCAGTGAAATTTCCGAGTCGAGCTGGTCCAAGCATAAGGGAGCCCAGCCGGACCAGTATCACGCAGAGAACCGCAAGCATCTGAGAAGATCGGGAGACCGCGTCAGGCCCGCGCCCGAGTGTGCACGGCCGCGCCCGGCGCGGCCAGTGCGCGCGCCGGCACAACGCACAAGGACGCGAGCGGCCAGTTCGCGCGACCGCACCCCGCGCGACCGCGCGCTGCGTGCGCGCCACACCCGCATGTCGCCGAGGCCCGGCCGCCGCCAGCGACCCATGCCCCCGTTGGCGACCTCTGCCACTCCCGGCCGCCTCCGGCTGCTGCCGCCGCCTCCGGGCATCTTGCCCGGGCCGCCCGAACTGCCCGGGGGGAAGAGGGGGCACTCTCGTCATTTCAGCAAAATTGGCAATCCACGTGATCAAAATGGAGCGACGTCATTCACCAGTACAAATCACTCCCTGCACGCAATTACCATCTTGATACTCCAGAAAACTATAAATAAACCCACAGACATTCAATTCAAGTCAAGCAGCTTCAGAGGCAAGAGAAAGTTCTGAGATTTTTCGGCGAGATCGTGAACTTAGGCCGATTCTCCGCTCAGGAATTCACTCTGCCCTCCTCCTTGCGCTACGGTTTCCTCACGCCTCAAGTGACGTCAACCGCCTCCGCGAGCGAGAGCGTTCCCATCTAGGTTTCGCATCAACGAGAGCGCTCTCTCCAGAAGCTTCGTGGACTTAGAAGATTTTTCAGCCGGAACACTTCCACCAAGGTTCCGTGAGTTCAACGTCATCTCAAAGCCGGAGCACTTCCATCGAGGCTCTGAGAACTTAGTAGTTTCATACTCGTTGCAGTTCATTCTCTACACTTGTAACGGAGTAGCGGTTTGTTGCTCTCCGAGATCAAACTCCTACCTTTGTAAACACATGTGATCTAGTGGAATTTGACTCGACACAGATCCAGACACGTTGTTTTTCACTTTTTTCGGATTTTCCACGTCAAAAATCCTTCTTGTCATTACTGTGATTTTCTTTAACAGACTGCGGTCACAGTTTAACTCCGAGCTAAGACCATCTGATTCTCCGGATCGGAAAAAAAACCGGAGGACCCGCAAGTCCGCAACACTAAATATATAATATAGATAGGTATAAAAACTTATTTTTTTTTGTCAATATCCCTTTGGTATAAAAGAAATAGGACGCTTAACGGCGTAAATAAAACCAATATATCGCCCATTATTGCCAAATGTCAATGATACTGTACAAAGACTAGAGTAGAATACTCTTTGGCTATAAAAAATAATTGTGATAAGAAATATATATTATACATATTATAATTATATAAATGCCAATATGGTTGACTGCTCCAAATTTGATGATTTTTGAATTGTGAGCCATTACTTTTGTTGCTCGCTGCTAGAGGCTCTCGTAGATCGGCCTAAATTGGACCGTCTTCACCCTGGAGTGATCGAGCGCGCAAATAGTCACATAGAGAAGAGGCAATGAGCAAAAAGTTTTTTTTATGTGAAAAACCTCAGAAAGAGGTAAAAAAACACGTAGTATGGGCTGTGCCGACCAAACTTCACTATCTGTTACTTTGGTACAAAGTTTTTTGAGAATGCGAGTGCGATAGATCGCTCCACGTTACATCTTGAGGGGAGAGAGAGAATGACGTGCTCGGAGGGTGACAAATCATTGCTCGCGAAACTTAATGTTTGTCTTTGTTGGCAGTGGAGTACATTAATTCAGGAGACTTGACAGACTTCTTCTCGTGCCCGGAGGCTAGAGCGGAGAATGCTTGAGATTGACGGACGGGCACCGAGTGCTAGGAGCGCTACACGTTGAGGGTTCGTCTGAGGAGGCTTGACTGAGGGTGGAGTTCTTCGGGATGGTTTGCACGTAGGAGCGCGGTGGATTTCAAAGGATCTTCAAGACGTTCGAAGGTCTTCAAATAAAGCAATGAAGATTTTTTGAGAGCTTGGCCGGGAGCGTAAAGGGAGCAGGCGAGGAGGAAAAATGTTAGAATGAAGGAGAGATTGCGGTCATATTTATAGACCTCAGGGATGGTTACGGTGGTTACATGACTATCAACAAACCGTAACCACCCAATTTAATATTTGCATCTCATTTTAGTATAGTTTGTGACACATATTTTAATAATATTTTACTATGAGCAGGCCGATATATATTATTTTGGCTATTTGCACCTGCCCATAATGGATGGTTACACTGATGGTTACGCGGGTGGTTACCCGCACATCGAATGAAGGAGATATTGTGGGGACGATCAGATGACAGAGGATAAAGCTCACACATGATGAGAATCGAACTCATGACCTTCATGTCATGAGGCCTCGGCTTACTCAACCGGGCAAAACGTCATTGAGAGACTCCTCTAATTTTAACTCTTTGTTTTGACTAAATATTTTCTTTAAAATACAAATTATATGGTGTGGTGGATCCAATCGTGAATGTGATGGTTATGAGCTGTCGTTTGTGAACGAACGACCTCACCTCAAAACTCATTTTTCTTTCTTGGTGGAGGGCATAACAGTTGTTGCAGAAATGGGGGAAGAATGAAGAATGAAATAGAAATATACAATCACAGGCGACATGTATTTACGTGGCTCAACACAAGATGAGCTACGTTCACTGGCAGCAGCAGTCGGATTTTCACTATTCATAACAGATCAACGGTTATAGTCGGAACATGGGGAAATTTCATAATTCAGAATACAAAATACAGAAAAATAGAATGCCCAAACCCCATAACGGCTGCTTCGGAAATACCACTGAATTGCCGCTTCCAGATTGCCGCAGATTACAGTCTCCAGATTACCGTCCAGAAGACAGAACAACCAGAAAGTTTGTATAACACTCCATATAGATTGACACACCCGTGTGCCTCCAGCATGTGACCCAAACGACACATCTTTTCATCAACATATGTGTAACAACAGTCATGGAACTGTTGGAATGGCACATGCCCTGGGGACACGCCTGTGTGCCTTGGGTCGTGTGCCCCGAAATATCGCGTCTCCGCTTTCTTGATGCGTCTGCTAACGTCTGGAGCGGCACCAGGCGCACATGTCTTGGACACATGCTCGTGTGCCTTGTGCAAGAAATATTTTGTCCAGGGCGCGATCCCGGACAACGTCGGTTGGGATTCGCCGACGGTGGCATTTTGCCCAAGTCTCCTCAGTGTCAGCTGACCAAGCCCGCCAGAGCACCCGAAGTTCGTGTTCCCCGAACTGCTAGCAGTTTACAATAGCAACTTTAGTGTCTGCCAAAGACCGTTCAACTGCAGCCCGACACACAAAACACTTAGCAATTCCAGCGCCCTCGACTCAGCAGCAAGCTCGTCAGAAGGCGACAAGTCTGTCACTCCAGACTCCTCTAAGCACAACATAAGACAAATCACAGAGGACTAGGCGCGCGAAGCGCGCCACCTGAACTTTCAAGCCCCAGACGTATAAACGCAACAAGCTACTCCCACCTTCAAATTAACGTCAAAGACACCAAAGCCTTCACAACGTAAAGCTCCCAATTGTAGCAGAAGCATAAATAGTCCAGTGAGTGGTGACCTGTCACTCTCCGAGTCTTTCTCATTCTCTCTCCATAATTGTAACGAGAGGAGACATGTCGCCCTCGAATTCTTCAAGAAAGTTCTGTACATCAACAAACAAATAGTGGAAGTTTGGCCGACACAGACCCGACTACGTGGTTTTTCACCTAGTTGACGAGTTTTTCTCGTAAAAAAAATTCTTTTTCCAGTTTTTACTTACTGTGACTGTTTGTACGTTCGATCGCTCCCGGGCTAAGGCGGTCCAATTTAATCCGGTTTACCAGAGCGTTGAGCGATCCCTAACAAGTATATACCTTATAGTATATATAATTTCACTGTTTATATAGTGCCTCCGCCGTGCTTTCGCCCTGCCTCCGCGCGCCTCCTCCCTGCCTCCGCCCTGCCTCCGCGCAGCTCCGCCATCGACGGCCTGTACGAAACCCGCCGGCGGGGTCGCCCTGACCCTGACAAACCCGCCAGGGGTATTCCGGAGGGGGTCCGACGGTGGCCCTGACCGTGAGGCCTAGATCTGGGCCTCCGGTCAGGGCCACCACCAGCGGTCTCCCTACTGGAGCGTTGTCGGGATACCGCTGGCGGGTTTGCTGGGGTGTCCGGCGAGCCCGCCGACGGGCTCCGGGCAGGCCGGCGGCAACCCTAAACATGCGATGGTAGGGCACGGGAGGGCGGCGTAGTGAACCTTTTCTCCTCACTAAACTTGGCAAACTGGAGCCCGGAGAAAACGCCGCTCGATTCTGACGGAGGCGGAAAAACAAATGCAAAAATACATCTGGGATTGCGTTTTGGTTAAACACGCTGGCCTTGAACGGCAAACCATATGAAGCCCTAAAAACAATATTGGTAATTAGTGATCTTATATATGATTCCCATGGAAAGAAGAGCACGCGAAGCATCATTGAAAAGCGCTCAAACGAGGAGAATGGGGTGCGTAATTAGTCATTAGTGACTTAACTATATATTAATAAACAGTGGAAGATTATTCTTAATTGTATTCACGATTGTCACCACGCTCCAACCGCACTCCCAAACAGCCGATAAGCTTCGGTTTGAATATGTCAGCATTCAGAGTGCAGGTCCTGGAAATCCCAAACATGTGAGGAGATTAAGAAAACGCAGACAAATGTCTTTGAGAAAGTAAGCTTCAGCATTTGATACTTTGGGCCGATAATTACTTATTATATATTTCTACTGCTATTAATTAGTGCTATATAAGGGAAAATAAATCTTTGCTTTTATTTAATTAATGGCTATAAATTATAGATATAAAGCATGAAGTAGTCGCGGGCAAAAGGCTCGGGCACGAAAAGCCCGCCCGGGTCCGGCCCGGCAAAAGCCCGGCTAGACCCGGCCCGGTAAAAGTCTGGCCAGGGCCAAGGTTGGGCTTGGGGCCTTTACCGGGCCCCCATTTTGTCCGGCCCGGGCCCGGCCAAATCGAACTTTTTGAACGCGACTAGCATGAAGCATCCTTTTTAGGTAGAACTATAAAATCATCGTATGTGTTGATGTGGAGTTTATTGGGAAGAATATGAGAAATGTTAATTGATGTCGGCAGGTTCACTCCCCAGAGCCACGACCTTTTCAGATTGGGGCGTGCCAATAGTCACACAAGTCTGGATACGGTCAAGTGCTGAACGAGTGTCAACCTAATTTTTGTGTAAAGAGTGTTATATAAACTCTGTTGCGGACTAACCCGACGCCCCGGTCGGACCGGATAATCTTGGACCGCCTTAGCTCGCGGAGCGGTCGAGCGCGCACACAGTCAGTTGGAAAAGGGGGAAATGAACACATGGAGTTTTAGCGTGGAAAACCCTTCAACCGGGTGAAAAACCACGTGACCGGGTCTCTGCCGGTCAAAATCCACTAGATTGCTGGAGGTTACAATTTGATGGGGGAATCGGGGCGACAGGCTGCTCCCGTTACAATCTTGAAGAGGGAGAGAGTGTATGCAGCCGTTGGTGGGCAACAGACTGCCTCACCAACGAGACTTGGACGGTGGAATGCGCGGGATGCTTTAGGCGCGTGCGCTCAGAGGCGGTGTGTATTCCAGGGTCGTTGCTGCTTCCCTTGCTCGTCTTTCTCTGTTCTTGGAGTGCTTCCTTTGCGATTGAGCGCTGGTGGGGTGCCAACAGCCGATGACGGGGCCGACGACCTATGACGAGTGCTGATATCCGCTGGGGGCCGCTGGAGATCCCGGGCGGCGGCCGGTGGTTGGCGGCGAGAGGCGGCCGCTGGTTGTTGGCGACGAGGGGTGGCCGCCGACGGAGAAGAACGGGAGAGCTCCCACCTGAGGAAGAAGAAGGGGGGAAAGCGTAGGAGAAGAAGATGATTAAATGAGGAGCCCCTGGGGTCCTTTTATGGGCTCCAGGGGGAAGTTATGGCGGGCCCCACCACTAACATAGTGGGTGGTTTTGCCCCGATCGGACGGCCGGCGGGGCCTCCCCCTCGATCGGACGGTGGGGAGGCGGCCGGACGCGGCGGCGGCCGGCCAGGGCCGAGGCCGGTCACGGCGGCGGCCGGCCATGGCCGAGGTCGGCCGCGGCCGCGGCCGGCCACGGTCGCGTGAAAGTGAGGGTAAGATCTATCTCAACTCTAGAGGGGGGGTGAATAGAGTATTTTAAAATAATTTTTCACAGTTGAAATAAAAAGCACATATAAAATTCAATTTATGATATAGTGTAGAGTGCTAGTAAGAGGTTAAAAACTAAGAAGTAAAAGGCACAGCACACAGCAGACAAATCACACAAACAAACCAGAAGACACAAGGAAATATAGTGGTTCCCCAAAAACCTGGGTACATCCACTCTTCTACCACCCTTGGTAGGAATCCACTCAGGATGAGTTGATCAGGTGTCCTGACACCAATGAGCTTTTGATAAGGTGCCCAAAAACCAAAACTAGATTTTTTGATAAGGTGTCTTGCCACCACTGAGTTTTGACAAGGCTCTCAGAACCAGACAAAACTTTTGAAGGGAGTTCAAGAACCCTTTTACAGCAGGAAAAGAAAAATAAGAGTGAAGGGTGTCTTCTCTGTTCTCAATCAAATGAGAGAAGCACAAGTGGATTGATGTTGTCAAAGCTCCCCCTGAGATGTAGAAAGGTTCAGGAAAAGAAGCTTTGCTCTAGGGTGATAGGTCTTCAGAACTTTGATCTCCAGCAAAGGATGGTTTCAGCAAGAAGGCTGAGAAATGAGGTGTCTGGAGTTCTGAGATGAGATTGTGAACACTTTTCAGTCAGCAAGAAGATTTTTGAAGTCACAGTTCTTCTGTTGTTCTTCTGCTATCAGTATTCTCTATTCTGTGTGTTCACTTTCTTTCTTGTCAATCTGTGTATGTATTCTCTTGTGTATTCAGTATGTCTTAAAAACACAGAAGAGAGGAATTGAAATTTTCTGAAGTTTTCTTGTCCAAATTAGCCGTTGGGAGTCATAAATGTCTTCCAAAAAGAATCTTGTCTTCTAGAGGAAAGTCCAGCAAACATTCTCTGAATAATTCCTTGAAACTTGCTCCAGAATAAAGACAAACGGCTGGGAGATCTTCTGACATAAATGCTGATAATATTCAAAAACATTCCAAAGAACAGCATCATTTGAATTCCTGAAAGCGTCGATCTCTCCAAAAAAAACGTCGATCTGAGCTCTACGATCGTCGAACTGAGCTCAGAGATGAAATGAGACAAGCAGACAGAAAACGTCGATCTGAGCTCTACGATCGTCGAACTGAGCTCAGAGACCTGAGAAATAACTTGAAGGAGGGATCGTCGAACTGAGCTAGAAGATAGTCGAGGGGAGTTCGACGACTAAGCAGAAACTAGCCAAAAGCAGATAGTCGATCTGAGCTCGAAGATCGTCGACCGGAGTTCGACGATTTATTGAAGTTGAGCTCAGAGAGCGTCGAACGGAGTTCGACGATTCGTCGACCTGAGCTCGACGAAAATTGCCTTAGACTTAGCTATTCAACCTTGATCTTGGAATGGTCCTGGGGGCAGCTCCAAACCTAAGTTCTAAGCCCTAGACTCATTCTAATGTTGACCTTCTCAACTATACAACTAGGTTAACTGGGATTCCTAAGACAAGCATAGTGATCCTTACCCAAATTAGTAATAGAGTGTTCCAACAATCTCCCCCTATTTGGGTTAGGATTACTATTTACAGACAATCATAGGGAATAAAAAGCATACAACAATACAGAAGCTAATACAAAATTGCAGAGAAGATATATAGCAGCAATGCACAGATAAATAGCAGCAGATATCCAAAGGTGGATGAAATGTTTAGCTTACACAGGTCACTTCCTTTCAGTTCCCTTTTTAAATAAAATTTCTCTATTAGGATTCTGACTTTCTTTCTTTGACCTTCTGTCATCCTCTGCACCTAGAGAAGTTTGAGATTTGGGCCTTGGAACAACAGCCTCTGGGTGCAGCTTCATATAGTCTTCTGGGTTGAAAAATTTTCTTGATGCATATCTTTCCAGTTCTTTCTTTCTCTGCTCTGATAAAGTAGTTATGTTTGAAGTATCCTTGCCTTGTTCTCTGGCTTTTTTTATTTGATCAAGGGCAGTCAATTCTTTCATTCTGGCTGTCCAGGACACAGGGTTGTTCTCAGGATCTTCAAAAGGAATAGGAGGTTCATCTCTGTTGATGATTTCAGAGTCAGTAGAAGGAGTCCTGGAGACAATTGTGTCTTTCAGCTTGTAAGGGAAAGGACCTGAAGAAGGGTCAGAGTGACCTTGCCCTTCCCTTTGATAGGATCTTTGTCCTCTTTGATTTCCTCTGTAATTACCCCTTCTGGGTTGATATCCCCTTTGATTCTGTCCCCTTTGATATGATCTTTGATAATACTGGGAAGAACTGTGTCTGGAAACTGGAGCTTGAGGGGCTGAGCCTGAGCCAAAATCTGGAGGAGGAGGAGGAGGAGGCTGATATTGAGAGGATCCTTTTTCATATTTGTCTAGCTTCCTCTTCTTCTTCATAGCTTTCAGTTGATTTTTGGAGTATTGCATCCAAGGCTCAGAGATGGGGCAGTCATGCAGGATGTAGTATGGAATATCATTGGAGTCTTTGGCTTTGGCAGGAGGGACTGACATCATTGCTTTACTTCTAGCTTTTCTCTTCTTGGCAATAGTGCTAGCAGAATCATTAGAATCAGTCCTGTACTGATCACTCTCAGAGCTTTGAGGTTGATCATACAGATCATCAATTCTTCTGATAAGCTCTTCTTAAGCTTTAAGTTTTGCAGAAACAACAGGAGCAGGAGGAGAGAGAGCAGCAGCAGAACAGACAGAATCAGCAGCAGACACTAGAGCAGGAGCAGCAGGAGAGAGAGCAGCAGCAGAACAGATAGAATCAGCAGCAGACACTAGAGCAGGAGCAGCAGGAGTGGGATCTACTAAGTATGAGGCAAGCTCTTCATCAGCAGTCTCAACAGCAATTTCATCAGCATCAGTTGCTGGAATCATCTCTATATCAGCAGTAGCAGCAGCAATTTCAATAGAAAGAGGCACAATGGCCTTAGTAGCAGCATCAGAGATATCCACAGCCTTCCAGGACTTGATGTAGGAATCAATAAGGATGGGATCATAGATAGATACAGGCACAATGGCCTTAGACAAATCTTCAGCAAGAGTTGCAGGCAGACAACTGAAATGGACTGTATCAAATATAGATAGCAGCCTCTGCAGATTCAGTGCAAAAGCACATCCAAGAGCTGGAGCTGGAGCATACATATGATCAGCAGCTGGCACAACCACTTCTTCATAAGGCATCTCCCCCTGCCTTGGTTCAGAGAGAGGTGAATCAAGGCACCCAGAAGAAGGGATAGCCTGGGAGGAGGAAAGGGAGGCAAGCTTGGTAGACAGCTCCTGGACTTGCCTCAGGAGTGGAGCCAGGGAAGACTCCAGTAGAGATGTCAGCTTGGGAGCTAGCAACTCATACAGCCTGTCTGCCAAACTAGGAAGATCCACATGCTCAAGTGGGGCGTGAGCAGAGATAGGAGCAAAGGTGGATGGAGGGATGGTGGCTGAAACTAAAAATGTGGAGGAAGGTGGAGAGGGAATGGTTGGTTCAGAAGATGGAATTATGGAGATAGAGGAGGTTGAGGTGGAGATAGGGGAAGTAAGAGAGGGTGTGAAGGAGGGTTGAGAGAGAATGTCATGGAGCATTTATTGAAAGGAGGAAGTTGAGGGTGGCTCAGGAGGAGTAGAGGGTGAATCGTCCATGAAGGAATCATCTATAAGTGAGAAGGATGGTAGGGTGAAGGTTGAATAGGAAAAGAGAGGATGGAATTCCTCTGAGGTGGATAGAGGAGGGGATGACATAGGTGAGGAAATGGTAATTGGGGATGAGATGATTATGGTGGTAACTGGTGGTGAGGAGGAGACGGCTTGGGTGGATATGGCTGGAGGAGGGGAAGAAGCAGGCAGCTCTTCTGCTGGAGGAGTGACTGTAATAGTCCTTGTGGCTGAATGAAGTGGTGCAGCAGCCCTGGAGGGGTTTATGATCTGCCTGTCCCATTTACTGAAGAGGGCACAGGAAAGCCTCTTGGATGCATTGATGAACATGCCAGAGGAGGTTAAAAGGTCAGGGCACCTGTTATGTAGATAGACCCCTAAGATTCTCCCATAACTAACTGCATTCTTATTGATCTTCTTCTTAATCAGAGTGAAGAAGATGGAGCCCCAGTCAAGGTGTTTCTTATCTAATAAAGCTCCCATCAGGCAGAACTGATATCTGGATATGGTGTCATGGGCTGAGTGCTTGGCCAACAGCACCTTCCCAACAACATCAGCCAGGAATTGAAATTCTATAGCCAGATTTTTCTTCAATAGCTTATGAGGGTTGACTGCATTGTGACCCATCCTATCCAGCATGGAGTCATACTCCTCTCCAGACAGTTCAATGGAGTCTTCTCCAGTACTGAGTTGAAAAACTTCTGTTAAAAGAGCCGGGGATAGAAGTACCTGAGTCCCCTTAATGGTGCCGACAACAGAATTCTCAGTCTCGTCTGTTGCGGTATAACACCACTCTTTAATTTCTTCTGAGGCGATCTTCATCCTTGTAGTCATTATTGGAGTCAGCTGTTGTTCTCTGAATAAGTTTAGGATGTCCTTGAAGCGCTGGTCGCTTCCATCGAAGGAGTTTATGTCGATGTCAAAGCCTGTGTCGAACTTCATCTTAGCAATAACAGCACTTGATTCAGTCATATTCACCTGCAACAGAAAACCAAAAACGACCAAACGTAGAGAATTTGGAGGGAAAAGAAAGAAAGTTGCAGAGTATGAAAGCGCAAAGGGAGAACGACGGCTGAAAGAAAGATTTTATATTAGGATTCGACGGCGAAAAGGAAGATCGTTGAGCTCAGCTTGACGAAACGTCGAGCTTAGCTCGACGATTTGGGCTATAGAGGGAATCTGAAGAGTCTTCAAAATCGGCGATCTTCGTTCGACGATGTTGAAAAACGTCGAGCTCAGCTCGACGGCCTCTGATCAGAAAGAGAGAAAGCCTAGTTCTAGCGAGGGCTCTGAACTCAGATCGACGACTGCAAAAGCGTCGATCTCTGGTCGACGATTTTTGAAAAATCATCGATCTCTGTTCGACGATTTTGGGGAAAACGTCGAGCGCAGTTCAGAGTCTAAACTCATTCTACAGACACAAAAAAAAGGAAGGATTTTTGGCCTAGTCTTGGTCTGTTTTATCTTTTCAAAATCTTGTAATTTAATTAAGGCTTCCTCCATCTAGCATGCCTAACTGATTTAGGAAGAAACTGTGTTTCTTTTCATCCAAAGGTTTGGTGAAAATATCTCCCCTTTGCAAGTCAGTAGGAATATATTGAAGTTCAATTTTATTTTTCTCTACATTATCTCTTAGAAAATGATGCCTAATTTCTATGTGTTTTGTCCTACTATGGAGGACTGGATTTTGTGCTATAGAGATAGCACTAGTATTATCACAGAAAATTTTAGACTTCTCTAAGTTGTAGCCATAGTCTAAGAGCTGATTCTGTATCCATAATATTTGTGAACAGCAACTGCCTGCAGCCATATACTCAGCTTCAGCAGTTGAGGTTGACATAGATGTTTGCTTCTTACAGAACCAGGAGACAAGTCTGTCACCAAGGAACTGACATGTTCCACTGGTGCTTTTCCTGTCTATTCTGCATCCAGCATAATCAGCATCTGAAAATCCAGTTAAATCAAATGCTGAATCTTTTGGATACCAGAGACCTAGATTTGGACAACTTTTTACATACCTAAGAATTCTCTTAACTAAGATTAAATGTGACTCTCTAGGGCTAACTTGGAATCTAGCACAAATACATGTGGCAAACATTATATCAGGCCTACTAGCTGTAAGGTACAATAAAGAGCCAATTATTGCTCTATATGTTGTCTGATCAACAGGTTTCCCATGTTCATCAGCATCTATTACAGCATTTGAGAGCATGGGTGTTTTCATACATGATGCATCAGACATACCAAATTTCTTAACCAATTCTTTTGCATACTTGGTTTGAGAAATAAATATGCCTTCAGCATGTTGCTTGACTTGCAGTCCTAAGAAGAAGGACAGCTCACCCATGCTACTCATTTCAAATTTAGAGTGCATAAGCTTGGAAAACTTTTTGCACAATTTTGAATCAGTAGAACCAAAAATAATGTCATCTACATAAATTTGCACTAGTAGGGTATGAGACTTATGGGTTCTAATAAAAAGAGTTTGGTCTACTCTCCCCCTAACAAAATCATTTTCCAGAAGAAAGCATGCTAGGGTCTCATACCATGCTCTAGGAGCTTGCTTGAGACCATATAATGCTTTATGCAATTTGTAAACATAATCAGGGTGAGTTAGAGAGATAAAACGTGGAGGTTGTCTAACATAGACTTCCTCTTTGATGTCCCCATTGAGAAATGCACTCTTTACATCCATTTGATACACTTTGAAACCTTTGTGAGCAGCATAGGCTAGGAATATTCTGATGGCTTCCAATCTTGCAACTGGTGCAAATGTCTGATCATAGTCTATTCCTTCTTGTTGAGAGTACCCTTGAGCAACTAGCCTTGCCTTGTTTCTGACTATAACTCCTTGATCATCCAGCTTGTTCCTGAACACCCACTTTGTTCCAACAATGGGATGATCCTTTGGCTTAGGCACTAGTTCCCAAACCTTGTTCCTTTCAAATTGATGCAACTCCTCTTGCATTACAATGATCCAGTGTGGATCTTGCTCTGCATCTTGTATGGATTGAGGCTCAATTTGAGATAGGAAGCAAGTGTGCATCAGGTTCTGGTTGACCTGATTTCTGGTTTGCACACCAGCTGAAATTTCTCCAATTACTTGGGTGATTGGATGATCTCTTGTTATTACTAAGTCAACAGGGAGTGTTGATTGTTCACCAGCCTGTGTTGTTGTCTCCTCTAGTGGAGCAACAACTGGCTCTTCAGGATGATTTTCTTCAAGATGTTGAACTTCTTCTTCATCACCACTGCTCTTATTCTTTTCAGCAACTTGCAATTTGTTCAAATCTTCAGCTAGAGAATGTACCTGCAAAGGTTCTATGGTAGAAGCATTCTTCTCCTTGAAAGACATGTTAGCTTCATCAAAAATAATATGAACAGATTCTTCAATTTTACAGGAAGATTTATTATAAACCCTATAGGCCTTGCTGATCATGGAGTATCCCAGAAACACTCCTTCATCAGCTTTAGCTTGGAATTTTGCTAGATATTTCTTGTCATTATTATGAATAAAACAAGTGCAACCAAAACTTTAAAATAGCCTATTTTAGGTTTCTTCCCTTTGAGCAATTCATAGGGAGTCTTGCCCTTCAGCTTGTGTATCAGGCTTCTGTTCAACACATAGTTGGAGGTGTTCACTGCCTCAGCCCAAAAGGATAGAGGTAGGTGAGCATCTGCCAATAATGTAGTTGCAGATTCAATGAGTGTTCTATTTTTCCTTTCAGCTACCCCATTTTGTTGAGGAGTTCTAGGAGCTGAGAAAGTGTGCCTGATCCCTTCACTTTGACAGAACTCTTGCATGAGAAGAGAATCAAACTCTGTCCCATGATCACTTCTGATCAGGGTAATGTGAGTGTTGAACTCAATCTGAATGCATTTGAGAAAATCTGTCAAACACTTGAAGTTATCAGACTTCTTCCTCAGAAAGAATACCCAAATGAATCTTGAGAAGTCATCTACAACCACTAGAGTATAGGATTTCCCTCCTAGGCTTTGTACAGATATGGGTCCAAAAAGATCCATATGCAATAGGTACAAGATCCTAGGTGAATCACTCTTATTAATTGATTTAAAACTACTTTTAGTTTGCTTGCCTAATTGACAAGCCTTGCAAAGTTCTTCCTTCTTGTAGGGACCAGAAGGTAGTCCTCTAACAAGGTTGTCTTTAGATAGCTTAGCAATGGTTCTAAGGTTAATATGCCCTAGTCTCTTATGCCATAGGATATTAGATTTTGAAATGGAATTGAACAGGCAAATATCTACTATAGGTGAATGAAAATCCACTAAGTAAATGTTACCTCTTCTGTTACCTGTCAACACAGTTGTGTTGTCCTCTGACTTGACCTTGCATATGGCTTTGTTGAATGTCACTTGATATCCTTCATCACACAGTTGACTGATACTTATCAAGTTGTGCTTGAGTCCTTCAACATATGCCACCTTCTTGAATGTGACTGAGCCAATTTGGACTGCACCATATCCTTTTGTAGTTCCAAAGCTTGAGTCTCCAAAAATTACTTTGGGTCCAAGCTTGGCTTTGAAGGAAGTGAAGTTGTCCTTGTCCCCTGTCATGTGCTTTGAGCACCCATTATCCAGATACCATTGATGGTTTGGTGCTGGATAGGTCTTCACCTGCACAAAAACAACTTATTTGTTTTTGACCCAGTTAACCTTGGGCCTAGGTTGATATCCCTTGAATTCTGAAATAAAGGACATCCCAGATTGATCCTTATAACCTTCAGGATGGTATCTCCTAGGAGGTACTATCCATTCAGTATAGGGATTAAAGCCTTGGGATGTGGGACTTCTAGGATTGAATCTAGATGTGCCATTAAAGGAATGTTCACAGTCCTGATTTCTGTTCGACGATCGTCGAACTGAGGTCGACGATCTTTGGTCAGATCGTCGATCTCTGTTCGAAGATCGATTATGCTGAAGTTCAGAGTTTGGATATCGTCGAGCTGAGGTCGACAATCTGTAGTTAGATCATCGAGCTCTGTTCGACGATCGTCGAGCTCTGCTCGACGCCATCTGTTGAACTGAATTTTTCTCTGACAGATCTGCATTCTTCCTGGGTACCTCTATTACTCCCTTTCCTTTGTCAGAGACAAACTTGATTGGAGTTGTCAAAATTATAGGTTGGCTGGATGAGGCACCCAAGTCCAGTGTGCTATTAAATCTAGAGTTCACTGTGCTTGTGATGTCCATCAGTCTGATACTTCTCCCATTTAGGGATTCTTCAAACTTTTTGGCCTTTGATAGTTCACTTTTCAGTGAGGCTATCTCCTCCCTACAGCATTCTAACTCCTCAGAGAGTTTGAGGTTCTTTGAGTTTAGGACACTATGCTCAGATAATTGATTCCTGAGAGAGATTATCTCCTTCTCAGATTTTAATAGATCTAGACATAGTGTCTTAAATTCATCTTTGAAGTCCTCAGAATTAAAATCAAAAGAGTTGATTACCTGATCTTCATCTGGTTGAGTTTCTGAGTCTGATTCTGATTCTTCATCAGAGTTTTGCTGTGAGGCATTGACAGCCATCATGCAAAATTCTTTTTCATCTGCATCATCCTCATCATCACTGGAACTGGATGAGGCTTCAGATTCTTCTTCAGTCTCACTCCATGTCTCAGCAACAAAGCCCTTCCTTGTATGTTTGTTCTTGCTGGAGGAGGCTTTGTCTGAGCTATTCTTCTTGTAATCCTTTTCTTTTCTTCTTTCTCTTCTTTCCTTCTTGTCCTTATTCTTGTTTTCTGGACAGTCAGGCACAATGTGGCCTGGTTTCCTGCAACCAAAGCATATAATTTCTTTATTGTTGTTTGACTTATCATACCTTGGTTTATCATGACCCTTGTATGGTCTCTTTCTGAAGTCTTTTCTGGCCATCTTGTAGAATCTTTTGGCCAGTAGACTTATGAGCTCATCATTTCCTGTAGCTTTATCTTCAGGCTCCTCTTCTACAGCTTTGAAGGCTATGGTCTTTTCTTTCCTTGTGGCTGGAGAGGTAGCCTTTTGTTCTTCTTCTCTATTTTTAATGAGCAGCTCATAGGATTTGAGCTTGCCCAGGAGAGCTTCAGTAGTAATCTCATTTAAACTTCTGGCATCCTTGATTGGCCAGATTCTTGAATCCTAAGTGTTGGGGAAGCACATCAGGATTTTGTCATTCAGCTCAGTCAGTGAGATTTCTTTGTCTAGGGTTTTTAGCTCATTGACAATTAGACTTAGTCTATTGTACATGTCAGCCACTGATTCAGCTTCTCCCTTTTTGAAGTTCTCATATTGGCTTATCAGATGAGATCTTCTATCTTTCCTTTCATCAGCAGATCCTGAGACAATTTCAGAGAGTTTGTCCCAGATTTCTTTGGCTGAGTGGCATTCAGCTACCTTCTGAAAAATTTCATCAGACATTGTTTGGGCTAAGATGTTCATAGCCTTAGCATCTGCAGTCTTCCACTTCTTTATATCTGCATCTGTTCCAGAAGGAGGTGGAACAGCACTTGTACTTGAGCTTGTTGGTGGAGTTGGACAAACTGTCAAGACAGAATTGAAAATGTCTTCATCAATAGAATTCATGTATAATCTAATCCTTGCCTTCCAGAGTGCAAACTTAGAAAGGTTGCACACTGGTGGTCTGGAGCTTGCATAATCTTTGTTCTGTGCCATGTCTTTAAATAAATAGGTAGATGTATAGAAAATAATCCTCTTAAGAGATTGACCTTATCAAGGATCTTTTGGTTCAGGTGTTAGCCTGTATGAGCAACCAACCTCGCTCTGATACCAATTGAAAGTGAGGGTAAGATCTATCTCAACTCTAGAGGGGGGTGAATAGAGTATTTTAAAATAATTTTTCACAGTTGAAATAAAAAGCACATATAAAATTCAATTTATGATATAGTGTAGAGTGCTAGTAAGAGGTTAAAAACTAAGAAGTAAAAGGCACAACACACAGCAGACAAATCACACAAACAAACCAGAAGACACAAGGAAATATAGTGGTTCCCCAAAAACCTGGGTACATCCACTCTTCTACCACCCTTGGTAGGAATCCACTCAGGATGAGTTGATCAGGTGTCCTGACACCAATGAGCTTTTGATAAGGTGCCCAAAAACCAAAACTAGATTTTTTGATAAGGTGTCTTGCCACCACTGAGTTTTGACAAGGCTCTCAGAACCAGACAAAACTTTTGAAGGGAGTTCAAGAACCCTTTTACAGCAGGAAAAGAAAAATAAGAGTGAAGGGTGTCTTCTCTGTTCTCAATCAAATGAGAGAAGCACAAGTGGATTGATGTTGTCAAAGCTCCCCCTGAGATGTAGAAAGGTTCAGGAAAAGAAGCTTTGCTCTAGGGTGATAGGTCTTCAGAACTTTGATCTCCAGCAAAGGATGGTTTCAGCAAGAAGGCTGAGAAATGAGGTGTCTGGAGTTCTGAGATGAGATTGTGAACACTTTTCAGTCAGCAAGAAGATTTTTGAAGTCACAGTTCTTCTGTTGTTCTTCTGCTATCAGTATTCTCTATTCTGTGTGTTCACTTTCTTTCTTGTCAATCTGTGTATGTATTCTCTTGTGTATTCAGTATGTCTTAAAAACACAGAAGAGAGGAATTGAAATTTTCTGAAGTTTTCTTGTCCAAATTAGCCGTTGGGAGTCATAAATGTCTTCCAAAAAGAATCTTGTCTTCTAGAGGAAAGTCCAGCAAACATTCTCTGAATAATTCCTTGAAACTTGCTCCAGAATAAAGACAAACGGCTGGGAGATCTTCTGGCATAAATGCTGATAATATTCAAAAACATTCCAAAGAATAGCAGCATTTGAATTCCTGAAAGCGTCGATCTCTCCAAAAAAAACGTCGATCTGAGCTCTACGATCGTCGAACTGAGCTCAGAGATGAAATGAGATAAGCAGACAGAAAACGTCGATCTGAGCTCTACGATCGTCGAACTGAGCTCAGAGACCTGAGAAATAACTTGAAGGAGGGATCGTCGAACTGAGCTAGAAGATAGTCGAGGGGAGTTCGACGACTAAGCAGAAACTAGCCAAAAGCAGATAGTCGATCTGAGCTCGAAGATCGTCGACGGGAGTTCGACGATTTATTGAAGTTGAGCTCAGAGAGCGTCGAACGGAGTTCGACGATTCGTCGACCTGAGCTCGACGAAAATTGCCTTAGACTTAGCTCTTCAACCTTGATCTTGGAATGGTCCTGGGGGCAGCTCCAAACCTAAGTTCTAAGCCCTAGACTCATTCTAATGTTGACCTTCTCAACTATACAACTAGGTCAACTGGGATTCCTAAGACAAGCATAGTGATCCTTACCCAAATTAGTAATAGGGTGTTCCAACACTGCGGCCGGCCGCGGCCGCGGCCGCCGCCGGCCACGGCCGCGGCCGGCCATGGCCGGGGCCATGGCCGAGGCCGGCCATGGCCGGGGCCATGGCCGAGGCCGGCCATGGCCGGGGCCATGGCCGAGGCCGGCCAGGGCCGAGGCCGGCCATGGCCGAGGCCGGCCATGGCCGAGGCCGGCCATGGCCGAGGCCGGCCATGGCCATGACCGGGGCCATGGCCGAGGCCGGCCATGGCCGAGGCCGGTCATGGCCGGGGCCATGGCCGGGGCCATGGCCGGGGCCATGGCCGGGGCCATGGCCGGGGCCATGGCCGGGGCCATGGCCGGGGCCATGGCCGGGGCCATGGCCGGGGCCATGGCCGGGGCCATGGCCGGGGCCATGGCCGGGGCCATGGCCGGGGCCATGACCGAGGCCGGCCATGGCCGGGGCCATGGCCTCCGCCGGCCATGGCCTAGGCTGGCCATGGCCGGCCCGGCCATGGCCGAGGCCTGCCATGGCCGGAGAGGAACCGCTGGCGGCGGTTCCTTCCCCCAAAGGTGGGGAGAAAGGGGGCCCACCCCCATGATCTCCATGAGAGATTATGGGGGTTAGGGGGGCCCACCCATGATCTCCATTGGTGGGGATCATGGGGGTCTCCTCTTCCTTATAAATTAAGGTGGAGCCCATCAATTGCCCCCCAAATCTCTTTCAGTTGGGAGGGAAGCGAGCATGGGGAGAGATTTCTAACTCTGGTCGCGGTGGTGATCGTCAGCGTGGAATTCAGGATGGCGGCGATGGCGTGCGGTTCTAAGGTACGATGGTGCGCGCTAGTTTGGGAAGCGGACGTCAGGCGAGCATGCGCGGAGGCCGGCAAGGTGCAGGAGTCGGCCGTGCGTGGCCGTGCGTGCGCGGAGGCGGCCCGTGCGCGGACATGCTGTGCGCGCGGGCCGCGCGTGCTGGGGGCGCGTGTGATGGCTGCCAGCGCGCTGGCCGCCTGCGGGCTGGCCGCGCGCGTGCAGGCCGCGCGCGCTGGCCGCGGGCGCAGGTCGCGCGCGCTGGCCGCCCGTGTGCCGGGCGCGCGTGCGCTGGTCGCGCGCGCGCTGGCCGTGTGCGCGCAGGCCGCGCGCGCTGGCCGCGCGCGCCCTGGCCGCGCGCGCCCTGGCCGCGCGCGCCCTGGCCGCGCGCCCCCTCGCCGCGCGCCCCCTGGCCGCGCGCGCCCTGGCCGCGCGCGCCCTGGCCGCGCGCGCCCTGGCCGCGCGCGCCCTGGCCGCGCGCGCCCTGGCCGCGCGCGCCCTGGCCGCGCGCGCCCTGGCCGCGCGCGCCCTGGCCGCGCGCGCCCTGGCCGCGCGCGCCCTGGCCGCGCGCGCCCTGGCCGCGCGCGCCCTGGCCGCGCGCGCCCTGGCCGCGCGCGCCCTGGCCGCGCGCGCGCTGGCTGCGCGTACTGGCCGCGCGTGGCGCGCGCGCCGCGTGCACAGGCTGCTCGTACGCGCGCGCGCAGGCCGCGCGCGCTGGCCGCGCGCGCAGGCCGGTCCTGGCGAGGCTATGCGTGCTCACAGGTTATATGCGCGCCCATGCGGTGCTTGTGCGCAGGTCGTGCGTGCGTACAGGCCGTGCGCATGTGCATGTCGTGCGCGCCTGCAAGCCGTGCGCGGTCATGGAGGAGGTTGTGCGTGTGAATAGTTACGTAATTTTACCACTTTGAACTGACTAATTTTTTGTGGTGCGCAGGTACCGAAGCGCTCTGCTGGACCAATGCGTCTACTCTCCTCTTTGACTGAAGATGGCGTGGCTATTTGGAGAACGAAGTTCGGACTTCCTCCTGACTTGGAGGTGAGGATCCCGCGTCCCGAGGAGCGGGTTCAAAATCCTCCCCGTGGTTGGCTGACTGTCTGCGAAGTGTCGCTCAGATCTGGTTTCCGTCTTCCTCCCTGCGACGAGGTGGTGGAGATTCTGAAGTTTTGCGGAGTTCCCATTTCCCAGTTTGCTCCAACCGGGGTTACTTGTATCATGGGCTTGATTGCTTTTCTTCGTGAGCACGGGGGCTCTCTTTCTCTAGACCAATTCCGGGATTGGTGCGACGTGCGCTTTGATGGTGGTGAGCGGATCGAGGTGCGCAGCAACAAGGTTTGGCTGGAGTTTGAGTGCCGCAAAGATCGTCGTCATGATATCACTTTGTTTGGATATGTGAAGAACTCCTGGGGTCTTCCTGAGGTGTGAAATGCGCTTCCCGATCGTTATCGCCGTGTGAAAGGGAGGGAGCGAGACTTCTCCCCTGTGCTGGGATTTTCCGAGCCTCGTGAGTTGGCTAATCGCCTCTTCAATATATATGCGTTTGTCGAAGAGGAACGATTGTTGGGATGTGGTATTTCTGTTGGCACGGGACGGGTGGTGTCGTCTTCTCAGGGAGGGGGCCGCAAGAGAAAAGCGGTTATGGCCCCCGTTAGTGATGTTGACGTTGTGGTGGTAGCTTCTGATGATTCAGTCCCAGAGACGTAATTACCTGTTTCCCCGGTTCCACGGGCGCTTGCTAGCGCAGCGGTTCCCCGGATGTCTTCTTCTTTGAAGGCGATGAGTGGCGCGGTAAGTTGGTGCCTTACTGTTTCTTCCTTCTTCTTTTATTTTTTGTTTGAAGGCGGCTAATTGCGTGTTTTCCTTTTGCAGATCGAGACTCATGCACAGATAGCGGTCACCTGGAACGATCATTACGTGAGCCTGAAGGATGGATATCTCGCTTTGCAGGAGAAGCTTTGACTGTCGATGGGCTCACTCTCTTCTCTCAAGGAAGAACATGACCGGGACATCGCACAGTATCATCGAGTTGGGTCAGAGCTGAAGTCCGAGCTAGAAGACGTGCGTGCTTCCTTGGACGTGGAGAAAGCCGTGGTGGAGAGGACTGCCCAGATGTTAAAGTATGCGAGGGAGGAGATATCTGGCTTGGAGACTCAGTTGCATGCGGCGCGAGATGAGGTTTCAGGCCTTGAGACCCAGCTTTGTGCGGCGAGGGCGCAGGTAGAGGTGTTATCTTCGGATGACCATACATTAGAACTGAAGGCCGCAGGTCTTGCGGAGTACCTGGAGTCCTTGGACTATATGCGGGATCGTAGCCTGATCGCGGAGGAGGTTCGTGATGACATTTGGTCCAAGGAAGTAGAGCCTCAGATGGATGACATACGCCAGTTAGCGCTTCGTCGTGGTGTTTCGAAGGCCTTTCGCTTCATAGGGAAGCATCTTGGGTGTGATTGTACAACCCATATTCGACGAGGGTGGGCCCTACCACCGCCAGGTCATCAAAAGTCAAAGTCAACAAGGCAAGACCTGGGTCCAGATCAGCACCCCAGGTCGCGGAAGGTTCGGGCGAGTATGACGAGCTCCCCAGGCCAACTCGCCAGGTGGCGATTATGACCAGATACTCGCCTTTTCCAGGCGAGCTCCCCAGGGAAGTCGCCAACTCGCCAGGGTGGGGGTATAAGTAAGACCCCCCCTCTCTTTGGTTTTCCCTATAAATAGGACCCCAGGGGTACGAGAGAAGGACAAGCAAATCTCGGCCTGAGCCCTCGCGAGTTCCAACAACTGCCCTTGACTCGTTATTGCTCAAGCTCGCCTCCTTCGTACCTAGCTCGGCCAATCTGGTTGAGAAGGGGTTGCTTCTCCTAAGCAACTGGGTACGTGGTGGGACCTTCCTGCCGCAGCAACCTGGGGTCTTGTTTGCGCAATTTGCTTCTGTTTCCCGACCAGAGATCATCTTCTCGACCGGCCGACCAGTAACTTCAGGTTGCCTAGTCCGATTTCTGAGGTTGAGAAATTTCTCGGCTTCAACACTTGGTGCGGTGAGCGTGGATCGCGACCGAAGAAGAAAGTCGTGGTTAGAAGATGGCTGATGGCGGAGACCGTGGCGAGTTGGGAGATAACTCGGCGGGAACTGGAGTCCAGGAGCGAGGTAGCGAGTATGTGACAGTGGCGGCTTTCGAAGAGTTCGCGAGGAGGATGGAGAAGGCAATACTCGTCGGGTATTCTAAAGAGCGGGGATTGTGTACAACCCATATTCGACGAGGGTGGGCCCTACCACCGCCAGGTCATCAAAAGTCAAAGTCAACAAGGCAAGACCTGGGTCCAGATCAGCACCCCAGGTCGCGGAAGGTTCGGGCGAGTATGGTGAGCTCCCCAGGCCAACTCGCCAAGTGGCGACTATGACCAGATACTCGCCTCTTCCAGGCGAGCTCCCCAGGGAAGTCGCCAACTCGCCAGGGTGGGGGTATAAGTAAGACCCCCCCTCTCTTTGGTTTTCCCTATAAATAGGACCCCAGGGGTACGAGGGAAGGACAAGCAAATCTCGGCCTGAGCCCTCGCGAGTTCCAACAACTGCCCTTGACTCGTTATTGCTCAAGCTCGCCTCCTTCGTACCTAGCTCGGCCAATCTGGTTGAGAAGGGGTTGCTTCTCCTAAGCAACTGGGTACGTGGTGGGACCTTCCTGCCGCAGCAACCTGGGGTCTTGTTTGCGCAATTTGCTTCTGTTTCCCGACCAGAGATCATCTTCTCGACCGGCCGACCAGTAACTTCAGGTTGCCTAGTCCGATTTCTGAGGTTGAGAAATTTCTCGGCTTCAACAGTGATACTTCCAGTTTCAGTTTTGCGGTTGTTTCAGATGATGAGCGTTCTAGCTCGGATGCTGATGATGAGTAGCTGTAGTGCTTATCTGCTGTATCATGTCTCGTCCTTTATTTGTAGTCATTTGCTTCTGTTATAGCTTTTGAGATTGTCGCCGTTAGGGCTCCAATTCATTGTTTACTATGATAGCCTTACTTGTATGTCGTTGTCATGTGTTTTGCACAGATGCCTTTTGTCACGAGATGGTTGTTGGTGGGAGTTGATCTTTGTCATGGTGTATTAGTATGGGAGTGACCCATGGCTTAGTGCGTGGGCCTGGCTCGCGGCCTAGTTTGTATGAGAGCTTCTTCGTGAGGGGGGTAAGTCCTCACAGTGTTGCGTGGAACTGGTCCATGGCTTTTCGCGCGAGACGGGCTCGCGGCTTCTTCGTGAGGGGGCAGGCCCCACGGTGTTGCGTGGAACAGGTCCACGGCTTTCCGCGCGAGACAGACTCGCGGCTTCCTCGTGGGGGGGGGGGGGCAGGCCCTCACGGTGTTGCGTGGAACAGGTCCACGGCTTTTCGCGTGAGACAGGCTCGCGGCTTCTTCGTGAGGGGGGCAGGCCCCCACGGTGTTGCGTGGAACAGGTCCACGGCTTTTCGCGCGAGACAGGCTCGCGGCTTCTTCGTGAGGGGGCAGGCCCCCACGGTGTTGCGTGGAACAGGTCCACGGCTTTCCGCGCGAGACAGACTCGCGGCTTCCTCGTGGGGGGCAGGCCCTCACGGTGTTGTGTGGAACAGGTCCACGGCTTTTCGCGCGAGACAGGCTCGCGGCTTCTTCGTGAGGGGGGCAGGCCCCCACAGTGTTGCGTGGAACAGGTCCACGGCTTTTCGCGCGAGACAGGCTCGCGGCTTCTTCGTGAGGGGGGCAGGCCCCCACGGTGTTGCGTGGAACAGGTCCACGGCTTTTCGCACGAGGCAGGCTCGCGGCTTCTTCGTGAGGGGGGCAGGCCCCCACGGTGTTGCGTGGAACATGTCCACGGCTTTTCGCACGAGACAGGCTCGCGGCTTCTTCGTGAGGGGGGCAGGCCCCCACGGTGTTGCGTGGAACAGGTCCACGGCTTTTTGCGCGAGACGGGCTCGCGGCTTCTTCGTGAGGGGGGCAGACCCCCACAGTGTTGCGTGGAACAGGTCCACGGCTTTTCGCGCGAGACAGGCTCGCGGCTTCTTTGTGAGGGGGCAGGCCCCCACGATGTTGCGTGGAACAGGTCCACGGCTTTCCGCGCGAGACAGACTCGCGGCTTCCTCGTGGGGGGGGCAGGCCCTCACAGTGTTGCGTGGAACAGGTCCACGGCTTTTCGCGCGAGACAGGCTCGCGGCTTCTTCGTGAGGGGGGCAGGCCCCCACGGTGTTGCGTGGAACAGGTCCACGGCTTTTCGCGCGAGACAGGCTCGCGGCTTCTTTGTGAGGGGGGCAGGCCCCCACGGTGTTGCATGGAACAGGTCCACGGCTTTTCGCGCGAGGCAGGCTCGCGGCTTCTTCGTGAGGGGGGCAGGCCCCCACGGTGTTGCGTGGAACAGGTCCACGGCTTTTCGCACGAGACAGGCTCGCGGCTTCTTCGTGAGGGGGCAGACCCCCACGGTGTTGCGTGGAACAGGTCCACGGCTTTTCGCGCGAGACGGGCTCGCGGCTTCTTCGTGAGGGGGCAGGCCCCCACGGTGTTGCGTGGAACAGGTCCACGGCTTTCCGCGCGAGACAGACTCGCGGCTTCCTCGTGGGGGGGGGGGGGCAGGCCCTCACGGTGTTGCGTGGAACAGGTCCACGGCTTTTCGCGCGAGACAGGCTCGCGACTTCTTCGTGAGGGGGGCATGCCCCCACAGTGTTGCGTGGAACAGGTCCACGGCTTTTCGCGCGAGACAGGCTCGCGGCTTCTTCGTGAGGGGGGCAGGCCCCCACGGTGTTGCGTGGAACAGGTCCACGGCTTTTCGCGCGAGGCAGGCTCACGGCTTCTTCGTGAGGGGGGCAGGCCCCCACGGTGTTGCGTGGAACAGGTCCACGGCTTTTCGCGCGAGACAGGCTCGCGGCTTCTTCGTGAGGGGGGCAGGCCCCCACGGTGTTGCGTGGAACAGGTCCACGGCTTTTCGCGCGAGAAGGGCTCGCGGCTTCTTCGTGAGGGGGGCAAGCCCCCACGGTGTTGTGTGGAACAGGTGCACGCCTTTTCGCGCGAGACGGGCTCGCGGCTTCTTTGTGAGGGGGGCAGGCCCCCACGGTGTTGCTCTGATTAGCGCCATATGTTTCATTTGATCGTATGATCTCCGTGCGGGCGAGTCATTTTCTCGATTCTTGTACTGTTAAGATGAGTAAAGAGAAGAATAATATAAAATGAATGAAGTAATTTAAGAACGGTGGTAACATGCCCGGGGTTGGTCCCATGGTTTAAATAGTTTAGAGCGAGATGATGGTTCTTACTAGCTCAGACGGG
Source organism: Platanthera zijinensis (assembly GCA_039513925.1). NCBI lineage: Eukaryota > Viridiplantae > Streptophyta > Magnoliopsida > Asparagales > Orchidaceae > Platanthera > Platanthera zijinensis. The sequence goes on along the minus strand of CM077087.1, from coordinate 22,598,719 downwards.
CGGATTTCTATAATTTTTAATAAACACAATAATCAAATGAAGGAAATGACTTAAGGATGGAGGTGGCTTGAGCAGGATTGGAAGACATCCTAGAGTGACTGCTGGAGTATTGCTGTGTAGTCGGAATCGGCTTGGACGACGACGAACTGTATGTCATAGGATGTCTGTCGGTGTGCATCTTTGAGAATGATTGGGAGAGTGATGGTGCCGATGACTGGTACCGGGTGATTCCCGAGAACACGAGCGCTTGCAGATGTTAGTTTGAGATTTCCGGCGGTGAGCTTGAGCTGAAGCGGAGTTGATAAAAATAGTATATTGGTGGTGACTTCCTTGTCCACTAGAACTTGATTTAGTTTGGTGGGTGGTTCGCCAATCTTGACCGTCGTGCATCTTATGTTCTAGTTGTCAAGTGGTCTTCTTCTTGATAGGAATTGATCAACTGCTCCTAAGCTGACCAGTCGTTGGATTTCTTCTTTTAATCCATTGCATTCGTTCGTGTTGTGGCCGTGACTTCGGTGATATTCGCAGTATCTTGCCTGGTCTGCCTTGGGGTTCGGTCGCGGCGCTCTCGGTCGTTGAAATGATGGATTATTCTGAATTGCATACATCACATTAGTGCAGGTAGTATTCAGAGGGATGTATTCCTGGAGTGAATGTTGCCCCCCATTCCTCGGAGGGCTGTGCTGACTACCATCGAGGCGACTCCGATTCTGGCGTCGTTCTTTTCGCATTGTATGGGTTGGTTCACCTTCTTTCTTCCTCTTCTGTCTTCTGCTTGGTCTCAGATTTTCTGGTGAGGGCTTTTCGATCGTCATGAACCTTTTGATGAAGAGGGCGGCAAGTTCGATGTAGCTGTCAGTATCTTCTCTTTGTAGGGATTGAAGCCAAGTCCGAGCTTCTCCTATTAGTGTTGTTGAAAATACTCGGATCATGAGTTGATCTGAGGCATTGCGAGCGTGCATGATGGCTTCAAAATACTCCAGGTGTGCGAGTGGGTTGCCTGTCCCACTGAAACTACGGATTTCTGCGCCCGTGGCTGTGCAGGAGCTAGGTGAGTTATCGTTAGGTAGGTATTCATCTGGTTCCTGCTTTGTGGCAGAAGTGCCAGGAGCCAGTGTGTTTCCAGCGCTCTCTTTATTATGAGGACGTGTGAGGTAGTGGCCATACATCTCCTGGAGTGATGTTGCAGGCACGGGGGAGCTATTTGTGCTTGAGAATTCCTTTTCTATGTCGTATTCTCGGTGTAGGCCAGGCCTGGTGGGGGCAGGGAGTTCTTCTGACGGCAGTAAAACAACTTGTTCAAATGGCTGAGGCGTCTTTAGGTGGTGGAATGTCGGCTTATTCTGTGCTGCATGGGTTGCATCAACGTGGATGGTGCTGAGAGGGGAATATCCTTGAGGTAGATGCTGCCCCCAGTTCCTGAGGGGTCTTGCCTTCGAGGGGCAGGCTGACGCCACTCTTCTTGTCCTGCATTAGTTTGCTCTTTTCTTTGCCGGGACTCTGGCGTCGGGTTCAGCAGTGAGAGAATGACTGGTGCCCCCAAGTTTCGGAGCAAGGTGAGCATTTCGGTTTGTAGTTCTTCCATATGGCGGATACGTCCTTCCAAGGCAGGCGCGGGAGCTAGGGCTGCTCCCGTGGTTAGCGGCACGTCAACCGGAGAGTGAGGTCGTGCCGGTTCAATGTGTCCGCCAAGTGTGGGTCCTTCGGCTATGCGAGCACTCCTCTTTGCCATTGCAGAAGTAGGGACGATGAAATTGCTCTGTGAAGGATACTGGGAATGTTTCCCACAGACGGCGCCAAACTGTTGCGGACTAACCTGACGCCCCGATCGGACCGGATAATCTTGGACCGCCTTAGCTCGCGGAGCGGTCGAGCGCGCACACAGTCAGTTGGAAAAGGGGGAATGAACACAGAGAGTTTTAGCGTGGAAAACCCTTCAACCGGGTGAAAAATCACGTGACCGGGTCTCTGCCGGTCAAAATCCACTAGATTGCTGGAGGTTACAATTTGATGGGGGAATCGGGGCGACAGGCCGCTCCCGTTACAATCTTGAAGAGGGAGAGAGTGTATGCAGCCGTTGGTGGGCAACAGACTGCCTCACCAACGGGACTTGGACGGTGGAATGCGCGGGATGCTTTAGGCGCGTGCGCTCAGAGGCGGTGTGTATTTCAGGGTCGTTGCTGCTTCCCTTGCTCGTCTTTCTCTGTTCTTGGAGTGCTTCCTTTGCGATTGAGCGCTGGTGGGGTGCCAACAGCCGATGACGGGGCTGACGGCCTATGACGAGTGCTGATATCCGCTGGCGTGTGCTGATAGCCGCTGGGGGCCGCTGGAGGTCCCGGGCAGCGGCCGGTGGTTGGCGGCGAGAGGCGGCCGCTGGTTGATGGCGACGAGGGGTGGCCGCCGGCGGAGAAGAACGGGAGAGCTCCCACCTGAGGAAGAAGGGGGGGAAGCGTAGGAGAAGAAGATGATTAAATGAGGAGCCCCTGGGGTCCTTTTATATGCTCCAGGGGGAAGTTATGGCGGGCCCCACCACTAACATAGTGGGTTAGTGGGTGGTTTTGCCCTGATTGGACGGCCGGCGGGGCCTCCCCCTCGATCGGACGGTGGGGAGGCGGCCGGACACGGCGGCGGCCGGCCATGGCCGAGGCCGGCCACGGCCGCGGCCGGCCATGGCCGAGGCCGGTCATGGCCATGGCCATGGCCGAGGCTGGGGCCATGGCCGGGGCTGGCCATGGCCGGGGCCGGCCATGGCCGGGGCCGGCCATGGCTGGCCGGGGCCATGGCCGAGGCCGGCCATGGCCGAGGCCGGCCATGGCCGGGGCCATGGCCGAGGCCGGCTATGGCCGGGGCCATGGCCGAGGCCGGCCATGGCCGGGGCCAGCCATGGCCGGAGAGGAACCGCCGGCGGCGGTTCCTTCCCTTAAAGGTGGGGAGAAAGGGGGCCCACCCCCATGATCTCCATGAGAGATCATGAGGGTTAGGGGGGCCCACCCATGATCTCCATTGTTGGGGATCATGGGGGTCTCCTCTTCCTTATAAATTAAGGTGGAGCTCATCAAACTCTTTGACGTTCTAGGTGTAAGTGACATTTGAAAATTTGAAAATCCATCCAATTTTTGTAATCACCTTGGTTTTTGATGGAAAAACTCAATATTAACAACGACAAAGGCCGGTTCATGTGAAATATTTCAGGATTGGAGAAAATTAACAGAAATAACTTGTAGGAATGCTTGAAATCACGAATATAAGTTCGCCGCTACCATACAAACAAACGTACAGATATACACCGAGATACACAAAGATGTATGATTCTAAATTCTAGCGCGTCGTCCGGCTTTTTCGCCCGTCCGGAGAATCAGACCGTCTTAGCTCGGAGTCGAACCGGGCGCGCAAACAGTTAAAGAAAACCACAACAAATGACAAGAAAGTTTTTTGACGTGGAAAACCCGAAAAAGGTGAAAAATCACATGGCTGGATTTGTGTCGAGGCAAATTCCACTAGAACTCGTGTGTTTACCAAATTTGGAGTTTGATCTCGGAGGACGACAGACCGCTACTACGTTACAAGTGTGGAGAATAACTGTGACGAGTAGGAAATGACTAAGTCCTCAGAGTCTCGATGGAAGCATTGCAGCCTTGAGATGACGTTAAACTCATAGAACCTTGGTGGAAGTGTTCCGGCTGGAAAATCTTCTAAGTCCACGAAGCTTCTGAAGGGAGCGCTCTCGTTGATACAGAGCCTAGATGGGAGCGCACTCGCGGAGGCGGTTGACGTTACTTAAGGCATTAGAAAATCGTGGCGCAAGGAGGAGAGAAGAGTGAATTCTTGAGTGAAAAATCGGCCTAAGTCCACGATCTCGCCGGAAAACCTCAGAGCTCTCTCTTACCTCTGGATTTGCTTGGCTTAAAATGAAGGCTTGAGGGTCTATTTATAATTTTATGTAGGGCCATGATGGTAATTGTGTCGGGAAGTGATTTGTGCTGGCGAATGACGTCACTCCATTTTGATCACGCGGATTGCCAATTTTGCCGAAATGGCAGAAGTACCTCCCCCCGGGAAGTTCTAATGGCTCGGGCAAGGTGCCCGGAGGCGGCCAGAGGTGGCGGAGATCGTCGGCGGCGGTGATGGCCACCAGCGGGGGCGCGGGCTGCTGGTGGCAGCGACGCGCATGGTGCGACCTTGCATGGCCGCGCGCAGTGCACGACCCCGCATGGCCGCGCGCAGTGCACGACCCCGCATGGCCGCGCGCAGTGTGCGACCCTGCATGGCCGCATGACTGCGCGACCAAGCGTGACAGCGCATTGCACGACCATTAGCCGCGCGCTGTGCGGCCACTGGCCGCAAGCTACGCGTCCCTGCGCCGTCGCGGGCGCGCTGCCTGGGGGGGGGGACTTCGGCGCTTGTTGGTCTGGCCTGACTTAGAAAATTCAGGGAGTGAAAGTGAGGGTAAGATCTATCTCAACTCTAGAGGGGGGTGAATAGAGTTTACTTAAAATATTTTTGAATTATTAAAATAGCACAAATTAAAATTCTATTTAAGCTATAGTGTAAAGTGCTAACAGAAACTTAAAAACTAAAAAGAAAAGGACACAGCACACAGCAGACAAATCACACAAGCAGAACCAGAAGACACAAGGAAATATAGTGGTTCCCCAAAACTGGGTACATCCACTCTTCTACCACCCTTGGTAGGAATCCACTCAGGACTGAGTTGATCAGGTGTCCTGACACCAATGAGCTTTTGATAAGGTGCTCAAAAACCAAAGCTAGATTTTTTGATAAGGTGTCTTGCCACCACTGAGTTTTGACAAGGCTCTCAGAACCAGACAGAACTTTTGAAGGGAGTTCAAGAACCCTTTTACAGCAGGAAAAGAAAAAGTAAAAGTTGAGTTTGTCTTCTCTGTTCTCAGTCAAATGAGAGAAGCACAAGTGGATTGAAGATGTCAAAGCTCCCCCTGAGATGTAGAGAGGTTCAGGCAGAGAAGCTTTGCAGAAGGGTGATAGGTCTTCAGAACTTTGATCTCCAGCAAAAGATTGTGATGAGATGTCTGGAGATGATGAGATTGTGAACACTTTTCAGTCAGTAAGAAGAATTTTGAAGTTGCAGTTCTGTTATTCTTCTGCTATCAGTATTCTCTATTCTGTATTCACTCTTCTTGTCAATCTGTGTATGTGTTCTCTAGACTGGGAGGCAGAAGAGATGAATAATAATTTCTAAGATTCTCTTGTCCAAAAAATAACCGTTGGTCAGTCATAAATGTTTTCCATAAATGGTCTTGTCTTTTAGAGGAAAGTCCAGCAAACATTCTCTGAATAATTCCTTGAAACTTGTTCCAAACGGCTGGGAGATCTTCTGCCATAAATGCTGATAATATTCAAAAACATTCCAAAGAACAGCAGCATTTGAAATCCTGAAAGCGTTGATCTCTCCAAAGAATCGTCGATCTGAGCTCTACGATCGTCGAACTGAGCTCAGAGATGAACTGAGATAAGCAGACAGAAATCGACGATCTGAGCTCGAAGATCGTCGAACCGAGCTCAGCGACCTGAGAAACAGCTGAAGGAGGCATCGTCGAACTGAGCTAGACGATAGTCGAGGGGAGTTAGACGATTAAGCAAAAGCTAGCTAAAAGCAGATAGTCGATCTGAGCTCGAAGATCGTCGACCGGAGCTCGACGATTTGTTGAAGTTGAGCTCAGAGAGCGTCGAACTGAGTTCGACGATTCGTCGACCTCAGCTCGACGATAATTGCTTTAGACTTAGCTCTTCATCCTTGATCTTGGAGTGGTCTGGGGGGCAGCTTCAAAACTAAGTTCTAGACCCTAGACTCATTCTAATGTTGACCTTCTCAACTATACAACTAGGTCAACTAGGATCCTAAGACAAGCATAGTGATCCTTATCCAAATTAGTAATAGGGTGTTCCAACAATCTCCCCCTATTTGGATTAGGATTACTATTTACAGACAATCATAAAGAGCATTTAATAATACAGAAATTAAATACAAAATGCAGAGAAACAGCAATGCATATCACAGATAAATAGCTGCAGATATCCAAAGGTAGATGATATGTTTGCTTACACAGATCACTTCTTTTCAGTTCCCTTTTTAAATAAGATTTCTCTGTTAGGGTTTAGGGCTTCTTTCTTGGACCTTCTGTCATCTTCTGCACCTAGAGAGGTTTGAGATCTTGGCCTTGGAACTACAGCCTCTGGGTGCAGCTTCATGTACTCTTCTGGATTGAAAAATTTCTTTGAAGCATACTTTTCCAGTTCTTTCTTTCTTTGTTCTGATAAGGTTGTAATATTGGATATTTCTTTGCCTTGTTCTCTAGCCTTCTTAATCTGATCAAGAGCAGCCAACTCTTTCATCCTAGCAGTCCAGGCCACAGGATTGTTCTCAGGATCCTCATATGGAACAGCAGGTTCATATATGTTGAGGGATTCAGGAGCAGGAGATGTCCTTGGAGCAACTGTGTCCTTCAATTTGTAAGGGTAAGGGCCTGAAGTAGAGTCAGAATGGCCTTGTCCTTCCCTTTGATAAGGTCTCTGTCCTCTTTGATTTCCTCTATAATTACCCCTTCTGGGTTGATATCCTCTTTGATGTTGACCTTTTTGGTAATACTTAGAATAGGATTGAGAGGAACTTTGTCTAGGAGCTGAAGCATGAGGAGCTGAGCCTGATCCAGAGTCTGGAGGAGGAGGAGGAGGAGGCTGATGTTGAGATGATCCTTTTTCATATTTGTCAAACTTTCTTTTCTTTCTTATGGCCTTTAGTTGGTTCTTGGAAAATTGCATCCATGGTTCAGTGATGGGGCAGTTATGCAGAATGTAATATGGAATGTCATTGGAGTCTTTGGCTTTAGCAGGAGGAACTGACATCATTGCTTTGCTTCTGGCTTTCCTCTTTTTGGCAATTGTGCTGGCAGAGTCATCAGAATCAGTTCTGTACTGATCACTTTCAGAACTCTGAGGTTGATCATATAAAGCATCAATTCTTCTTAGATATTCTTCTTGAGCTTTGAGCTTTGCAGCAGCAGCAGGAGCAGGAGCAGGAGCAGGAGCAGCAGGGATAGCAGAAACAGCATCATCAGTTTCAACAACAATTTCCTCAGCATTAGGTGCTGGAATCATTTCAATGTCAGCAGCAGCAGCAGTATCAACAAAAGGAGGCACAGTGGCCTTAGTAGCAGCAACAGGTACATCCACAGCCTTCCATGACTTGATATAGGAAGCAATCTGGCTGGGATTACAGACAGGTACAGGCACAATGGCCTTGGACAGATCTTCAGCAGAAATTGGCGGCAGACATCTGAGATAGGCTGTATCAAATCTGGATAGTAGCCTCTGCAGATTAAGTGCAAAAGCACATCCTGAGCTTGCTGAGAGAGTAGAAGCTGGAGCTGGAGCTGGCACAATCACTTCTTCATAAGGCATCTCCCCCTGCCTTGGTTCAGAGATAGGTGAACCAAGGCACCCAGTAGAAGGGATTGCCCGGGAGGAGGAAAAAGAATCAAGCTTGGTGGACAGCTCCTGGACTTGCTTCAGGAGTGGAGTCAGGGAGGACTCCAGCAGAGAGACCAGCTTGGGAGCTAGCAACTCATAGAGCCTGTCAGCCAGGCTGGAAAGATCTACATGCCCAAGTGAGGCTTGAGCAGAGGTAGTAGTCAAGGTGGATGGAGGGATGGTGACTGAAGCTGAAAAGGAGGAGGTAGGAGGAGTAGGGATTGTTGGTTCAGAAGATGGAATGATGGGGATAGAGAAGGTTGAGGAGAAGAGTGGGAGAGTAAAGGAGGGTATGAAGGAGGGTTGAGAAAGGATGTCAGTGAGCATTTGATGGAGGGAAGATGTCTCAGGAGGAGAAGAGGGAGAGTCATCCATGAGGGAATCCTCTAAAAGAGAGTAGGATGGAGGGGTAAGGGTTTGGTAAGAGAAGAGAGGGAGGAATACCTCAGAGGTAGATGCTGGAGGAGATGAGGCTGGTGAAGAGATGGTAATAGGGGATGACATTGGTGAGGAAATGGTAATTGGGGATGAAGGGATTATGGTGGAAACTGGTTGAGAGGAGGTGAGGGCTTGAGTATATGAGGCTTGGGTGGATATGGCTTGGGGAGAAGAAGAAGCAGGCATCTCTTCTACTAGAGGAGTGACCAAAGTGGTCCTTGTGCCTGAGTGAAGTGTTGCAGCAGCCCTGGAGGGGTTTATGATCTGCCTGTCCCATTTACTGAAGAGGGCACAGGACAGCCTCTTGGATGCATTGATGAATAATCCAGAGGAGGTCAAAAGGTCAGGGCACCTTGAGTGCAGAAAGACCCCCAAGATTCTTCCAAAGCAGACTGCAGACGTGTTGATTTTCTTCTTAATCAGGGTGAAGAAGATGGAGCCCCAGTCGAGGTGCTTCTTATCCAGTAAGGCTCCCATCAGGCAGAACTGATACCTGGAGATTGTGTCATGAGCCGAGTGCTTGGCCAACAGCACCTTCCCTACTACATCAGCCAGGAACTGGAATTCTATAGCCAGATTCTTTTTCAGCAGCTTATTAGGGTTAAGGACATTATGACCCATCCTATCTAACATGGAGGCATACTCCTCTCCAGACAGATCAATGGAGTCTTCTCCAGTACTGAGTTGAAAGACTTCAGTTAATAAAGCCGAGGATAGAATTACCTGGGTCCCCTTAATGGTGCCGACAATAGTATTTTCAGACTCATCTGCTGCGGTATAACACCATTCCTTAATCTCCTCTGCTGCTATCTTCATCCTGGTAGTCATTATCTGGGTTAGCTGTTGTTCTCTGAATAGATTCAGAACATCCTTGAAGCGCTGGTCGCTTCCATCGAATGAGTTTATGTCTATGTCGAAGCCGGCGTCGAACTTCATCTTGGCAATAGCAGCACTCGAATCCGCCATGTGTACCTGCAACAGAAAACCAAAAACGACCAAGCGTAGAAAATTTGGAGGGAAAAGGAAGAAAGTTGCAGAGTATGAAAGCGTAAAAAGGAGAACGACGGCTGGAAAATGAATTTATATTAGGGTTCGACGGCGAAAAAGAAAATCGTTGAGCTCAGCTCGACGAAGCGTCGATCTCAGCTCGACGATTTAGGCTACAGAGGGAATCTGAAGAGTCTTCAACAAATCGGCGAACTTCGTTCGACGATGTTGAGAAACGTCGAGCTCAGCTCGACGGCCTCTGAACAGAAGAAAAATTCTAGTTCTAGCGAAGGCTCTGAACTCAGATCGACGATAGCAAAAGCGTCGATCTCTGGTCGACGATTTTTGGAAAATCGTTGATCTCCGTTCGACGATTTTTGAGAAAACGTCGAGCGCAGTTCAGAGTCTAAACTCATTCAAAAGACAGAATTTTTTAGCCTAGTCTTGGTCTGTTTTAGCTTTTCAAAATCTTGGATTTTAATTAAGACTTCCTCCATCTATCATGCCTAACTGATTTAGGAAGAACCTGTGTTTCTTTTCATCCAAGGGCTTGGTGAAAATATCTCCCCTTTGCAAATCAGTAGGAATATATTGAAGTTCAATTTTGTTCTTCTCTACATTATCCCTTAGGAAATGATGCCTAATTTCTATGTGTTTTGTCCTACTATGGAGGACTGGATTTTGGGCTATAGAAATAGCACTAGTATTATCACAGAAAATTTTTGACTTCTCTAGGTTGTAACCATAGTCTAGAAGCTGATTTTGTATCCACAATATTTGTGAGCAGCAACTGCCTGCAGCCATATACTCAGCTTCAGCAGTTGAAGTTGACACAGATGTTTGCTTCTTACAAAACCAGGAGACAAGTCTGTCACCAAGGAACTGGCATGTTCCACTGGTGCTTTTCCTGTCTATTCTGCATCCAGCATAATCAGCATCTGAGAATCCAGTTAAGTCAAATGCTGAATCTTTTGGGTACCAGAGTCCTAGATTTGGACAACTTTTAACATACCTAAGAATCCTCTTAACTAAGATTAAGTGTGACTCTCTAGGGCTAACTTGGAATCTAGCACAAAGACATGTAGCAAACATTATATCAGGCCTACTGGCTGTAAGGTACAATAAAGAGCCAATGATTGCTCTATATGTTGTCTGATCAACAGGTTTCCCATGTTCATCAGCATCTATTACAGCATTTGAGGGCATGGGTGTTTTCATACTTGATGCATCAGACATACCAAATTTCTTAACCAATTCTTTTGCATACTTGGTTTGAGAAATAAATATGCCTTCAGCATGTTGCTTGACTTGCAGTCCTAAGAAGAAGGACAGCTCACCCATGCTGCTCATTTCAAACTTAGAATGCATAAGCTTGGAAAACTTTTTGCACAGGTTTGAATCAGTGGAGCCAAATATAATATCATCCACATAAATTTGCACTAGTAGGGTATGGGACTTATGGGTTCTAATAAAAAGAGTTTGGTCTACTCTCCCCCTAGTAAAATCATTTTCCAGAAGAAAGCATGCTAGGGTCTCATACCATGCTCTAGGAGCTTGCTTGAGACCATATAATGCTTTATGCAATTTGAAAACATAATCAGGGTGAGTTAGAGAGATAAAACCTGGAGGTTGTCTAATATAGACTTCCTCTTTGATGTCCCCATTGAGAAAAGCACTCTTCACATCCATCTGATAGACCTTGAAGCCTTTGTGAGCAGCATAAGCTAGAAATATTCTGATGGCCTCTAACCTTGCAACTGGTGCAAAGGTCTGGTCATAGTCTATTCCTTCTTGTTGAGAGTACCCTTGAGCAACTAGCCTTGCCTTGTTTCTGACTATAACTCCTTGATCATCCAGCTTGTTCCTGAATACCCACTTTGTTCCAACAATGGGATGATCTTTTGGCTTAGGCACTAGTTCCCAAACCTGATTTCTTTCAAATTGATGCAGCTCCTCTTGCATTGCAATGATCCAGTGTGGATCTTGCTCTGCATCTTGAATGGATTGAGGCTCAATTTGAGATAGGAAGCAGGTGTGCATTAGGCTCTGGTTGATCTGATTTCTGGTTTGCACACCAGCTGAGATGTCTCCAATGACTTGGGAAGTTGGATGATCTCTTATTGTTACTAAATCAACAGGAGGTGTTGATTGTTCACCAGCCTGTGTTGTTGTTTCCTCTAGTGGAACAGCAACTGGTTCTTCAAGGTGATTTTCTTTTAGATGTTGAACTTCTTCTTCATCATCACTGCTGTCATTCTTTTCAGTGACTTGCAGTTTGTTCAAGTCTTCAGCTAAAGAATGTACCTGCAAAGGTTCTATGGTAGAAGCATTCTTCTCCTCTTCTGTTACCTGTCAACACAGTTGTGTTGTCCACTGACTGGACTTTGCATATGGCTTTGTTGAAGGTCACTTGATATCCTTCATCACACAGTTGACTGATACTTATCAAGTTGTGCTTTAGTCCTTCAACATATGCCACCTTCTTGAATGTGACTGGGCCAATTTTGACTGCACCATATCCTTTTGTAGTTCCAAAGCTTGAGTCTCCAAAAATTACTTTGGGTCCAAGCTTGGCTTTGAAGGAAGTGAAATTGTCCTTGTCCCCTGTCATGTGCTTTGAGCACCCACTATCCAGATACCATTGATGGTTTGATGCTGGATAGGTCTTCACCTGCACAAAAACAGCTTATTTGTTTTTGACCCAGTTAACCTTGGGCCTAGGTTGATAACCTTTAAATTCTGAAATAAAGGACATCCCAGGTTGACTTTTATAGCCTTCAGGATGGTATCTCCTAGGAGTTACTATCCACTCAGTATAGGGGTTGAGTCCATGGGATGTGCAGCTTCTAGGATTGAATTTGACTGAGCCATTGAAAATGTGTTCACAATTCTGAACTCTGTTCGACGATCGTCGATCTGAGGTCGACGATCTTGGGTCAGATCGTCGATCTCTGTTCGAAGATCGATAGTGCTTGAGTTCAGAGTTTGGGTGTCGTCGAGCTGAGGTCGACGATCTGTGCTTAGATCGTCGAGCTCTGTTCGACGATCGTCGAGCTCTGCTCGACGCATTTTGTTGAACTGAAATTTTCTCTGGCAGGTCAGCATTCTTCCTAGCCACCTCTACTACTTCCTTTCCTTTGTCAGAGACAAATTTGATTGGAGTTGTTAACACTATAGGTTGGCTGGGGGAGGCACCCAAACCCAGTGTACTATTGAATCTAGAGTTCACTGTGCTTGTGATGTCCATAAGTCTGATACTCCTCCCATTTAGAGATTCTTCAAACTTTTTGGCCTTTGATAGTTCACTTTTCAGTGAAGCTATCTCCTCCCTACAGCATTCTAACTCCTCAGAGAGCTTGAGGTTCTTTGAGTTTAGGATACTATGCTCAGACAATTGATTCCTGAGAGATATTATCTCCTTCTCAGATTTTAATAGGTCTAGGCATAGTGTCTTAAATTCACTTTTAAATTCTTCAGAATGAAAATCAAAAGAATTGATTACCTGATCTTCATCTGGGTGAGTGTCTGAATCTGATTCTGATTCTTCATCAGAGTTTTGTTGTGATGCATTGATAGCCATCATGCAGAACTCCTTTTCATCTGCATCATCCTCATCATCACTGGAACTGGATGATGCTTCAGATTCCTCTTCAGTCTCACTCCAGGTCTCAGCAACAAAGCCTTTCCTTGTATGTTTGTTTTTGCTGAAAGAGGCTTTGTCTGGGTTGTTCTTCTTGTGATCCTTTCCTTTTCTTCTTTCTCTTCTATCTCTCTTGTCCTTATTCTTGTTCTCTGGACAGTCAGGCACAATGTGTCCTGGTTTCCTGCAACCAAAGCATATGATTTCTGTAGTGTTGTTTGATTTATCATACCTTGGTTTATCATGATCCTTGTATGGCCTTTTTCTGAAATCTTTTCTGGCCATTTTGTAGAATCTCTTAGCCAGTAGACTTATGAGCTCATCATTTCCTGTGGCTTTATCTTCAGGCTCCTCTTCTGCAGCCCTGAAGGCTATGGTCTTTTCTTTCCTTGTGGCTGGAGAGGCAGCCTTCTGTTCTTCTTCTCTATTTTTAATGAGCAGCTCATAGGATTTGAGCTTGCCCAGGAGAGCTTCAGTGGTAATCTCATTCAGACTTCTGGCATCTTTGATTGGCCAGATTCTTGAATCCCAAGTGCTGGGAAAGCACATCAGGATTTTATCATTTAGTTCAGTTAAAGAGATTTCCTTATCCAAAGTCTTTAGCTCATTGACAATCAGACTTAGTCTATTGTACATGTCAGCCACTGATTCACCTTCTCCTTTCTTGAAGTTCTCATATTGACTTATCAGATGAGACCTTCTATCCTTTCTTTCATCAGCAGATCCTGAGACAATTTCAGAGAGTTTGTCCCAGGTTTCTTTGGCTGAGTTGCATTCAGCTACCTTTTGAAAAATGTCATCAGACATAGTTTGGGCTAAGATGTTCATAGCCTTAGCATCTGCAATCTTCCACTTCTTTATATCTGCATCTGTTCCAGAAGGAGGTGGAACAGCACTTGTACTTGAGCTTGCTGGTGGAGTTGGACACACTGTCAAGACAGAATTAAAGATATCCTCATCAATAGAATTCATATACAATCTAATCCTTGCCTTCCAGAGTGCAAACTTGGAAAGGTTGCACACTGGTGGTCTGGTGCTTGCATAATCTTTGTTCTGTGCCATGTCTTTAAATAAATAAATAGATGTGTAGAAAATAATCCTCTTAAGAGACTGATCTTAACAGGAATCTTTTGGTTCAGGTGTTAGCCTGTATGAACAACCAACCTACCTCTGATACCAATTGAAAGTGAGGGTAAGATCTATCTCAACTCTAGAGGGGGGTGAATAGAGTTTACTTAAAATATTTTTGAATTATTAAAATAGCACAAATTAAAATTCTATTTAAGCTATAGTGTAAAGTGCTAACAGAAACTTAAAAACTAAAAAGAAAAGGACACAGCACACAGCAGACAAATCACACAAGCAGAACCAGAAGACACAAGGAAATATAGTGGTTCCCCAAAACTGGGTACATCCACTCTTCTACCACCCTTGGTAGGAATCCACTCAGGACTGAGTTGATCAGGTGTCCTGACACCAATGAGCTTTTGATAAGGTGCTCAAAAACCAAAGCTAGATTTTTTGATAAGGTGTCTTGCCACCACTGAGTTTTGACAAGGCTCTCAGAACCAGACAGAACTTTTGAAGGGAGTTCAAGAACCCTTTTACAGCAGGAAAAGAAAAAGTAAAAGTTGAGTTTGTCTTCTCTGTTCTCAGTCAAATGAGAGAAGCACAAGTGGATTGAAGATGTCAAAGCTCCCCCTGAGATGTAGAGAGGTTCAGGCAGAGAAGCTTTGCAGAAGGGTGATAGGTCTTCAGAACTTTGATCTCCAGCAAAAGATTGTGATGAGATGTCTGGAGATGATGAGATTGTGAACACTTTTCAGTCAGTAAGAAGAATTTTGAAGTTGCAGTTCTGTTATTCTTCTGCTATCAGTATTCTCTATTCTGTATTCACTCTTCTTATCAATCTGTGTATGTGTTCTCTAGACTGGGAGGCAGAAGAGATGAATAATAATTTCTAAGATTCTCTTGTCCAAAAAATAACCGTTGGTCAGTCATAAATGTTTTCCATAAATGGTCTTGTCTTTTAGAGGAAAGTCCAGCAAACATTCTCTGAATAATTCCTTGAAACTTGTTCCAAACGGCTGAGAGATCTTCTGCCATAAATGCTGATAATATTCAAAAACATTCCAAAGAACAGCAGCATTTGAAATCCTGAAAGCGTTGATCTCTCCAAAGAATCGTCGATCTGAGCTCTACGATCGTCGAACTGAGCTCAGAGATGAACTGAGATAAGCAGACAGAAATCGACGATCTGAGCTCGAAGATCGTCGAACCGAGCTCAGCGACCTGAGAAACAGCTGAAGGAGGCATCGTCGAACTGAGCTAGACGATAGTCGAGGGGAGTTAGACGATTAAGCAAAAGCTAGCTAAAAGCAGATAGTCGATCTGAGCTCGAAGATCGTCGACCGGAGCTCGACGATTTGTTGAAGTTGAGCTCAGAGAGCGTCGAACTGAGTTCGACGATTCGTCGACCTCAGCTCGACGATAATTGCTTTAGACTTAGCTCTTCATCCTTGATCTTGGAGTGGTCTGGGGGGCAGCTTCAAAACTAAGTTCTAGACCCTAGACTCATTCTAATGTTGACCTTCTCAACTATACAACTAGGTCAACTAGGATCCTAAGACAAGCATAGTGATCCTTATCCAAATTAGTAATAGGGTGTTCCAACAGGGAGAACCCCATCAAATGCCTCCAATTTTTTGTAGGTCGTAAACCGTAAAGCGACAAACCCGAAAATTACTAAGCTTGATGACTTCATCTCGGTTTTGTGGACTTAAGGTCATTTCAGCATGCGTGCGTCACCAGTTACTTTGGTTTGCGAGGTGAAATATCCCTTTGGTTGGGCTTTTATGTGAGTGGTGATGCCTTGGATCCGCTCGTGTCTGCCTCGTGGGTTGAAGGTTTCACGAAGATGTCTAGGTTGAGAGCTTACGCGGTTAATGCAAAAAGTTCACATTAACGACAAATTCTTGTGATGTTGAGCGATATTCTGCCCCCTATCTCGACGTCGCGGAAGGACCCGCAGGCTTGCCGTTACTAGAAGATGTGGAAGTACATGGTATCTATTTCCACGTTGCAGCTTGGAGTGATTCAGTGTCCATTCCTATCAGGGGCTGGGACCGAGCTTCTAGAGGCGGAGGTCGTTGATGGTGTCTATGCTTTGGGATGTTGCAATGGTGCGAGCTTTCGCATTTGCAGAACACCAGAAGTCTTGGGCCTTGGAATGGAGCGAGGCCGGAAAACTGAGGGTCCTTGAGATGATGGCTACAAAGGTAAGCTCGTTGTGGTTGTGTGCAGTTGAACTTTGCCTTGCGCTTGGCTGGGGCTTCGCGTTACGCGAAATTTGCGGGGGCGTTATGTCCCCTGAGCAGGTGTTGTCTCGAAAGATGGTGTTGGTGACGGGGAAGCAGTTGATTACAAATGTTTCGTACGCAAGCCTAACATGGTTGGCTCGAGTATGGCCCTTTGCCACTTCCCTTCCTAGGACGCGTGAGTTTTTGCGCGACGTATTGAGCTTGCTACTTCTCTAAGGCGCCAGTATTGCGTGGTGAAGATCCCATCGTTGTCATAAAGAGGGGGATCTTAGTTGTTGTTGAACCGTTCCCTGTGGTTGTGCTTGCTGTGGTGACTTGGTGTCATGTCACATGTTGTGGCGTCTTAAGACAATTTGGTGCTTTTGGTTCCCTTGTTTGCCGGGCGCTACTGTTGGTGAGCGTTAGCGGTAAGGGCTTGTTGCAGAAGTGCGAGGATGGAGGACACTTGCCCCTTTGCCTTGGCGGTGCGGATGGAATTGGAGGTCTATTTGCTTCGGGAGGCGGCGACGGAATTTGGTTTGCGCGCACTTCGAGAGGACCCGGAACTTAGCGAAGAGACTTTGCTCGCTTTTGTCTAAGGAGGTCCCGGGTCCATTCATGCGGTAGTGGTGAAGAACCCCTGTTCGACCGTTCTTTAGGAGTAGGGGTGTGCATAAAAATCGGGCCCGACCCGGTAAAAGCCCGGTTAGGCCCTGGCCCTGGCTAGGCCCGCGCTGGGCACAGGTCGGGCCATGGGCGTTAACAAGGCCCTATATATGAGCATTTGTCCGGGCCGGGCCGGGAAAATCCCGGTTTCTAGGCCCGGGCTAAGCCCGGGCCCGGTTCCTACGCGCCTTTTTCAACTGTGTCTTCTAGGAGCATTTTCAGGAGAAGTGTTCAACATAAAAGTTATATATCTCGACGATATCTACAACTTTCATGTTGAACACTTTTTGATTTGAAGCCGTTTAGGCTCCTGATTTGGCCCCCGAAAAAAATCTCGTGGAAAATGCCCCTAGAAGACGCAGTTCAAAAAGGCGCGTATTTCGTTTTAAAAAAATTATTATTTTTAAATAAAAATATGGCCTGGGCTAAGCCTGGGCCCGGCCCGACCCGGCCCTGGGGGCCTTAGCAGGCCCCTCTCGGAGCCAGAAGCCCGACCCGACCCGACCCGACTATAATCAGGGCACGGGCCTGGTTCGGGAAAGCCCAGGCCCGGGAGGCCCGGGAGGCCCGGTTTAGGCCCGGGACCGAGGGGATTTATGAACACGACTATTTAGGAGGACCCGAGTCCGTCCGGATGGAGGTGGAGCAGCTGAGGAACAATAAGGCTTGACTGATTGTGGAGCTATAGGACGTCGAGGTTATGTGAGCGCCTGCGGTAGCTGAGTACAAGGGATCTTACGGCTTTGAGATGGAGTGATTCTGTACAGCAAAGGGGGAGCGTTCTGAGATGATGGTGACTGAGATTGATCCGCTTGTAGAGGACAAGCGCGTAGTCGCGTACTCCTTGTGGTTTGGAAAGGGGTTCCGAGCGGCTCGGAGGCTTACAGAGCGCGATACCCTGGGCGTGGATGATGCCTCGGACGACGACGCTGATACCACCGTGGAAGGATGATCTTTCGGACTTCTTCTTCCCAAGTTTGTTTTTATATGCCTTTTTTTGCATTGCAAACGTGCTTTCACATTGTTGCATGTTTTTGTTTTTTTATGATGATGCAGCTCATGCGACACTTTTCATTTGAGTGGGAACCCGTTGTGCTTTTGGATTTGTTTGCTCTGGTTGTGTTTTTGGCGCACGTATTATTTTTTACAGAATTGCTCTTTGCTCGAGCGTTGTCTTACTCTTGTTTTTTGGAGAGTCGTGTCCGCTGATGGTTTGGAGGTGATATGCCCCCGCTTGCTCGTCCCTTGAGCAAGGATGGTGTAGAACCTTTATTCGATCGCGATTTAGGATAACCAGGGTTCGTCCAAGAGGAGGTAGCAAAGAACCTTTGTTTGATCGCACTTTGTGAGAACCAAAGTTCGTCTAAGAGGAGGTGCTAAAGAACTTTTGCTCGATCGCTCTTAAGGAGAACCGGAGTCTGTCCGTGTGGAGGTGGTGAATAACTTTTGTTCGTTCGTGCCTCATGAGGACTGGGATTTATCCGAGTGAAGGTGCAGATGAACTTTTATCCATCATGTCTGGGAGGACCGAGCTTCGTCTAGGTAGAGGTAGTGAAGAACTTTTGTTCGTTTGTGCCTCAAGAGAACCGGGGTTCGTCCAAGTGAAGGTGCAGATTAACCTTTGTCGTCCACGCCTTAAGAGGAGCAAGGCCCGTCCAGGTGGAGGTGGCGAAGAAATTTTGTTCCTTCGCGCCTCAGGAGAACCAGGGTTCGTCCAAGTGAAAGTGCAGATGAACCTTTGTCCATCTCTCCTAGGGGTGCAGAAAGACCTTTGTCTATCTCGTCTGGTAGGACCGGGGTCCATCCGGGGGAGGTGCAGAAAGACTTTCGCCAATCTCGCCTAGGAGGTGCAGATAGGCTTTCACTAGTCTTGCCTACAAGGTACAGAAAGACTTTTGTCAGTCTCGCCTAAGAGGTGCAGAAAGGCTTTTGTCAGTCTCGCCTAAGAGGTGCAGAAAGTCTTTCGTCAGTCACGCCTTGCGATGACCCATTTGTCGTGGAAGGAAAAACATAAGCTTTACTGCTGAAAAGAAGATACAAGCATTGTCGGGTTCATTTCTGCGACTTATTAAAATGAAAAAATGGTACATGATGCCGACCAGAGTTCTGGCTTAGGCCTTCATAGTCCAGGTCCCTTTGGGGAATTCGAACACTCTATTTGGGAGAGGCCGAAATCCCTCCTTAGGGATGTTCGAATACTCTATCAGGGAAATGTTGAAATCCTCACTTTAGGATATCTGAACACTCTGTTTGGGAGAGACTAGAATCCTCACTTTGGGATATCCGAACACTCTGTTTGGGAGAGGCCAGAATCCCCACTTTGGGATATTCGAACACTCTGTTTGGGAGAGGTTAGAATCCTCACTTTGGGATATTCGAACACTCTGTTTGGAAGAGCCCAGAATCCCCACCTGGGATATCTAAACACTCTGTTTGGGAGAGGCCGAAATTCTCACTCGGGACAATCGAACACACTATTTGGGAGAGGTCGAAGTCTCCACTTTGGGATATCTGAACACTATTATTTGGATACACGACAAGAAACTCGATTCTTATTTCATTGAAGCTGAAAAAATGAGGTACAAGCACATGTGTCAGATGCCTTGGACGTCTTACAGACTGAGAATAAGTTCTCCATTGGGATGGTTGTCCTGGGGATTTCCCTCATGCTGGCTCACTCTAGATTGATTGATTCAGGGCTCTTGTCTTGTAGAAATTTTCCAAGAAGTCCCAGGAAAAGAAATTGTTCAATTTCTGTCTCCAGTCGCGCACAACTCTTCTTGTTATACACACGTCCTTGATGGAAGTCACAATATTTGGATTGATCTTTAGAGTTGAGAGTGAGAGCCCTTGGCCTCTGAAGGGAAGAATGATCGTGTATGGCGAGCAGTACTTCCGCTCACGAAGTGTTGAAGGGAGCTAAATCTTGATTGTGGCGGTGCCCCCCGATTCAACGAGAGTTTCTGTGCCGCTTGCGGCTTCCCCTTAGACTTGGCAATGATTCCTGATCCTTATTCTTTTTTCATTTTCCTTCGAATTGTAGCCGATGTGCTTTGATTGTTTTATCCACTGTGATTTGATCATTGACTCGGTGGATGAGGTCATGATAGCTGGAAGGTGTTTCGCTCATCAACTTCGTGTGTAATTTTCCTGGTCGGAGTCCTCTGAGGAAGGTTCCGCGCAGGAGCTCGGGGCTAACCCCCGGAATCAGTTGTGCCTCTGTGGTGAAGAGACAAAAGAAATCCTTGAGCGGTTCTCCCTCGACCTGCATGATTCCTGCGAGGTGTGAGGGGTCCTGAACGATCTGCTGGTTGGCAATGAACTGATCCGTAAATAGTCGGGTTAACTCGACAAAGTTCTTGATTTCCCCTCCTTTAGGGAGCCAGACCAGGAGTGAGCATATCCTTTCAGAGTTGTTGGGAACGCTAGACATAGGAGCGGGTCAGAGGCATTTTTCATGTGTATGACATTTACAAAGTGCCTGATGTGCTCTAGACGCTCACCCTTCCCGTCAAATATCTCGAAGCTGAGGAACTCGATCCCGAGCGGAGCGGGATAGGCTAGGACCGATGAAGCTAGCGGGAAATGAGGTGGATGGGGCACCGCGCGTTTACATCTTGGTGCCCCCGCGTCCACACTCCTTTTTGATCACATGCCTTACTTCACCGCGGGTTAGTCCTCCATCGGTCAGAGCGGTGGCCTCCTTCATTGAATGAAAGTTTTCATGCGAACGCCTAGGGAGTTCATTAGCGATTGTGTGGTGCGTGGAGCTATCAGTGTCGGATGATTCATCTGCGACAAGATCCTTGGAGTGAACTGTGCCTTCATGCATTATCTGGCGTGGGACCTGCGGGGGTTGACCTTCAGGAGAGATGTCTGTGCAGGGAGCATGATGAGCCCTTAAGCTCCTTAGCAGGGTGAGCTTGCATTTTTCCCTGATGCTGGGGACGCGGTGACGGTGGACCCTCCCTGAAGCGAGGCGTTGCCTGTGTGCGAGTTGACGGTGGCTTGTTTGACATGCGGAGCTTCCACATAAGAAGTATTGAGCAGAGTGGAATATGGATTGTGTGGTTGTTCCTCGGGTTGCGAGGTTTCGCCGAGGCACGCATTGTGTCTGGCTCCTTCTCCAGAAGTTAGACTCAGGTTCTTTTCCTTCTTCCTCCCTTGCTCGTGGTGATCATGTGCTCTGTTAGGAGTGATGCCTCTTGCGGCCAGTGCCCCCCGAGTCCATGAACAGCAAGTGGCGCGGGTCACTCCGCTGAGCGAGCCATGACTTGAAGGTAATTATGGCGGGTTTGTTGTCGCGAGATATGCCCTTGGGGACTTATAAGTCCCTAAGTCTCTTGGTGGGGCGAGCGTCGGGCCCTGATGCTGCATTCGTAATTTCCCTGGGGATGTTAGCATGGTGCTTATCCCCTTGCGCCACGGCATGTTGCCGGCAGGTGAATTGTCCGAGGCTTGATAGTCAAATCCCTTACAAGTCGCATGTTCTGTTGCGTGTGCGCCTCCTTTTGCCATTGTTGCTGGTGTTGCGATCTTGAAAATTGTCAGAGCTTTTGGGACACCTTCCCTCATACGGTGCCAAACTATTGCGGGTCGCCAAGCTTTTTCCCCGGTCCAGAGAATCAGACCGCTTTAGCTCGGAGCCGAACTGGGCGCGCCAACAGTTAAAGAAAACCGCTGCAAATGACAAGAAGGCTTTTTGACTTGGAAAACCCGGAAAGAGTGAAAAACCACGTGGTTGGATCTATACCGAGCCAAATTTCACTAGATCTCGTGTGTTTACAAAGGTTGGAGTTTGATCTCGGAGGGAGACAGACCTCTACTCCGTTACAAGTGTGGAAAATGAATTGCGACGAGGAGTAAATGACTAAGTCCTCGGAGCCTCGATGGAGGCACTCCGGCCTTAAGATGACGTTGAACACTTGAACTTACGAAACCTTGGTGTAAGCGTTCCGGCTGGAAAATCTTCTAAGTCTGCGAAGCTTCTGAAGAGAGCGCTCTCGTTGATGCAAAGACTATATGAGAGCACTCTCGCGGAGGCAGTTAACGTCACTTAAGGTGTGAGGAAACCGTGGTGCAAGGAGGAGAGCAGAGTAAATTCCTGAGCGGAGAAACGAACTAAGTCCACGATCTCGCCGGAAAACCTCAGAACTCTCTCTCACCTCTACAGTTGTTTGACTTGAAATTAATGTCTGAAGGCCTATTTATAGTTTTTTGGAGGATCATTGTGGTAATTGCACCGGGGAGTGATTTCTGCTGACGAATGACGTCGCTCCATATCGATCACGCAGATTGCCAATTTTGCCGAAATGACAAGAGTACCCCCTTTCTCCCGGGTAGTTTGGGCAGCGCGGTCAAGGTGCTCGGAGGCGGCCGCGGTGGCGAGGATCGTCGGCAGGGGCGCGGGCCGGTGGCGAGGGCCGGCGGTGGCCGACGGCGGCGGCGCGGGCACGATCCTGCATGGCCCCACATATTGCGCGGCCCTGCATGACCGCGCGCAGTGCGTGGCTCTGCATGGCCGCGTGACTGCCCGGCCAAGCGCGACCAAGCGTGGTCGAGCAGTGTGCGGCCCCGCGCGGCTGCGGGCGCGCTGCGTGCACATGGCCTGCAGGGGGGAGGGGGGAGCTTCGGTGCGTGTTGGCCGGGCTTGGCTGCTTGTCATGCGCGACTCATCTGGAAAGTTTAGAATGCCCCTGTAACCTTGTACTGAACCTACTCCCTAATTTGATTCAGAAAATTCAGGGAGAACCCCATCATAAATAAACCCCAACAAAAACAAAAACAGATCTGAAAAAGCAAAACAGATAAAACCTCGCAAAACCTTCAATGCCTTTTACAGCCTCCACCTAGTATCACCATGATAGACCAGCTACATAGCGACATAGCCCTTGTCGACGACTACAAAATAGAACTAAGAATGAAGAGAAACGATCTCCTTCCTAAAGAGGAATAATAATTAGGTACGTGTAGCATTCCATAAAGTGGGAGCGGGTGAAATTCAGAATGTTTATTCTTTGATCGAACGATTGCGAAAAAATAAAGCAAAAAAAAAAAACCAATTCAATGCATGACTTGCAAAGCTTGATCGTGGTGCTCCTGCGCTATCCGCACTCCTTCCTCTGGGAGCGGGTAGCGCAGGAAATTTTTTCTGCCTAAAGAGAGACTCTTTATTCTCTACTCTTTGCATGGAGGGAATTCTTTTCTTCTTTTCACGGCAGAGTTTTTGTGGCTGCTTCTTCACCTGAGAGAGACAGAGTGGGATTAGGGCACGAATATATGTTTGATATTAACTGCAAACTAACGTCCAAAGAAGAACATCTTGAACTGTGTGCTATTTCAAAACTTATCCTTGTTGCCTTATCAGAGGTCATATATCTGGCTTGATAATTAATAAGAGGCTCCTCAATTTATAAGAATTTTGGGTTGCGAATAGTCATAATTCTCATCCTCCCCACTCACTTAGTGGGGAACATGGCGGCCAAACGGGATTGACCAAAGTCAACCCCATTAACGTCATGACCCCCAACCAATTGGCAGCTCGCTACCGTATCGCTGCACCACCACTGCGCGACCACCTACCCACCGCCATGCGGCCTTATGGCTACGCGATCGCATGCCCCCTTGACGTGCGACCGATCGCCGCCCTGTGGCCTCGTGTTGTGAGGCCAGCAACAATTGCGCGGGGCCGCACAGCTGCGTGCTGTGACCGCAAGTCGCGTGGCCGACCGTCCGACCGACCGCCGTCGTGCTGCCGCCCGGCCCCCGCGACCGCACGCCCGGTTGGCCCCATCAGCTGACCGAACCGCCGCCCCTATAGGGGTGCACGGCTGGCCCTCCACCGGTTGGCCCCAGTCGTCCGGGCCCCATCAATAACTTTTGTCGGCCGGCCTCCACCGGTCGACCCCTCGGTCGTAGCCTAACTTCCGTCGTCCAACCACCTCAGACGCGTAACCATCACACCCAACCATTAGCGTAACCACCCATTATGAGGGTGCGTATAACTGAATCACATAATGGGTGTGCGCACAACTAATTTCTTAGATATATGCATAATAAAATATAAGATACCAGAGTGCGTATGGTGAAAATGTGCATAATGGTTTGCCTGTAGCAAATAATAAGGTTATGGTGTGTGTATAATCATATACATCATTATATAACCCGTAATTCGTCGAGATCAGAAGTACCCAAGAATACGGCTATTCCCAGATCATTGGACGAGCAGAGGCGAGCTTGGGCGAGCAGAGGCGAGCTTGGGCGAGCAGAGGCGAGCTTGGGCGAGCAGAGACGAGCTTGGGCGAGCAGAGACGAGCTTGGGCGAGCAGATGCGAGCTTGGGCGAGCTTCGACGAGCTTGGGCGAGCAAACACGAGTAGAGGCGAGCATAGACGAGATTGGGCTAGCAAAGATGAGCTTGGGCGAGCAAAGACAAGCTTGGGCGAGCAAAGACAAGCTTGGGCGAGCAAAGACGAGCTTGGGCAAGCAGAGGCGAGTTTGGACAAGTATGAGCGAATAAACCCTTGGAACTCGCTGACAGAGGCTAGATACTCGTCTATACCCCCCAGGATTTCTCTATAAATAGACCCCCAAGGGGTACTAGAAATGGACTTTTGGAAGAGATTGAGATCCCCCCCAAGTGGATATTCGCCAAGTCCATGTCTGCCTAGTACCTCGCCCAGCCTTTTGGTTGCGGAGGGGAAGTTTCTCCCAAACTTTCGGGTACGTGGTGGGACCTCCTTGCTGGAGCACTTGGGGTGTGCTTATAGATAGTTTTCTCTCTCCCACAATAGTCATTTGAATTGTGGCGTCGGACCGCAGAATCAGTAACCTTAAGCTGTCTTGATCTGAATTTTGGAGTAGAATTTTCCCGGCTTCAACAATTATAAATACACATATCGCCATAAAATACTTATCATTGTGTGTGCATAACACATAAATTTGTTATAGTATGCGGAAAACCACAAAACTACCATAATCATTTATTTACAAAAATGTCACCCTCAAAAAATTATAAAAGGGGTCTCGTGCTTCCTTTCATTCCATCTTGCCTAGTACGCATGAGAGAGCTTCTGAAGAATCTTCGAAGACCTCCCTGTGTGCTTGAAAGAATCCTCGAAAATGTTTGAAGACCTTCGAAGATCTCTTGAAGATCTCCTAGAGGCCATCAAATATCTCTTGGATTTTACTGCGAACATTAAGCCCCCCAACACATTTCACCCCATGCGCATTTCACCTCTTACATATTGCACTCAATGCACCTTGCACTCCGCGCATATTTCATCGTGCGCATTGCCCTGCTCCCTACCACGAACACATCGTACTAGACTCCTCTACATGCAACCAGAGACAAATGGCAGAATCCAGATCTTGATGAGCATACGACACCAGCTTCCGAGCATCGACAAAAGACTCTAGAGTACGACGAGCGCATTGTTTCCCACGATACACCTTAGAAAATACTTAGCTCTACGAGCGATGGTCTGCCGCCATCACGTTCTCTATAAAGCTTTGTAATAACACCTATAGTGAAAGTTTGGTCGAAACAGATCCGACCACGTGATTTTTTATCCATTTCCGGGGATTTCTACATTAAAAAAAATTCTTTGCCAGTCGTCTCACTCTATTTTGACTGTTTGCGCGCTCGACTGCTCCCGAGCTAAGATAGTTCGATTTAGGACCGATCCGCAAGAACATTAAGTTGACCCGCAATAGTAATATTGTTGATAGAATCAACCATTCCTGCTCTCTGCACTTCATCTTCTTCCTCCGACTCACTCTTTCACCCATTACCTGCAAAATCTCAGATTTTCTTTAGTAATGTTTTTAACATTTGGTATCAGAGCAACGACTTGATCCATCAGAGGATCCATGTAATATTTTGAATCATATTTCGATTCAACCTCTTTGAATCTCATCATATGGCCACTTCATCGAGCAATCAAACATTTCTCTACACTCCAACTGGTATTCCAAAATTCGAAAGCGATGTTTATGACAAATGTAAATATAATTCATTTCAAATGGTATGTCAGATCTTATTTGAGACGGCTACTCAAAATTTTCTAAAAAATCTGCAGCAAAAAAGAGTGAACCAGTAGAGCCCCAAACAGTCCTAGAAAATCAGAAAAGGGACGCTAAAGCTATCATTTATATCCAACAAGGTGCCGACAGTTCGATTCTACCACTCATTATTGATGCAAAAACTGCAAAAAATGTGTGGGAAATCTTGAAGAATGAATACAGAGGAAATGAAAGGGTTGTTTCCATGAGTCTAACTCAACTTATGGAGGGAGTTTGATAATTTGAATATGAAAGACGGATAAAGTATTCAACAATATGTATTTAAAACCACTATGCTGATGTTTCAGATTTGTACATACGATGACGATTTACCAGAGAAACAAGTTGTTTCTAAACTACTTAGTAGTTTGTCACCAAGATTTGAACATGTTGTCGCCGTTGTTGAGAAAGCAAGAGATATCACTGAAATGTCAGTATGTGATCTCATGAGCTCCTTGTTAGGGCATAAAGCTCGAATGAAGAAGAAACCTACTCTAGATGTCGGCATGGGAAATGAGAGATATGTGTCCATAAGAGGGATGCATCAAGATATGATGAATTGAACGTCAAGATGATGATGACCTGCGCAATGAGATGATGAGGCGGGAGTCGACGTACGTCAAGGTATGGAAAAACAATACGTCAACACAACAAATACTCTACATCATGTCACAAGGATGATTCTCCTCACAGTTTTCTTCGTACTGCTGTGAAAACCCCCAAACAACAAGACGAGCCTTGTTCGGCTCCACACTTCCATCCGTCTTCTTTTTGACCTTGTACACCCACTTGAATGAGACAAGAGTGACACCATCCAGCTTGTGCACAAGGTCCCGAGTCTCATTCTTCTTGAGGGCAAACAACTCCTCATCCATTACATCCCCCCACTTCTTCACACCAGTGAATTCCTCAAAGCATGACGTGCGGCTCCGGCTCACCAAGAGGTCCTACAAAAAAGTACGAACACACATGCTAACACGATTGCCTTTCATATATCAAGCCAATGATACGATAGTCCTTTTCGACCTTTGCAAAGCAGAACCGCTCTCTAGGCCCGTGTATAAAAATCAAAATCGCACAAATCGATCCAACTGAACCGACTTGTGGACCAAAAAGATCAGTTCGGTTTCGGTTTGGGGGGCTAAAAACCGGCCCATATTCGCTTCAATCCGGTTTCCACAATGAGAACACCGGTTGACCCAAACCGATTAGCCATCAACAATTTTTTTTTATTTATGGTTTACGAGCTTCTGTTTTTCGAACGATAGGGATTTCATTTCCAACTTAGATTTTCGATGAGCTTATGGCGCCAGACTCGCCAGTCACGTCACCTCCTCTCAAGGGATTCAACTCTTCTAGCCTTTCGGCCCTCAGCCCCTCGGCCCTCAGCCCCTAGGCCCCTTTCATTATCTTTTTTAATTATTAATTTGCTATTCACCTAATAATGTCTTATGACAATCAATTAAATATATGCACAGTTAAAATGAGTTGACAACTAGACTTGCATGAAGAATCACAATGTCTAGCATATCTAAGAGAGTGACATGCTTTGATAAAGTAATAGGATGACCTCATAAATCTCATTTACAGTTCAAGTAATTGCATGAGGTTTCTTAAATTGAACATTGGATACACCTAGCTAGGAGAGGGGAACGGCAGAGAAGGTTAGCAAGTTTAGCAGACTCTCTATGCGAGCTGACCAATCATCACAAAGGCTATGTTTGGGGCGGTAGTGGCGATGGAAAAAATAATGGTGGGAAATCAATGATCGTATTAAAAGTTGTCAAGAAAACTGCTTGAAAATTTTGCATGTACGCGTTTTTTAAAAGACGTACATTTTATGTTTTTCTATTTGAAAGAACAAAATTTTAAAAATAATTGTTTAGCTTCTTAATAATTAAGAAGTATTTTATGTTAATTATTTATTGCATAGATAAGTTAATAGCACGTAGATCATAAATAAATAGGTCACAAAAGATCAGCGATGAGAAGCAAAGAATCCGAGTTGGTGAAGAATCACGAATGTGAAAAGAAAACCTTTGCATTGATGAGAAGGAATAAAGGTAAATCGCCAAGGGTCAGGACGTCTTTTGTAACCACTCGAATAAATATGAAAATTTTGAAAGTAGAGAAAACAATTTTTTGAGCATTGTTAAGTGCACTATAATTTTCGCTATGTGCACCACAAGTCACTTAATTCTTAACCCAAACTCCTCCCTAAATTTATAACTAAGGGCACACATTTTTTGTGCACCGCACCCTCTCAACCCTAGCCCCGTTCCGTGACGACGCCTGCAGCAACGCCTGCCTCGACGCCTGCCGCGATGCCAGCTCCAACCCTCGCTGCCTGCCCCGACGCCTGCCGCGACGCCTGCTGCGACTCCTGCAGCGACGCCTGTCGCGACGCCTGTCGCGACGCCTATCGCAATCGACGCCTATCACAATCGACGCCTTCCGTTGTCTCGACGCCCTCCGTCGCTGCTTCCGCCGCTTCAAAGATCGCCGGCAGTGCTTCCGCCTGGACGTGCCCCTCCGCCGCTTCTTCCGCCTCTTCAAAGCTCGACGTCACTGCTTCCGCCTGGCCGTGCTCCTCCGCCGGTGGTGACGCCTGGGAACCCATTTATTCTCCAATCTGAGGTTTGTCTATTCAACCCTAGCACAACCCTAGCACAACCCTATGTTTGCACTGTCCCTCCAATCTGAAATTATTGTCATTTCCAATCTGAAGAGTACTCTGTTTGCACAACCCCTCAAATCAAGATAATGCAACCTTGTTGAAGCAATCTTGTTGAAGTAACCTAGCTAGCTTGTTGAGGCTCAAAAATTGCAAAAGGACAAACCACACATTTGTAAGTGATGTTGCTTATTGATTGTATGTCTTTACCATTTATATTGTTTGTCCGTGCTAAAGTATGTATTTGTACAAATTGAAAACCTTTTACAGTATGGTGGGAGGGACTCATATGGTGATTAGTAATTGCGATGATGGGAAAGTTAAAATTGAAGTTGGTTCTCATTTTGAGATGGATCAAGTTTTTGAGAGCAAAGAAACCTTAATTGAGTGGGTTTGAAATGTTGGTCGTAATTTGGGTTTCGTTGTCACCATCAGATGTTTCGAAAAGGTTGCGGGAAGGTTGACACCTCATGTGATCCTTGGTTATGATAGAGGAGGTCATTATTGAGCCAGTCAACATAATAAGGGTCGAGAAAAAAAAGGGTTGCGTAAATCTTTTACTAAAAGATGTGGTTGTCTTTTTTCAATAATGGCCAAAAAGCTGCTAATGTTGATGAGTGGAGGGTAACTGTACTATGTGGGAAGCATAACAACGAGTAGGTTCATTTGGAAGCGCATGCGTATGCTGGTCAACTGCTTGAGGAAGAGGTAAACATAATCGAGAATATGTATTCATCAGGAGTAAAACCGCGCAAAATTTTAGCATCTATGAAGAAAAATAGTTGTACTAATACAACTACTATAAGAACTATTTATAATGAGAGAGAGTGCGATTACAGAAAAAACAACTGGATGGTTGTACCTCGATACAATTTTTATACAAGTGCATTGGTTTGGAGAGCTATGTCAGTTACAATAAAGTGGAGGAAAGTACAAAAAGGTTGCAAAGTCTATTCTTTGCTCATTCAATCAGTAACAAACTCAGTAATATGTTCCCTACCGTGTTTCAGTTGGATTGCACTTATAAGACTAACAGATATCGCATGTCATTGCTATGAATTGTTGGAGTAACATCAACCTATCAATCTTTTTTTTCTTGTTTCATATTTATTTCAGATGAAACCGAAGGTAGTTATAGATGAGCCTTGGAATGTTTCAAATTAATAAGAGGATAAGGTAGCTACGAGAAATGGTTGAGCCATCATGTACCCAAACGATTGAGCTTAAGGTACCTACGCGGACAAGAGGAAGACCCAAAGGAAGCCTAAAAAAGTTTAAAGATGATTACAAATCAACTAGACGAGATCTATCACATTTCGAGTACATTCTCTCCATGGAAGACAAAAAAAGAGGCAAAATAGTTAAAATCAAGAACCAAGTTAAATGCTAGAAAAATGACTTACTATCAATTTAGAACTCCCTCTGTTAATACAAACATGGGTTATGAAATACGTCAACATTTATCGATATTGTTCTCCGAACATATTACAAATGTCATAGATGTGCTTGAGGATGACCATTGTGGATTTCGAGTTGTTGGTGAAGCATTAGGTAAGGGGTCAGATTGGATACAAGTGAGAAAAGATCTCTATACGGAACTTGAGAATTACAAAATTTTATATGATGAGATGTTTGGTGACATTAGACGAACACAATTATTACAGTCTTGATTGCAAGGTGACGCCGGCACCGGTTGATAAGTGGATGAAATTACCCGATATAGGTCTCATAATAGCATCTTGCTACAATGTGGCTGTAGTGGAGCTCTCAATTGATCAATACTTTACATTTCTTCCATTGCATGCTATGCCACAACCAATGCCTAAATTAATTTGCGTTGGCTTCATAAATGAGAATCACTTCGTCCAAGTAGGCCTTAGTGAAAATTGTCCATTGCCATCAATATTCTCACAATGAAGTAGATTTCACGAGCATAATGTAGATACATGGACATCTCTATATATGTCAAGGATTTTACTTCCACAGACAAGCATGATGGGTAGTTCGGTTATTGGGTTGGAGGATATGTGATAAAGGTTAGCGATCTTTGTTTTTTTTATTCCCGCTGTATGTCTCACATATGTGCCAATATATTGTCTTATCATACTTTTTGTAGGCATATGTACACCGAAAAAATCATATGAGAGAACATGAAGTATAATGATCATTTTGGAGCACTCTCGTACAAAGGTATGCAAACATTAATTGTAAAAAAATTTATTACTAAATTTCATTGATTAAATGTTTATTTTTATGCTTAAAATTGTAGGAATATGAAGAAAAAAAAGGATCAATGGGAGAAAAGTTTGGACAAAGAAAACGGAGATCTATTTACTTTATTTTTGGTTTTCCCATTTTGATGAAATCATATTTTTGTTAATCCATGTTATTTTCTGGTCGTTGGTTTTCCAAATCTGAATGTAATCTATGGTGTGTTTCCTATTTATCTTTTATTTATATAAAAAAATGTTGTGGTTCATTGATATATCAAGTTAATCTTGTTAGTTTTCTATTAACAAAAAAACGGTGCACATAACAATTATGTGTGCACCTATCGTAGTGCGGTGCTCTTAACAAAAAAATGCACATAGTGAAAACTGTAGTGCACTAAATAATGTTTTTTTTTAATTTATGTTGGACCGGCAGCTAAAAAACCCCTAAAACACCATTCTTGAAAAGCTCTTAATCCCAACAACCTAAAGGGCTATTTGGGATGCCGGCGGCGGTTGAGAAAACAAAATTTTAAATTCATTTTTATAGCCACTACTCTTTTTAGGCTATGTTTGGGACGTTGGCACCCTTCCCGTGCGTTCCTAGCCAACAAGACAACGCCGAGGGTGAAAAGGTGCAGTCGGCGAAAGTGGCGAGCACGGAGCACCCCCCAAACAAAATCAAATGCATAAAATACTTCTTCTGCTCTCTAGAATCTTCCTCGGATTCTCAAGAATACCCAATTGCATCTTCTAGATTAATGTTCTATGTGCATATATAAGCAACACATAAACCCGGGAGAGAAGGTGATGAGGCGACAATTAAATAAAATAAATTATTATTTCTTTGGGTCACTGTATTAGTTTTCTATCCTTTTCATTGTAGATAATAATTTGCTCTCTAGAACAACCGTTTTATGAAATACATTAGAAGAAGTCAAATATATGCTGTTGCTGTTGAACACATCCGCATCCATTTTATTTTATTTTTGTATGCATTATCAATTATAATATTTTTAAGTTGGGGTTATTGATTAATTATAATTATGTACATCATTAAATAGTCTCATTAATTTTTTTTTAAAGGAGAGTGATAAAATATGATTGTCATCGTATTCACAAAATAAGACCAAAATAAATATAAGGCAACTCTCTTAATACAATCCAAATAATTTAGTCATTTAGGCTCCGTTTGGGGGGGGGGGGGGGGGGGGGCTTATCCCAATGCTTTGTTGGAATTAGTCTATAAATTAAATTGTTGTTACTAGCAAACCCAGTTTGATTTCTAGCAAATCATTACTATTAGCAAACCCTCATTTTTAAAAATGGCTATTTGAAAACTATTTTGTTACTAGCAAACCAACATAATTTTTTTTAAAAAAATTAATTTTTGTTTAAAACATTCATTCTTTCAAAATAACCCGCTGCATATAATGACATTACAAATGATTTCAAATGTATTCATTCAACCACTTATGTTAGCATTATAGATGAGTCAAAATAACGCAAATATTTAGTATGTCCAAAACTGTTTTTTTAACAAAATATCATTATCTGCACCAAAATCTTTAAACAAAATATCGGTCGGTTTAGAAATATATTTGATTTCTAATTCCTATAAGGATGTGTTGTATATACGAGTAAAGTGCATATAAGAATATATACATCCTTTTGAACTGCGTCTTATACGTACAATTTCATTAGAAGTGTTCAACATGAAAGTTGTAGATCTCGTCGAGATCTACAACTTTTATGTTGAACACTTTTTGATTTGAATTAGTTTAGACCTAAAATTTGGGCCCCGAAAAAAGTCACGCCGAAAATCTGTATGTTCTGTGCATGTCTTTTTTAGGGCCCAAATTGGAGGCCTAAACGACTTCAAATCAAAAAATGATCAACATGAAAATTATAGAGCCCAATTTTGAAATATTCTCTTTTTTCGGATTTTGGAAATATTTTCCTTTTTTTTGGAATTTTAAGATATTCAATTTTTTTGGGTTTGTTTTTTTTTTTGAAAATACAAAAATTGTCAAAAAAAACAAGATTGATTTGCTAGTAGTAATTTTTGGGAAGAGAAAAAAAATGTAAAAATGACTGAATCTGTTTTTTCCCGATTTGCTAGAAACGAAAGTGAATTTGCTAATAATAGCACCCATAAATTATTATGCTTTATGAAATCAGTCATATTTCACATTTTCATTCAATTTTTAACACCCCTCAAAGATCAGCTTGCTTTCTCCAATAGATTTTCCAAGAACAGTCAAATCTTTTGGCACCCTTAGATAAGTGGGGTAGAAAATGTGGCGCTCAAACGAGTGCTGCTTCTTGGTCGCAGAATCAGGCCAATTGTGGAGCGTGATCACTCTTCCGGTCGTCTCTCGAACAAGCCGGTTGTCGAGTCGAGCACAGAATTATGTTTCGCAGCCGGCATCAGCTGCTATATTTAGCCTTTTTATTCCTGAAGATGTTGTTGAACTACTAGTTTTAAACCACTGTTAAAGCAAACACTGTAACATGAGGTATCTGTTTAATCCTCGTTCTCTCATCTTCTTTTTTGTTTGACACACGATTTTTGGGGTTCTTCTTTGCATAGAATTAATGGACGAGTCTCAATCCATTGCTGAAGAGGTTCAAAAGCCCGCCCAAGAGATTTGAAACATAGACGATTGGACGAAATCGTCGTCGTCAATGGTAGTTGTTTGAGCCCAGTATTCCGCATCACTTGTTTAAGAGTCACTATTCTTGGAGAGGGCGGAGACGGCGGCTGGCTCGGTGTAGCGTAACGCCGCTGTTAGGCGGCTGAGGAATGGCTTTCGCCGGAGGAGAGAGAGAAAGACGAACGCTCAGAAGCTAGGGGGAAGAGAGAAGCAGAGGACGCCGGGGAGAAGAACAGTAAAACTAGATTCATATTATTGTTCACCTGTTTATTACATGCTAATGATATTTATACTAATCCTAATACTAGCCGTTAAGGCTGGCACAGGTCGCCAGCTCATAACTCTTGCTGTAGCCGTATGTGTGGCCTGCTAAATAGAACTATAGCGCTACAGGAGGCGCTACATTCCCTGCCCTGCCCGAATTGGCTGCCCGGTGGTACTTTCTGCCCGAAGTCTCCCGCTTATATAAAAGCTAGTGTGAGCTGGAGTTGGCAAACCCTAATCGTTGTTCTTCCTGGAGCGACGGATGGATGTCCGGCGGCGGCGCGGAATCGGCGGTAGCTGGCGGAGAAGCCAGGAGGCTTTTCGTAGTGACCGGCGCGTGCTGGTGCTGGATGGCTTTGGATGATCTGTTAACTCTGTATCCCCTTTTCTTACTGCAGTGTTGAAGCCCTGTAGTTCCCTGTGTTGATGAACGTTTTGCTGAACTGCATATGACTCCTGTAAAACATCAGGAGGATGATTAGAGTCAGATTGTATTATTTTCGAAGGGATGACTTTGGATGAGTTTTGTTCGTGATTTTCAACATCCCTTTGACGTATTTTTGCATCCGTATGCTTGTTTGTGTGTTCCGTGTGTGAGTTGTTGAGATCGACTTCCGGCTGCATAGGAAAAGGTAGATTAGCAGCAAGCTGAAACGGTCGATCAAGGATGACATGGCGATCGGTGAGGATGTTAACTTCCCTTGGCCGGCTTTCTGGATGCGTTTGTGCAGTCGAGCGTGCTCCTGCTTGATGATAAACTTTGTCTTCCCCGTTTGTTGTTGTGCGTGGGGGCGAAAGACGGTCCGGCCGCCCGTGATTTTCCTGCAAAATGACAGGATGAGGCGTGGAATCCGAAGAACAAAAAGGGATGACAGGTTGGGTGTTAGGACAAAAGCCGTCCCTTGTATTTGCTTCTGATTGATCAGCTATGCATGAGCAACGTTGTTCAAGATGATGAAGTAGAGTAGAGTCCAGGTCTGAAAGTGTCTCCCAAGTATCCTCCTCTGGAAGCATGCCTTCCCACTGGATCAGCCCTTGGTGGTAATGCTGCCCCTCCTTCTGGATTGTTCGCCTTTGCAGTATATCGATGGGATGTCGTTTGTTAATGCATGCCAGATCTATGTCCGGGATGGCATGAACTGGATAAGATGCACTTGGAAAATATTTTTTTAACATTGAAACGTGAAATACCGGATGAATTTTGCTGGATTCAGGAAGGTCTAACTTAAAGGCTACCGACCCTATTTGTTCTAAAATTTTATAAGGGCCAAAATATCTTAATCTGAATCGTTGACATGTTTTCTTATGCAGGGAGGTTTGGCGGTATGGGTGAAGTTTGAGTAACACGAGATCGCCCTTATGGAAGGCGATGTCCTGCCGTTTCTTATCTGCATTCTTTTTCATTTTGTGTTGTGCGTGATGTAAATGTTGTTGTAGTTGTAATAGTAATAGTGTGCGGGGTGTGTTATCAGGTAGCAGCTGGTTGGTCGGATCACCACCTTGCCCTTGGGTTACGAAATTAGGTGGTGGTCTGCCAAACATCGCTTCGAAAGGCGACATCCCAGCTGAGGCGTGATAACTTGTGTTATAATGATATTCAGCCCAACTGAGAAGTGAAGCCCAATGTGCTGGATGCTGATGGGCAAAAATGCGTAAAAATTGATTAATGCAACGGTTGACACGTTCAGTCTGGCCATCTGTTTGTGGATGGTAGGCCGAGCTAAAACGTAATTTTGTCCCGTTGGATTTAAAAAAAGAAAGCCAGAAAGAACTTAAAAATATGGTGTCTCTATCCGAAACTATTGATTCGGGTAGGCCATGTAACTTACCACAATGCTCCCAAAATGTGCTGGCTACTATGGGAGCTGTGTAGCGGGCTGGTAAAGGGGCAAAATGAGCACCTTTAGATAGTCTATCGACCATGACTAGTATGGTCGTAAAAGTTTTTGATTTTGGTAAATGTGTGATAAAGTCAATGGAAATATCCGCCCATATGCGGGATGGAATAGGTAGGGGTTGCAAGAGGCCATATGGCAGAGCATTGCGGTCTTTGCCTTTTTGGCAAATATCGCAATGTTGTATGTATGACTGCACTTGGTGTTGCAATCCTGGCCAGTAATAGTATTGTTCTAATAGTTTTGTGGTTGCTGTGATTCCCGAGTGACCCCCTATTTTTGTGTCATGTGCTTCGCTGATAAGGATTGTGCGAAGGAGCGAATCTGGAATATATAATTTTGATTTAAAAAATAACTTGTGGTTTAGAAGTTTCCAATGTGGTACTAAGCCCGGGTGCTGCAGTAGTTGAGATAATACTTCGGTCGCTTTATTGTCCGTGTTGTAGAGTGTTGTCAAGTCGTCAAACAAGTTAGAATAGGTGAACGATAGGGTTTGGTGACTGTTGATAGACGGCTCCTCATCCGAATCGTAGACTCGGGAGAGGGCATCAGCGGCGGCGTTGTGTCGACCTGGTCTATATCGAATGACATAATTAAATCCCAACATTTTGGAAAGGAAATGTTGTTGTTCGGGCAAAGTCATTATTTGTGTGTTTAGGTTATGTAAGGTTTCGTGGTCGGTGAGTATTGTGAATGTCGAGCCAATTAAGTACTGGCGCCACTTACTTACGGCCGAAGTAACTGCTAACAATTCTCGTATGTAGGTAGATTTTGCTTGGTCCTTGGGTGATAATTTTTTACTAAAGTAGGCAATGGGATGCCCCTGTTGACTTAACACTGCTCCTATCCCAACCTTAGAAGCGTCACATTCAATCGTGAAAGGTAGTGAAAAATTGGGTAGTGTCAAAACTGGGGCTGTGAGAAGCAATTCCTTTATTTTAAGAAAAACGTCGTTGACCGTGTCCGTCCAGGCAAAACTATTTCGAACTAGAAGGTCGATTAATGGTGCCGTGATTGTCGCATAATGGCGGATAAAACGTCTGTAATATCCCGCTATTCCGAGAAAGGATCTTAATTGTTTCTGGGTTTTGGGTACTGGCCATGCTGCAATTGCTGCCAGTTTATGGGGGTTAGGGAGAACCCCTTTTGCCGAGATGACGTGTCCCAGGAATTCAATATCGGGAACGACAATGGTGCATTTCGAAGATTTTAGTGAGAGTTGATTTTGTGATAATATCTGAAACACTTGGTGTAAATGGTCGGCGTGTAATGCTTCGTCGCGACTGTAGATTAAAATGTCGTCAAAAAAAATGACCACAAATCGTCGGAGGAATGGTTTAAAAAGGGTATTCATTAAAGCTTGGAAAGTTGCCGGTGCGTTTGTAAGCCCGAATGGCATTACAAGAAATTCGTATAAGCCATCGTGAGTTCGAAAAGCTGTTTTGTGGACATCGTGAGGGTTCATTCGGACTTGATGGTAACCTGAGTAGAGGTCTAATTTAGAGTAAATTGTTCCACTATGTAGCTCGTCAATTAGTTCCTCAATGGTGGGCATTGGAAAACTGTCTTTGATTGTTAGCGAATTCAAAAGACGGTAATCTACACAAAATCGCCATGTCCCATCCTTTTTCTTAATTAGAAGTACTGGGGAGCTAAATGTGGAATTGCTTGGTTGAATTATTCCTTGGGAAAGCATTTCGGTAATTAGTCGGTCAATTTCATTTTTATGTCTATAAGGATACCGATAGGGTTTAACTTTGGCTATCCTAGTCTCATCTGTCAGAGGAATTTTATGATCCAGAGGCCTATTCGGAGGCAGCCCTGTAGGTTTTCGAAAAAGGTGTTTAAAGGTCTGTATTTGGTGATCTACGGATGGATAACCCGTGGTCGGTATCTCAGTCGGTGTGGGCATGCTATCTGGTGGTTCCATTTCTGTTTGAAAACATAATAGCATAGAGTCAATCGAGTCTTGAGCGACTAATTTATGTATTTGTGAGGATGATACCGAGCCTGCACTGAGAGTTTGATCTCCTTTAATTGTGCATGCAGCACCTTGGAAATTGAAAGACATTTCCCGTGCGGAATAATCTATGGTTATTGGCCCTAATGTTTCCAACCAATTATAGCCCAGTATTATGTCTGCTCCATGAAGGTCGGTCACGAATAAATCTAATTGAAATTGTATCTTCTGGATGGTCAGTTGTACTTGAGGGCAATATTCCTTACAGAACATAATGTTGCCGTTTCCTACGTGAACCTTAAACGGTTTAATCGATTCAACAGGTAGTTTTAGGAATTTAGATGCTCGCTTAGTTATGAAACTATGGGTACTGCCGTTGTCTAGAAATATATGGACGGTTGACTGCCCTATGGTGCCGTGGACACGCAAGGATTTCGATGGTAAAGTTCCCATAAAAGCATTTACACTTATTTCCGGGTTAGTAGTGTCGTCTCCGTTTGACTCTTCCACATAGTCTGCGGGACTTTCCTCCTGATCCTCGTGGTCCCCGTCAAAAAAATATAGCGTTGACCGATTTTTGCATTTGTGCCCGAGAACGTATCGTTCGTCGCATGTAAAACACTGCCCGCGTTCGCGGCGTGTTTGTAATTCGGCTGGGGACAATTTGTTCACTGTTAAGCGATTAGGTTTAGGATATTGTGTGTTAGCTGGATTTCCCGATTGGTGTGTCCTAGTGAATCCTAGCCTAAAGCGTCGGTGTTCGTCTGGATCGGGTTCCTCAAAATGTCTGGCTAATCGATATGTGTCATATAATGAGGTGGGATGTTGTGCTATCACAGCTCGTTTGATGTGTGGTTTAAGGCCGGAGATAAAATTTCGTCTTAAAATGTCTTGCGAAAATCCGTCTACTTGACAGGCTAATAATTCAAAAGTATCTTGATATAACGCAACAGAAGAAGTTTGAGTTAATTTCATTAGTTTACCTACGGGGTCTTCGAAGTCCGTTGGGCCGAAACGGTCCTGAATAGCTCTTTTGAATGTTCCCCAATCTGGGCAAAGACCATTGCGGAGCAATCCTTGGAACCACTGTGATGCTGGCCTGTCCAAATGCATTGATGCTATAAAAATGTAGTCTAACGGGTTAGTGTTATTATACCTAAAATTCATCTCGATTTTGTATAGCCAATCTGTGGGATCTCCGCTCGAAAATGCCGGACAGTCGAGTTTTGGGATGAAATTATCGGTTCTTGTTGTTGTTGAGAGAGTGTCCTGATTCTGATGCGATATTTGGGGTAATAGGCTGGATAAGGAATTATTGCTTTGCAATGTATTGGTTGTTTGACTGCTTCCTGGTGCCGTCCCTAGTATTCCCGGCTGTGAGGATGTGCCCCCATTGAATTCCAAGATCGGAGCTCGGAACCGGGATATACCGTCCGCTGTACCAGTTGGATGAACTGGTAGCCGTGCCGGAGGATGTCCAAGGAAGCCGGGCTGGGATGATGCTGTACTGGGGAAGGACTGAGCCGGAAGAGAGCCACCCGCCTCCATATTGGTGGCTGGAGACATGATGCGCATAAAATTCTGTAAGTCCTCCTTTAAGCTCTGGAATTCTTTCTGGAATGTCTGAGTCGCTTCTTGCATCTGAGTCTGGTTTCTTTCAAACAATTCTTGAGCCTGTTTAGATTGTGCGAGAGAGGTGTGTATTTGTTGTAATTCTTGTGAAAATTTTTCCTGGGTACTTTGAATGGAATCACATATGGCATTGTGTTGATCCATGTACAATACATGGCGTCGATCCAGATCTTGCCAGGTGACGGTGGCTGTCGTTGGTGGCGCGGGGAGGTCGGAGGGAGTAGGTGTTGCCGGAAGCCCTTCCATCGAGAGGCCCTGCCTCTCAACGAGAGCACCAGTTGTAGCGTAACGCCGCTGTTAGGCGGCTGAGGAATGGCTTTCGCCGGAGGAGAGAGAGAAAGACGAACGCTCAGAAGCTAGGGGGAAGAGAGAAGCAGAGGACGCCGGGGAGAAGAACAGTAAAACTAGATTCATATTATTACTTAACTGTTTATTACATGCTAATGATATTTATACTAATCCTAATACTAGCCGTTAAGGCTGGCACAGGTCGCCAGCTCATAACTCTTGCTGTAGCCGTATGTGTGGCCTGCTAAATAGAACTGTAGCGCTACAGGAGGCGCTACACTCGGCCGGCCGGCACGGGCGGTTGGCAAGAGACACGCGCATAGTGATTCCAATGGTTAGCACACGGATCGCACAGTAAACATGGGTGTGGATCGCACGATAAACATGCGTGTGGATCACACAAGTGACGATTTTCTCCGTAACTCTTCACTTGATTAGTGAGGCATGAGATTTCCTAAAAACAGACAATAATAATTTATTGATCTCATATTTTCTCTTTCCTTGTGTTTTTTGGTAGTAAAAGAAATAAAGTAGGAGGGGTTTGATAGGAAGGTTTCACTAAACAAAGAAATTGTGAAATTAAATCCAAATCTACAGTATATATTATCAGCCGCAGTCCGCAGCTGACCCACATTTTTTAAACTTTATTATCCAATATTATGCAAATACTCGGACCCAAAAATCTCTGTCTACGTTTTTTTATTTTTTCTACAACTTTATAATTTTATATTTGTATTTAATTAAAATTTAAAGTATGCTTATGAGTTATGATGTTCAGCCTCCCCTCCTTGGCTCCTTCGCTGTAACGGTACGGCATCTCTCTCTTTCTCTCTCTCCATCACGCACGTATCTTAGCAAAGCAGCAAGCTTCGTACACCACACTCCGCTAAATTACAACTGCTTCCAATAAATAATAATAATATTTATTAACAACTAAAATTCCTGCTCGTTTCTTGAAATCTCATGCGGTTCTCTCTCGTTCACAGTTCCTCTGCTCCCTGCCTACCTCCGGCCATTCCTCCGCCGCTGCAGGAAGGCGGTGAGGGGGGCGTAGCTCCGGTGCTACGCCTCCTCCAGCCGATCTGATCTGCTTTCAACCTGTTACAGCTACAGTCGCCCAGGAAGCGGGATATTAAGGCAAGGAGGGCGGAGCGAGAGCTGAGATCCCGTCGGAGGACATGCTGGCTACGGCTCGTGCCTCCTCCGGTGCGCCTTCTGCCTCCCCAAGTGGGCGAAATAATATCACAGTCGCCACTCGGCCGAACAATCCGCCGCCGAACAATCCGCCCCTAACCCCGTCCGAGAGGGACAATGCCGCCGTTTCTCGGCGCGCTCGCGCCAGGGAGGTCACCTCGAGATATCTTTCCTCATACTCGTCGTCTTCCTCCAGTACATCCACATCCTACTCCTCGAACACCATTACCTGTTCCTCGTCCTCCTCTTCTTCCCGGCGACTTCCTTCCCCTCGCCTCAACAGTCGGCCTTCCACGCCGGCCGCGAAGCGTTCTCAGTCGGCGGATCGGTCCCGCCCCTCCACCCCGCGGGCAGATCCCTGCGGTGGTGGAGCCGCTGCTATTACTGACTGTTCGAACGCCGCAAGGGCACTTTGCACCACCACAAGAAGTCTTTCTGTCTCCTTCCAAGGCGACTCGTTCTTCTACCAGACCAGCAAGACCAAGACGGCTTCACCTGGCCCGGCTCGGAAGCCAACACCGGACCGCCGGCGTCCCAGCACTCCGGCTAGGAACTCCAGCACTTGTGCTGTAGATCATTCGGAGAATTCGAGGCCCTCGGAATTCCACCACCGGTGGCCGGCAGCAAGGAGCCGGCAATCAAGCCTACCGACCAAAGCCCTAGAATGCTCAGCGGAGAATAATGACATTCTTGCCACCGTCCGATCGCTACGGCAATCAATGTTGCTTGAAGATGGTACGAGCAGGGCATTATTTGATCGGCAAGAGATCTCAGCCTCTACAGACATCGACAGTCTTTCATCTGGAAGCATTTCGGGGACTCCTGAGCCCAGTGTATCTAGGAAGATTCCGGTTACTTCCAGAGTCATTAGCGTGCCTGCCAGATCCTGGCAGGAGACAAACAGCAGGCTTCGCCAGCCATCAGAGCCTGGGACACCACTATCTTCATCTGGCTTCAGAAACGTAGCTACGCAGAAGCCAACTCTAGGGTTTAAGGATTCCGTGAGGAGATCATTGGTTGACAGCCCTTCACCATCTCCTCGCTTCACTTCTTCCCCGCTCAGAGTACCAGTGCGACCTTCTAGCCCTAGTAAACTTGCAGGTTGTCCGGCGAGGGGAATGTCCAGCCCTTCTCGGGCAAGAGGTACCAATACATTGGCCAGTTCCTCACCTGCAAGTATGCGGACAAATGCACCTTCAATTATAAGCTTTGCTGCCGAGGTGAGGAGAAGTAGGAAAGGTGAGAATAGAATCGAAGAAGCTCACATGTTGAGGCTGCTGCACAACAGGAACTTGCAATGGAGGTGTGTAAATGCAAGAACCAACACTGGTATGCTGGTTCAGAGATTGGATGCCGAGGTAACCTTTGCATTCTATGCTTGTTTAGTGCTGTTTCTTTCAGATATAATGCAAAAAACTATAGTGAATGACTGAATGGTTTATTTATTTCGGTGAATGCTACTGAGTCTGGATAGGAAAGTTACCATGAATTGGGAATTTAGATATTTGCTAACCTCTAATAGTTCACCATTTTAATACTTTCCTTTTTCACCGCTCTTTACCTGTTTTTTCGAGCTATGGGCCACTCTTCTTTAGCTTGCTATGGAAATTTGATTGAATCACTTGCGTCAAAGTTTTTAGAACATGCACTATTAATACGGGCCTATGAAAATTACCTCTATAGTGCCAACTATTTATACATGTTCAAACCATCAACATCACTATCATCAATTGTCTTGTCCCACCTATGTGGAGTTGACTCTATGTACTTGTTTTTGTATAAATTTTTTGATTGATTGTCAACCTAACATCAATTATCAATGTTTCTTGTCTCGACTAGAGACCAACAATAACCTAGACGACAAATCAAACTTAGATAAATAACATGTTTAAATAATATTCATTGGTAATATATATATTGTAGAAAGAGATATGTAAGAGAGAGAAAATCACTCCTTTTTATATTATTCTCCAAAGTATAGGAATACATACATTTATATAGAGGTAGATAGAGGGAGAGATATCTATTTTTACAATGTGGGATTAAAGGAGCTATACATTAGCCAATACACATGGGCCTCCTAAATGGGCTAATTCTATTTTATCTTTAACACTCCCCCGCAAGCTGGAGCGTACAAGTCGTAAGCGCCAAACTTGGATAAAAACTGATAGTACAAAGTCCGAGAGAGAGCCTTGGTGAAGATATCAACAATTTGACTGGAGGCCGAGACATGTCCAATACTATCTTCTTTGATTGAACCTTCTCCCGAATGAAGTGACAGTCAACTTCAATATGCTTTGTGCGCTCATGAAACACCGGATTCTTGACAATATGTATGGCCGCTTGACTATCACAGAGCAGGGTAGCAGGAGAGGAGAATGTGAGACCCATATCACTGATGAGGCCCTCTAGCCAGGTTACCTCAGATACAACCGCTGCCATAGCACGATATTTAGCCTCAGCAGACGAGCGAGCAATAACAGTCAGTTTTTTGCTGCGTTAGGTAATAAGGTGTCCACCGAGGTAGGTGCAAAAACCAGTTGTGGAATGTCTATCATTAAGTGACACTGCGTAGTCCGCATCAGAGTAGACAACAAGAGATAAAGAAGACGATGACTTATAAACAAATCCTTATCTAGGAGCCTTCTTTAAATATCTGAGGATCCGCTCGACGGCTCGGAGTTGGGAAGTCCGAGGAGTATGCATGAATCAGCTTATCACTTCAACAACGAATGAGATATCAGGCCGCGTAACTGTGAGGTAGATTAATTTCCCCACCAAGCGTCGATAGTACTCTGGATTGGTCAGAACAGGGTCATTCCCAGAGTCATGATTCGACAGCTAATGATTCATATCCATCGGAGTATCTGTAGGTTTGCATCCCGAGTAGCCTGCACTTTGTAGAAGATTTATGCAGTATTTTCGTTGAGATAAGACTAGTCCATCAGGTCTCTTTGCAACCTCAAGTCCAATGAAGTATTGCAGATTACCCTGATCTTTTGTCTGAAAGACGGAGTTCAAATGTTGTTTGATTTTCTGGATTCCGATGGTGTCGTTTCCCGTAATCAGAATGTCATCAACATAGACAAGAAGAAGAACTGCCCCTGTTGCTTGATGACGAGTAAAAAGAGAGAAATCAGCAGAACTCCGAGTGAATCCCATTTTGCGAACCACCTTACTGAACTTATCAAACCAAGCGCGAGAGGATTGTTTGAGATCATATATAGACTTCCGAAAAAGACATACACGAGACTCCCCCGTGGTCTCAAACCCAGGTGGCTGGTGCATATACACAATCTCTTGAAGATCGCCATTGAGAAATGCATTTTTGATATCCAATTGTTGACAGATCTCTGGGCTAACCAGACTTAGGACCTTATTCCTCTCCCTCCTGATCAGTCTTGTGTTAGCTGCAAATGGGTCTTTACAATCAAACATGCTCCTGATGGAACAGTTGCTCGTCTCAAAGCCCGTCTGGTGACCCGGGGCTTCACTCAGCAACATGACCTCGATTATGACGAAACGTTCTCTCCGGTGACAAAACTAAGTACTGTGCGGTTCTGATCTCTCTTGCTGTGCACCGCCAATGGCCCCTTCATCAATTGGATTTAAAAAATGTCTTTCTTAATGAAGATCTTCAAGAGACTGTGTATATGCACCAACCTCCTGGGTTTTAGACCACGGGGGAGTCTCGTGTATGTCTTCTTCGGAAGTCTATATATGGTCTCAAACAATCCCCTTGCGCTTGGTTTGATAAGTTCAGTAAGGTGGTTCGTGAGAAGAGAGTTCGCAACGGTCTGGGGCAGTCCGCGAGAAGAGATCTTGCAGCGGTCTGGAGCAGTCCGCGACGTGTATATCAGGAGGTCGCGAGCGAGAAGAGAGCTCGCACCGGACTGGAGTAGAAACTCGCAAGGTATGAGAGAGCGAGCTCGCAGCGGACTGGAGAAGAGAGAAGCAAATCATTGAGAAGAGAGCTCGCAGCGGACTGGAGGAGGAGCTCGCAAGGGAGAATGAGCGAGGAGCTCGCAGCGTACTGAAGCAGAGCAACGAGTAGGCAAGGAATAAGTGGACCCCACGGGGCAGAGAGGTGAGGTTATAAGTAGCCCTGAAAGGAGGAAGGTGGAACCACGAAGGGGAGAGAGGCAGATAGATAATGGCAGTTCGCAGGAGGCCGACGGTCAGTGACAAGAGGCGGATAGATACGACAGTCCGCAGGAGGCCGGCGATCAGAGAGAAGAGGCGGGTAGAAACCGGAGTCCGCTGGAAGCACAGGGAAGGAGGAATGCCTCTGATACAATGCAGAAAAAGATATGTAAGAGAGAGAAAATCACTTCCTTTTATATTATTCTCCAAAGTATAGGAATACATACACTTATATAGAGGTAGATAGAGGGAGAGATATCTACTTTTACAATGTGGGACTAAAGGAGCTATACATGGGCCAATACACATGGGCCTCCCAAATGAGCTAATTCTATTTTATCTTTAACATATATAAATATACAACATAATCAATGGACATACTTAAAAAACTAATGATATAATGGCTATTCAATTGTAGTTACAAATAAATGAAATTACAAGAGTAACAGTGGTCCAACATAAGGA
The DNA here is from genome assembly GCA_039513925.1 of Platanthera zijinensis. NCBI lineage: Eukaryota > Viridiplantae > Streptophyta > Magnoliopsida > Asparagales > Orchidaceae > Platanthera > Platanthera zijinensis. Next base: position 22,553,739 of record CM077087.1, on the reverse strand, counting down.
GGAAATCATCAACAAAAGCAAAATTTAACCACTCACGCATCGCAAATGAATTTAACCAATACACTTTGAGTTCACAATGTCACAATCGGAGAAAAGACACTGACACCAAACAGGACAAATGGTCAATCTTGGATGGGGTTGACGATGATATTAACACTCGGAATTGTACTATTCACAGTCCAAATTTTCATCCGCACACCAAATTTTTTTAAAAATATTTAGATCAATACATTAACAATAGAAGCTTCATAGGATCTGACAAAATTTGTTATGGTGATAAGAGTGCTTGCCAACGCCTCTTATCTAGGAGGTTGGGGGATCGAGCCCCCACCTCAACAACCCTCCATGTGGGGCCAGCTATGGATCCATTGCGGAGCAGCCTGGTAGCTCACTGGAGAGGGGTTGGGGTGTATTAGCTGCGGCCTTGATACGGTTCATTGCTGGGTCCGTCTATGAATCACCGTGCCGAGTCCGTCTATGAATCACCGTGCCGAGTCCGTCTATGGATCGGTAGGCTGAGCAACGGGTAGCCTGGACGTGCTGAGCAACGGGCAGCCCAGGATGGATCGTATCATATAAGGGCATACACTAGTGCTCTTTACAACATATTAGATGACAGATTTATTTATACAGTGTCGAGTTTCTCTATTATGGAGAGAGTTTCCATGATGGAACTCATGAAGTTCTGGTGGGGATGGAAGAAACATATCACGCATCTTCTAATTATCTCATAGATCTAGTGGATGAATTGAATACAAAAAATAACAAGCATTATAAGTTTTGTTTGATGAATACAAAAAATAACAAGCATTATAAGTTTTGTTTGATCATTTTTGTTCTCCATGAAGACGGACCATGACATTAGTTGTCGAGCCTATTGCTTAAAAACCAGGAAGTTAAGTCTAATTGAAATATCTAACTCGCTGGGTCCGAGTCATTTAGGGATAAACTTTTTCTGCAGTCAATTTACCAATTTCATGTTTCATATGAGCATCGTCTATTCAAATTGGACGTCTCTTAAAATCCGTTGTTTATATTTTGGTTAGCCAAAATGTCACTATTATATGGAAGATATGGCCAGTTTAGCTTAATTTTTGTTGAGAAAGCAAGCATCACAAACTTTATAAGGTTCACCCAAAAAAGGTTTTGGTGTATGACTTCTTACAGTGGTGAATCAAAAAGCTTCACTAAGAGGGAATGCATATACAAGGGTACACAACTCAAGAATTATAAGAAATATGCGTTACCCTAATCCTAGAATCAGAGAAAAAATTATTTAAAATTCATGATTCATGTAGCTGGTTAAGATCAAAATCCATCTCATCAGTTAACTTCATAATACACCTTAATGCCCATTATGAACTTTAAGATATTTATTACAAAGGAGCATGGAGAATCTTTGCTAGAGAGCTAACAAGTTTTAGGAGTCATTATATTTGGTAATTGCACTAGCACTACATTTCATATTAATATTGTGAATGAACTGAGGCAGAACAAGAGCAATTTATGCCCATAGCATATTTATTGAGCTTTCATCATCATCATACGAACAACATGACTCTATCCATGTTATTTATACAAAAATGCATTGAAATTCATAAAAGAAAACATCATTCACAAATTCACAATTATGTTTGGGACATGTTCAATGATCTTCAAGCGACCAATATTTAATGTAAACAACTCACCCGCAGTACCAAATCTGCTGATAATCATATACATAGAATTGAGATTGTAGGATACCAGAATTGATTGTGCAGTTGCATAAAGCGCACTGGCTTACTTTTAAAAATTCTCTCCATTTTCTGGCCAATTGTATTTTTCCTGTACATGGCTTATTTTTCCATGTATATATTTTCTGGCTGACATCATGTTTATTTTAACAGAACTGTTAATTTTTATAGCCTGATTATTTTTCTTATGATTGATTTCAGAAGAATCTTCATAATGCATGGATAAGAACCTTAGAGGTGCTTGATTTGGTTGCTATTAAAAAGGCCAAGCTTCAGTTACTGTCACAATATCTGAAACTAGGTACCGTTCTTAGGGGTCAGGTAAGCTTTTCATTTTTGTGTATGTTAAAGCTCATGTTTGCAAAGGCCCATGTTTCTTTTCCCTTTAATGCAGGGTAGGCGACGTGGGTGCGCGATTAAAACGCAATCCTAAGTGAGGTGCGAGGAAGATAATTCTATTAACCTTGAACACTATGTAAGTCCCGACGGAGAGATCAAACGAGTAATAAATAATTAAATCACATTGAGATAATTTAAACAAAGCAAAGTTATTTCTTTATGCATGCAGACTTTGGCTTTCCTCCACGTGAAGGGCCAAAGCGAGAGCGCATTGTGAAAAACTCCTGCAAATCACAAAATATATCAGGCAAGTGACTACTAAATAGGAGATTTGATTAAACATGAAAGTGCATAATCATATATTAAAATTGAAGAATAAGGATCCCTACAACAATAAAATACTCACCAAGAGGAATAATTGTGGATGTGGCAAATGTAATAGTAGGAGATGTAGATGCGCTGTCCTGGGGTGACGATTACAGTGGATTTGAGGTTGTTGGTAGCTGTCGAAGAGGGGTTTTGCAAGGGGGAAAGGGGGCTGCTAGATAGGGCCTGGATCAGGGGAGTTGAGGGTAGACGTGGAGGTTCCAACAGGTGTGGGGGGATAGGGTGATCGGATGGGGCTTGGTCTATCCGTTTGGAGGCTGAGAAAAAGGAGTTTGTTGCTGGATTCAGAGAATTGCGTGAGGGGAGTTGATTCCTGAAGCAAAAATCTTAGAAGGCTGCCACGTGAATACATGGATGGAATATTTGGGGTTTCGATGGAGGCAGGGCATGAGTTACAAGAGGGATTTTGAGGTTTCCGTGGAGGACTGTTGTTCGGTGGAGGTAAGTGTGAGGTTTCGGGAAGGAAAATGGGGATTTGGGGTGCCATGGCATGGGTTTTCCTAGGGAAAACTGATGGTCTCGGTGGAGATTTGGGAAGGGGTTGGGTTGCGGTTAAGAGAAGATACAAAAAGGATACAAAGGATTACTAGGAGTCGTCACCTATGGCCTCGCAAAGTCATCATCTAAGACCTCACAGAGTCATCACCTAGGGCCTCATAGAGTCATCACCAAGAGAGGATTACTAGATTTCGGGAAAATCATTTCTCTAAAATTTTCAATTAGTTGATGGCTACACCCTCCTTTGCTCTTATTTATAACAAAGTATTTGAGCACATTGACTTCAACGACTATGATTAGTTGTGATTATTAAGTTCCCAATCTCACTAAATAATGATTGAAAGTAATAAAGTAATATATGAAAAATATGTAAAAAAAAATCGAAGGTGTTAGTGGAATTGGATCGTCGATCCGTAGCTGTTAAATATGGTAGGTAAAAATCAACATGTAGATGAATTCGGACTTGTGGATTTCACATCTATCGATCCACATCATTCCCTTCAGCGTTAAATATGACACAAATTCATACGTGTTCGTGGATCCTCATTATTCTTCCCGGTTTGAAAGAATTCATCTCCTGATGAATAGAAATCAGTATCCTCTCAGTGTATGTCAGGTAAGAATCAATGTGGCCCATTAGAGGTCATCCAAGTATTGCTGATGAGGGAGCAACCTCTCCATGGATGGTACTCCTATGTTTGTCTGTTAAGCTTGGCTATGCACTTGCGGGCCATGATATCAGTAGTGCTCTTACAATTCAAATGATGCATTGGCTGCCCCGGTGCGATCACAGGTGCATATGGTGAAGCCATAAATGACTAACCCAAAGGCGAGTGGGGCTCAAGAGTGGAATGGGTGTGGGACTGGGGATGTGGTAATGTAGGCTTTCGAAGGTCTCCATAAAAAGGGTCCACATGCTCGCGAGACTCATAGTATGATATCGGGTCCTCAATAATAAATACGGGATGAATAACCATACTCTTAGGGATATCAAGCTCGTATGTATTTACTTCGATCCATCTCATGTTTGTATAGGGACCCATTCGCTTGCCACTCAATTTCTTAGAAGTCTCTCAAGGGAGCCTCTTAGTGTGGATTCACACCATCATCTACTCGTCTTCATGAAATATCTCCTCCTTTGAATATCTGCTTGCGGTTTATAAGATTCATTACTATTAATGATCTGTTGTCATACTGACTCTTGTAACACATGCAAATGATGAACAAACAACTCAACACACTCATGCAAATGAAACATGATAGACACGATACACTCGTTAAGGGGAGTTTGACAATGAATTGGATGTCTCTAAAATGGCGTGGCCTATCATGAGACTCTTTGTGTGGAATGTAGAAATACTCACAGGTGTTCAACGAATATCAAAATGGCTGCATAAGATATCAACACTACGATATGAGCTCATAATGTGTCAAATGTCTCTCAGGGAACGTGATGTGTCTGGTGGCTCTCAAAAAGGTATGTATGAAAATTTGTCCCGAATGTGATGATCACCCAAGAGAATACCAGAGGCATTACCAATTGGGTGTGACTCTAGAGTGTGACGGGTGTCTCTAATAAAAAAGAACTAATCCAGTGAGTCAGCAGACGGTATGTCCAAGAACTCATCAAGAGTGCGATGGGCCGTATGGTAGACTCTTGAAACATCAGGAGTATCCTCAAGTTTATTTAAAGAAAACTCCACGCACTCGATGATAAACTCAAGATATGCTCTTTGGTGCAAGATCGGGGATGAGAATTGAAGAGATGCCAATGATTCAATACTCGTAAACGAGTTGCTCGTCTAAATCTCACCCTCACAAGGAAGTAGTGATTCGTTAGGAGGTTCATAAGGGGGATCGTCAAAGAATTCATCAATAGGATCATGATCCTCCATATGAGTATCATCGTAAGGGATAGTATCCTTAGAAATGGGTAGAGACAACCACTACGTAGCCAACACTAGGCTCTTTGTCATGATGTGGCTTGGGACGATGACAAGGGAAGAATGAAAAGAATTTATACTTAAGTGTGGATCAATTGGAAGAGTGTAAAGGAATGAGTCAATAGTCGAAGGAATAACTAGATCTATATGGGGTGTAGGGGATGGATATACCATCATAGGGTCACTATACTACTCGTTCTCACTCTTGTGGTCATACTCACTAGTCATAACAATGCCGTTTTCTACCTGTAACACAAGGTTATGAAATTATGATCATACTCAATCTCATAATCAAGTGGGTATTGAAACTCATCAGGATGAGACATATCAAGTTAGCTGTAGGGCCTCTTGTGCTAATGGGAGCACTACTAGACACATTAGTGGTTTGATCTAAATCCATAGATTTTATCCTATTGATTCCTTTAAAGACGGTTTATAGCTGATCAAAGTGAGCATCAATGCGAACAAATTACTCAAGATGCAATCACTGAAATTTGGTTTCTGACATCTCTGTATTTGGAACCCTAGGATGGTTTATACACATGATTTTATCTTTATGGTGGTGATCTCTATAGAGCTCCGGATAATCATCTAAATGGTTGTCCCTAACATAATCAAATTGCGGCCGATGGTAGACCTGATCCCTATGAATGTGCGGCGGCGCACGAGGATGATCAACATAATAGTATGAGGATCTTACCTAAGGAGGTCTTTCGGGTCAAGTATATGTGGACTCCGGTTCCTCAAATAGCGGAGAGGTGTAACACGATGAATCAAATGATGCTCAATCCTATCACCATAAAATTTTGTCGAACAATCAATATGACTAGATATGGATAAACTATCAACTCTATGTGACCTACTAGTACGTATATGCATATGGTCCAGACCCGAGGCTCTGATACCAATTGATGCATTGCAGGCCGCGTGGGTGTTCAACTAAATGCAATCCTAAGTGAGGTGCGGGGAAGATAGTTCTGTTATCCTTGAACACTATGTGTAAATCCTGATGGAGAGATCTAACCGAGCAATAAATCACATTTAGATAATTTAAACAAAACAAAATTATTCTTTAAGCAAGCAAGCTTTGATTTTTCTTCGCGTATAGGGCCAAAGCGGGAATGCACGGTGAAAAGCTCTTGCAAATCACAAAATATCCCAGACAAATGACTACTAAACATGAAATTCAATCAAGCATGAAAGTGCATAATCATGTATTAATATTGAAGAACAAAGATCCATACAATAACTGTGAATGTGGTAGATCCAATAGTATGAGATGTAGGCGTGCTGTCTTGGAGTGGCGATGACAGTGAATTTGAGGCCGTTGGCGGCTGTCGGGGAGGGGTTCTGTAGGGGGAAAGGGGTTGTTTGATATGACATGTATTAGATAAGTTGAGGGTGGACGAAGAGGCCCCAACAGGAGGGAGGGAATATGATGATCAAATGGGGCTTGGTTAGAGGAGATTTGTTTGTTTGGAGGCTGGGAAAAGGAGTTGGTTGCTGGATTCAGAGAACTGTGTGAGGGGAGTTGTTATGGACAACTGAGCTTCTTTTACTGGGATTGATGGAGGCGGGGATACAAGGGCAATCCCTAGAATTGCGGAGGTGATGAGAGAAGATGAAGCCCTAAAAGGTGGGGAAGGGGAAGAACTTTAGGGGAGGAAAGGAAGCTCTGGAAGGGAGACTTCGAAGAAACTTTTCTCATTCATTTAAATTCTCTTACATGGATCCCTGGGTTTAAATATGGCCTCCAATGGCATGAGTGTAAATAACTCGGAAACATAAAACATAACAGACTTGGCACGATTAATAAAACGAAATGACTCGACTAATACATTTGACTCTAGATAATAACTTGACTCGACGCGACTAATAAAAAAAAGAGAACAAAAGGCTGATACCGGAACAAAATGTGTTTCTCACAATCACACAGAATGTGAAAATATTGCGAAGCTTTTTAGGGCATGCGAGATTTTATCGGAGATTTATTAAAGATTTCGCAAACATTGCAAAGCCTTTCAGTGTTCTTCTGGAAAAAGATGTGAAATTGGATTTCAATGATGCTTACTTACATGCCTTTGACGAACTGAAGAGTCGATTAACTACTGTTCCTATTGTGGTAACTCTCGATTGGGAGGAGCCCTTTGTATTAATGTGCGACACTAATGATTATGTCGTTGGAGTTGTCTTAGGGCAAGTGCGGGAGAAAGTTTTCCACGCGATAGCTTATGCTAGTAAAACTTTAATAGAAGCCCAAATCAACTATACTACCACAGAAAAAGAGTTGCTAGCAGTAGTTTTTGCTTTTGAGAAGTTTAGGTCTTATCTCTTATACACTAACGTCATAGTATACACTGATCACATACGTTACCTTATGGAGAAGAAGGATGCTAAATCACGATTGATTCGATGAGTGCTCTTCTGCAAGAATTTGATGTAGAAATCAAGGATAGGAAAAGTGCAGATAACCCCGTTGCGGATCATCTATCTAGGATCGAGTGTCCGCAACCAACCTCCGTTCTGAAATTGATGAGAGATTTCCTGATGAGTGACTGCTAGCGGTATCGGAAGGCACGGTACCCTGGTATGCAAACTACGCGAACTATATCGTTAGTAGAGTCTTTCCACCTGATTTACTCTATCAACAAAAAAAGAGATTCTTGCATCAAGTTCGTTCTTATCTCTGGGATGCACCGTATTTATTTAAGGTTGGGCCTGACGGTATTGTGAGGTATTGCGTTCCCGAGTCTGAAATGAAAGTCATATTGGATAAGTGTCACGACTCTCCTTCTGGAGGATATTTTATGGGAGATAGGACGACAATGAAAGTCTTAGAAGCTGGGTTTTTTTGGCCAATTTATTTCGCGATGCTAGAGAATTTATTAAACACTGTGATCGGTGTTAAAAAAAATGAAAATATAAGAAAAACTCGCCCATGAACACAATTTTAGAAGTAGAACTATTTGATGTTTGAGGCATAGACTTTATGAGACCATTTGTGAGTTCAATTGGTAATTTACATATTTTATTAGCGGTCGATTACGTATCCAAGTGGGTGGAGACAATTGCTACACCTAAGAATGATGCTAAGGTGGTCTTACACTTTTTGAAGAACTTTATATTTTTCGGTTCGGAACCCCGATGACGATTATTAGTGATGAGGGGAGTCATTTTTGTAATGCCCAATTTGCAGCGCTATTAAGAAAATATGGGATCACATAAAGTCGCGCTAACATATCATCCCCAAACTAATGGTTTAGTTGAGGTGTCCAATCGAGAAATAAAGAAAATCCTAGAGAAGACGGTTAACATCAACCAAAAAGATTGGTCCCAAAAGCTAAATGACGCATTATGGGTGTACCGCACTGCTTTTAAGACATCGATTGGATTAATGCCATATAAGCTAGTGTATGGTAAAGCATGTCATCGGCCTCTAGAGTTAGAACACCGAGCGTATTGGGCAATTAAAAAAATAAATTATGATTTCCAGGACGCGAGCAAGCACAGATTACTGCAACTCAATGAATTGGACGAAATGAGGATGAATGCTTATGAAAATTCTCGGATTTATAAGGAGCGAACGAAGAAATGACACGACCAACACTTGAACAAAAATCAATTTGAACACAAACAATTAGTTCTATTATGTAACTCTCGTTTGAAAATATTTCCCGGGAAGTTGAGATCTCGTTGGTCGGGTCCGTTTAGGGTCAAGGAAGTGCACCCATATGGCGCGGTAACGATATTGAGCGAGAAAGATGAGACCGAATTTAAGGTGAACAGACAAAGAGTTGAACATTATCGAGGGGACGAGAGTGATCAAGTAGTCTCATCCATCGCGCTGAAATAAAATCTATTAGTCGGCAAAGTCTTGCCAGGACTTAAAATTAGGCGTTGCTTAGGAGGCAACCCAATCTTTAATTTGCACTATTAGTTAAATTTGCAATTTCTTATTTCATAATCTCGTTTAAGTACTAAGTGTGTTTGTAGCTATGCTAATGGTATTAGTAAAATTAAAAATATATAAGTATATTTATAAAAATAATTTATAAATATGACATGAAAAATGAATGAACCGGAGCTGCAGGGGAGTGTTTGGACAGAAATAATTATGTTGTAACAAAGTTGTTAGTACAAAATTTTTGTTATAAATTAATTATTTATGTTCGCTCATAGTGTTTTAATTGTTTGCAGTCTAAGACGCCGGTCCAGTTGAACCGGGATACTTGAGTGTTTAGGCCGACCCGGCTGAAATATTATAAGTTTATAACATCAAATTGAAGTCCAGTTTAGCCCTAAGTCCAAAATCCCGAACCCTTTCCCAGTTTTTCACATTAGGGCAAAATCGCACGGGAGATTGAGAGAACGGGCGAGGAGAGAGCTCGACAAATCACGGTGAGTGAAGAGCAGGAGCGGTGCGTGGCACTGACAACGACACCACCGAGAACCTTACGAGAAGTTAAAGCCGCATCCTTGTTGCCACCCTCATCCCGATTCTAGAGAGCGCGCGGCGAAGGCACGATAAACCCCAGCAAGATCAGGTGCGGCGAACCCCGACGAGATCAGGTGTACTAATCCCTCTCCGTTAATCGAAAAGCTTCAGGCTTTCCTCATCTTAGCCCCGATCTTTAAGCCGCGAGATTCACACGGTTTCACCGAAGCAAGTCGCCGGAAGGTTTGGCAGTTATAACTTCAGAAGTTGCAGAGCCTTGCTCTTTCAGAAATCCCTAACCTCTGTAAGAGATCCTGAAGACCACTACCATTTCTCTATACCTTTACATTAGGGTTCTTCTTATTGGAAATCATGTCCAATTTTTTTTGTCACTACCCCAATCCCGACCTTGGAGGTGCAGTTCACATAGTTGGAGGGAGTTTGTCGCCGGAGTGTTTAGGTGATTCCGATTTCAGATTTCAAATAGGTGCTCAAGCAAGGACCTCCATTCTTTTTAAGTAATCCCGCAGTCCACTCCCATGTCTTATGTACATTTGCATTGGTGTTCATCGTATTATAAATGTTGTTTAGCCCTTGTGCAACATCCGGCCGAAAAGATAAAGCGAAAATGGTTGCCTACAAAGATGATCGCTTTGTAAATGACGAAGCGAGAGTGAGACACGATATGTTGAAGCTCAAGCCAGTCATCTACGAGCGCGGATTTGAGATAGAAGTGAATATTGGAGCAAGTTTTACATCCATTGTATGCAGAAACAGGGCCGAGATTCCTTATGTCACCCACAGACGGAGGCCATCCTCTCATGGGTCTACAAATTTTATGCAAATGGTAAGTTTAAGAAGGATGGTAAAGTGTTGGTGCGAGGGAAGGAGGTGAATTTCTCACCGCATGGTATATGTGAATGTTTTGATCTGGATTACCCTGAGTGGGATGAATATGATCAACTAATGACCACTGTATCTTCGGACGAGGTCGCGACAGTCCTTTGCCACTCAAATGATGATATGCGGGCTAACCCACGCAAACATGTTTTTAACTCCAACAGTTTCACGAAGGAGGCTAAAGCGTGGATGCTATTCGTGAACGCTAGCTTGCTCCCGACTAAGCACGCAAATCATATTTCTTTGGACCAAGCGATCTTTGATCTACTGCATCCTAAAAGTAGCTAAGATAAATGCGGCAAAAATGATATCCAACCAACTTTGGGAAAAGACCTTAACGGATGGAGGTCGGCAATTGTGGTACCCCACCCTGATCACTATGTTGCGTCGCTTTGCGGGCGTGGGTCTGAGGGAGGGAGACATTTGTACCCCGGTGGGACATCATATCACGGAAATTGTGATCTTCAAGAACATCAAAGTAGGCACGGATCGGGGTGCACTGGCCATTAGCACCAAGGGACAGTCTTCCGCCTCAGCCACCGACTGCATCAATGTTGAAATTCCAATGACCAATAGTGGTACGGGCCCAGACGTGTTGATGGAAAATATAGAATATATAAAGGCCTACCTACGTTGTCAACATGTGAATTTTGAATCTAGATTTGAGCAGGCTCGGCAAGAGCGAGTGATGATCATGCACAAGGCGAAAATCCCGGTCGTAAAACCATCGTATAAGCTCCGCTCTCAGTTTGACGACGAAGGATACCTACTCACGAGTGACGGATCCAGAATTGACCCCACAGTGGTGGCCGCGGCTGAAGAGGAAGAGGATGACGAAGAAGACGAGTGAAGTGCCAATTCTGCTCAGTTTAGTCGTACTGCTCTTACTTCGTTAGATCTAGTTCTGTGACTTTATTTCTATGCATTTTGGATATTGCTCTACGCTGGACTTTATTTCTATGCATTTTGGATATTTCTGTGACTTTATTTAGTAGGTTATGTGGACGTTGTAATTGATATTATGCCTCTGCGATGCTTTGTATGTATTTTAATTATGTGGACATTAAGATGAAAATTATGCTGGCGAACATTTATCTAGTGACAATTTTGCTTATACATCCCATAACATCGACAAAATAAATTTTTTTATCTATGGTATTTTATTTTATTGATTCTGCTGATAGAGAACTTTAATTTGGATTGGGCATTCCATTTTCTTTATGCATCTTTTGAATGGAGTTGTGTGTAGGTTGTGTTAAAGATTGGAGAGATCGGGCGGCCTTGTATCTAACCGCAACGGTCTAATTGTTCCAACAGTCTTGCGGTCTTGTCAGGCGGTCTGGTGATAAACCTCGGCTTGTGTTATGGTGGACAGCAGCAGCGGTCTGACAAAGAGTAGCCGCAACGGTCTGGTTGAAGCCGCATCGGTCTGACAAAGAGTAACCGCAATGGTCTGGTTGAATACACAACGGTCTAGCAAAGAGTAGCCGCAGCGGTCTGGTTGAGACCGCGGTTGCAGTCCGACAGCTTGCAGCAGTTGCAGTCAAGCGCTCAGTTCGAGCGGCTTACTCTGGGAGATTGCGGCTTTGTAGCTAGCTGTTTTATTTCTTTTATAGTTGGCGGTTTGGTCATGTCAAGCCGCATAAGCCGCGCGGGCTGTATTTAGTTCCACATCATTTATTGTAATTCTCTCTCCTCCCTCAGTTTCTATAAATAAGGGGACATACTTTTGTAATAATTTTCTTTTTTGGAGCAATAAAGTTTGCGGTTTATTTACCTCTTTTGTCCATTTTTCACATGGTATCAGAGGAAAACGATCCTTTGCTTCAAGAAGCTCGCGGTTTGTTGCTTTCATCGCGCGACCTCTTCCACCGGCTTCGTCCGGTTTCTTTCGGTTTATCCGGCTTCTTCCCCTCCCTTCCCTCGGTTGCTTCTTCCGGTTTGTCCGGCTTCTTCCGATTCGTCCGGTTTCTTTCACTTCCCTCCCTTGCTTTTCGCTGTGCTTGCGACTTGCTTCCTTCCTGGTTTTTTCTTTTCGCCTGGCTTCCTTGCTCTCCCAGTTTCTCTTCTTTGTTGCGAGTTTCGCCTTTTGGTCGCGACTTCTTCCTTACCGTTGGTGTGTTGTCACCTTGACCGCGCGGGCTCTTATTTTTCTCTTTCCTCTGTTCGCGCGACTTCTTCGGTGTTCGCGCGGTTTGCTCTTTCTTTTCTTCTTTCTCGTCTTGTTTCTTCCATGCAGCGAGTACCGCATTTTGGTCGCGGCCTCTTTTCTCGCCGCTGGTGTGTTGACACCGTGACCGTGCGGTTTCTCATTTTTCTTCTGCTCCTTAGCCAACTTGTCCTTGTGCGGCTTCTTTATAACCGTGCGGTTAGTCTTTCTACTTTCCGATTTCTTTTTGCGGATGACTTCTCTTCTCTCTTCTACCACTCGTGCTCTTGTGGTCTCCTCAGATAAATGGCTTATTGACTTGGGTGCCACTTGTCACATGACTGGCAACTCTGGTTTGTTTTCCTCTTTGCTTGAGACAAACAGGTTGTCTCCTGTTGTTGCTGATGGGACCTCTGCTTCTGTGCATGGTATTGGCACTGTGCCTCTCTCTTCGTCTTTGCTGCTAGAGGACACTCTTTATGTTTCTACTTTCCCGTGCAATTTACTCTCTATTCATGTTCTTTGCACCCAGTTAAATTGCACAATTACTTTTACTGGCACCGCTTGTTCTTTCTCTGATTCTGTCTCTAAGGTTACGATTGCTATTGGTACTGCTCGTGGTGGCCTTTTTTATCTTGACCACGCTGTTGCTCTTTCTTCTTCTTCCTCGGTTCAGCTGTGGCATCGTCGTCTTGGTCATCCTCCTTCTCGTCTCATTCGACTACTTTTTCCAAACCTTCCTTTCGACAATTTGCCTTTGAATTGTGAAGCATGTGAGTTGGGCAAAACATTATCTCTCTTTTTTCCCTGCTCGAACGGGCCGTTGTTCTTCGCATCCCTTTGAACTTGTTCACTCTGGCATCTGGGGTCTTTCTCCTGTTGCTACTGTTGGTCGCGAAAACTTGTACTTTGTCACATTCATTGATGACTTCTCCAGATGCACTTGACTGTATCTCTTGATTGATCGTTCTGAACTGTTCTCTGTCTTCGCTGCATTTTATAATGAGGTCTTCACACAGTTTTGTGTGCTCATTCAGATTATTCGTACTGATAATGCCAAAGAATATGTTAGCCATCAATTCTCTTCTTTTTGTGCGAGCAAGGGTTTGATTCATCAAACAAGTTGTCCATATACCTCTCAACAGAACGACATTGTTGAACGCAATAATCGTCATCTTCTGGATGTTGCATGCAGTCTTTCTTTGCAAATGCATGCCCCTCGGTCTTATTGGGGTCATGCGGTTCTTCTTGTTTGCTATCTCATTAACCGTATTCTCTCGTCTGTTATTCAGGGCAAGACTCCTTTTTCAGTCTTATATCCAGAGGTCGAACCATTTCCTTTCCCCTTTAAAACCTTTGGCTGTACGGCCTTTGTTCACGTCCCTTCTCCTGGACGGGACAAACTTTCTTCCCGGTCGGTTAAATGCATATTCCTTGGCTATTGTCCTACTCAAAAGGGGTATTGATGTATTGATCCTCTCCTGCGCAAACAGTACGTTTCTGCAGATGTTACCTTCTTTGAAGATACTTCATATTTCTCCCCTCCTTCTCTCGTCCCTGCCGATACTTCTTCCCTGCCTATTCTCTCGGCACCTCCGCCAGAGTCGGTTCTTTCCGCATCTCCTCCTGTTGCTCCGTCTCTTTCTCGGGAGCCTGTTGTGTTGCCCTTGGAACCCTCTGTGCCTGTTCCGGAGCCTCTCCTTTCTTCTGCCAGTACATTGCCTCCTCCGGTGAGTAGTGATCTCGATCTTCCAATTGCCCTGCGAAAGGGCGTTTGCCAATGTACTCAGCATCCGATTGATGCGGTTGTCTCTTATGCTCAGCTTTCCCCAACTGCCAAGCATTTTGCTCTTGCTATTTCTTCTACTGCCATTTCGAAAACATATCAAGAAGCTTTTGTTATTCCTCAGTGGAAAGCTGCTATGGATGAAGAAATGAGCACGTTAACTGAGAGAGGGACTTGGACTCTTGTCCCTCCACCTCTGGGCGTTGATGTGGTTGGATGTCGGTGGGTCTTTGTGGTTAAGTATCTTCCAGATGGCTCTGTTGAACGGTATAAAACACGACTTGTTGCCAAAGGGTTTACTCAGACATATGTGGTGGATTTCTTCGATACTTTTTCTCCTGTTGCTCGCATGAGCACTATCCGTATTCTCTTCTCTGTGGCTGTTAATAGAGACTGAGAAATGTCTCAGTTGGATGTTAAAAATGTCTTCCTTTATGAGGATTTGCAAGAGGTGGTATGCATGGTGCAACCTCCTGGGTAGGTTGCTCAGGGGGAGTCTCAGGTGTGCAAGCTTTGGAAGACAATTTATGGTTTAAAGCAGAGTCCGCGAGTCTAGTTTGAAAAGTTTAGTGCAGTTGTTTCTCTTATTGGGTTCAGTCGAAGCTCTACTGATCATTTTTTGTTTATACGCAAGACTACTAAAAGCCTTGTAGTTCTTGCTGTCTACGTTGATGATATTCTTTTAAATTGTGATGATAAGGAGGGCGTTGATCTAGCCAAACAACATCTTCGATAACACATTGTCACTAAGGATATGAGACCGCCAAAGTACTTCTTGGGAATTGAGATTTCACGAAACAAGACCTCAGTGGTTCTTTCACAGCGGGAGTATGCGCTAGATCTCCTAAAGGAGACAGGTCTTCTTGGCACGAAACCTGCTCGTTGCCCAATGACTGTTGGTGATGATAAAGGCTGGACTGATGATTCTCCTCTTTTCCCAGATTTCACTGTATACATGCGACTTGTAGACAAACTTATATATCTGACTGTTACTAGACCAGATATCTGTTATGCAGTTTGGAAGGTCAGTCAGTTTATTCAAAGTCCTAGAGAGTGTCATATACGCTCTGGCATGAAAATTCTGGAGTATGTGAAAGGGTCTCCAGGAAAGGACTTGTTGTTTCAGAAGAATGGTCATCTGAAGATTGAAGCATATTCTGATGTCAGCTATGCTGATAACAAGGACGATAAAAAGTCTACATCAGGTTTTTTCACTTTTGTAGGAGGAAACCTGATTAGCTGGAAAAGCAAGAAGCAAGCAGTGGTTTCAAGGTCAAGTGCTGAAGCAGAGTATATGAGCATGACCTCAACTACCTGCGAGTTAATGTGGCTACGGGCGCTTATGCTTGACTTGGGAGAAGTCTATGACCATCCTCTTCCTATGTTCTGTGATAACAAAGCCGTCATTTATATTTTAAGGAATCCTGTATTTCATGAGAGAACACAACATATTGAGGTTGATTGCCATTTCATTAGAGAGGAGATTTTGAAGAATCAAGTTTGCACTCCATTTGTTACCTCAGAGAAAGAACTAGCTGACTTCTTCACCAAGCCGGTTACTCCGTATGAGGAGGTCTGTAACATGCTGGGCATAGTCGATATATATGCTCCAGCTTGAGGGGGAGTGTTAAAGATTGGAGAGATCGGATGGCCTGGTATCTAACTGCTGCGGTCTAATTGTTCCAACAGTCTTGCAGTCTGGTCAGGTGGTCTAGTGATAAACCTTGGCTTGTGTTCTGGTGGACAGCATCAACAACGGTCTGGCAAAGAGTAGCCGCAGCGGTCTGGTTGAAGCCGCAGCGGTCTGGTTGAAGCCGCAGCGGTCTGGTTGAAGCCGCAACGGTCTAGCAAAGAGTAGCCGCAGCGGTCTGGTTGAGACCGCGGTTGAAGTCCGACAGCTTGCAGCAGTTGCAGTCAGACGGTCAGTTCGAGCGGCATACTTTGGGAGATTGCGGCTTTGTAGCTAGCTGTTTTATTTCTTGTATAGTTAGCGGTTTGGTCATGCCAAACCGCATAAACCGCGTTGGCTGTATTTAGTCCCACATCGTTTGTTGTAATTCCTTCTCCTCCCCCAGTTTCTATAAATAAGGGGACATACCTTTGTAATAATTATTTTTTTGGAGCAATAAATTTTGCGGTTTATTTACCTCTTTTGTCCATTTTTCACATGTTGTATGTGCTTGTGATGTGCACTTGTGGGTGTCACTAAACCAGTGTTCGATATTCTATTTGGACTAGGGAATTTCATTGAAATTTTTGGTAATCATCTAAATTTGGCAACCAGTTTTCTGTTTGGTTTTATATGCATGTTATGCAGGTCACCTTTAAGCTCAACGTCTCTGCAGACTTTTCTACCGTAACCATGACTTTAATGCAAGTGGAAGGATTGTTGCGTTGGACTACAGATTTCAGGGGAGTACTTTATTTCGATTGTAAGTATTTTGATCAATTTTACTTCAATTGCTACATGTCTGCTTCACAGGTACGTACAATTTTTATAATAAATCTTTGCTAGGGACTAACAAAGGCTTATGTGTGAAGGTGAGAATTAACCTTCACTGATTGAGTGTCGAATAGCCTACTAAATATTAATTTGTTGAACCTTACTCTTATTTCAAAATTATGCAATTTAAATTAATTGGTAGACTTGTAAAACTTAAAAGTTTAGATTTTTTACTTTTGAATTTAGTAAGATATTATAGAGCTCCATTTTGTATTTTTTTTATGCACATTATTCCTTAAAAATATTTGCTCTTTCACAAATTAAAATAACGATAATACCCATACTTTAATCAAAAATCGAATTATTCTTATTTAATACATTTTAACTTGTATTTATCAATTATATTAATCAAAAAGATAAGAATTTAGGAAATATTGTAGAGTCAGTGTCGAATGCGTGGAAAATTTGGCACTGAAGCCTAATCCAAAGTTATGCTTCCGCTTGGCCTACCCCCTCACGTTATCCTCATTACTCGACAGTTGTATTCTTCCTTGTTTCCACAAGAGCCACTCGAGTCATCCATAACTGCAAGGAAACCATTGAAAAACCGACTTACTTGGCACTTTGAAATTTTTCTGCTCTCTATCTCGAAGAGAACAAAGACTAATGTACTACTCTCCCGTCTCGCTGAGGTATCGAGCTCCTTCCTAGATTGAAACGAACTCTTTCTGTTATATAGAGCCATCTCTTGCTTGCAGATCCTCCATAGCCAGCGCCCCTTAACCCTGTTTCACGCAGTCGTGCGCCCTATCCCTCTGTTTCTAGAGTCGGTGTAGGGCTCAAATACTTTTGAATATTTCCAAAATTTTATTTGCTCCATTTTGTAGGCCGCAAATATTTTTAAGTAATAATGTGCATATGGAAAATACAAAATGAAACTCTAACACATCTTACTAACTTCAAAAATAAAAATCTGAACTTTTAGGTTTGACAAGTCTTTCATTAATTTAAATTACGTAATTTTGAAATAAGAGTAAGATTACACAAATTAATATTTAGTAGGCTATTCGACACTCAATCAATGAAAGTTACTTCTCACCCTCACACCCAAGCCTTTGCTAGTCCCTAACAAAGGTTTATTATAAAAAATGTACGATATGTGTGAAGCATACATGTAGCAATTGAAGTAAAATTGATCAAAATAATTGCAATCAAAATAAAGTACTCCCCTGAAATATGTAGTCCAACGCAGCAATCTTACTCGTTGCTTTCATCCACTTGCATTAATGTCATGGTTACTGTAAAAAAGTCTGCAGAGACGGTGAGCTTAAAGGTGACCTGCACAACATGCATATAAAACCAAACATGAAACTAGTCGCCAAATTTAGATGATTACCAAAAATTTAAATGAAATTCCCAAGTCCAAATAGACTATTGTACACTAGTTTAATGCCACCCACAAGTGCACATCACAAGTACATACAACCTACACACAACTCCATTCAAAAGATGCATAAAGGAAATGGAATGCCCAATCTGAATTAAAGTACTCTATCAGAATCAGTAAAATAAAATGCCACATATAATTTTATTTTTATTTTGTGGATGTTATGAGATGTATAAGCAAAATGGTCATCAGATAAATGTTCGCCAGCATAATTTTCATCTCAACTTCTACATAATTAAAATCCATACAAAGCACGTAGAGACATAATATCAACAATAACGTCCAAATAACATACTAAATAAAGTCACGGAAATATCCAAAATGCATAAAAATAAAGTCCAGCGCAGAGCAATATCCAAAATGCATAGAAATAAAGTCACAGAACTAGATCTAACAAAATAAGAGCAGTACGACTAAACTGAGCAGAATCAACACTTCAGTCATCTTCTTCGTCATCCTCTTCCTCTTCCGCCGCAGCCACCACTGTGGGGTCAATTCTGGATCTGTCACTCGTGAGTAGGTGTCCTTTGTCGTCAAACTGAGAGCGGAGTTTATACGATGGTTCTCCGACCGGGATTTTTGCCTTGTGCATGATCATCACTCGCTCTTGCCGAGCCTGCTCAAATCTACATTCAAAATACACATGTTGACAACTTAGGTATGCCTTTATATATTCTATATTTTCCATTAACACGTCCGGGCCCGTACCACTATCGGCCACTGGAATATCAACGTTGATGCGGTCTGTGGCTGAGACGGAAGACTGTCTCTTGGTGCTAATGGTCAGTTCACCCCAATCCGTGCCTACTTTGATGATCTTGAAGATCACTATTTTCGTGATGTGATGTCCCACTGGGGCACAAATGTCTCCCTCCCTCAGACTCACGCCCGCAAAGCAACACAACACAGTGATCAGGGTGGAGTTCCACAATTGCCGTCCTCCATCCGTTGAGGCCTTTTCCCGAAGTTGGTCGGATATCATCTGTCCCACATTTATCTTAGCTCCTTTTAGGATGCAGTAGATCAAGATCACTCGGTCCAAAGAAATATGATTTGTGTGCTTAGTCGGGAGCAAACTAGCGTTCACGAACAACATCCACGCCTTAGCCTCCCTCGTGAAACTGTTGGAGTTAAAAACATGCTTGCGTGGGTTAGCCCACATATCATCCTTTGAGTGGCAAAAGACTGCCGCGACCTCGTCCGGAGATACAGTGGTCTTTAGTTGATCATATTCATCCCACTCTGGGTTATCCAGATCAAAACATTCATATATACCTTGCGGCGAGAAATTCACCTCATTCTCTCGCACCAACACTTTACCATCCTTATGAAACTTACCATTTGCATAAAATTCGTAGACCCATGAGAGGATGGCCTCCGTCCGTGGGTGACAGAAGGAATCTCAGTCTTGTTTCTGCATACAATGGATGTAAAACTTGCTCCAATATTTCACTTCCATCTCAAATCCACGCTCGTAAATGACTGGTTTGAGCTTAAACATATCATGTCTCACTCTCGCCTCATCATTTACGAAGCGCTCATCTTTGTAGGCCACCATTTTCCCTTTCCCTTTTCGGCCGGACATTGCACAAGGGCTGAACAACATTTATAATAGGATGAACACCAATGCAAATGTACATACGACATGTGAGTGGATTGCATGATTACTTACAGAGAATGGATGTCCTTGCTTGAGCACCAATTTGAAATCCTGAAATCGGAATCACCTAAACACTCCGGCGACAAATTCCATCCAACTATGTGAACTGCACCTCCAGGGTCGGGATTGGGGTAGTGACAAAAAAAACTGGACATGATTTCAAATAATAAGAACCCTAATGTAAAGGTATATAGAATTGCTAGTGGGCTTCGGGATCTCATACAGAGGTTAGGGATTTCTGAAAGAGCAAGGCTCTGCAACTTCCGAAGTTATAACTGCGGCAACCTTCCCGCGACTTGCTCCGGTGAAGCCTTGTGAATCTCGCGGCTTCGGGATCAGGGTTAAGATGAGGAAATCCTGAAGCTTTTCGATTAACGGATAGGGATTAGTACACCTGATCTCATCGGGGTTCGCCGCAACTGATCTCTCCAGGGTTTGTCGGGCCTTCGCCGCGCGCTCTCCAGAATCCGGATGAGGGTGACAACAAGGATGCAACTTTAACTTCTCGTAAGGTTCTCGGTGGTGTCGCTGTCGGCGCCACGCGCAGCTCCTGCTCTTCACTCACCGCATTTCGCCGCGCTCTCACCCCTCCCGTCTCTCAATCTCCCGTGCGGTTTTGCCCTAATGTGAACAGCTGGGGAAGGATTTGGGATTTTAGACTGGGGCTAAACCAGACTTCAATTTGATGTTATAAACTTATAATATCTCAACCGGGCCAGCCTAAACACTCAAGCATCCCGATTCAACTTGACCGGTGCCTCAGACTGCAAACAATTTAAACACTATGAGCGGACGAAAATAATTAAGTTATAACCAAAATTTTGTACTAACAACTTCTGTTACAACATAATTATTTCTATCCAAACACTCCCCTGCAGCTCCAATTCATTCATTTTTCATTTCATTTTTTAAATTATTATTATTATAAATATACTTATATATTTTTAATTTTACTAATACCATTAACATAGCTACAAACACACTTGGTACTTAAACGAGATTCTGAAATAAGAAATTGCGAAGCTAACTAATATTGCGAATTAAAGATTGGGTTGCCTCCAAAGCAGCGCCTAATTTTAAGTCCCGGTAAGACTTTGCCTACTAATAGATTTTATTTCAGCGCGATTGATGAGACTACTCGATCACTCTCGTTCCCTCGATAATGTTTAACTCTTTGTTCGTTTACCTTAAATTCGATCTCATCTTTCTCGTTCAATATCATTAACACACGCCATATGAGTGCAATTCCTTGACCCTAAATGGACCCGACCAACAAAATTTCAACTTCCCGGGAAATATTTTCAAACGAGAGTTAAATAATAGAACTAATTGTCCGGGTTCGAATTGTTTTTTGTTCAAGTGTTGGTCGTTCCATTTCTTCGTTCGGTCCTTATAAATCCGAGAATTTTCATAAGCATTCATCCTCATTTCGTCGAATTCATTGAGTTGCAGTAATCTGTGCTTGCTCGCGTCCTTGAAATCATAATTTATTTTCTTAATTGTCTAATACGCTCGGTGTTCTAACTCTAGAGGCAGATGACATGCTTTACCATACATTAGCCTATATGGGGTTAATCTAATCAGTGTCTTATAGGCAGTGTGGTACTCCCATAATGCGTCATTTAGTTTTTGTGACCAATCTTTTCAGTTGATGTTAACTGTCTTCTCTAGGATTTTCTTTATTTATCGGTTGGACACCTCCGCTAAACCATTTGTTTGGGGATGATATGCTTGCGCGACTTTATGTGTTATCCCATATTTTCTTAATAGCGCTGCAATATGGGTATTGCAAAAATTACTTCCCCATCACTAATAATCGCTCTCGGGGTTCCGAACCGATAAAATATAAAGTTCTTCAAAAATGGTAAGACCACCTTAACATCATTCTTAGGTGTAACAATTGCCTCCACCCACTTAGATACGTAATCGATCGATAATAAAATATGTAAATTACCATTTGAACTCACAAATGGTCTCATAAAGTTTATGCCCCAAACATCAAATAGTTCTACTTTTAAAATTATGTTCATGGGCATCGCGTCAGTTTTTCTTAAGTTTTCGCTCTTTTGACACCGATCACAGTGTTTAACAAATTCTCTAGCATCGCGAAATAAATTGGCCAAAAAAACCCAGCTTCTAAGACTTTCATCGTCGTCCTATCCCCCATAAAATGTCCTCCATAAGGAGAGTCGTGACACTTCTCCAATATGACTTTCATTTCAGACTCAGGAATGCAACGCCTCACAATATCGTCGGGCCCAACCTTGAATAAATACGATGCATCCCAGAGAGATAAGAACGAACTTGATGCAAGAATCTCTTTTTTTGTTGATAGAGTAAATCAGGTGGAAAGACTCTACTAACGATATAGTTCACATAGTTTACATACCAGGGTATCGTGCCTTCCGATACCGCTAGTAGTCACTCATCAGAAAATCTCTCATGAATTTCAGAATGGAGGGTTGGTTGCGGACACTCGATCCTAGATAGATGATCCGCAACGGGGTTATCTGCACATTTCCTATCCTTGATTTCTACGTCAAATTCTTGCCGAAGGAGCACTCATCGAATCAATCGTGATTTAACATCCTTCTTCTCCATAAGGTAACGTATGGTGACATGATCAGTGTAAACTATGACGTTAGTGTGTAAGAGATAAGACCTAAACTTCTCAAAAGCGAAAACTACTGTTAGCAACTCTTTTTTTGTGGTAGTATAGTTGACTTAGGCTTCTATTAAGGTTTTACTAACATAAGCTATCGCGTGGAAGACTTTCTCCCGCACTTGCCCTATGACAACTCCAACGACATAATCACTAGCGTCACACATTAATACAAAGGGCTCCTCCCAATCCGGAGTTACCACAATATGAACAGTAGTTAATCGACTCTTCAGTTCGTCAAAGGCATGTAAGCAAGCATTATTGAAATCAAATTTCACATCTTTTTCCAGAAGACCACTCGAAGGCTTTGCAATCTTCGCGAAATCTTTAATAAATCTCCGATAAAATCCCGCATGCCCTAAAAAGATTCGCAACATTTTCACATTTTTTTGTGGTGGTAGCCTTTCAATCACATCGAGTTTGGCTTTATCCACACCTAAATCATTCCTAGAGACGTGATCAATGAAGGGTAATGAGAAGTGTTCTTTTCTCATGACCTTATTCAATTTCCTGTAGTCCATACAGATACGCCACCTAGTAATCGTCCTAGTCAAAATTAACTCGTTCTTCTCATTCTTAACTACTGTCATCCCACCTTTCTTAGGAAAACACTGTACCGGTGAAACCCAAATGCTATCCGAGATGGGATATATAATATCCACGTCTAACCACTTAATAATCTCCTTCTTAATTACTTCCTTCGTGGGTGAGCTTAGATGACTTAATAATCTCCTTCTTAATTACTTCCTTCGTGGGTGAGCTTAGATGACGTTGACGTTCTATAGATCCCTTAAAAGATTCTTCTAAAAGAATTTATGCATACATAGAGAATGGCTTATCTCTCGAATATCCGTTATGGTCCAACTTATAGCCAATTTATATTGTTTTAGTATTTCAGTCAATTTCGTTGTTCGGGATACAATTTTTCATTGATGATAACGGGTAGAGTGTTGTTCTCTCATATGTAAACATAGGTAAGATGTTCGGGAAGAGATTTTAACTCTAGCTTCGGAGGATCAATAACTGAAGGCTTGACCGCCAAGGATTTCTCCGACATTTCAAGGGTTTCCAGTTTACGAGATCAAACAGTTGTCATCTTGAATACCTGTAAGCACTCATGACTCTCATCTTCATCATTAGATAAATCCTCACAAGTCAATACTCGGGTTAACACATCATCTCGCTTTTCAGATTTATTATTCAATTTATACTAACATATAGATATATTGTTAACAACTTCCATGTCATCCTCCTCTTTGTGGGGAAACTCATAGCTTTTAGTACGTTGAATGTGACATGTTCATCGTTTACTCTCATCGTCAACTCTTCCTTTTGCACATCAATTAATGTTCTCCCGGTTGCTAGGAATGGTCTACCTACAATAATAGAAACCTCCTTATCCTCTTTCATATGCAAGGCTATAAAATCCGTTGGAAAAATGAATTTGTCTACTTTGACAGACACATCTTCTACTATCCCCTTTGGAAATGTGAGTGTTCTATCAGCTAGTTGTAAGGTTATAAATGTTTTTGAAATTTCTCCTAACCCTAACTTCCTATAGATCGATAGATGCATCAAGTTAATACTCGCTCCTAGGTCACACAACGCCTTGCCTTCAAATTGGTATCCTATGGAGCATGGTATGACAAAACTTCCCGGATCTTTTAATTTGGGTGGAGGTCTCTTTTGAAGCATGACAATGCACTCTTGAGTAAGTGATGCCGTTTCATTCACTCCGAATTTTCTCTTCTTAGATTATATATCCTTCATAAATTTCACGTAACTAGACATTTGTTCTAGGGCTTCCGCAAACAGGATATTTATTTGTAACTTCTTAAAATTTTTAATAAATTTTTGGAATTGGTGGTCTAGTTTGCTTTTCCTTAACCTTTGGGGAAATGGTGGAGGTTGGTAGATCATTGGATTCTCTTTCTTCTTTATCGTTTCCCTATTAGGTTCTGTCGTCTTCTCTCTTAGTACTTCTACTTCATCTTTGTTTTCATCATCAGTTTGTTTTATGTCTTTATCAAGTTCAGAAGGATTAATATTCATCGCATCTTCTACAACATCAAGCTTTTAAAACCCGTATCGGACCGGTCGGTTCAACAGGTTGGACCGCCGACCGGACCCCCGGCCGGTCCGGTCATGGGTCAAGACCCACCATAGCAGCGGACCGCCCAAGAACCGCTAAACCGGGCGGGCGGACCGCTAACCGCAAACCGGATCCAGGTTGGTAGAATCGGGAGGGCCACAACCCAGAATTTTATCCCCCCAAAAAAGGATTGGCCAGGTTTCGATCCCAGATCAATTCAGGCTCTATCATGAGTGAGGACCACTACACCAATTGGTATTTGTTGAACTTTACAGAAATATGAAATATATTTTATTGATCATTAATATATTGAATTATCTTAAGAAAATAATATTATGATAAATTTAAAATATATTTGTAATATGTATTTATACTCATCAAATATATTTAAAAATATATGAAATAATTATATATCATATAAAATTATACAAATCTTTCAAAGTTCAAATATATAATATACATATACATACTTATTTAAAAATAAATTTTATTGATCATTAATAATTTAATATATTAAATTTTCTTTAAAATTTATTTTATAATGAATTTAAGATATATTTGTAATATTTATGCATAGATAATGAATATACCATGTATATATATCATATGAATATATCATATATATATATATAAATACCGTATGAATATACCATATATATATATATATATATATATATATATATATATATATATATATAACGGTTCGGTTCAACCTTGAACCTTTCGCTTCACCGGTTTGATGACCGGTCCGCTTTTCAAAACGTTGTTCAACATTATTCGTCTTAGCTAGTTTATTTTTCGGCTCGCCTACTAACTCTTTTCCGCTACGCAATGTGACAGCCTTGCAATGTTGATTGTCTCCCTTAAGATTTGGAGTGGTATCGGTTGGGAGTGTCCCTTGAGGTATAAGGCTCAATGCGTTGACAATTTATCCTAATTGAGATTCAATTACACGTAATGAACCCTCTAAGCTAGTAATACGAGCGTCACTCTTTTTTTTGGAATCAATGAGAATTTCATCAGATAATTTTCTTGAAGGCCCTTGTTGATTATAATTATTATTTTGAGTCTGATGTGGATTTGAGTTAAATTCGGGTGGATGTGTCATTCCGGTATTATTCTTTCATGAAAAGTTGGGATGATTGCGCAATTCAGTATTATAATAGTTCAAGAATGCATTATTCATATTATGCATTGGTTGCCCACCTATGTAGTTAACCTCTTCGTTATGACCGATAAGTTGTTCAACCGTGAGTGAATGGTTCATGAAGATTAGAGGGGTAACTATACTATTTACTTGAGGATTCATTTGGGGTTGTTTTAACATCAGAGCATCTAACCTCTTATTCATCGAATTAAATTGAGCAGTCATTTATGCGATAAAAGAAGTTAATTAGTCAATTTGATATAAGCCACTTGCAGACGAAGAAAGATCTTGTCAATCGAAGGTCCATATAGAAGGTCCACACTTGTTGATGAATAGCTAAGCCGTGATGAAGACACTTTCGCAAGAGTTCCTTATACCTCTCCCACGCGTCATACAAGGTTTCACTATTTCCTTGCAAAACGTAGTTATGTCGCGCATTGGTTTAACAGTTTTAACAGGTGGGAAAGATTTCGCTAAGAATTTCTCTACCACTTGTAACCAAGTGGTGATGCCATGTTGAGAATCAATTCACTCCTTTGTACGTCCTACTAGGGAAAAAGGAAACAAACAGAGTCTTATTGCTTCATCTGACGCACCATTGATCTTGAATGTGTCGCATATATTTATGAAAGTCCGCAGGTGAGAATTGGGGTCCTCATGACTAAGTCCACTAAATTATTTTTGTTGAACTAGTTGCATAGCTATGAAATCAATTTTAAAATTATTTGCCTCGATGACGGGCTTACTGATGTTATAATGTAATCCTCCCCTATAAGGCATGTTATACTCCCGACATGTTCTCCTAACTTCCGCGGGTTGACCATTTTGTTCTACCTGGCCCTCCTGGTCGTGAATTTCCTGATTATTCAAATTATTAACGTTTTGATTATAAGGATTCATGGTCGTTGAGTTATTATGTTCTAACCAAAATGTTCTTCTATTTAGACTACACGTCCCTTTGATTTCTAAGTTTAACGGCCACAGTTCAGGCGATCTATAACGGGACATGCACTAACAAAGCAACAGATAAAAATAAAAACAAATAAAATGAAATAAAATAAAACAGGGATTAAAACTTGAATTCTAAATAATAAAGATTACTAATATTGCAAGAAATAAAAAATAAACTAAAACACCTCCCCAGCAACCCACCATAAACTTGATACGCCCGAAATTGATATACCTAAATTACACAAGTTCACGTACCAGATTAAGTAATAAAAAATGAATAAAAATTGTTCCCACAGAGAGGTGATTAATTTAACGCTCGCAAATATTAGTTAACTTTTTCTTTAAGTATAAGTGAATCAATTTAAAAGGGTTTGAAACTAAATTAAAACAAAGACTTCCTAGATTTACTTTTTATCAAATGGTGAAAAAACGATCTTGTATTTTTATTTCCTAAGTCTATTATGATTGGTCAATAAAAGATATTTATGAGAAAACTTGTTGCGTTTCCCTGCAACGATTTTAAGACAGAGATCCATATCTCTCGATATAAAAAATCACCATATGGAATCAGGTTCGGTTTAGTCTTTCCTGCTTTTCTTGTCTTGGTTGAAGAAGGTCGTTCTGCCCGGGCAATGGAATCAGGTTTGTAACCCAAAGTCAGTCAAGTAGTAAATTCTTCGGACATTCAAGAAGAGAGCAGACTTCCTTTTGAAGTCCAAGAACAGCTTTGACGGACAGCTTTCTAAGCGCAGAAAAGAAAGCTTTGAGTGTGATTCTTCTCTCAACGGAAAAAGGGCTGGAAGAAAAACTCAACTCGAGTGTCTATCGCT
This sequence comes from Platanthera zijinensis, assembly GCA_039513925.1. NCBI lineage: Eukaryota > Viridiplantae > Streptophyta > Magnoliopsida > Asparagales > Orchidaceae > Platanthera > Platanthera zijinensis. Next base: position 22,526,337 of record CM077087.1, on the reverse strand, counting down.
CCCGTGGGTAACATCAAGATCGGAAAATGGCGTCATAGTCATAAAAGAGAGCTGACCCCATGACCTGAAAGAAGGTCGGGACCCTTTCTTGCTTGCATTGAATGAGACGGGTCAATAGCTCTTTCCTTTATAGCTCGTCACTCTTTTCTTTCTGTTGTGAAAGAGAATGGCATAACGAATCTCATGAGTGTCCCCGCGCCTGAAACTTTCGGTCAATCGGAAGCTCAAGAAGAGAGAGTCTATTCCTTGGCAGTAGCCTCTCTCTCGTTTCCTTGTCATCTCTAACTCAGACAAAACGAAAATATTAATAATAATAAAAATCAAATTAGTTAACGTACAAGTGAAATCTCTTTCTCCCTTCTACGCTATATTGAGTTGATGATACACTTATGTCTCTCCTCTCTCGAATCTCGAAGCGCAGTAAAACGGGATGAAAAATTTGATAAAAGATTTACGCAACTCTTCTCTCGAATCTCGCCGCGTAGTGAAATAATTTCAGTTCATATTCTCATACGTCTCATCTCTCGAATCTCGAAGCGGTGAATAGAATAAAAATATAATCCAAAAGTTTTAACCATCAAGATCAAAAACTTAATAAAAATCACACAAAAATTCTCATAAACCAAAAATAAAAATAGTGATCACATCAAAATAGAACAAAGTACTTTCAAAATACAAAATTTAGGGATTTAGTTCATGATTTGAGAAATCCACCATGAAATTAGAGAGATCTTACAAGACATGATGTTTAAAGATCTAAACGCTGCAAGAAATTTCACTCAAACGCGCGCAAAATCCCTCTTTGATGAAAATCCGCGTGGCTCCTCCTCTTGCAAACCCCGAGTTCTTCTCTCTTGAATAATGATGAAGATGATGAAAAGATGTTCTATTTTAATTCTCTTAAACCTTTTTATAGATGTTTCTCTCTCAAATGAATATTTTAAAGGTTGAATAGATGCATCCTTTAGTCTTTGAAAGCAGCCCAAATTTGAATATTTTTGAAATTCAAATTTCTATTTTCGCTCATATGTTATAACATAATTTCTGCACTATGAAAATATGTTGTAATTTATTTTCTGCATTTTAAAAAACTGCTCTAAACTGCAATTAACTTGCGACAACTCTTCTGCAACTTTTTTCCCGGACTTCAAATAAGCTTTGCCCTTGACTACTTGGGGTAGATACTTTGAAAATCCTACATAAAAAACAAATTAAATGACGATAATACACTTACTTTAATCAAAAACCAAATTATTCTTATTTAATACATTTTAACTCGTATTTATCAATTATATTAATCAAAAGGAGATGAATTTTGGAAATATTCTAGAGTCGGTGTCGAATTCGTGGAAAATTTGGCAATGAAGCCTAATCCAAAGCTATGCTTCCGCTTGGCCTACCCCTCACATTATCCCCATTACTCGACGATTGTATTCTTCCCTGTTTTCACAAGAGCCGCTCGAGCCCTCCATAACTGCAAGGAAACCATTGAAAAACTGACTTGCTTGGCACTTTGAAAATTGTTTGCTCTCTATCTCGAAGAGAACAAAGACTGATATACTACTCTCTCGTCTCGCTGAGGCATCGAGCTCCTTCCTAGATTGAAACGAACTCTTTCTGTTATATAGAGCCATCTCTCGCTTGCAGATCCTCCATAGCTAGCGCCCCTTCACCCTGTTTCTCACAGTCATGCGCCCCATCCCTCTCTTTCTTGCAGTCGTGTGCCATCAACATTCAGAAAAGGATATACTGTGAAATTTGGAGAACTCTTCACTCGTCCCTCTTTCCAGTCATCGTCTGACCTCTTCCCACCACCCTAGCTTCTCGTCAGCTATCCTTAGTCACTCCACAGCCCGCCAACCACCGAGTCTGTATTACAACTGGATTCCAAGAAAAAACTCCTCTTTGCGGGGATTACATGAAACCCGACTCCCCGTTCCTAAAATTAGCACTCAAACATCTTCCGGGACTTCAATTACTCGTATAAGTTTTAAATTTGGAAGTTTATTTTCCTTTTTGTTGGTTGCTTGTTGGAAATCATATAATTTGAGATTATTAATTTGTAAACGTGTGCTCAATTTGATGTGGAGCATAGACGAGTACTTGCAGTGGATGACGAGTTTTGGGCCCGTTCGGGGCCAATTGACGACTTTCCATATATGGCGTACCCGGATCGACGATCAGACTCCACAGATGTGTCCGGATTTGCGTTGCGAATCAATTTGATATATTACTGCATTAGTTTGCATTGTATTTTGATGTATTTGGGAGACCGCACCTCCGATCGATCATAGTCGTGAAGGTGGGATGCCCTAGCTTTTATTTCATTATTAATAGGCTTGTAGTGAGCTGGTTTAGGTCATTGTAGAATTTGGAGAAAGCTTTTCTTGGATTCCCGCGATCACCCCTCGATGCCGACTCCGTGGAACCCTAGGTGACGACTCATAGGTTGATATCTTTCTCCCCAAACCTTCCCCTAACCCTAGCTTACTTTCACCCCCTCCAAAATCCCTTGCCGCCACCTCCCAGCCCCCCAAAATTCAGCCGCAGCCCGACTTTTCTCAAGTCCAAATGTTCTATAGAACTGTTGATAAGTATTTAATGAAATTTACTATTTCCCTCCATATAGTTTTTTTCCCTCCCATTTCCTTCGGTCAGCTGCAGTTCCGCCGCCTCCACAACCCTAAATAGCTGGCTAAACTTCTTGTCGCTGCTCCCCTAACAACCGCCCCTCCCTCTGTTTCCTGCAAACCTGAAAGCCGGTGGCCTACAACAAATCCGCCGCCCCTTTCCTCCCCACTACACAGCCTAGGGGCGTCCTCCACAGCAGTTCCCCTCAGCCCTAGGCCCCTCCCCTTTGCCGCCAAGCCTCCCCCACCCCATCTTCACAACCATCCCTATTGGATTTGTCCAGATTTGGACACACCAGCCCCGATCCACACTATCCCCTCACCCGTTCCTCATCCCCTAGCCCGGGTCTGTCCCCAAAAGTCGGATTCATCCTTCCCTCACCTGGGTCCACTCGTACATCGCCGGATCTACTTATTTCCGGCTCGTTTCCACCTTCCATCATCAAGGACAGCCACCCTTGTCATTTTCTACGCCTCCGGTTCCACCTTCGGATCGTCGTTCACACATCCGGCTCCGGACTCTTTAGTGTCTTGGTCAGCCCACTACTTGGTGAGTCTTCGTTGTATTGAATTATTATTTTCAGCATATTTATATTGGACTGGATGCTATATTTGTTTGGATATATTGTATTGTGGTAATTTGTTTAGATAATTATCGTGGTTTGTAGGATTTATTCGACGCGTGCTCCTGCTTTGGCCCTCCACTTGGAGGAAAGCCTAAACTTGTTTCCCCTAATTAATTATTTGCCTTTCTGTGAATTTATTTGTGTGGGATGTTAATACTTATTATCTAATTTGTGATTTAATCCGTTGGGCGTTGCATGAAATTTAGGTTTAGGTCACGACTCATCTCGCCACCTATAGATTCTCCCCGCGTCACAATTACTCGAACCAATTTGAAGGACTTATTCCCCATGTATTTAATTATATCATTTTTTATTTTAATTTCTATTAGAACTTACTCATTGTCTTTAAAGCCTAGTTTTGATAGTGCATGGTAGTGTAACCTTATTTAATTTCAACGCTTATTATAATTGTACTTGCGGATTGTGTATATTTATTGAATCATCCTAGAACCTCACTCATTACCACACTCACATTCATACATTAGAGTCCCATTATTGCATTCTCACGCCATGACCTACACTTTATCCTGTGTCATGAGGTCAGGCGAGAGTCGATCGAAATAGGCGAGTTCAAGCTAGCAAATTCCATTGATGCCTCAGCGGGCTCAAGCAGTGAGCTCTCAGTAACTCAGGTGGATTCTCAACGAGCTCAAGAAGACATGCGAGATGGCGTGTGAGCAAGTTCGATCCCTCAGGTTGGGTGAGCGCGAGAAAACACGAGAATAGCAACGCGGGAGCAGGATAGGTGAGTTGCAAGCACAAGAAAACACTAGAGTGGCGAAAAACTGTGTGAGAATACGGTTTGATCCCTTGGTCGAACTCTCATGTGGGACTCGACAGTTCGATCCAGGTGCGAGCTCAAGGAGTGAGCTCTCAGTTGCTCAGGCGAATCTTTAAGGTCAAATGGGACAAATGCTCAGTTGCGCAAGGACGGCGTGTAAAACAACGCGAGAGCTGTGTGAAATTGAGAGCTCAAGTGATGCAAGAGCCGGAGCTCAACCGTTCGTGCGAGCTGAGTGGAGCCTTCAAGCATCGTAAGTCATACCATGTGAGAAAACGTTGAAAAGATACGTAACAATCTTTTTACTTGGTATATCTCAAGTACAAGTGCATGTACACTTATTTATAGCTACTAGGAATGACTCAAACTTCATTCACAATGTGGGTTTAAATACTATATAAGTTAAATTCCTTACGGGCCATTGTTAGTGGGCTTTTTCATTGGGTTTCTATATATATCTCTTTTACATACATTATATAAAGAGCATTGCAGCTGATCCTTGCCAAGCAACTCCAATTTATAATGTTTAGATCATAGGCTGATACATCAAGAACCTAGTGCAGCAGCATGCTAGTTTTGGTACATGCCCCTGTGCATATATAAGACCCTTAAACATACATTGATGCACTTTTTCTTCCATCTTCATTGATAAAAGCTGGCTACTGGATATCCAATAATGTATATTTCCTTCATTTCATGGTGTCTCAAACTTGGGAGTCCTCAACTGGTTAACCTACACAAGTACGGTTATACAAATGGTTCTTTATCTCTCTCTCTCTCTCTACACACACACACACACATATACATCGCAGTATTTGACTAATCTAACATTGAGGTTGCATTTTTGTTATTTTGGACAATGTAATATTCCTTTATAAGCTGGAGACAGTTCATGGATTATACAAATCTCAATCTGCCATGAGTCCAGTTTTCTCCCAGTTGTATTCAATTAAAAACTGTTAAAATAGCTCATGTAAAGGGCCCATTATTGGGGCCTCTTTTATTGTTTTATCTTCTTTCCTCCTTTAGTCCCACACCTTGTATATGATTATCTTCTCTCTTCTTCCTCCTATATATTTGTATTCTCTCCTTGTATTTACACACACAAGAAATACATACAAGTTTTTGAGCTCTCTCAACATGGTATCAGAGGGAGCGGTCTCTCCTCTGCGGTCTCATTCCTCTTAACTGCCCAGCCCGCCCCGCCCGCCCCCCCTTCTCTGCATGGCTTTTCCGCTCCGGTCTCCTATCCGCGGGCTCTGAGGTTTGCAACTCTGCATACCGCATCTCCTCTCCCTCTCCGTGGTTCCACCCTCTTCAGGCTTCTTATAGCCACCATTCTCTCTACCTCGTGGGGTCCACCTCTTTTCTATCCGCTGCGGATTCGTCTTCTGTCCGCTGCGAGCTCCACTCCTCTATTGCTTGCTTCCTCTGCCCTCCTCGTCTTCTCTTCTGTCCGCTCGAGCATCCTTGCTTCGCGCAGCATCTACCTCTCTTTGCTTGCCGCGCGGTCTCTGTCAAACCGCTGCGGATTCTCTCTGTCCAACCGTGCGGACTGCTCGTATCCGCGCAATCTCTCTCTCACGCCGCGGTTTTTCTATCCGCGCGGACTGCTTCTCTCTCGCTGCGGATTCTTGCGGACTGCTTGTATCCGCTCTCTGACTGCTGCTGACTTCACCTTGACCTGGCGGTTTCTCTGTTGTGTTTTCGCCCTCTGGTCGCGAACTGACTACTCGCTGGTGTTCGGCTTGACCGTGCGGACTGCTGCCTATCCGCATTTTGGTCGCGGTCTTCCTCAGTCAATCTCGCGGCGACCTCGGCGGTCTGCCTCTGCTGTTTGCCCTTATGGGCTCGTCCGGTAACTCCTCTGGCTCGGCGGCCATCCCGCCTGCTGACCGCCCGGCTTCTCCGCCTGACCGCCCGGTTTACCCTCCAGAAGTTCGTGACGAGCTGCGCGTCACTACCATCTCTCTTTCAGGAAAGAAGAACTTCGTTCCTTGGGTACATTCGGTTCGACGAGTTCTTCAGGCCAAGGGCCTTCTCCATCACCTGACTTAGGCTCCTCCCACCCCTCCTACCGATGACTGGCTCCGCAATGATGGCCGAGTTCAGACCTGGATTTTGAATTATTTAGATGGTGAGCCATATCAAATGGCTATGTATCATGAGACTGCCAAAGATATGTGGACTTAACTACACTCCTTATATTCTGGACGGGACAGCCTCCAGCATCTCTACGACATCTTCACTGACCTCTTTGCTCTTGACACCGGAGGGGCTTTGGATATGAACTCATTTGTTGCTCGTGCGAAGACACTTGCTGAAGCATAGATCCAGTATCAGCCATTCACCAATAACGTTGCTGCTCAGCGCGCTCAGAAGGAAGCCGCTTGTACTGCCATCATCATGGCCCGTCTTCCCCCTCACCTTCAGAGCATTCGTGCTCAGGTCCTGGCTTCCTCTACCACACCATCTTTTTCTGAGGTGTGCTTCATGCTTCTCCGTGTTTCACCTCCTCCAGATACTATGACTCCTTCTCGTCCGGCCTTTCTTCAGCAGGCACCTCCACTTCTACCATTCTCTCCCTCTCCTCGGGGGGGGGGGGGGGGGGGTCATTCGGGAACTCGCGGTCGTGGTCGTGGTGGCCGGGGTTGGCCGAAGTGTTCCTTCTGCGGGAAAGATGGTCATCTCAAGGCTACATGTTACAAGAAAATTGGCTATCCTCCTCGCCCGACGGTTTCTGTTGCTATCGACGCAGGTCCTCCTGATCTTGAAACTGTCCGTCTTCAGCTCCAGCATCTCCAGGATTTGCTCAACCCACCATCTGCCTCCATTGCCTCCGTCTTGAACACAGGTACTGCTTGTCTCTCCACCGGCTTGGGCTGGATTGTGAACTCTGGCGTCACTCATCACATTACTCCACGTCGGCCTGCCCAGTACCTGAATTCCCCTTATCCACCGTCTATTACTGTGGCCAATGGAACCACCGTTCCCGTCTCCGGCTCGACAGATGTTCCTCTCACCTCATCCATCTCCCTTCGCTCGGCTCTGCATGTCCCAAGTTCCCCGTTCAATTTACTTTCTGTGGGACGACTTACTAATGATTTGGATTGTTCTGTTATATTCACGTCCTCTTCTTTTGTTATACAGGATCGGCGGACGCAGACTACCATTGGTAAAGGTCGGCTGCGGAATGGGCTCTACCTTCTCGACAACTCTCCCACCATCCTCTATTCCGTCTCTTCAACTGATTGGCATTGTCGACTTGGGCATGCTCCTCTGCCGGTCCTCCAGCGGGCTCTCCCGGATGTTTCTTTTACCCCCTTTCAGTGTGACTCATGTATCCTCGGCAAGCAGACTCGTTCCTCTTTTTCTTCACATTGTACTCGGAGCGATGCTCCTTTTGATTTAGTGCATTCGGATATTTGGGGACCATTTAAAATTACTAGTATTTCCGATTTCCGGTATTTTATAACGTTTATTGATGATCACTCTCGCACTACCTGACTATACTTACTTCTTGACCGCTCCGAGCTTCCCCGTGTCTTTCGGGCATTTGTCCTCGAAACCCGTACGCAATTCCACACGACCATCAAAATACTACGAACTGAGAATGCTCGTGAGTACACTAGTCACGAATTTACTGTTTTATGTTCTGAGTTCGGGATTCTACATCAAACTTCCTGCGCTTACACGCCGCAACAAAACGGTGTTGCCGAACACAAGAATCGACACTTACTCGATGTTGCCCGTTCCCCCATGCTTCAAATGGATGTCCCTAAATCATATTGGAACTTTGCGGTCTCAACCGCCTATTTTCTCATTAACCGTCTCCCTTCCTCCATTCTCAACTATGCTACTCCGTTTAGCATATTCTTTCCCTCAACTCCGACCTTTCCTCTCCCACCTCATGTATTTGGCAGCCTCTGCTACGTCCACCGTTTGGGGCCTTCCTCGGATAAGTTAGATCCCCGAGCGGCTAAGCATATCTTTGTTGGTTATTCACGCACCCGAAAGGGGTATGTCTGTTATTCTCCTGCTACACGCAAGATCTTCGTTTCTGCTGATGTCACTTTCCGCGAGGTTCAACCATTCTTTCCTGCTCCCTTACCCGACCATCTACCACCCACACCTCCTCCTCCATCCATGCCACGCCCAGTCATTCCCGCAACTACTCCACCTCTGTCGGTTACCTCTGAACCGACTGTCGTTCCCTCCAAACCACCCGTTATCCGAGTCTACCCTCGTCGCTCTACCACTTCCATTGCCCCTCTGCCGTCGGTCTCTATCATGGATACTCCGCGTCCAAATGATCAAATATCGCCTTCCACTGCTCATCCTCTGGCAAACTACATCTCTCTTCATCGTCTCTTTCCCCATTTACACACTTTGGCTACCTCTCTCACTTCGGTTGCTATTCCTAATTCTGTGCAGGAGGCACTTCAACATCCAGGATGACGAGCAGCCATGGAGGAAGAAATGTCTGCTCTCTGGTCTAACCAGACATGGTTTGTTGTTCCCCTTCCACCGGGTCAGAAACCAGTTGGGTGCAAGTGGGTCTTTGTCATCAAACATGCTACCGATGGGACAATTGACCGTCTAAAGGCCCGTCTTGTGGCTAGAGGTTTCACTCAACAGGAGGGGCTAGATTATGAGGAAACGTTCTCTCCGGTAGCGAAGCTTAATAGTGTTCGCGTCCGCATCTCTGTTGCTGTCCATCGCCGGTGGCCTCTTTTTCAGCTAGATATCAAGAATGCTTTCTTGAATGGGGATCTCCAGGAAACTGTATACATGCAACAACCACCCGGGTTTAAGACCACGGGGGAGTCTCGGGTCTTCCATCTTAAAAAGGCTCTATATGGTCTCAAACAATCTCCACGGGCATGGTTTGAAAAATTCAGCAAGGTCCTCCGTGAGATTGGCTTTACTCGGAGCTCGACCGACTTCTCGCTCTTTACTCGTCACCAACCAACAGGAACGGTTATTCTGTTAGTATACGTCGACGATATTATCATTACTGGAGATGACTCTCAAGGGATACAGGCAGTCAAAGTCCATCTAAACTCAGTTTTTCAGACAAAGGATTGGGGACCTCTTCGCTATTTTTTGGGTCTTGAGATTGCCAGAAGGCCGGATGAGCTCACTCTCTCTCAACGGAAATATTGTCTTGACCTTCTTCATGATGCGGGTCAGTCCGGCTGCAAGCCAAGTGATACTCCTATGGATGTGAACCACAAACTGTGTGCCCAGGCATCTGACTCGGATCTTCTTCTCCAGAATCTTGAATATTATCGCCATCTTGTTGGAAAACTGATATATCTCACGGTTACCAGACCAGATATTTCTTTTGCTGTTGGACTTGTCAGCAGATACATGCACTCTCCTCGAAAATCTCATCTTCAAGCGGTGGAACTAATTCTCAGGTACCTTAAAACCGCTCCTGGTCAGGGACTTGTCTACAAGACCTCCTCTTCTGCTCCAACATTGGCGGCATATTCAGATGCCGATTATGCAGGCTCTCTCGATGGCCGACGATCTACGAGTGGTTTTTCCACTTATCTTGGAGGACATCTTGTCACTTGGCGAAGCAAGAAACAAGCGGTCGTTGCTCGATCTTCAGCCGAGGCAGAGTACCGGGCAATGACATCGGTTGTATCCGAATTTACATGGCTTGAGAGTCTTCTTACTGATCTGGGTGTAAAATTACCATCACCGGCTCTTGTCCTTTGTGACAGTCAAGCCTCCATACACATCGCCAAGAACCCGGTCTTTCACGAAAGAACGAAGCATATTGAGGTCGATTGTCACTTCATTCGGGAAAAGGTTCAGATGAAGAAGCTTGACCTAAAGCATGTCCCAGGATCGGAACAAGTTGCGGATGTCCTCACGAAGGCTCTCTCCAAGGCACTCTTCTATCAATGCTTGTCCAAGCTTGGCACATACGATTTGTACGCTCCAGCTTGCGGGGGAGTGTTAAAATAGCCCATGTAAAGGGCCCATTCTTGGGCCCTCTTTTATTGTTTTATCTTCTCTCCTCCTTTAGTCTCACACCTTGTATAGGATTATCTTCTCTCTTCTTCCTCCTATATATTTGTATTCTCTCCTTGTATTTACACACACAAACAATACATTTAAGTTTTTGAGCTCTCTCAACAAAAACAATAACTTATATGAACTATGCAGATGGTATATCTGGAGGATTATTCTCTTCTGGACAGAGAACATTCAAATTCATTATCAGGAGCAATTGAAGCTCTAAAAGCTACTACTCTGCGCCTTCCAGTTGTCAGTGGAGCAAGGGTACGTGTCTTTATAGTTTTTATCCAATGTAAACTTTACTAAGTAATTTGATATGCTATAAAACTGTGGTCTCTGTGGGTTATGGTTTTTTTAATTCTCTTCAGGCAAATTTGCAAGAAGTGAAAGATGCTGTTGGGTCAGCATTAGGTGTGATGCAGGCGATGGGAGCTTCATTATACTCTATATTGTCAAAGGTTATTATTGTAATCTTATTTTCCTTCTTTCATTTTACATTCTTCTAGATTACTCTATTGGTTTTGACAAATGTAGGTGCCCATAGTTTCTTGCTAATTTCATAATAACGAGAACCTACTATACATGTTTGACTTGTATTGTATAAGGCACTGTTCTCCATGCGCAAGCTTGGCTGAGCAAAATGATCATGAGATCTTCATTTCTATCACTCCCTTGACCTTTATCAGATTAGTTCATCGGAATATTGTGGAAGGATCTTTTAGTACTAGGTTTTCTTTTAGTCATTTGTGCTCGTCATTTGATTACACTTAATCCTGTAGACCTCATGATGGGGATAGGGCCGTCCTGTGTCACCTCATGATGGGTATCATGACACACATGGACCTACACGATCATAAGCGTCCATTTTCTGTGGATCGATGATCTGTGATTTTTAGTTATTTTTGTTGTAATTTTCTAATTTTTAATGCATTTTGTGGGCTATTATGATCGGAGAATCATGACCGTTAATGATGAACCCCTAGTCTATTGTTAGATATAGTGTATATTATGTGTGGTAGAGTTAGCTTACGCTCACCTTGGTTGTTGTGGTCACACTCTATTGTACATGTATATATATTACTACTATTCGTGCGAATAACATTATTCGATCCTTAGTTCCTATCATGGTATCAGAGCTAGAGAAGACCCTACCCTAGACAAACGTGCGTCGTCTCCCTCGCTCGATCCCGTCTCCCGCTCCTGCTATCAATCGGGATCGCCCTCTATTCCAGTGCTCTTCTCGTCTCCCGCTCCTGTTATCCTCTCTCCGGCTTGCTAACTATTGATTGGGATCGCCTGCTCTTCTTCCGCTTCTGCCGCTCGGTTCCGCCGACATCTCGCTCTTTCCGAACCATGGTTGTCAGGATCGAGATTCTAGATGAGATTATTTCGAGGTAGGGTCGGATCAGATAGTATGGTTGGATCGAGGATCGCTTTGCAAAATCAGGATCGATTTATAAAATCTAGATCGTAAGATCCTAGGATCTGGATCGCGATCCTGACAACCATGTTCCGAACGAACGTCCAGACTGTCAACTTCTGCGATTTTTTTCGCTGCTGGCCCGCTGTTCTCCGTTGTGCAGCGTCACTGTCACTTCTTCTGCGACTCCTTCCACTATGCTGTAGCCTGTTGTTCTCCGCTGTCTAACCCTGTTGGCCTCTTCCATTGCCTTCTGCAGCTGTTAGAACTCCACCGTCGACTGATCCCCTGTAGCTCTGTTGTTCTCGATGTCGAATCGACATTGCCATCGTCGATTCCTGCCGCCGACTGATCTCCTCCCGCTCCCGTCTCTTCCACCCGTCTTCTCGATCCTCTTCCAGCTGATCCTGCAGCCCCGATGACCTCGTCTTACTCCTCTACCTTTCTCCAGAAGGCGGATGTCATTCTCGATGGACGAAACTACAAGGCATGGTCCGCCACCGTCGGTGTGTTTCACCACCGTCGGCGTGATCCGCCACCGTCGGCGTGATCCTCCGTGTCCTAGACCTATGGGGCCACATTTACGGCTCTGAGCTTGCTCTGCCTCCACCAGCTTCCAGTACTGTGGACGCTTCTTCCACTGTCAGCATTGCCCTGCCCGTTCGCCGCCAGACAACCCCCGGCGGGTTGCTGGAGGCCGGCGAACCCCTCGGTGGGCGCCGGGCAGGCCGCCAGTGGCAGCATAAGGAACCGTGAAGCAGCGCCGGGCCGGAGGCGGAAAAGACATCAGTTTCACGGGATTTGTTTTAAATTATTTTATTTGGTTTTTTAATGAGTTTTTATTTAATATTTTTATTTCGTTTTTTATTTTATAATTTAATTATATTCTTTAAATAATTAATAAAATTATTAATATTTCTAATAAATATAATTTAAATACTTTTAAATTATAAAATTTTAAATAAATGTCGGGGGTGGGCAAAGCCCGCCGGGGGAGACCGAAGCCCGCCGGGGACGGTCGGGGGTGGGCGGGCGAGAATGAAGCCCGCTTGGTTGTGGATGAAGCCCGCAGCGATACATCGAGAACGGGCGAAGCCCGTTCGAAGATGCTAGCATACATATATATACATATATACGTATATATACATATACATATATATATGTATGTATACATACACACATGTATGTATGTATATACATACACACATGCACACACACACACATGCATGTGTGTGTATGTATATACATACATACATATATATATATATATATAGAAATAATTACCCAAACCTCCCTTGTAAACTAGCATAATTAGTGAGAGCACCCCTCTTATTTTCGAAATTACAAAAAACTCCCCTTAAAATTTCACTTCATTACCAAAACCTCCCCTGGTATTTTCATTTCATTGCATCCATGAAGAAAAATACCCCCCTGGACACTGTTCACCGAGGGGGGTGTTTTTGTGCATGGATGTTATGAAATTAAAACTTCAGGGGAGGTTTTTGTAATGAAATGAAAATTTTATGGGAAATTTTTGTAATTTCGAAAATAAGAGGGGTGTTGTCAGTAATTTAGCAAAGTTAGAGGGGAGGTCCCGGTAAATGGCCCTATATATATGTATATATATATATATCAAGGTTGTCAGGATCGAGATCCTACGTGGGATCGTTTTGAGGTTTGATCGGATCGGATCGGAGGATCGGATCGAGGATCGCAAGATCCTATAACATTCATAAATTAAGACTAAAAAATAAAATTGAATTTTGTATCATTAAATTACATGCTCAATTAATAAAAAAATCTATAAATTGAGCAATATGTGAATAACTATATTAATTTTTTTTAATAACTAAATCAAAACGATAATATAATACTAAATTCAATTTCAGTTTAAGGTAAGACACCCAATGTTTACTAACAATAAAAAAAAAATGGACTAGAAGCGACCGAAGAAGCCGCTCTTGGCCTCCAATTGCAGACAACAATCAACACTTGGGATACGGTAAAACAACATGATATGATTCTGTGATGGGGTATGGGGCGGGATTGAGATAAGGTTAAACAATGGATTATGGGCGTTGGACCGATTGAATGGGGTCGGGATAGGATTGGACATTTTTCTAGTTACCTTTGGCCATACCGATAGAATCGGGTCAGGATCGCGATCCTAAAGATCCTAAGATCCGGATCGCGATACCAGTCGTAGATGTGCCGATTTAGATCCTAGGTAAGATCCAGATCGATTTACAAAATCTGGATCGAAGGATCGTAAGATCCTACGATCCGGATCGTGATCCTGATAACCATGATATATATGTATGTATGTACATTTATACAAGGATTTGAAATATATAAGCTCAAGCTTTTTTAAGGCTAAAAAAGCTTGAGTTGGTTCTCTCACAATACATTTTTTAAGACGAAGCCCGTTCGAAGATGCTAGTATACATATATATATATACATATACATATATATACATATACATGTATACATATATACATATACATGCATACATATATACATACATACATACATATGTATATACATACACACATGTATGTATCTATATACATACACACATGTATGTATGTATCTATATACATACACACGTGTATGTATCTATATACATACATACATGTGTGTATGTATATACATACATATATATATATGTATGTATGTACATTTATACAAGGGTTTGAAATATATAAGCTCAAGTTTTTTTAAGACTAAAAAAGTTTTTCTCTCACAATACATGACAGAATTAGGCAAGTAATATATGCATTTTGTAGCTAAGAACGAGATCTACAACTTTCATGTTGAGCATTTTTCAAAAATTATAACGGTTTAGCTGGAATCTGGCCCGAAAGGTTGTTAACTCGAATTTTAAAATTTATTATTATTATATTCATTTCGAGCCAACAACCTTTCGGGCGAGATTCCGGCCAAACCGTGCAAATTTTGAAATATTGTTCAACATGAAAGTTGTAGATCTCATTCCTGGGTACAAAATGCATATATTTTTTGCCCAATTCCGACATGTATTGTGGGAGAACTAGGTCAAACTTTTTTAGGCTTAAAAAAGCTTGAGCTTATATATGTTATTCTGTATATACAAACACACACACACACACATGGCTCGCATTCATATGCGAAGAGAAATCTTGCGAAGACGGTGCAAAGAAGAAGGCTGTCCGCGGCCTCGGGCTAGCCGTCTGCCCGGGGTTCGTCGGCGTTTATGCTGACGAACCCCTGGCGGCCGGCGAGCCGGAGGCCGCCGACAACCTTCTTCGCACCGTCTTCGATCTCCTTTTGGCCGCCGACCGCTGCCCTGAAAGTTGTTGGCGCACAAATGGGCGAGGTCGGGAAGAAATCTCTGACCATCTGTTGCCGGGCCGCTCGCCGGTTAAGCCGCCACAGCTCGAAATCGCCACCGCCGCTCGATGTGTCCCTGTTCAACGGACATGATCTGTTCTTTGCATCTTCGCCCGGGACCTTCTTCGTACCTAAACAAGGACCACACACACACAGACACACACACGAGTGACAGTGCACGGGGCCCCCCCCCATGCCCCGCGCGACAGTACTCGACCTGCGGCGGCAGGCTTCGCCCGCTCCCGACGGTTCTTAAATATGTATCTATATAATAATATATATATTAATTTATAATTTTTAAATTTTTTTATAGATTTCTTATAGATTTTTTTCTTATTATTTAAAAGTAGAAAAATTGCCAAAAAAATGAAATTTTAAAAATTCGTGTTTTAATTTTTTTGTTTTGTTTCATATATTTTTAAGAACCGTCGGGAGTGGGCGAAGCCTGCCGTAGTAGGTCGAGTACTGTCGCGCGGGGCATGGGAGGGCATGGCATCAACCGCCGGCGGCATGGCTGAAGTCCACAAGTAGCCTCCCTAAATATCGCCAAATATAATCGTGTCAATGTCCTGATATACCCTAAATTTTGAATTAATGAAACACCTTTTTGTATTTATGCCAGATTTTCAAGAGTTATCCGTGATTGTTGAAACCGGAAACCGGCCTCTGTGGAGTTCGACCCTTGGGGAAGGGGTGGTCTCGCACCTACTTCGCTCCTGCAAGAGAAACAACAAGGGAAAGAAAAACAGAGGACAGGACCAAGGGCCCGGCTCGGAGGTCCCACCACACACCCGGAAGATCTTAGAGCGCTTCCCCTCCTTAACCAGTTGCCGGGCTAAGGTACCTCAGAAAGCGCTATAAGATTTATGAACTAGTAAGCGTGCCTTCTGAGGTACCCCTTGGGTCTTATTTATAGATTACCTTGGATGGTCTGCAAATAACCTGCCCCTGGTAGCCTGAATTTACTAAAGAGCCCCTTGGGTTGGCCTGCCAACAGCCAAACCCCGCTGTTCTGGCTGGTTATGCGCACCTCTTGTCGAGTCACCCCCTGTCATCTGGAGGGAGGTGGACTGCAGCCGATCCGCCTGAGAGAGGCGGCTGGGGGCCCGGCCCGCCTAGGAGAAGCGAGCGGGGGCTGGCCCGCCTGAGAGAGGCGGCTGGGGCCCGGCCCGCCTAGGAGAGACGAGCGGGGGCTGGCCCGCCTGAGAGAGGCGGCTGGGGCCCGGCCCGCCTAGGAGAAGCGAGCGGGGGCTGGCCCGCCTGAGAGAGGCGGCTGGGGCCCGGCCCGCCTAAGAGATGCGGCTGAGGCCCGGCCCGCCTAGGAGAGGCGAGCGGGGGCTGGCCCGCCTGAGAGAGGCGGCTGGGGCCCGGCCCGCCTGCTTGCTTGGGCCCCTTTGGCGGACACGGGGTTGTACAGCTGGCCCGCCTGAGAGAGGCGGCTGGGGCCCGGCCCGCCTAAGAGATGCGGCTGGGGCCCGGCCCGCCTAGGAGAGGCGAGCGGGGGCTGGCCCGCCTGAGAGAGGCGGCTGGGGCCCGGCCCGCCTGCTTGCTTGGACCCCTTTGGCGGACACGGGGTTGTACACAATCCCCGATCTTTGCGTGCTTCGCAGAAGCTCGGAAAGAAATGTCCAACCCTCGTGTCCGGCGACGTCCTTGCTGAGCTGGAGGGAATCTTTTGGTGGGACCCGCCTTTTAGCTATAAATAAGCCACCGGGCCTTCGATAACTGGCCCTCTCCTCTTGCTTCCTGCGTGGTTTGAGGCCAGGAGATGCCTGCGTCTGAGGAGATACGTGCTCGGTTGGCTGCCGCTAGGGAGGAGGGTCGGGAGGAGGCCCTCGCGGCCGCCCCGTGGTTGGCGCCCATATCCTCCGGCCCGCAGTTTAAGCCGGCAAAGGGAAAGGTTGTCCGCCGTTCCACGCCGAGTGATGATCTGGGTTCCGGCGGCTCCGAGGTTGAATCTGGGTGCGTGGTTTCGCCCTGTGACCTATGCTTTCTACTGACTTTTTCCTTCGCAGGAGACGCCCCCTGAAGATGCATTGGAAGGGGGCTCCGGGAACCTTGCGGATCTCTCCGTGGAGATGGTCGACCTGGGCGTCAGTCCATTCTCTCCAGCGCGCAGCCTTCCTGCGACTCCTCCCCCGCTGAGAGTCCAGGGTCTGGGGAAGCCGCTCGTCGCCCCGGGAGGGAAATCATTCCAAGGTCGGCCGGGTTCCTCTCGGTCTGCTCCCGACGCGGGAGACGTACCGACGCCAGGTAACCCCCCTGAAGTTAACCCATTCGCCGCTCGTCTGCTTCTGACCTCGCTTCCGCAGGGTATCGCGCCGCTTCTTCCGATGTCGAGATGAGCGAGGGGTACTCGCCTCCCGTGGAGCCGGAAGACATCGCGGACTTCTTGGGCGACCCACATGATAGCGAGAAGATGAAGGCGCAGGTGGCGCGAATGTTTCAGAAACACACGATGCTGCTCAAAGAGGCCTTCGTGGGGATGGAGAGAGACAGAGTCAGGGCGGAGGAGCGACTCGCTGCTTTGGAGGGGGCAAGGGGCTCGACTGAGGAGGATGAGCCGACATCTCCGGGCGCGCATATTACGCGAGCTGAGGAGCGGCTGTCAAACATTTCGAAACAGGCCGATCAGACCAAGCGGGAGCTGGCGGCGGTTCGGGAGTATCATGACTCTCGCGTGCCGCCTCGAACCGGCTCGCAGAGGCGGGGTAGGTGGAAATGGATTGAGTACTAAGCCACCTGCCTCGCCCGCCCGTGCCCGCAGTTGCTCGCAGGGTCTGAATCGTCTCGATGCGATCCATCCCAGTGTGTCGGTGTCGGATATTATCCAAGAACGATTGCTTGTAATAATTCAGGGGTCTTCTCGCCCGTTCCAGAGCGCATGCCTTTCTCTTTCCCCCTTTTTTTTTTTTTTAATTTATTTATTTATTTATCATTTATTCTCATTTCTTTTTTTGCTGGGTTCTCAGCTTTAACCCTGGAGAGCCTGCCTAGTTGAGGCGGGTAAGGGTCGGCCCGCCTAGAAGAGGCGAGCGAGGGCCGGCCCGCCTAGAAGAGGCGAGCGAGGGCCGGCCCGCCTAGAAGGGGCGAGCGAGGGCCGGCCCGCCTAGAAGGGGCGAGCGAGGGCCGGCCCGCCTAGAAGAGGCGAGCGAGGGCCGGCCCGCCTAGAAGAGGCGGGCGGTTCGCTCGTCCCCCCTCGACTGGGCATTCCTCTCAAAATCTACTCTGCGCGGGAGAGGGGATGGCTCGCGGCCGGGAGAATCTCGCGGCCGACCGGCGATTCGACGCGGACCCGGGCGGGGCTCGGGAATCGAAGCGTCGGGGCTGGCTCTGCTGTCAGTTCACTTTCCCGCCTTTTCCGACTTTTCCCGCCCTTTTCCCGGCCCTATAAATAGGCCCTTCATTTATTATTTTACCTACCGCATTCAAGAGCCCTTCCCATTTTACCCCGCGAGAACCCTCTCTTTCCTCTTTCCTCTCGCTCGGCTTGCTTATCAATCCCGCGAGATGACGGGCGGCAGTGGCGAAGCGGACGGGAGGGGAAGGTGTGCCTGGATCTTTGCCGACCACAGCTTCCCTCCCGCCTCGGTCTCGGAGAAGGAGTTTCTGGACACCGTTGGCAATTTCATCCCGCCTGGCTTCGTGGCGAGGCGGCCCGGGAAGGATGAACGGATCAACGAGCTCTCAGGCGATGAGCTGGCTCTCCCGACGGCCCACTTCGAGGCGGGGCTCCGGCTACCCCTCTGGCCGGAAGTCCGCCAGGTCTTCAAGTATTATGGGGTCGTCCCGGGGCAGCTGACCCCGAACTCCATCGCTGTCGTAGTCGGGTTCGCCTGCTACCTTCGCGAGGAGAGGATCGAGTTCAGCCTTGCGGTCTTCCGCAAGCTGTTCTCCTTCCGCGCGAATAAGGACGGGACCGCGTGCTTCGCGAGCATGCACGCCAAGGTGCGGGAGACGGTCAACAAGAGCCACAACTGGCTCAAGAAGTTCGTCTTCGTCAAGGGCGACTTCGGCAACATTCCGTTCTCGCCGGTGCAACTCGGCGAGGCGAGCTATCGGCCCCCTAGCCTGGGGGGCCATGAGGCGAAGCTATATGAGTTCTTCGCCGGGAAGAACTTCGAGGTCGCCTTCCTCCGCCGGAATCTGGACGACCTCGTCCCCGTCCCGCCTGGGGAAGGTAAGCGGCTCGCTCGCCTCTGCTTAAATCGTACCTTGGCTTTTCTAACTCCTGTTCCTGCAGGCGAGCGCGACGTCCCTCTCCGCCCGCCTTACGAGAGCGCGCGGTCCGCTTTGGGCGAGCTTGGCCGTGCGGAAGCGGCAGCCTTAGCTCACCGCGAGCTCTCGGCTCCCGTCGGCCAGAAGCGATCCGGAGGTGAGCTGTCTCAGGGCCCTCCTCCAAAGAAGCCGAATAAAACGGGCGGTCAGGCTCCTTCGGTCGGCGACAAGGGCAAGGCCCCCGCGGATCAACCATCTTCTGCCCCTGCCCCTGCGGTTCCCTCGACCGCTGATCCCGCCGGCGGGGCGGCTGGGTCGTCGCGGCCGCTCGCGGCGACTCGGCCCGCCGAGAAGCCGGTTCCCCGAGGGCATCCCAACTTCGGCTACGGCGAAGGGCCCACGGACCGATCCGGTGCCCCGTTACTTCAGTGGGACAAGGAGGGCAACCGCATCTCGGTATCCTCGCTGCTGCCTAGCTGGTCGGAGCAGGACACCGCCTCCAGGGACGCCTTCAATCTCTCCTTCGGCGTGTACGGGCGGGAGGACGCCTCTACCTACGGCGAGGAGGCCACGCGGGTGCTTATTTATGAGAGCGCGCGGGCGCAATTTCAAAGCCTCGCCCTGGCCCACATGGTCGGCCGGCGATGCCTCCGGTTGGACAGAGATGCCCCCTCGCTCAACAAGTTGATCGATGCGAAGGAGGAGGCCCGCAAGCTCGCCCAGGAGGAGGCGGATGACCTGCGGAGGCGGCTCGAAGCGGCTGACGCCGCCCTCGCGCAGTACCAAGGTGGCGCGGTAAGCCATCTCACTCGCACCCGCCTTTATCCCGCGACTCGTCCTAATAAATTTCTTTGCAGGATGCGGTGACCGCCAGCCGACTTGGTACCGAGATCGCCACCCTCCAGCTGGAGAACCAGACCCTGCGGGCACGGGTGGGTGCGCTCGAGGCTGCTGCTGCCGTCCCGCCGGCCTCCTCGAGCGGCTGTCAACTCGTTCATCACAGCGAGTATGACCTGGCGGTTCTGATGCAAGAGAACGGGGCCGACGCGGTGACGTACCTCTTCAAGACGTTGCAGCGGGCCAAGCTCCTCAAGGACGAGTGCTCTGGCTTGCGGGTGACCGAAGTGGTGCCGGAGCTGTTCCTTCCAGTACCCAAGCCAGGAGGGTTCCACCGCATCTGAAGGGCCCGCCGTCTTGTGGCTTTTTTCTCCCCCCCTTCTCTGGACATGTATTTTGTTTTTTCTTTATTTTTGTGCGACTGCTCAGCGGGCCGCAGTTATAATTGTATAAGAATATATTCACTGCATTTACTTCCTCGATTGTCAATTATTTCCCGCCTCGCAATCGCTACCGTGCGTTGTTTGTTGATTCTCTGATTTTCGTTGCTGCGAGCGAGCAAGGGAGGCCGCCCGCCCATTTGAGATTCGGGACGTAGATCTAGGTTTGAGACACTAAAGCCGGCGCGACGCGAGCGGCGAGTCGCACCTTCCGCGACGCGAGTGGACTGGGCCCGTCCTCCGTGCGTAAAGACTTCGTGTGGGTCGGCCTCTCGGGGGGGCTTGGCGCTTCCGAGCCTTTGCCCCTAATTCACCCTGTGACCCGCCGGGCCGAAGGTTGGGGCCGGCGTTGCGGCCTCATAGGGTCATCCTGACCGGCCCGCTCACCTGATCTCTGGCGACGTGAGAGTCCAAACTCTCCACTCGCGCGCCGTGCCTAGGGCTCGCTCCTTTATGCGCCGGGGCCGGCCTTCTTGGCTCGCCGACTCGCCTTCTTGGCTCGCTGACTCGCCTTCCCGGCTCGCCGACTCGCCTTCCTGGCTCGCCTCCCTTCCCTGGTTGCTCGGCGAGAGATCGCCGACTCCGAGCGACATCCAGCCCTGCCAGCTTGGTGAGAGCCCGGCAGCGGGATCTGCTCGGGGTCTGAGGCTGGCTCCTCCGAGTGACATCCAGCCCTGCCAGCTTGGTGGGAGCCCGGCAGCGGGATCTGCTCGGGGTCTGAGGCAGACTCCTCCGAGTGACATCCAGCCCTGCCAGCTTGGTGGGAGCCTGGCAGCGGGATCTGCTCGGGGTCTGAGGCTGGCTCCTCCGAGTGACATCCAGCCCTGCCAGCTTGGTGAGAGCCTGGCAGCGGGATCTGCTCGGGGTCTGAGGCAGACTCCTCCGAGTGACATCCAGCCCTGCCAGCTTGGTGAGAGCCTGGCAGCGGGATCTGCTCGGGGTCTGAGGCAGACTCCTCCGAGTGACATCCAGCCCTGCCAGCTTGGTGAGAGCCTGGCAGCGGGATCTGCTCGGGGTCTGAGGCAGACTCCTCCGAGTGACATCCAGCCCTGCCGGCTTGGTGAGAGCCTGACAGCGGGATCTGCTCGGGGTCTGAGGCAGACTCCTCCGAGTGACATCCAGCCCTGCCGGCTTGGTGAGAGCCTGGCAGCGGGATCTGCTCGGGGTCTGAGGCAGACTCCTCCGAGTGACATCCAACCCTGCCAGCTTGGTGAGAGCCTGGCAGCGGGATCTGCTCGGGGTCTGAGGCAGACTCCTCCGAGTGACATCCAGCCCTGCCAGCTCGGGGAGAGCCTGGCAGCGGGATCTGCTCGGGGTCTGAGGCAGACTCCTCCGAGTGATATCCAGCCCTGCCAGCTTGGGGAGAGCCTGGCAGCGGGATCTGCTCGGGGTCTGAGGCAGACTCCTCCGAGTGACATCCAGCCCTGCCAGCTTGGTGAGAGCCTGGCAGCGGGATCTGCTCGGGGTCTGAGGCAGACTCCTCCGAGTGACATCCAGCCCTGCCAGCTTGGTGAGAGCCTGGCAGCGGGATCTGCTCGGGGTCTGAGGCAGACTCCTCCGAGTGACATCCAGCCCTGCCAGCTTGGTGAGAGCCTGGCAGCGGGATCTGCTCGGGGTCTGAGGCAGACTCCTCCGAGTGACATCCAGCCCTGCCAGCTCGGGGAGAGCCTGGCAGCGGGATCTGCTCGGGGTCTGAGGCAATGACATTCAGCTCTCATCGGGGGGGGGGGGGGGGAAACAAGTCTACCGCAAGAAATTCCATTAGAGATTGAACACGGTTTACATAATTTTAAGGAAAAAAACGCTTCAAGTCGTCCCCGCTCCAAGTGAGACTTAGGGTCTCGCCCTCCACATTCCGGAGGCGGTATCCCCCCGACTTCAATGCCTCCTGCACGATGAATGGTCCCTCCCAATTGGGGTGGAGCTTCCCCACTGCGGCTGATCTTCCTGCCGCGTCCACCTTCCTCAGGACCAAGTCTCCTTCGGCAAACTGTTTGACTCTGACATGCTTGTCGAAATACTTGGCCATTCTTCTCTTTATCTCCTCCTGCCTCACGGCTGAAAGGTCCCGCAGTTCCTCGACCATGTCGAGAGAGAGCCGCAACTCTTCTTCATTATTGGCTCTCCATTCCTCTTTGTGTTCTCCGGCCCCGACTACCCGAGGTGTCCGGACTTCAAACTCCACCGGAAGTACTGCCTCGCACCCGTGGGAGAGTTTGAAAGGCGTCTCCCCTGTCGCTGTGTTGGGTGTGGTTCGGAGGGCCCAGAGGACCGAGGGGAGTTGCTCCACCCAGCTTCCTCTCAAGTTCTCCACCTTTTTCTTGAGGAGGTTAACGATAATCTTGTTTGCCGCTTCTACCTGCCCATTGCTTCGGGGGTGATGAACTGAGGCAAACCTGAGGTCGATCCCGAGCTGCTCGCAGAAGCTGGTGAACTCGGCACTGGCGAATTGAGGGCCATTGTCTGTGACGATGGCCTGGGGCAACCCATGACGACAGATGATCTCCCCCCACACAAAGTTTCTGACGACCTGGGAGGTCACCTTGGCCAGCGCCTTAACTTCCAGCCACTTGGAGAAGTAATCAATCATCACGAGCAGGAACCTCCTCTGGCCGCTGGCTTGGGGGAAGGGCCCGACCAGGTCCATTCCCCAGATGGCGAATGGCCAGGGAGCTGTGATACTCCTGAGGCGCTGGGCCGGTTGCAGTTGGAGGGGAGCAAATAGCTGGCACTTATGGCATTCCTTTGTGAATTTTGCCGCGTCGAGACCCAGAGTCGGCCAAAAGTATCCCTGCCTGACGATCCGGCCTTCTAAGGTTCGACTTCCAGAGTGACTCCCACACTCCCCGGAGTGGACCTCTTCTAGGATCTTCGGGACCTCCCTCTCGCCCACACAACGCGCCAGCATCCCTGAGAGAGTTTTTCGATATAACTGGCCATCTCGCATGAGGTAGTATGCCGATTTGTATTTGAGTTTCTTTCCGTCCATTCCCGTTGGGTACTCCCCGGTGGTCAAGAAAGTGACGAATGGGTCCATCCAGGAGGGGTGTTGTTCCACCTCCATCAGCTCCCCCTCCTCGATGGATGGGCGAAAGAGGTCTGTGATGGTTCCCCCCGCCCGGGGTCCATGCTTTGCCAGCTGGTCCACCTGCTCGTTATCCTCCCGAGGCACGTGCCGGATGGAGAAAGTCTGGAAGGTGCCGATGACTCCCTTTACCTTCGCCAAGTAACGCTGCAGGGTGGGATCCCTTGCCTCGAATTCCCCGTTGATCTGGGAGGCCACCACCAGGGAGTCAGTGAGGACCTCCACATCGTGCACCCCCAGCTCCCTGGCCAGGCGTAGACCCGCAATCACGGCCTCATACTCGGCCTGATTGTTGGTGATGGGGAAATGCACCACCACCGTTTGCTCGATCCTCACCCCCTGGGGGCTTTCCAAGATGACCCCAGCCCCCAGGGAGTGCCTCCCTGACGCACCATCCACCATGACCTTCCAGGGAACCGGGCGAGTGAGTTCTTCCTCTGCCACCTCGACCACATAGTCAGCCAGGAAATCGGCCATGGCTTGGGCCTTGATCGAGAGGCGAGGTATGAAGGAGATGTCGAACTCGCTCAGCTCCACCGACCACTTGGCCAACCTGCCAGAATGCTCCACCCCCTCGAAGATGTTGCGGAGAGGGTGGTCAGTCACCACTCGGATCGAGTGTGCCTGGAAATAGGGCCGGAGCCTCCGGGCCGAGATGATGAGGGCGAAGGCCAGCTTCTCTAGGATGGGGTACCGGAGCTCGGCCTTCCTCAAGACCCGACTTACATAGTAAACTGGGAGTTGTCTCTTCCCTTCTTCCCGAACTAAAACAGAGCTCAGGGCTTCGGTCCCAGCCCCTAAGTACAGGAATAAGTCCTCCCCCTCCTTTGGCCCTTGTAGTAGGGGGGCCTGAGTCAACTGCTTCTTTAGGGCCTGGAATGCCTCCTCGCACTCCGAGGTCCACTCGAATTTTTGGCCTCCTCTCAAGCTTTTAAAGAACGGAGAGCATTTCTCCCCGGCCCGTGAGAGGAACCTGCTCAGTCCCGCCAGCCTCCCAGTCAATCGCTGCACTTCCTTCGCATTCCGCGGAGACTCCAACTCCAGGATTGCCCTCACCTTGTCGGGGTTGGGCTCTACGCCGGCAGGGGTGAGGAGATGCCCCAAGAATTTTCCTCTGCCTGACCCGAAGGTGCATTTGAGGGGGTTCAGCCTCATCTGGCACCCGCGGAGAGTGGCAAAGGTCTCCTCCAGGTCCCGGAGGTGGGAGTCGAGGTCCGGACTCTTGACCATGAGATCGTCTACATAAACTTCCAGGTTCCTTCCCTTTTGCCCTTGAAAGACCCTGTCCATCATTCTCTGGTAGGTCGCCCCTGCATTTTTCAGCCCGAAGGGCATCATTTTATAACTATAGCATCCATCCCCTGTGATGAATGAGACGTCTTTGACGTCCGGAGGGTGCATCCTGATTTGGTGATAACCTGAAAAGGCATCTAGAAAACTCATCAAAGGGAAACCGACGGCTGAGTCAACCAGCGCGTCGATCCGAGGCAAGGGGTAACAATCTTTAGGGCATGATTTATTAAGAAGGGAAAAATCGATACACATCCTCCACCGGCCGTCTCCTTTTTTAACCATTACAACATTGGAGACCCAGCCGGGGTATTGGATTTCGGATACAAAGCCGGCCTTGAGGAGCTTTGCTACTTCCTCCCTGATGGGCTCGGCGAGCTTGTCCGCAACGGGCCTCTTCTTTTGTCGGATGGGGGGAGCCTCCGGGTCCAAGTTGAGGCGGTGGCAGGCGATGTTGGAGTCGATCCCGGGCATCTCCGCGGCACTCCATGCGAAGATGTCCACGTTCTTCTGGACGCACTCCAGCATCCGGCCTTGAGCCTCCGGGGTCAATCCTCCGCTGATGCGGATCCTCTCCACCCTGCCTCCGGTGGTTAGAACCTCCATCTCCGCCACCTCCTCTGCCGCCTCAAGGCGGGACTGTGCCTCCCACTCCTCAGTCTCCCCCTCGTCGAAGGCGAGGACCTCCTCCTCAGCTTCTGCAACGGCCATCGCCTCAGCCGGCTCCTGAATCTCCTCAGCGACCTTCTCCTGGGCGTGACTCTCCTCCACCTCCATCTCATCCCCGCCCGCTTCCGGCTCCTCCTCCCTCAGCCTCCGCCCCATCTCCTCGGCTCCCTCCAGCCAAGAGATGGAGTTCACCGCCGTGACATAGCACTCCCTCGCTTCCTTGGGGTCTCCGCGGACCCGAACCTGGACCCCCTCGACGTTAAATTTTAGGCATTGGTGGAAGGATGAGGGGACGCAGCGGAAGGCGCTGATGAGAGGCCTCCCAAAGATGGCGCTGTAGCTGCTGGGGGCGTCCACGATGACGAACTTGCAATTGCGGGACTGCCCCCCCAGAACGACATGGAGTCCCACTCCTCCCTCAACCTCCTTCCTCTCCCCTGAGAAGCCGAACAGGGGTCCGTCCGAGGCCAACACCCTTCGGGCCTCCACCTTCATCGCATCGAACGCCTTCTTGAAGATGACGTTGACCGAGCTCCCGTTATCGACGAGGATCCGGGGGACGGTGAAGTCCTCGATGGCGGTCTGGATGACCAGCGCATCGCAGAAGGGGTCCTCGTGACCCGGCATGTCCTCCATGGAAAAGGTGATTTTCTCGTCCGGGGGAGGGGACTGGGACGTGGAGCCAACGCTCCTGCGGTACATAGTGTGGAGGCTTGACTTGCGGGAAGCCTCGATCCCAGCCCCCCCGTGGATCGCTCCGATCCTACCTCGGGAGCCCACATCCGCCCGGTCTTCGCACCGACCCTCCTCCGCCCGAGGCCGGATTTCCTCAATCCGCACTTCCGGACGCTGCTGTTGTTGCTGCTCCCGGTTGCCCCTCATCTCGAGGAACTCGGGGCACGTGGCTGTGGCGTGCCCCTCCTCCTGATGGAAGTCGCAGTAAGGCAACTCCACCCTCACATCCCTTCTTCTTCTCCGTGCTGCTCTTCTCCTTTCTCCCAATGCTATGGCCATAGCCTGCTCCTGGTCGGGGAGGGCCGGCCTCTGGCCCTGCATCCCGCCCGGAGGGTAGAACTGACCCTGTCCTCCTTGACGGTAGTCCCCTCCGCGGAACCCTCTCCTTGCCCCGGGCTCCTGCCACTCGGGTCTCCAGCCCAGCCGAAAGTTCGGCTCCTGTCTCCCCTGCCTGGGTTGCTGCTGATGCTGCGGCGGCGGCGGCTGTTCCCTCTGCCGGGGCTCAACCCTTCTCTCCTCCTGCCCTCGGCCACCCCTTGGCCTCTCTTCCTCCACGGCCCATCTGGCCAACCTTCGGGCAAACTCCGGGTGTGCTGCCTCCATATCGGCCTCCCTAGCCGCCCTCTCTAGGAGCGCCTCAAAAGATACTGGGGGGGACCTCTTGAGTTCCATTGCGAAGAACCCGGATTGGAGACCCAGGGTGAAGGCCACCATCATGGTGTGCCCTGGCATCTCCTGCACTTGAGACAACTCCTCTTGGAATCTGTCCAGGTAACTCCCCAGGGTCTCTCCCACCCTCTGCCTGACACGGAACAAGGACTCCACCTCCTTCTTCCTCTTCTTGGAAGTGGTGAACCTTAACATGAACCCCCGACGCAGGTCCTCGAAACAGAAGATGGACCCGGTCGGGAGCTGGTGGAACCATTCTCTCGCCTTCTCTCGGAGGGTGATGGCGAAGAGTCGGCACTTGAAGCCGTCGGACATCTGTCGAATAGAGACCATGTCCTCAAACCACTGGATGTGGTGGACAGGGTCTCCCTTCCCGGAGTAGTAGGTCATCTCCGGCTCACGAAACCCCTCTGGAACTGGGGCGGAGGAGACGAACTCGCTGAAGGGGCTTCCTCCCTCAGCTGGGCGAGGGGGGAGCTCTCTCCCCGCCGTCTCGCCAAAATGGTATTCTGCGGCCGAGCCGGGGAACAGAACTCGCCCCTGGAACTCGCGCTCGCCTCTCTCGGCGGGTTCCTTCCCCGGTCGCCTGAGCGGCGCGTCGTCGCCGAGTGCGGGAGCGGCGACTACTGGGACTACTGGTGTCGCGCTCTCCGCTCGCATGCCGAGGGCGGTCCTGACGAGCCCGAGGATCTCCTCCCTAAGTTCTGCTGACACGCTCGCCGCTGGGGGTGGGGGAGGGGGTGGCGAGCTGCCCCTGCCTGATCTTTGTCCTTCCTCTCCCGTCATCGAACTTGCTGAAGGTTTTCCTTGCTGACCACGCTCCACGCTCACCGCACCAAAATGTTGAAACCGGAAACCGGCCTCTGTGGAGTTCGACCCTTGGGGAAGGGGTGGTCTCGCACCTACTTCGCTCCTGCAAGAGAAACAACAAGGGAAAGAAAAACAGAGGACAGGACCAAGGGCCCGGCTCGGAGGTCCCACCACACACCCGGAAGATCTTAGAGCGCTTCCCCTCCTTAACCAGTTGCCGGGCTAAGGTACCTCAGAAAGCGCTATAAGATTTATGAACTAGTAAGCGTGCCTTCTGAGGTACCCCTTGGGTCTTATTTATAGATTACCTTGGATGGTCTGCAAATAACCTGCCCCTGGTAGCCTGAATTTACTAAAGAGCCCCTTGGGTTGGCCTGCCAACAGCCAAACCCCGCTGTTCTGGCTGGTTATGCGCACCTCTTGTCGAGTCACCCCCTGTCATCTGGAGGGAGGTGGACTGCAGCCGATCCGCCTGAGAGAGGCGGCTGGGGGCCCGGCCCGCCTAGGAGAAGCGAGCGGGGGATGGCCCGCCTGAGAGAGGCGGCTGGGGCCCGGCCCGCCTAGGAGAGACGAGCGGGGGCTGGCCCGCCTGAGAGAGGCGGCTGGGGCCCGGCCCGCCTAGGAGAAGCGAGCGGGGGCTGGCCCGCCTGAGAGAGGCGGCTGGGGCCCGGCCCGCCTAAGAGATGCGGCTGGGGCCCGGCCCGCCTAGGAGAGGCGAGCAGGGGCTGGCCCGCCTGAGAGAGGCGGCTGGGGCCCGGCCCGCCTGCTTGCTTGGGCCCCTTTGGCGGACACGGGGTTGTACAGCTGGCCCGCCTGAGAGAGGCGGCTGGGGCCCGGCCCGCCTAAGAGATGCGGCTGGGGCCCGGCCCGCCTAGGAGAGGCGAGCGGGGGCTGGCCCGCCTGAGAGAGGCGGCTGGGGCCCGGCCCGCCTGCTTGCTTGGACCCCTTTGGCGGACACGGGGTTGTACAGTGATGTGGGACTAATTCCCGTCCACTGTGCTTACGTTTTCGCCCGCCTCCGGCGGCGTAGCCGGCGGCGGCCTGCCTGGCGCCCACCGACGTGTTTGCCGGACCCCTGCGAACCCTTCGGGGGATGTCTTCGTCGAGCGGGCAAGGCCACTGCCGGACCCCGCCTGTGGGCATCAGGCAGGCCGGTGGCGGCAACCTTAAACATTATTGCTGGCTGGGCATTTTCTTGGGCATCGGGTTTTGTTTTGGGCGAGTAGGGGAAGGAATTCAATAAACAACTATTTGCAGACCATTTCCTCACTCGATCCAAACGCTGAAAATCATTTGGAGGCTCGTCGTGTTACACCGTGCAATTGCAACGACTTCCGATATATCTTTGTATATATAGTATGGATATATATGTACATATATATATATACATACGAGCAGTTCCACATGAGTTTTGCTCGAATTTAAGCGGGTTGTGCCCGCATTTGAGCGTGCTGCGTCCACCTTTGAGCAGGTTGTTCCCGTATATGAGCAGGCCGGGGTACTGTACTTTTCTGCAACAATTCAGCTGTATCCGAAAGTACAATTTTTATAATTTTCAAATCAATTTTTATTCAAAATATATACATGAGTACTTAAAATGATCGTAAAAAATATTTTTACAAAAAAAAATTAATTTCTCTCTCCCTCTCCATCCCGTCCTCTCTCTCTCCCCCTCTCATTCTCTTTCTTCCACCGCCATTTATCCCTCTCCCCCCTCCCTGCTCCCTCCCTCTCTCTCTCCTTCCCCCCCCCCCCTCTCCCCCCTCTCCCCCCTCTCCCCCCTCTCATGTAGGAATAGGAGGCCTATAAAGATTCTCTCTCCCTTTCATCCCCTCTCTCCTCACTCTTTCTTTTTCTCTCTCCATTTAAAGTCTGAGATTAAAAATTTGGCACATATTGGAATGGATCACTAACATTAACTCTTCCAATTGATGGGTAAGATTAACTCTATCTCAAGTTATTTTTTAGTATGATAAAAGATAAATATATATACACACACACACAGATATATATGTATACACACACACACATATATATGCATATGTACACACACACATACATAGTGACAGTGCACGGGGCACCCTCGTGCCTCACGCGATAGCACCCTGTCTGCCGCGGTACTTCGCCCGGCCGCGATAAGCTTATTTTAAATTATTGTGTAATTTATTTTAATTATTTTTTAAAAAAATAACTATTTTTAATTTATTTGTTTACTATATTTATATTTTCTACAAAATTTCAAAATAATTTCCGCCCGAGCGGTTTAGGCCGTCGCTGGCAGCGGAGGCTGCCGATGGACTGCCCGGACCTCGCCGACAGGGTCGCCGGAGCCCGGCGAACCCGTCGGTGGTAGTCCTGCAGTACTCCAGCCGGTCCACCGACAGCGTTGGCCCTGATCGTGATCTACAGGCTATAGCTCACGGCCAGGGCAGAAGCTCCTTCAGACTACCCTTAGCGGGTTTGACGGGTTCTAGTGACCTCACAGGTGAGCTCTTGGTAGACTGTCAAAGGTGAGACGATTTTTTTAAAGGCTCGTGCGGAAGAAGGATGGGCCTCAACTTTACACCATGAATTTTGATTGGCTCCCCATACATCTTTTTATATATAATATATATATATATATATTTATTTATATTCCTGCATAAAATAAAAATGATTATCTGCTGCCATACAGGCCACATCCCATTTGTCAACTCGTCTCCAACATCTCGTGCTTTCGCCATTCTCCCTCCTTACCTATCCATATCCGACCAATGTCGCTTCAAACGGAGAGTCCGAGACATGAAAAGCTGAGCGAAGAGAAATAGAGGGATTGAGAGGTATATCAGTAGAGCCGAGGACAGGAGCAGTGTTGCTATTGGCTACAATGATAAACTTTGGATGCAAAGAATCCAAGTATTGAGGTGGCTTCAAGGAGGTGATATGGTGAGTAGCACCTGAATCCACTATCCAACACAGACTCGTGGAGAGACAAACGATACCTTCATGAGAGACGGAGGCAACGTAGCCAAGCGAGTTGTGGAGCAACTCCTGAAGTTGTTGGAGCTTGAGGCGGACTTCATCAGAATCAGTACGAGTGGCAGAAGGGTTGAGGGCAGCAACAGAAGCATTAGGACGAGTAGGGTGACCATGTTTGCAAAAGTCGGTCGCCTTAAGGCGTCCATCCTTATCACAAAAAGAACACTTAGGCCTCGGCTGGCCACCTCGACCCCTCCCCCAAGAGCCTGTACGCCCCCCCACGGGTAGGGGGAGGGAAAGAGAGTAATGGTGCAAAAGATTGCTGGATAAGAGCCGGTGAAGGAGGGTCGATAACATCAAGAGGTGGTGAAACCTTTAACAACATGGAATACACATCAAATAATGAAGGAATAGTAGCAGAGGAGAGGATCTGAGCCCGAACACTATGAAGATGAGGCGGAACACGAGCCATCATCATGGTAATACCAACAACTTTATTTTGAGCGCGTTGGGCAGCTAGATTCGTAGTCGGGGGCTGAAACTGAATCCATGCCTCAACCAGTGTCTTGGATCGAGCAACAAATGAGGTTAAGTCAGCAGCACTGCCTGAATCAAGAGATTGAAGATCAGTGATTATGTTGTACAGGTGTTGGAGACTATCTTTGGCAGAGTACAGGGAATGAAGCTCATCCCACATTGCCTTGACCGTCTCTTGATACATGGTCATGTGGTAAGGTTCGTTATTAAGGGAATTGAAAAGCCAAGTCTGAACACGACCATCGTCACACAGCCAGTCATCAGTAGGTGTAGAAGGAGTATCTTTAGTTAGATGATGCAGAAGTCCTTTGGACTGAAGTACCCGGGGGACCGAATGCACCCCCTCAACAAATTTCTTCTTCCTAGTAAGAGAGTTGGTGGTGATTCTCAACTCGTCCCGAAGTTCAGGAGCAAGGACCAAGCAGGCTTGAGGAGAAGAATCAGTTGAGGAATCTATAATTATCGTGATTTGCAGGATTTATTCGCCGCGCGTTCTTGTTTTGACCCTCCACGCGGAGGAAAGTCTAAGTTTGTTTCGCCTAAATAAATTTTCTTTGACCTTGCTTTGAATATTCTGCGTGGGATGATATTATTTATTATTCAATTGTGGTTTTATCTGCCGGGCTTTGCATAGCATGTAGGGTTAAATCACTGTTTACCCGCCGCCTATATATTCGCCTTGCGTCAATTGGTATCAGAGTCAGGTTACATGCTCTTTTGATACACAGTCGTAGTGTCTATATGTTTTTTTAGTATGATAAGGTGTCTCAATTATTTCTCTACTCACTTTGGAGGTCTTGAGTATACTTGCACCCACTCTTACAGAGCCCCGTTAGGGAGATCCTCATGTTACTACGACGATTATTCTCGATCGCAGCACACCACTTTTAGAGATCGTGTTGACCCACCGACACGACCCTACTACACTAGAGATGATCAATATGATGATTGTCGTCGTTCATATCCTTGCATGCGAGCAGATCGTGTTTATCCTTCGACTCGACTCGATTACCTTAGAGATGACTATTAGGAGGATCGTCGCTTTGAGAGAGATCTTTAGAATCAGTTTCGTACTGTTGTCCCGTCCTTTGACGACTCATCTAGTCCCGAGTCTTTCAATTATTGGCTCGTGGATATGGAGTATTGTCTCGATCATTTTAAGTTATTCGGCGAGCGTCGCGTCAAATTTGTGAAACGTGGGCTTTTAGATCAGGCGAGGGCTTATTGGTTTAGCGTTGAGAGGACCCACGAGCGAGACCGTCTTCGTCGCATCACTAGTTGGTGGACATGAAACGTACTTTATGTCAGAGGTATATGTCTTCGTTGTATCAGAGTCGCTTGCTCGACCAATTATTTTTCCTTCAGCAAGGATCCATGTCTGCCACTGAGTACATGGACCGTTTTGATAAGTTAGTGGTGAGGAGTGATATCCGCGAGGACCCAACCATGACCCCTTCCCGATTTCGTTCTGGACTTTGGTCTGACATACTTACTAAGGTGGTTTATTATTGCTCGAAGTCCCTCGAGCAGACATATCAGCTCGCCCTTCGTTATGAGCAGTTTTTGAGATCCGCAAGAGCTGGTCGAAGGGGTTCTCACTTTGACCTCTGCAGTACGAGCTCCTCCCACACCGAGGAAACCACTTGCCCTATCATTGTTTCGTCATACATGACTGAAGTGATACTTAATGCAGATTGCTCGGTGTTTAGCCCTGCGAGAGACTTATCTTCTGTTTCTGACGCTCCTCTAGTGACCTCGACTGAGAGTGAGCCTGAGCGACCTATTGAGTCTGTAGTGTTGTGTCCCTCACCCACACCTTTTCTTCTGCCATGCACCGGGTTTGTTAGCACCCCAACCACAGATCCATTCTTGAGTGTAGGTATACGTCGCTCTACCATTGTCATTGCCCTGAGTCGCATCACGACCGAGAGCCAGATTCTGGTGTTGATCTCATAGTGGCTTCGTCACCCATTTATGACGACACTACCCCTTATGATGATACTCATATGGAGGATCCTGACCCTAGTGACGAATTCTATGACGCCCCCCCTGTTGAGCCTCCTGATGAGTCGTCTCATCCTGGTGAGAATGTGATTCGGGTGAGCTTGTCGTTTATGAGCTTCGAGTTATTGGTGTCTCTTTCTCTATCACTTATAGCCTTGCCTCAGAGACTTGATCTTGAGTGGAGCATAACGTATGCAGGACCTACCTTGAATATACCAGAGCATACTCACATTTGGAGGACCTACCTTATGACACATTACACTCTTGATGAGTTTTGGACACACCACCTGCCGACCCACCTGATGAGTTCTTTACTTTCAAGGACACTCACCACACTATAGAGCCACGTCTTCTAGTCGGTGTACGCGATTTTCACTTAGGCGGTCGTCGCATTTGCGATGACTTTTCTTACACACCTCCTGGTGAGCCCCCTGATGTGTTGCGTTCCCTGAAAGTCATTTCGCTCTTTACGAGCTTGTGTTTGAGTGTAGATGCCAGACAGTTAGGCTAAGCGATTAACTGACAAGGCGGGTAAGTGGCAAAGCAAGCACAACAGGCAGACTACCGCGGACAGGGACAGAGGCAGCAACAACTAATCTGGCAGACTGGCAATACACAGGCGTCAAGAGCAACAACGGATAGGAAAGTTCGCAATGAGCAGGAGATAAGACCGGAGCGATCAAATAACACGACAACACAGTTTGGAGCAGGCTAACCGGCAATGCCACGACGGTCTGAGCAGCAGATTGAGAAGAGACCGCGACAGACTGAGAGAAAACAAGAGCCCCACTGAAGCAGTCATCACGAAGTGCAGTCATCACGGTAAGCACTGAGTGCGAACTGAGAAGAGGTCGCAAACAGGAACATAGGGCTACAGTTAAGACGCAGAAGCCGGCAGGCAAAGCAAAGAGGGAACTGTGGGCGATCACAGAGTGCAAACCGTAGGTTCCGGCGAACCCAATCCAGCGACAAGACACGATAAAGAATCGCGGTTAGCAGCAGCACGGGCCAAACCACACGGCAAGGGAAGACCACGAAGAATATAGACCAGACCACATCGGTTAAAGAGACAGACCACGTGATCAAGGAAGAGCAGCAGGTGAGGTGAAGCCGAACCGAGCAGACCGCGACGGACACAGGTCAGACCGCGACGGACACAGGTCAGACCGCAACGGACAGAGACTAGACCAGACCGCAACGGTTAAAGAGACAGACCATGCGATTAAGGAAGAACAGTAAGTGAAATGAGGCCAAACCGGGCAGACTACGGCGGACACAGAGCAGACCACAGGATGGCAACACAGTTGGACCAAACAGTGAAGTCTATAAAAACAAGAGGAGATTCGAAACCAGGTGGTGGGAACAACACACCGAGTACCTTGCGGACAGAAACGGTCTGTCCGCCTGAGTCTGGAGAAAGAGATCACAGGAGGGGTGCGGTTAGACAGAACCGCTAACCGCCGAAAGAGAGGAGACCGTAGAGGGGGGTTGTAGTTAGAAAAACAGAGAGATGACTCTGATACCATGTAGAAAAGAGCACAAACACTTGGGAAAAACTATGAAAACTCTGTATATACTTCTTGTGTATGTAAATACAAGTATAAGTACATATATATAGGGAGAGAAGAGTCCCTTTTTCAAGATGTGAGACTATTACACAGAGGAATAAGGCCTATAATGGGCCATTATATGTTCTTTTTCTAACAAAAATGGTTCTATCTCAATAAACACATAAAATCTTGTATCATGCTATAAGCAGATTCTAGGTCTATTCAGTTCTCATTATCAATCCTCATATTTACAATCCCACAGATAGACCTTGATTTCACATGCACACCAAATTGTACAAAATGATACCCGCAATTAATCGCACATCAATTTGTGTTATATGCACACCAAATTCCAACACGCCCCCCTCAAAGTGTGCAAAAAATATCCACTAAGTCTATCTTATCATACAATCTACATAAATCCAGTGAGCGAAGTCATTTGGTTAGACGATCAACCACTTGTTTTTTTAGTGATATGACCCAGCTTCAGTATCCCACCATTCAGTTTTTCTTTGATGAAAAACCTATCGATCTCTATATACTTGGTTCTATCATGTTGGACGAGCTTGTTTGCAATGTTAATGCCTGACTTGCTATCACACCACAGTGTCATTTGTCTGCCTTGATCTATCTTGAGTTCATTCAGTAGGGATTTTAACCTTAACAGCTCCCCTACACCTGAGGCCATGACCCTGTATTTTGCCTCGGCTGTAGATCTCGCAACTACAGTCTGATTCTTACTTTTCCAAGAGACAAGGTTGCCCATCATAAACATACAATATCCCGATGTGGATCTCCTGTCATCTGCACAGCTAGCCCAGTCAGAGTCGTAATAGCCCTCTATATTTAGATGTCCATTCTTGCGGAAAATCAGTCCATTTCTTTGTGCATTCTTTAAGTATCTAAGAATTTGATACACTACATCCAATTACCCCTCCCTGGGATCGTGCATATAACTGGCTACTTGATAGAGAAAATTCGTGTTCTCCAATTTATTCTCGATTAAGGCAAGTGTACCTATCAAAATATAACATAAGATATTAAGATATCAATGTCGTATTAAAACTCGGGTCTGTCGAGTACTGCTAGTTCGAGAAAACAACTAATGTTTTATCGGAATAAAAATTAAGAGAAATTTATGGTTAAAACTAAAGTAAATAAAATAAAACAAACTTGATCAAAACAAACTTTGAATAAAATAGAAAAGATAATTTTTAAACATCTAACACGATTCTTGATCGTGGAGATTCTCAAATTCTTAACGCATCTCTTTTAAGGACTACACTCAACTGAAATTAGGAATATTGACTAAATTTCCGTTCTATAATCAATAATCTAATGCTCGTTTTATGAGGTGAATCTCGCTATAGGATTTGACTCATATCCAGAAGATTTTTGTCATCCTCTTTCGAGGGTTGTGATTAACTCTTTTTATTCCATAGCGATCAATTCGTACGCACGATCCTTTCGGCTACTACAGTACGAAAACATAAATTGAAATTCATAACCAACATATGAACTCGATGCATGATAAATCAAAAATAAATCGAAGGTGAAAAATTTTTTTATAAAGAGAACGATAATTTCACTCAACGTTCGCAATGATCAAAAACTACAGTACTAACTACTTAAATAGAAATGCATGAAATAGAAGGACAATCACTGGAAATGAAATTTAAATTCTCATTGCATAAATTTTTTAATTGCATAATTTTTTTTAAAAAAAGTACATGAAATAAAGTTTGCATGATAGAAAAGTGCTTGTAAATAAAAGCTAAAACTATGAAAAAGTAAAATACAAGAAATAAAAATGCATACTCTGCCCGTTTGGGCAGAGGAAGAGAGAGCGTCATGATATGATGAAAGACAGAAGAGAAAGAAGGGGAAACTGAGAAGAGAAAGGAAGAGGGTAAAGAAAGAGAAATAGACCTTAGGAGAGTCCTTTCTCCTTGTAAACCCCACAGGCATCCTAGGTTAAACCATAGCTCTTACATTTAATCCCATAAAATCTGATGGTTCAGGTCTTCGACCAAAACATGAAACTTGAAAGAGCACTGATACCTCAACCCGAGGGAATTAGAACGGCGATACAATTTATCCCCGTTGCTGAAACCGCTCAACTACCCTCTTAACAGTCGCTCAACGCTTGTCGATTAAGTTACCTAATTGACGATTCTCAGCCGAGATACTCTATGAGCGGCGATCCTCAGCCGAGATACTCTATGAGCAGAGCCAACCTGCTCGAAATCCCACTATCAAAGCTGGTTGCCGGCCCATTATGAGCTGCTTGACTATCATGACCGTTCGACGGTCAAAGCCAATTGCTTGCCTCTCAACGATCCACTATCAGAACTGCTCGAGGATTAAAACTGCCTGCAGTCAAAGCCGCTCGCCGATCACTTCTTACTGCTCTACTACTAAATCTGCACTTCTGCCACTGGGGGTCAGGACATTGGATCAGGCGTTATGGGATATTGCCCTGTCGATACTCTCAAGAGCCTATTGCCCTTGCCGCCACACCCTAGCTGGGAACCAATAGCTCCAGAGAAGCCCTTCTAAACTTTTTGGTGTTACAGTAAATTTGAAGATCATGCAGTTGTGTAGCTGTAAATTAGTTAGGAATATTTCAAAACCGTTTACTGAGCTATTTCCAGTTATCATGTCATAAATATCTCTGGTCTGTTTTTTTTTTACTAGCTGAAAAACTAAAATTGGAATGGAAGGTCAGCAGCTTCCAGCGTCAGCTCTATGAGATCCAGTATGCCTTAACTTTTAATAAAGGCTCCGCTCGACACTGTGACTGGCCATGAACGTGGTGGTTATGAACTGTCGTTCAAAATTAGTTTTCTTTTCTTGGTGGCGGTCATAACCTTTGTCTTACCAACATGTATTCTATGATGATGACGTTTTTATCTAAACTCATTGGAGCAAAAAAAGTCATGCCAAACAGAGCCTAAATTGTTTGCATTGGACCCTATCTCTGCTTCCTGGATACAAAATACACCTTTTTCATTATATATTTCATATCCGAATTGCTGAATCAACTATTTCTCCTTTAAAAATAGACCAAGCTCTCTCTTAAATTTTGCCCTCTTCATTCCAAATGGAATAAATCTAAAAACCGCAGACATCAATCTACAGTTGGAAGGCACGAACTCGTCCGTGTTGGAGCTCGCGAAAGTTGCTGTGCGAGAGCGGATTTTGCTAGATCAATCCAGGCATCTGCTGTCGACGGCAGCAGCATTACATGTAAGTGCCGCCGAATCGCCGATTCCGTACTTTATATATATCCGCCCGGATTCCGAACTCACAATTCCAAATTAAAACCTAAAAACAGGTGAAGCAATGTAGCCTCCAGAGTCAACTTCTTCAACTGAGACGAAGAACCGGATGGATACAACTGTAGAGGCAGACTCCCTTCACAAACTACACACCGGAGAACTAACTCCATTTCAACCTATCTTCTAACCGAAGAGATCATTGACCCGGATGAAATGACCCGCTTTTGCCACGTGTTTGTAACATGTGTATTTCGCGATTGATTAGAGCCAAAGCTGTATATATATTTAGCGGTTTCCTTTTCATTTCTTAGGACTTGGTGTTGTCGGCCGAAACAAAAAAAAAAGAGAGAGAAAAAGATCACGTGTTTTTCTTCAGTGAAGCCCTTTTTTCTCTTTCTGAAAGTGGGGGTTTTTAATGCTTTGCGTGCATTTTGGCCAGATGTTTTTTGTTTATTTTAGTGAGACTTTAATAAGGTGTAAAGATAAGATTTTTGTTAGGCGTGCAAGTTGAATTGAGCCGATTTGAATAAAGCTCGACTCCAGCTTGAGTCTGTAAAGCTCGAGCTCACATATAGTTGTTCATCAGCTTGCCAGCCGTTTTGAGAGTATGTTTGGGGAATGATTTGTTGGACTTTGCTATAGAGCCCCCCCCCCCCCCCCCCCCACCCCCCCCCCCCCCCCCCCCCCCCCCCCCCCCCCACCCACCCACCCACCCACCCACACATATATATTTTCACTATAATCAATAACCTACTAATTTTTACAAATGATTTTATAATCCCCTTCATTTTGGCGCTGTTGTGAGGGGAACAAGCTTTGATGATGATAGGGTGTGGGCTTACTGTGTTGGTGAAGAGCTTCCTCATTCAAACTGATAGCTGCGATCGGGCCCAGAATTTGTTGGCGTCGAGTGTAGGGGGGGGGGGGGGGGGGGGACATGGAGTAGACTTGATGTGATGGTGAAGGGCTCTCCCATTCGAACAAATAACGTAGCCTTACCAGAATTTGTTGGGGTCAAGTGCGAGGAGGCAGGCTTTAGTGATGGCAAGGCGCATACTTGTGTTGGTAAAGGATTCTTCTATTCAAATCAATAGTGTGGCCTTATCCGAATTTATTGGTGTTGACTGTGAGGGAGGCAAACCCTGGCGATGGCATGACGTAGACTTGATGTGCTGGTGAAAGGCTCTCTTATTAGAACCAATAACGCGACCTTATCCGAATTTGTTGGCTCCGACCTCGAGTGGGCAGGCTTTGGCGATGGAAGGGCGTAGACCGCGAGTTGGTGTGCCCTTGAAAAACACTTGCCCAATCACAAACTACACATACATTGAACATGAAAGTTAAGCAAATCTGCTCACTCGAGTCTCCAAGTGTGCACGCATACTACAAATCTTGCAAAAAACGTAAAACCTAGACCTACTTGCAGTGGCAGAGAACACACCTCCGGTTACTAGTTCTTCTCGAGCACGACCTGGAGACCGCCCTGGAGTCCGCAGAGAGATGAGGCCGTGGGAGAACGGGGGAGTAGTAGGTAAGAAGATCGCCGCGGTTGCCGGCAACAATGGCTTTCCTTCCCTTTTCGAGAGGCGGGGAGTAGCAGGTGAGAAGAAAACCGCAGGAGAACGGGAAGTCCCGTCGCCTAGGTTAAAAAATGGCGAAGTCAAGAGCCAAATCTGTCTCAGCAGAAGGAGATGAGACTTGAGAGTGGACCCGACTTATTTTTGAAATGTCTATTTAACATCGTTCCTAGAGTATGGAAGGATACCGTGGGATACTGTGCAAAAAAAAATTGGTATATGAAATAGTATTCATTTCCATTTGTTCGGGACACATTGCCATTTGTTCAGGACACGGTACAAAAAGCGCAGGATATTTTTTTATTTGTAATGAAATAGTATTCAATTCACAATCTAGTTATATTTCTGACTCACCCACGGGTTCACAAATTTCATTCTTTTACATATTTTTAATCAAAAAATTCTACACCATTAAATCAATGAGAATACATCCATGCAATGAAATGAACCTCCATTTGTGCTCCCGAATGGAGAAAAATCAGATCCGTACAAAAATTGATCGAATCGGGGAGGCTTCATAGGCTCAGTTTTGCTTGGTTGCAGCGACTTGAGAAGCAATGATGAAAAATAATGGTGAAATAATCAACTGTTTTGCAAAGCGGTGATATAATCTGTGAAACTATTTGGAAGAACAACGTTTACAGTACCGTTTCAAATGAAAAATCACTACTTTTTTTTAATTAATAAATTTTAAAAAAACAGAAATGTCTCCTCCCACCATGGACTGCTTTCTTCTCTAATATATATAAAGTTTTAGAAAAAACAAAAATATTTGGAAAAACGGCGTTCTTGTCTACAAAACTTAGCAAAGTTTGGACTCCTCCCACCATGGACCGCTTTTCCCCGTCCCCTCCACGCTGGGGAAGATGGAGGTTTTTCTAGGGTTGAGTCTCTAGCGCCGCATCTCTCCCATTTTCCTATTCTCTTTGACGGCTTTCCACATTTTTTGGTTTCACCAGGTCATCGAGAAACTGTGGGGGATGGAAAACAGGGGAAGAACACTAGTTTGTCATTACTAGGGTTTGCTTCCTCCTTGAAAATATAATGTTTGAATCATATATTTATCTATATCTTTTATGTTCAAGCTGTTTTCCCGATGATTAGAAGTATTTCTTTCTCGGTTTTGAAGAATTTGGGTGATTCTAGTTGCATCTTATGTTCCAGTTATTTTAGTCATATTTATAGTTAGTCTTCTTTGTTTTCCAGCTCTTGCCTGTTTGTTTACGGTTATAACATTACATATTCCAGTTTTATCTTTTAACATTTCAATTGTAATTTTTAAAATTCCAGTTAAAATCTTTAAAATTCAAGTTATCGTCTATTGTATTCTAGTTATAATCTATTGTCTTCCACTTTTATTGTGTTATGTTAAATGATGATTTCTGATTGCAGATGTCAGGTTCCAGTTTTCTTTATAGCAGATGCGTTGTTAAATTGTTCACCCAAAATGCTAAACCCTTGCTTGATGTCCTCTCGGACGACTCCAAAGAGTCTCTCCGAGAAATTAGGATTTTATATTTGTTGACTATGCCTAATATTCAACAAAATATCTCGTTACTATATTATATTTTGAAGTCTTATTGTGCCAAGAAAAATATTTTTCTCATAGGTAATTTTCATGTCAAACTAACCATAAACCAAGTTGCATGCATTTTTGGCCTTCCAAACCGTGGAAGGGAATTTAATTTGAGAGAACTCCTTTATCCAACTGCAAACTTAATGACTTGGTACGGGAGCTATCTGATCACACAGTTGAGGAGAGCTCACCCACCCTGGAGCTAAGAAGAGTAAATGTTCTTATTAAATATGTCTTGATTGTTTTGTTCTTTCCCCTTGAAGGACTAAAAGTACCAACATGCATTTTGAATTTCCAAGGGGTGGAGGAATTTGGAGTGGTTAACGGGCCGAAGGCCATACATAATTTTCTCCACTCTCATTTTGCTCATATGAGTCAGGTTGCTGTAAGGGAGGGGGTGACATATCTCAGCTACCTGGAGGGATGCTCTATTACCGTGGTGGTGAGAAAGAGCTTATACTTGTTATTTTTGTCAATTATACTTTCATTTTATTAATTTTCTCTGTATATCTCATATCTTTTCGTAGGTATGGTTTTTTGAACATACCTCTATAGCAATGCTTGCTCATGAAATGAACACACCCGGCTTGAAGCGATGACCCCCCAAACTTACCATCAGCGCAAAGCAATGTTAAAAACTCCAAGTCAAGCTGTCAAAGCCCGATGCTGTAAGTATTATATTATTATTTGTTGAAATAATCGATCCATAAGTTATAACATGAGGTGTTGTTTTACATGCAAACTAGGAGGGCTTCTGTTTATTTATCTGTTGAGGAACAAGACCCGCTAGGAGAGGCAGGATAGGAAGAATTATCAGATTTTGAGGAGGAGAAGAAAAGGGTGAAGAAGGAGAAGAGGGAGGAAAGGGAGGAGAAGAGGGAGATGGAGGAGATGGAGGAGAAGGGGATGGTGAAGAGGGAGATGGAGGAGATGGAGGAGAAGGGGATGGTGAAGAAGGAGAAGAAGGAGAAAAGGGAGGAGAAGAGGGATA
Organism: Platanthera zijinensis; assembly: GCA_039513925.1. NCBI lineage: Eukaryota > Viridiplantae > Streptophyta > Magnoliopsida > Asparagales > Orchidaceae > Platanthera > Platanthera zijinensis. The sequence continues at coordinate 22,484,247 of CM077087.1, read as the reverse complement.
TGGAGGAGAAGAATAAGGTAAGAGAGGAGAAGAGGCAGAAGGAGGAGAAAAAGAAGGACAAAATGGAGAAAAAATCAAAAGAGGGAGGACAAATTAAAAGTCTATGTAGACGATGTTATTGGTCAGCTCAAAAAGTTTATTCAAGAAAAGTTTGATGTTTTGGCAGCATTTATAGGGGACATTCGACATAGAGCTAGTCATTCCTATCATGTACCAACTCCCCACCGTCGCCTCGAATATCATCACCAAAAGGAACAGCTGGGGAGGAGGAGACCAAAACCATAGTTGTTGTAAGTCCTGAATTTGAAATTGTTTCCACCAAAGGGAGAATGTGTACACCGATAAAGGCGATAAGGAAGAAGAGGGACAACGTAGATATGGAGAAGGTGTACCTAGGGAGGGATGATCTTTCTCCCCAAGATAGAGAGATTATTGACTTTGTGTTGAGCAGATACACCGATAGACATGTAATTTGGTTTTGTTTAGAAATCTGTTTGTACTGTTAATATTTATCTCTTATTTTTTATGCAGGAACGTGATTATTATTGAACTGGAAAATATTTTTTATTTTTTCGATCGAGTATTATCGACCTCTTAGGGGTCGGGTGGGTGTGCTGCTCACATTTAGATGCGTATGTGTACGTTCTGAACAGCCTCATAGAAAATAAGGGCAATAACATGATAAATTTCTTGTTTGTTTCTTCCAATCACGCAGTAATGAAAGTTTCATTTTAGTTTTCTTAGTATTGATTTTTATTTGCTTATTATATTTTCTTATCTCTGTTGTTCTACGGTACTTTAAAAGATATGACAAGCCAAGTCGTAAGCTTGTCGAGCACATTACTCATTAGTCATTGGGAGCTGTCGAGGCTATTGTAATGTCATGTCATGTTTCTAGTCACTGGGTCTTGCCGGTGGCCAATTTGAAAGACAGGCGTTGGGCTTTCTATGATTCACTACCGAATCTGATGCATAGGTCATCCATTCGAGAGCATGTACGTTAATATACTCTTCCATTTCATTATACCTTAATTATCCATCATGTCTGATTATCTTGCATATTTATGTGCAGATAAGATATCTTCAGGAGGATACATCTGTGTTACTTCCAAGGGATATAGTTGATTAGCCATTGCACATAATCGAAGGGCTTCCCACTCAGGATGACAGTAATGATTGTGACATCTTTGTGATGAAATGTATGGAGGCCAGCTTATTGAAGGGTGAGGTGGATAAGTGGATTGGAATAGTCACATGAGCTAGCCGAAGCAGATGCTGAGAATTAGGGCCGAGATAGTCACATCTTTTTTCAAAACTTTTCATTCCTCTCTGCTAAGGGAAAATGGGTTTATGCTTTAAAAATATGAAGGCTGACTTTGTTGTTTTCAAAACTTTGTTGTTTTAAAAATTTGACTTCATGCAAACAGTAGTTGGCTGTCTGCTATTATTTTGTTATGCTTAAATCCTGAAGGAACATTTGATGATGGACCATAAGTCGAGCTGACATGTTTTTTTTTTTTTTGGAATTATTACTCTGTGCTAGGAAACTTTGGATCCGGATCCCTGGAGTTCCTCCGGGAACTGAGGAACTCCAGGGGCTGGAGTTTGCGTTTTGGAAAAATGGAGATGAATCTGAAAAAATGGTTAACATGAAAGTTGTAGATACCGCCGAGACGAATAACTTTCATGTTGAACATTTTTTGATTTGAAGTCGTTTAGACCCCCGATTTGGCCCCCGAAAAAAAGCTGTCCGAAAATAATTAATTTAATTATTTTCGGACAGCTTTTTTTCGGGGGCCAAATCGGGGGTCTAAACGACTTCAAATCAAAAAATGTTCAACATGAAAGTTATTCGTGTCGGCGGTGTCTACAACTTTCATGTTAACTATTTTTCCGATTCCGCTCTATTGTTTCCCAAAACGCGAACTCCACCCCTGAAGTTCCCGGAGGAACTACAGGGGATCCGGATCCGGAAACTTTGGGGTGGTTTTAAAGCTTCTGCATGATATATGACTGGTTTCTATAAATACAAATTTATTCTGCTTGTACAAAATTTGTTCGAGATTTAAAATTTGTTCAAAATCAATGCACCATCAGTTGCATTTCTGTGGTAGGTCTTCTGTGCTAAATACATAGCAGCAATATTTTTGAACCGTGAATACAACAAAATTCCCAATATAGCAACAATATTTTCTGTGCAAACCATCATATTTCTCATCATCATAAGATTAATTCAACAAATTTCTCAATACCAAAATTAAACATCATAAATAAACACTCACTTAGGCCGCAATGCCGATTAATTCTGAATCAAAGATGGCTGGAATGTATATCTATTACACAGCAAAAGTAAACATCATAATTCTCGTTACCATTTAAAAATATCTGGAATTGCAGAAAAATTAAAACATATATGATATATCCTCCGCATAAACTCCGTTGTTTAAGCCCGGGCATGACAAAGAAGTATATATCAACAGGAGCCGCAAAACTCCCAAGTGATACATTATCTATGAAGTTGTACTCTTCGGGTTCTGTTTTGACGTTATCCACATTAGGGGATTTTTCCTTTAAATCATCCCTGACCTCTACAAAAAAAAGACAAGAGAATTAGTGATTGTAAGGCGAACAAAGAAATTCATAGGTAAAAAATCTTAATTTTCCTCTTTGTTGATTTCTCTCAATGACTCTTAGGTCGGTTGTTTGATATCCACTTACGTCGCATTGCAGGTGGATCCCAGACCTTTTCCTTGTTTTTTTATTTTCATCAATTATACCATTTTTCATCTTCTCATCATCATCTACTATTTCATCCGACTTCTTAGCAATTTCGTACATGACACTTAGTACATACTCCTTCGCAATCTTGCAACCTTGTACTCGGCGGGTGAGGTCATACGTAAAGCACATCATATGATTTCTGAAGACTAAATTGGAATCAAAGTCATTCAGACTTGTAGTTTTCGAAAAAATACATACCCTTCTCCTTTATAATGAATCTACTGAGAATGTATTTGGCATGAATTTGCTTGACATTTTTATGATTATACACCCTTAATATGTGTTTGCATAGTATTTTCTTTGTTTGAAAACCTGATCTACACGAACAATCGACATCATAATTGGATGAATCAACTGATACGAACCATTGTTTAAGATCCTCAGCTCTGTCACAATGTTGCATAGCATACATAAGGTGATTATCACTTATTCTTGATTCTTCTACGATACATACACCAACAACACCGTCCATATATGCTTGCTCAAATATGAAAAAACTCTTTCGAGTGTAAATTTTGAAATTTTGTTTAATTAATTGGCAATGTTGAAATCTTAGAGTAATACTTTCATGTTTGCATCGAAAGTCTTCATCATGTTCGGATCGACGTCAATTTGAGGTGAATTTATTCAGCCCAAGAAAATATTCCACCAGTGAACTGGTTGCTTTAAAACAATCATGCAAAACATTATTAGCTGATCTGCTTCTTTGTGTCGATAATATGTAGAGATCTAAACTTGCTTTATTGAAAATGGTTGACCACTTCATTATAACTTTATATAAGTCCCGCAACCATCTATTAGTTTCCAAGTTTTCTCTTATTATCATATCAGTCTAACATTTCTCAAATTCAATCTCAAAATCACATTTACTCATACAGTGGTAGAAAAAAAAATCAAATATCTTTATCATTATTGAAAGTAGGTACCTTTGATGAAACTTTCTTTGAGATGTGTCATTGACACAACAGATGCCGACTACTGAGAAAATTTCTCTCAATGACAACGACCATTGTCTGGTCTTGATCTGTAAATATGGTGGTGGGTTGTTTTCCACCTACAAACCTCAAAAAGGTCTCGAATACCTAGCAAAAAGATTCAATAGTATTCGTTGCTATAAAAGCCCCACATACAAAAATATTTTGTTAATGATGGTTAACAGCAATAAATGGTGCACATGCTAAATTGTACTTATTTAATCGGTAGGTTGTATTGAACACGATAACGTCACTGAAATAATCATAATCGATTTTGCTATGCTCGTCGATCCAAAGAAAACTAATCAGTCTATTCATCTCATTAGTTTTGATATCAAAAGAGAACATATTGTCCTCGGAGTATCGTTGCTATAATAATTTGGACAAGCTGATGACATCCTCACTGTCTATTATGGGCTCTTCTTTTGCGTTGGATAAAATTATAAGCATCAGTATTACAAAACCTACATTTTCAACACCGTCCACTTCGTCTGCAAGGAAATTGTATGCATCGGTTGTTCTAATGCTCACACCTATCATATTTTTTAGAAGGCTAACTTGAGCATTATATATACTGCGATGAGATCTCAATAGATGTTTGTCATTTTCTGATGCAAGTGGGTGATTGTGTTCCTTAACAAACTTCGAACCTCTCAATTTTTATATTCTTTGTTGGCATTAAAGTAGATGCATGCCAACCAATCTGTGAAAGTATCCAATTTATGGTACTTTTATTGTTCGGCGGTCATCGATTTGGAAACTAGTTTTATAGGCATAGACGCAGTACACAGAATATGCTTCCTCCTCACTATATACAATCGGGAATGTTATTATTCCTTTCTGTCACTCAGAAACAAAATTGCAGCTGTAAGCTAGAGTGACATAACTAATTTCAATTGTAACATGAAAATTTTAATTGTAACAAATCAAATTCCAGTTATAATATGAACATTACAGTTGTAATTAATAGTGCACAAATGTTATATTGTAACTATATTACATCGAAACAGACGGGAAAACACAATATAGTGCACTATTTCTACATCTAAACTTAAAATGACGGTAGATCCTTAGAAGAGAAGAAAGATTAAAGACTCACATTGTCAAAACTATCAACGATGGGTTTCTCCATTTCTTGTTGCATGATTTACAGCTCTGAAGAGAGCCCAAAGGGTGCAACGAGCGAAAACTTGCTGCTACAAGCCCTAAAAATGGCGGAAATTAGAAATGTGGGAAGCCTTCGAAGAGAAAATAGAAAAATGGGAGAGATGCGGCGCTAGAGATTCAAACCCTAGATAAACCTGCGTCTTCCACAACTTAGAGGGGAAGGGGAAGAAGCGGCGTTGGGCGAAAGCGGAGGAATTTGGCACAGGAGCACGATGCATAGTGTGTACCAAAAAAATTTCATGTAGAAACATGCCATGAATTGTTGCAGTTCTCAATCATTTGCTTCAAAGCTTGAGCGGCTCTTCCTTCACCGTGTGACAAGCTTCTGCAAGGCGAACAGACTTCCGCGGGGAGGATAGCTTCCGCGGTTTGAAATGTGTGATTTGCGAGTTATGAAAATAAATTCAACGAAAAATTTAGGATCTGCCTGCGGTGGAATTTCACACTGTTCACACTTTTTTTGTTTGGCGGAGCAGGGGACCAATTATAAAATCAGCGGCACACTGCTCCAAAAACACTCGGCCAATCAAGCTTCTTTTTTGGCACGTATACGTACCTATTTTTTCTTGTGCGCGAGCAGATTCGGTCGTATGATCCTTTATTTCACGGCGCAGATCATTTCCTGTAAAATACGATCGCATTTCTCTAATATGGTCATATTAAAAAGTGATCGTAATGCAGTCCAAGCAAATCTGTGTCGTTGATATGAGAGTTTATACAACCAAATCTGTATCGTTAATACGAGGGATTATACAGCCAAATCTGTGTCGTTGATAGGATGGATTATACAGCCAAATCTGTTCCCACAGAAGTCATAGATTCTCATAGGTACCAAAAAATTTTTTTTGCCAAACAAAGCCTTTGTTGACTAGCTAATTTTCCTACGTTTGACAATCTAGAGTCAACGATTTCGGCCGGGTACTCTTTGTCCTCGGTGGTCCAGCCCGGCTCTAGTTGACCCACGTGAACCGCCGCCCACCTTTTCTAGACTTCGGTTCAAAATCACACCGAACAGAGATGCGCCTCCCCAGTCCCCGCTAATTATATACATAGATAGTATCATAGTAATAATATTTCTCTGGCTTACAAAATTCCCATTCTAGCCTCCGCGCATAGTAAAACTGCGGCGTCAGGAAGCTGCTGGAGGCACGTGCGGGGGCAGTGGATCGCACGCGTGTTCTCGTGGACGATATCCGTAGCACTGGACCGACACATGTGTGTTCTCGTTGGATTTGTTCGGCACGTCAGCCTGAGCTAGCAAGAGGCTGCAAAAGACGGCCACCTCGAGATGACAGGTCAGCTTTATGAGTCTTGGATTAGACCACGAGTACTTTTAACATTTTTTATCTTTTTCGGTTGAAAATTATTATTTAAAAAAATAAATATACATAAATAAAATTGTTATCCCCAACTCCCAAGTAAAATGAGCGCAGATATTAGCATCGAAATTTTGCCTATCTCGAAGTATTATTTTTTAAAAAGTGGCTAATCGCAAGCATGAAAATTATCCGCACTCAAAAATTGGAAAAATGGAGGAGCAGAGCACCACCGCCTGTAGGAAGATGGGCACCTGAAAATCACGGAATAGAAGAGCACTGTCGTCAAGAATAAGAAAGATTGTGGGATGTGAAAAAGATAGCCGCCAAATAGGCGGAAGCATGTGAAGGGAGAGTGCGAATAAGGAATAATTTTTGTGCAGTACTTGCTAATAGAAATTCTAAAGTGCAAATTAAAAATTCAAATTTTGAGTGCGGATAACTAAAAATGTGGTGCTAATATCAGCGCCCAATAAAATTTTAAAAGAATTATAAAAATTTTTGTGTGTCACCATGAGCTAGCACACCTGACATAAGTAAAACATTGGAGTACATGTCATAAGCTTTATATGACAATTGTTGAGGCGGGAAAATCTCAACTCCAAAATATTTGGTTCAATGCAACCTAAGGTTACTAATTCTGCGGTCTGATGCCACAATTCAGATGATTAGCGTGGGAGAGAGAAAACTGTGTATAAGCACACCCCAAGTGCTCAAGGAGGGAGATCCCACTAAGTACCCGAAAGTTTGGAAGAAACTTCCCCTCTACGTACAATCAAAAACTGGACGAGTTACTAGGCAGACATAAACTTGGCGAGTATCCAGCTTGGGGGGACCTCAAGCTCTTCTAAAAGTGTAATTTTTAGTACCCCTGGGGGGCTATGTATAGAGAAATACTAGGACGAGTGGCGAGTATCCAACCTCTACTAGCAAGCAAGTATCAAGGGTTACTCGCCCATACTCGCGAGACACTCACTTCTGCTCACCCAAGCGCGTCTCTGCTCACCCAAGCGCGCCTCTGCTCGCCCAAGCCCGTCTCTGCTCGCCCAAGCCCGTCTCTGCTCGCCCAAGCCCGCCTCTGCTCACTCAAGCCCGCCTCTGCTCGCCCAAACCCTCCTCTGCTCGTGGCTAAGTCTGCGAATAGGCGTCTCCTTAGGCATCTCTGATCTCGATAACACGGATAATTATACAACAATAGTTATGGGCAAGATTATCTAAAATTTATTATGGTTGAATTAATTAAATCTGAGACATAATGATAGCATAGCAATACTAAAAAGAAGTAAATGGTTACCAAGAAGAGGAGAAATGCAAATTTAAACAAAATTATGAGAACCCTTTACCTCATGTTCTCATAAGTACGAATCAAATAGCAAAAATGTATGGAGCTCAACACAGACTATGCAGTCAATCCTAAATCTACAGCAATGATAATCCATTCCACAGATAAGTCAGAAAACAAAGAGGATGGAGACTGGTGGTGTTGACCAACAAGCACTCTGGTGGAGTAATCAGACAGATAGGTTTGTTTATCCGCGGCTAGTGGCGGACTCCTTTGGAGGTCGCCTAGTTCGGCACGATCTCTGGATCGCAAGAAGGCATGCAGCCGCCGCAAGAGGAGGAAGAGCCGCGACCGGCCGAGTGGCCGGCCGCGGGGCGCAAGGCAGGGCAGCCCAGCACGGCGCCGTCCGGGGAGGTCGGGCAAGGCCGGCCGCTCTACGCGGCCGCGGCCGTCCACACGCATCGGCCGGGGCGACCGGGCGCCGCTGGCCGTGCCTTGCCGCCGCGACCGGCCCCGCACGCCGGTCGCTACTTGCGGCCACAGTCTCGTGGTCGTGAGAGGGGCCACAACCAGCTATGGCTGCCGGCCGGGGAGGCCGGCAAATTCGCCGGCCAAACCTTGCGCGCGGTTGTTGGCTAGCGGCCGCGAGGGGCGGCCATGGCCGGCCGAGAGGTCGATCAGGAGCGCGCCGACCGGGGAGGGGCCAGCAGTCGGGCAGCGGCGGTCGACCGCGGGCAGTTACCTGCCTCCCCCCCACACACACAAAAACACACCAAGTTAGTGGTGATGATGGGAGTCCGGTTAATTGGAGACCGATTTTTCTATAAATTATACACGGCCCATCAATTATAATTTGTTGTGCATAAATTACATAAAGCATATCATATGAGTGATATGTCTTATTATGACTAGTAGTTCAATTCGTCTTTTAAGTTCTTCGTGTTCTCCATTGGCTTCGTGCACTTGAGTTGCTTCATCCATCACATGTTTTTTCTGTTCAATTTTCCTACAAATTATAGTTGGTCATTGTTGGGGTGGTGGATCACTTCAGGGCCTCTTGTTTCTCACACCGGGTTAGCCCAAGTGAGCTTAGAGGCAAGGGAGTGTGAAGCAGCCCCTGTATGCATTCTTGTCCCTCTGTTTGAGGAGAGGTCGACGATCGTCGAGCTCACGCTTGAGCGTCGACCTCAGCTGGCGTCGAGCGTCGACCTCAGCTGGCGTCGAGCGTCGACCTCAGCTGGTGCGTCGAGCGTCGAGCTTCGCTGATGCGTCGAGCGTCGACCTCGGGCGAGATCGTCGACCTCCGGTCGACGCCCGAGCGTCGAGCGCGGTTCTGCGTTCGACGTTTGAGTCGTTTTCACTTCTGAGTATTTATATCCCGTTTTTCCGGGGATTAGGGTAAGAAAAGCAATTCAGAGACATTGGAGGCGTCGTATTTTCCTGAAGAAGACGTATACGAGGTTTATTGTTGGAGGCGTCGTTCAGGGGAGGTTTTTTTTTCTTTCTCGGGTAATTTCTTGTCCAGAAGAAGGTGAAGGTAGGGTCGGCTTTGGCCTTTTGTAACCTTTTGTAACCTGTAATCTTTTGGTGAATACAAGAAGGAGAAGAAGAAGGGGAGAGAGGACGTAGCCCGGTTTTGGGTGAACCTCTGTATTTGTGGTGTTGTGTTCTGTGCTTGTGATTGCTCTGCATCTATTTTTGTTATTCTGTTTTTCGACTTTGCCTCTTCTCGGCACGCCCGTTTCTTTACATTTGGTATCAGAGCGAGGTTCTCTCGATTCTCGGATATGGGTTCAGGAGGAGTGCGGATCGAGATAGAGAAATTTGATGGCAGTCGATTTGATCTGTGGAAGATGAAGATGGAGGATCTGTTGGTTGATCGTGATTTGTGGGATGCAATAGTGGATACTCCTCCAACAGAGAAGTCTGATGCGGAGGCTTTTGCAACCTGGACAAAGGCCGATCGGAAAGCCAAAGGTCTGATCCGGCTGTTTCTCACAGATTCAATTTTAGCAAATGTCATGGAGGAAACTTCCAGCCAAGGCCTATGGCGGAAGTTGGAAACCCTATATCAGAGCAAGTCCCTTGTGAACAAGCTGTTATTGAGGAAGAAGTGGTACAATCTGAAGATGCAGGAGGGTGGTTCCTTCTCGGAACACCTGACCAATTTCAACACGGTTGTGGGTCAGTTGATCTCTATTGGTGAGAAGATCTCGGATGAAGACAGGGCGATCACACTACTTTGTTCATTGCCGGACTCTTGGGACAACGTTATTGTTGCCATTGGGGGTAATGGAGACAGGGCACTCACTTGTGAGTCGGTGTGTGCTACTCTTCTTTCTGAGGAGACCAGGAGAGCAGGTTCTGAGAAGACCAACAAGGGTGCATTGAGCGTATCCAGATCTCGCCCTCAATGGAGGGACACAAAGCAAGGTGGATCTCGAGATAAATCTCGGGGAAGATCCAAGAGCAGAGAAAGAGAGAAAGAAAAGAAGCCCATCAAGTGTTGGAAGTGTAATCAGGTTGGGCATGTGAAATCCCAATGCCCTAACAAGCCCATTCAGAAGGATGGAGGGTCAACTTTTGGTGCCAAGAAGGAGGCTGACGGTGGTGACATGTATATCGCAGCTGCATGTATTGCTCATCAGGATGCGGATGTGTGGTATGTTGATACTGGAGCCTCTTACCACATGACCCCTCACAGGCACTGGTTTTGTGAGTATGAGGAGTTTGCGGGTGGTGATGTCATGCTTGGGGATGATACTGCAGTGCAGATCATTGGTCGTGGCAAGGTGAGACTGAAGATGGCCGACGGGACTACGAAGACCCTTCCGGGGGTGATGCACATTCCTGGGATGAGCAGGAATCTGATCTCGGTGGGATCTATGGCGGATGCGGGAGTGTCTTTCAGTTGTGACATGCACTCGTGCAGGATGACCCGAGGGGCGATGGTGATCGCCAAAGGCGTGAGGCATGGGACACTATACAAGTTACTTGCTGATACAGTGGTGCCTAGCGGGGCCTTCATCTCTGAAGGCCAAGAGGAGGACCAGGAGGTGCAGTCCAGGCTGTGGCACCAGCGGCTTGGACACATCAGTGAGAAGGGGATGTCGGCTGTGGCATCTGGCCAGATGGTGGAGGGTGTGCCCACGTGCACCTCGAGCTTTGGATTCTGCGAGCATTGCCTACTCGGCAAGCAGAACCGGGTTAGCTTTCAGGGAGCAGGGACTAGGGCCACTGGCCCTCTTGATTTGATCCATTCTGATGTATTCGGACCTACTCCAGTTCCATCCCTTGGTGGAGCTAGGTATTATGTATCTTTCATTGATGATTATTCCAGGTTTTCTTGGCTTTACTTTATCAGGTCCAAGGCGGAGGTTCTAGACAGGTTCAAGGAGTTTAAGAACCTGGTGGAGAACCAGTTGGAGAGAAATGTGAAGGTTCTCCGTTCTGATAACGGAGGGGAGTATTGCTCGGACGCTTTCGAGCAGTACTGTACTGAGCAGGGGATTGCACGGCAGAAGACCACGTCGTATACTCCAGAGCAGAATGGAGTGTCGGAAAGGCTCAATCGGACATTGATGGAGAAAGCCAGGTGCATGCTCAGTTGGGCTGGTTTGGGGAAGGAGTTCTGGGCTAAAGCGGCCGCTACCGCTAATTATTTGAAGAACAGGTCCCCCACATCTGCAGTGAAGGGGTGTACCCCCTTTGAGGTCATATTCAAGAAGAAGCCAAATTTGGCTTATGCTCGTGTGTTTGGGTGTGATGCTTACGTGCACATTCCAAAGGAGAAAAGGGGGAAGCTGGATATGAAATCCGAGAGATGCATCTTTGTGGGCTACAAAGAGGGCATCAAGGGATACAAACTTTGGAACCCGGTGACGAGGACGGTGACGTATAGCAAGGATGTGGTCTTTCATGAAGCCCGTCCTCAAGTCACTACACAAGCGGACAAAGGGAAAGTTGCAGAGAGGTTGGTAGTGGAAGGGAGCATGGAGGAGGCCCCTCTGGAGGATGCTCGGGTAACTACTACAGCTGGTTCAGATTCTGACTCTGAATCTGATGTTTTGGAGGAAGTGAACTTTAGTGATGAGTCAGAAGAGGAAGTTGCCGATGTTCCACTTCTGAGACGCTCAACAAGGGAGAGGAGGGCACCACTCCGGTACTCCCTTAGTGCTGTTGGAGCACAATATTGTCTGAACATACTTGGAGAAGATCCCATTTCAGCCAAGGATGCAAGGTCGAGGGCTGATGCAAATCAGTGGGAGCTTACTATGGAGGATGAGATGGTTTCCCAGAGGAAGAATCAGACTTGGAGTCTGTGCAAGCTTCCAAAGGGAAGGAAGGCCATTGGGAGTAGATGGGTTTTCAAGCAGAAGGTGAAGGCAGATGGCACTGTGGAGAAGTACAAGGCAAGGTTGGTTGCCAAGGGCTTCTCACAGGTGGAAGGTGTGGACTACGATGAGATTTTCTCGCCGGTAGCCAAGCTCACTTCTATCAGGATGGTTCTCTCCATTGCGGCTGTGCATGATTTGGAGATTGAGCAAATGGACGTGAAGACGGCATTCCTTCACGGGGATTTGGAGGAGGAGATCTATATGCGGCAACCTGAAGGATTCGAGGCCAAGGGCAAGGAGGATCAGGTGTGCAGGTTGAAGAAGTCCCTCTATGGACTGAAGCAGTCTCCGAGGATGTGGTACCAGAAGTTCGACACCTACATGCTGGAATCAGGTTTTGAAAGGTCGAACTCGGACCACTGTATTTATATCCAAAGGAAGGGAGAGCACTACACTTTCTTGACACTCTATGTAGATGACATGTTGCTCATAGGGAATAGTGTTAAGATGATCCAACAAGTGAAGAAGCTGCTCTCGGCCAAGTTTGAAATGAAGGATTTGGGGCCAGCAAGTGTGATCTTGGGGATGCAGATTACCAGAGACCGAAGCAAGAAGAAGCTGTGGTTGGGGCAGCAAAGGTACGTCGAAGAGGTGTTGAAGAAGTTCAACATGGCTGACTGTAAACCTGTTGGTGCCCCTATGCCGGTTGGGGAGAAATTATCTGCGGAGATGTGTCCCAAGACACATGAGGAGATGGAAGACATGGAGAAGGTTCCATATGCTAGTGTTGTGGGGAGCCTTATGTATGCCATGGTTTGTACTCGTCCTGACATCGCACAGGCAGTGGGAGTGTTGAGCAGGTACATGGCCAAACCTGGGAAGGAGCACTGGAACACTGTGAAGCGGGTGTTCAGGTATCTTCGCGGCACTTTAAACTACTCTATTTGCTTTGAAGGTGCTGTTGATGGGAGAGTCCTGGACGTGGTTGGACACGTGGACTCTGACTGGGGTGGTGATCTGGACAGCAGGAGGTCCACCAGTGGGTATGTCTTTACCCTGTTTGGTGGTGCTGTCAGTTGGATGAGTCGACGGCAAGGAGTGGTTGCACTCTCGTCGACAGAAGCTGAATATATGGCCCTTACACATGCCTGTAAGGAAGCCATATGGTTGAGGAGGTTGTGCTGGGAGCTCAGTTTTGAGCAGGGTCCTGTGAAGTTGTGGTGTGACAGCCAAGGGGCTATCCAGTTAGCCAAGAATCCGGCTTTCCATGCTAGGACCAAGCACATTGACATCCAGTTTCACTTCATCAGGGAGAAGGTGGAGAAGCAGGTAGTGCAACTGGAGAAGGTTGACACTAAGGAGAACAGTTCTGATTTCTTAACCAAGGCTGTGCCTGTTGCCAAGTTTGAATGGTGTGCTACAGCAGTGGGTTTGAAGAGGAAGTCTGGAGGAGCTGCTCTCATGTGCTGAAGGTTTCCACCAAGTGGGAGAATGTTGGGGTGGTGGATCACTTCAGGGCCTCTTGTTTCTCACACCGGGTTAGCCCAAGTGAGCTTAGAGGCAAGGGAGTGTGAAGCAGCCCCTGTATGCATTCTTGTCCCTCTGTTTGAGGAGAGGTCGACGATCGTCGAGCTCACGCTTGAGCGTCGACCTCAGCTGGCGTCGAGCGTCGACCTCAGCTGGCGTCGAGCGTCGACCTCAGCTGGTGCGTCGAGCGTCGAGCTTCGCTGATGCGTCGAGCGTCGACCTCGGGCGAGATCGTCGACCTCCGGTCGACGCCCGAGCGTCGAGCGCGGTTCTGCGTTCGACGTTTGAGTCGTTTTCACTCCTGAGTATTTATATCCCGTTTTTCCGGGGATTAGGGTAAGAAAAGCAATTCAGAGACATTCGAGGCGTCGTATTTTTCTGAAGAAGACGTATACGAGGTTTATTGTTGGAGGCGTCGTTCAGGGGAGGTTTTTTTTTCTTTCTCGGGTAATTTCTTGTCCAGAAGAAGGTGAAGGTAGGGTCGGCTTTGGCCTTTTGTAACCTTTTGTAACCTGTAATCTTTTGGTGAATACAAGAAGGAGGAGAAGAAGGGGAGAGAGGACGTAGCCCGGTTTTGGGTGAACCTCTGTATTTGTGGTGTTGTGTTCTGTGCTTGTGATTGCTCTGCATCTATTTTTGTTATTCTGTTTTTCGACTTTGCCTCTTCTCGGCACGCCCGTTTCTTTACAGTCATTTGATTACCCGTCGTGCGTCGGCATTTGCCTCAAATGGAACGCTCTAAACGCTGCGTGTGGGAGGGGGGGGATTAATTCTTAATTGCTTGAACAATATGAGCGGTTGATTTAGTGCGCCCTTGGATCTTTTACCTCTTTTAACTGGGTATTATCCTCGAGTTGGTAACCCATTGGTAGTTATCTCTATTGTTGGAGCCAAGAAAATCCTAACCCCAAATGTTCGGACCAAGGGGTTGCCTGAGGTTACCGAGTTTGTTGTCTGGGTCAACGAGTCAAGATGTTAAGAGCACTGGCAGGTTGAAAACTGTCTATAAACACACCCCTAATCAGCATGGAGGTTCCATCACGCACCCGGAAGCTTAAGAAAAACTTCTCCTCCGCAATCAAATGAAGGCTCAGCAAGGTACGAGGAAGACACCAAGAGAAGGGTATAATATTCAAGGGGGAAAAGTTGAAAATTTTTTGGTGCCTTTACTTGTACCCATAGAGTCTTATTTATAGACAAATCACGGGGGGAGGGGATCATTATTGGGAGAATAGACTCCCCCTATGCCATACACGTCGTGTATGCCATAGAAGTTTTCCGTTCCTGGGCGACCTTTGAGCGTTTCCTCGCCTAGTTGGCGGCTTGCAAGCATTCCTCTCCTAATGGACGATTTGCAAGGTTGCCTCACATAGTGGGCAGCTTGCAAGGCTTCCTCGCCTACGAGGCGACTTGTAAGGCTTCCTCGTCTAGTGGGCGACTTGCAATGTTTTCTCGCCTACTAGAGCAGTCATAACCTGTGAAAACTGACTTTGACTTATGTTGTCTTTGACTTCTCCTGACTTTGACTTTGACTCGGGATGTGGGCAGGCCCTTTTCAATAAATATGGATTGTAGATCTTGGTGAGCATCTTTTAGGATAGTCTTTGAATACACGTACCGCAACAAACAAATATCGACTCATTTGCATTACAAGTGTTGAAAATCATGAAGTGAAAGTGGTGGACTGGGCGTCCTGTCCGTGCGGCCTGTGCGGATAGGACTGGCAGCTTGCCAGGTCGGCAATGGTGCTGCATATGACTTTTGCTTTGGCGGCCTGGGCGGTCTGTTTGTGCGGCCTGTGCGGACAGAGGAGGCGGCTTGCCATGTTGGGTTGTGTTCTGACGGCAGTTGGTTCCCAGGATGTAACCGGGCGGATAGGATTGATATCCTCAGAGCTCGCCAAAAATTGCAAGGAGCGAACTCGGTTGGAGTTCGCGAAGTCCGGGTTGCGTACTGGACCAGGGCTCGGGAGATCGGCATGGCGTGTGCGGTCTAGCTCTAGAGGAGCGGGTGGTGGTTACCGCGGAGTTCGCCGGTTAGAGCGGACTGGCGCTAGAGTTCACCGGGTTGTGCACGATGGCTCAGTTCGGGAGGCCGCGCGGACTGATATTTCTATCGGCCGAGTTTGGCAGCAGTCAGCCTTGTCTGCGAACTCGGGGTATGCGGACTGGAGTGGTGTCCGCAGGCGCGAGCGGACTTGAGCTATGTTCGCAGGTGGGCGGACTGGGCGGATCCAGGCGGATTGGCTTTTATCCCGTCTTCTTTGATGTCAGGCTGATAGGCTGGTGTCCAGCCTTGTCCATGCGAACTGGGCGGACTTCTCTGTGCTAGCTGCGGGCTGGGGTGGTGTTTCTATCTATTAGGGCGGTGACCACACTCATCTCCGTACCTATAAATAAGACCCCCCCTGTGACATCATAATTTAACTCAATGAAAAGTAAGTTGAGCGCGGGTTAATTGTCACGGCCTCAGATTTTCTGTCTGCGCGGTTATAGATGGTTAACTGGTTTGCTGTTTGCAGTTTGTGCGGCTAGCACTGAGAAGCCAGTTTTTGGTGCTGACTACGGTCAGGGATCAGTGGAGCTTGCGGTTATCAATCGGCGGTTTGCAGCAGGTCGCGATTGCGGCCAGCCGGTCTTCTCTCCTTCAGCTTTCCCAGTTCAATAACTTGTCCGCCGGTCTCGGCGGTCTGTTCTTCAATTCTTCAGCGGCTTGTTTGTGGACTCTGGCCGCTAGGCGACTTCTACGGTCAGGCGGCTTGCAGGGAGCGGACAAAGGTGTTAAGCAGAAATAACGGGTTGTCCGCGGTTTACGCGGACACCGTAGTTCAGTTTGGTGCAACAGAAGCTTGGCGGTCTCGGCGGTCTCTGAGGCAGTCCGCCCGGCTTGTTGTTCTTGCTTTGTTTGTATGCTCTTCCTTTGTACATCGGCGAATCATGTCTCGTCATGGATGTCCTGCCTTGTAAAGAAGATCGTTGATAATACAAGACTTGTTGTTGCCTTCTATTGTTTCTGATTATTGAGCTTGGTTTATTGTTGAGTGCTCCTGCGTCTGGTTCCCGTTTTTCGCTTGATCAAAGTATCATCTTGATAGATTTGAAAGTTTTACTTGATATCAGAGCTATCTCCCTGAAATTTTAACAACAAGTGCATGTGAATGAGAAGTTCTTGCTAGCATTTGTCAGCTTTTTTTGCTTGATAGATTACCGTATTTCTATGCAGAAGGAATCGATTGTCATAATTTGTTTTTTATTTTATTAGATTTTAATGAAAACAAAGCAATTTATTGTGACATGCAATCTAAGAATATTTTAATGATCTAACTTCATCTTCTTTCACCAATGCTCTCTCTTGATTATTAGCATGGGATGGAAAAACCAAATATTGGCTTGGGCTTACAAAGTTTCCATGAAGTTAACTAATGGATGCATCTATAGGTGTAAAGGAAGAAGTTCTTAAAAGTGGTATGGAACTAGCAAATTGGCTCTCTAGCTGGTCAGAGTTGTCAAAAACTATTTTGAATCATGTTGTCAATGATTTCAATGAAACAAAAAAGATTCTATATTATTCTTATAAAATACCCTAAACCAAACCGCAAATGGTTCAAATTTATCCATATGCTTTTATTACTTATAGTCTTCTCACGTTGATGCCAAAAAAACTTGATGGGCCACTTTCAGCATGCATGGTAGGCCTCAATGTACCGTGATCCGGATGTTTGTCTCTTCCCGTGTGGTCTTCCTCTCTCCCTAAAGTTTTCGCCTACCTTCAATGTCCGCCTCTCCCAGAGCTAATTCTTTGGACTATCATTCTCAACTCTAGTCTTTTAGGTTGGGGGTGACTGTTGGAAAACCAGAGCACCGAGAAGATCGATTCAAACGGAAAAACAAATAAAAAAATCAAGCAAACAAACCACAAGCAACCACAAACAACAAGATTTACGGAGGTTCACCCAAAACCTGGGCTACGTCCTCCCTCCCTTGCTCCTCTTCCTTCTTGTATTCACCAAAAAAAAATTAAACGATTACAAATGTTACAAGGATCTCACCGATCCTACCTTCTCTCAATCTCCTTTGGACAAGAACTGGAGGAACCATCGCCAGAAACACACCTCCATAAATAGCCTCGCATGCGCCTCCAAAGCCTCCCAGCCGAAAACCTAAGAACTGTAACCCTAAACACGGTAAAAGTTCTTAAACAGGGTGTGTGCGAAAACGGGTTGATACCCTCACACCTGGGAAATCCAAAACTGATTTTGTTTCGGGAGCGCATACGACGGGGGCTGCCGCCCCCAGACCCCCGCTGTCGTCGGCGTCGGATATGTCGGAGGGATTCACACTTCGATTCCTCTAAACTCACGCGGGCGAACCCGGTGTGAGAAACAAGAGAACCGGAAGTGTTCCACAACTCCAACAGTAACTACAACCTTATTGTAGTTATAGATACGATAGCTTCCTCCCTCCTTTCCATTATTGCTTGAATCACTTCTAGATCCTCCATGAACATTGACATTTGTAAGGGCAAAGTTTAGTTTCTTCTTTATTAATTTGTTCCAAGTCTTCAATCACCTTTTGTTATTTCCCCCTCATAAAGGATCATTTATCCTTTAACAACATATAGTGATTTTGACAATCACAACCGCTAATAGACACTTTTCTCAAGCCTAAACCCTATAAATTTAAGAAGTAGGGTATAAGAATAAATTATGACCGCCAAGGACAATTATATGAAACTAGCTACCTAAATTAAATATAAGCAAAGACCACACAATCTGATCCTACTATATGCTCGCTCTCCCTGAAATTATTGCACACATCTCTAACCATGTTTGTATTTCTCTAACGTCTTTGTTGTGTTATTCTTCTAGATTATGCGTCTGAACTGAACTATAACTAAGTTAGTCCACTAATTTTAAAGACTGTCAAACTCGAGTTTTTTAAGTCAAATCGAATGTCAATCTTCACATTCTTGTGTTTCATCACATAGGAAGGGTATCCAAACTTGGCATTACCACCTCAATGTGATAGTTAATTATGTGTGGGCATATTATTCAATCTAATTCATCACGTGACATTTACTTGACAGTGATGAAGCTGGCTTCATATCAAAGACAAAATTTAGGGCTTTCTAGTAATGATATTGACAATAAATGGGCTCCATTTTCATCTCTTTACTCCCCTTCCAATCTAATTGAACAAGCACACTTTGTCTTGAAGAAATTTCAACCTTCATATGAAAATCCTTCATTCATTAGAAGGTTAAAAACATAAAATTACAATATAAACATCTTCTAGATAACAATACCAAATGCATGCCTGATTAAACTTGAACATTCATGAGCACAAAGATCCTTAAAAATAAAATTTTGGGAAAGATTAATGAACACACATATCGGTCGGCTCCACTGCGTTTACTATCACAATTACAAGTCATCGATCATTGCTCAAACTTTAAAAATCGAAGGATTTATGCATTAAACATCTTCTAGATAACATTGCCCCCACTCCATTCAAACAAAAACTTTGAAAATGCTTCTAAAACACATGGTTTTCTTAATTATCTTAATAAATAGAGTCATACATCAATCTTTAAAAAAATTCTCAGATTTACTTAGGTTCCATTTGGCAAAATGGTGGCGGTCGTAAACGTATGGGTTAAAGCGTCATTTGTTAAGGATCATCTAATAAATATCATCCGTTTGATCATAAAAATGGATGAAAGATCTTTTGGTGAGCATTAACGAATGACAATTTAACCCACATGTTCAAGACCCCCGCACCCCGTGTTCAAGACCCCGCCGCCGTGCCAAAGGGAGCCTTATTCGTAACTAAATAAAAATAAAAGAAATTAGCTTTAAAAGGCGTATTGCTCTTTTTTAAACTAGAACACTGTCTATTAATTAACCAGCAATGGAATTTAAGCTAAAATTTAGCCAAAATATATTAATTCTTCTAATAAAAATCCGTTCTAAATCTACACCGTGTAATGCATTATCTTACAATTCCTCGCAGGATAACAGAAGAGTAATGTCTGAATAGAAGTAATTATATTATAAATCCAGGAATAATACATAATTAATACACTCATTAGTCGGAGAAAACAGTGGTGGAGAAGAAGTCATCGGCGGCGTGATCTTCCCCGACAGGAATCCGCGCCGATTCGAAGTGATAAAACTGAAAAACGAAGGAGAGAAATATTTGACAGATAATTCAAAACTGAGGAGCAACGCAGAAATTAAGAAGCTCTCTAAATCCGCCTGCAAAAATAATCTGGAGATCGAAACCGCTCATAATAAAAGATTCAAAAGCCTCGGCAGACGATCCTTTCCGGCGTTGCCGCCGGTCGTGATGGAGTCGTCGGAATTCATAGATGGCGTCCCCGGCCACAGATTCTCCATCGCGGATACGACGGCAAACCGAGGGGTTAAACAAAGATTCAGATCACACTCCGATGGAGGCGGCCGATCTTCCCCCGGAGACGCAGTTAAATTCCTCTTGCAAAATATCTCCCCCAACCCTTTGCCTAAGACACCGTTGCTAATTTCATCATCGTCGGTGCAGGCGAGCTCCTGAATCGATAGCAGATTCCCGCCCCGCAGCACTGTTTCCACCGCAGCCTGGCAGAGATGCCATCTACCCGTCCACAGCAACCCCGCCGCACCGTTCACCGGATTGATCGTCCTCCCGCACGCCTCTAACAACAGAGACTGGAACAAAGCTGAATCAAAGAGCCCGATATCTTTTTTCAATCGCAAGATCTAGTAAAGCAGGGCGACTAATTAATCGACGGATTAGGGCTCTTACCCGGGCGCTGGGGCTCAGAGACGGAGGATATGAATGACATGAGGCCGGCGCGGCCGAAGAATTTAGCTACGAAGACGGTGGCATAGCCCTGCGCCTCGGGGCTCTCCATCCACTGAAGGCATGGTCTCAGGAGGCAGGAATCGCTGCATCCCTTTCGGAGAACTCGACATCCGTTGCAGCTCATCGCCCGCCGATCGATCATCCGATGACCGGAAGCGCGCGGCTATCGCCGGTGTTCGAGATTTTAATCGACTGGTAAGCGGCTATCGCCGGTGGAATGTAGGCTAGAGGAGGAGACGGCGGGATTCGGCGGGGAGGGGAATGTGGGTATATAAGTCGCCGGTGAGTGGTGCGTTAACCGTGGTTAGGTTAATATAAAGGTGCGGTTTCGGGATTCCAAGAGGAAAGGAGCGGCTCCGTGTCCCCGCGGGCGGTCCGATTCTTTCTAGAGCGGTCTAATCGATGCGATTGCAGCATTGGCTGGTGGTCTTTTATTAACGGATATCTTTTAATAAAATTTTTTGTAATTTTGTAGAATGTGCTGTACGGTATTATAATAATAATTATTATTATATTATATTTGACCAAATAAATTTTGATCTATACTATAGTTCTATACACAACGTGCTTCTTCTCTCTTCAAAGTTGGCCTCAAAGTTGAACCGCACGATGGGCTGGCTCGACTGATCTGACCGAATCAACGGGGGTTTCATGTGGTTTCTCTTAGAGATTCTCGAGCCAAACCGGCGGGACTTCGAGCGAAACAGCCGAGCAATACAACCCGGCCGAGCAACCCGCGTCCACTCAAAGGGTCCAGAGTCAAGTGAAACCAAGCCCAAAAAGGCACCGCGCGCGCACCCATGCGCCCCGTGCATGCCCGAGCGCTCACAACTGCGCGCTTCGTGCGCACCCGCACTGGCGTGCGCTCGCACGCTTGTTTATGCCGCCGTCGCTAGCTGCCTCCAGCAGTCGCCGCCTCCATCGTGCAACCTCCTCGGGCTGCCCTGACCGACCGTGGGGCATGTCCGTCATTTCGTGAAAATTAGTTATCCAGTTGACCGAAACGTAGCGACGTCATTTGACAATTCAAAATTCAGTTGTGCTGCAATTGTTAACACGTCCTTTCAAAAAAGCTAAAAAAAACTCGCATGGCTTCATTTGAAAACAAGCAACTTCAGATACTAGAGACTTGTTCCTAATTTCAAGAAGTATAGCAAGTGACGTTACACATATTTATAACACTATAAATTGAGTTTAGATGAGACGATCATCTAATGTCAACATTTCGTTGCTATGAACTAATTTGATTGGCTCCCACGCCAGTATCAATTTCTCCCAGTACAATCATGTGACCAAACTATCTTTGCTGAGCTGCTCACAAGTGATCATTATGTTTGGAACTAGGAACTAGGAAGTGCCAATAATATTAATAATATATATTAATTTATTGAAAAAATTATGGATTGTCTTCACTTCCTTTGATGTTGCAATAAAAATCTACTTATGTTTGTGTGAAACAGTGAACGCAATAGAATTTGTGAACATTCATTAAGAAACAAAATTTGTAATCTTCTCGATTCACCACACTTGTACGTGTACCATTATATTCTTGGCCCAGCATATCTTGAATATTCAAATTATGACAAGAGAGAACTATATTTTTTAGATGTTAATGCACTTATATCTATAACATGAACAAAATTTAGAAACTTTTCATGCACCAACAATGTTAATAATATTGTTGCGGTCCTGCGGACAACTCAAGGCTAGCTCCAGCAGACCGGTCTAGATTCCATCGTCTTAGCCCTTGAGCGGTCAAACATGCAAACAGAGGGAGACGGCTAGCAATAGACCATTTTAAATGGAAAACCTAGGAAAGAGATGAAAAATCACATGGTCGGGGCTGTGCCGACCAAACTTCACTATATGCGGGTGTTGTTCAGAACTTTCAAGAGAAGGCGAGGGCGACATGCCGCTCCTCGTTACAATTGTTGGTGGAGAGAGGGAGAGGTACTTGGAAGGTGACATGTAACCACTCGTGGAGCCATGTCTTTTTGCTTGTTGCAGTGGGGAGCAATGCACTCTGGATACTTTGGAGCCTTTCGCCGGTACTCGAATGCTGGAGGGGCGTGCTCGACGCGTCTTAGTGTTTGCGGCTTGTCTCCTACTGCGCACAAAGGAGTCTGAAGCGGTAGACTTGTTGTCGACTAGAGGGCTTCCTGCTGAATTGAGGGTACAGTGAACGCTTGTGCGCGGAATGCCGACTGTGGGGTGCTTGCGGAGAAGCGCTTGAAGGAGGATGGAGATATTCAAAGGATCTTCAAGGCACCTGAATATCTTCAAAGGAATTAATCTTCGAAGGTCGAAGGAGATTCCTAGTGGAGCTTTCACGCGCGTAGGAGATGAAGTCAAAGGAGAATCCAATGAAAATATATGAGACCTTGGGGTCCTATTTATGTGCTTCAAGGGAGTTTATGCGGTTATCCATAGACTATAACCAACATATTTACTATTTGCAGACAGTTTCTTTATAATTCATATCACGAAATTTTTAAAAGATTTATCATGCGCACACTGAATATTAAATTCGGCTAAGCGCACCCCTCCCCATGATGGGTGGTTATAGGAGGTCGTTACGGTAGGTGGTTATGCATCGATCAAATGGTGGAGATCGCGAGATGCCAATCAGACGGTGGACGTCCAATAATGGCCTCCTCAGCACACAGCTTGAAAGGACTAGCGTCGACACCCTCAACATCCAGCTCGAAAGAGCTCAACATCAACAGGTCTGCAGACCATGCACCTCAACCCCTCTTCATCCATATATGAGCGGGTTGTTGGAGGCCGCAACCCTTTTTGATGAGGAAAACTCAAGTTAAGCAGACAACACGAGCACTTCTCAGGTGGTCACCCATCACATGACAACTTCAGCCCGAGCACGTATAACTATAGAGTTCTTTCACTTCTCATGATCACCAATTGAGTTGCAACTAAGGGATGTCATGGGTGCGCGGCTAAGAGATGTCGAATGCGGGAGGCCGCTGGCCGCAGGGGTCGTGCGGTCGCGTGCTGCGGGCTCGAGGCTAAGGGTGGTCGGCCGCACGCGGGGGCCTTGCAGCTGTGCACCTGGGCGCGCGGCCAGGGGAGACCATCCAAGGGCGGCCGGTCAGGGTAGGCTGGCCGCGCGAACCCCGCGGCCGCGCGAACCCCGCGGCCGCGCGAACCCCGCGGCCGCGCGAACCCCGCGGCCGCGCGAACCCCGCGGCCGCGCGAACCCCGCGGCCGCGCGAACCCCGCTGCCGCGCGCCGTGGGCACGAGGCCTAGGGCGGCCGACCACAAAGGCCTTGGGGCCGCGCGCCCTCAGCTCGGCGGCGGGAGGCCGGCCGCGTCGGACGAGGGCCCAGCGACGGACGATCTCTCGATCGTCGTCTCATAGGTGGCGTCGGACGCGGATTGTGCATGCGGTAGTTACCCCATACCCTCCCACTAACTTAGCGGGGTCATAAAATTCAGGTTAATCACAATACGGAATTCTAATAAATTGGATCCTATCATATATTTATAGTCACACAAATACACTACATATTTCACACCAAAAAAAGTTAGATGAAAATATCATTGCTTTCATTATTTCACAGGTCTGAACTCCTACTATGCAACATTTGATTTTATTTTTATCTACATATTTTGACCTCCTAGATCTTAGTGTTCTGAAAAGTATTTTCTCTCTCTCGATCTCTCTAAAGCGTTTACTTTCTTTGTGTTGAGAGTAATTTGCCAGCAGGACACGTGTGTGTGGGACCGTCCCCGTGGCTTTCCCCATCGCGTTCCTGGTCTGGGTGTTGACCCCGGTGGGCCCCCTGTGTGGCGGAATATCCCCGCGGTCCTGTGGTTGGGATTAGTCCCACATCGCCCGCAGCACCTGCTCCTCCGTGTTTATGTACCCCGCCACCCTTCATCTCAACACCTGGGTTTTGAGATGCGATATGGGTGGGCGGGTTCTCACATGGTATCAGAGGGAGGTTCGGTTGTCCTGCTGCGGGGGTGTGTTGAGAGTAATTTGCCAGCAGGACCGTGTGTGTGGGACCGCCCCCGTGGCTTTCCCCATCGCGTTCCTGGTCTGGGTGTTGACCCCGGTGGGCCCCCTGTGTGGCGGAATATCCCCGCGGTCCTGTGGTTGGGATTAGTCCCACATCGCCCGCAGCACCTGCTCCTCCGTGTTTTTGTACCCTGCCACCATTCATCTCAATACCTGGGTTTTGAGATGCGATATGGGTGGGCGGGTTCTCACATGATATCAGAGGGTGTACGGTTGTCCTGCTGCGGGGGTGTGTTGAGAGTAATTTGCCAGCAGGACACGTGTGTGTGGGACCGTCCCCGTGGCTTTCCCCATCGCGTTCCTGGTCTGGGTGTTGACCCCGGTGGGCCCCCTGTGTGGCGGAATATCCCCGCGGTCCTGTGGTTGGGATTAGTCCCACATCGCCCGCAGCACCTGCTCCTCCGTGTTTATGTACCCCGCCACCCTTCATCTCAATACCTGGGTTTTGAGATGCGATATGGGTGGGCGGGTTCTCACATGGTATCAGAGGGTGTACGGTTGTCCTGCTGCGGGGGTGTGTTGAGAGTAATTTGCCAGCAGGACCGTGTGTGTGGGACCGCCCCCGTGGCTTTCCCCATCGCGTTCCTGGTCTGGGTGTTGACCCCGGTGGGCCCCCTGTGTGGCGGAATATCCCCGCGATTCTGTGGTTGGGATTAGTCCCACATCGCCCGCAGCGCCTGCTCCTCCGTGTTTATGTACCCCGCCACCCTTCATCTCAACACCTGGGTTTTGAGATGCGATATGGGTGGGCGGGTTCTCACATGTCAACACCCAGACCAGGAACGCGATGGGGAAAGCCACGGGGACGGTCCCACACACACGTGTCCTGCTGGCAAATTACTCTCAACACACCCCCGCAGCAGGACAACCGTACACCCTCTGATACCATGTGAGAACCCGCCCACCCATATCGCATCTCAAAACCTGGGTTTTGAGATGCGATATGGGTGGGCGGGTTCTCACACTTTGAATGTTTTCTTTTAAAGTAATTGTTATGGGCAAATCAATTTTAGATAGATGCAAATCAATTTTATGGATAAATCAAAAATTTATATGTGTAAATCAAATTGGTACGTACAAAATAATATAAATTTTTTAAAAAACTCTTTAGCAAAAAATAAACAAATAGTTTAACAACAATATTATAAAATCTAACCTATTATAAAAGTTACAAATCAATCGAAATTTTTTCTTTTAACGATAAGTACAATTTTTCGACGTTCTTTTTCTTCGCTAGAGAAATACGAAAATAAATGATGAAAATGAGAAATACGAAAAGAAAAGTTTAAATATACGGCTTGCTTCATATCAAAATAGCTGAAGATGAGCGAGAATGTCCGACGAAAATAAATCTGGAGCACCTGCAGTGGTCAGAAGTGAGGATGTGTGGTAGGTGTTATCGCGTATGACTTGCGGTAGGCATTGGCGGCGGTGTCGACGACAGCGGCTGCGTTGGCAATGGCGAAGAGAGAGGCGTCGGATGTGGTGGCGGTGTCGTCGCGTATGGCTTGCGGTAGGCGTTGGCGGCGGTATCGACGGCAGCGGAGGCGGCGGCGCTGGCAGCGGCGAAGAGAGAGGCGTCGGCGGTGGTGGCGGTGTCATCGCGTATGGTTCGCTCCTGTCGACATAGTGGGGAAATGATTTGCCCTTATCAATTTTACCATAACATTTAAAATATTTATTTAAAAATTTTTATTTTAAAAGTTGGTTTGCACATTTTCAAAATAGATTTGCCTATGCCAATTACTTTTTTTAACCATATTTAACTATTACATATACAAGCAGTCATATAGGTAATTTTTTGGTACCACAAAAGACAAGACAATCTGTGTTTATTGTCATTGTTGATGGGATTAGAATTGTTTTATCGTATTAATGGGGTGCGGTTAGTCCACTCAAGATCCCACTAATATGGTAGGATCATGGGTTTGATCGTCGCACATGCGTGATCGTCACACGCGATCGCCACGCGCGATCACCATGCGCCATCGCCACGCTTGATCCCGCGTGTGCGCGATCCAATTGTCGTCAACCGGCTAGGGCTGGCTGGCCCTTCTCCCTCTCTCGTATCCAGTCGGCCGGTTCGAGCCACCCGGGCGTCTAGCCAGCCGAGAGGCCGCGCCCTGCGGACGCGCGGAGAGTCGGCAGGGGCCGGCCGGAGGGCCGCCCCCTTCCTCTCCTTCTCCGCCCGTTGGCCGCGGGAAGCCGGCCCGGCTCCCGGCCAGAGGCTGCACGGGAGAGCCTCCTCCCACGATCGCCATTACGGTCATAGGAGGTCGCAAGTCGCGAGCGGGCGCAGCCGGCCGCCACACTCGGCCCCCGCCGGTTCCGGGCAGTCGCTCCCCACGGCCGTCAACACTACATTGGCGGTCGCCAGGCAGTGTTGGGGCCGACCGCCCGTGGGATGGGTGTCGGCCGCCTCCCTAGCCTGTCAGGGCGGTTCTTCCGTAGGCCGGATCACCGGCAACGTTTCTCTCTTTGTCGTTTGATCGGCCCACCACGATCACGGTCGTCCGTTGCGCGAGTACCGCCAACGTAACTTCCATTGTTAGTGATGGGGTTCCCTTAAGCAGGTTTGGTCGAACAGTGGATCCAGTGAGAACAGTCGCAGTACACTCCCGCAAAACACGACCCCGCGG
This sequence comes from Platanthera zijinensis, assembly GCA_039513925.1. Classification (NCBI taxonomy): domain Eukaryota; kingdom Viridiplantae; phylum Streptophyta; class Magnoliopsida; order Asparagales; family Orchidaceae; genus Platanthera; species Platanthera zijinensis. The sequence goes on along the minus strand of CM077087.1, from coordinate 22,457,321 downwards.
TACGGCCGCCAGAGCCGCTCCGTCGGGGCCTCCCGGGCGGCAATCGCGCTGTGCTGCGAAGGTCGCAGATGGGAGTTCCCCTCCCATCAAGTCCCGCGCACGCGGGAACCGTTCGGCGCGCTACGCGCGCGGGAGTCAGCAGCGCACTGCGCGTACGAGAGTTAGCTGCGTGCTGGAGTCATCACGCGCACAGTGCGCGCGGGGTAAATCCCGCGCAAGGCTTTCCGGCCAATGGGGATTTCCCCCATTGGGTGGTACAGGCGTTGACCAAGTCATCGCCCATTTATAGCGTCCCTGTTGGGGAGTGTTGCACTCCACGACAGGGAATCGTGGGCTAACTGCCGCACCCTCAGGGGTGGTGCGGCAGTTTTCGTTGTGGACGCCAACATGTGCCGGCACTGCGTCCCCCCTCCCTTCCACGGCCGTCGCCGCCGTCGTTTCCCAACTTCAAGAATGCCGCCACCGTCGTTTCCCAATGTCATGGCCGCTGCCGTCCTCGCCTCTCAACACCACGGCCGTCGCCGTCGTGCTTCCCAACTTCACGGATATCACCGTTGTCGTTTCCCAACGCCATGGCCACCACCGCTATCGCCTCTCAACACCACGGCTGTCGCCGCCGTCATTTCCCAATTTCACGAACGCCATCGCCATCGTCTCCCAACACTACGGCCGTCGCCGCCGTCATCTCCCAACACCACGGACACCACCATCGTCGCCGGCCTCCGCCATCGCCGCCGACCTCGCCCGCCGTTCGCCGGCCTCCGCCATCGTCGTCGGCCTCTTCCTCACCGTTCAGCCGAACTCCACAGTCCGGCCTTCGCCGCCGGCCTCCGCTCATTTTGTCCCGACTCGAGCTCTAGCTCAATGCCTGCTTATCGAGCTCGAGCTTCGAGCTTGTGAGCTCGAGTCGAGCTCGAGGTGCTCATGAGGTTTTTAGCTCATGAGCATGATTCTCTTTATATTTTTTAATTTTTTTTTAAAAAATATAGAAATAAAAAGCTTGCGAGCTCATGAACAATAAGATCTGAGCTCGACGAGCTCGAGCTCCACAGGTTCGAGCTTGAGTCAAGCTTTTTTCGAGCCGGCTCATCGAGATTTCGAGCCGGCTCAACTCAACTTACACCCCGATTCTTGGCCGTCGTTAATCCTCAACCGTCCGATCACATTCCCGCTCGCATGACCTTCCGTAGTGGGGAAAGTGCGTGGTCAAAAATAGAATTGGCTTGCGTTTAATATAATTAATATAATAATATGCACACATTATGTTATGAATTCGGTCTGCAAATATTAAATTAGAAGGTTATGATTTGCGGATAGCCGCATAACCACCTTCGTGGCCTATAAATAGATCCACAGTCTCTGCTTCATTTCCATCTCTTCTCTGCTCGGAAAATCTCTCTACGGAATTTCTCTCTGCTCCTCCTACGGAATTTCTCTCTCCTCCTCATATGGAATTTCTTTCTCCTCCTCCTACGGAATTTCTCTCTCATCCTCTTGTCTTTCTTGCGCGCTTCCGCGCGTGCCTCTTCCTTGTGCGCCACTGCGCGCTCTCCTCCAGCAAACGCTCTGCGCGCTCTCCGTCGGTCACCCTCTGAGTCATACTCTCTCTTTCTCACCTCCAAAATGTAACGAGAAACGACATGTCGTCCTCGATTCTTCAAGAAAACTGTAACCCGAAGCTGATAGTGAAGTTTGACCGACACAGATCCAGTCATGTGATTTTTTACTCAGTTGAGGGATTTTTTCACGCTAAAAATATTATGTGTACTTTCTCTCTCTCTCTCTCTCCGTGACTGTGTGCGCGTTCGACCGCTCCGCGGGCTAAGACGGTTCAATTTAGTCTGGTCTACTAGGAGCTTCGGGCGATCCACAACAGTTAGTGGGGGGAGGATTACGATTTTAGTGGCGGCTTGCAATTAGTAAATATTACGTGATTTATATGCGCATGAAACTATGCTTAAAATAATAATATTGGTGGTTACGGTGTGCAGATAGTCCAGACCTCGGACAGCAAACTAAGTGGTACAGCGCGGACAGCTAGTTATGGCCAGCTAGTCGAGGCTAAGTGGATATTACAGAAAAATTTTAATCAGCTAACTATAGCTAAGTGACATTTAAAAATAAAATAAAAATAGCTAACTATAGCTAAGTAAAAATTAAGATTTTTTGTAAAATAGCTAGCTATAGCTAGCTTTAACTAGCATAATTTGATTTTTTTTAATTCTATTTTAAATTTAATCAGATTTGACAATAACATGAGTTAAAAAAAATTAACCATTTGATTTTGTCTTAAATTAAAATTTTTTATATAAACAAACTTCTCTCATCTCTAAAATGTCTGTCAATAGCCATTTTGACCTAAACTTACCCCCTATAAAAATAAACCCGATCTCCACGGTTTCCATTAAATATGCTAACTCACGGCACTCTAAACCCGGCTCCTCGCAAACCCTACCCTCCTCCCCCGACCTGTCGCAAAAAACAACTTCGCGCTCGCACCACCAACTCTCTCCTCCCTGAACAGATCTTCCTTTGCGCCCGACTCCCCGATCTCTGCGCATCCCGCACTGATACCCGCCTATTACATCAACGCCTTGCCCGTAAGTAGCCAGAAGACCGTTCCTTCCGTTTAGGGTTTCGTTTCTCTTTCTTCATTACAACTTGTTTTTCCTCCTGTTGCCAGATCTTTTCGTGCACTGATACCCGGTGTCCGCCTCTTCAACAACCATCGTCGTAGTCCTGTTCGACGGCATCATTTTTCCTCCACAATGGTTTCATTTCCCCCTTTGCTCTTTGACAGATACCCAACAACTCATGCACAGATCAACCCAAGGCTCCAGTGAATCATTTAGGTACCAGTGTTTGTTCTCCATAGTTGCGATCTTACAGATTCTCCTATCTGTTTTTGAAACGTTTTACATTTCGTTTATTAGAAAATCTAAAAGTACATATCTACAAATCGTTTTTCAATTCGTTCTTAATTTCGTTTCTTAATTCGTTTTTAAAACCGTTCTTGATTTCAGGTTTCAGTTTCAATTTTAATTCACCGTTTAGCTTTTAAATTCAGATTTGGGACTGAGTTTAGATATGGAACAACAACATGGCATGTCTAAGTGATGACAGTATAATTGCACGTATTATGAGTTGTTAATAACTACCGTGATTATGAGTTGTGAAATTAAACCGTCATGCTAGCCGGGCCTGTAAAAGTAAGTTGCAACTTTTATTAGTAATTATTATTTGATAATTATGAACAATAGTATAACTATGAGTTGGTAATATCACGACGGTATAGTTACAGGCCCGGCTAGCATAACGATATAATCAGTGGGGTTAATGTCAAAACAGATTAGCACATACCAACACCATTTTAAAGCTTTTAACAGGCCCATCTAGCATTATGTTGTTCATTCCTTCCCTCTAGACATATTTTTAAATCTCATGCTATAATTTCACAGCGAGCACAGTACCCCGTCAATTTTTGTGATTTACAGTTGAAGTTTTTTATACTCTCAATTCTAGCTCTCTCATGACTGTTAGGATGCCATCCATCACTTAAAGATCTCTACACAGTTTAAGCTTTTAAATACAATTCTCTCTTTTATAAAATGCAAATTGGGATTTATAGCATGACAATAAGTATATTAATTACAATATAAATTGATGTCCATGTACTTTTCCAATGCATTTCAGTCTTAAGATTCATTACATTTAGAGGCAACATGTCTGTGAAAACCAACGACATGTTTGAGGATGAAGCATGCCACCCAAGCATTTCCGAACGAATCAAAAAATTCCTAGAGGAGCCCGTGGTTCTCAAGGCAGTGAGCGTAAAGCCGGTCGGAAAAGTTGTACCTGAATCTAAGCCGAGGAATGCATCTTCCATTCTATGGAAGGCCGGTGTTATTGTTCTGATAACAAGGGCGGTCGTTGATTTCTCTGTTTGCATGACAATTGTGTTAAAGAGGGCAAACAGATGTGGATTAAAATGTCCCAGACATCCACCAGTAATGCAACGACCCACTTGAATCAATTGCATGTTGTCTTGTCCAAAAAGATGTTGACCGTCAATGCGAACATTGCAAAGATTAAAGAGCAGCTGGAATGTTTCCAAGAATCATTCTTAGCAAATCCAACGCGTTGGTTCCAGGTATATTTGAATATTTCTAAGTTAACATAAAGCTTGTTTAGCTGAATACACATTTACATGTTTAATGTTTTCAGTACGTGATTACTGCATGGGCCACCGAGCACTCTATCCCATTTAATGCATTCACCACTGATAGATGGAAGATTGTGGCCGGCAGACTACCTATAGGAGATGGTGGTTTGAAGAATATCAATGTTCCAAAACTCATGGTTGAGCAGTATATTTTCGCAAAGAATCTGATTCGTGTTGACATCCAAACGGCACGTGAGTGGTACCACAATGCGATCCCATTCATGGCAGTTAATATCGATTTGTACAGAAACAGATTCTCAAACCAGAAGTACGTGGCGTGCAGGATCAGCTACATAGTTCGCGGCCAGGACCGGAGTTGGAACGTGGCGGTCCGCCGTTATGCTCCAACTACAGATGAGCGCCGTATGCAACGTGCCTCAGATCTGATTATTCAGTGGGTCAGAGCCATCATGGAGGAGTACACCATTGTTATGCCCCAGGACGTGCTTACCAGTGCTACCGATTCTGGATCGGACATTAAACGAGCACTCGAGATTGTCTCCCCGACGCTGCGTGAGTGGTGTATCTCACATTTGACACATCTTGCATTGTCCGATGCGTTTGGAACGTGCCTGACGGCAGCAAACAGCAAAAATTCAGAGGCGCGTCGAATCATCAAGAAAGTCTGGAAAGTTGCAGAAGCTGTCAACAAAAGTGAAGATTTGCAGGCACTGTTGGATGCTATTCTTAATAGATTTTCATTTTGATAAATGTTCAGATTTTAGGATGGAGAAATATATTGGTTAGCAGAGTTAACTAAAGATTTCAAAGCTCTTTTTTTATAGTTTGAGGGTCTTTTTGTCATGGCGGTGATGGTCGTGAATGTGATGTTTATGAAATGTCGTTCATGAACGCTCGACCTCATTCAAGGAACTCCATCTATGTGGGACTAATCTTTTATAATTGTAGCTAAGTGAAATTGCAACAAAAAAAAAAATAGCTAACTATAGCTAAGTGGATTTGCAAAAATATTTTAAAGAAGCTAAATAAAGCTAAGTGAATTTGCAAAAAAAAATTAAAGTAGCTAACTATAGCTATGTGATAAAATAATGTGAAAAAAATAAAGCTAACTATATCTAGCTGGCCAGCTATAGAAGGTCTGAGATAGTCGCATAACCACCGTAACCACCTCTTGGAGGTTATAAAAGGAGCCTCAGCCCTCCTCATTTGTCACATTTTTCCTCCGTGCTTTCTTATTCCTCAGGCCAGAACTCTGCTGGAATTCTCCTACAAGGCACCGGCTCTCCACCGGAATTCTCCTACAAGCCACCGCCTCTCCACCGGAATTCTTCTACGAGCCACCGCCTCTCCACCGGAATTCTCCTACTAGCCACTGCCTCTCCATCGGAATTCTCCTACGAGCCACCGCCTCTCCACCAAAATTCTCCTACGAGCCACCGCCTCTCCACCAGGGATTCGTTCAAGTCCACCGCAAAAGAGCAGTCTCGTCAACCGCTCAGAGAAGCCTCTTCACACACTCCGCTAGCATCATTCTGCTCGTTCCGCCGCCGTGTTCAGCATTCACGCGACACCCATGAGAGCTCGCTATCGTCAGAAGCTATTAAATTCAAGCTCATCGAGCACGTGTATGCTCTCTCATCCCTAAATTATAACGAGTATCGTCATGTCACCCTCGATTCTGTAACAGATTTGTAACTAAGAGCGCATAGTGAAGTTTGACCAACACAGATCTGGCCACGTGATTTTTTACCCATTTGAGGGGTTTTTTCACGCTAAAACTGCCTTGTACATTTGTTCTCTTATTCTGTGACTGTTTGCACGTTCGACCGCTCCCAGGATAAGACGGTCTAATCTAGACCGAATTAGGAGCGCCGAATTTGACTACAACATTCGTAATTTTTTCTTGTCATCCGGACTAATACAAAACAATAAATATTGTACAGAAGAGAGCATATTTTTTTAAAAAAATTAAAATGCACGTACACATCAAATTCATTTACGAAAAGTTATTGATCTTCTCAAGATTATATAATGATCCTCAATATTGCATGCAAATTATTATTAATATATTTACTATATTTTATATGCAGCTATAGGTCCAGTTTGGGGGGGGGGGGGGGGGGGGGGGGGGGGGGGGGGCTTACTTTCAGGGTCAAGCGGTAAGGGGTTATGACCGCATGAATCGGGATTTAATTAAGTCCTGGTTCATGCGGTCATAACCGCTTGACCGGTGAAAATAAGTCCCCCCTAACGGAGCCATAACCTCGTGACTTACCATGAAGTCTTAGGTTTCGTTTGGCGCAACGTTTGAAGCTCTTCGTTTGGTGCGCACGGCGGGTAATCAAATGGCAGCTGGCGGCGGCGTTTGCTCCGTTTGCATCCGCCGCGTCATGTGAAATGAAGGAAAACGGAGGGATTTCAACCGCGGCCTTCCCCCTCCGATTTCAAAAGCTCTCTTTCTCCTCCCGCCGTCTCGGCAAAATGCCAAAGCAAATGAAGCCTTAATATTGGCAATCTCATCATAATTTATACAATATATAGTTTATTAGTGTTGACAAAACAATCATAATTTATATAATATGCACCTATCGTTATCAGAGAGTCGCTGTTGTGACAACTGGTGGGAAGTATCTTATTTACTTAAATAATAGAGATATTGTTCTTTTTTTAATTATTAAATGATTGTAAAATATAAAGAAGGAAAAACTTATCAGGCTTTTTACTTGGATACTAGACTACTTTTCCCATATATTGCATGCAAAGATTGCCTCCTTAAACCTCTAAATTTTTGAGGGGAGGGTCGTTTCTTCTAGATTTATAGACACAGTTGTCTTGATCAGTGACAGACACGTGATTTTCATCGAACTCGGGCATCAAGTAATTGATTTAGATTTTTGATAACCTGCTCACATGCTGGAGAACAATTATCCCTAAATTCGATTGTGTTAATGTATATTTGGATAAATATCGGGTTCGAAGACTTAACGGGTCGGTTCAGATACACGGATATATGATACTTGTAGTTACTCCTACGGTTTGCCTATTTATACCCACCTAGGGGCAATAGGTACGAGATTTCACTTAGATCTCCATCCGGATGCTTCGAGCAAAACCTAACATTCTCGAATCAAGCCCCTCTTGCTCGCGGTATTCCGTGGTGCTTCCTTCTGCAGAGTTCGATCTCGCCGCCTAGAGGAGGGAAGACGCCCCGCCGTCGATACTTCACTGGACCGGGAAAAGAAAGATCGTTACCCTCCTCCATCACTGTCGCCGCCGTTTCGCGATTTCTGGGCGTCGCCTACGTCGCCCATCGCTGGGAGTAGAGAAATCGTAACCCTAGTCGTTGCTGTGATCGTGGATCTGTTCCGCCGCCTTCATAAGAGATCGGGATATTTCTCCCGTCGTCGTCTCTCCCCTGCAGCTGTAGAGGTGGAGGAGTCTAGTCGTGGCGCTGCCTAGTGGAGGAGGGACCATCGCCTTGCCCTAAATCCCTCCAGGCGTCGAGTGACAGCCCAGGCGTCGAGTGACTGCCCAGGCGTTGAGTGCGTCGAGTCCAGCTCTAGGCGTTGAGTGCGTCGAGTCCAGCTCCAGGCGTCGAGTGCGTCGAGTCCAGCTCCAGGCGTCGAGTGCGTCGAGTCCAGCTCCAGGCGTCGAGTGCGTCGAGTCCAGCTCCAGCGTCGAGTCCAGCTCCAGGCGTTGAGTGTGTCGAGTGAATTAGCTCAGGCGTTGAGTGTTCCTCCAGGCATCGAGTGGGCCAGTCTTGGCATCGAGTGGCCTTGTTTGGCATCGAGTGACCACGTCTTGGCGTTGAGTGACATTGTTTGGCGTCGAGACATTCTGTTGACGTTCTGTGGCCCTCACAATGATGAAGGGGAGCAATTTCTCGTCTCCAGTTCCAATGCTCAAGTTGGAAAAGTTCACGGCCACCGAGTTCAACGATTGGAAGCTGAACACCCAGTTTGGGATGAAGTACCTGAATTTGTTCTAACAGTCCAGTTTGATCGTGCCGACGTAATAAGGACTGATGATGAGGCATAATGGGTTCACGATGAGGACTTTTGTCGTGATTACCTGCTGAATTGTCTATCATCCAGCCTGACAAAGACGTACATCAAAATAAAGACTACCAAGGAGATCTGGGAGATTCTGGAGGAGCACTTCAGGCAGGAGGAGGACCTCTCTAAAGCACACCTAGTGGACAAGTTTTATTCCTTCACGTTTGACGAGGAAAAAACTATTCTCCCTCGAGTATCGGAATTTGAAAACTTAGTCGATTCTCTGCATAGTGAAAATATTACTTTGCCTGATAGCTTTGTTGTTGGCACGGTTGTTTATAAATTATCTTTCACGTGGTATAATTTCAAAACTGAAATGTACCGCAAGAAAATGCAAGTTTATCTGAATGACCTCAAGCGTTTTATACGCATTGGGGATGAGAACAGTACAAGACACATCTTAGAAACTATTAGCAAGCAGAAAGCTGTGGCTAACATGATTTCAAGCTCTAAATGCGCTTTCCATCCTAAAAAGACCAAATTTCCCCACAATAGCTCATAGGTTGCAGGCCCAAGTAAAAAAATTAGAAATTTTAAGGGTAAGTGTTTCAACTGCAACAAGTGGGGACACAATGTATCTGATTGCAAGCTCCCTAAAAAGAAAAGGACCAAAGCACCATAAGAAGGCAACCAGGCCAATATGGTTAGCCTTGCTGAGCCATCCGACTTTGTTGCTTTGGTCGGAAACGCGAAGGCCAGCACCGAGTGGTACTTGGATTCGGGGAAACGTGCCACATTTGCAACAATGCTAATCTGATGACAGGGCTTACTGTTGTAAAAGAGTCTGTGACGGTGGCGAATGACGAGACAGCTGATGTGCTGAAGGTGGGGAACGCAACTCTGCTACTATCCTTTGATAAGACTTTAACTTTAAAGAACGTTAAATTCATTCCTTCATTAGCAACTACTTTAGTGTCTATAAGTTTGTTATGTGATGTTGAATGTCTTTTACTTTTTGTAGCAGTTGAGTAATACTGTTAGTTAACTCTCACTATTTTGTATGTGCATACGTCCAAAATAGGATGTACTGACTGAGTCTAGCAAACGAGATAGTTCAATAAGTTCTAACAAACTTAGTTACCTTTAAGACTCTACATGAGAGACTAGGACACGTGAACTATAAAATTTTTTTCCAAATAGCTAGAACTCACCAGATCACATTTGACACTAAAAACCTAACCTGAGAAATTTTAAGTGTGTGCTCAGACTAATATCACTAGGGACCCTTTTAGTGCGGTTACTAGGAGCACGACACCCCTAGAGCTTATATATTCCGATATATGTGACTTTAAAAATTTTGTCACTAGAGGAGAAAGAAAGTATATGATCACATTTATAGATGACTGTTCTAGGTTCTGTCATATTTATCTTTTGAAAACTAAAGATGAAGTATTTGAAAAGTTCTGTCTTTTCAAAACTAGGGTAGAAAACCAACTAGACATGAAGATAAAAAGGTTTAAAAGTGATAGAGGAGAAGAATACGTGTCCAGTGAGTTTAGATGTTTCCTGGTCTTTCAGGGAATCATAGTAGAAACCACTGCTCCTTACTCACCCCAATCAAATGGTATAACCGAGAGAAAAAATAGAACGATAACAGAGATTTTGAATTTTATGCTCCTCACTGCTGGCATGTCAACTAGACTTAAATCACATTGGGGAGAAGTAGTTTTAACTGCAAATCACATTCTAAACAAAGTTTCTCATGCTAAGTTAGAGGTTTTATCCTAGAAGCTTTGGTTTAAGAGACCCCCGTCTATAACTAGACTTAAGACCTGAGACTGTATAGCCTATGTTAGGGTTTTTACCCTAGAAGGTCTAAGCTTGGACCTAGGACCAACACTTGTGTCTACTTAGGTTGTGCTGAGGATAGTGCTGTAGATAGATTGTTAAATATTTCTAATAACATCATTATAGAATCTAGGGATGCGGTGTTCTTTGAAGATAAATTTCTTAAAAATAAGAACTTGTCACTCCCAAGTATGCAAACAACTATTACTAAGGAAGATCCCGAATCAGTATCGAGCACCTCCTATTTAGTTCAAGTAGATAATAGTGGTCTAGAGTTTAGAAGGACTTCGGTGAGAGAGAGAATTCACAGAACCTTCGGTAGTGATTTTGTCACTTACTACGTCAAGACTAATCCATCTACCTATAAGAAAGCTATGAGATTAAAGGATTCACTACTCTAGAAAGAAACTATAGATGAAGAGATGAACTCTCTACTTCAGAATAACACCTGGACGTTAGTTGATAAGCCAAAAGGGGCTAAATTTATAGGGTGTAAGTGGGTTCTAAAAATAAGCTTAATCCTGATGGTAGCGTAACTAAGTATAAAGCACGTCTGGTGGCTAAAGGTTTCACACAAGTTAGTGGGGTGGATGACTTTGATGTATACTCACAAGTATGTCACTTAGCAACCATTAGGATCCTCTTTGCTATTGCGTCTATTGAGAACTTTATTGTTTATTAAATGGATATTAAGACTGCGTTCTTGAATGGAGATCTGACCGAAGAGATATACATGAGCCAACCTGAAGGCTTCATAGTAGAAGGTCACGAAAATATGGTCTGTAAGTTAATTAAGTCGCTATACAGACTAAAACAACCACCTAAATTATGACATGATAAGTTTGACTATAGTGTAATGAACATGAGATTCATGTCGAGACTCTCTGATAAATGTCTTTACATACGTCATAGATCAAATAAAATCGCTATAATATGCTTGTATGTGGATGATATGCTGATTCTTAGTTCTGATCAATCTGAATTGGATGACGTTAAGTCAGGACTGATGAAGGAGTTTAGCATTAAAGACCTCGGTGTAGCTGAAATTATACTAAGCATGCAAGTGAGCTTTAGAAAAAATGGCATTTTCCTAAGTCAAAGACACTATATAAAATCCATGTTGGATACGTGTAGATATAGTGAACGTAAAGCATTAGAGATACCATATGATTATAACAATCGCTTAAATCCCAATGAAGGAGTTGCGGTTAGACAGTTAGATTATGCTAAACTGATTACATGTGAGCCTACAAAAAAATCCATGTTGTATAATATGGTCTGCATTAGACCTGACATAGCCTTTACAGTTAGTATGTTAAGTAGATTCACTAGTAATCCTAGTCAAGACCATTGGGATGCCCTCGATAGGCTAATGCGATACCTAAAGCACATCAAAAAGTATGTTTTATGTTACCATGGTCATCCTCCAGTCCTGGAAAAATATTCTAATGCATCATGATGCTCAGAAATAAACGACAACAAGTTCACTAGTGGATTTATATTCACACTAGGAGGAACAACTGTAGCCTGGAAGTTCAAGAGGTAATCATGTTTTGCACTATCTTCTATGGATTCCGAACTTTACGCTCTAGCCTCAACGAGAGAAGAAGCAGAGTGGATAAGAGATTTGGTGATGGACATTCCACTGTCGAGCCTGAAATTGGGTTCTGTTGCAGTTTACTGCAACAATCAAACTACTAAAATGATTGTTACGAACACTTTGTTCAATAGCAAAAGAAGGCATCTAAGAATGAAACAAGCCTGGTTGACCTCCCTCGCGAGTCAAGGTATTATTACTCTAATTGATGTGAGGTCAAAAGATGATGTTGCAGACGCTTTGACAAAAGGATTAAATATAGCTCTCACATTCAAAACATTGGGGAAGATGAGATTAAAGTTCATAAAAATATGAAATTTCCTCTTATGTTTATGTTTTAATGGTAAGAGCATATAACTGCAACATTCAAACATCTAATAACAGACTGAAAACCCCAAATAATTTCTTGATGAAAACTCAAGATGGTTGGATGCTAGTCATTCCACATTTGATGACTTAACATCTTTCTCATTGAAAGTTGAGTCGATAATTATTCAACTGAGAATAGAAAGTCGTTGTACGAGTTAATCTAACATTAATTATCATAGCATATTATTTCACATCTGATAATATTGCAAATGACGGTGTGCAAAGTTATATGATAAGATACATAGTGGTCACTAATGAGTAAAATAACAATGTGTGATTTATTAAAATCATAACTTGACTGGTCCTACTGAGATTAGATAGAGATGTTGACAGTGTTACTTCACTATTACTACAAGTACTAAACTCATTTAGATAAAACTAGTTTACTTTGATACGTCACTGCATATGTTTATGAATTCATAGAGTCTGACGAATGAAATTCCTTGCAGGCACTGACGAATATGGAGGAGAGAAAGTAGAGTTCGACATGGATGATGATGATCTAATCTCTGAGTAGAATTGTTATACGTTTTTGATATATTGTTATTTTGTTTTCAGATTTATTTATTCATGAGTAGCACTGTATGTTTTGATGTTCATGTTACTATTTTTTGGTAAACTCCTACTTATATTTTACTATACTAACTCTTATGAAAATATGTAAAGTCGAATTTTTTTTTCCAGTACTCTTTATTTTCTGCACTTCGAGACGTACACGTTATTTGTCACAAATATATGAGCAGATTGTTAATGTATATTTGGACAAATATCGGGTTCGGAGGCTTAACGTGTCAGTTCGGATACATGAATATCTGATACTCGTAGTTACTCCTAGGATTTGCCTATTTATACCCACCTAGGGGCAACGTGTAGAAGATTCCACCTAGATCTCCATCTGGATGCTTCGAGCAAAACCTAATAGATTGAATTCTAAATGAAAGCATTTTGGATAAATTTCACTATTGTTAGGCTATGTTCATCCCCTTTTCATCATTTCACATCCGGTATGGTAATACGGGTTGTTTTCATGGTTTTTGGTTTTCCCTATCCCGAGAGATAGACGCAAACAGTCTCCCGTGAGAGCAAAAAAAAGTTGAACGTAGAATGGTGGTGATTATGATGGACATCTTGATCTTTATTGTTGTTTTGTCAGATTGATGGAAATTAATCCTAAGACCATGAGACCTTACGTACAAAGTTGTTGATATTTTACTTCCAACTTATGTGCAATAGCATGAACCATTATTTCTAAATTAGAAGGCAACTGCAAGAAGATCTTAGAGGGCTTGGGGATCCATCTTATTTTCAATGTTTCAAAACTATTGCAGAAAGTTCCTATATTATATTCCTCAAAAATGTTTTGCAATGAAGAAAAGTATATATTTCTTCTTGGCCGTGATGAAGTCTGGTTCAGTGTTAATGAAATAACTATTGTTGTCCCTAAGCTGTTGGCGATGGGGGCTGATCCAACTAGATTGATGGCTAAGAACATCGAAGGTGGTCGGTCATGGACAGAGATCCCACTGCACACTCGAGAGTTCGTTGATTAAGACCCCCCTCTAGAATTGACCTTGAGGCTCCCATTTTCATGGTTAGAAGAAAGAGAGCCTAGATAGTGTGAAGAAAATCAATTAGTCTTCATTGTTCTCAAATCATACTAGAAGTTGAGTCACTTTTGAAATTTTTTATTCACTTAGTGAAAAAAAACTCAAAATAATAATATAAGCATCGTAATCTCTCATATATGATAAAATATGTATTATTTAATACATTTATCAATAAAAATTATTTATTTCATTTATGATATATGAATTTAAAATATAAATCTATATCATTATTTTATAAGTTATGATATGTTACATTCATTTAATATTATAAATATTTAATGTTATTTCTGTTAAATATGTAATAAATACTATATTAATTATAAAATTAACTATAACATATTGTGACGTTTAGTCCTTAATAGTTGCCAAAGACATAATTTTGCGAGATATGTGTTACGAATATCTCTTGAGGCACCACTATGTGGGGGTAGTCGCGAAGCCGTGACTTTGAGATTTGGGCTGAGCCCTAATAACCGCCATGAAAATCAAGGGATGTGTTACAGACTAACTCGATGCCCCGGTCGGACCGGATTTACTTGAACCGTCTTAGCTTACGGAGTGGTCGAGCGCGCATACATTCAGTGAAAATAAAAGGTTGACACAAGATGTGATGACGTGGAAAAACCCCTCAACCAGGTAAAAAATCACGTGACCGAATCTATGCCGGTCAAAGACCACTAGCTGTTTGCGGTTACAATGTCAACGGAGAATCGGGGGCGACAAGCCGCTCCCCGTTACAACTTGGTGGGTGAGAGAGAGATTTTCGCTCCCAACGGGCAACAGGCCGCGCCGCGGGAGCGCCTTGGACACTAGAATCCGAGCAGTGGTTCTGGTGCTTGGAATTTTGGAGAGCGGCTTCGGCGCTTGTCTGCTTGCAGTGGTCCTCTTCCTCCTTCTTTCGTTCGTTCTGGAACTTGGGTGTTTTCCTGCTGGTGGAACACTGGTGGCTCGAGGTGGCTGGAGGATGATCCGAGGGAGGAGTCCGGCAGAGCTATCACCTGAGGAAGAAGATAACCGGGAGCCAAAAAGTGAATTATGAGGACGCCCTGGGGCACCTTTTATAGCCTCTGGGAGAGGATTATGGCGGGCCCCACCACTAACTTAGTGGGTTAGTGGATGGTTACCCACCAGATCGGATGGCGAGGTAGGCTCACCACGATCGGACGGCGGGCAAGCCGTCAACGGTGGTGGGGCGGGCGGGCGGGGGCCTGGCCAGCGGCAAGGTTGGCGGCAAGGTCAGCCGCTAGGCCGGCGGAAGTGCCCCGGCCGGCTGCCGCGACCTGGCCGGCGACGGCCTGGACGGCGGCGACGGCGGTTTCCCCTTAAAGGGGGGCATTTTTTTGGTGGAGAGAGAGGGAGTGGGCCCTCCCCCCATGTTTTCCTCATTATGGGGAGTTCATGAGAGGTTGAGTTTGACTAGTCAACTCCATGATCTCCCACTTTGGGAGGAGATCATGAGAGAATCCTCCTTATAAATGGTGGTTTAACCCATCAATTGTCCCCCAAATCCTTATTGTTGGAGAACGAAGCGAACAAGAGAATAAGGATTTTACTGCTGCCTTCTTCCTCCCTGCTGTCATGAAAACCTCCGACGAGAAGGCGGAGGAGGTGAAGGGCGGTGCTTCGAAGGTACCTAGAGTAAATTGTCGAAGGAGAGACGGCCGGCGAAGACGCCGAAAAAGGCCGAGGGAGGCGCTCGCCTATACAGAGCTAAGGAGCGCGGCCGGAATCACGCGTCCAGCCCCTTGCGGGTGAGCGTGCGTGAGTGGGCAAGCCCCGGGCGGTGCGCGCGGGTGCGTGCACAGTTAGCCATGCGCGCGGGCTCACACGGGTGCACGCGGTCCTGGCCGCGCGCGCGGGTGCACGTGTACCAGGCCGCGCATACTTATCTGTGCACGCGCACATGTCCGATTGCGGGTGTGTGCGTGCAGGTGCGCGCGCACCTGTCCGATTGCGATTATGCGCGTGCATCAGGCTGCGTGTGCGGGTGCGCGCGCACCTGTGCACGCACGGGCTCGCGCGCACCAGACTGTGCGCGCGGGTGCGCGCGGATGCATGCGCGGGTGCGCGCGAACCATGTCGCGCGCAGGTGCACACATACCTGTCCGTGTGTGCGGGCGGGCTCTTCCTTGGTTGTGTGCATTCTTGTCCGCGGGTGCGCACTCGGTTTGCGCGTGGTTTAGGCTGCATGGGCTTGGATGCATGACTCCAAGCCATACTTTATTTTTTATTAGGCAAACCTGATTCTTCTATCTTTTGTGTTGTGTAGATCTCGAAGCGTTCTTCTGGTCCGATGCACCTGCGCTCCTCTTTGACCGATGATGGTGTTGAAATCTTGAGGAAGAAATATGGGTTTCCTGCTGATTTGGAGGTGAGTATTCCACGTTCCGAAGAGCGAGTCCAGAATCCCCCTCGCGGCTGGTTGATGATTTGCGAAGTTTTCCTGAGGTCTGGCTTCCGCTTCCCGCCATGCGAGGAGGTGATCGAGAACTTGAAGTTCTGTGGGGTGCCGATTTCTCAGTTTATCCCGATTGGGATTGCCCGAATTTGGGCTTAGTTGCCTTTTTTCGCGAGCATGGAGGGCGATTTTCCTTGGACCAGTTTCGAGATTGGTGCGACGTCCACTCCGATGGCGGCGAGCGGGTAGAGGTCAGCAGTAACAAAAGTTTGTTGGAGTTTGAGGCTCACAAAGATCACCGACATGGGAATACTTTGTTTGGATATGTTAGGAATTAATGGGGCCTTCCCGAGGCGTGGGACATGCTTCCTGACCGCTGTCGGCGCGTGAGAGGGAAGAACAAGAATTTTCTCCGGCGCTTGGGTTTCTAGAGCCTCGTGAACTAGCCAACCGTCTATTTAATATTTTCATCTATGTGGAGGAGAAGCGCTTGCTGCGGTGTGATATCTCTTCAGACGCATCTCAGATTATTGGGACTTATCAGGGAGGGGGCCGAAGAAGAAAGCTGTGGCGGCCCCTCCTGGTGACCTTGATACAGTGGCGGCGACAACTCCCTCTGATGTCTGTACTGAGTCGACTCCTGAGGTGCAGATACTTGCGTCCCAAGTTCCTCATGTGTCTTCGGAGACAGAGGCTCCACGGATGTCCTCTTCTTTGAGGGCAATGAGTGATGCGGTAAGCGCCTTGATTTGTTGTAAAGATTCCTTTTTTCATTTTTTCTTTGTTATTTGGTGCTAACTTCGACCTTTTCCTTGTGCAGATAAAGACCCCGGCCCAGATTGCGGTAACATGGAATGACCATTATGTGAGTTTGAAAGATGGGTATCTTGCACTTCAGGAGAAGCTCCGGTCGACGTCGAGCTCGCTTGCCTCCTTAAAGGAGGAGCATGATCGGGATATTGCGGGGTTTCACCGGATCAGGTCGGGGCAGAAATCCGAGCTAGAGGACTCACACGCGGCTCTAGAGGTGGAGAAGACCCTGGTGGAGAGGACCACCCTGATGTTGAAGCATTCGAAGGAGGATACTTCGGGCTTGGAGACCAAGTTACAAGTGGCACGGGAGGAAGCCACTGGCCATGAGACTCAGCTTCGGGCGGCGAAGGCCCAAGTGGAGATGCTGTCTTCTAATGGCCACGTGTCAGAGTTGAAAGCTGCGGGACTTGCGGAGTACCTGAAATCATTGGACTACATGCGAGACCGTTGCCTGATTGTCGAGGAGGTTCGTGACGAGATTTGGTCCAAGGAGTTGGAGCCTCAGATGGACGATGTTCGTGAGTTAGCACTCCGGCGCGGTGTCTCGAAGTCCTTCTGTCTGGTCAACAAGAGCTTGGGATGTGACACATCCGGCTTCAACTTTGCAGATGTTTTTGAGTATGAGCGTCCTGAATCGGATGCCGAGGATGATTAGTAGTCTTACATCTTTACAGTTGTGTATTTGTATTTTGTTGTTTAGTTAGTCATAATGTATTATGCCTTTTGTTCAGCATTTGTTGTTGTTGCCCTAAGGTGCTGATTGCCCCTTTTGAATAATTCCATCTATTTCGTATGACATTATTTTCTTTATGTCATCTTAGTTGTTTTGTTTGCACAGCTCAGGTCCGCGACTTTGTTGCGAAAGGGGGCATACCCTTGCGAGGTTGTGCGAGTCAGGCTCGCGACTTAGTTTGCACGGCTCAGGTCCGTGGATTTGTCGCGAAATGGGGGTAGGCCCTTGCGAGGTTGCCCGAGTTAGGCTCGCAGCTTAGTTTGCACGGCTCAAGTCCGCGGCTTTATCGCGAAAGGGGGCAGGCCCTTGCGAGGTTGCATGAGTCAGGCTCACAGCTTTGTTAGCACGAGGGTATCTCGTGACTTAGTTATGAGGGGGGAAGGCCCCCACGAGGAATTTGAGTGTGTCGTCTTTCCTGTTTGAATATACAGGATTTGCAGCAACATAGTGCAATACTTGAATAAAGATAACTTGCACGGGACCAAGCCTGCGACTTACACACATCATAGAGTCTTTTTGTTAAAGAATGCATTGCACAATTAGAAAAACATAAAGCAAGAAATCATTGATAAAATCGGCGCAGGTTTTGCGCATTTCAAGTGCGAGGGAGATTCTTTCCTTTGACGTTTCGCATCTTGTATGTCCCTGGTTTCACCATAGCCGTGACGATGAAGGGTCCTTCCCAAGTTGGAGATAACTTGTCGTCATGCGTTCCTTTCCCAGCCGCTTCTAGAGTGCGGAGGATCAAGTCTCCCACATTGATCGGTCGGGGCTTCATTTTGTGATTGTAATAACGTGTTGTGCGTTGCTGGTAGGCTGCGGTGCGGAGAGCGGCTTCTTCATGGATCTCGAAGATTAAATCCAGATTATCTTGGAGAGCATCGTTGTTCGTCTGGAGGTTGAAGTTGGAAACCCGGGGCTTGGAACGCCGATGTCGACCGGGATGATAGCTTCAGTACCGTAGCAAAGATTGTACGACGTTTCTCCTGTAGGGGTTCTCTCTGTTGTCCGGTATGCCCACAACAAGTTGGGGAGCGCGTCGACCCACTGCCCCCAGCGTCTTCAAGTCGCGCCTTTAGTCCCTTCAGAATGGTTCGGTTGGTCACCTCGACCTGCCCATTGGATTGGGCGTGCGACACAGCCGTATGCCGCAAATCGATCTTTAAGTCCTCGCATAGCTTGGTGAAAGACCTTCCTGTAAACTGAGTGTCATTGTCAGCGATGATAACTGCGGGTATGCCAAAGCGGCGGACGATGTTCTTCCAAACGAATTACTTTGCGTTCTCCTCAGTAATCTTGGCAAGAGGCTCCTCTTCTACCCAATTGGTGAAGTAGTCGATGAACATGATGATGAATTTCCTTTGTCCCGAGGCTTGAGGTAAAAGGGCCGAGGAGGTCTATCCCCCACTGTGCGAATGTCCAAGCTCCTTGTAGCGTGGTAAGGGCAACGAGAGGTTGTCGGGGAATGTTGGCATGCAGCTGGCAACTTTTGCATCTCTGGACGAAGTCTGTCGCTTCCTTTTTCATGGTTGGCCAATAAAAGCCCTGGCGCAGGATTTTTTGGGTCAAGGCCTTTCTGCCCAAATGTTCTCCGCAGACCCCTCCATGGACTTCGCAGAGGGTATATTCAGCGTCAGTCTCTGCTAAACACTTCAGGTAGGGTCCTGCAAAGGACTGCTTATAAAGTTCTCCATTGATCAGCGTGAAGGTGGCTGCCCTCATCCTTAGGCGACAAGCCTCCTTTTGATCTTCTGACAGCTGTTGGTTCTCTAAGTAGTCTACTAACAGTGTGATCCATGATCCCTTTGATTCTTCGATCTCTGCCACCTCCCACGATCCCTGGATATTGGGAAAGATAATTTCTTTAACCTGACGTCTTCTTGATTGATTGCGAGAGGGCGATGTGGCTAGCTTTGACAGGGCGTATGCTCGGTTGTTCTGCTCCCAAGGGATATGGAGAATTTGGTCTTGCGGTATCTGAAGCAGGAGAGATTTCATAAGTTGAAGGTACTGGACAAGCTGCTCACTTTTCGCTTCATAATCATCATCCACCTGGGAGACGATGAGTTGTGAGTCGGAGTAGATTGTTAACCTCTTGGCATAGCAGTCGATGGCGAGCCTGAGTCCTGCGATTAAGGATTCATATTCTGCTATGTTGTTAGTGGCAGGAAACTTCAACCGGAGCCCGTATTCCAAAGTGACGAGCTCTGGGCACAGTCCTCAGTGGTGTGTCCCGTAGTTCGATGAAACTCGAAATATTTTGACTGATCGTTTCTGGGGTTATAGGCTGGTTGCTTGGGCTGATGTAATGATGGCTCATTTTGAATGTCATATAGTACATTGGTGCATGTAATGTTGAGGGGATATAATCCCTGGGTGGTTGATCTCTCTGATGGTTTTGTCGGCGTTGCCCATTTCGGCGCTCTTCTCGGAATCTTCCTTCTTGATGCTTAGGGCCCGACTTCTTGTCTCTCTTCCGCTGCACGAGGTCAAGATAACTGGGGATAATTTCTCTCATCAGTGCTGAGTAGAAGCTGCTAGGGCGGAGTCCTCCAAGGAACACCCCCCGCAACAACTCAGGGTCGACTCCCGGAATCTGACGGGCTTCTGAAATGAAACGTCGGAAGAAGTCCTTCAGGGTTTCTCCTTCGTTCTGGCAGATTCTTGACAACTGGGAGGGGTTGCGGACGATCCTGCGATTGGCGATGAACTGATCGACAAACTGCCTTGTCAGCTCTGTGAAGTTGGCGATAGTATCGACCCTTAATGAATGGAACCATGTTCGGGCCTGCCCTTTAAGAGTGGCTGGAAACACTTGGCAGAGAAGCTGGTATGGAGCATTATAGATTCTCATAATGGTGGTGAAGCGGTTGACATGTTCTAACAGATTATCGGTCCCATCAAACGTCTCAATGTTCGGAAGCTTGAATCCGTATGGGATTGAATGGTAGAGGATTTGTGGTGCCAAAGGAGAGCCCTGGCAGAGCGGTTGGCGGGCATGAATATTTCTTCTACCTGCATGGAGATATTCTTCAGCGATGACTTCTCGAATTTCCTCCCGAGTAAATCTTTCAAGCGGAGGAAGGCGGGCGTCATTGACGGGGTTGTGATGAAGATGGTCTGCTCCCACCCCTCTCTGGGTCGGGTGAGTGGAACTGGCGGCTTCGGAATATTCTTTGGGTCCTTCCTACCTTGAAGGAACTTCTTGGGCCCTGCACTGATTCGGCTGTGGCGGAAGGTTAGCTGGTGCTGGCGGTAGCAAGGGAGCAGGAGGTGATCCTAGGTTTCGGAGCAGGGTGAGCATTTAGGTTTGTTGCTCTTCCATCTGGCGAACACGCCCCTCCAGGGCGGTGACGGGGGAGAAAGCGACTTCAGCCGTCAGTGGCACGTCCACCAAAGAGTGGGAGCATGTGGGTTCGTCGTGTCCGCCAAGGGCGGATGCTTTAGTGGTGAGGGCGCTTCTTTTTGCCATTGAGGCTAAACTTGGAAGCGGAAAGGATGGTGATCTTGTTTTCTAAAGGATGTTGGGAATCGTGGTTCTCACAGACGGCGTCAAACTGTTGCGGACTAACTCGATGCTCCGGTCGGACAAGATTTACTTGGACCGTCTTAGCTTACAGAGCGCTCGAGCGCGCGCACAGTCAATGAAAATACAAGATTGACACAAGATGTTATGACGTGGAAAAACCCCTCAACCGGGTAAAAAACCATGTGACCAGATCTGTGTCGTTCAAAATCCACTAGCTGTTTGCGGTTATAATGTGCACGGAGAATCGGGGGCGACAAGCCGCTCCCCGTTACAACTTGGGGGTGAGAGAGAGATTTCCGCTCCCAACGGGCAATAGGCCGCGCCGCGGGAGCGAATTGGACACTGGAATCCAAGCAGTGGTTCTGGTGCTTGGAAGTTTGGAGCGCGGCTTCGGCGCTTGTCTGCTTACAGTGGTCCTCTTCCTCCTTCTTTCGTTCGTTCCGGGACTTAGGTTTTTTCGTTCGTTCCGGGAAGTTAGTGGAGGATGATCCAAGGGTGATGTCCGACAGAGCTATCGCCTGAGAAAGAAGATGACCATGATCCAAAAAGTGAATTATGAGAAGGCTCTGAGGCTCCTTTTATAGCCTCCGGAAGAGGATTATGGCGGGCCCCACCACTAACTTGGTGGGTAGTGGGTGGTTACCCACCAGATCGGATAGCGAGGAAGGCTCACCACGATCAGACGCGGGCAAGACATCGACGGTGTGGGGCGGGCGGGCTGGCGGCGATCTGGCCGGCCGACGACGCCCTGGCTGGCTTCGGCCTGGCCTACGGCGTCCTGGCCGGTGGCTGCGGCCTGGCCGGCGGTTGCGGCCTGGCCTGCAACTGCGGCCTGGCTTGCGGCTGCTGCGGCCTGGCCGGTGGCTGCGGCCTGGCCTGCGGCGACTTGTCCGGCGGCTGCAGCCTGGTCGGCAGCCGCGGCGGCCGAGCCGGCGGTGCCGCCCGGCGGCGGCGGCGACGGTTTCCCCTTAAAGGGGGGCGGTTTTTTGGTGGAGAGAGAGGGAGTGGGCCCTCCCCCCATGTTTTTCTCATTATGGGAAGTTCATGAGAGGTTGAGTTTGACTAGTCAACCCCATGATCTCTCACTTTGGGAGGAGATCATGGGGGAATCCTCTTTATAAATGATTGTTTAACCCATCAGAATGTGCATTGCCATTAACGTGCCCATCACCATAACCCAAAGAATGACCAATCTAATGTGTGCTTATTTTATCTATTGGCCAAAAAAATATAATTCAAGACTTCTAGCACGTTATATTCTTCAATAGAGATGATATGTACTAAGTATAAGTTCAAAGTAATCATTCCGCCTGTATCTATTGCATTAGATACAACTGGATGAAGCAAATATTATTTATTTATTATAATATATTATATAACATTATTTGATATTTTTCGCTTTTGTGGAGGATTGTTGGAATTATTTATTCACTTAATGGAGAAAAGCTCAAAATAATAATTTGAGCATTGTAATCTCCCACATATGATAAAATATGTATTATTTAATATATTTATCAATAAAAATTATTTATTTCATTTATGATATATGAAATAAAAACATAAATCTATATCATTATTTTAAAAATTATGATATGTTACATTCATTTAATATTATAAATGTTTAATATTATTTTTGTTAAATATGTAATAAATGTTATATTAATTATAAAATTAACTATAGCATATATAATAATATATATTATTTTATCAAAGAAAAAAACGATTTCATGATACAAACATTAATAATAATAATATATAATTAATATTTACTATTAATTATCATAATTTAATACATTTATTATTTAGTAACTTATGAGTTGATCTTTTAGCTTATAAATAGCTCTCAAAATATGATACTCACATACATAATATCTTCTCATCTTTCTCCTAAACTTTTATATCTCCATTATATTTTCTAGATATTTTATGTTTGCTTCATCCAGTGGAAGTTCGGGTGCTTTGTTTTTCTTCGCTGTTCGCGCACATCGGAGTTTCGATATCTAGCCAGGTGTTGTATCTTGGAGAAGAGAGCATCGGTTGAAAGCCCTGCCGGAGGGTGGTGTAACTTCTTTAGGGCAGTGATCGCATGTCTTACTCAGGCTCAATTCCTTTTTTAACTCTTTATTGTATTTAATTTCAAGAATTTCTAAATATATGTCATTCATTTTGAAAAATATTATTAATTTTATGTTATTTATTTTCAAAGAAAAATTATAAATATTTTTTATTATAAAAGTAAAATTTCTAACAATTACTGAATAGTGAAAGCTTCTCTCTTGCAAGGAACTGTCCTTCTCTTGTGATTGGCCAAGGCAACCCGTGCATTGGCAGAGTTGAGATTGACACTTTGCCCACGATAAATATGGGTGATTGAGTGAAAGTAAAGTACTGAGATAAAAAGACAAATATGACCAAGTAAATGGAAGATTTGCCCTTGTGAATAACGAGGATTATGCATTTGGTCTTGGAATGGAGCTAAGAGTGGTGGAAAGAGCAAAAGTAGTGGATCAAGACAAGTTTAACTAAGTTGCTAGCTTCTCGAAGACAAAGTTGAGGCTTCTAAGTCGGGGTGTGTAGCATCTTGATATGGAAAGGAACATCTTGACAAGGAAGGGAGCATCTAGGTAGGCATCGTGCGACATCAGGGAAAGAAGAGTGAGGGAAGAGGGAAACAATCATGCTACACTAGCTCGTCCAGAGCATACAACGAGATGGATGATTATGCTGGCTAGATTTGTTTCTAGGTCAGACTGTCATCTCGGAGGCGCACGAGAAGCTTTGCTGGCGCTTGCGGAAAGCGGGTTAGCGAGCCACGAATGTGTTTTTTGGGTCTTGCTGTGGAAAACTTTTTCAGTGCGGGTAGCATTCCTAGCTTTGGGAGCGAGTAGCCTGCTCGCCGTTGGATGACAGATCTAACCATCAGCAATAAAGGCGAGTAAAAAATTTAAAAAAAGGCGAGTCAACACTTTGATCGGACGACGAGCAGGATTGATCCAACGGCGAGCAGGCTACTCGCGCTCATTCCTCTAGGAACGCTACCCTTAGCCAAAAATTATTTCTTGTTGTGGCACTGCTTTAAGAACTATGGTAGTGATATGATGGTGACATGAAAGAGTGTGATTTGACGAGGAATCTTAATCATTAATGTCAAATCTACTCATGCATCACTAACATTTATGAAAATAGATTTGCCTAAACATGATGAGGATAATATATTATTTTGAGTAATTTTTAGGCACATGTGGGTACGTAGAGGTATGTGCAATACATTTTTTGTCATTGGATTTGAGATCTAACCGCCAACATTAAAGGGAGCAAAAAGTATTTAAAAATAAGCAGGACTTTTTGTTGATCGGATGGCTCGCAATGCATCGCGGGCACCATCCTCCACATACCCGCGTGTATGTAAAAATTTTCGTATTATTTTAGTCCAAACACCTCCCGTTGGAGGATTTTAAAAACGTCACTCAAAGATCATCATGTGATCATCTTTGAAATCTCAACGGAGATCACAGTGTTTCAGCTCGATCAGCCGGTGATCATCACTTGGCTCGAGATAATTCCACATCATCCTAGAGGTGCAAGTTGAGTAAAGCCGACTCGAAAGCTCGATGAGTTGGCTCGAAAAAGCTCGACTCGAGCTCGAGCCTGTGGAGCTGGAGCTTGATTACGAGCTGAGCTCGAGCTCGCGGATATTATTGTTCATGAGCTCGCGAGCTTTTTATTCCTATTTTTAAAAAAAAAAAATTAAAAATATAAATAAAATCAGGCTCATGAGCTAAAAAGCTCGTGAGCAGCTCGAGCTCGAGCTCGATAAGCAGGCATTGAGCTCGAGCTTGAGCTAGGACAAAATGAGCTCAACGAGCTCGAGCTCGAAATGATTTGCTCGAGCTCGAGCTTGAAAATTTTGCCAAACTCGACTCGGACTCGACTCATTTGCACCTCCTACATCATACTAACAATTTCCATATTTTGAGCAAGGCAGGAATGGTTTTCTCATTTTCTAGGAAAGGAATTAATTGAATATTTTAGTAGTAATTTACTTTATATATATACAAGTGACAGGCACGGGCCTTCGGCCCTGGGGGCATTCGGCGGGGGTGCGACAATCGGCAGGGTCCGACATTCGGCGGGGTGCGACATTCGGCGGGATGCGAGATTCGTCGGCGGTGCGACATTTGTCGTGGGGACGACATTTATCGTGGGCGGCGATATTTGTCGTGGGCGGTGACATTTGTCGTGGGCGGCGACATTTGTCGTGTACAGTACCCGCCCGCAACATATACATATGAGTACTCAAAATGACCGTAAAAAAATATAAATCAAGAATATAATTTTTATTTTGTAAAACAAATTATATTTTAACGTTAAAACATTAATATTTCTTTTGTCATTTCTAGCTATAGGCCACAGGTTTAGGATACCTAGTATTTTTATTTTTTGTATTTAAATATTGTAAAGTTGTGTAATTACCTAAAAGAATATTGACTTTATAATATATTAATATAAAGTTATGTATATTTGTGTAATTATGAATACAACTATAAGGACAATATAGAGAGATTTGCAATGTTTCACCAAAGATTAGTTTTCGTATAATAGTATATATATATATATATATATATATATATTTATTATATATATAAGCGAATCAAAAGAAACTTGGTTTAACAATTGAACTATCTAAAATACCCTCCATAAATACTCATTTCTTTCAAAATCTACGATTTTTTGGTCTTTTACTAATCCCCACACAAATTTTCTCTAGCGAGCACCAGAAGCCCTATTCACCCGTGCTTTCATTTCATATCACCCCTCTCTTCTTCGATCCCACAGCTTATCTGATCCCACTCCTTGGGATCTCTGCACCGCCTCCCTTGTGCATGTAAAAGCTTTGCCCCCTCATCTCTGCGCATCAACTCTGTATCCAGGAATGACGAAGAAGGTCGCCCCTAGCCGTCGACTCCTGCGCCTTTCCACTTCTCTGGGACTTTTGAAGAAGCTCCCCGCCAATGCTCCTACAAGTTTATTCACCCGTGCTTTTGACTGAGTGCAGTTTGCAGGAGCCTACATCAGCATCAGCTGCAATCTTCCCTCTATCCTGCTTCCATACTTTAGCATGGACCCGTTCTCTGCTTTCTCCAAGCTTTACTTTATTTCTTTAAACTCAAGTATAATATTCAACCAATTTTTTATATGCTCATAATCTGTTTGTTGTTATGCCCAAGAGACAGGAGGCCCTAAAGGTGGCCATTGAGGCTACTGTTGGAGAGAAGAAGGACTGTTTGTTCTTCATCTAGGTCAATCTCTTTATTTAAAACTGCTATATCCATATATGAGCTCTATTTTATGTCATTTAAAATACTTCTTTAGTTTAAACATGCCATGCTCTTTGCCTGGCTTGCATCATGGATTGCTTAGGTTATTCCAGAAGAAGATTTATATCACAACCATTTAGTGCACTTCATCATTAGTTTTTGCAACAATTAATTAAAGCTCTTGCCTTCTTATATTTTTTTTGTTTGAAAAAACACTACAAATTATTTTGTTTTTTTTGAAGTGTTTATATGTTTTTATGTTGCATGTGTTATTGTTTGCACATATTATGATTTCGTGGCTAGCCATCGACATATCAATGGGTGTATTTGATATGTCACAAGTATAGTTTGAAAATACTACTGCTATGGGACCCGGGCTTCGGCGACCACATATTAATGGGTGTAATTGATATATGCCGAAGGTCGCTGCCCCGCCGAAGGTTGCCTCCCTCGCTATAGGTCGCCTCCCTGCCAAAGGTCCCTCATCGCTGAATGTTACGACCCCCACAGAACGTGGCCGCCCACCGACGAAGATCGCCTCCATTGCCGAATGTCGCCGCCTCCGCCGAATGTCGCCGCCCCCGCCGATTGTCATGGCCCCCGTTGAATGTCGCTGCCCCCGACCAATGTCGCCGCCCCCGATAAATGTCGACACCCCGACCAATGTCGCCGCCCCGCACGGGGTCCCCCGTGCACGACTGCTTGTATATATATATATATATATATATATATATATATATATATATATATATATATATATATATATATATATATTATAGAAAGATATATTGATAGCTTTTAAAAGCCATGAATTTAAAATCCATCAAATTAATCCCAGACTTTGATCAAGTTAATAAGGGCTGCAAATAAAAATTTCTCTAAAATAACTTTCTCAGACGCTACAACAAATCCCGATGCCCCCCCATCTCGCCCGCCCCAACTCCTGCTTCCCCACGCCGCCGCCGCCAACCTTACCGGTGCTCACTGACGGGTTCGACGGTCCCCGACAAACTCCCCAGGGTTCTCCGCTTTAAAAATGTGGCTGATGATGTTGAGAGTTATGATGCTCCAAATATCTTCGCAGTGACGTCTCAACTCTCTTTTTGGATGGTGCAAGCGAGAGAAGGGGAGACATGGAAATGATGTAGATTTGGGTTAGGGTTTTACTGTAATTTTGAGGAGGAGGAGGAGGAGGAGAAGTTGCAGGGATGAAGTTTAGGGAGCAACTCTGAGCTCTGGTAGATCATGCTTTAGAAAATTTATCATAATTATTCCACTTCGACGGTAATTTTATTAAGTAGTTTGGAGTTTTTTTGATCGAATCTGTTGGATTTTGATGATAGGAGAGTGAATCTGGCTTCTGATTTAGGGTGAAATGGAGAGCCATGGATTTGGGGCGAGTGGTTGTTTCGATAATGATGATCACTATCTATATATGTTGCTTGCTAATTAATTAATTAAAACTACTCGGGATTGATGTATGGATTTCTTCAGGAGAGTCTAAAAAGTGGTGATTATTCGGCCGATTTTGCCAAGATATGAGTTACAGTAGAGATGATAAGGAGGAGAAGTAGCTGGGGATATTAAGCATCTCGGACTGAAGAAAGTGGCAGATAAAATCAATTCAGTAAGTCGGTCCTTTGACTGCAACAATACTTTTCCAGTAGTAACAAAATCTAAATAAAGACATATTTTATTGTTTCAAAAAGATAATCATTACATAAGCATGCCCCCTTATTTATAGAAATATGGGGAGATGAGAGAATACAACAACCGATGTGAGACTAAATATAAGTCGGGCGGCCTACGTGGTTTGACATGGTCAAACTGCCCATTATACAACAAATAATAAAACACAATCGACAACTAGCAAAGTCACCTGTCTGCCAGGGAAGACCACTGATACAGGCCGCCAGACCGCAACCGCGGGTTGTCACCAGACCGCAGTTGCGGCTACCCACCAGACTGCAGCTGCTGCAAGCTATTGGACTGCAACCGCGGGTTGCCACCAGACCACAGTTGAGGTTAACCATCTGTCCGCGGCTGCGGCTTCAACCAGACCGCTGCGGCTCCATCCAGACCGCTGCGGCTAACCGACAGACCGTTGCTGCGTCATTCAGACCGCTGTGGCTAACCGACAACCCGCTACTGCGGCTTTCTGCCAAACCGTTGCGACTTCCTTCAGACCGCTGCAGCTAACCTCCAGACCACTGTTGCGGCTAACTCTCAGACCGCTACTGCAGCTTTCCACCTGACCGCTGGACCAAACCGCTAGGTCGCTGAGACATGAAGACCGTTGCGGCTAGACATAAGTCTGTCCGGTCTCCTCAAGCTCCAACACCAGTCGAGTGCTTGGAAATTGCTAACAAGCTATTGATCGATCCCAAGAAGCTTTATAGGTGATCAAAGATTGGTGAAGGTGCTCCTGGAAAAGTCCACGAGGGGAAGTAACTTGTACAACATTAGTAGTAATGTTTATTCCTACAAGTCATTAATCAAAGCACTTTTTGTTCTGTTTTTTTATCTCTACCTCAAAATTTTATCACTAGCTGTATGTCTGTGTCTTCTACCTCATAGTTGTTTCATTTCATGCTATCTTGATGAAATGGAACTTCCATGTTCTTAGGAAAGAGCAAACAATTTAGCTAATGAAGTCTATGCTGACAAATATAAGGTTGTGTTTATAGGGGCTAATGAAGGCTCTGTTTGGGAGGACTTATTTTCACCGGTCAAGCGGTTACGACCGCATGAATCAGGTCTTATAATCGCTTGACCGGTGAAAATAAGTCCCCCCAAACGGAGCCGAAGTATATATAAGGGCTAATAAAGTCTTTGCGGTGAACCCCCGGAGCCGGGGGCGGGCGAACCCTGCATCCGCAGCAGGGTACTGTCGCACGGGGCACGATGGCCGGAGGCCCGTTCCTGTCACTCGTGTATATATATACACAGTCTTATATTTGTCAGCATATACTTTATTAGCTAAATTGTTTGCTCTTTCCTAAGAACATGAAAGCTCCATTCCATCAAGATAGCATAAAGTGATACAACTATGAGGTAGAAGACACAAACACACAACTAGTGATAAAATTATGAGGTAGAGATAAAAAAACTTAACAAACAGTGCTTTGAATAATGACTTGTAGGAATAAATAATACTACTAATGTTGTACAGCTTACTTCCCCTCGTGGACTTTCCCAAGAGCACCTTCACCAATCTTTGATCCCCTATAAAGTTTCTTGGGATCGATCAATAGCTTGTTAGCAATTTTCAAGCACTCGACCGGAAAAGTGCTGTTGCAGTCAAAGGATCGCCTTCCTGAATTGATTTTATCTGCCACTTTCTTCAGTCCGAGATGCTTAATATCCCCAGCTACTACTCCGCCGTCTTGATCATCTCTACTGTAACTCATATCTTGACAAAACCGGTCGAATAATCACCACTTTTTAGACTCCCTGAAGAAATCCATACATAATTCAGAACAGTAGCACAAGCGAATTGATCGAAGACTTCTTGTTCAAATCCTCAACAAACCTACAACAACCCCGAGTAGTTTTAATTAATTAATTAGCTAGCAACATATATAGATAGTGATCATCATTATCGAAACAACCACTCGCCCCAAATTCATGGCTCTCCATTTCACCCTAAACCAGAAGCCAGATTCTCTATCCTGTCATCAAAATTTAACAGATTCGATCAAAAAACTCCTAACTACTTAATGAAATTACCAGATGAAGTGAAATAATTAGGATAAATTTTCTGAAGCATGATCTACCAGAGCTCAGATTTGCTCTCTAAACTTCGGCTCTATAACTTCCCCTCCTCCTCAAAACTGCAATAAAACCCTAACCCAAACCTACATCATTTCCATGTCTCCCCTTCTCTCGCTCTCACAATCCAAAAAGAGAGTTGAGACGTCGTTGTGAAGATATTCGGAGAATCATAACTCTCAGCATCTTCAACCGCATTTTTAAAGCGGAGAGCCCCCGACGAGTTCGCTGGGGACCGTCGAACCCGCCGGTGAGCACCGGTAAGGCCGTTGGCGGCTCCGGCGGCGGCGGCGTGGGGAAGCAGGAGTCGGGGCGGGCGAGATGGGGGGCATCGGGATTTGTTGTCGTAAGACCCCTTTTTTTCGAGTCGTATGCCCAGAACCGCCGCTTTTTGGTGACACAAACTCCTGAGGAGTTCATCGCCACAATTCGCCGATTTTGCCGGCAAATACTCGATTATATACACAGAAGAAAAGAAGCGGTATCCATAGAGATAAACCAATCCACCATCACATGCAACATAAGAAAGTCCACATAAATCAAAAGCTGATCAACATGAAATAATAAGTCTGAAAGGTAAGATAAATGGGCTCCTGCCCAGTACATATAGTCCTCACTACATAACGCTCGCGGAAGTAAAGCTACTAGTCACTCATTAGTCCCATGACTGCTGGTGCTGCTGCCACACCTAGACTAGGCTGGTTCATCTCCTCCTGGATGTGTGGATGTGTTGGTTCCCCTGGTGCTGCACCCTGTCTCCCAGCTGGAGTCCCTGGTGTTATGCCCATCAGGCTGTTAGTTTAACTAAGTCTTGGTCCCCCTCCCCTCCCCTGCGACACCTATGCACCGTGCGGGGGAGGAAGAAAATGGAGGTACTGGACGTGGAGAGTGAGAAAAAGCAGGTGACAGTGACCCTATCTAACATATGCTAAAAGTATCTATCACGGTAATAATAGGTATATAAAAGAACAAAAAATAAAAGTAGTAGCATGACAGAAGCAGCAGAATAAAGTAAAGGCAGAACAACAAATTATCATCACAGAGAATGTAACCTCAATTTATAAGAATGCTCATACAAACTTATAAATTAAGTGATCGTTTTGCAAGACCTAACGTATAAAAGATCCCATAATAAGATCGTCAAAAGCAAGAATTCTTATCTAAGTAGTTCGTTCGCACGAGGACACTAAAGAAATCTAACTCCAGAAGCTAGACTAGCTTAATGATCGGTTTGATACGGGACGACGAGACCAAACGAATTTCTTCAATCGGAAATCGGATGAGATGAATCGGTTGACTTGAAGAGAGAGGGGGATCTCGCGTTTCAAGATGGATTGGCGGGTTCCGAAGACATTAGGGGTATAGGTTTTATGCAAGTTATGTATGACATGAAATGTTATGCATGCTGATTGATATGTCTCACCCAAGTGCAACATGTAAGAAATCGGGCGTGCCGAGAAGAGGCAAAGTCGGAAAAAAACAGAATAACAAAACACAGAGCAATCACAAGCACAGGACACAACACCACAAATACAGAGGTTCACCCAAAACCGGGCTACGTCCTCTCTCCCCTTCTTCTCCTCCTTCTTGTATTCACCAAAAGATTACAGGTTACAAAAGGTTACAAAGGCCAAAGCCGACCCTACCTTCACCTTCTTCTGGACAAGAAATTACCCGAGAAAAAACTCCCCTGAACGACGCCTCTAGCGATAAACCTCGTATACGTCTTCTTCAGGAAATACGCAGCCGTCAATCTCTCTGAAATTGCTTTTTGCTTACCCTAATTCCCAAAAAAAAAGGGATATAAGTACTCAGGAGTAAAAAACGACTCAAACGTCGAACGCAGAACCGAGCTCGACGCTCGGGCGTCGACCGGAGGTCGACGATCTCACCCGAGGTCGACGCTCGACGCATCAGCGAAGGGCGACGCTGGACGATCCAGCGGTGGTCGACGCCCCAGACAGAGCTCGACGCTCGACGCACCAGTTGAGGTCGACGCTCGACGCCAGCTGAGGTCGACGCTCAAGCGTGAGCTCGACGATCGTCGACCTCTCCTCAAACAGAGGAACAAGAATGCATACAGGGGCTGCTTCACACTCCCTTGCCTCTAAGCTCACTTGGGCTAACCTGGTGTGAGAAACAAGAGGCCCTGAAGTGATCCACCACCCCAACATTCTCCCACTTGGTGGAAACCTTCAGCAAATGAGAGCAGCTCCTCCAGACTTCCTCTTCAAACCCACTGCTGTAGCACACCATTCAAACTTGGCAACAGGCACAGCCTTGGTTAAGAAATCAGAACTGTTCTCCTTAGTGTCAACCTTCTCCAGTTGCACTACCTGCTTCTCCACCTTCTCCCTGATGAAGTGAAACTGGATGTCAATGTGCTTGGTCCTAGCATGGAAAACCGGATTCTTGGCTAACTGGATAGCCCCTTGGCTGTCACACCACAACTTCACAGGATCCTGCTCAAAACTGAGCTCCCAGCACAACCTCCTCAACCATATGGCTTCCTTACAGGCATGTGTAAGGGCCATATATTCAGCTTCTGTCGACGAGAGTGCAACCACTCCTTGCCGTCGACTCATCCAACTGACAACACCACCAAACAGGGTAAAGACATACCCACTGGTGGACCTCCTGCTGTCCAGATCACCACCCCAGTCAGAGTCCACGTGTCCAACCACGTCCAGGACTCTCCCATCAACAGCACCTTCAAAGCAAATAGAGTAGTTTGAAGTGCCGCGAAGATACCTGAACACCCGCTTCACAGCGTTCCAGTGCTCCTTCCCAGGTTTGGCCATGTACCTGCTCAACACTCCCACTGCCTGTGCGATGTCAGGACGAGTACAAACCATGGCATACATAAGGCTCCCCACAGCACTAGCATATGGAACCTTCTCCATGTCTTCCATCTCCTCATGTGTCTTGGGACACATCTCCGCAGATAATTTCTCCCCAACCGGCATAGGGGCACCAACAGGTTTACAGTCAGCCATGTTGAACTTCTTCAACACCTCTTCGACATACCTTTGCTGCCCCAACCACAGCTTCTTCTTGCTTCGGTCTCTGGTAATCTGCATCCCCAAGATCACACTTGCTGGGCCCAAATCCTTCATTTCAAACTTGGCCGAGAGCAGCTTCTTCACTTGTTGGATCATCTTAACACTATTCCCTATGAGCAGCATGTCATTTACATAGAGTGTCAAGAAAGTGTAGTGCTCTCCCTTCCTTTGGATATAAATACAGTGGTCCGAGTTCGACCTTTCAAAACCTGATTCCAGCATGTAGGTGTCGAACTTCTGGTACCACATCCTCGGAGACTGCTTCAGTCCATAGAGGGACTTCTTCAACCTGCACACCTGATCCTCCTTGCCCTTGGCCTCGAATCCTTCAGGTTGCCGCATATAGATCTCCTCCTCCAAATCCCCGTGAAGGAATGCCGTCTTCACGTCCATTTGCTCAATCTCCAAATCATGCACAGCTGCAATGGAGAGAACCATCCTGATAGAAGTGAGCTTGGCTACCGGCGAGAAAATCTCGTCGTAGTCCACACCTTCAACCTGCGAGAACCCCTTGGCAACCAACCTTGCCTTGTACTTCTCCACAGTGCCATCTGCCTTCACCTTCTGCTTGAAAACCTATCTACTCTCAATGGCCTTCCCCCCCTTTGGAAGCTTGCACAGACTCCAAGTCTGATTCTTCCTCTGGGAAACCATCTCATCCTCCATAACAAGCTCCCACTGATTTGCATCAGCCCTCGACCTTGCATCCTTGGCTGAAATGGGATCTTCTCCAAGCATGCTCAGACAATATTGTGCTCCAACAGCACTAAGGGAGTACCGGAGTGGTGCCCTCCTCTCCCTTGTTGAGCGTCTCAGAAGTGGAACATCGGCAACTTCCTCTTCTGACTCGTCACTAAAGTTCACTTCCTCCAAAACATCAGATTCAGAGTCAGAATCTGAACCAGTTGTAGTGGTTATCCGAGCATCCTCCAAAGGGGCCTCCTCCATGCTCCCTTCCACTACCAACCTCTCTGCAACTTTCCCTTTGTCCGCTTGTGTAGTGACTTGAGGACGGGCTTCATGAAAGACCACATCCTTGCTATACGTCACCGTCCTCGTCACCGGGTTCCAAAGCTTGTATCCCTTGATGCCTTCTTTGTAGCCCACAAAGATGCATCTCTCGGATTTCATATCCAGCTTCCCCCTTTTCTCCTTTGGAATGTGCACGTAAGCATCACACCCAAACACACGAGCATAAGCCAAATTTGGCTTCTTCTTGAATATGGCCTCAAAGGGGGTACACCCCTTCACTGCAGATGTGGGGGACCTGTTCTTCAAGTGATTAGCTGTAGCCGCCGCTTCAGCCCAGAACTCCGTCCCCAAACCAGCCCAACTGAGCATGCACCTAGCTTTCTCCATCAATGTCCGATTGAGCCTTTCCGACACTCCATTCTGCTCTGGAGTATACGGCGTGGTCTTCTGCCGTGCAATCCCCTGCTCAGTACAGTACCGCTCGAAGGCGTCCGAGCAATACTCCCCTCCGTTGTCAGAACGGAGAACCTTCACCTTCCTCTCAAACTGGTTCTCCACCAGGTTCTTAAACTCCTTGAACCTGTCTAGAACCTCCGCCTTGGACCTGAGAAAGTAAAGCCAAGAAAACCTGGAATAATCATCAATAAAAGATACATAATACCTAGCTCCACCAAGGGATGGAACTGGAGTAGGTCCGAATACATCAGAATGGATCAAATCAAGAGGGCCAGTGGCCCTAGTCCCTGCTCCCTGAAAGCTAACCCGGTTCTGCTTGCCGAGTAGGCAATGCTCGCAGAATCCAAAGCTCGAGGTGCACATGGGCACACCCTCCACCATCTGGCCAGATGCCACAGCCGACATCCCCTTCTCACTGATGTGTCCAAGCCGCTGGTGCCACAGCCTGGACCGCTCCTCCTGGTCCTCCTCTTGGCCTTCAGAGATGAAGGCCCCACTAGGCACCACTGTATCAGCAAGTAGCTTGTACAGTGTTCCATGCTTAACACCTTTGGCGATCACCATCGCCCCTCTGGTCATCCTGCATGAGTGCATGTCACAGCTGAAGCAAACTCCCGCATCAGCCATAGATCCCACCGAGATCAGATTCCTGCTCATCCCGGGAATGTGCATCACCCCCGGAAGGGTCTTCGTAGTCCCGTTGGCCATCTTCAGTCTCACCTTGCCACGACCAATGATCTGCACTGCAGTATCATCCCCAAGCATGACATCACCACCCGCAAACTCCTCATACTCACAAAACCAGTGCCTGTGAGGGGTCATGTGGTAAGAGGCTCCAGTATCAACATACCACACATCCGCATCCTGATGAGCAACACATGCAGCTGCGATGTACATGTCACCACTATCAGCCTCCTTCTTGGCACCCGAAGTTGACCCTCCATCCTTCTTCTGAGTGGACTTGTTGGGACAGTGAGACTTCACATGCCCAACCTCATTGCAATTCCAGCACTTGACGGGTTTCCTTTCTTTGCTCTTGGACCTTCCATGAGACTTGTCTCGAGATCCACCTTGCTTTGTGTCCCTCAACTGAGGGCGAGATCTGGATACGCTCAATGCACCCTTGTTGGTCTTCTCAGAACCCGCTCTCCTGGTCTCCTCAGAAAGAAGAGTAGCACACACCGACTCACAAGTGAGTGTTCTGTCTCCATTACCCCTAATGGCAACGATAACGTTGTCCCAAGAGTCCGGCAATGAACAAAGTAGTGTGATCGCCCTGTCTTCATCCGAGATCTTCTCACCAATAGAGATCAACTGACCCACAACCGTGTTGAAATTGGTCAGGTGTTCCGAGAAGGAACCACCCTCCTGCATCTTCAGATTGTACCACTTCTTCCTCAATAACAGCTTGTTCACAAGGGACTTGCTCTGATATAGGGTTTCCAACTTCCGCCATAGACCTTGGCCGGAAGTCTCCTCCATCACATTTATCAAAACAGAGTCTGTGAGAAAGAGTCTGATAAGACCTTTGGCTTTTCGATCTGTCTTTGTCCAGGCTGCAACCACATCCACAGCAGCCTTCTCGGTTGGTGGATCATCAGCTATTGCCCCCCACAAATCCCGATCCACCAGAAGATCCTCCATCTTCATCTTCCACAGATCAAATCTGCTTCCATCAAATTTCTCTATCTCGATCCGCACACCTCCTGAACTCATATCCGAGAATCGAGTTAACCTCGCTCTGATACCAAATGTAAGAAATCGGGCGTGCCGAGAAGAGGCAAAGTCGGAAAAAAACAGAATAACAAAACACAGAGCAATCACAAGCACAAGACACAACACCACAAATACAGAGGTTCACCCAAAACCGGGCTACGTCCTCTCTCCCCTTCTTCTCCTCCTTCTTGTATTCACCAAAAGATTACAGGTTACAAAAGGTTACAAAGGCCAAAGCCGACCCTACCTTCACCTTCTTCTGGACAAGAAATTACCCGAGAAAAAACTCCCCTGAACGACGCCTCTAGCGATAAACCTCGTATACGTCTTCTTCAGGAAATACGCAGCCGTCAATCTCTCTGAAATTGCTTTTTGCTTACCCTAATTCCCAAAAAAAAAGGGATATAAGTACTCAGGAGTAAAAAACGACTCAAACGTCGAACGCAGAACCGAGCTCGACGCTCGGGCGTCGACCGGAGGTCGACGATCTCACCCGAGGTCGACGCTCGACGCATCAGCGAAGGGCGACGCTGGACGATCCAGCGGTGGTCGACGCCCCAGACAGAGCTCGACGCTCGACGCACCAGCTGAGGTCGACGCTCGACGCCAGCTGAGGTCGACGCTCAAGCGTGAGCTCGACGATCGTCGACCTCTCCTCAAACAGAGGAACAAGAATGCATACAGGGGCTGCTTCACACTCCCTTGCCTCTAAGCTCACTTGGGCTAACCCGGTGTGAGAAACAAGAGGCCCTGAAGTGATCCACCACCCCAACACAACACACCTACCCGACTCTATGTATACAGACATTTAGTTCTCCCGTTTGGAGTTAGCTAAACTCTCAGGTACCATCCGCAGTGGCAAACGGAGGCAGTGGGTTGGGCCTCCCAACTCCTAAGATAGTATTCACACTACACAGCCTAGACCCTGCGTACTACTCGGTACACCCACAGTCAAGTGCTACAGAGCCTCTTGTACTAGTGCTGGCAAACCACCAGTCTTTTATAGGCTAAGTGAACACTTACACTTGCCGAGTCAACGTATCGACGTCGGTGTGAACAACCGCCCGATAACGAGGACCCACCACTTAATGCACATGCACACATGCTATAGAGAGCTCCTGAGCCATCAGCTCGCCAATTTAAGCCATCAATTCTATCAACATCGAGTCCACTGCTCGTGAATCTAAACCAACTATCCTCCCGAGGTGACGGGGTGAGTGTATGTCACTGTGGATTATTGTTGGTTTCTCTTTCTGTCGGCTTATTCTTATAGTTTAGGGTTAACCTTGGACTGCCCAGGGCATGTCCGGTTAAGGGCTCTCGAGGGCACTAGGAACTATGATGGGTTGAAGTCCAAAACTCCATTTCTCAAGGCACTTACTTTTATGGGTAGCTATTTATTACCAAACTCCATTTTTTCCATTTCTCTTTAACTAAACTTAAGTGAATTATTACTTTCAGGGCGAAGATGATACTTCGTCAGCCCCGAGCACAAGCCCTTCTCCTTGGTACCCAGACGACTTAGCATTGACCCTATGGGTGACCTCATCAAGACTCCACCCAAATTAGGTGCGCCCTCTATTTTGTCCCCATGTGAGGCCTACTTTTCTACCTTGACCTCTTTTATTCACTGTATGCAGACCAATCGACTATCTTAAGTGTGTGAAGGTGAATACTCCAATTACTTTGTCAACATCTTTAGGATTATTACTAGGGGTCTACCATGACATGTTGAGCCCAAATTCAGAATTTGGTATTTTTCCTAATTAATTCAGTTTTTAAATAATTTTCCCTTAATCATGAATCCTAAGACTTTGAACATGAAGTATGAGTTTCTGACATGCAATGATCACACCAAAATTTCCACAACCTCTTATTGACTAAATAACAGCAATGTATGAGTTTCATAATTTTCCAGAAATTATTTCTATCATAAATCAAATTATAAGCTTTTGATTAAAATGATAATTAACAAAGGAGCTACAAGATTTTACCATCCAAAAATTATAATAAAATTACCATTGTTGGGGATGAAGAACCACATTTTATATGTGATGGGTGTGCGCATAGCCACCTCCCCCATGATCCCCACTAAAATTAATGGGATCATGGGTTTGACCGCGTGCGCGATCACCACGCCCGATCCACCCGCATGCCGATCCCACTACACGCACAAAGGGAACCGCCGGCCGCCGCCCCGTCCCAGCCGCCACCTTGCGTCAATGGGCGGCCACCAACCGCCGCATCTCTCGGCCGCCGCCTTGCGGCCAATGGACGGCCGCCGGCCGCCCCCCTCTTGGCTGCCGCATTGCGGCCAAGGAGTGGCCGCCGGCCGCCCCACTCTTGGTCGCCGCCTTGCGGCCAAGGAGCAGTCGCCGGCCGCCCCCCTCTTGGCCGCCGCCTTGCGGCCAAGGGATGACCGCCGACCTCCCCCCTCTTGGCCGCCGCCTTGCGGCCAAGGAGCGGCTGCCGGCCTCCCCCCTCTTGGCCGCCGCCTTGCGGCCAAGGGGAGGCCGCCAGTTGCCCCCCTCTCTCGCCCGCCGCCTTGTGGTTGAGGGACGGCCGCCGACCGCCCCCTCTCTCGGCTGCCGCCTTGCAGCCGAGGGACGGCCGCCGCCCGCCCCACTCTTGGCCGCCGCCTTGCGGCCGAGGGACGACCGCCCCCTCTTGGCCGCCACCTTGCGGCCAAGAAGCGACCGCCGACCGCCCCCCTTTGGCTGCCACCTTGCGGCCAAGGAGCGGTCGCCGGCCACCCCCCTCTTGGCCGCCGCCTTGCGGCCAAGGAGCGGCCACCGGCCGCCCCTTCTTGGTCGCCGCCTTGCGACCAAGGAGCGGCCGCCGGCCGCACCCCCTCTTGGTCGCCGCCTTGCGGACAAGGGGAGGCCACCAGACGCCCCCTCCTCGGCCAACCGCCTTGCAGCCAAGGGGCGGCCACCGACCGCCCCCCTTCCTCAGCCGCCCCCTTGCGGCCAAGGGACGGTCGCTGGCGGCCCCTCTCTCGGCCGCCGCCTTGCGGCCGAGGGACATTCGTCGGCCTCCCCCCTCTTGGCCGCCGCCTTGCGGCCAAGGGGTGGCCGAGCCGGCCACCCCTCCGTGGTCGCCGACGGAAAACCTCCCCTCGCCGTGGAACGTGGCGACAAGTTCGTCGGCCGCTCGTGGAGGTTTCCCCCCTCACCGTCCGATCACTGAGGGACATCTTCGGTCGTTTGATCTGTGCGTAACCACCCACTAACCACCGGGTTAGTGGGGGTAAGATTTAATTAATATTTTATTATTTATATAATGGTCTCCCAATAGCCGAATACGCGCATTAAGAATATACTAAAAACATTCATGCAAGTGGTTACGGTGTGCGGATAGCCGCGTAACCACCGTAACCACCTCCTAGAGCCTATAAAAGGAGCCTTAGGGCTCCCCATTTCCTATCTTTTTCCTCCGAGTCTTCTTCTTCCTCAGGTCGAAGTTCTGTCAGTTTCCTCCTACGGGCCACCTTCGAGCCACATTCGAGCCGCCTCCGAGCCACACCCGAACCACGAGCGGGTCAAGTCACAACCACCCGGCGAAGCCGAATCGTCCAAGTTCTGAGCGGCCCCAGCAACTGCAAGACCAAGTGCGCCTTCTCTCACCCAGAATCAGCAAGTTGCTATCCGAAGACCGCCGACGTAAAGTGCAATCTGTAACAACTCCCGGCGCGACGGTCTGTCGTCTGCCGTGGGCAAAGTGTTTTCTCACCCCATAATTGTAACGAAAGGTGACCTATCATCCTCGACTTCCCAAATCAGCTGTAACCACTCGGAAATAGTGGATTTTGACCGGCACAGATCCGGTCACGTGGTTTTTTACCCAGTTGAGGGGTTTTTTCACGTTAAAAATGTTTGTGTACAATCAACCTACTCTTTTGGCTGTGTGCGCGCTCGACCGTCCCGAGAGCTAAGACGGTCCAAGAATTCCGGCTCGACCGGGACGTCGAGTTAGTCCGCAATAACTCTAGATCAATAATTGTTAGAAAGTGTCACTGCCCCAATTTCATAATCTTCTAACTTCTTTTACCACATAAATAAATTAATGAATAAAACTTCACCTAGGGCACTTTGTGAGAACCTCTATTTATTTACTTTCAAAAATTACAATTAAATTAACTAGGCACTATTGTGGTCTAAAAAGTAAAAAGTTTACTGGCCAAGTTTCTTAATTTTCCAGTACTCAGTTTGTCCTGAAACTAATTATTTTCATAATCATCAATTTCTAGAATTACAAAGAAGGTACAGAAATTCTTCATCCAAAAATTATGATAAAAATTGCAGACATCTATAACATCACTATATGCCTCTCACCCAAGTTTCATGACCATTCAATATTGTTATGACGTGTATCTTCATTTGATAGGAATGACATCGAGATCACTCAACGCCTCGTCGAATGGCGTCGAGATCACTCAACGACTCGTTGAATCCAGAATTTTCTCACTCAAAGCGGCGTATTTGTCGTGTATCACTCCACACCTCGTCGAATGGCGTCGAGATCACTCAACGTCTCGTCGAATGGCGTCAAGATCACTCAACGCCTCGTTGAGTACATAATTTTAAAGTCAAAGCATCGTATTCATCGAGTATCACTCGACGCCTCGTCGAATGGGGTCGAGATCACTCAACGCTTCGTCGAGTCCAATCAACGCACTCGACGCTTCCTGAATCCAGGATTATTCTAAGTCAAATTCCTCTAAGCGTTGGGTATCACTCGAC
This sequence comes from Platanthera zijinensis, assembly GCA_039513925.1. NCBI lineage: Eukaryota > Viridiplantae > Streptophyta > Magnoliopsida > Asparagales > Orchidaceae > Platanthera > Platanthera zijinensis. The sequence goes on along the minus strand of CM077087.1, from coordinate 22,416,212 downwards.
GTCTGCCCACCAGTCAACGTACTCAACGCTTCGTCGAGTCTAGTCGACGCATTCGACGCCTGTCACCAGTGCACTTTTGAAAAACTAGACATATTGGCCCAGGTGGCCAACTTTGTTCACCAAGTTATCCTACCAGATCAACTCCAATTGCGTTGATATTTTTTTCTTAGCCTTATAATATCCCCTCTAGTCATCCACCAGAGTTTGAGAAAAATTTGAGGTCTATAGACCCTATTTAAATCACAAATATGAATTAGTAAATTATTACAAAAACTATATACTAATCATCTCCAAAGATTCTGATTTTTGGATATGTTGTGGGTCATGGTCAGACCAGCCTATGATCAAAGTTTCAGGTTATTTGACTAAGTGGGCCACTGAGGGCACTCATTTTAATTTTTGGTTGACATTTGGACATCTTGCACCAAAAAGTGTGTTGAGGGAAATCCAGTGGTCCAAATGGGTTGATTCAAATTTTTGATTACACTAGACTCCAAGGGCTAAGTTTTTTATGTTAGACATATTCACAGAAAATGTATCTAAGTATTTTATAATATTTTAATCAAGTAACTGATAAAGTGTGATAGAATACAAATATATATATATATATAAATTAAAAACCGGCCCGTGTATAACTGATCACGCCGATCCAACGGCCACGGGTCATCATCACTGATGAGCCAAGGGCCAGGATCAAAGCGACCTGGAACTTTTGTAACTCCAATTCCCGGCCACCCGGTCACCTCCATAGACGGCCACCACCACCACCACCTCCGTCGAGGTGGTGGCTATCGCCTGGCAGCGGCACAGCCGCCGGAGGGGCCGATTCCGGCGAACCCGAGGGGTTGATTTTTAACGGAAATCTCGCATTTTCTCCTCACAGATCGAGTTCAATTGTACCCGATTTCTCCACCTAAAGATCTACAGATCTAACACAAAGGAGAAGGAAAAGGACTAGACCTGCAGGCGGGCTTGGCGGCGAGTGTGGTGGTGGTGTGCCATGGCCAACGACCTCCAAGCTCTTCCTTGTCTACTTCTCAATCCTCCACCTAAAGCAGTGATGCAAAGGTTCGTTTTCACTGCTTAGGAGTTTTTAAAACGGATGGAGGAATCAAATTGGGGAGTGAGAGAGACAAACCATGAATGGCCATTAATGACCTTGAATTGAATATTTTGGCCACCTCCAAACTCTTGAAATTCCACCCCTAGGTGGACGGGAAAACCCCTCCATCTCCTCCTAATTGACCAAGGGGGATGAATGAGGCCATTAAGAGGGAGTTGAATGCCCTATGGCCTTCCAAAGCCACGAATGCTTCTCTTTCTCTCTCCTCCCTTAGGTAGAATTCCCACTTTCTCTCTCCTAGTCATCTCATCCAGAATTTTAGTGGCATTCTAGGTAATTTCCACTTGTTGTAACTAGTGGGTCATCACAATTGGGCCTAGCCCAATTGGATTGAAGTTGGTTTTGACTTCCTTCCCCATTTTGGGCTTGGTTTGACCAAGATTGACTTGGGGGTGTTGACTTGGTCAAAGGAGTGGGTTGACTGGTCAACTTGGTGTCTTGAGTCCCTTGCCACCACCCAAGTCCATTTGTGACTTTTTGTAATCAACTAGGTCAATTTAGGGCAATTTGACCTAACTAGGGTTTGGGTTGACCCTGGTTAACTTGACCTCCCTAGGTTGACCCTAAATGGGTTGTATGGACTCTAAAGGATCCCTATGAGATTGAGAGTGGTATGGTGGGGTCAAGTAGTCATGTTGAGATCCACAAGCCAAACCCTAGCTTAAGTGTCCAGAAATTACTATTTGCGGACCAATGTGCTTTCACCTATTTACCTAGGCACCCATGATCCTCTTGGTCTTCTTGAAGCTTTGTCATGACCTAGTCATGAAAAAAACTCCCTAGGGGTCTGGTTGTTTGTGAGATGTTACAGCTGTAGCGTGTGAGAAAGTTATTTTAGAGAAATTTTTATTTGCAGCCCTTATTATATTGATCAAAGTCTGGGATTAATTTGATGGATTTTAAAAGCTACTCATATATCTTTTTATAATAGTATAGATATATATATACAAGCAGTCGTGCACGGGGAAACCCGTGCAGGATGAAGACATTGGTCGGGGCGGCGACATTGATCAGGGCGTCGACATTGATCGGGGGCGGTGACATTGGTCGGGGGCTGTGACATTGGTCGGGGGCGACGACATTTGGCGGAGGCGACAACATTCAGCAATGGAGGCGATCTTCGTCGGTGGGCGGCGACGTTCTGCGGGGGTGATAACATTCATCGATGAGGGACCTTTGGCGGGGGAGGCGACCTACAGTGAGGGAGGCAACCTTCGGCGGGGCAGCGACCTTCGACATATACCAATTACACCCATTGATATGTGCTCGCTGAAGTCTGGGTCCCATAACAGTAGTATTTTCAAACTATACATGTGGCATATCAAATACACCATATTGCGGACTAACTCGATGCCCCGGTCGGGCCGGTTGTTTCTTGGACTGTCTTAGCTCACGGAGCGGTCGAGTGCGCACACAATCAATGAAAATGAGAAGTTGACACAATGTGTGATGACGTGGAAAAACCCCTCAAATGGGTAAAAAATCACGTGACCGGATCTGTGCCGGTCAAATTCCACTAGCTTCGGGTGATTACAATGTGTTGGAGAATCGGGGCGACATGCCGCTCCTGTTACAGCTTGGGGAGGGAGGGAGAGAGAGACTACTACTTCTCGCGGGCAACAGACTGCGCCACGGGAGTGACTTGGATGCTGAAATGAGTGGAATGGCCCTGGTGCTCTGATGTTGGGGGCGGCGTGCGCTTGCTTGCAGGGTTCGTCTTCCTCCTTCGGCTGGCTCCGGGACTTAGGGGTTTTCCTGCTGGCGGCGTGCTGGTGGCTCATGGTGGCTGGAAGGTGACTCGAGGGGGGAGACTGGCAAAGCTCTCACAAAAGGAAGAAGATGATCGGGAGCAAAAAAAACTGAAGAATGAGGAGGCTCTGAGGCTCTTTTTATAGCCTCCGGGAGAGGTTTATGGCGGGCCCAACCACTAACGTAGTGGGTCAGTGGGTGGTTACCCACCTGATCGGACGGCGAGGAGAGCCCCCCCCCCCATGATCGGATGGCGGGTAGGTCGTCCACGGCGGCGGAGGTGGATGACCGAGAGGCCGGCGACGGGGGCCGTGGCAAGGCCGGCGGTCCGCCCGCGGCTTGTCGCGGCTTGCCGCGGCTAGGACGCCGGCGCCCAGGCATCCTGGCGCGGCCGGGTCACGGCCTGCCGTTGCGAGGCGGCCGGTCCGACCGCGGCGAGGCCGACGGGAGGCCGGGTGCCGGCGGCGGTCGGGCCAGCCGTCGGCAGTTTTCCTCGATGGGGAGAGGGAGTGGGCCCCACCCCCATGATTTCCTCATCATGAGAGTTCATGGGGGTGGATTTGACTTAATCAACCCCATGATCCCCCTTTGAGAGGAGATCATGGGGGGGGGCTTTCTTTATAAATGATGGTGTAACCCATCAATTGCCCCCAAATCTCTGTTGTTTGGGAGTGAAGCGAGCGAGAGAAGAGGGATTTTTCTATTGTCATTTCCCTCCTTCCGTTATGTCAACCTCCGGCGAAAAGATGGAGACGACGAAGGGCTGTGCTTCGAAGGTATTCAGAGCGAAAATTGCCGAAGTGGAGTCGGCGGGCGAGGACGCCAAACGCGGACGTGCTTACTCGGGTTGCGCGGCCGCCGGCCGCGCGCTCGCGCTCAGACCGCGCGCGGGCAGGCTGTGCGCGATGAGTAATGTGGTAAGGACTTGATTTGTTTCCGAGGTTCTTTTCCTTATTCTTTGTTAATTGATGTTAATTCTGGCTTTTTCTTTGCACAGATAGAGACCCAGACGCAGATTGTGGTAACCTGGAATGACCATTACGTGAGTCTGAAGGATGGGTACCTTGCTCTTCAAGATAAGCTCTGGTTGACGATGAGTTCGCTTGTCTCCCTGAAGGAGGAGCATGACCGGGATACTGCGTGGTTTCACCGTATTGGTTCGGAGTTGAAATCCGAGCTAGAGGATGCACGTGCTGCCTTGGAAGTGGTGAAGACCCTGGTGGAGAGGACCACTCAGATGTTGAAGCATTCGAAGGAGGAGACTTTGGGCCTGGGGACCCAGTTACAGGCGGCACGAGAGGAAACCACCGGTCTTGAGACTCAGCTTCGGGCGGCGAAGGCGCAGGTGGAGATGCTGTCCTCTGATGGCCATGCGTTGGAGTTGAAGGCTGCAGGACTTGCTGAGTACCTGGAGTCGTTGGATTACATGCGAGACCCTAGTCTGATTGCAGAGGGGGTTCGTGGCGAGATTTGGTCCAAGGAGGTGGAGCCCCAGATGGACGAAGTTCGTGAGTTGGCACTCCGACGCGGTGTTTCGAAGGCCTTTCGCTTTGTTAGCAAGAGCATGGGATGTGACACATCCTATTTTAATTTTGCAAACATTTCTGAGGATGAGAGTTCTGACTCAGATGCCAAAGACGAGTAGTGGTGCTCATATCTTTGTCATTGTATGTTTACATTTTATTGTTTAGTCTGGGCGTATTTTGTTTTGTCCCTTGTTTGACATTGGTTGTTGTTGTATTTAGGCGCTGATTGTACTTATATCATTTCGGCTTTGTTTTGTTATGACATTGTTATTTTTTATATCATCTTTGCTACTTTGTTTGCACGGCTCAGGCCCGCGGCTTAATTTGCACGAGGGCTGCTTGTGGTTTTATTTTGCGCGAGGGTTGTTCGCGGTTTGGTTTGCGCAAGGGCAGCTCGCGGCTTAGTTTGCGTGAGGGATGCTCGCGGCTTCTTCGTAAGGGGGTCGGCCGCCACGGTGTTACGCGAGGGATTCTCGCGGCTTAGTTTGCACGAGGGATGCTCGCGGCTTCTTCGTGAGGGGGCAGACCCCCACGCTGTTGCGCGAGGGATGCTCGCGGCTTCTTCGTGAGGGGGGCAGACCCCCACGCTGTTGCGCGAGGGTTGCTCGCGGATTTGTTTGCGCGAGGGATGCTCACGGCTTCTTCGTGAGGGGGGGGCAGGCCCCCACGGTGTTGCGCGAGGGTTGCTCGCGGCTTAGTTTGCGCGAGGGATGCTCACGGCTTCTTCGTGAGGGGGGCAGCCCCCCCACGGTGTTGCGCGAGGGTTGCTCGCGGCTTAGTTTGCGCGTGGGATGCTCGCGGCTTCTTCGTGAGGGGAGCAGGCCCCCACAGTGTTGCGCGAGGGATGCTCGCGGCTTAGTTTGTGCGAGGGATGCTCGCGGCTTAGTTTGCGCGAGGGATGCTCGCGACTTCTTCGTGAGGGGGTCAGACCCCCACGGTGTTGCGCGAGGGTTGCTCGCGGCTTAGTTTGCGCGAGGGATGCTTGTGGATTCTTCGTGGGGGGGCAGGCCCTCACGGTATTTGTGACAACTGGGCGATGGTCTGCAGCGTTGGTGAAGGATGTAAGTATTCGATCTGACCGTCGGGGAATGTGTATATTTGACCTGATTGCGCGACCTAATCTGGTGAAGCAATTCCTCGATTGGGCACTAATAAAGCAAATAACAAAAAGATAGTATTCGCAAGCTCGAGCTTGCGGTTTTTACAATAGTAAGTCAATAATCGAAGAAATGGTTCAAGGATGGAAGTGGCGAGAGCGGGATTGGAAGACGTCCATGAGTGATTGTTGAAGTATTGCTGTGTAGTCAGAATCAGCTTGGATGACGACGAACTGTACGTCATAGGATGCATGTCGATGTGCTTCTTCAAGAGTGATTGGGAGAGTGATGATGCCAATGACTGGTACTGGGTTGTTCCCTGAAACATGCGCGCTGACAGACGTTAGCTTGAGGTTGTCGATGGTCAGCTTGAGTTGAAGTAGTGTTGATAAAAATAGCACATTAACGGTAATCTCTCCGTCCACCAAAACTTGGTTCAACTCGGTAGATAGCTCGCCGATTCTGATGGTTGTAGATCTCATACTGTGACTGGGAGGCGGTCTCTTTCTTGATAGGAACTGATCAATCGCCCCCAGACTGGTTAGTCGCTTGATTTCTTCCTTTAGTTGATTGCATTCGTTGGTGTTGTGGTCATGACCCTGATAATACTCGCAGTATTTTGATAAATATCCTCGGCCGGGGTCGAGCTGCCTGGGCCTGCACAAGGCCGGATGGTCACAAATTGCTTTGGAGACCTTGCCTTGAGGGTCGTTGAGTGTCGCAAACTGACGCAACTCTCGTCTTTTGTAAGTATTTGCGCGCTGATCGCAGTTTTTCTTGTGCTCGGGGCACGTACCGCTCTGTAGTTTCCTTTTCTGGACTCTACTTGGACATGGCTTTTCTAGCGAAAGCTTCTTGTCCGTCGTGAACATTTCGATGAAGAGAGCCGCGAGTTCAATGTAGCTGTCCATCTTTTCTTCTTGTAGAGAATGAAACCAAGCTCGAGCTTCACCTTTTAGTGTTGACAAAAATGCTTGGACCATGAGTTGATCGGAAGCGTTGTGGGCGTGCATGATAGCTTCGAAGTGCTCCATGTGTACCAGTGGGCTGCCTGTTCCGCTAAAACTATGGATTTCAAGGCCGTCTTCTGAGCCTGGGGTTGCCCAGGAGTTAGGTGAGTTGCTGTGGAGTAGATGTTCCTTTAGTCGTTGCTTCGTGGTAGAGGCATAAGGTCCCATTACATTTCCAGCGCTCTTTCGTAATGAGGGCAGGCGAGGTGGTGATCGTACACCTCTTGAAGTGATGCAGCGGATGCGGGGGAGCTACTTGTGCTTGAGAATTCTTTCTCTATGTCGTATTCCCTGGGCAGACAATGTCTGGTTGAGGCAGAGAGTTCTTCTGATGACAGCAAATCAGCTTGCTTGAATGGCTGAGAAGCTCTTGGTTGATGGAATTCCGGATCATTCCGCATTGCGTGCATCGCGTCAGTGCGTGTGGTATTCAGACGGGATTATTCTTGAGGTGGACGTTGCCCCCCAGTCTTTTGAGGGTTATACTGACGGGGCACAGCCTGATGTCATTCTTCCTGTCCCGTGATAGTTTGTCCTTTTCTTTGCGAAAATTCTTGCGTCGGGCCATGATTTGGCAGAGGCGGGGGAATGGCCGGTGTTGGTGGAAGCGGGGGAGCAGGTGATGCTCCCAAGCTTCGGAGTAGGGTGAGCACTTCGGTTTGTAGCTCTTCCATCTGGCGAACACGTCCTTCCAGGGCGGCGACAGGAGCAAACGCGGCTTCAGCGGTCAATGGTGTGTAGGCCAAAGAGTGAGAACGTGCAGGCTCGGCATGCCCGCCAAGGGCAGAGCCTTCAGCGGTGCGGGTGCTTCTCTTTACCATTGAGGCATGCAGGACTTGAAAGGGGAGATGCTGGTGATCTTATGCTTCGAAGGATGTTGGGAAATCGATTCCCACAGACGGCGCCAAACTGTTGCGGACTAACTCGATGCCCCGGTCGGGCCGGTTGTTTTTTAGACCGGCTTAGCTCACGGAGCGATCGAGCGTGCACACAGTCAATGAAAATGAGAAGTTGACACAATGTGTAATGACGTGGAAAAACCGCTCAAATGGGTAAAAAACCACGTGATCGGGTCTGTGCCGGTCAAATTCCACTAACTTCGGGTGATTACAATGTGTTGGAGAATCGGGGCGACAGGCCGCTCCCGTTACAGCTTGGGGAGGGAGAGAGAGACTACTACTTCTCGCGGGTAACCGACTGCGCCACGGGAGTGACTTGGATGCTGAAATGTGTGGGATGGCCCTGGTGCTCTGATGCTGGGGCGGCGTGCGCTTGCTTGCAGGAGTCGTCTTTCTCCTTCGGCTGGCTCCGGGACTTAGGCGTTTTCCTGCTGGCGGCGTGCTGGTGGCGCGCTGGTGGCTGGAAGGTGACTCGAGGGGGGAGACTGGCAAAGCTCTCACCTGAGGAAGAAGATGACCGGGAGCAGAAAAAAGTGAAGAATGAGGAGGCCCTGAGGCTCTTTTTATAGCCTCCGGGGAGGTTCATGGCGGGCCCCACCACTAATGTAGTGGGTTAGTGGGTGGTTACCCACCTGATCAGACGGCGAGGAGAGCCCCCCGTGATCGGACGGAGGGCAGGTCGTCCACGGCAGCGGAGGTGGCCGGCCGAGTGGCCGACGGCGGCGGCCTGCCGTGGCCGGGCCGCGGCAAGGCTGGCCAGGCCGACCGTGGCTTGCCGCGGCAAGGCCGGCCGCAGCGCGGCCAGGCTGGGGGCCCGGCCGCGCACTGCCGCGGCCTGCCGCGGCTAGGCCGCCGCCGGCCAGGCGGCCTGGCGCGGCCCGACCGCGCACTGCCGCGGCCTGCCGCGGCTAGGCCGCCGCCGGCCAGGCGGCCTGGCGCGGCCGGGTCGCGGCCTGCCGTGGCGAGGCGGCCGGTTCCATCGCGGCGAGGCCGGCAGGAGGCCGGGTGCCGGCGGCGGTCGGGCCGGCCGGCGGCGGTTTTCCTCGATGGGGAGAGGGAGTGTGCCCCACCCCCCATGATTTCCTCATCATGAGAGTTCATGGGGGGGGGGGGGTATTTGACTTAGTCAACCCTATGATCTCCCCTTTGTGAGGAGATCATGGGGGGGGCTTTCTCTATAAATGATGGTGGAACCTATCACACCCATTGATATGTCGATGGCTAGCCACGAAATCATAATATGTGCAAACAATAACACATGCAACATAAAAATATATAAACACTTCAAAAAAAACAAAATAATTTGTAGTGTTTTTTCAAACAAAAAAAATATAAGAAGGCAAGAGCTTTAATTAATTGTTGCAAAAACTAATGATGAAGTGCACTAAATGGTTGTGATATAAATCTTCTTCTGGAATAACCTAAGCAATCCATGATGCAAGCCAGGCAAAGAGCATGGCATGTTCAAACTAAAGAAGTATTTGAAATGACATAAAATAGAATTGATATATGGATATAACAGTTTTAAATAAGGAGATTGACCTAGATGAAGAACAAACAGTCCTTCTTCTCTCCAATAGTAGTCTCAATGGCCACCTTTAGGTCCTCCTGTCTCTTGGGCATAACAACAAACAGATTATGAGCATAGAAAAGTTTGTTGAATATTATACTTGAGTTTAAAGAAATAAAGTAAACCTCGGAGAAAGAAGGGAATGGGTCCATGCTAAAGTATGGAAGCAGGATAGAGGGAAGATTAATGCAGCTGATGCTGATGTAGGCTCCTGCAAACTGCACTCAGTCGAAAGCACGGGTGAATAAACTTGTAGGAGCATTGGCGGAGAGCTTGTTCAAAAGTCCCAGAGAAGTGGAAAGGCGCAGGAGTCGACGGCTAGGGGGCGACCTTCTTCGTCATTCCTGGATACAGAATTGATGCGCAGAGATGCGGGGACAAAGCTTTTACATGCACAAGGGAGGCGGTGCCGAGATGCCAAGGAGTGGGATCAGATAAGCTGAGCGATGGAAGAAGGGAGGGGTGATATGAAAGCACGGGTAAATAGGGCTTCTAGTATTTGCTAGAGAAATTTTGTGTGGGGATTAATAAAAGACCAAAAAATCGTACATTTTGAAAGATATGAGTATTTATGGAGGGTATTTTGGATAGTTTAGTTGTCACACGAAGTTTTTTTTGGTTTGTTTATATAATAAAGATAAATCTTCCTTTATTATATTATTTAAAATAAATACGCTGGCAGCCATTAATTAGAGTGTTGAAGAGGTCATGAATAGGCCAGCGATGTGATAGCTTTTGGAAGATAGCAAGTATAGATACTAGGATAGGGATTCAATGGTCAGCTTGGTGGGAATATATTTTCTTGCACAGATATTTTGAATTTTCTAATGATTAAATAAAAAGGTGATTGTTATGGCACTGCAGTTTTGATTATTCGCAAATATTTTTTTCCTAATTTTTCGCGCTTTTTGGAAATACGTCTTGTACATGCATTTTCAGGAAAAGTGTTCAACACGAAAGTTGTAGATCTCATCGAGATCTACAACTTTCGTGTTGAACACTTTTCCTGAAAATGCATGTACAAGACGTACTTTGGAAAAACACCCAGATTTCGCGCCTTTTAGAAATACGTCTTGTACATGCATTTTCAGGAAAAGTGTTTAACACGAAAGTTGTAGATCTCGATGAGATCTACAACTTTGGTGTTGAACACTTTTCGTAAAAATGCATGTACAAGACGTATTTCTAAAAGGCGCGAAAAATTGGGAAAAAAAAAGTGCGGATAACCAAAACTGTAGTGCGGATAACACTCACCAATAAAAATTATCTAGGGCATTGTTATATATAGATCATGTTTGGCTATATATAAATTATTACAGGCAAACTCGACGTCCCGGACGGATCGGAGTAACTTAGACCGTCTTAGCTCACGGAGTGGTCGAACGCACATACAGTCAATGAGAGAGAAAATGTACACACAATGTTTTGACGTGGAAAATCCCTCAACTAGTTAAAAAAATCACGCGACCGGGTCTGTGCCGATCGAAATCCACTATTTGCTTGCGGTTACAACTTGTTTGAAGAATCGAGTGTGACAGACCACTCCTCGTTACACTTTGGGGATAAGAGTGAGAGATTTTTGAGCTCACGGCGAGCAATAGGCTGCTCCACATGAGGATAACTGCTTTGGCGATGCGCACGAACGAGCACTTGTTGTAGTAGGACTTTCCTTCTTGGCGCACACTTGTGGACTTAAGCGAATTTCTAGTGGAGAGTAGGTGGATCGAAGGTGACTTGAAGGTGGCTCGAAGGAGGAATCCGACAGAGAACTTGCTTGAGGAGGAAGAAAGCAGAGAAGAGAAAGATGAGAAATGAGCAGGTCTGAGGGTATTTTTATAGTCTTCAGGATGTGGTTACGGTGATTATGCGGTTATCTGCACACCATAACCACCAATATTATAATTTCAAGTATAGTGTAATGCGAATTTCATTCGCATGCTATTATGCTAAATGCGGACTCATTATATAATTAATAGGAACCCCCCACTAACTATGGTGGTTAATGGGTGGTTATGCCCGAAATGGACAGCGAAGATCGTGGCAAACCGATCGGATGGCAAGGAAGGCACCCAAGGAGGGAAAGAGAGGCGGTTGGCCACCACCTCTCTCGGGTGGCCGACCCTGGCAAAGGCGGAGGGCCCGACGCGGGCCCGACGCGGGCCCAGCCGGGGGTGCGGCCAACGACCAGAGAGGACCGGTCGACCGCACTAGGGTGGCACTTCAGGCGCGGCTCTGGCGGCGACCACCGGGAGCGGCTCCGGTGTCGGCCGCCTAGCGCGGCACCGGCCGCAAGACGTGGCACTGACCGGGCGCAAGGCGCGACCGGCCGGAGTTTGCCCGAGAGGGGCCGGCCGACCGTGCTCACTGTGAGAACCCGCCCGCCCATATCACATCTCAAAACCCAGGTATTGAGATGAAGGGTGGCGGGGTACATAAACACGGAGGAGCGAGCACTGCGAGCGATGTGGGACTAATCCCAACCATAGGACCGCGGGGATATTCCGCCACAGGGGGCCCACCGGGGTCAACACCCAGACCAGGAACGTGGTGGGGAAAGCCACGGGGTCAGTCCCACACACACGAGTCCTGCTGGCAAATTACTCCAACACACCCCCGCAGCAGGACAACCTGGCTCTGATACCATGTGAGAACCCACTCGCCCATATCACATCTCAAAACCCAAGTATTGAGATGAAGAGTGGCGGGGTACATAAACACGGAGGAGCGAGCGACGTGGGACTAATCCCAACCACAGGACCGCGGGGATATTCTGCCACAGGGGGCCCTCCGGGGTCAACACCCAGACCAGGAACGCGGTGGGGAAAGCCACGGGGTCGGTCCCACACACACGAGTCCTGCTGGCAAATTACTCCAACACTCACCCGGGCAAGGGGCAGGGCACGACCGATCCGTAACCAGCACCCTCTGCGTTGACCGCAGGAGGGAAAGTTCTCCTCCGACCGGGGTGGACGGCAGAAGTGTTGTGCCTTGCGGCAGCGAGGTGCTGCTTCTTAGCTAGCCGAAAATTCGTCCTGAGCCGGCCTGCCGTCGACGAGAGAGAGGGGTCGACCCCGATGACCGAACCAAGACGATTCGGGGATGGTGACCCCGCGCGCGTGGATCACACACGATTGTGCGTGCCGATCAATCGCGCGACGGTTCCCCAATGATCCCCACTTAGATGGTGGGATCATGGGGGAATAAGCTAATTGCACCCCCCCCCCCCAATAAATTATAAATAGGTTTGGCCCCATCAATTGCCCCCCCTCCCCCGAAATCCTCAATGCTCGAAACCATTTTTGTGAGAAGAATGAGGATTTCTTCTCCTCCTACGAAGGACTCAATCGGTGGCAACAAGGGCGATGACGAATAGAGAAGTGTTAGAGAAGACGGACGACGACGATTCACGGGCCAAGGTAAGCCATTAAAAAGGAAAAAAACGGGGGAGGTGCACGGACGAGGGAGGCCGGAAGGCGAGATCGAGTAGCGGAGCCCCCGGACACGAGGACGGGCTCGCCAGCCAATGTGCCCCCGGGCGCGGGAGCGCACCTAAGGTGTGTGCGGCACGCACCTTGGGCACGCGTAGGCATGTGCACGCGCGCACCTTGGTAGGCGCAAGGGTACGCACATGTGCGTGCGCGCGCGCACCTTGGTGCCCACAAGGGCGCGCACACCTTGGTGAGTGGAGAGGTGTGTGCACCTTTGCGCGCGCGTGTGCGCTGCTGAGTGTGAGTGTCGGTCCTCTTTGCTAGCATGGATGTTCGCGCCCCTTTTGGGTAGGCAGGTCGCCGGTTATGCATGTCTTGCGTGTGGATTGTGTACGCATGTATGTGCGCATGTTTGCACACAATTTACGCAACTTTTGACTTCCCATGTCGGGATTACGATTATCGAGTGCTCAATTGAACACCCGCTACTTGATTTTGTCTAACTTTTGCTTTTTATTTTCAGGCTTCGAAGCATCCTACGAGGTCCATGCGGCTGCGATCTATGCTCACTACTGAGCAAGTCATGTTTTGGAGGAAAAAGTACAGGTTACCTGTTGATCTTGAGGTGAAGATATCTCGTCTTGAAAAGAGAGTCTAGAACCCCCTAGGGGGTGGTTGATAATTTGCGAGATGATTTTGAAGTCCGGCTTCCGCTTTCCACCGTGCGAGGAGATGATGGATATTCTGAAGTTCTGCGACGTCCTGATATCTCTGTTCACTCCACTAGGAATGACTCGCATTATGGGACTGGTGGCTTTCTTTAGGAAGCATGACTCAAGATTCTCTTTGGAGTTGTTCAGGGATTGATGCGATATCCATATCGATGGTGGCGATCGTGTAAAGATTAACAGCAATAAAAGTTGACTTGATTTTGAGACCCGGATGGATCGTCGTCATGGGAATACCTTGTTTGGATATGTCAGAAACTCTTGGGGCTTGCCTGAGCTCTGGAATTCCTTGTCCGATCGTTGTCGTTGTCAGCGAGGGTAGGAGCGGGACTTTACGCCGATACTGGAATTTTCAGATTCTCAGGAGTTGGCGAACCGTTTGTTCAGTATTTCTTTGTTTGTTGAAGATAAGTGTCTGTCCCAGCGTGGTCTCTCAATTGATGCTGAGTGTGTTGCACCATTAGTTCGCAGAGAGGAAGCTTGTTTTGAAGATCAGATGTTGTTGAAGCCGGGAAAAATTCTCTATCTCAAAATCGGACTAGGCAGCCTAAGGCTACTGGTCAAGCAGTGAAGCTAGACGGCCCACAGAAGCAAGAATCGAAAAGAGCTTTAGGAACAAGACCCCGGGTTGCTGGGACAGGAAGGTCCCACCACGTACCCGGCTGCTTTGAAGAAGCAACCCCTCCACAACCAGAATGGTCGAGCTAGGTACGAGGGAGACGAGCTAACAACGAGGTAGCAGGTCGCGGGTTGTTCTCTGAGGAAAAGGAATCCAAAGAGCTCGCGAGTATCTATCAGATATTTCCGATCTGGTCATCCCTCGTACCCCTGGGGTCCTATTTATAGAGAAATCCAAAGGGAAGGGGGGTCACTACTTATACCCCCATCCCGACGACGGAGCTCGCACGGGCTGGGCGAGTATCTCCCCCTAGTTGCCTACTGGCAAGTATGCGAGGGGAGCTCGCCATACTCGCCCAGGTCTTCCACAGGTTTGCGACTTGATGCTGACTTCTGTCCTGACTGATTGACTTTGACTCCCGCTGAGCTGGCTATGGTAGGACCCATCCTCGTCGAATATTGGTTGTACACAATCCCTGCTCTTTTTGAGCGATATGGGAGCTCGGAAAGAAATATCCAACACTTATTCAGCGAGCAGTTGCGCCGAGTATCTGGGTTACTCGCCTGGCCTATTACTCGATGCAGTCTATAAATAGGGGGGTCCTGGATTCCGAGACGGATCTCCGAAGCTCGCCAGCCATGTCGGACGCCAACGCGAAAATTCTTCAGGACAGCATTGCCGCCCTATCGGGTCTCCTCGGTATCGCAATGCCAAAGAGACCGCGCGAGGAAGACGTCGCCACTGAGATTCTACCGCCAAAAAGGAAAAAGGCCAAGAAACCCAAGCAGCCCGCCTCTACGGCAGTTGACTCGCCTCCGCCCTCTGAGCCAGTCGCGGCGGCGATTGCTAATCCTGCGTCTTTCACCGGTGTCAAAAAACTTCTTAGCGACCAAGGGCTGGACGACGCTCCCGACTCGACCGCGTTCAGCCCGCCGGAGAATCCTGAAGCCGCAAAGGAGCCGGTGACGTCCCAGATCGAAGTCGTCACCGTGACAGGTCGCCATTCTGCCAAACCCCATTCCTAATAGTTGGTCGCCGCGTGCTTCTTGCTGATCTATTTTACTTTTGCAGACTCTCCCCCGAATGTCGTGGATACGCCCCTTGATGTCGCCCCCCTGAGTTATGTTCCGCTGCTCGCGCTGGCAACAGACAGGCCGTTCCGGACCGTGCATACGATCCGGATTAATCTAGGCGCGAAGAGGGTGTCAGGGACTTCCCTAGCGAAGGAAACCCCTCTGGTGAGCAAAGAGCCTCTGACGAAGGACCTCCCTGCGAGAGAGGACCTTCCAGGGAGCAAGGATCTCCCGGCGAGCAGTGACGTTCCTCCCGTGCTAGATTCGACACTGCTATCGGAGAGCTCTCCCTTGCCGCCGCCGCCTCTGGTCGTGGCTTCTCATCAGTCGGCGAGCACTATTTTGACGCCGCCGCCGCCTTTGTCCACCCAGCAGAAAGCGAACTTGCAGCGACATCCTCCGCCTCCTTCGTCGAAGACTCTGCAACAGCCGGCGAGCTTGTCGCAGGCTCCTCCCCCGTCGAAGAAGCCAGATAGGCCGCGACCGAGTTATTTCCCGCCGCGAGTTGGGGACTCCGATCATGCAGGTCGCGGGCAGGGAGGTCGCGGTCATGGCAGATCAGCCGACCACCCTGGTGGCTCATCTTTGGGGAGGCGAGATATCTCTGGTCGCGTCCCTTCACGGCGCCGGTCCCGGTTTCCTCGCCGCGGTGAGCCTTTTTCGTTGTCACTTTCGATCTTGTTTAGATGCTGACCTCTGATCGTGCGACTTGTCTATCTGCTATGACAGATCGTCCGACGACTCCCGGGACGGCCTTCATCGACGCCATCGGGTTGTCGGGGAGCGAGTATCGTCATGCCGCAGCCCGTGCCTACATTGAGCTGGAGAGCAAGTTCGATCAGCTCGCCATCTGTGAGCCTCATCGCCGTATCTCAGCTTTAGAGGTGCGCATGGTGAGGATGGAAGAACTTCAGACCACCTTGGAGAGTTACGAGGCTCACTTCCATATGGTGAAGGAGAATGATCGCCAGTTAGCGCTGAACAGCTCGTTCTTGACGAGTTGGCTGGGATTAAGGCGAGCATGGGTTCTGTGGGGCGGCTGACGAGGATGGAGGAGCAGCTGCGGCTCGAGGATGACGTGATGGCGCTGGCGACGGAGCACTTCCGGCGGGCACGCGAGATGGGCTGGGTCGGGCGACATCCTCATCCTCCGGAGCGGCCACCTAGGAGGTAGATTTGTTTCCTTCAAAGCTGAACTCGCCATCGGCGACCTTGTAATAAACTTTATTTATTTTTTAAATAAACGACTATGCATCCCGTCACTTGTTTATCCGTGCTTGCTTTGTTTATTTCTGCGGTATGCCGAGTTTACTTATACAGGTTCTGACGGATATCGTAGCGCCTTTACTTTGTCGCGCGAGATAGTGTTAATGTCGCCTGTGTGTTGCCTCGTCCCTCAAACGCGACTTCGACCGATACTCGCCGAGATGAATACCCCCCTTTTCTGCCTTTGGCCTATAAATAGGAGGGGTAGGTGGGACATAAGTACGCTTTTGCGAACTTCTCAATCCGTCTCGCGAGTATCCCTTCTGCTCGCTTTGTCTTCCTCTCTTCTTCCGCTCGCCCCTTTTCTTATATGTAGCGCTGAGTTCTCCAAAATAACCTTTGAAGATGGCGAAGCGTGCCCGCCATTCGGCGGCCTTGCCCGCCAGATTCAAGATGTGTATCCTGTCTGAGTCGAAGTTCAACTGCCCGTATTTGTGGGGCCGGGTCCGAAACACGAAGCGGAATACTTCTAGGGAGAGGCAAATCCGCTGTGTCCGCAGAAAGACATCACGGTGGCCATCGAATCCGATGACAATTGCACGGGCACCACTCTGTAGAAGTTCAGTATTTCCGCCACCTCGGGGAAGATGGGGAATGCCCACCCCACTTCAAAGTGGTCGAAGGGGATCACGAACTCATCCGTGAACACAGTGTTTACTCTCTCTCCCCCTTCGATAGTTGCGCGGGAAAGCGATCGCCAAGCGTGTGCCTTGATAGAAGGTCGGCCTGGTCTTCGTCAGTGAACGCAGGGAGGGGCGGCTCGTCACTCAAGAAAGCTATCGCGCACTCGGAGCGAAGGGAAGCAATAGTTCGCGCCATCTTTTGGGGTAGGTGGCCACGCCTTGAGTAATGGAAAATCTAGGATGGGGCCCCCCTATTTATAGTATCACCTTGGAAGACGTAACAACGCTGGCGCGCGCCCTCTCCTGCAGCCATCTGCTCACGACCACGACTTTAGAGCGGTTTCCTCACAATCGTCCTAACCGCACACCCCCAGACAATAGTCCGCTTGAACAAGGATACACTAGAATAAAAGGAAAAGGCAGATGTCACAAAAATCAAAGTATAAATAGCTCTGCGGTTAACAGTTACAATGAGAATCAATTACAATAAATTAAGCAAAATTTTAGCACACAACGAAGGACACGGTCACGACAGCCCACCAAACTGCTCGATTATCTTCTTCAGCTCTCTGAGCCCTGCCTCCAACTTGGCGATCCGCTCATGCATTCGCACTATCGCTTCTCGCATAACATACATGCTCATCCTGAGTTCGCACTCCTCTTGCGGGCAATCTTCAACAATGGCCTTCAGAAATTTGGTAAGTCCTAATAATCTTGTCTAAGTGATGATGCAGGAGAAGAATCATACCCTGCGACATGGAAGCCGGCGCTTCCTCGGATTCTGGTTCCTCGTCGCCGAACACATCGGACAAGGTGGCCGCTAGGTCAGTCACGCCAACCACGGGAGGGCCACCATCAAGGAAGCCGAATACGCCAAAGTCGATATGCGGGGTAACGGGTACCCGCGCTAGTCCAAATATTGGGCACCTGGCCAACTCAGTGCCCGTATGCTTAAGGTACGCCCTCCGCAAGGCCTTTCCTCGCTTATGTATGGCCTACATCTGCGCGTGGGTCCGCGGCTGCTCTCCCGGTGTATCCCCCGTGGGAGGCGGAATGATGACTAACTCGTGCCAGGAGGGAGCTGTAAACCTCTCCCGGGTCTTCTGCGGGCACGCATACACACCCTTGCGGTCGCCCACCAGCCCCGACACAAAGTTGCTTATCTGGTCCAACGCTTCTGCAACATCCAATGTCGAGACGAAGTCATCCCGAGCTTCTGACAGCTTCTCTCCATCGCCCGAGCCGTAGGGAGACTCCGCCCTCGTCACCCGCTTCGACGGTTGTTTCCTTTCAAGTATGTGTTCCTGTCTTCTCTTTCCTGTAGGTATGCGCGTTGCCTCTTCCTCCCGTCGCGTCATCCAAAGTTGTGCCTCATTCATCACGACCTCTTCTTCTCGCCTCGTCACCTCCGCTTTCTCTAGCGCCTTGTGAGCGGTCACTTTCTCAGGGACACCATAGGTAAATTCCTGTACCGTCTCCTTCCCCGATGAATCAGATCCAGTGACAGGAGCGCTATCGGCCATCCGCTGAAAAGAAGGCACTTTCGTCACCAACTCCTCTCCGGCGGCGTCACGAATAGTAGGCCCTTGCTGCGGGTCTATTACAACAATAAGGTCTCCCCCGATGACTTCTCCTCCCGCCGAGGAAGCACCCTTGGCTCTTGCCTGCATTCTAATGGGGCGCCTCTTCTGGTCATCGTCTTCAACAATTGGCCTTGCGGACACGTCTCTCTGGGCGCACCCTTGGCAAGTGACCCCTCGACATCAAGGATTCGGTTGGGTAGTTAGTGAGTTGGCCCCCTTTTTCGCCTTCAACTTAGCCAGGACGATTTGGTTCAAGCTGGCCATTCTCTGAACAAGAGGTCTCAAAACAGGGAATTGAGGAGGTATGGTTGGAAAGGGGGCCCCGCTCAGACTCTTCTCCTCGGCAGCAGTACGCGTGGTTACCGCGCGATCTCTTCTCTCACCCCCCACCACCCGACTCCTCATGTATCTCGTGTGACTGCCAATTTAATGCTGCATTAAATGTCTTCATCTGTTTGGGCAGCCTACCCTCAAGCATAAATAAGGGGCCAGGGGTGCTCGATAAGGGTAGAGAACTTGTGCCAGATTCTACCTCGTTGTAGGTGTGGTTACTAAGTTTGTCTCTCAATTTATTTTTTTCTCTCTGTTCTCTCTTGTACTCGTCAATACCCACATGTATTCATTTTTCGAGAGAAATAAAATTGCCCACCGCAGGTGGTATTCACCTCGGCGAGTAAATCTTATGTTCGCCGCTGCCAGCGGCCCTCTTCTTTTTGTGTTTTTTCTCTACTCGTCAGGCCTCCTCAGGGTCAGTAACCGTTCGATTGCGGTCTCTGATCTCTCTGTCGAACTCCCTAGGTGGTCGCTGAGTGTGGAAAGTTAGGTGACAATTTTTGCAACAACAAATCCAGTTTTGGGGCAAGTGCATTTTTATGTTACTGTTGTAGCTCCCATAATCGGGCTGGGCCCCGGGCAGGCTTCAATCCTCCTGTGCAATTCCCACAATTCCCAGTCTGGGTATCGTAACAGGGCCGTAGACCATCCACCCCAACCCTTCTCTGCACATGTTCTTAGTGAGGCGGGTTGTTGAGGCCGGGAATTGAATCTCGGACCTCCTTGATTAGGAGCCCTTAACATGACTCCTGTCACTAACTGAGCCGCGTTGAGAATAGGTACGGAGAATGGTTGAGGTGGATGAGTTGCGGCCCTGTTACGGTACCCATATAGGGAATTGTGGGAATTGCCCAGGAGGGTTGAGGCCTATGTAGGGCTCAGCCCGGTTTCGGGGGCTACGGCTAGAGGATTGAGGCCTGCCTGGAGCCCAGTCCGGTTCTAGGGGCTACAACTGTAACAGAACCACTTCAACATTCTCCCCCCCCCCCCCCTCTCAAAATCTTCCAGCTGGTTGCCCCCCTTGTTCCCCTCCCACCTCCAATAGTCGGAAGCCCCCATTCCTTTACAGAAACACTTTCTAGACATGAAAATTGCTGGAACATCCCAGGAAAGTAGCAGCCCACTTTTAGCACTTGTATTGCCACTTCTCCAGGCCCAGCTTGTATGTCACAGCTCTATCCAGGAAAGCAGCAGCCCACATTCAGCTCTTGTTTTGTCACTCTTTCAGGCCCATGTTCATTGCCACAGTTCTGTCCAGAAGAGCTAAACAGTCACCTGTTTCCTGTAACCCCTTGCAGCCGACCAGATCTTTTCAATCTCAGCCCCTCCCACCACACAGAATCAATCCAGAACTCCTCCACTCTGCTGCCTGGTGCCTCCTCCATCGCCTCCACAGTCTCAGCCTGTCTCCGGCAGCCCTAAACAACCACCTTCAGCCCCTCACAACTCCTTTTTTCCCTCATTTAGCCCTGCCACTGTCCAACTCAGCAGTTTCGGTCCTCGGGTATATATCCAGATCCAGTCCCATATCCTCATTCCGGCCATCAGAGACTTGTCGGATACTCGCCAAGTTTTCTATGTCATAGTTGTGTAAATCTTTAAAATAGAAGTCACTTATTTTATGTTTAATTGCGTGCTAATTTCCTACTTGAGAAATATTTGTTTGTATTCTTTGTTTCCGAGTTTTGGAAAGTTATCGTTACCATTTACTTGGGCTTTGTTTGGTTCGGCGTTTCGCCGCCTCCGTTTGGAGCAAACGCCGCCGGACGGCGGGTAAACAAACGGCCGGCGGCGGCGTTTGCTCTGTTTGCACCCGCAACAAGGAGCAAACGGCCCCGATCCGCTCCGTTTCGACCCCCACCTCTCCCCCTCCTGTTCCAAAGTGACGTTTCGACCCACTTTATGCACCCGCTACCGCCGAACCAAATATAGCCTTAGTTATATAAATTTGAGCTCTGTTCCATTTACACAAACTTCAAGTGTTTTCTTGCCGTATGATTTAACTATTTTGGCATATTTTATATTTTTTTATTTATAAAACAAATTATTATTGCATATTAAAAATTTGTTGGATTTCATATTTTGCATTTAGGGTTCATCCATTATTCTCCGTCATAGGACTGCCCTGCGTCAGTTTTGATATCAGAGCCCCAGGTTCGGGTTTAGCTTAGAATACGCTAAACCCCTATTTAGGATTCACGTCATAGGACTGCCCTGCGAAGTCTGGCGGGCTGCAGCGGTGCGAATCGTCGTCGTCGACGCTTGACGGGCTAGGGCACGGGAGCAGCGACGGGCTAGGGCATGTGAGAAGCAGGCTTACCGACGGGATTCCTTCTCCTTCGGTGAAAATCGCGGAAAAAACCGCTCGGGCACGTGCCCTACCGTGCCCAGGGCTAGTTCCGCCCATGCTTGTCACGAATGCATTGTTTGGGGTGGCGGCGGTTGTGGGGAAAGCTCTATTCACACCGCCATCTTCATTTTTAAGGTGTTTGGATGAGAAGTTTTATCAAAAGAGCTTTTTCAGCCGTTAGTGCAACAATACTTTTTAAAAAGTGTTTTCTCGGCTTTCACTTTACCTATTTCAGTTGAGGGTTTACAAAAATCACGCCCGATCATTCACAAATTGTCCTTCTTTTTTCTCGCTGCCGTAAATGTTTACTTCAATTTGTCATTCTTCACCATTCACTGTCTCTGCGTGTTTATTTAGGATTTATAATATTTACTTATTTATGCGATAAATAATTAAATAAAATACAATTTATTATTAAAATTGTATTTGTTTTATTGAAAAATAGGACTTTTGGCACTAAGCACCCCCCCAATTAGGAGGGTTTGCCACTTTGCACCCCAAAAATTCCATTTTGACAGTTTGCACCCCCCAAATATATTCCAGTTGGCATGATGCACCCTCACCGGATTTTCTTGAATTATTTTCATTTATAATGAAAAAGAAGAGGGCAATTTGGTCACATTAATTTAGGCATTAGGGTTTTATCACATTCACCGCGATCCATTTTTTTCACCACTGTTTTTTTTACTTCCAACGCAAGGTCGATCCCCCATCTTCACCCCCGGCGGAAGGCCGTCCAATCCTCTGCGACGTCCGACGGTCTCCTCCTCTGCGGCGCCCGACGGTCTTCTACGAGTCGAAGACAGCAGATCATCTAGTTTGATCCTGCTGCGACTTCTATCTCAGGAATCGCTAAAGCTGATCAGAGCAAGCATAAGGGTATACATCTTCACCTTCTATTTTACATCTTCACCTCCGGTGGTAGGGATCTTATTGTTGCTAGTTTTTTTTTCTCGTGTTATTTTTGTTTTTTGCATAACGGTTTGGATTTTGCATAAGGATTTGATGTTTGTATAAGGGTTTTTCCTTTAAGTTTTTTTGCTCGGATCTTTATTTTTTGCTATCTGTAACGGAGAGACGTGGCTCCAATGTTTCATTTTTAGCTCTAATTTTTTATTTGTAACATGTTGTGTCAGGTCATCATTAAAAACTATTTGTAATATGCTCCAATGTTTATCACTATTTGTATTATGTTGTGTCATGACGTGATATGAGGCGAGCATTTTTAGCTTTACTTGTTTTCCGAAAAGAACTGATGTGCTCGGTTAATGACATTCAAATGACAGCTATTATCGGCAAAGTGCTACAAATGGCATTCAAATGACTTTGCTATTATCACCACTAATTTCTCACCAATCTTTTTTCACCACCGCCCCAAATAGATACTTGCTCAAATACAAAATGACATAGAATTTCGCCCGCTAGGTCGCAAACCAACCAATGCTGAAACATGCAACTCGTGACATCCTAAAAGTTTCATGTGAAGCACTGTGCTTAAATCCAATATATTAATAATTCGGATAAAATAAAAAATTTCTAATGAAGCCACACAAAAAAAGACACGGGCCCTAATTACACATGCATGCCCTAAACTTTAGCATCATATTTTTGCAATATATAGCATTTAGTTAATGGCATATATGTTGAAAAATATTCTTATTACTGAAATGGTACGGGCATATAATTAACCAATTATTATTATTAACATTTTTAAGCCTGTCAAAATCCCACTGACCAGCTAGAACCATATCACCAGGTTGTAGCCAGTATAATAGTCTTGATAATTAAAGGATTATGTGGGAACTTTTCTGCAATTTTTATATTAAAATTACTTTTAGAATAAAGTCATATGTGCATATTTATTCTGAGGTGCTTTGTGGTAATTTTCTGCCACTATATTTGGGGGAGGGTGAATTTTTATTTCGAGGTGCAGCTACTGTCAACTCATTGCTGCAGTTAATATATTGTTTTGGTGCCCTCCCCGCTCCCGTGCCCCTCTGATGAATACGTCGTTTTGTTGCCCCTCTGGTGAATACATTGCTCTGGTGCAACTCCAGTGAATACGTCGCTCCGGCGCCTGCTTCAGAGAACATGCCACTCTAGTAAACATCTGCTATAGTGAACAAATCGATGCAATGAATATGTTGCATTTTCGCTCCGGTGAGTTTGGACAAAAATGTCACCGTCAAAGAGTAGATGTTTGACATGATAATGGTCATGTTCACCATCAGGAATGTAAAACTAATTTTGAACATAAAATTGGATGAATTTTCTAGGGTAAATCAGGGCGTTCGTGAACGACGTTTCATAACGATTGCGTTCACGACCACCACCACTGTGCTACCGGAGCCTAAGAGATATCAAAAGGGTGTGATCTGAATCTTATCAAAACTTTCACAAAACCTAAATAAATTACTAAAGAAAGAATGTAGTTTGTGGAAATTTGAAAATGGTGCAGAATGTAATTCTTTTTAACATTTGAATAAGAGGAGGCCATCCTACTTGGATTTGATGCTTTAAGTTGTTCCTATGATCAATGGGTGCATGAAACATGGGTTCACACATTCCATATACCTCCCCTGTGTGGTTGGTTGTATGGAATTGAAGTGCTATTTTTGTAGGTAAATTTTATTATTATTATTATTATTATTATTATTATAAAAATTCAAGTCTGTATGAAAAATGATTTGTGTTTAGTAGACGAACACTGTAAAATTTAGGTTCTGTTTGGGAGAACTTATTTTCACCGGTCAAGCGGCCATAACCACATAAGTCCCGATTCATGTGGTCATGACCGCTTGACCGGTGAAAATAAGTCCTCCCAAACGGAGCCTTAGTCATCCTTATAAATAAGGATTATAACAAATGATAGGGCACAATGACGACAAAGGATTCATATAGCCGACCCCACTATAGTGGGATAAAGGCTTGAGTGTTGTATTATAAAATATTCAAGAACTTTATCATAAATTCGGTCATTCTGTTAATTATCGCAAGTATTCCTTTGAGATCGAATTTCATTTGATTCCGCATCCGTTAGAAGGCTTGATAATTTCAGGCGCAGTGACTTTGGGTCCACTTAAGTTAAAAAGTTCAATAAGCCCTAATTTTTGTTACATTATTTGAAGGCCAAGGGATTACTGTGCCTTTCATAATCAAGAATATTGTTTCTTACTTTATCCTTCGATTTAAATAATAGAATTGATATTTGCAGTCCAAAAATAAGGGAAAAAACCCTCCTTTCTAAATATTTTATGTTCTTGCTTGCACCTGCGCCGCTCGCGATTGGGTTTTCATTCCCCCAGTTCCCACCCCGACGGCGTCTCTTCTTGCTTTCTCTGACCTAGACGGTGCTCGCGATTCGCTGAAGGGGAGCCTCTAATTCTGTTGTTCGTCCCAATAAAGAAACCCGGTGTCTCCTATTCTTCCTCATCTTGTCTCCTCTTTGTCCTCATCTAGATTGCGTCCCTCTTTCTTTGCAATTTAAGATGTCGTTGTGAATGGTTGAGGGCTCATCTTCTTTCTCATTTAGACACACTAACCATGTATTTTTCCTGTGCAGCTCCTTCGGCATTTTATCGTTATCTATTTCCCTCTTTTGGTCCTCGATTTTGACCTTTCTTCAACAGCAGGGGACTTGGCGTGATAGGAGAACAACCTTTGAACTTCCTAATACTAGATTTGAGTTTTCCCTTCCGCTTATCCTTGGAGTATTCTTCCGCTCTCTGTTTTGGATTTCACTTTTTATGTGTGCAGTCCAAAAATTAATGTTAATCTTAACAAATTATATGTCTTGCAAAAAACTTTTGATTGCGAATATAATTTTGGACTACAAATATAATTTATGAATTACGAATAACAATGAACTGCGAATAGTTATTCACGCACTGTTAATATCAACTCTCTTAATTATTTTGCATAATCTAACTATAGAACATGGATTTTGCAAACATGGATTCAATTAAAAGATTAATAGAACAGATAATGAATGGAGGCAACAAAAATACCTGTGCTAATTAAGGTGGAACTTATAGCGGAAGATCAAACATGAATTAAGAAAATGGACCAAAAAATTTTACGAAAAAAAGATACTCCACAATCTTCTAGAATCAAACTAGCTAGTCAGAGGAAAATTTTGGAAGTCAACAACATGAGATTTATGTGATTTGATTAAGAATGATGAGCACATATCATGTAATCACGGCTTCCCTTCCAAATAATCAGAACCGTGATTTGATTAGAATTTCTCAAATGTTCCATTGCACGAACGAATCAGAACCTTCCGTATAGGTTTTTATAGGGCTTCTAAATCTATAATAGTAGTGTCCTAAACTTATAAATTTAAAATGGATCATACCTTAAAATACGAAATTACACTTTTACCCTCCTAACTCTAAAAAAAATTAGAGTAAACCCGCATGCCGACACTGATTGCCCACAAGCTATTTTTTAGCCCGATCAAGATCCTCTCAAGTTCGTGCGAACTGGAGGGGTCCAGTTAACGGTCATGATCTCGCCTCCGAAATGGATGGTGGAGAAGAAGTAAACTCCACTCGCGGGGCCCACTTGCTAGGTCAGCCGCAAATGGAGGTATGTCGTCCGATTTCGGAGGCAAGATCAATACTGTGAACTGGATCACCTCTAATTCACGCGAACTGAAGAGAATCCTGATGCCTTAATATCCGCCATTAGCCAGCCCGCCCAACTAACGTTTCAATCAAAATTCCAACCTCCTATTATTTAAGGACTGGGTGGGGCCCGTGCAAAAAGTGTATTTCGGAAGTCAAAAATGCATGGGCGCCACCTCCTTTAAAGACGCCTGATTGCTCCGAAACAAATAGCATGAACAAGTGCCGAGACAGAAAACGGATAGTAAATGTCATCCCAACATGTGAGCTAAAAAAACAAAATACTAAAAAAATTAAAAATAAATGCTCACGGCCGAACCTCCAAGTCAGCATGCGGATTTCTTTCAAAAAATTTCTCTGATGCAATTAATGAACAAAATTATTAGATTAATAATTAATGGTTTCTTAATTAGGTCCTGTCCAAATACTTCTCTTATTTTTTAAATAATTATTAAATAAGTAGAATTCAAAAAAGAAATTAATTCGAAAACAATCGTTTTAAATATAATTTTAAATAGTGTCTGGAATTTGCAAGAAAGTTGTCAGGGCTTCGGGATGTTGAAAAAGACATTTAAAACAACTAATTACACACACATTTATATATTTCATCTCCTTTCTCTTTGTTTTTTATTTTATAAAATAAAAATTTCTTCCTCCTCATGATGCTTATAGGGCTGCAATCCTGCACTCCGGAGGCTGCGAGTGACAAGAGTGTCGCTACGTCGAAGCGCTATGACCAAGGTACTGTCATTGGCTGAGCCGATGAGGCTCTGTGCACTATCACACACGCATTTGTGTGTGTGTGTGTATCTATATACACAATCGTGCGCTCCTGAGGCTGCGAGTGACAAGAGTCTCGCCACGTCTAGACACTATGACCATAGTAATGTTGTAGCCTAAGCCGATGAGGCTCCATTGACTGCACACGCATTTGTGTGTGTACTATATATACAAAAAATTATTGTGAGCCGTTGCGATTGCACGGTATAACACTTGAGACCCTTCACGATTTTAGTCTTTGGTTCAGAAGGGGGAGCTCAAAAAGTAATTTTTTGGAATTCCCTCAGACCTCACCCGTGTCTCTCCCGATCCCACCCCACCACAATTGTCTCCTTGTGCTGCAACAGGCGGCCTGCCCGGCGCCCACAAGCAGTTCGCCTGACCCCGGCGAACCTACCAGGGGTTGTCCGGCGGTGAGCAAGCAGGGCCACCGCCGGGGGTCCACCGAACCAGCCGGTGGGGGTCGGGCAGGCCGTCGGTGGCTCCGCCGCTGCCGACAACGCAAGGAGACACATGCGGCGAGGCGGGAACAAGAGAGGCGCATCTGGAATTTTTTTATTTCTTTTAATTTCTTTATAATTTCTCTATAAAAACTATTGATGAGGTCACCCCTAATTTATAGAAATTACGAGCTGCAAATAGCCAGAATTCTCATGTTTCCCACTAACAAAGTGATGAGTTGTGGAAAAAAACGTCTTGCGCATGATCCGCGTGCCCGATCCCTGCGTGATCCGTGCATGATCTGCTCACAACCACCACGCACGCGATCCCGCTCACCTCAACCACCACATCCTGTCGTGGTCGGCCTCACGACCAGCCGCCTCGCGCCCAATGGCCCCAAGGTGTCCGCGTCGATCCAACCGGCCGCTCACACCCCACAACCGCCTGCAAGCGGCCGCGGCCGACCTTACGGCCGGGCGCCGCGTGCCCCATGCCCCGCGCCCCGCGACCGCAATGGGGCTGTGGCCGGCCTCACTGCCTGCGGTAGCCTGTGGGCGGCCGCATGCAAGGGAGTTGCGGCTAGCCTCACGGTTGGCTGCCCTGCGCCCCGCGATCGCTCACGAGCAGCCTCAAGGGGCTGCGGGTAGTTGGTCGCACCAAACCCCACGATCGGCCAAGGGAGACCGCAAAGGGACCACGACCGACCTCAATGTCGGCCGCCCCGCGCCGGTCTCCCTCCCACGACAGCCTCCTGTCGCTGGCGATCATCGTTGGTTGGCCATCTTCTATCATCCGAGCGTTTCCGCGCAATCTTCGTCGTCTGATTCGCAGATAACTTCTCGGGTAACCACCTTTCATGGGTGAGTGTGAATAGTTGCAATTAAATCGGTCTGCCCATAGTAAAAATAATAAAACAATGTGCGCGTAAACTTTATAAAATAAGAATGCAAATAATAATTATGGTGGTTCCTAGGGCCTATAAATAGGATCTCAGACCCTCCTTCATTCCTCACTTTTTTCTCCTGAAATTCTCTAATGACCCTTCTCTCCGGCCATTTTCTCCTCCTATTTGGCAGGGTTCTCCATCGGATTTCTTCCCCGATGATCTTTGTCCGTTTCGTTCAACTTTGAGCCCTCCACTCCGCGAGCGCTACCTTCACTACAGGCAACCCGCTAGCAATACACCTAGAACTCAGCATTCTCCAGACAACCGCAAACACTCCTCATACTCGCCACCGAGAGCAAGCGGAAGTCCGTCCATCCTCTAGAGTGTGCATAGTCTCTGTCGCGATTAAATACAAGTAGTGAGATTCAAGAGCGGTTACATGTCACCCTCTGAGTGTCTTTCTCTCCCCCCAGCTGTTGTAACGAGCAACGGCCCGTGGCTCGCGCTTTTCTTTCAAAGTCCTGTACAACTCCAAAATAGTGAATGTTTGATCGACTCCGATCTGACCACGTGATTTTCTTCCCTTTTTGGGGTTTTTCATGTTAATTTTTTGTGTCTTTCCAACCTTCTGCTTTTCATTGACTGTTTGTTCGCACGATCGCTATCGGACTAGGACGGTGTAATTTAGACTGATCTACAAGAGGCTCGAGTGAACCGTAACAACTATAAATATATTATATATTCTATAATAATTTTCAATTATTTTTAAAAATAGATTATATTAGAAATATATATATAAATAATTTAAAAAATTATATAAAAAAAAATATAAGGATAATATGTTTAAATTTAAAACAATTAAAAACAACATGATTAAAAAAGTATAAGAATATCAAGAAATATCCGGGGCGGGCGAAGCCTGTCATTTCGGATCAAAGGTACTGTGTATGTATTTATATATATATATGGAGAGAAGAGACAGAGGAGAGAGAGAGAGATTGATGAGAAAGAGTGAAAGGTATTTGAATGTGTTGGGCAAGAAGAGAGCATGCATGCGTACGTCTCTCAAAAACAAGATTTCTCCTTTGTTTATGCACACGTACATCTACATTATACAGTTAATATTAAAACATAATTAATGCGATAATCAGCCTGATCAATAAGCTAATTAATTGCTAAATGCTGCAACTCCTCTTCAGATGACACGTACGTAATAAGACTTTTTTATTTACAGTTTGAATTTTCTGAATTTTTCTTATCCAAAGAACTCCACCAAATATTAAAAAAAAAATTAATAGGAGACAAGAATATTTCTGGCTCCCCATGTTGCCTGATCGAGCGGGCGGCTGTGAGGTGATTAGTGGGCGTCGCCTCGATTGGTACGTAAGTGCCAAATAATGACGAGAAAAATTTCATCCTCTATTGCACGAATAATATATAATTAAGTACGCCTAGCATTTCATAAAGTGGGAGCGGGTGAAATCCAGTTGGTTTATTTTTTGATCGAACTGTTGCTAAAAAACAAAGGAAAAAATAAGAAAAAACCAATGTAATGCACAGTTTACAAAACTGCGCGCATTGAACGGCTCCTGCGCTACGTACCCGCGCACCTTCCTCTGGGAGCGGGTAGCGCAGGAAAAAAATATTAGTATTGCACCTGTTTGTGTGGGTCCTGCGGTGCACAGTAAATCCATACATCATGAGCCCACAGTTCCCAATGTTATCATTGGTCCAGGATATTGTTTGGGACACTGAACATAAGAAATTTGGAATAATGACAACAATGATTAATCCGGCGCAGTCCCCGGGGTAGATTTAGGCTCGGTTTGGAAGGACTTATTTTCACCGGTCAAGCGGTTACGACCGCATGAATCGGACCTTAAGGTCCGGTTCATGCGGTCGTAACCGCTTGACCGGTGAAAATAAGTCCCCCCAAACGGAGCCTTAGGCTCTATTTCGGAACTTGGCCCGGTGGCATGCCGGAGAGGAGAGAGGAAACGGCCGTCCGTAACGGTTGAATGGTGACTGGGCCGCCGGTTAACAAAACGTCCGGTTTGCCCCCCTTTCACGCCGTCCGTCCTCAGCTGGAGCTCCCAGTAACTTACCACACAACCTTCCACCATTTCAGCCTGGCCCGAAAGGCGTCCCGCCGGAATCCCAAAGAGAGTCTTAGTTGGCATACGCCTACCCTTTTCAAATTTCCACTCTAATAAATTTGAATCATGTGCAATAAATTTTTTGCGCTTTAGGTAGGAAAGAGCGGAAAATAAGCCAGAGAGATCACAAGGAGATCATCACGATATTTGGCTCATGGCAATTATATTTGGGACGGTTATAGTTGCAAGGAGAATAGCGATGAGAAACAAATGTTCGGACTTGAGCTGCCAGAAAAGCAGTGGATAGAAAAATTGTGGTAAGAAAAGCAGAAGAATGAGAAGATGAATGTTAACCTACGAGAAAAGAAAATGAGAAAAGTTTTTTTAGAATTTCTGAAAGGGGAGTTCATTGTTTTTCAAAAAGCTCAAAAATTATCTTTTTTTGAGACAAACAATTTTTTTACCGCTGTGAAACCAAACTTCTCCAAAACAATGTTCACTATGTAAATAGAACTTTTCCCACCCTTTTCACTCTCTTATAGAGTGCATATGCCAACAAAGTCAATAACCTTTTGTTGCGCCCAATTCAAGCCTCCGATAGACCGGCCTAAATTAATCCGTCTTAGCCCGAGAGCGATCGAGCGTGTAAACAGTCTGAAAAGTGTGAGATGCGATGTTCTGAAATCGACACTGATTTCTAAACACCGTGCAACGCAATGACTATAGCCGCAAAATCGAGATAAAAAATGCAGAAAATAAAATCAAACACACACAATCGCAGAGGACACAAAATATACGTGGTTCGGAGAGAAGCTCCTACATTCACGAGGAGAGCGGCGGTGAAGTCCACTATAAATCAGAGAGTTTAAGTACAGAAGGTGAGCGATAAACAATATAACCTGGAGCGACAAGATCCACAATCTTCCTCTTCGTTATGGACTGGAAGAAGAAAAAGAAAAGAAAAACTCTTCTGGGCCTGCAGCGGTAGATGCTCTGGCGAACAATCTACAGACGGGGAGGAGTAACAAAACTCCTTCGACAAGGTTGGAATCCGGCGAGCGGACCGGGGCAGAGGCGGAACTCCGGCGGCGACGAGAAGATCGAGCTCCTCGAGATTTTTGGCAAAGGAGAACCCTAGCGCCCACACTGATCTGATTCCCGATCTCCTCCTCTGTTAACCTTAATCAAATCGAGCCCCTCCTTATTGCCTTAAATATGTATGAGGCTGAAAAAAATGAACCGCCTGGTTCAGGCCGGCAGCAATGGGGTGGCAAAGAATTACAATCTCCACCTTGACGTCCTTTGCAATTAAGCTCCACCATCAACTTGGATCTTCTCCCAAATGGAACACCCCCTCTCCCTGGGATCACCACGATCAGCAGATACAAATATGAGTCAAGTCAACGCAGTGCTTGAACTTGACTCCGGTACGAGCCTTTGTCAACATATCAGCAACATTATCCTCCGCGGGCACTTTCAGTAACTGTATCTCGCCTCCTCCAACAAACTCCCTCAGCTTGTGGTACCGCACATCAATATGTTTTATCCTTGCATGATAGACCGAGTCCTTTGCAAGACAAATTGCACTCTGACTATCACAGTGCAGCTTCACCGATTCCTGAGAAACTCTGAGTTCCTTGATGAGACCCCTGAGCCAAATAACTACTTTAGCAGCCTCCACCGCAACAATATACTCTGCCTCTGTCGTGGACAGAACTACTATATCTTGAAGAGTAGCTTTCCAATTGATAGGACCTCCACCTAGAAGAAAATATATCCTGACGTAGATCTCCTTTTATTGAGGTTGCCCGCATAGTCAAATCAACGAAGTCCCCTAAAGCTCCAGCAACTTCGCCCCTTTTGAAAAGTAAACCAACGTCTGGAGTTCCATTCAAATACCGTAGAATCCACTTGACTGCTTTCTAGAGTTGTAGCCCTGGATTTGTCAAATATCTGCTAGCAACACTCACTGCCTGAGCGATATTTGGTCTCGTACATATCATCGTGTACATCAAGCATCCTACCGCACTGGCGTCCGACACACTGAGCATCTTCTGACGTTCCTCCTCGATGTCCGGGCACTGTTGTGATGACAATATAAATTGTTGTCCCAAAGGAGTTGTAACAGCTTTAGATTCCATCATATTGAACTTTTCAAGTACCTTCTGAATGTAACTGGCCTGAGAAAGCAACAACATGTCTCGCTTTCTGTCCCGCTTGATCTCCATTCCAAGGATCTTCTGAGCATGACCAAGATCTTTCATCTCAAATTCAGCATTCAATTTCCACTTCAGTATCTAAATTTCTCTGGCTGACTTGCAGGCAATCAACATATCATCAACATATAGCATTAGAATCAGAATATTGTCATATACGAGAAATCCGTAGTACACGCAATTGTCGTACTGGCTCTTGTTGTAACCGTGCGAAGTCATGAAAGTTTCAAACCACTTGTACCACATCCTCGGAGCCTGCTTCAGACCATAAAGAGACCTTTTCAGGTTATACACTTTTTTCTCATCACTAGGTTGAACGAACCCTTCAGGCTGCATTATATAGATCTCCTCCTCTAGGTTTCCGTAAAGAAAAGCAGTCTTCACGTCAATCTACTCCAGCTCCATGCCCCACATAGCTACCATGACGAGTAGCACATGAATGGAACAATGCTTCACCACTGGTGAGAAGATCTCGTCAAAATCGACTCTCTTCTTCTGCGCGAACCCCTTTGTTATGAATCTGGCCATATATCTCCACTGATCCTTCCCTGATGTGGACTCCTTCTTTTTGAACAACCATTTGGAACTGATTGCTTTAACCCCTTTAGGCAGACTAACCAGGCCTCAATTCTTGTTCTTCTGAAGGGATTCCATCTCTTCCACCATAGCCGCTTTCCACTGAGAATAGTCTCTGCTCTCTCTAGCTTCTCGGTAAGAGCAAGAGTCTGAAGAGATCACCTGAAAGCGTATGCTACAATGTCCTGTAGCCTGAGAGGCAGTCTGACCTCTCCTTGCCTTTTCTTTGACAATTGAGTATGTCTCTACTTCAATAGGTTGAACAATATCTGTCTCCTCTGAGTCGGAGGAATCATCATGAATGTCTGCTTTGGCACTGCTATGCAACTCCACCTCCACTGCTGATTCTGGAGTCTTTTCTACCTCTTTAACATGAGACTGAGACTTCTTCAACATAGAAGCCTCATCAAAGACTACATCGCGCTTCAGCTCGACCTTCTTGGTTTTAGGGTTCCACAGCTTGAACCCTTTAGTGTCGGTCTTACGGCCCAGAAAGATGTATTTCTTAGACTTAGCATCAAGCTTTGTCTTTTCTGAATCCTGCAACAATGTGTAGACAGACCATTCAAAAATATGAATATTAGAATAATCAATAGATTTACCTGACCATACTTATTGTGGAGATCGAATTCATGTCTAGTGACATTAATGGAGACCGATTCATTAGATATCAGGTTGTATTGACCGCTTCGGCCCAGAAAGACTTTGGTAAATCAGCGAACAGTCACATGCACCGAGCTCTTTCCAACAACGTTCTGTTCATTCTTTCTGCAACCTCATTTTGCTGTGGTGTACCTGGTATGGTGAGATATCGAGTGATGCCTTCCTGACTGCAATATGCCTGAAACTCGGCTGAGGTGTATTCACCGCTATTATAAGATCGGAGGTATTTCATTTTCTGCACAGTCTTCTTTTCCACTTTAGTCTTTCAGATCTTGAACTTCTTGAATACTTCAGACTTGTGCTTGAGAAAGTAGATCCATACTTTTCTTGAGAAAGTATCGATAAACGTCACGAAATACATGACACCTCCAAGTGATGGCTCTAGGGCTGGCCCCCAAACATCTGAGTGAACATACTCTAAGATCTTCTTGCTGTGATTGTTCGATGTCATAAATTTTACTTGGCACTGTTTCCCGAGACCGCACGACTCACAGAAGTCAAGCTTGCACGTTTTTACTCCTTTCAGCAGTCTTTTATTGTGCAGCTCGAGCAGTCCTCTCTCGTTCATGTGGCCAAGCCTGACATGCCATAGCGGAGAGGAATCCTCATCTGTCGATGTAGAAACCACTGCATATCCAGCTATTGTAGTGCCGATCAATTTGTACAGAGTACCTGAGCGCTCGCCTTTCATCACAACTAGAGTGCCTTTCTTGACCTTCAAATAGCCGTCATCACCAATGTTGGAATATCCGGCCGCCTCCAGAGTGCCTAAAGAAATCAGGTTTTTTCTTAAATCCGACACGTATCTGACATCTGCAAGAGTTCTAACAGTTCCATCGAACATTTTGATTCTGATACTTTCAATTCCCATTGTTCTGTATTCTGAGTTATTTCACATCAGAACATGACCACCGTCACATTGTCTGAAGCTATAAAACCATTCTTTATACGGGCACATGTGATAAGAGCATCCAGTATCCATGATCATTGCGTCTGTGGTGTCGAAACTGGGTGAGACATGAAGGACGTCAACATTGCTCTCATTATCGGATGCCATCGCAGCCTGTTGTGGCTCTTGTGTCCTCTCCTTGGTTTCTTCTTTGGACAGTTATTTTTCTAGTGTCTCTCTTCCTTGCAGTAATGAAACCTGTTTTTTGTTTCTTATCTTAGACTTGGACCTGGGCCTATTCCCTTTCTTGCCTCTGTCTCTGTATCTGCCTCTGATCGGGTCGTTGCTCTTCACAAATAGACCTTCGCAGGTGTTTGAACCAGACTTGCTTCTTGTTTCATTTGACAGCAGCGTAGTCATCACCTCTTCCATCTTCAGGGTGTCTTTCCCATAAAGGATCATGGTGACCAAGTGATCAAAAGATTTCGGCAATGGAGACAGCAAAAGAAGAGTCTGGTCTTCTTCCTCAACTTTCACATCCATACCGTGCAACTGAGAAATGAGCTTGTTGAACGCATTCATATGCTCCAGCAACTGAGTACTCTCAGACATACTCAAGCTGTATAATTGCTTCTTGACGTAGAGTTTGTTCGTGAGTGACTTGGATATGTAGAGCTCCTCCAATTTCTTCCACAGATTTGTTGTAGTCTCAGCGTCGACTATATTATGCATCACCTTGTCTGCTAGGCACAACTGAATTGTACTGATGACATTCAGATCCAATTCTTCTCATTCGTCACCCTCTTTCCCAGACTTCTCTTTGCCAAGGAGAGCTTTATGGAGACCTTGCTGAACGAGAACTGCTTTGATCCGTTTCTGTCACAGACCAAAATCAATCTTGTCATCATACTCAATTCGAAATCTCGAATTTCGTCGTCATCGCGTTGCTTAGGATTTTCCGAGAACTGGAACCTCCCTTTGAAACCAATTGTTATGAAATCGACACTGATTTCTAAACAGCGCGGAACGCGCAACGCAATAACTATAGCCGCAAAATCGAGATAAAAGTGCAGAAAATAAAATAAAGCACACACAATCGCAGAGGACACAAAATATACGTGGTTCAGAGAGAAACTCCTACATTCACGGGAAGAGCGTTGGAGAAGATCCACTATAAATCAGAGAGTTTAAGTACAGAAGGTGAGCAATAAACAATATAACTTGGAGCGACAATATCCACAATCTTCCTCTTCGTTATGGACTGGACGAAGAAAAAGAAAAGAAAAAACTCTCCTGGGCCTGCAGCGGTAGATGCTCCGACGAACAATCTACAGATGGGGAGGAGTAACAAAACTCCTTCGGCAAGGTTGGAATCTGGCGAGCGGCCCAGGGCAGAGGCGGAACTCCTGCGGCGACGAGAAGATCGTGCTCCTCGTGATTTTTAACAAAGGAGAACCCTAGCGCCCACACTGATCTGATTCCCGATCTCCTCCTCTGTTAACCTTAATCAAACCGAGCCTCTCCTTATTGGCTTAAATATGCATGAGGCTGAAAAAATATGAACCGCCGGTTCAGGCCGGCAGCAATGGGGCGGCAAAGAAACAACAATGCGACAGCCGGTAAGATGATTTTTTTAACGTGAAAAATTACTGAAATAGGTAAAAACTCACAAGGCCGGAATTGCGCCGACAAACTTCCGCTATTTTTCCAGTGTTCTGCAGGGCTTTGAAGAGAAGGCATTGGCGACAGGTCGCTCCTCGTTACAATTGTAGAGAGACAAGATGAGAGGGCTCTGAGGGTGACAAGTCACTGCTCACAAAACTCAGTACGTATTTCTTCATGTGCAAAAGAGAGCATTGCACTCTGCGTGCTTTGGAACTTTCTACTTGTCTGTGGTGGTACGTTCTGCACGTATTCTTATCTACGGTTTGTCTCCTGTTGCGTGCGGTGGAGTCAGGAACTGAAGCCTTGCTGATGAATGGAAATACATAAAATCTGTGATCTCAAAATAAGGGAAGTGAACAAATGAGGTAAGGCATAATGCCAGGAGGCAAATAACGGAAATATAAGAATAAGAAAACTAATAAAATAATTCTGAATATGGATGATTCAGTTGAAATATCTCCCCTCAAGTTGCACTATGGAGATCATATAGAGACAACTTGCTGATTGCTGACTTGAAAGCAAAAGGAAATAAAGGTTTGGTTGAAGGACCTGCTATCTGGTTAGAGGATGAAATTGGTAACAAATGTATTAAGCCTCATAGGATCTTTTCACGAACCACGTGACAATCAATCTCTATATGTTTTGTGCATCAACGGGTCTATTGGTGAGCATAGTTAAGCTGCAATTCAATTGGTGATGAGAAGTGGAAGAACTTCATAAATAAACGTGTTCAGGTGGGAGTAGTCTTGAGATGGGTGACCTTCTGGAAAGTTCCCGTGCTGTCCACTTAAATATCGAGTATCGTTCATCTAAGAGAGGTTGCATTCTACAACAACTCATTGGTGGAACGGAGACGGGTTGGGGTGTACAGTATGCAGACCTGTTGAGGCTGAATCTTTTCGAGCTGCGTGTTGGGGGTGTTGGTGATCATCTTTCCGAGTTGTGTGCTGGGGAGGCCGGCCGTTGCAACCGCCACTGTCATGCTAAACGGAACCTAAATGTAAACCGAAGTTATTCTTATAACCTTCGTCTTTCATTTAATTTTTTTTCTGTAAATTAGGTGTTTCCAATAATAAAAAATTATTCACTTCAAAACTTCAAAAAATATTTCAATTTGAGAATTTAAATTTGGTTTTATTATGTAAGCCTAGGCTGAATAA
This sequence comes from Platanthera zijinensis, assembly GCA_039513925.1. Lineage (NCBI taxonomy): Eukaryota > Viridiplantae > Streptophyta > Magnoliopsida > Asparagales > Orchidaceae > Platanthera > Platanthera zijinensis. The sequence goes on along the minus strand of CM077087.1, from coordinate 22,379,235 downwards.
AAAATCTAATTTTGACAGTGAATATGAGCATACAATTTAGGCAAAATTTTATGTGCGGAACCCCCACGGGAGAATCGTGGGGGGACCTTTTTTTAGTTCAAAAGTATAACTGGAAATACGTTTTACTGTAAAAATGGATTTTTAGTTCAAAAATGGACTGGATTTTACAGGTGAAAATACAGTTGTATTTTTATTGATTGTAAAAATGGACTGAATTTTAGTTCAAAAAATGGACTGGATTTTTTGTTCAAAAAATTCACTTTTTTACAGTTGTATTTTCATCCCAAAATATAGACATATGGGTACTTAAAATGAGCGTAAAAATACATAGATCAATATTTTGTGACTTTTTTTTTGAAAAAATAAAAATTATATGAGAAATTTGTGTTTTCAATTATACAAAAAAAGATACCCCCACGGTTCTCCCGTGGGGGTTCCGCACATAAAATTCTCTCTACAATTTAAGGCTCTATTTGGTACGACAGCGATGCTCAAGAGTCACCAACACAGTGGGTATGAATTGTTATTCGTGAACCCCCAACCACTTATGTAGTGGGGGGTTCAGAAAATTATAAATGGATTGCACACAAAAATACAAACACAATAGTACATAAATGTGACATGCATTAGGGGAGGTGAGTGGATGGACTGCGAGTTGAAAAAATTTGTTGGGGGTGCACATAGTCAAAATTGATCTACATATAGCCAAATTTAATCTATAAATAACCAAATTTAATCTAATGATAACTAAATTTGTCTACTTATGATAAATCATAAAAAAATCAGCATGCCAAAATATTCCTTTAGCCTCCCTCTGAATTCACCCCTACTCACCTAAGAAACTTCATCTACATTTATGTTCAAAATTAATTTTTTTATTCTTTTTATGGTGGTCATAACCATTGTGATGTCAAACATACATTTTATGAATGTGATGTTTTTGTCCAAATTAATTGGAGCAAAAATCATGTCAAACTTCAAAAGTCAAACGTAGTCTAAGGCTTCATTTGAGGGGACTTATTTTTACCGGTGAAGCGGTTATGACCACATGAACCGGACTTTAATTAAGGTTAGGTTCATGGGATCGTAACTGCTTGACCGGTGAAAATAAAATCCCCCGAATGGAGCCTAAGTAAGATGAACAAAAATGGCTTAAGGTTGGGTCAGACGGTCAATTATATTAGATATATTAGTGGATGAACTTTTTTAAACGTAAGCTTAAGTATAGTAGTTACAAGGGTCAACCATTTGGCTTTATTACGCTCACATGTTTGCCACCTATTCCTTGTTGGACCGAACCAATGTATGTATAGGCATGCCTTAAAGATTATCAGGGGGGTGGGAGGTTGAGTTCTGCACACTCTTATTTTTGATTCGGATCCGAATTTGAAAACGCCATGTAAGGAAAATACTCAGCTCTATTAATGGCGTTAATTTAATCTCTCTTGCCTAAAATTAAACCACCATCATTATTACTATATATATGTGTTAGTATATATATAATGGAATTATTTTATTCCTATTTGATTTTCCCATACAAGGAGGAAGAGAGGAATCTATTCCTTATTTATTTTGGCCTGTAAGAATGGAAATTGGTGGAGATGTTGCAGCCGCCTAGTAGAGGAAAAAGGACAGCTGCCCCCTCTTGCGTGGGAGTATTCCGCTCCTTGTTCACAGAAAGGAGGAGCCGCCGCGTGAAGGAGTTCTCGCCGCCCCGGGCTCGAGTTGAAGGAAGGTCGCCGCCGCCGGTGGTTGTCGGTGGTGCGACCCCGTGCGGCGGCATCGGCGGCGTTTGTGTCAATCTCGCCTTATTTCTTTCTCCTACGTGGAACCCTCGACGCATCTCCCGGCTTTGGAGATGATAGCCACCGGTCTTCGAGGAGAGGGTGTTTGCCAGTCTTGGAGGAGATGATGTGGTGCGAGCGTGGCGGCGAAGGCCTGCGGTGGTGCAGTGGTCTTGACAAAATTTCTCTTCGGCGGTGCGGACATGGCGGCGAAGGCTTGCGGGAGTGCAGTGACCTTGATGGTGTTTTCTCCGGTGGTGCGGCTTGGCGTCGATGGCGTGCGTGAGTGCAGTTGGCCGCGACGGTGCTTCTCCGGTGGTGGCGGGTGGTTTGGTCGTCATCGGACGACGAAGGTTCTTCGTGAACCTTGTGCGTCCGCTGTGCTAGCGGATTGCAGTCCAGATAATTCTCTCTCCCGCGGATCGAGCGAGTCCGGCTCTCCGCGGTGTTTTCTGTAGCGGACGTCGGTACACTTTTTCATGTATTATTATTGCAGCTATATTAATTTTAAATATATGCAGAGTTCTTTGCTTAGATTTCAGTTCTTGTCTACCCTGTAAATATTTGGTTGCACCTAGGAGATATTTTCTGCATTATATCCCAACAAGTGGTATCAGAGACAGGTTCGGTAGGGGGCTGATTGGACATTCGAGGAACGGTTTTACTGTGGTGGGTGACGACTAGGTCCGCTCCCCATCTTTTCAAATCTGACCTTTGAATTAATCAGGTCTTCTGGTCATGCCGTAGGACAACCATGACAGGGAAGAACGTAAATTTGGACGGTGTTTATTTGAAAAAGTGCGACAATGGCGGATTTTACCTATGACAGATGGCACTGCATGAGAGGTCATGATAACCGCAGATATGTTACAGGGAGAAGATTATCTGTGAGACCACGATGTATGTTCAGACAGTTTCTGTGCCAGTTAGAGGCAGCTGGTGCAGAGACGGAGGAAGATGTGAAGACCCGTTTCACCTCTTACCTCGCTCACTTTTTTTTACCCCGCCTTAGTGACGATGCTCTTGTATGAGAAGGATACGGTGGAGCTAGTGGAGGTCACGATCGCAGTGCTATCCAGACAGATGTTAGTGGACCCTACTCCTGAGGGCGGTCACATCTTGACAGCAACGGATGGGTAAGGTGAGGCAGTTTGGCAAGGGATTGAGTGGAGCACGATCTCGATTCGGGCCAAAGGAGGGTATGATATTTTACCAGTGCAGACAGTGCAGTCACACAGGAGATCGAGTTCGCAGCGTGCAAAAGGGTCTCGAGATCAGGGTGTGGACAAGGTGACAGCTGGGTCAGGGTGCAGAGTGATGTCGTCCCCACCATCACTGAGAGTCTGAGCGGCTCTGAATGCAGGATGTTTGTCATCACTGAGCGGATTGGATTCAGGTGGCTATAGTTGGGTGGCCCGAGGTGGAGTCTTGATGGTGGAGTGAGGACGTACCATGCTCAGGAGAGCTGTGTAGCGCGGTAGTTTGTACCGGCTGATGGGGACAACGATACGAGGTGGTGTGCCCATGATTTCTGTGACCGACATGGTGGATTGTCGTGGTGGTGCAGAGGATCGTCCTTCTGGGACTCGAATTTGCGAGTCAGTTTCTATGATCACGTTGCGACGACGTTCACGGGTTGAGCCAGAGCAGAGATGAGTTGACTAGAGCAGGTCGACTGATGCCTCAGACTGAGGCGGTGCTACGTGCAGAGTTGCTTGGTGCAGTTGATGCTTTATGTAGGGGAGTGGTTCGTGCAGGTGGTGGCTCTGAATCCCGAACCAAGGTGGTGATTCTTATTTTTGATTCAGATCCGAATTTGAAAACGCCATGCAAGGAAAATACTCATCTCTATTAATGGCGTTAATTTAATATCTCTTGCCTAAAATTAAACCACCACCATTATTACTATATATATGTGTTAGTACATATAGAATGAAATTATTTTATTCCTATTTGATTTTCCCATACATGGAGGAAGAGAGGAATCTATTCCTTATTTATTTTGGCCTGTAAGAATGGAAATTTGTGGAGAAGCTGCAGCCGCCTGGTAGAGGAAAAAGGACAGCCGCCCCCTCTTGCGTGGGAGTATTCTGCTCCTTGTTCACGGAAAGGAGGAGCCGCCGTGTGAAGGAGTTCTCACCGCCCCGGGCTCGAGTTGAAGGAAGGCCGCCGCCGCCGGTGGTTGCCGGTGGCGCGACCCCGTGCGGCGGCATCGGCGGCGTTGGTGCCAATCTCGCCTTGTTTCTTTCTCCTACGTGGAACCCTCGACGCATCTCCCGGCTTTGGAGATGATAGCCACCGGTCTTGGAAGAGAGGGTTTTTGCCAGTCTTGGAGGAGATGATGTGGTGCGAGCGTGGCGGCGAAGGCCTGCGGTGGTGCAGTGGCCTTGACAAAATTTCTCTTCGGCGGTGCGAACATGGCGGCGAAGGCTTGCGGGAGTGCAGTGGCCTTTATGGTGTTTTCTCCGGTGGTGCGGCTTGGCGTCGATGGCGTGCGTGAGTGCAGTTGGCCGCGACGGTGCTTCTCCGGTGGTGGCGGGTGGTTTGGTCGTCATCGGACGACGAAGGTTCTTCGTGAACCTTGTGCGTCCGTTGTGTTAGCGGATTGCAGTCCAGATAATTCTCTCTCCCGCGGATCGAGCGAGTCCGGCTCTCCGCGGTGTTTTCTGTAACGGACGTCGGTACACTTTTTCATGTATTATTATTGCAGCTATATTAATTTTAAATATATGCAGAGTTCTTTGCTCAGATTTCAGTTCTTGTCTACCCTGTAAATATTTGGTTGCACCTAGGGGATATTTTCTGCATTATATCCCAACAAGTGGTATCAGAGACAGGTTCGGTAGGGGGCTGATTGGACATTCGAGGAACGGTTTTACTGCGGTGGGTGACGACTAGGTCCGCTCCCCATCTTTTCAAATCTGACCTTTGAATTAATCAGGTCTTCTGGTCATGCCGTAGGACAACCATGATAGGGAAGAACGTAAATTTGGACGGTGTTTATTTGAAAAAGTGCGACAATGGCGGATTTTACCTATGACAGATGGCACTGCATGAGAGGTCATGATAACCGCAGATATGTTACAGGGAGAAGATTATCTGTGAGACCACGATGTATGTTCAGACAGTTTCTGTGCCAGTTAGAGGCAGCTGGTGCAGAGACGGAGGAAGATGTGAAGACCCGTTTCACCTCTTACCTCGCTCACTTTTTTTTACCCCGCCTTAGTGACGATGCTCTTGTATGAGAAGGATACGGTGGAGCTAGTGGAGGTCACGATCGCAGTGCTATCCAGACAGATGTTAGTGGGCCCTACTCCTGAGGGCGGTCACATCTTGGCAGCAACGGATGGGTAAGGTGAGGCGGTTTGGCAAGGGATTGAGTGGAGCACGATCTCGATCCGGGCCAAAGGAGGGTCATGGGCGGCGACATTTGTCGTGGGCGGCAACATTTGTCGTGGGCGGCAACATTTGTCGTGGACAGTACCAGCCACAATGGCCTCGCACGACAGTACCCGACCGACGACGGCGGGCTCCGCCCGACCCGTAACATATACATATGAGTACTCAAAATGACCGTAAAAAAATATAAATCAAGAATATAATTTTTATTTTGTAAAACAAATTTTATTTTAACGTTAAAACATTAATTTTTCTTTTGTCATTCCTAGGGTAGAGACAATAGATTTAGGGTATCTAGTATTTTTATTTTTTGTATTTTAATATTGTAAAGTTGTGTAATTACCTAAAAGGATATTGTTTTTATAATATACTAATATAAAGTTTGGTATAATTGTGTAATTATGAATACAACTATAAGAGCAATATAGGGACATCAGACAATGTTTCACCAAAGAGTAGTTTTCGTATATTAGTAGAGATATGAGTCAGGCATGGGCCTCCGCCCCTGCGGCCAATCACGATAGTACCTCAGTTGCAATATTGCACGGGGGCACTCGTGTCTCATGCGACATTATCTCGGCTACCACATAGTCCCAAAACGACAGCGCTCCCGCCGGTCGCAGATCTCTGAGTGTTATATTCCTCTTGCCGCCATTTTTGCGGTGTGCACGGGGCATTACGAGCGACCGGAAGAAGACATTTTTATTGTAGATAGCATAATTAGTTTATATAAGATCACATTTTTAAATAAAAGAAAAACACATAATTTAAAAAATTGGATTTTTGTAATAGAGAAAGGTAAAATTGAAAAGTGAATGTTTAACCAAATATTGTTTATCCTCTTTAATATTGATGGGATTCCCCCTGAAATTTTTAAGTCAAACCTGCAAGACTCGAATCGAGTCTGAATGAATCCGACCAGACAAGTCACGTGCACTCTTTGTTTTAGAACCTATGCGTCTCAAATATCCTTATGCTGCGCTTTTGTTAATAGCTAGTTGGTCGTCGATCACCGACCACATGCTCTAGCAGCCCGCCGACAGCGCGCTCTGGCTGTCCTTCGACCCCGTGCATCCTCTGACGGCTCGTTGGCCGCGTGCTCTGGCAGATCGACGATTGTGATACCTGGCTGATCGCCGACCAGGCTACCCTATGCACGGACTGACGACGTGCACGATCAACTGTTCCACCCGGCCACTTTTGGATCTGTTAGTTTGTCAGTGCGCCTCCATATGCATGTTTTGGTGCCTGCGAATGGGTGTATTAGCCATGAATGCTTATTTTGTGGCAAAAAAAGGATTAATCATAATTTATTAAATTCGTGGATTAATATTAATACATTATTACCTACAAATCTACAATTACCTAATTCATAGCTAATACTTTAACCATATTTCATAATTCATCACAAACATGAAAGTATTAGCCACTCGTTTATACTGTGATGCATGACAAAAAAAATAGTTTGAGATAATTGACAAAATTTGTCTATTTGTATTCATGCAAAAATATATTAATTTAACTATTAAATTGTGTAATTAATTAATTTATGTCAATATAAATACGTTGACTAATTTAGTCAGAATATTTAGTTTGGTTGAACTAAATTGTAGGTCACAATGTCATATTATATCGATGGTCAGAATGTGAGCACGGATGCTGCGGCTCATCATTACCCCCCATATATGTTGTACATTACCTAATAATCCGCATGCATGAGTTTCGCTAATTAAGGTCCGGTTCATGCGGTCGTGACCGCTTGACCGTTGAAAATAAGTTCTCTCAAACAGAACCTAAATATATTCTCATGCATGTAGCACCACTCGCCGTACTTTCTCACATCTGCCCGCTGACAAAGAACGGGACCAAAAGAAATGTATCAAGCTGTGAGGCCCACGGTTCACAGTGTACCACCGGACCCACAGACTTGATACATTTGATGTATTTCAATTAGTCTAGCTTGGATGCTATTAGCTCGACGATGTTGTTGTTGTTGACTTTTTCTTTGACATTTTTTTTTTGATTTGATTATCAATACAATGATTATTGTCATTCTATAATTATTATGTTTATGGTCCCCCACTTGTAGTTAGTGGTGGGCATAAAGCCCGATCGGGCCGGCCTGGTACCGGACCCAACGGATCTGGGCTTTAGTCAACCGGGCCGAGCCCGGGCTTTCCTTAAATGAGGCTCGGGCTGCTGCCCCGGGAAGGGGCCTGATCCGGCCCTTAGGGCCGGGCCGGACCGGTTTTTTTTAAAAAAAAAAAATTAAATTAAAAATTATAAGTATTGAGTAGTTCTTTTTTAAAAAATAATACATTACAAATTTATAATTATTATTTTATTATAATAATAAAAAAATCTCTCACATGGACACGAAAAATGAAATTTAATTAATATTGAACAAAAATAAATAATATTTATAATTTACATTAATTGAAAAATGAGATTTATTATCATTATTAATTTTAAATAAAAATTTTGAAATATTTATTAACTTAACAAAACGCATAAAATACAATTTTTTATCGGTCATGTGATGAATGTGGGACGCACTTAATCATCTTTTAAGTTCATTGTCTACATTTCGTCTTTTATCTCCTCCGAACTATTCTCTAATGTCGTAATGTGTTGCTTCCTCTTCATAGCATCCAAGTAGTTCTTATAACAGATGCATATTTCCAGAGATTTTACGTTGAGTCGGCTCCTCCACTCGTTCAAAACTCTGTCACTAAGAGAAAATGCGGGCTCCAAAGTTGTCGCACTAACTTGAATTATTAGTAAATTAGGGGTCATATAAGCTAAAATAGGGTATATATTAACTTTAACTTTCCACCAATTTAGGTGATCGAAATTTTCAATCTCTTCCGTGCTCATAAAATCACGGAATTATGTTTTAGTATACAATCATAATTTATTTAAACAACTAGATGTACGTGCTCTTTTTTCTGACAGCTAATTCTAAAATTTTATTTTAAAAAGTATTCTTTGTTTTTGATTGCGATATTTCTTCCCGAGGTCGCGAGCCGTATAAGTTATCATAATCATTATAACACTCGGCTGGTAAAAAGAGAAGTAAATTTTGGACTATCATAATCATCGAAATTTATACTTATATTTAAATTAGTATTGATTTCATCTATCAAATTTTTTTACGCCATCTACGCCGAATAACGGATTTAAAGCGGCGACGCATGAAATCATTACAGACATTTCTCTATAATACTTTTAAAAAAAATTCTTCAATTATTTCAATTAATAGAAGTCATCTAACATGTTGCTTATAATAATTAAATTTTTGTGAGATATTTACAAATTTTCCAATTACTAGTGAGCTAGTCGGATAGTACACGCCGAATAAAAAAACAATCGTCGTATAAAAACCTTTTAATAAATCCATATAATTTGCTAATACGTCGTGATTGGCATCGGTCAAATCAAGAGTATTTATTATATTATAATATTTTATAAGAAATGATTTTTGTTGAAACGCTCTTCTTAACAGTTTATATGTTGAGTTCCATCTTATATGCATATCAAATTGAAGTTTCAAATATTTTTTACCTTGCGCGTTTACAAAATTTTTAAAATCTTAAAATCATTTGCTAGAACTATAAGTGATTTTTAGCATTAGACGAATTTTTTCAATATAAAACGTGAAAAACACAGCAAGTGTGAAAAAACGCACCGCGTAGCATTGGTTTTAAATCGCGTTTTAACCAATCAATAGTTACGGTATTGTTAGAAGAATTATCAAAAAAATACTCATTATTTTATCTTTTATTTTAAATTCTCGCACACATTCAATAATTATATTATATATTGTTTTACTTATGTGCGGATATTCGAAACCTTCAAAACATATTACGCACTTATTTAGCTTCCATGAAACGTGATCAATCTAATGACATGTGATACATATATACGATAATCTTACTTTTATGATACAGCTCCAAACGTCACTCGTTAAACTTACACGACCTTCGAAAGTTTCAAAAATTTTTATTAACGATTGTTTCGATTCTAAATAGGTTTTAATGGCGTCGCGCATAAGAGAAGCTCTACTTAACTGTTAATATTTGGGTTGATGCTCTGCATGTATGTATTCTGTCGCGTCCTCATTGTCGTTGTGGCTGAATGACAACCCACATTTGATGACATGTTTCATCTACAAGTCTCGTTGGCGAAGTTGATCGTACGTCCAAATTTGCTCTGCTTCTAAAATTTGGGCTTGACTGGACTCGGGAGCTTGTTTTGAAATACAAAACTTAAGGTGTTTTGCTAGTATCGAGTTGTCCGTAAGGGTCATTAGCTTCGAGCATAATTTACATCGCGCCTTAAATTCGACACCAACTTAACTACAAGAAAATCTTCATTTAGCAACGAAAATTAGAAAGGCTAAATAATTTGTTGCTAATTAGCATCGAATTTAGCTAGGTATATGATATTTGTTTTTACCTACAAAAATAGCAACGAAAAAATTCGTTGAAAAAATAGCAACGAATTATTTTGTCGCAAAATATTTGTTGTTAAATAGAAACGAAATATTTCCTTTTGATGGGCTCCACTTTAATTTATAAGAAAAAGGAGACCCCCATGATCCCCATGAAGGGAGATCATGGGCGGGCCCCCCTAACCCCCATGATCTCTCATGGAGATCATGGGAGTGGGCCCCCTCTCTCCCGACCATTAGGGGAAGGAACCGCCCCCGGCGGTTCCCCTCCGGCCATGGCCGGCCGCGGCCATGGCCGGCCGCGGCCATGGCCGGCCGCGGCCATGGCCGGCCGCGGCCATGGCCGGCCGCGGCCATGGCCGGCCGCGGCCATGGCCGGCCTCGGCCATGGCCGGCCTCGGCCATGGCCGGCCTCGGCCATGGCCGGCTCCGACCATGGCCCCGACCATGGCCGGCCGCCGCCGTGGCCATGGCCGCCCGACCATGGCCGGCCGCCGCCGTGGCCATGGCCGCCCGGCCATGGCCGGCCGTGGCCATGGCCGCCCCGGCCATGGCCGCCCGGCCATGGCCGGCAGTGGCCATGGCCGCCCCGGCCATGGCGCCCCGGCCATGGCCGGCCGTGGCCATGGCCGCCCCGGCCATGGCCGCCCCGGCCATGGCCGACCGTGGCCATGGCCGCCCCGGCCCCGGCCATGGCCGGCCATGGCCATGGCCGCCCCGGCCATGGGCGGCCGTGGCCATGGCCGGCCGTGACCTTGGCCACCGCCGGCCTCCCTCGCCGGCCGCCCGGCTGCCGCCGCCGTCATGACGGCCCGCCATCATGGGAAGCCCTCCCCGCCGTCCGATCGGGGGAGAGGCCCCACCGGCCGTCCGATCGGGACAAAACCACCCACTAACCCACTAGGTTAGTGGTGGGGCCCGCCATAACTTCCCCCTGGAGCCTATAAAAGGACCCCAGGGGCTCCTCATTTCCTAACTTTCTCCTCCGACGCTTCCCCCTTCTTCTTCTTCCTCAGGTGGGAGCTCTCCCGTTTTCTCTGCCGGCGACCACCCCTCGTCGTCAACCACCAGCGGCCGCCTCTCGCCGCCAACCACCGACAGCCACCCGCAGCCTCCAGCGGCCACCAACGGATACTATCACCCGCCAACAGCTACCAGAACCTGCCATCGACTATTGGCACCCCACCAGAGCTCAGTTACAAGGGGAGCACTCCCAGGACTGAAAAGGACGCACAAAGGAAGCCGTGACAACCCCTGGACACGCGTCGCCTCTGAGCGCATGCGACTGAAGTATCTCGCCCATTCCACCATCCAAGTCCCGTTGGCGAGGCAGTCTGTTGCCCACCAACGAGCGCATATACTCTCTCTCTCCTCAAGATTGTAACGGGAGCGGCCTGTCGCCCCGATTTCCCCAGTCAAATTGTAAACTCCAACAAGCTAGTGGATTTTGATCGGCACCGACCCGGTCACGTGGTTTTTCACCCGGTTGAAGGGTTTTCCACGTTAAAACGTCCCGTGTCCATCCCCCATTTTTCAACTAACTGTGTGCGCGCTCGACCGCTCCGCGAGCTAAGGCGGTCCAAGAATATCCGGCCCGACCGGAGCATCGAGTTAGACCGCAACAGTTTTGCGCCGTCTGTGGGAAGCATTCCCAATATCCTTCACAGAGCTAGTTCATCGTCCCGACTACTGCCATGGCAAAGAGGAGTGCCCGCACTGCCGAAGGATCCGCACTTGGCGGACACGCTGAACCTGCACAACCACACTCTCTGGTGGACGTGCCACTGACCGCGGAAGCAGCTTTCGCCCCCATCACCGCCCTAGCTCAAGCGCCTGCCTTGGAAGGACGTATTCGCCAGATGGAAGAACTACAAACCAAAATGCTCACCTTGCTCCGAAACTTGGGGGCACCAGTCATTCTCTCATTACTAAACCCAATGCCAGAATCTCAACAAAGAAAAGAGCAAGCTGTCACGGGACCAGAAGAGTGGCGGCAGGCTGCACCTCAACAGCAAGACCCTTCAGGGACTGGGGGGCAACAGCTATCTCAAGAGTACACACCTCCCAACACCATCCAAGTCGATGCAACCCTTGCAGCACGGAATAAGCCGACATTCCACCACCTAACGACTCCTCAGCCGTTCGAACAAGTTATTTTACTATCGTCAGAAGAACTCCCTGCCCCCGCCAGGCCTGGCCTGCACAGAGAATACGACATAGAAAAGGAATTCTCGAGCACAAATAGCTCTCCCGTGCCTACAACATCACTCCAGGAGATGTATGGTCACTACCTCGCGCGTCCTCGTCATGGAGAAAGCGCTGGAAACACAATGGCCCCTGGCACTTCTGCCACAAAGCAAGAACCAGATGAATACCTACCTAACAATAACTCACCTAGTTCCAGCACAGCCGCGGGCATGGAAATCCGTAGTTTCAATGGGACAGGCAACCCACTCGCACACCTAAAGCATTTCGAAGCCATCATGCACGCCCGCAATGCCTCAGATCAACTCATGGTCCGAGTATTTTCAACAACACTAATAGGAGAAGCTCGGACTTGGCTTCAATCCCTATAAAGAGAAGATATTGATAGCTACATCGAGCTTGCCGCCCTCTTCATCAAAAGGTTCATGACGATCGAAAAGCCCTCACCAGAAAATCTGAGGTCAGGCAGAAGACAGAAGAGGAAGAAAGAAGGTGAACCAACCCATACAATGCGAAAAGAACGACGCCAGAAGCGGAGTCGCCCCAATGGTAGTCAGCACAGCCCCCCGAGAAAGGAGGGGCAACATTCACTCCAGGAATACATCCCTCCGAATACTACCTGCACTAATGTGATGTATGCAATCCAGAATAATTCATCATTTCAACGACCAAGAGCGCCGCGGCCGAACCCCAAGGCAGACCAGGCAAGATACTGCGAATATCACCGAAGTCACGGCCACAACACGAACGAATGCAATGGACTAAAAGAAGAAGTTCAACGACTGACCAACTTAGGAGCAGTTGATCAATTCATATCAAGAAGAAGACCACCTAACAACCAGAACATAAGATGCACGACGGTCGAGATTGGCGAACCGCCTATCAAACTGAATCAGGTTCTAATAGACAAGGAAGTCACCACCAATATACTGTTTTTACCAACTCTGCTTCAGCTCAAGCTCACCGCCGGATATCTCAAACTAACATCTGCAAGCGCTCGTGTTCTAGGGGATCACCCGGTACCAATCATCGGCACCGTCACTCTACCAGTCACTCTCAAAGATGCACACCGACAGACATCCTACGACGTACAGTTCGTCGTCATCCAAGCTGATTCCGACTACACAGCAATACTCCAACAGTCACTTTGGGATGTCTTCCAATCCTGTTCAAGCCACCTCCATCCTTAAGTCGTTTCCTTCATTTGTTTATTATGTTTATTAAAAATTATAGAAATCCGCCCATCTGAGCTAGTACGAACTATCCAAATGGCCTATATCTCGCCTTAAACTATTTAAACAGGGGACCAACCCCGGGCATGTTACCACCGTTCTCAAATTACTTCATTCATTTATATTATGTTTCTCTTTACCCATCTTAACAACACAGGAATCGAGAAAATGACTCGCCCACACGGAGATCATGCAATCAAATGAAACATATGACGCTAATCAGAGCAACACCGTAGGGGCCTGCCCCCCTCACGAAGAAGCCACGAGCCTGTCTCGCGCGAAAAGCCGTGGACCTGTTCCACGCAACACCGTGGGGGTCTGCCCCCCTCACGAAGAAGCCACGGGCCTGTCTCGCGCAAAAAGCCGTGGACCTGTTCCACGCAACACCGCGGGGGCCTGCCCCCCTCACGAAGAAGCCACGAGCCTGTCTCGCGCGAAAAGCCGTGGACCTGTTCCACGCGACACTGTGAGGGCCTGCCCCCCTCACGAAGAAGCCACGAGCCTGTCTCGCGCGAAAAGCCGTGGACCTGTTCCACGCAACACCGTGGGGGCCTGCCCCCCTCACGAAGAAGCCACGAGCCTGTCTCGCGCGAAAAGCCGTGGACCTGTTCCACGCGACACCGTGGGGGCCTGCCCCCCTCACGAAGAAGCCACGAGCCTGTCTCGCGCAAAAAGCCGTAGACCTGTTCCACGCGATACCGTGAGGGCCTGCCCCCCTCACGAATAAGCCACGAGCCTGTCTCGCGCGAAAAGTCGTGAACCTGTTCCACGCAACTCCGTGGGGGCCTGCCCCCCTCACGAAGAAGCCACGAGCCTGTCTCGCGCGAAAAGCCGTGGACCTGTTCCACGCAACACCGTAAGGACTTGACCCCCTCACAAAGAAGCCCCCATACAAACTAGGCCGCGAGCCAGGCCCACACACTAAGCCATGGGTCATCCCCATACAAATACACCATGACAAAGATCAACTCCCATAAACAACCATCTTGTGGCAAAATGCATCAATGCAAAACACATGACAACGACATACAAGTAAGGCTATCATAGACAAAATGAATTGGAGCCCTAGCGGCAACAATCTCAAAAGCTATGATAGAAACAAATGACTACAAATAAACAACGAGGCAGACAAAAGCAGATAAACACTACAGCTACTCATCATCAGCATCTGAGCTAGAACGCTCATCATCTGAAACGTCCGCGAAGCTGAAACTGGAAGTATCACACCCAAGATGCTTCCCTATGAAGCGAAAAGCCTTCGAAACACCACGACGAAGCGCTAACTGGTGCATGTCATCCATCTGAGGCTCTACTTCCTTGGACCAAATGCCATCACGAACCTCCTCCGCGATCAGGCTACGATCCCGCATATAGTCCAAGGACTCCAGGTACTCCGCGAGGCCTGCGTCCTTCAAATCTGATGTACGGTCATCCGAAGATAACATCTCTACCTCCGCCCTCGTCGCACAAAGCTGGGTCTCAAGGCCTGCAACCTCATCTCGCGCCGCATGCAATTGAGTCTCCAAGCCAGATATTTCCTCCCTCGCATGTTTCAACATCTGGGCAGTCCTCTCCACCACGGCTTTCTCCACGTCCAAGGAAGCACGCACGTCTTCTAGCTCAGACTTCAGCTCTGACCCAACTCGATGATACTGCGCGATGTCCCGGTCATGTTCTTCCTTGAGAGAAGAAAGTGAACCCATCGACAGTCGAAGCTTCTCCTGAAAAGCAAGATAGCCATCCTTCAGGCTCACGTAATGATCATTCCAGGTGACCGCTATCTGCGCTTGAGTCTCAATCTACAAAAGGAAAACACGCAATTAGCCGCCTTCAGACAAAAAATAGAAGGAGGAAGAAACAATAAGACACCAACTTACCGCATCACTCATCGCCTTCAAAGAGGAAGACATCCGAGGAACCGCTGCGCTAGCAAGCGCCCGTGGAGTCGGAGAAATAGGTAACTGCGTCTCTGGGACTGAATCATCCGAGGCCACCACCACAACGTCAACATCACTATCGGGGGCCATAACCGCTTTTCTCTTGCGACCTCCTCCCTGAGAAGACGACATCACCCGTCCCGTGCCAACAGAAATACCACATCCCAACAACCGCTTCTCTTCGATAAACGCATATATGTTGAAGAGACGATTAGCCAATTCACGAGGCTCAGAAAACCCCAACACAGGAGAGAAGTCTCGCTCCCTCCCTTTCACACGGCGATAACGGTCGGGAAGCGCATTCCACACCTCAGGAAGACCCCAAGAGTTCTTCACATATCCGAACAAAGTATTACCGTGACGACGATCTTTGCGAGACTCAAACTCCAGCCAAACCTTGTTGCTGCGCACCTCGATCCGCTCACCACCATCAAAGCGCACGTCGCACCAATCACGGAACTGGTCTAAAGAAAGGGAGCCCCCATGCTCACGAAAAAAAGCAATCAAACCCATGATACGAGTAACCCCGGTAGGGGCAAACTGGGAAATAGGAACTCCGCAAAACTTCAGAATCTCCACCACCCCGTCGCAGGGAGGAAGACGGAAACCAGATCTGAGCGACACTTCGCAGACAGTCAGCCAACCACGGGGAGGATTTTGAACCCGCTCCTCGGGACGCGGGATCCTCACCTCCAAGTCTGAAGGAAGCCCGAACTTTGTTCTCCAAATAGCAACGCCGTCTTCAGTCAAGGAGGAGCGTAGACGCATTGGTCCAGCAGAGCGCTTCGGTACCTGCACACCGCAAGAAATTAGTCATTTCAAAATAGTAAAAATCACGCACACAACCCTCTCCATGGCCGCACACGGCCTGCGCGCAAGCACCGCCTGCGCGCGCGCGTACACGCAGCCTCACCAAGTCCGGCCAGCAAGCACGCGGCCAACACGCACAGCCCGCGCACGCAACCTGTGCGCGCGCGCGGCCTGCATGCGCGGCTGGCACGCGAACAGCCAGCACGCGCGCACGCCCTGCACGCCCGCAGCCAGCGCGCACGGCATACGCCCGCAGCCAACGCGCACATCACCAACTCCTACGCCTTGCCGGCCCTCACGCGAGCCCGTCTGGCGTCCGCTTTCCAAACTAACACGAACAGGCATACCTTGGAGCCGCTCACCATCGCCGCCATCCCGGATTCCACGCCGGCAATCACCACCGCAACCAGAGTTAAAAATCTCTCCCCGTGCTCGCTTCCCTCCCAACTGAAAGAGATTTGGGGGGCAATTGATGGGCTCCACCTTAATTTATAAGAAAAAGGAGACCCCCATGATCCCCATGAAGGGAGATCATGGGCGGGCCCCCCTAACCCCCATGATCTCTCATGGAGATCATGGGAGTGGGCCCCCTCTCTCCCGACCATTAGGGGAAGGAACCGCCCCCGGCGGTTCCCCTCCGGCCATGGCCGGCCGCGGCCATGGCCGGCCTCGGCCATGGCCGGCCGCGGCCATGGCCGGCCGCGGCCATGGCCGGCCGCGGCCATGGCCGGCCGCGGCCATGGCCGGCCTCGGCCATGGCCTGCCTCGGCCATGGCCATGGCCCGGCCATGGCCGACCTCGGCCATGGCCGTCCTCGGCCATGGCCGGCCTCGGCCATGGCCGGCTCCGACCATGGCCCCGACCATGGCCGGCCACCGCCGTGGCCATGGCCGCCCGGCCATGGCCGGCCGTGGCCATGGCCGCCCCGGCCGTGGCCATGGCCGCCCCGGCCATGGCCGGCAGTGGCCATGGCCGCCCCGGCCAGGGCCGCCCCGGCCATGGCGCCCCGGCCATGGCCGGCCGTGGCCATGGCCGCCCCGGCCATGGCCGCCCCGGCCATGGCCGCCCCGGCCATGGCCGCCCCGGCCATGGCCGCCCCGGCCATGGCCGCCCCGGCCATGGCCGCCCCGGCCATGGCCATGGCCGGCCGTGACCTTGGCCACCGCCGGCCTCTCTCGCCGGCCGCCCGGCTGCCGCCGCCGTCATGACGGCCCGCCATCATGGGAAGCCCTCCCCGCCGTCCGATCGGGGGAGAGGCCCCACCGGCCGTCCGATCGGGACAAAACCACCCACTAACCCACTAGGTTAGTGGTGGGGCCCGCCATAACTTCCCCCTAGAGCCTATAAAAGGACCCCAGGGGCTCCTCATTTCCTAACTTTCTCCTCCGACGCTTCCCCCTTCTTCTTCTTCCTCAGGTGGGAGCTCTCCCGTTTTCTCTGCCGGCGACCACCCCTCGTCGTCAACCACCAGCGGCCGCCTCTCGCCGCCAACCACCGACAGCCACCCGCAGCCTCCAGCGGCCACCAACGGATACTAGCACCCGCCAACAGCTACCAGAACCTGCCATCGGCTATTGGCACCCCACCAGAGCTCAGTTACAAGGGGAACACTCCCAGGACTGAGAAGGACGCACAAAGGAAGCCGTGACAACCCCTGGACACGCGTCGCCTCTGAGCGCATGCGACTGAAGTATCTCGCCCATTCCACCATCCAAGTCCCGTTGGCGAGGCAGTCTGTTGCCCACCAACGAGCGCATATACTCTCTCTCTCCTCAAGATTGTAACGGGAGCGGCCTGTCGCCCCGATTTCCCCAGTCAAATTGTAAACTCCCACAAGCTAGTGGATTTTGATCGGCACCGACCCGGTCACGTGGTTTTTCACCCGGTTGAAGGGTTTTCCACGTTAAAACGTCCCGTGTCCATCCCCCATTTTTCAACTGACTGTGTGCGCGCTCGACCGCTCCGCGAGCTAAGGCGGTCCAAGAATATCCGGCCCGACCGGAGCATCGAGTTAGACCGCAACACCTTTCAAAATTTCTATACTAATTTTTTGAGATTAAATATTTATGTAGAGAAAGATTCAATTCCCTCCAAATATTTTCATCTCACTTTTAATTATATATATATATATATATATATATATATATATATATATATATATATTATAAGTTCTTAAACAAATTAAAGAAGCCCTTTATATCCTCATTTTCATCCCGATACTACTCACCTGTCAAGATCATCACTCTCCCGCACGATCTCCCCGCCGAGCTCGTCACACTCTCGTGCGATCTCGCCGTCTTGCTCCAACGAGAAATAAATAAATATATACATATAAAAAATATAAATAAATAAACAAATATAAAATATACAGAAATATATAAATATATATAATATATAGAAATAACGATATATATAAATAATTATATATAATAAACTATAAATAAATAAATAAATATATAAATAAATAAATATATATATAAATAATATATATATATATAAATAAATAAATAAATATGCATATATAAATAAATAATCGTATATATAAATAATATAAATTTATATATATATATATTTATTACCACCATTTATAAATGAATTAGTTAATTAGAAGGGTTGGTTGGGTAAGGAAATTATATATGAAAGGTCTTCGGTTTGATTCTCAATAAGTGCATATTAAAAAATATTTTTATTTTGTATATAAATATTATTTAGATTTAACAAAATAATTGTATAAAATACAAAACATTAGCATCAAAAGAATTCCTTCCTAAAAAATATTTGCTAATTAGAAAGAAATAAATTTCTTGCTAAATTTAGCTAGGATCATTTTAGCTACAATTTTTTTTCGTTTCTAAATTTCTTGCTAATTAAAATTAGCAACGAATTTATCTAATTAATAACGAATTTTGCTCCTTGCTAATGAATGTTTTTCTTGTTGTGCTTGAACTTTAATGAAATGCTCTCAAACTGTCGCCTTACGATTGTGCTCCACCACAACAGGTGTACTTTGAGTAGACGACCCTGACGTTGAGGAGGACGATGACAAGATAGCGTTGAGGAGGATGCTGACGAGGGCTGTGAGTCGTTGCCGCATTGAGTAAATTTTACAATTTAATTTAAAACTTAAGAGAGAGAGAGGGAGTGGGGGGGGAGAGAGAGAGAGAGGCTGGGTAAGGGGGGGTTTAAATAATTTTTTTATGAGCCTAGGCCCTAGGCTGTGCTGTTGTACAGCAGTACAATTGTTGCTATACTGTTGTACAACAACTGTTAAAGGCTCTTATAAGAGTCGTTAGCAACGACTCTTATTGGAGTCGTTAATTATATAAACGGCTCTACGGCTCTTATAAGAGCCGTTTAATTAAAGGCTCTTATAAGAGCCGGATCAACTTCTTCCTGTGCTGGGACCTATAAGGGCCCTGAGCTCGGCCTAGGCCCGGGTTGGGCTTTTCCCAGGCCAGGCCTAGATGGGCTATTATTGGGCCGAGCTCGAGCCGGCCCACTAGGCCCGATCCTTTTACCCACTACTACTTATAGTGCTCCATTAGCACAATCAAATTTATGTATGTGACATAGACATAGTTAATTATAAGATTTAAATAATTAAAAATATATATAAGCTATCATTATGTGCAAATTTCGGAAGTGGGCATACCATTTTATTAGTTAAAAATATTGCGGCAAAACTCGACGTCCCGGTCGGACCGGAGTAATTTGGATCGTCTTAGCTCACGGAGCGGTCGAGCGCGCAAACAGTCAATGAGAGAAAAAATGAACACACTATATTTTGGCATGGGAAAACCCCTCAACTGGGTAAAAAATCACGCGATCGGGTCTGTCCCGATCAAAATTCACTATCTGCTTACGATTACAACTTGTTTGAAGAATCGAAGGTGACAGACCGCTGCTCGTTACACTTTAGGGGCGAGAGAGAGATTCTTGAGCTCACGGAGGGCAACAGGTTGTCACGTGTGAGGATAGCTGCTTTGGTGATGCGCACGAACGAGCGCTTGTTGTAGTATGACTTTCCTTCTTGTCACACACTTGTGGACTAGAGGCGAATTTTTGGTGGAGAGGTGACTTGAAGGTGGCTCGTAGGAAGAATCCGGCTGAGCTCTGTTCTGAGGAGGAAGAAAGCAGCAGAGAGAAAGATTAGAAATGAGGATGTCTGGTGGGACTTTTTATTGCCTCCAGGAGGATGTTATTCGTCTATTTGCACACCGTAACCACCAATATCATAATTATAAGTATAGCTTTGAGATAATATTAATTGCATGTTTAATTTTACTAAATGCAGGACCCCGCTAAAATCACGTCCCCCACTACTGGAGGTGATTACGTGGGTGGTTACTCGAGCATCAGACGGTCATGATCGTTACAACACGATCGAACGACAGGGAAAGCGCTCAAGGAGACCAAGAAAAGCGACCGACCCTTCTTCGAGGAGGTCAAGGAGAAGGTCGATAGGCGAATCCAACAAGCAGAGCATCCTTATGCGGGGACAGACTCGCCGGCCAAGGTGCCCTCTGACGTGAGTTCCTCGGGGATGGTCGCGCCCCTAGGGGTACAGGCACGCACCTAAGGCGTGCGAGGGAGCGCACAATATGGATGCGCGCGGTCGCGCGACCGCTCATGGTAGACCGGGCCTATTAAACCATCTTAGCCCATGAGCGGTCGAGCGTGCCAACTGTCAATGATAAACTAGATGCTGGGATGAAGACTTGATGGCGTGAAAAACTCGCAATCTGGGTGAAAAATCACGCGGTCGGTTCGGTGTCGACCTAACTTCCACAATATGAGCGTTTTACAGAGCTTCTTGGGGAAAGCGAGGGCTACAGACCACACCTTGTTACAACTTATGAGAGGGAGGGGGGAGAATGAGCGACTGGTGTCATCGGTCGTCGTGCTGCTTTGGCGGTCTTCCTGTACTTGTTCACAGGAGATGCGAGTGCGAGCGCTTTCTTCTCTCGGAGTTGTTTTGTCGTGACGGCGGAAGCGGCTTCACACGTCTCCCTCTTGACTTGCTCTCTCGCAAGCCTTGTCTTATCTTTGCGGCCTTCGCCACACTTTACGGTGGCGTTCTTGGACGTTGATCCTGCAGGGAGAGGGGAAAAGAGAAAAATGTGAAAATGGAGTGAATCCGAAAAAAAGACCCCTTTTAAGTAGAACGTAACTGTGCCTATTTATAAATTCCAACGAAGGTAGTCCGGTAATTTTGCCTAATAACTACCAGACCGGCCAATAGTATCGCTTGGAAATGATCACGAGGATTGCCACATTTGGGAAATGATGACCTTGCTTCGAGCCGAAGGAAGGCCCGCCTGCGAAGAATGGCGGCCTGACGACGACGGAGCAGGCGGCCGGCCTTCGCCCCTCCACATGGAGGGCGGCCGTGGGAGGCCTCCGGAGGCCCTTTGCGGGGCCGGCCGCGGCGAGGCCGCCCGGGAATGGGCGGCCTTGGCCGGCCCTTTTCGGGGCCGGCCGCAGCAAGGCCGCCCGGATCCAGTCGGGCGGCCTTGGCCGGCCTTTGCAAGGGCCGGCCACGACGAGGTACCTGGGATCGGGCGGACTTGGTCGGCCGCTGCGAGGCCGCCCGGATCCGTGCGGCCTTGGCCGACCCTTTGCGGGGCTGGCCGTGGCGAGGGCTCCTGGATCCGGGCAGCGTTGGCCGGAGTGCCGGCGGGGACGAGGCCGCCTGAGGATGGGCGGCCTTGGCCAGCCTTCGCCGAGGCCGGCCTTTGCTGTGACCGCATCAATCCCAATATTATGATCGGGCAACATTAAAGTTTGTGTTAATCTGAATAATAATGTTTGAAGGACTAAAATAATAAGATTAATAATCTCGGACTATTCTTTTTTAGGATGTAAAAAGAAAATCAAAATTATATCAAAGGGACTGGACTAGTAATGTTATATACATAATACAGGCATACATACATCTTAAGTCGAAATTTCTAAAATTTTCTTTTATTATTATTATTATTTCTATAATGACACGTCATTGTCTCCAAATAGAACGAAATTTCATACATGTACGTACATTTCCATATATACAAATATATACTCCTAAGATATTCGCTTCAGGAATAGTTGACTATTCAAATTAGAGAGAGAATAAGCAGTGGTAGGACGAGTGATCGAGTGAGAGAGAGAGAGAGAGCGAGCAGAGCCCAATTAAACACTTGGAAAGCAAGTATAAATACCCCCTCTTTGTTTACCCAATCATAAACTTCTCTCAGCCCTGAGAATTAAACTCCCTCCACAGCCGGCTCTAAGCCCCCTGTGAAGAGCAGCAGCAGAAAGCAGGGGAAGGAGGAGGGCGACGACAAACACTCTGTTAGGAAAAGCAGGGGAAGGAAGAAGAAGAAGACGAAGACTCTTTTAGGAAAAGGAGGAAGAAGACGAAAGACTCTGCTTGAAGATCGATCGAGAGATGAGAGCAGAGCATGAGAACATTTTTGAGGTGGCGGTGAGGGAATACGAGCCGGAGAAGGACCGAGCAGGGGCGGAGGCGGTGGACCGGATGTGCGATGTTGGTCCCACCGGCGCCGTCTCCCTCTTCACCGACCTCCTCGGCGACCCCGTCTGCCGCGTCCGCCACTCACCGGCGTTCCTCATGCTGGTACAAATTAAAGCTCTCATCTTTTTTTTTTCTTTTAAATTTTCCTTTGTCTTCGCCTGACCCTGTTTTCTCCGCTCAACAAAGGTTGCCGAAACTTGTGGAGAAGAGGGAGAGATCGTCGGCCTCATTCGCGGCTGCGTTAAAACTATTACCTGCGGAAGGACGACCCCTCGACCCATGATCGGCACCGCCTCCGGCGGTGGCGCCGCCGCCGCCGTCCCTATATACACTAAAGCCGCATACATCCTCGGCCTCCGCGTCTCTCCTTCTCACCGGTATTCTTGAATTAGTCATTTAAATTTTTAGATTCGGTGTACATATAGCATTATAATTATAATTTTTAAATTTTGGTTTGATTTATATTTCAGCCATACAATCTCAACCTATTTTTAATATAAAGTATTAAAATCAATGTTTTTAGGTAAAATATTCAAATTGATCTCCTAATTTTCATTTGCTTCAAATATGTCTCTTAACTTTCAATGTTTTTAGGTAAAAAGTAAACGCCTTCAAATAAGTCATTTACTCTAAACTTTATTTATACTATATTTTAAATATGTTCCTAAATCACAGTTTTTCATATTATTAGGCCCTAATAAGGCCTTCACAAATCATTTATGCACTAATTAAATAATACTTGTAATTATTTAATCAAAATAATTACTATTTAATCTAATTTATAATTTATCTAATTATTTTTTCTCAATACAATATTAATTTATATTCATTTATTAGAAATAAATAATAAAACAATTTGAATTATAAAGTGAAATCATCTTTTTTTTAAGGGACGAATTTGAAATTAGGCCCAAAATTAAGCAACCAATTAGAGTACTTTGACATGTTTTTAATATATTGATTGAAAATTAAATTAATCGCGCCAAGCTTAAGTAATTCCTTAGATAAAGACAATGATGAATGTATTAACTCTAAACTTTATTAATAACGATGAAACTCGGCTATTATAAATAAACATGTGAATATTACAGGAGAATGGGCATCGGTTTAAAACTGGTGAACCGGATAGAGGAATGGTTCCGGTCTAAGGGGGCCGAATATTCATACATGGCTACCGACAAAGCCAACGAAGCCTCCATCCGCCTCTTCGTCGGCCAATGCGGCTACGCCAAGTTTCGGACTCCACGCATCCTCGTCCAACCGGTCTACGCCCACCGCCTCTCCCTCCCCAAATCCGCCACCCTCCTCCGCCTCTCGCCGGCGGCTGCCGAATCCATATACCGCTCCCGCTTCTCAACGACGGAGTTCTTCCCGTTAGACGTCGACTCCATCCTCCACAACCCCCTCTCCCTCGGCACCTTCCTCGCCCTGCCGGAAGGGTGTGAATGGACAAGCCTCGACCGCTTCCTCGCCGGCCCGCCGGAGTCGTGGGCCGTTCTCAGCGTCTGGGACTGCAGCTCCGTCTTCCGGCTGGAGCTCCGCGGCGCACCACGGCTGATCCGCGGGCTGGCATGGACGAGCCGGGCTGTGGACAAGGCGGTTCCTTGGCTGCGGATTCCGTCGGTGCCGGATTTGTTCCGACCGTTTGGTGGATATTTTATGTACGGTATAGGCGGTGATGGGCCGGAGGCGGCGAAGCTAGTTCGGAGGCTATGCCGGCACGCGCATAATATGGCCAGGGAGGGTGGTTGCGGGGTGGTGGCGACGGAGGTGGCGGCCGGGGAGCCGCTGACGGCGGGGATACCGCACTGGAGAAGGCTGTCGATAGAGGAGGATCTTTGGTGTGTTAAGAGGCTGGTGGACGTGTATGGGGATGGTGGGGCCGTCGGCGACTGGACCCGGTCGCCGCCGGGAAATTCCATATTCGTCGATCCGCGGGAGGTTTGAGGGTCCATACTATTCATTTCATGGTGAAGATTAAGGCTCCGTTTGGGGGGATTTATTTTCACCGGTCAAGCGGTTACGACCGCATGAATTGGACCTCAATTATGATCAGATTCATGCGGTCGTAATCCCTTGACCGTTGAAAATAAGTTCTCCCAAACGAAGCCTAAATCATCTAATTCCAAGGGCTCATATTAATTGGATTATTAAATATTAATCCAATCATCTTTTAATGAGAGCCCTTGGATTAAGATGATTTAATTTCTATCATAAAATGGATGGATAGTATCGGTCCATGTGTAATGAAGAGCATCCTATCCGTAGATTTGTTGGCGGTTTTTTTTTCTTTTTCTGTAATATAATATTCGGCCCGTGGTGTATAAAGAATGGTGTGACTTGGGTGATGGCTGGAGCAAGCCCATGCATTTCCAACCAATTTTTTTTTTGCTTTCACGAAAAGCACTTTAAAAGGTTTTAAGATCATTTATTTTATACTTTTAAAATACTTTATTTTAATAAAATAAATAAATAAGTTTATTATGGATTTATCTTTTATTTTTTATATTTTAATAGAGGTTGCATGGAGTTAACTTACTGCTTAATCGCTTGCGTGCAGAAATAAAACATCTTTTTTTTTAAATGTTTAATTTTTGACACCTCTTATTTATAATTTTAAAATTATGGTTTTGATAATTTGGAGAAATTGAATAGGGCGGGGCAGCCAGGTGTACGAAGCAATCTGCGGAGCAAATTCAAGGAAGGGTCTCATCACAAGAGTGAAATGTAGGCAAATGTAACCTTGCACTTCTGCAAATGTTGGCAAATTGAAGGGACTCCCCTCCAATTTCGAGAAATTGAAAGTAGATAAATTTATGGGTTAAATAACATGAAGTAAATTATATGCAACTTATTACAACTATTTAAAGCACCAATAGTTGGAAATAGATGGATAACCCTTTTTAATTTTATTTTCCCACGGTACACACCCTAAATCTTCATAAAAATAAAGATTTAAGTTAGTTATGGGGTACACGCCCTACCTCAGAGTTGGACCGAGCTCATAAACAGTTAATGAAAATCCAGCGGCAATGACATGAGATTTTTGTTACCGTGGAAAATCCGTAAAGGGTGAAAAACCACGTTGAGTGGTCGGATCTGTGTAGGGCAAAAATCGAGTGCAGCACACCCCTTGCTTTCGGCAAAAATCAACTATTTAGTTTTGAGTTTACAAATGTTGAGAGTTTCCTCGGAGGGTGACAGAACACATCTTTGCTACAAACTTGAACTGTAGAAAAAGTGGAAAAGATGTTAAGATAATTTTCTTCTAAGTGTGAAGGAGACTAGCTAATTTTGATCATTTTTTTCACGCATGTGTTTCAAGCATGTGTTTCATAACAAGTGTAAAAAGAAAAAGTCGTCTTTGACCTTTAATTCAACATGTGTTTTTTGACCAAAAGTAGTTTCATACACATGTCATCTATCACATCTACCTGCTTAGTTTTGACCCTATAAATAAGGATGAAAGAGGAGTGGTAAAACATTCACTTCTCTCCAAACTCAAGAATTGAAAGATTTCTAGAGAGACATTTGCGACAATCATCTTAGTTTGAGAGAGCTTTTGGACGGCATTCTATGACGTTGACGAAAAACACTTCGCCTACACAGATTGGATCTGGAGCAGATTTGAGCAAGAATTTGAAGAGGCATCTTGGAGAGGATTTGTATAATCTTTCTCGTCCGTCACTATCGGTAACTTTCAATTTATCTATTACTATTTATTGTATTATGTGATGCGAAGTTAATGAATATTTTGTGTGGATCGAGGAGGGAAAACATTATAATTGCTTATTGTTTTCATACATTTGAGTGGCGGTTTTTCGGGTTGGACTCCGATCTGATGGTCCTGTGATTTTCACCCTGCTAGACTTCCACGTTAAATCTCGGTGTCACTTTTATTATTGTTATTTTGTATTGTGTATTGGTTGTGTACCGGCATATCGCTAAGCGATTGTGCGAGTACTTGTTCGAACTAATTTGCAGGTGTTGTGGTCGAGCTTACGTGCTCTCTAGCCCAACAAGTGGTATCAAAGTCAGGTTCATTATCTGAGCAATTATCAGGCTGACCTGTCTGAGATTTGAGACGAGCCGATTGGATATTTCAGGTTAGTGATCGGGTGCGGTAGATGACGACCATTGGTCCGCTCCCTGTTTTCTTTGATTACTTTTATTGGAATAGTCGACTGAAAGAAATAATGTCAGTCCAATTAGTGATAGAGCACGATGAAATATACTTCAAGTTCAGGCTCCGAGTAAATGGCTAAATTGAACGGCGCGAACTACCACTAGTGACATTTATTGACCGAAGATTTCATCTACGTCAAGGGTTGACATGCTCCTATATTTTAGAAGATGCTTAATGACATTGATCCAAATAAGTTGAAGGTGGAACACTAAAAGCTATGTGGATTCATCAGACGATTTATTAAGCCGAACGTCTATAATGATATTGCGAGCATCGTTGATGTGAAGATCCTTTGAAAGTCTCTTGAAACCTTGTATGACAAAAGTACTAATATTAACAAGTTATATCTATTGAAGAAACTTGGAAAGTTAAGTATAGAGATGACTCACCCATCTTGGATCATGTAAACGAGTTTCAATGTATTATTGATCAACTCACTACTATGAAGGTGACCTTCGAAAAAGAGGTCAATGCATTGTGATTACTGAAGTCTCCTCCAGACTCATAAGAGATGGTTAGAGTTTCTCTAGTCAACTTCTCTCCCATATGAAGATTGCCAAAAGTGGCATCTTGAATGAGAAGGTGTAGAGAGTATCACAAGGACATTCAGGTTCTTCTTCACGAGCTGGTATCCTCTACACTATGCCCAGGGAGAGAGGCGGGAGCAAGAGTAGATGAAGGAAGAGTGAGAGAAACTAAAGTAGAGGAAAATGCAAGTTGCGTTATCAAAACGTGAAGTTCCACTATTGTCATAAGAAGTGGCATATTCAAAAGTTTGTTATTCTCTAAATAATGATGAAAGGAAGAAAAAAGTGACTACTGATGATATGAAAGAGAGTCACGCCACAACTACTGTATCTATAGTGGAGGATGATGTCATCATTATTGGAGATGACGTAACAGTTGCACTCCCATGCGATGATCGAAGCTGGATTGTGGACTCAGGTGCTTCTACACATGTCTCCTACAATAGAGAATTGTTTGTCACTTACTCAACTTATGACCATGGAGTGCTTAGAATTTGAAACGATAACACATGAAAAGTCATTGGGAGGGGAGACATGCACTTGAATACAAGCATGGGAGGTTTGTTGATTCTGCGGGATGTACGATATGTATCTGACATCCGCTTTAACCAAGTCTCAGTTGGAAAGCTAGCTGATGAAGGACACTTCAGTGTCTTTGGTGAAGATTCTTGGAAGCGTATTAAAGAGTCACTAGTAGTGTCCAGAGGTTATAGAAATACTGATTTATACTATATGGAGAGGAGACATGAAGCTGCTCAAGCCAACACTGCTAGAGATGGTATATCTACATTCCTATGACATAGGAGACTGAGTCATATTAATTAGAAGAGCCTGGGATATCTCACCAAGAAGAAGATTATATCCGATCTATCTGTAGATCAGTTAGAGAAATGCGACCACTGCATGCCTGGAAAGCAGAATAGAGTATCTTTCCAAAGTCGCACTTCCACTAGGAGATCCGATCCACTAGAGCTCGTGCATACTGATGTTTACGGACCACTGAAGGTCCAGACGAGAGGAGGGCATCTTACATTATGACGTTCATTAATGATCATTCGATAAAACTTTGGGTCTATATTATTAAGACTAAATATGAGGTCCTTGACACCTTTCGGAGATTCCAAGCTGAAGTTGAAAGATAATCTCTGGGAAAAAAACTAAAGTGCATTAAGTCCGATAATGAAGGAGAATATATTGGTTACTTTGATGAGTACTATAGAGATCAATGGATCAGACATGAAAATACTCCACCCAAGATGCTGCAGCTGAATGACGTAGCTGAAAGTATGAATAGGACCTTGATGGAGAGAGTAAGGTGCATGTTATCTGAGCCAAAGCTACTTGACATACTTTGGGGTGACGCTTTATACACAGCTGCACATGTCATCAATCTATCTCCTAGTTATGCATTATAGGAAGATGTTCTTGATAGGGTATGGTATGTGAAGATACCTTCATATAGTCACTTGAGGGTCTTTAGCTGCAGAGCTTTGTCTGCATCCCTCGGGATGAAAGATCGAAGTTGTATTCCAATACTAGATAATGCATTTTTTGGGATATGGGCGTAGGAGCGAGTTTGGCTACATGTTCTTTAATCCAATTGAGAAGAAACTTATATGCAGTCGCGATGCTATATTTTGTGAGGATCATACTATAGTTGATCCTAAGAATACTGAGAAGATTGACTCTCACACTGATGCAGAATCTCCTATGATTAGAAGTGACGATATTGAGGAGGCTACAAAGCCTGAGCTAATATAGAGCACTGAGCCACTTCTAGATTAAGAGGATGTTATTGATGGAGAGCCTACATAGGATATTATTGATGATATGCCTACACCACCAGCTGAACTCGCTCCACAGAGATCTAATAGAGTTAGACACCCTTCTTCAAGATATTCTGCTACTGAGTATATTCTGTTGACTAGTGCGGGAGAGATTGAGTGCTTTGATGAGATGGTATAGAGCTATGATAAGAAAGAATAGATGGCTTCTATGCAAGAGGAGATGCAGTCTCTGCATGAGAATCACACTTATGATTTGATGAGATTGCCTAAGAGCAAGAAGACTTTGAAAAATCGTTGAATTTTAGAGTAAAGCAGGGAGACCCCTCGACATCACTTAGATATAAGGCTAGATTAGTAGTGAAGGGATTTAGTCAGAAACAGGGTATTGATTTTGATGAGATCTTCTCTCCTATTGTGAAGATGTAATCTATCTGGGTAGTTCTTCGCCTTGTTGCGAATGGATGCCAAGACCGCATTTTTACATGGCGATCTTGAGGAGGAGCTATATATGGAGCAGCCTGAAGGTTTTAGGGTCAAAGGAAATGAGAGCCTAGTCTGTCGCCTGAAGAAGAGTTTGTATGGTCTGAAGCAGGCCCCGCGATAGTGGTACGAGAAGTTCGATGTTTTTATGGTGGAGAGCAACTTCAAGAAGACCACTCTTGATCACTGTATGTTCGTGAAGTAATATGCTTTACATGATTTCATCATCTTACTCCTACATGTAGATGACATGTTGATAGTTGGTATGAGCACTACTCGCATTACCGAGCTGAAGCGGCAATCGAGCTCCATATTTGCAATGAATGATTTGGGAACTTTGAAGACCATCGTAGGGATGCATATTCTGAGAGATAGAGGCTCCAAGTTACTTTGGTTATCACAAGAAAGATACACCAGGAAGGTGCTACAGAGATTCAGTATGGATCAAACAAAGAAGATGAGCATGCCGCTTGCAGCTCACTTCAGACTTATTGCTGACCAATGCCCAAGCATGTCTAATAAGAAAGAGGAGATGCAAAAGGTCTCATATGCTTATGCAGTTGGCAGTCTTATGTACACGATAGTGTGCACCCGCCCTGATATAGCACACGCAGTTGACACTGTTAGTAGGTTTCTCTCCAATCCTAGAAGACAGCATTGGAATGTTGTGAAATGGATTCTGAGGTACCTATATAGAACGTCAGACTTGATGTTGAAGTTTAGAAAAAGTGAGCAAGAGCTTCTAGGCTATACTGATGCTGATATGACTGGAGATTTGGACTCCAGAATATCAACTTTTGGGTACCTGATCCTGTTAACAGTGGGAGATGTGTCATAACAATCTAGACTACAAAAGTGTGTTGCACTGTCGACTACAAATGTTGAAGCCAAAAATTGACCTCTGTGGAGTTCGGGGTCCCAAGAGAGGGGTGACCTCACACCTACTACACTTGGGGGAATGTCACGGACCAAAGACTTAGGAAACATTAAGGTCAGTCCAATTAGTCACGGTTCAATCCGTGGCAAGTAAGTTATTAGCAACGGTTCAATCCGTGGCAATTAAGTTATTAGTAACGGTTCAATTGTCGTAGCTAATTAAAAGCTCCTTATTTGTCACAGTTCAATTGTCATGGCTAAAGGATCTGTAACAAACGATAATGCCTAACATAAAAAAGATTCGGTCGCACGCCGCCGCCTGTGAGCCGATTTTATTTCAAACATTAATTGAGAATGAGCAATATAAACCCCAAATTGATCTTTTAGTTGCCAGTGTAGGACTAAAAAAACCCGACTTTTTGCCACGGATTAGGCTTCCATGACTAATACTAGTTTATTAGTCACGAAACAGGCAAACTGTGGCAAAAAGTCGGGTTATTTGCCATGGTTTAGTCATCCGTGGCTAATACTAGCTTATTAGCCATGGAATAGAAACCGTGGCTAATACTTCATTATTAGCCACGATTTTTCCCCGTGGCAAAAAAAACCGTGGCTAAAAGTCATTTTTCTAGTAGTGTCTCGACCCCGCGGGCTAGCCGCCCGGGGCGAGAGGCCGCAGGCCGGTCTCTCTTCCGCGAGCTAGCCGCCCGGGGCGAGAGGCCGTAGGTCGGTCTCGCCCCCTCGAGCTAGCCGCCCGGGGCGAGAGGCTGCATGCCGATTTCGCCCCCGCGGGCTAGCCGCCTGGGGCGAGAGGCCATAGGCCGGTCTCGCCCCACCAAGGGCTAGGGTGCAGAGGGCGGGACCCTGGCCTCCAGCCAGTCCCGCTGCTCCCACCTCGCACCTAGCAAGTCGGGGCGGGTTCCGACCATCTTGTCGCACCTGCCCCCTAAAAGGGGCCGGGGGGAGAGGTAGATTTTTTCTCTCCCTGCTAGTATATTACAAGGGTTAGGCCTAAATTGGCCACCAAGAGTGCAAAACCTCTTTAAAAGCTTAAAAAACTCATAGCTGGTCATATACCTGCCGGGAGGACCCTACTCTGCGAATATGGGGTTGTACACAATCCGCACTCTTTTCGAGGTTGACACAAGCTCGGAAAGAAACATCCAACCCAATGTATTCGCTGAGTGTAATTTTCTTACACGGTCGAAAAGATACTTGGCCTTTCCGAGTATAATTCACTTAACTTCCATGAGGGGTCAACCGGCCCTGCCAGCTAGTGAGAGCCTGGACAGCGGGACCATCTCGGAGTGAAAAGGATTTGGCTTTAACGAGGGGTCAACCGGCCCTGTGTAACGCCTCCCCTGTAATGACCATATAATATGGGTCCGGACGGGGCCCCACAACATACGGACGCCACAGCTTCAGTATTAAAAGATGATATAAACTACCTGATCTCAAAACTCAAGACACAACACAACGGAAACATACCAAACAACTAGAAGTTATCCACTAGGAAACAGGAGTATCAAAAACAATGGCCTTAAGGCCTTACATAACCAAGTCCAAAATACAACCCAGAGTCAAAATATGAACATGCAAAGCACCCCTAGACTACCTCGGCGTGCAAGCCGGTCAAAGTCCAAAACAAAGAGTAGCAATACAAGAAAAGGATGCAATCTAAAGCACATCAACACTTCACGAGGCTTAGGGCTTTTCGCACAGCGCGCTAGCTCTTGCCTGCGATCCTTGCCCTGTAAGGATTTGAAGTAACGTGGGTCAGCAAAGGCTGACCTCTACTGTGTAACCAACATATCTCCTCCCGGCCGCCCCTAACGGACCCCGGGGTACCCCTCCAACCTGCAAGTCAGGACTTCGTATACCAAAAGTACAAATATATACAGCTTTAAAAACAGGTTTGGATGTCTCATACAGCATACACATTTTCAATGTTTTGAACAGAGTGAAGGGGGCCTACAATGCAACATGAATGCAATCTCGGGCTTCGCCCAAGGCACCCTATCTCGTATGCATCTAACACACCATCAAATAACTGGGTACTACCATTTCCCCATTGGCTTAGAGCCGCAAAACAAAAGGGAGCCACCATGTCCCTAACGGCCCAAACGCCGTCACACGGAAACCCCGGGCTTGCCAGTACACTCTGACTTCGCATATCAGGATTCCGTCTCACACAGACCGATTCTAAGAATTCTTGCTGGACCCCACCCGCTCATGGCCTCATTGCCCGGTCTTGCCCTATGCTCGACATTCTCGTCAGTCTCACAGAAGGGGCTAATCTCGCCAGGACACTTTCCCCGCATGACTTGCACGTCACGGGATAGCCAGCCGACCACAGAGACATAGATGCGCCTTAGCACAGCACAACCATACAATTCCCCACCCTAATCCACCGTTCATACTATAACTTCCCCGTGCACCAAGGAAAACATCTACCGCCATTGCGGAGCTAACCTTGTCCAGTTCCGTCTCCGAGTACTCACTCACAAAAAGGGGGGAAAACGCTACATCACAATGGCGTTCTACCACACGGATTTCTACCGAATCCTCAATGCTCGCTATGCAACATCATCGAGTCGGACTAACGGTCACGACTACGGCTTCACCCACAATGCCTAATCCACTAGCGGAGCGGATCTCTAATGCAAAACATGCCGGGGACGGACATAATCGACCCGGAAGTTCCTCTTGAACCAAGGCTACACGAATCCCTCTCACTTGAGAGATCCGGTGCTCAAAACATGAAAGGAAGGGGATGCTATTCATGCATCCTAAATCCTAAAAACCAAGAGGAGAAGTGTCGTTACCTTTCGACCCCTCTTCCTAGCCATGGAGAAACTTGGTCGGACGAACACCACCGCAATGCTCCCGCCTTTGCGGATCTGGACTCCGCTTGCGAAACGGGACTCCGAAGCTTCACCGGTAGCCGTAGCTTGGCCCTCTACCTCCTCCTTGCTCTCCCTTCTCTCTAGAACTTAGAGAGATAAAAGCCAAGAAAAAATGAGGGCTTCTAAACCCTATTCCCGGGTTTAAACCCTCAGACCCAGCCCCCAGCCGTTGGATCCCATAACAAAGAAACGAACGGCAACGATCGGGGCTTGAAATAGAAAATCTGGGCCGAACACGGGTTGCAACACAGCCATGTGCATGGTCGTGTCACCCATTCGCCGTCAAACCGAAATCCCGACCAGTACACGGCCTTTGACACGGCCACTGACACGCCAGTGTCAGACCCGACACGGCCGTGTCATTACCCATGTCATGCCCGTGTACAGAAACCTCAAAACCTACCCAAGCGGGACACGACCTCCAACACGCCCGTGTTGGTGCCCGTGTCGCGCCCAGCAGCAAAACCTCAAAACTGCCCGAGAAGAACACGACCAGGGACACGCCCGTGTCCCAAGCCGTGTTCGCTGCTCGACGATCGACGACTCCAGAATTTCGTCGACCTCTTGGCCAGATCGTCGACCCGAACACGACACGCCCTTGGACACGCCCGTGTCTCAGGCCGTGTGCCCCTGCCAAATTTATGATTTGGCCAAAAACGTCACCCGTCGCTCTATTGAGTTTTTGGGGTGTTACAATTCCTACCCCCTAAGGGAATTTCGTCCCGAAATTTTAAAACCTGGAAAGTACACAAAACTTAAACGGTACCTGAGGATAAAAGCTCGCGGTACTCCTCACGCATGGCCTGCTCTCGCTCCCACGAAAGCTCCTCGCGACCACAGCTGTCCCAACGAACTTTTACGAGCTTAACTTCCTTGTTCCGCAACTGCCGAATCTTCTATCCCGATTGGACGAACTCGCATCCTCAAGTCCTCCTCTATCGGCACCGTTGCCGGTTCGATCACCACGCTGGACTCTAGCAAAGCTTTTCTCAAGACGGAGACATGGAAGACATCGTGTAATCCACTCAGCTCCGTGGATAAAGCCAACCGGTACGATGCTTCTCCCACCCATCCTATAATCTCGAATGGTCCCAAAAACCTCGGACTCAGCTTTTTGAGTCGGCGAATCTGTGAAACGCCTTTGAATGGCTTGATCTTAAGATAAACCCAGTCGCCCACCGCGAACTCCACATGTCTGTGGCGAGCATTAAAATACTTTGCTTGCCGATCTTGAGCTACCTTCATGCGCTCTTGAATGGTTCGCACTAGCTCACTAGCATCGGCTACCACTTCTTTCCCCAAAAGCTTGGTGTCTCCCGCCTCTGTCCAAGACATCAGTGTTCGACACCGCCTCCCATACAAAGCTTCGTATGACGCCATCTTGATACTTGCTTGGTAACTATTGTTGTAAGCGAACTCTACCATGAAGAGGTGATCCTCCTATTTCTTGCCAAAGTCAAGAGTGCACATCCTTAGCATATCCTCCATAGTACGGTTCGCCCTCTCGGTTTTCCCATCGGTTTGAGGATTGAAGGCCGTACTGAACTTGAGCTTTGTGCCCAGTCTCTTCTGCACCAACCGTCAATCCTTAGACGTGAAATGCCCATCACGGTCGCTGACTATACTCTTCGGAATCCCATGTAGTTGCACAATGTTGCGAACGTACAATTCCACCAAATTTTCCACGTTGTCCTCCTTCCGGTTTGGGATGAATCCATGAAGATGTAATCGAATTTCCACTCTGGGATAGGAAGAGGCTTCAAGAACCCGCCCGGCTTCTGACACTCGGCATTCACTAAGGCACAGGTTTGGCACCGACTTACACACAAAGCTACATCCCGCTTTAGACCAGGCCACCAATAGGATTTCTTCATATCCAAGTACATCTTTGTACTACCCGGGTGAATGGAGTACTTTGTGAAGTGGGCCTCAAACATCAACTCCTCGCGGAGCTTGCCGAACTACGGTACACAAATCCTCCCGCCCTTCCTCAGAATCCCATCAATCATCTCCCAGGCGCTGCCCTCGCCCTTTGGAGCTTCCTCCACGAATGGTTGGAACTCCGCATCCAAACGGGTCGCTTCCCGAATACGATCGCACAAATCGCTCTGTATTTCAATCCAGTTCAGCCGAGCCACGCTAGACTCACCTCTTGCCACACATTCCAAACCAAGGGACTCCCAGTCCCGCCTCAATCGCTCATCATGAGCTTCGATCCAATTTCCTTGCCTCGAGTATTTTCTACTCAAAGCATCAGCCACCACATTGGCTTTGCCTGACGTGTACTGAATCGCCACTTCGTAGTCCCCAAGGAACTCGACCCACATGCGCTGCCGCATATTTAAGTCCTTCTGATCTAGGAGATACTTCAGACTTTTATGGTCCGTGAAGATCTCCACCTTCGCACCATAAACGTAGTGTCGTCATAACTTCAGCGCAAAAATTACCGCCGCCAACTCCAAATCATGGACGGGGTAATTTATCTCATGAGGCTTCAACAACCTCGACCCAAATGCTATCACGCTGCCATGCTGCACCAGAACGCACCCTAAACCGCATCCGGATGCGTCGCTGAAAATCTGAAATCCTTCGGTCCCCTTCGGTAGACTTAGGATCGGCGCCGTCATCAGCCTTTCCTTCAGGGTTTCAAACGCCTGATTGCACTCTTGTCTCCACACGAATTTCTGATCCTTGCGAGTTAGTGAAGTGAGGGGTAGAGCTATCCGCAAAAAGTTTTCCACAAACCTTCGATAGTACCCGGCTAGTCCAAGAAAACTTCGGACTTCCACTACGGTCCTCAAAACTGGCCTCTCTAATGGCTTCAACTTTCATTGGATCTACTGCCACCCCATCCCCACTGATTACATGACCCAAAAATGCCACTTTCTCCAACCAGAAGTCGCACTTGGAGAACTTTGCATAGAGCTGGTTCTCTCTCAACACTTGCAACACTATCCTCAAGTGGGACTCATGCTCCGCTTCCGATTTGGAATACACCAAGATGTCATCAATAAAGACGACTACGAAAAAGTCTAAGTATTTGCGAAACACTCGATTCATCAAGTCCATGAACACGGACGGTGCGTTCGTCAACCCGAATGGCATCACCGAAAACTCAAAATGACCATACCTCGTACCAAACGCTATCTTGGGTATGTATTCCTCTCGAATCCGCAACTGATAATATCCTGACTTCAAGTCTAACTTGGAATCCACCACCGACCCCACCAACTGGTCGAACAGGTCGTCTATCCGGGGAATCGGGTATTTATTCTTAATAGTCAGTTTGTTCAACTCTCGGTAGTCTATGCACAGCCGCATACTACCGTCTTTCTTCTTCACAAACAACATCGGGGTGCTCCACGGTGAAGAACTGGGTCTAATATATCCCTGCTCCAAGAACTCCTGCAACTGAACTTTAAGTTCAGCCAACTCCTTTAGTGCCATCCTAAAGGGAGGAAGAGACACCGGTCTAGCCTCTAGCACTAGCTCGATAGAGAAATCAATCTCCCGCCAAGGAGTTGCTCCCGGAAGCTCCTCAGGGAACACATCTTCAAACTCAGCCACTACAGGTACTTCTCCAAGGGACAGCCTGGAAAGGCTAACCTCCAACAACGCTACTAGGGCAATACCTCCTTGGTTAACTGCCCGTACTAACTGCATGGACGAAATTAGGGAATTGGCTACCCCATGAAGACCCTCAAACTTGACTTCTATTTGCCCCACTCCCCTCAGGGTTACCACCTTAGACACACAATCGATACTGGCACACTGCTCCGCCAGCCAATCCATCCCCAAAATTACATCAAACTCGGACAACGGTAAGATTGCCGCCACCAACATGAAGTCGACTCCATCTAGACTCCAACCAATACGCCCTTTGGCCCTGGTAGTCATAGATGACTCATTGGGCAGACGCACTTTCAACTATGAGTCCGTTGAGAAAGACTCCACTCCGATCCTCCGGATAAAGCTTTCCGCAAGGAAGGAGTGCGACGCTCCCGTATCAAAGAGTACCCTAGCAGGGTGCCCGGAAACTATCACAAAGCCTAAATACATGCAACAAACATAAAAGGCTTGAAAGACAGAAGATCTAAGGTGCAGGTTGAACTCTCATACCTGTCACCACATCGGGTTGATGGATGGCTTCCTGTTGCCCAAGGTTATAGGCCCTTGGCTGCACTGGTTGAAACCGAGAAGCACTTGACTCCGCCATCTTCCCTTTTTCTGCGGCACTGGGGCCGGAGCGCACAGTCTGCTTCTGCCTTGGCTCTTGCTCAGCGCTCCCATGAGTACAAAATCTCATCATGTGTCCTGGCTTGCCACAAGTATAGCACGTCAGAGGTCCCTTAGAGCGAGACCCTCTGGACGTCCAATTGCTTTTCTCACCAGGCTTGTATGGGTGAGGCTTCTTCTTCCATCTGCTCCCCTCGAACTTCCCGTGAGACTGAGAAGGCTTCCCTTCTCCCTACTTGGGTGTGAAACCCTTGCGGCGCTGGGTTCTCTCCATGTCACTTTCTAAAATCCTGGCCGCCTCAACCAACTCATTGAAACCCGCGCGTTTCATGGATATGAGTGGCTGCCTCAGGTTTTCACTCAACCCGTGGTAAAAGAGGTTGTCCCTCTCCTCATCGTCTGCCATGGTCGTCCCCGCATAACGACCCAAGCGAGTGAATTCTTGAACATACTCGTCCACGGTCTTGTCACGCTGCACCAAGTGCAGGAACTCTCTGGAGGGCTAACCTTGTTGATGCGGGGATGTACTTCTTCAGGAAAGAATTCCCAAACTCATCGATGGACGGCGTGCGTCCTGGAAACTGCTGGCCACTATGGCTCACCCACCATAACTTGGCATCTCCTTCCAAAATGAAGGCTACAAACTCTGCTTTCTTCTCATCTGGCACCTCTGCCGCCCTCAAAAGCTCCTGAATCCTAACCCACCAGTCCTCTGCATCTGTGGGCGTGCCGATTCCCTTAAAGGTGGGAGGGTGGAAGCTCGGGAAGTACTTCATTTGCCGATCTCCATGCCCGACAATAACTCTCTCAGCCAGCGGTTCTGCCCGCCTGGCTTCCCCACCCGTCACGGTCGTCGCCGTATCCGGAGTAGCAGGAGTTTCTACTTGAGCAACGAGGGCAGCTATCTATGCTGCCACCGCAGCTTGGGCCGCCACCATCGCTTCTGCAAGCATGCGACAGAAGTCGGCCGGTGTGACCCCCATACCTAACGGACCTTGCGTAGTAGCGCTACTCGCCGAGAGCTCTTCTCTTGGCCTCGACGTCCCTGCCTCGTTGCTTGCACTCTAAACACAAGCAAGAAAACACAAATATGTCTCTAATCACAAGACTCGAACACAAGGACACTCATGGTCCCGCGATACTCCTATGTGGATAACTTCTTATACGAGACTCGACTTTTACTTTCGACCGCGAAACCTCTACTTGGAACACAAACCTCCCTATGATACCAAAATGTAACACCTCCCCTGTAATGACCATATAATATGGGTCCGGTCGGGGCCCCACAACATACGGACGTCACAGCTTCAGTATTAAAAGATGATATAAACTACCTGATCTCAAAACTCAAGACACAACACAGCGGAAACATACCAAACAACTAGAAGTTATCCACTAGGAAACAGGAGTATCAAAAACAATGGCCTTAAGGCCTTACATAACCAAGTCCAAAATACAACCCAGAGTCAAAATATGAACGTGCAAAGCACCCCTAGACTACCTCGGCGTGCAAGACGGTCAAAGTCCAAAACAAAGAGTAGCAATACAAGAAAATGATGCAATCTAAAGCACAGCAACACTTCACGAGCCTTAGGGCTTTTCGCCCAGCGCGCTAGCACCTGCCTGCGATCCTTGCCCTGTAAAGATTTGAAGTAACGTGGGTCAGCAAAGACTGACCTCTAATGTTTAACCAACACATCTCCTCCCGGCCGCCCCTAACGGACCCCGGGGTACCCCTCTAACCTGCAAGTCAGCACTTCGTATACTAAAAGTACAAATATATATAGCTTTAAAAACAGGTTTGGATATCTCATACAGCATACACGTTTTCTATGTTTTGAACAGAGTGAAGGGGGCCTACAATGCAACATGAATGCAATCTCGGGCTTCGCCCAAAGAACCCTATCTCGTATGCATCTAACACACCATCAAACAACTGGGTACTACCGTTTCCCCATTGGCTTAGAGTCGCAAAACAAAAGGGAGCCACCATGTCCCTAGCGGCCCAAACGCCGTCATACGGAAACCTTGCAAAGGCTCCACCCGCACATGGGTCTTAAACCCCGGGCTTGCCCGTACACTCTGACTTCGCACGTCAGTATTCCGTCTCACACAGACCGATTCTAAGAACCCTTACTGGACCCCACCCGCTCATGGCCTCATTGCCCGGGCTTGCCCTATGCTCGGCATTCTCGTCAGTCTCACAGAAGGGGCTAGTCTCGTCGGGACACTTTCCCCACATGACTTGCACGTCACGGGATAGCCAGCCGACCACGGAGACATAGCCGCGCCTTAGCACAGCACAACCATACAATTCCCCACCCTAATCCACCGTTCATACTGTAACTTACCCGTGCACCAAGGAAAACATCTACCGCCATTGCGGAGCTAACCTTGTCTGGTTCCGTCTACGAGTACTCACTCACGAAAAGGGGGAAAACGCATACATCACAACGGCGTTCTACCGCACGGATTTCTACCGAAACCTCAATGCTCGCTATGCAACATCACCGAGTTGGACTAACGGTCACGACTACGGCTTCACCCACAATGCCTAATCCACTAGCGGAGCGGATCTCTAATGCAAAACATGCCGGGGACGGACACAATCGACCCGGAAGTTCCTCTTGAACCAAGGCTATGTGAATCCCTCTCACTTGAGAGATCTGGTACTCAAAACATGAAAGGAAGGGGATGTTATTCATGCATCCTAAATCCTAAAAACCAAGAGGAGAAGTGTCGTTACCTTTCGACCCCTCTTCCTAGCCATGTAGAAACTTGGTCGGACGAACACCACCGCAATGCTCCCGCCTTTGCGGATCTGGACTCCGCTCGCGAAACGGGGCTCCGAAGCTTCACCGGTAGCCGGAGCTTGGCCCTCTACCTCCTCCTTGCTCTCCCTTCTCTCTAGAACTTAGAGAGATAAAAGACAAGAGAAAATGAGGGCTTCTAAACCCTATTCCCGGGTTTAAACCCTCAGACACAGACCCCAGCCGTTAGATCCCATAGATAAGAAACGAACGGCCACGATCGGGGACTGAAATAGAAAATCTGGGCCGAACACGGGTTGCAACACGGCCGTGTGCATGGCCGTGTCACCCATTTGCCATCAAACCAAAATCCCGACCAGTACACGGCCTTTTACACGGCCGCTGACACGCCCGTATTAGACCCGACACGGCCGTGTCTTGACCCGTGGCATGCCCGTGTACAGAAACCTCAAAACCTACCCGAGCGGGACACGACCTCCAACACGCCCGTGTTGGTGCCCGTGTCGCGCCCAACAGCAAAACCTCAAAACTGCCCGAGAAGAACACGTCCAGGGACACGCCCGTGTCCCAAGCCGTGTTTGCTGCTCGACGATCGACGACTCCAGAATTTCGTCGACCTCTTGGCCAGATCGTTGACCCGAACAGGACACGCCCTGGGACACGCCCGTGTCCCAGGCTGTGTGCCCCCTGCCAAATTTCTGATTTGGCCAAAAACGTCGCCCGTCGCTCTATTGAGTTTTTGGGGTGTTACACCCTGCCAGCTAGTGAAAACCTGGACAGGGGGACCGTCTATGGGCGTGGAAATTTGGAGGGCGAAGTACGGGCTTCCTGCTGACTTAGAAGTAAGGATCCCGCGGCCCGAGGAGCGGGTTCAGAATCCTCCCCGTGGGTGGCTGACGATTTGTGAAGTATCCCTCAGATCTGGCTTCCGCTTTTCGCCCTGTGATGAGGTGATAGAGATTTTGAAGTTCTGCGGAGTGCCTGTCTCCCAGTTTTCTCTGACTGGGGTTGTCCGAATCATGGGCTTGGTTGCTTTCTTCCGTGAGCATGGGGGCTCGCTTTCTTTGGACCAGTTTCGGGATTGGTGCGACATGCGCTTTGACGGTGGTGAGCGGATTGAGGTGCGCAATAACAAGACTTGGCTGGGGTTCGAGGCCCGTAAAGATCGTCTCCACGGTAATACTTTGTTTAGATACGTGAAGAACTCCTCGGGTCTCCCTGAGGTGTGGAATGCGCTTCCCGATCGTTGCCGTCGTTTGAAAGGGAGGGAACGGGACTTTTCCCCAGTGCTGGGATTTTCTGAGCCTCGTGAGCTGGCCAATCGTCTTTTCAACATATATGTTTACGTGGAGGAAAAGCGACTGCTGGGATGTGGTATCTCGGTGGGAACGGTTCCGGTGGCGACAGCTTCTCAGGGAGGGGGCCGAAAGAGGAAAGCGGCGATGGCTCCTGTTGATGACCTTGATGTTGTGGTGGTAGCTTCTGAAGATTCAGTTCCAGAGGTGCAATTACCTGTTTCCCCGGTTCCCCAGGCGCTCGCTAGTACAACGGCTCCACGGACGTCCTCTTCCTTGAGGGCGATGAGTGATGCGGTAAGGGGGTGACTATCTTTTTTCCTTCCTTTTTTGTTTTGAAAGTGACTGATTGTGTGTCTTTCTTTTGCAGATTGAGACTCAGGCACAGATTGCAGTGACCTGGAACGATCATTACGTGAGTCTGAAGGACGGATACCTCGCTTTGCAGGAGAAGCTTCGGTTGTCAATGAGCTCGCTTGCCTCTTTGAAGGAGGAACATGACCGGGATGTTGTGCGGCTTTGTCGAATTGGCTCAGAGCTGAAGTCCGTGCTAGAAGATACGCGTGCGTCCTTGGACGTGGAGAGGGCTTCGGTGGAGAGGACTACTCAGATGCTGAAGTATGCAAAGGAGGAGACATCTGGCTTGGGAAGCCAGCTGTAGGCGGCGCGAGAGGAGGTTTCAGGCCTCGAGACTCAGCTTTGGGCGGCGAAGGCGCAGGTGGAGATGTTGTCCTCTGACGACCATGCATCAGAGCTGAAGGCAGCAGGGCTTGCGGAGTACTTGGAGTCGCTGGACTATCTTTGAGATCGCAACTTGATTGCAGAAGAGGTTCGTGATGATATTTGGTCCAAGAAGGTGGAGCCCCAGATGGATGATATACGCGAGCTGGCACTCCGTCGCGGCGTCTCGAAGGCTTTTCGCTTTGTAGGCAAGCACCTTGGGTGTGACACCTCCAGTTTCAGCTTTGCAGACATTTCTGGAGACGAGCCCTCCGACTCAGATGCCGATGGAGAGTAGCTGTAGTGCTTATCTGCTGTTGTATGTTTTGTCGTACAT
Organism: Platanthera zijinensis; assembly: GCA_039513925.1. Classification (NCBI taxonomy): domain Eukaryota; kingdom Viridiplantae; phylum Streptophyta; class Magnoliopsida; order Asparagales; family Orchidaceae; genus Platanthera; species Platanthera zijinensis. The sequence goes on along the minus strand of CM077087.1, from coordinate 22,336,777 downwards.
TTGTTGCTTTTTGCTTTTCGTTGTAGCCTTTGAGATTGTCGCCCTTAGGGCTGAGATTTGTTGTCTTCTATGATAGTTTCATTTTTATGTTATTGTCATATGCTTTGTACAAATATGCTTTGCCATAAAGTGGCGGTGTAGGAGGGCGTCGGTGGCGTCCTTCCCAAATATTCGAGAGCTTGTTCGAGCCGTCTTCGATTTTGCGGCCTAGTTGCAAAAATAGAGAGGGAGAAGATCTTTGCGAGGGTGTACGAATCTGGCTCGTGACTTAGTTGCGTGGAGCTGGTTTGCGGCTTTATGCGTGAGACTGGCTCGCGGCTTGGTTGCATGGGACTGGCCCACGGCTTTGTGCGCGAGACTGGCTCGCGGCTTTATTGCGTGGAACTGGTCCAAGGCTTTGTGCGCGAGACTGGCTCGCGGCTTGGTTGCGTGGAACTGGTCCACGGCTTTGTGCGTGAGACTGGCTCGCAGCTTGGTTGCGTGGAACTGTTCCACGGCTTTGTGCGCGAGACTGGCTCGCGGCTTTGTTGCGTGGGACTGGCCCACGACTTTGTGCGTGAGACTGGCTCGTGGCTTGGTTGTGTGGGACTGGCCCACGGCTTTGTGCGCGAGGCTGGCTCGCGGTTTCGTTGCATGGGACTGGCCCACGGCTTTGTGCGTGAGACTGGCTAGTGGATTGGTTGCATGGGACTGGCCCACGGCTTTGTGCGCGAGGCTGGCTCGCGGTTTCCTCGTGAGGGGGGCAGGCCCTCACGGTGTTACGCGAGGGCTGCTCGCGGCTTAAGTTGCGCGAGGGATGCTTGCGGCTTCTTCGCGAGGGGGGCAGGCCCCTACGGTGTTGCGCGGGGGCTGCTCGCGGCTTAAGTTGCGCGAGGGATGCTCGCGGCTTCTTCGTGAGGGGAGCAGGCCCTCACGGTGTTGCGCGAGGGCTGCTCGCGGCTTAAGTTGCGCGAGGGATGCTCGCGGCTTCTTCCTGAGGGGGCAGGCCCCCACGGTGTCGCGCAAGCGCTGCTCGCGGCTTAAGTTGCGCGAGGGATGCTCGCGGCTTCTTCGTGAGGGGGGCAGACCCCCACGGTGTTGCGCGAGGGCTGCTCGCGGCTTAAGTTACGCGAGGGATGCTCACGGCTTCTTCGTGAGGGGGGCAGGCCCCCACGGTGTTGCGCGAGGGCTTCTCGCGGCTTCAGTTGCGCGAGGGATGCTCGCGGCTTCTTCGTGAGGGGGGCAAGCCCTCACGGTGTTGCGCGAGGGCTGCTCGCGGCTTAAGTTGCGCGAGGTATGCTCGCGGCTTCTTCGTGAGGGGGGGCAGGCCCCCACGGTGTTGCGCGAGGGCTGCTCGCGGCTTAAGTTGCGCGAGGGATGCTCGCGGCTTCTTCGTGAGGGGGGCAGTCCCTCACGGTGTTGTGCGAGGGCTGCTCGCGGCTTTAGTTGCGCGAGGGATGCTCGCGGCTTCTTCGTGAGGGGGGGCAGACCCCCACGGTGTCGTGCGAGGGCTGCTCGCAGCTTAAGTTGCGCGAGGGATGCTCGCGGCTTCTTCGTGAGGGGGGCAGGCCCCCACGGTGTTGACTTGATTAGCGTCATACGTTTGATCTGATTACGTGGTTTATCGTGAAGAAGCCATTACTTTATTCTCGTGCTGCTAAGGTAAATGATAAAAAGATAGTCTTCACAAGCCTGAGCTTGTGATTTTTACAATACTTAACAAACAAAATGATCAAACAAAATAAAACAACTTAAAGATGGAATTGGCGAGAGCGGGAGTGGAAGACATCCATGAGCGATTGTTGAAGTATTGCTGTGTAGTCAGAATCAGCTTGGATGACGACGAACTGTACGCCATAGGATGCCTGTCGGTGCGCGTCTTTGAGAGTGACTGGGAGAGTGATGGTGCCGATGACTGGTACCGGGTTGTTTTCCGAGACGCGCGCGCTTGCAAACATTAGCTTGAGGTGGCCGGTGGTTAGTTTGAGCTGAAACAGTGTTGATAAAAACAGCACATTAACGGTGATTTCTGCGTCCACCAAAACTTGGTTCAACTCGGTAGATGGCTCGCCAATCCTGATTGTTGTAGGCGTCATCCTCTGACCGAGAGGTGATGTTTTTCTTAATAGGGATTGATCAACTGCTCCTAGGTTGGCCAGTCGTTGGATTTCCTCCTATAGCCCATTGCATTCGTTGGTGTTGTGCCCGTGGCCCCGATGATACTCGCAGTACCTTGTTTGGTCAGCCTTGGGATTTGGCTGCGGTGCTCTTGGTCGTTGGGATACTGGATTATTTTGAATTGCATGCATCACATTAGTGCGGGTAGTATTCAGGGGGGTGTATTCTTGAAGTAGATATTGCCCCCCACTCCCTGGAGGGTCGCGTTGACGACTACCGCGACAATGCCTGTTCTGAGGTTGTTCTTCTTGTTTTGGTCCCTCCTCTTTCTTTCTTTTCTGTCTTCCACTTGGTCCTGGATTTTCTGGTGAGAGATTTATGAATCTTCTGCTGAAGAGGGCGGCGAGTTTGAGGTAGCTGTCAATCTTTTCTCCTTGTAGGGAGTAAGACCAGGCTCGAGCTCTGCCTTTAAGTGTCACCAGAAACGTTTGGATCATGAGTTGATCTGAAGCGTTGTTGGTGTGCATGATAGTTTCAAAGTACTTTAGGTGTGTCAGTGGGTTTCCTGTCCCGCTGAAACTATGGATTTCGGAGCCATCCTTAGAGCCTGGTGCTGCCTGGGAGTCTAATGAGTTGTAGCTGGGCTGATACTCGTTGAGTCTTTGCTCTGTGGACGAGGCGTCAGGGTCTGTTACGCTCCCAACCCTCTGTTTATAATGCGAGCAGGCAAGGTGATGATCGTACATCTCTTGGAGTGATGCAGCGGGTGCGGGGGAGCTGCTTGTGCTTGAGAATTCCTTCTCTATGTCATATTCTCTGCGCAGGCAATGTGTCGTTGGAAGAGGGGGCTCTTCTGGTGGTGTCAAATCAGCTTGCTCGGAGGATTGGGGATTCCTTGGCCGGAGGGATTTTGAATTTCCTCGCACTGTATGGCTTGCGCTAGCACATACAATGCCTTGGGGGAAGTATTCTTGGGGCTGATGCTGCCCCCCGGTCGTTGAGGGGTTATGCTGGCGGGGCTTATCTTGTCGCGACTCTTCCTGTCTACTGAAGTTTTGTCCTTCTTTCTGTTGGAATTCTTGTGTTGGGACGTGAATTGACGGAGGTTGCGGTTTGACTGATGGTCCCAGATCTCAGAGCAGGGCAAGCAATTTGACCTGCTGTTCTTCCATTTGGCGGATGCGTTCTTTCAGGGTGGCTTCGGGAGTTAAGGCGGTTTCAGCGTTCAGTGGCATGTCCACCAGAGAATGGGAACGTGCAGGCTCAGTGTGTCTGCCAAGTGCGGATCCTTCAACAGTGCGGGCATTTCTCTTTGCCATCGCGGTGGCAGGGATGATGAACTCGTTCTACGAAGGATGTTGGGAATGTTTCCCACAGACGGCGCCAAACTGTTGCGGCCAAACTCGGCGCTCCGGTCGATCCAGACTAACTTGGACCGCCTTAGCTCGCGGAGCGGTCGAGCGCGCACACAGTCAGTTGAAGATGGGAAATATACTCGGCGCTCCGGTCGATCCAGACTAACTTGGACCGCCTTAGCTCGCGGAGCGGTTGAGCGTGCACACAGTCAGTTGAAGAGGGGAAATATACACAAGGAGTTTTAACGTGGAAAACCCTTCAACCGGGTGAAAAACCACGTGACTGGTTCGCTGCCAGTCAAAATCCACTAGATTAGGGTGATTACAGTATGTTGAGTGAATCGGGGCGATAGGCCGCTCCCGTTACAATTTGTGGGGAGAGAGGATGACTATAACTGCCGGCGGGCAACAGACTGCTCCGCCAAAGCGACTTAAACGGTGGAATGCGCGGGATGCTTCTGGCGCGCGCGCCCGGGGGCGGCGCGCTTGCGGGCTTCGACTGTCTTTTTCGCTCGACTTCCTCTGACTTTGGGCGCCTTCTTCCCAACTGCGCGTTGATGGGGTGCCAATAGCCGATGGCGGGTGTTGATGGCCACTGGAGGTCGCTGGTGGCCGCTGGAGGTCGCTGGTGGCCGCTGGTGGCTGGCAGCGAGAGGTGGCCGACACGGTAAAGGAGGCGGGAGAGCTCTCACATAAGGAAGAGGGAGAAGAATCGTAGGAGGAAAAAGATGATCAATAAGAGTCCCCTGGGGGTCTTTTTATAGCCTCCAGGGGTGGATCATGGCGGGCCCCACCACTAAAGCGGTGGGATAGTGGGTAGTTACCACTTTGATTGGACGGCATGGAGGGCCTTCCTCTTGATCGGACGGCGGGGAGGCCTCCCCCATGGCGGCGGGCCGTCATGACGGCGGTGGCGGCCGGACGGCCGGCGAGGGAGGTCGGCCACGGCCGGAGCGGCCAAGGTCACGACCGGCCATGGCCGGGGCGGCCGCGGCCTGGGCGGCCATGACCACGGCCAACCATGGACGGGCGGCCATGGCCGGGGCGGCCGCGGTCGCGGCCGCTGCGGCCATGGCCGGGGCGGCCATGGCCCCGGCCGGCCATGGCCGGGGCGGCCACGACCGTGGTGGCCGTGGGAGGGCCGGCCGCCGGCGGTGGCTCGGCCTCTTGCCGGCGGCGATTCCTTTGGTGGCGGTTTTCCCCATGATGGGAGGGAGTGGGGCCCGCCCCCATCACCATGGGAGATCATGGGGGTGGGGCCCACCCATGACTTTCCTTGAGTGGAGATCATGGGTGGGGCTCCTTGCCTCCTATAAATGAAGGTGTAACCTATCAATCGGTATACCGCTAAACGATTATGCAGGTACTTGCTCGAACTAATTTGTTGATGCTATGTTCGTGCTTGCGTTCTCTCTAGCCCAGTAAAAGAATCTAAGTCCACTAAGCTTTTACGAGTGCGCCCACCGAAGCGTTCCTCTGCGCCTTCTCTCGGAGAAGAAAATCGGTTAAGTCCTCAGAGGTTGGATGAGAGCGTCTGTGAATCTTGAAGGCGGGGTATTGATAAAAGTGTTATTCTGATGTCTTCTCTTGCGCTCTCGGATGCATCACGTGAGCGCTAAGTGTTGAGCGTTGAGTGTTAAGCGGCCTAGAGAGGGGACAAAGCGAATTCCAAGCGTAGGAACGATGTAAGTCTCACGTCCTTGCCGACAAACCTCAGAGCTCTCTCTAGTCTCTAGAGGTTGTTGTCTTCAAATGAAGCATGAGGGTCTTTTATAGTTTTCTGGAGGGACGTGTTTGATCCTAAGTTGGCGAATTGAGTCGCTCTGTTCCGGTCACCTGAATCACCAATTTTCATGAAAAGACGGGCGTGCCCCTCGGGCGGTTCGAGCGGCGGCGGCCGCCGGCACGCGAGGTGTGTGAGGGCGCAAGCGAGGGGACCGCAACAGGAGGGGCGGCGGAGGCGACGGCGACCAGAGGGCCGCACATTGCTGCTCCCGCGCAACCTTTGCACGCACGCGAGGCTCGCGCCTGCTACCTGCGTGCGGGTTTTAGGATGAGTATGATGAAAAAATAAAATTAAAATGGATTATTCACCCATTTCTAAAGTCCAGAAAACTGATTAACAATGATGAATTATCAACAATTTATTCTTTAATGATTATCTCTATTTTATATGAAAGATACATTTTTGGTTGATCATAGACTTCTCGAGATAAGGCTATAAGATGAGCCCGAGCCTTTCAAATTTAAAGCATGGTTTTTTTTTTTTGGTATTACGTAACATCAAAGTAGCGATGTCTTTGAAATCTAATGTAAGGCATGATTTTTTTAGGAAAAATATTGAAATCAGTCCCTTAAATTTTGGTGTAGTTTCAAATTAGTCCTTTATCTTTCATGTCTCTTTCAAGGAAGCCAAATGACAAGGAATTATTTTTGAATCAAATTTAAGTTAAGAGCCAATTTGAACTTGCACATAAACATAAGAAAATGATTTGAATATTTTGCCTTTTTTAATATAAAATTTTGGAAAGCATTATGATTCAATAAAATGAATCTATACTGCCGCAAAGCCGCACAAAGGAGGCTCGGACATTACTCAAAAAAAAAAGGTGGCTCCGACAAAGCATGTGCGCCGCACGCGCACGGAACCACAAGGGGTCTGTTTGTTTTAGCTCTGGCGGATTGAAAAGCTGCTGTCCAGATAGAGCTGTTTTAAAATAGATCTCTGGGGAGCTGTTTTGAAAAGCTGCTGTCTGTTTGGTTGTTATTTGCAGAACTGCTCTTTGAAAAGCTGCAGACTGTTTGGATGCGCAAATTTTGGCTGTTTGGAGAAACAACTTTTGGAAGCTGTTTTTTTAAAAACTTAAAAATTTCAAAATAACACATAACATTAGTCTTTTATTACATAGTTCTAGAAAGTAGGATAAATATTCTTCCAACATGCAGCGACTCTTGAGAACATCCAATCCAGTAGCATCATATATTTCGCCTTCCGATCATCTGCGCGCATTATATATTTCTTCGGCAATGATATCTCGTACTGTAGACATATGTTCTGCTCCAGCAGCATCATACATATCGCCTTCAATATCATTCTCTGCCGCAGGGTGTGCATCCTCTGAGGGAATGAAAGAAGACTCATCAGCATCACAAGCATTAAACTCAGGGTCCCATCGAGATGGATGTCTCCGAATGAAGTTATGTAAGGCCATTGTTGCAAGGACAATGGAGCGTTGTTTCTTGAAGGTGTACTGCGGCATTTTGCTTAAAATGTGCCATTTTTTTTCCACACTCCAAACGTTCGCTCGATAACTCCACGAAGAGATGAGTGCGCCTTATTGAAATGTTCGTGCCTGCCTTGAACAGGCCGACTCCCACGGACAAAGTCTGATAAGTGATACCTTGTTTCTGGGTACGGCTTCAAATAACCCGTCTTTAACGGGTATCCAGCATCTACCAAATAATATTTACCTGCAATTATTTGCTCTGTTAAACCGGTAAACATTATCAAATAAGGGCTAATTGACTGAATGTAAACATATTGATTAGTATACCTTGTGGCGGATGCGGAAACTGTAATCTATCGTCCGACAAAGCACGCGCGAAGATGCGACTATCATGAGCAGTTCCCTCCCATCCAGCAAGAGCAAATGTAAAACACATGTTAAAATCACATACTGCCATTACATTTTGTGTCGTCGTGCCATGACGTCCTATGTATCGTACTTGATCTTCAACGGGTATCCTCGCATCAACATGTGTACCGTCAATGGCACCCACACAATCCTTGAAAAATGGCATGTAACGAGAATCATACCGTATCTCAGCGGGAATATCTCTGAACTGACGGTCAATAGGCTTTATAACATCAATCGAGAGTAACAGAAGCGATCTAATCCCTTTTGAAAAATATCTACTTATTGTTTCAGTTGAGTGCTGGAACCGTTCTTTCGTTAATCTAAAAGAACCTCGTTGTGCTAAGATATACAAGGTGATCCCTAGTATTTCTCTTGAGGACGTCCGCCTTGATCCTTGAAGCTCGTGATCTACCTCCAGCTTGTGAAGTAAATCTGTGAAAATCCGTTTAGACATTCGAAATGCATCATGAATTCTGTCCGGATGTCCTTCTAGTAATTCACTGATCCATTTTGCCCCCGTTTGATTAGATGTCATGCATGGGCGTCTGTCTCGGACATGATAATTCAGCCTCTCGATCGATGACATGACCACACGACAATACTCTATATATTGTGTCCGCTCCGGTGAAAGACTAGTTGAATCACCAGAATCTTCAGATGAGTCATGATCTTCCATTACTAGTCACTGCATTTAATGAATAACAGCACGTCAAATCATCTATCATGATATACAATATCTAAAAGGTACATAGAAAACAGTAAGCAGAAACATCAAAACATATTGTCATGTCGATATACAAAGCAACAGCACAAAAAACAGTAAGCTGATACATCATGCAGAGATCACATCAAAACAATCAGCAGATACATCATGTGTTTTAAAAGCAAAACAGACAAGACATAAAAAAGATCAAAGTCAGCTCGTGTCACTGAGCCCTCTTCTCGTATGCCTTCGTAATCCACCAAACCCTCATATCTTCTGGGATACTCATGAAGATCTCCCTAGTGGTCTTGTCCCTGATGTGCTCGAGTGCAAAGTAATATAGATCCAGGTTTTTAATCAGCTCTGGGCTGCTGGAAATCAACTCCACCACCTCTTTGATCGTGACAACTGGTGGAGGCTTCAATGCTACCGTGGACTGATGTAACTCTGACATCAAAGACAATGCCAGTCCTTTGTTCTTTCCAATCCTCCTTCTTTTACTCGCCGAGGATGACGCATTTCCAGGTGTTGAACCTCCCCCTAACTCTTCTGGTCCACCTTGATTGGTCTCTATGTTATCAGCCACATCATCGTCTTCCAACTGGATCCTTCCCACATCCGGTGGCAAACTACCAATTGAAGGAGCCCATGAGTCTTCTCCAGTTGCGACTACCTGACTGAACATAATATTCAATTTCTCCTCCAAGTCAGGTGCAATACCGCCGCATCGAAATTTTTTCACACCTGGGAAAACCTGGTGCAATAAATATATCAATATTAATACCTCAACAATTATAAAGAAATATATCAATATTACTGCAACAGAACATGTTTTCGTGCATACCTTAACCTTCTCTGTCCACCATTCTTCTGATGCAGCAATAGTCCTCTTCTCTGGATCCCAGCCTAATCCAGTCTCACCATGTTTCAATTCCTTCCATAACTTCCAATCCTTCTTCAAATGATCCCATTTATTTTTCATCTGCATCCGATCGTAGTTTTTGCCTGTTCTTTCTTTAAACCCTGCAATCAAATTTTTCCATCCTTCTTTGCTAAAGTGGGTGGTTGGCCGATTCCCCAACCCAATCTCTTTTATACAGAGATCACAAAATAACATCACTTCGCTTGACTCCCAACTTGCTATAATTCCTCCTTCCTTTGGTACTACCATTGTGCTATTAACTAATAAAATTAAAATACAAATTAATAATATATTCACAAACACAATTCACATACAATTCACATACACCCAACACACACATTCACATACACTCACATACACACTCACACACACAATTCACATACACCCAACACACACATTCACATACACTCACATACACACTCACACACACAATTCACATACACCCAACACACACATTCACATACACACTCACACCCAACACACACATTCACATACACTCACATACACACTCACACACACAATTCACAAACACCCAACACACACATTCATACCAAAACATACACATTCATACCAAAACATACACATTCACAATTCACAAACACAATTCACATACACCCAACACACACATTCACATACACTCACATACACACTCACACACACAATTCACATACACCCAACACACACATTCACATACACTCACATACACACTCACACACACAATTCACATACACCCAACACATTCACATTCACATACACACTCACACACACAATTCACACACACATTCACATACAACCCAACACACACACATTCACATTCACATACACACTCACACACAATTCACACACACATTCACATACACACTCACACACACAATTCACACACACATTCACATACAACCCAACACACACACATTCACATTCACATACACACTCACACACAATTCACACACACATTCACATACAACCCAACACACACACATTCACATTCATACCAACACACACACATTCACATACACTCACATACACATTCACATACACCCAACACACACATTCACATACACACTCACACACACATGTTTCACACACACATTCACATACAACCAACACACACACATTCACATTCATACCAACACACACACATTCACATACACTCACATACACACTCACACACACAATTCACATACACCCAACACACACACATTCACATACACACTCACACACACACAATTCACACACACATTCACATACACAATTTACATACACCCAACACACACACATTCACATACACACTCAAACACACAATTCACACACACACACATTCACACTCAACCACATTCACATACACATTCAAACACATTCACACACACACACACACACACACACACATTCACATACACACACATTCACATACACATTCACATACACACACACACACACACACACACATTCAAACACATTCACATACACATTCACATACACACACACACACACATTCAAACACATTCAAACCAACACATACACACACACACATCAAAACACATTCACATACAAACACACTCACACCCACAACACAAGCACAACTACTCAAAATTTATAGCACATACACAAAAAAAAACATATACCTGAGAAATCTGGAGGCTGGAGTTGCAGATCCGGAGGAGGAGGAGAAATCTGTGCTAGGGCTGGAGTTGCAGATCCGGAGGAGGAGGAGAAATCTGGACTCGGCTGCTAGGGTTGGAGTTGCAGAACACCCGATGGATGAAGGCTAGGGTTGGAGAAGAGCGTTGCGGAGGTAGGGCTGCCCGCCGGTCGCCGTTCGGCTGTGATGTCGCCGATCGCCGTTCGGCTGGATGAAGGCTAGGGCTGGTCGCCGGTCGCCGTTCGGCGGGATGTCGCGCAGCGGGATGTCGCACTGCGGGAAGGAGAAGACGATGCCGTTCGGGATCGGGAAGTCCCACTGCAGGAAGATCTCCGGTCGCCGGTGCACGGCGCGGTTTCGTCGTCGCCCTGCGGGAACGGGATCGGGGAGGAAAAGAATCGCAAATGCGATTTTTCTGGAGCACGGCTTTCAAGCGCTGAACGCAGGGGGGGAGCAGCTGTGGGAGAAGTGCTCTGGGAGCAGGTTTTTTAAGGAGCGCTTTTTAAAAAAAGCTGTCCCAAACAGACAAATAACAGCTCTGGCGGCTGGAAAAGCGCTTCTCCAACCGCCAGAGCTAAAACAAACAGACCCAAGGCCACACACCATGCGCGACAGTCAACACTCAGCCTCTGGCCGCCTTTGATGCTTCCGGCCGGGCACACCGCCTCGCCGAGTTGGCGTGGCCTCTCCCAGCATGTGCACGGCCTCTCCCCCGCATGTGCATGGTTGTGTGTGCGTCCCCTCCCCGCAGGTGCACGCAAGGCCGCACCCATGCGACCCTCCCCGTGCGGCCGCCGGCTCTCTGCCGCCTCCTCCGTCCCCCTCTACTTCTTCCGACTGCCACCGCCGCCGGGCAACTTGTCCGGGCGCCCGGACCATTTGGGGGGCGAGTTCCTCATTTTTGAAATATTGATGATCTCGTTGAGTAAAACGGAGCGATGTCATTCGTAAACTCATAATTAGTTGGGTCAGCACTTGTCTTCAAGAAAGCTATAAAAACACTCCATCTAAGCCGAAGCTCCGCCTCCGCCTCTGCATTTCCTCCAGCGAATCGCGAGTCCCACCGCCTCTGCAAATAGTCTTCGTCCTTGACACTGACTCCGTCGCTGACGATCATCTTCTTCCTCGCCCCCACTGACCGAAGATCCTACGACGGTACTGGCAATGATGTTTTGACCTAGGTTCGGTAGTTCCCTGTTTGGACTGTTAATAATTACTTTGTCGGTTATGATAATTAAGTCCAATCTGGACGTTTCATTCTTGAGAGTTATTCCTATTCAAAGCTATTTCAGTTTTCTTTCTTGCCTTAATTGTTTTTAGGCAGTTTTTTATTCTCTACCGTTTCTTTTGTTAGTCCTCTCCCTCATCTATATGTACTCAATGTTTGTGTTTAATGAAGACAAGATAATATGAAGTTGTTTTTTCCTCATATCAAAAAATGTGATGTCTTTAGTAGGTTCTAACAATTGGTATCAGAGCAGCCAGCAGGTCGCCAGCAGCGCAGCCAGCAGGTCGCCCGCTGCCAGCGACTCATCCGCTGCCAGCAGTTCTCCCACAGCCTGCAGCTCCCCCGCGACCTGCACTCCTCTCCACCGCGGCTCACCCGCGGCCAGTGCCTCCCCCACCGCCGAGGCAACGTCAAGCTCCAGCGGTCCGACTCGGTTTCGGTCCCTTGAGGAGATCTACGGCGAAACTGAAGAAATAGAATTGCAACAGGAGGCTGAACTCTGTTTCTTCGCTGCAGGAGAGCCAACAACTTATGAGGAAGCTAAAGACGATCTAAGTTGGAAACGAGCTATGGAGGAGGAACTAAATTCCATCCGGGACAATGATACTTGGGAGATCACCACCCTCCCGAATGGTCAAAAATCCATTGGACTCAAGTGGGTTTTCAAGACAAAGCGGGACCCGGAGGGAAACATCGTGAAACATAAAGCTCGTCTTGTGGCGAAGGGGTATGTGCAGCGACATTGGGTTGACTTCAACGAGGTATTCGCACCCGTGGCGAGATTGGAGACGGTTCGTTTGCTCATTGCTTTGGCAGCGGAGGAAGGATGGGACATCCACCACATGGACGTCAAATCGGCATTCTTTAATGGGGATCTAGTCGAAGAGGTATACGTCTCTCAACCTCCCGGTTTTGTCATAGCTGGAGAAGAGCACAAGGTGCTAAAGCTCAAGAAGGCGTTGTATGGCCTTCGCCAAGCCCCGCGGGCTTGGAACTTCAAGCTGGACCAAAGCCTATCCTCATTGGGTTTTGAGAGGAGTCCGACTGAGCATGCTGTTTACAAGCGAGTTGTGGGAGATTCAATCTTACTGGTTGGAGTCTATGTGGATGATCTCATCATCACCGGATCAAGCGGCGTGGAAATAAACAAGTTCAAAGCTCAGATGAAGGAGTTGTTTTGCATGAGCGATCTCGGATTGCTCACCTACTACTTGGGGATAGAGGTATCACAAACGCCTCAGGTAATCACCCTTTGTCAGTCTTCGTACACATTAAAAATTCTTGAGAAATTTGGGATGGGAGAATGCAATAGCTCTCAAGTTCCGATGGAACCAAGGCTCAAATTGAGCAAGACGGGCGATTATCCTTTGGTGGATCCTACGGAGTATAAGAGAGCAATAGGATGCTTGAGATATTTGGTGAATACGCGTCCGGATATTGCATATGCCGTTGGGATAGCGAGCAGGTTCATGGATAAACCCAATACCCAGCATTTAGCGACGGTGAAGCAGATTTTGCGGTATCTGAAAGGTACAAGCGGGTTTGGTCTTTCTTATGAGAGGAATCTTCGTGGAGGAACGAAGCTGGTTGGCTACTGCGACAGTGATCATGGAGGGAGCATTGATGATAGAAAGAGCACTACGGGAGTCGCTTACTTCCTAGGCCCGAACATCATTAGTTGGATGTCGTAGAAGCAATAGATTGTAGCCTTATCTTCTAGCGAGGCCGAATATATATCAGCTTCGATTGCGGCGCAGCAAGGAGTATGGTTACTCAAACTACTCGATGATATTCGGAAGCGGATCAGGTGCAAAGCAACTCTCTTTGTTGACAACAAGTCAGCAATTGCGCTAACCAAAAACCCCGTATATCATGATCGGTCAAAGCACATTGATACTCGTTACCACTACATTTGGGACTGCGTGGAGCGTGGGATGATCGAGGTCAAGTATGTACATACTAACGACCAACTTGCTGACATATTCACTAAGGCACTCACAAGGATCAAGTTCGTTGAAATGCGGGAGCGACTTCGAGTGCGTGACGTGAAGGACAAACTAATTAGGGGTTGAATGTTAATAATTACTTTGTCAGTTATGATAATTAAGTCCAATCTGGACGTTTCATTCTTGAGAGTTATTCCTATTCAAAGCTATTTCAGTTTTCTTTCTTGCCTTAATTGTTTTTAGGCAGTTTTTTATTCTCTACCGTTTCTTTTGTTAGTCCTCTCACTCATCTATATGTACTCAATGTTTGTGTTGAATGAAGACAAGATAATATGAAGTTGTTTTTTCCTCATATCAAAAAGTATGATGTCTTTAGTAGGTTCTAACATGGACTCCCTTCAAATTTGATTCACATGTTCAGTCTAGGGTTAGTGAGGTAACTGTATCAATGGATGGCCATGGTGCAGTAGAATAACTAGCATGCATGTTCTGCTTGATGTCGGATCGTTCAGTCTAGGGTTGTTAGCAGAACGAGACCAGCAGGTCTCTTCTTTCGGCATCCTGCTCTTCAAGCATGGCCTCTCTTTTCTCATTCTAGCTCAATTTTGTGTGTTTGACACTCAAAATCTATTTTCTCTGTAGAAAGGATTCTTTTTCTTTAGTTTTGTAAAATTACATTGGGTAGTATGACCTAATATTTGCTTCTTTAAATTGGTGGCAAATAGTGTTGTGATTTCACATAATTTTCAGGACAGTCACAATAATCATAAGTATACAAAGAACAAGATATAATCCGGAGAAAAATCAATGAACGATAATTAATCAAAATTATAAATAGAGGAGACGAAAAATACCAATTTGTTACAAGTACACTCAAATAAGATGGCTTCCGCGGGTGGACAATAATCTTGGACCACAATCATTAGAAGAACACAGAAGGTTCATTCCGGCAAACCTTCGTCGTCGTCAGACGACCAACCGCCGTCGCCGTCTTCAAAGAAGTCAACGTGAAATAATGCCCAGCTTGCGTGTAAGCTTGATGCTCACTATGTCGTTTTCCCCACTACAACCTTGCCACACTCACTGCAGCCTGCCCCAAGCCCCGCCTTCTTCTTCTCCGTGAATCCACCTTCAACGATCTCTTTCTCCAAGATGAGAACAGGTGATGTGTTCATCCAAGCCATAAATCAACCCTTCATATAGCCATTTCATTTGTCTTGACATCTTTCCTAGAAGTTTTCCTATCATGCGAAACACATGGGCGGTTTGGAGAGTCAACATTGACGGCTTGAAAAGTTAACATCAGCAGCTTGGAGATTCAACATCGGCGGCTTGAAGATTCAACATCGGCGGCCGGTAGGTTTCATGATATATATGGGTTTGAAAGATCAAATCAACTCAACAATCACCACCTTGGTTTGAATTTCAAAAATATCATATTTTGCATCAACTACTAAACTACACTGAGCATTTGCACGAACCATGCACCATCTACACAAAGCACTGAACTACACAGAGCATCTGCACAAAGCACCAAATTGCGCAAAGCAATACTGCACGTAGTACTACCTCAAAGTCTGAGGCGTCAACTGACTTGCTCCAGTCGACTCATCCATGCTCGGGCACAACCTCTGAATATCGACACAATTGGATCGCTGAATCTGACTCGCCTAGTCAGACTACCAGAAGGACGATCTCATGCACCACCTCAACTATCAACACTGTCAGTTGAAGAAATCATGGGTTCACCACCTCGCATCGTGGTCCCATCAGCTGATATAGTCTACCACGATGTATAGCTCGCATGAGTACGGTGCGCCCTCGCATTACTGTTAGAACTCTACGCCTGGCCACCCCAGATGCAGCCTTCGAAGTCTAATCTACCCAATGATACAAGATTCTTACGCGTCTTGGGCACCAAATACACCCTCTCAATCCTACGTATCGCTCCATCCTGCATCTGCAAGTCCACCACCTGTGACCTCGCATCTCGAGTAGTCACCCAGTATGACTGACATGGACGTCACCTCTAAAGAACCGAGCATCGATGCGTCTGAGCAAGCATGTTGCGATGCACCAAAATCAAGCATCCAGCTATCAGAGTCAACCTAACACTTTGTGAAGCAATAAAAGCCGTCATCTCCTGCCAAGTCCAATGTCACAATGCCCGCATCTTGGACATCACCTGAAGTACCAGAACTCTCAGCACGTTGCGGGCAATGTATCTTAATGTGACCAACTTGTCTGCAATGGAAACATGACACTGCCTTCTTCGAAGCCAATCGAGCTTGTGCACCGCTCGATCCTTTATCGAAACTCCTCTCTCGTTCATGGGCTACTAAGACCTGGACACTCTTAGGAGTGGGTTCCTTCAGCATCTGACTAGATAAAAGCGCCACTGTTACTTCTTCCAACCCCACAGAATCCTTCTCATACAGGAGCGTACTCACGATGTGCTTGTATGACGTTGAGAGCGAGGTAAGAAGCAAGTGTGTTTTGTCTTCTTCATCTACCTTCGAGCCAACCACATGCAACAAGCTTAGAAGACCGTTGAACAAATTAAAGTATTCCTGCAGGTTGCCACCTTCATATATCTTCAGCGCATAGAGACGTTGCTTCAATAATAATCTTGTTGTCACAGATTTTGCAAGGTACAGTCACTCCAACTTCTCCCAAAGCCCGACCGCTGGCTCTTCAGTCCCAATGTTGAAGTGCATCTGGTCAGCAACGCACATCCTTATTGTGTTCGTAGCTCTTTCATCAAGATCTTTTCAGTACTCATCTTTTATTATCACAGACAATTTATCGCTTGTAACGGCCTCCCCAGCCCACAGCTAGAAAGGACGACCGCCGACACCCCCAACACCATACTCAAAAGGGTTCGGTCTCAAATAGTCTACAGAATATGTACCCCAATCCATCTCCATTCACTGACAGGTTGCTGGAGGTAGCATCCTCTCTTTGATGAGAAGTGATCCAGTTAAGCACCCCTACGGGGACTTTCCAGGAGGTCATGCATCTCAAGACTACTCTAGCCCGATCACACTTAACAATAAAGTTCGTTTACTTCTCATCACAAATTGAGCTGCAAAATATTTGAGGTTGAACCCTTTCGAGCATGATGTTGGGGGTGCCGAAGGTCGTCTTTTTGAGATGTGGGCTGGGGAGGCCGTTACATCGCGTCCACGCAAGACTCAAATCAAACCCTGCTGTACCAGCATATCTTTTACTCGAATCTGTCATAAGCTAAAATTCCTACCACTATCAAATTTCTCTACGGAAAATCTCTCCAAAACTACGTTCTTTCCTGGAATGACTTTCCTCGGCAAACTAGAAGCCCTGATTTGTTCAAAGTCCAGATCTGAAAGGACGTAAAGTGGATCCAGTCGTTCACCACCACAGTCAGAACCTTCATAAAACGCCTAATCATGATTGTCTACTGATCGAACATATCTCTGTTACCACTTGTTGGGATTTCACACAATCCTCAGGACAGCCACAATAATCATAAGGGTACACAAAACACTATATAATCCGGAAAAAAATTTAGTGCATAATAATTAATCAAAACTACAAATAGAGGAGACGAAAAATACCAATCTGTTACAAGTACGCCTCAAATAAGATGGATTAGCTTAATCTGCGGGTGGACAACGATCTTGGACTGCAATTCTTAGAAGGATGCACAAGGTTTGCTCCGGCAAACCTTCATTGTCATCAGACGACCAACCACCATCGCTGACACCGGAGAAGTCAACGTGAAATAATGTCCAACTCGCGTATAAGCCCGCTTCTCATTACGTCGCTTATTCCACTACAGCCTTGCCACACTCACTGCAACCTGCCGCATCCTCGCCTTCTTCTTCTCCGTGAATCCACCTTCATGGGCCTCTTTCTCCAAGAAAAGAATAGGTGGTGTGTCCTTCCAATCCATAGCCCAACTCTTTATACATCCATTTCATTTGTCTTGACCACTTTTCTAGAAGTTTCCTAACATGTGAGACACATGAGCGACTTGGAGAGTCAACATCGGCGGCTTGAAAAGTCAACATCGGCGGCTTGAAGAATCAACATCGGTGACCGATAGATTTCAGGATACACATGAGTCTAAAAGATCAAACCAACTCAACAAATAATAGAGATTATACTATTATTGATAGTTGTGTATTTCTATTCATTATAAGTCAAGAAGAGAGTAAAATAGTTTTTACTTAATTCATGTTATATTAACTTTCAATCAAGTTATTGGAGTTGTGAATGACATAAGACTCTTGGTGCATGGAGGCCACAAATATTTAGACAATATATTTAATGACTTTTTGCGTCATTTATTTTGCGTATTCGGTTGATATAATTGTTGGGGTTGTGGAACACTTCCGGTCCTCTTGTTTCTCACACCGGGTTCGCCCACGTGAGCTTAGAGGAATCGAAGTGTGATCCCCCCTCGACATCTCTGGGACCCACGACAGCGGAGGTCCCGCTGACCGGACAGCGGGCAGGGGTCCAGGGGACAGCGTCCCCGGTGGGGGCTCGGGGGCAACGCCCCCGGACCAAATTTTTCTGAAGGGATTTTTTGGATCGGCGATCGTCGAACGCTTTGGTTCGACGATCGACGATCGTCGACCGACCCTTGGGTCGACGGTCGCGATCGTCGACCGGCCTTTCTTTGGTCGACGATCGGCGATCGTCGACCGGTCTTGCTTTGGTCGACGATCGGCGATCGTCGACCGGTTTTGCTTGGTCGACGATCGGGGTTGCCGATCGTCGATCGACCTTTTCCTGGTCGACGATCGTGGTTGCCGGCAGACGTTTATATACGTTGTTTTTCCCGATTTAGGGATACGATTCATTGCAGTCTGCGGCGGCGTATTCTTTTGGAGGCGATACGAGGCATCTCGTTGAGATCGATCCAGAAGGTATTCTTCTATAGTTTTCTTGTCCAGAAGAGAGGAGAAGAGGTAGGATCGGATTTGATCCTTGCAACCTTTTGTAATCTGTTTCTTTTTGGGGTGAATACAAGAAGAAAGAAGAAGGGGAGAGAGGACGTAGCCCGGTTTTGGGTGAACCTCTGTAATATCTGTGTGTTTTGTGATTGCTCTGGTTTTATTCTGTGTTTGTTATTCGATTTTCGGATTTCTGCTTCTCGGCACCCCGGATTTCCTACAATAATGATATTCATGTTGTAATTCGGAAAAAATCTATTTTTATTCAAATTTTAAGTGTGTTGTATTTATCTCAATTGTGGTGCGATTAACAATTTGTGATGCCTTTAACGATAAGTGAAAATGTGTGGTGCCTTTAATAAAGCGACGCGAGTAGCCAAAAGTACGGTGCTCTTAAAATTACATATTATATTCTTATCAGGCTTATTAATCTAAATAAAAGCGATTTTATAATCAATATGTTGTTATATATATATACAAGTGACAGGCATGGGCCTTCGGCCCTAGGGGCATTCGGCGGGGGTGCGACAATCGGCGGGGAGCGACATTCAGCGGGGTGCGACATTCGCCGGGATGCGACATTCGCCGATGGTGCGACATTTATCGTGGGTATGCCAATTGTCGTGAGTGGCGACATTTGTCATGAGCGGTGACATTAGTCGTGGACAGTACCCGCCCCTATGGCCTCGCGCGACAGCACCTGCCGGCTGACGGCGGGCTCCGCCGGCTGACGGCGGGCTCCGCCCGCTCCCGGCGGGCTCCGCCCGCTCCCGGCGGGCTCCGCCCGCTCCGCAACATATACATATGAGTACTCAAAATGACCGTAAAAAAATAAAAATCAAGAATACAATTTTTATTTTGCAAAACAAATTATATTTTAACGTTAAAATATTAATTTTTCTCTTGTCATTCCTAGCTAGAGATAATAGGTTTATGGTATCTAGTATTTTTATATTTTATATTTTAATATTGTAAAGTTGTGGAATTACCTAAAATGATATTGTCTTTATAATACAGTAATATAAAGTTTGGTATAATTGTGTAATTATGAATACAACTATAAAGATAATATAGGGACATCAGACAGGCACGGGCCTCCGGCCCGATGACCATGCACTACAGTACCCGGCTCCGGATGGCCACGCGTAATAGTACCCGGCCAGCGACAGCATGCTTCGCTCGTCCCGACGGGTCGCTGCGGGCAAACGGGCGTACGGGCAAGGGTCAAAACGGCTTCAAATCGAAAAGTGATTAACATGAAAGTTGTAGATCTCGGCGATCCGAACAACTTTTATGTTGATCACTTTTTGATTTGGAGCTTTAGTGACCTTCGATTCGGGACCCGAAAAGTCTGGGCGGCGAGACTGCTACAGTAAGGCTACGATTTTTCAATTTTCGGATCCTAAATCGAAGGTCAAGGAGGCTCCAAATTAAAAAGTGATCAACATGAAAGTTGTTCGGATCGCCGAGATCTACAACTTTCATGTTGATCACTTTTCTATTTGGAGCCTCCTTAACCCCGAAAACCCCATGCCCGTACGCCCGCCAATCCTGTGGCTGATGTTGTTCTGATGTACATTTATGAGGCTTCACATGTGCACAAATGTTTTGGCATATAGATATAGATGTTTGGAATATATAAGCTCAAGCTTATTTAGAATTAAAAAAGCTTGAGTTGGTTCTCCCACAATACATATCGGAATTAGGAAAATAATATATAAATTTTATAGTCAAGAATGAGATCTACAACTTTCATGTTGAACATTTTTCCAAAATTTGCATGGTTTAGCCGGAATCTGGCCCGAAAAGTTGCCGGCTCGAATTTTGAAATTTATTATTATTATATTCATTTCGAGCTAACAAGCTTTCAGGCAAGATTCCGACCTAACCGTTCAAATTTTGGAAGAATATTCAACATGAAAGTTGTAGATCTTGTTCTTGACTATAAAATGCATATATTATATGCATAATTCCGACATGTATTATGGGAGAACCAGCTCAAGCTTTTTTAGCCTTAAAAAAGCTTGAGCTTATATATAGAATAACATTATCGTGGGTTACTGCGTTTTGTTTTGTCAAAACATTATCGTGGGTTAATAACTCATTTGTTTTTCGGCCAAATAATGGAACTGCCCTGTGTTTCTCCCTTCTCAATAACTTGCGGAACAAAATCCGCAGGAAGACCTCCGATTTATCGTGTTTGGAGGAGGAAAAGCTGTAGCGACCTCCAGCCGTCTGTCCCGTCACCGCGAGGAGGAATCCCTAAACAGCATCTTTCCCGACAGCATCCCGCAAGGGGTATCACGGTGGGGCTTCGGCAGGGCCACCGCGACCCCGTTAGGGGGCTCCGGGAAGGCCGTCGGCGATGGAGCCGTCGTTGGGCACCGGGAAGGCCGCCGGCGACAATCCTGAAAAGCGATACAAATTGCAAGCAGAGAGCGACGGATGCACGACGGAGGCACAGTGGAGGCACGACGGAGGCTGGCGGAGGCGCTCTGTTATATTTTATTATGTGTACTAAAGTATATATACAGTAATATTATTAACAATTTTAAAATATTTAAAAATATTATTCCCAATTAATTATTTTAAATAATTTAATATATATATATATATATATATAAATATATATATATATATATTAGAAAAAATAATAAAAAATGTATAAAAGAAAATATTTTATAATAAAAAATATTTAATATTATTAACAATTTTAAAATATTTAAAAATATTATTCCCAATTAATTATTTTAAATAATTATATATATATATATTAGAAAAAATAATAAAAAATGTATAAAAGAAAATATTTTATAATAAAAAATATTTATAAATCGTTACCTTTTTTTGTCAAATGGTTCTCTATTTTGAACAGCTCTGCAAATACAGACTATCCAAACAGATTTTCATTTTCTGCAACCATTTTCCAACAACCTCATTTATAAACCTGCATTTACAACATCTCCTTTTACAATCGCAACCACTCTAGCTAATGTAGCCTAAATATCTCCGAGGATGCATTCACTGGTCAAGAATTATGCTTTGGTAGTTTGGTTTAGGGTCAGCTTGAAAAGGTGGTTGAGCTCATGAACACGATCATTATGAACCCGTCTTTCATGAACTCCCCACTTCATCTAAGTAACTTCGTCCATTCTAATGCTAAAAATTAATTGTTTTTATTGGTGATGAGTATAATAGTTGTCATGACAAATACATATTAATTTGTGATGATATTGTTTTTGCACAAACTCATCAGAGTAAAAATGTAGAGTCAAACGGACCCTTAAATGTATTGTGGTGGTGGGTGAGAGATTGGCCTTCAAATCTTTTATTGATAATTTGAAATAATATGTTTATATATATATAGGGTGAGAATCATGTGCGAAGAGGATCAAGTGCGAATGTGCGAACAGGATCCCGCCCCTATATATATATACACACGAGTGACAGGCACGGGCCTTCGGCCCGCCCCCCCGGGGGGATTCGCCCCCCCCCCCCCCCCCCCGGCGGGCTTCGCCCGCCCGCCCGCGAGAAGACATTAATTAATTAAACATTTTTTAAATTTAAAATTTATTTTTAAATTAATTAAAAGATTAATTTGTAGTTTTTTTAAAAAACGGTTTAAAAAAACTGTTTAAATAATTCATTTTTAATTATTAAAAAGATTAAAAAATGAATTTTTAAAAATGAATTAAAAATAAAACCGGCGGCCATGTCCACCGTCGGCGGCGGAGCCGCCGGCGGCCTGACCGGACACCCCCGGCGGGTACGTCGGGAGCCGGCGAACCTTCCGGGGGTAATCTGGTGGCGCTCCGGCAGGGCCACCGCCGGGGGTGGGCGTACGGTCAGGGCCACCGCCGGCGGTGGCCCCGCCGGAGCGCCACCGGATTACCCCGGAAGGTTCGCCGGCTCCCGGCGTACCCGCCGGGGGTGTCCGGTCAGGCTGCCGGCGGCTCCGCCGCCGGCGGTGGACATGGCCGAGCAAGAGGTGGGGGGGCTTTGGTGTTGTCGGGTTTGAGGAGAGAGAGTGAGGGAATTTTTTTGGGTTTTTTTATTGGCAGTCCATATAATTTATTTGCAGCCTCGGATCCAACGGTTCTGGATCAAATCTCCTAAATCTGACGGTCACCGAATTTCTCTCTAATTTCGAACTCACGCTATTGGCAGGCCGCAGTATATCTTTTTAATATAGTATAGATATATATTTTAAAAATACTGTAGATAACAATAACAATGTTGTGGTTCACCCGGTCTTTCCCTGATTCGGAGAAATCAGACCGTCTTATCTCAGAATTGGACCAGACGTGCTTGCTGGCTAATACAGGGCGGCTGGTGGCCGGCGAGCCCACAGTCATCAGCCGCTGCTGGGTAAAAAAATGTGTTGTACAAGACAAGTTTTTTCCCCAACGGCGGTCGGTGACCGGCGAGCCCGCAGCCGCTGGGTAAAGGATGTGGCTATGAGGGGGACGACAGGGTCTCACAATCTGCTTAATCAGTTGGCGGATACATCCCGCCTGCAGCCGCTGGGTAAAGGATGTGGCTATGAGGGGGACGACAGGGTCTAACATTTGTCGTGAGGGCGACATTTGTCGTGGGGAGGGGGGACATTTGTTGTGGATGCGACATTTGTCTTGGGTAAGACATTTGTTGTTTTTTGCGACATTTGTCGTGGGTACGACATGTGTCGTGGATGCGACATGTGTCGTGGGGGCGACATTTATCGTGAGGGCGACATTTGTTGTGGGGGCGGCACTCTTCGTGGGGGCAACATATGTCGTGGCTGCGACATTTTTCGTTGCAGCGACATTTATCGTTGCTGCGATATTTGTCGTGGTGACGATTTTGTCGTGAATGCGACATTTGTGATGGCGGCGATATTTGTCGTGAGTGTTGATGATTTTTTGAGAAATCGAACAGGATGGAAGAAGAGGATGTAGAGTAGGAGATCCTAGATCTTTAAGTTTGAGAAATCTGTGAGAAAGTCTATAAAATATTCTAGCTACCGCCGCTTTCTTTGTTCATTTTATCTGTTGCTTTGTCCATTTGTCGAGCATTTGGTGTATAATTGCATTGCTTTATTTTTTTTTAAGGGATTTTAGGATTATATGTATTTTAGTAGAGCAGAGATAATATCTGGCTTGTATTTCTATATGTATGTAGATCGCTGCTTTCTTGGAGAGGTTCATAATGCGAAGAACTGAAAATGAGGAGACGGAGGATGTAGATCGCTCCCTGCCTCCTATTAGGTGGTCTATGAAGCTAGAAATCACTGAAACCAATCCACGGTGCTTCAATGACAGATCAACCTTCATATTTTGCATGTGGGAGGAGTAAGAGATGCAGGTGGGCGATCAATTGTAGTAGGGGGTGAGCGAATGGAGCTTCTTCGCCGGCGAAAGAACACCGATCGGGAATGTCGTGCGGGAGCGCTAGAGGTACGCGGAGAAGAGACTCATAAGGGCTAAAATAAATCCAACTCAGGGTTTCAGAGGGATTAAGATGAGCGGCTTTTATTTTTCATGTCTTTAGGTGGATGGATGAGTTTGCTTTGATGGATTTTAAATTCAAGGCTTTTAAAAGCCATCCATATATCTTTTTCTTATAGTATAGATATATGAGTACTCAAAATGACTGTAAAAAAATATAAATTAATATTATAATTTTTATTTTATAAAAAATGTACGCTCTCACTTAAAACATTTAATTTTTCTCTCCCATCTCTCTCTCTCTCTCTCTCCTGCTGCCATGCCTCACCGTGTATAGTTGCAGGAGGTCTAAAATTTTTCAGTTTTATAATCAATAAATCAAGGACGGTGGAGATTTACAATTTAGGCTTTTGAGATCTATTGAATGGTCTAGATGCAATCCAACATACATTTTTATAATATATATATATATATATATATATATATATATATGGGGGCACTGAAAAAACGCGCAGTGCGTTTTTGTCTAAAAAACTCGCTTCCCGGAAAAACGAAAAAAAAACACCCTCTAAACAGTATTTTTAGAAAAAGTGATCAACATGAAAGTTGTAGATCTCGTCGAGATCTACAACTTTCATGTTGACCACTTTTTCTAAAAATGCTGTTTAGGGGGTCTATTTTCAAAAGGCGCGAAAGGGGGTCCGCGCAAAAAAAAAAAACGTAATATTTACCGGGCGGAACCCCCTTCGCGCCTTTTGAAAATAGACCCCCTAAACAGCATTTTTAGAAAAAGTGATCAACATGAAAGTTGTAGATCTCGACGAGATCTACAACTTTCATGTTGACCACTTTTTCTAAAAATGATGTTTAGAGGGTGTTTTTTCGTTTTTTCGGGGAGCGCGTTTTTTTGTCCAAAAAGCGCTGCGCAGATTTACATTTTCCTGTATATATATATACAATTCTAAAAAAATATATGGTAGTCTGCCAATAGCGTGAGTTCGAAAATTGGGGGAAAATAGATGGCCGTCGGATTTGACTGATTTAATCCAAAACCGTTGGATCTTGGTCTGCAAATAAAAAAACCCCCAAAAACCTCTCTTCTTCTCTCTCCTCAAACTTGACAGCGGCATTCCGCTCCCCCCCCCATCGTTCGGTCTTCTCCGCTGCCGCTGGCGGAGCCGGCGGCGGCCTGATCGGAGACCTCCGACGGTATTCCGGAGGCGCTCCGGCGGGTCCACCGCCGGCGGTGGCCCTGACCGTGAGCCCCAGATCTGGGTCTCACGGGCAGGGCCACCGCCGGCGGTGTCCCTGCCCGCTCGCCGCCGGACAACCCCCGACGAGTTCGTCGGAGGCTGACGAACACCCCGGTGGGTGTCGGGCAGGCCGTCGGCGACGTCTGTAATAGGCGCGGGCTTCGCGCAGGTGGCCAGGCCGCCGGTGCCACTCAACGCCTTCAGGCGTTGAGTGCACACTCAACGCCTTCAACAGGCCTGAACAGGCGTTGAGTGTGCACTTAACGCCTGTTCAGGTAAGGGGCGGGTCGGGCGGGCGAAGCCCACTGTCACTGACAGGGTACTATGGCGCGTGGCCATCGGGCCGGAGGCCCGTGCCTGTCACTCGTGTATATATATATATATATATATATATATATATATATATATATATATATATATATATATATATATATATATATATATATATATATATATATTCGAATCAATACAACCTAAATTTACTGATTCTGCGGTCTGACGTCATAATTCAGATGACT
Source organism: Platanthera zijinensis (assembly GCA_039513925.1). Taxonomy (NCBI): domain Eukaryota; kingdom Viridiplantae; phylum Streptophyta; class Magnoliopsida; order Asparagales; family Orchidaceae; genus Platanthera; species Platanthera zijinensis. Next base: position 22,311,109 of record CM077087.1, on the reverse strand, counting down.
AGCACGGGAGAGAGAAAACTGTCTATAAGCACACCCCAGATGCTCCAGCAGGGAGGTCCCACCACGTATCCGGATGTTTGAGAAAAACTTTTCCTCCGCAATCAAAAGCTGGGTGAGGTACTAGGCAGATAAGGACTTGACGAGTATCCGACTTGAGGGACCTCAACTTAATCCAAAAGTGTCATTCCTAGTACCCCCCGGGGGACTATTTATAGAGAATTTCTTGGGATGTGATTATCCAGCTTTAATAGCTAGTATCAAGGGCTGCTCGACCATACTCGGGAGATACTCACATCTGCTTGCTCAAGCTCGCCTCTTCTTGTGGTTACGTCTGCGGATAGCCGTCTCCTTAGACATCTCTGATCTCGACGAATTACGGGTTATACTACACACACGGGCGAGTGATATGCACGGGGCTTCGGCCCGCGTGCCCCGCGCGATAGTACCCAAACGGACTTCTCCCTCCCGCATTTTTTAATATATATATTTATTTATTTATTATTTTATTTATTTAACTATTTGCATATTTTTCTAATTATTTAATTTTAAAATTTTGAAAATTATTATATAATATATTTATCATTTTATGTAGTTTTTAAAATAAGAAAAATAAAAAAATGCGGCCGCCCACCTCTCCTGATCCCGCCCTCCCGTGGAAACATGTGATGCCGCCGGCGGACTACCGGCCCCCACCGGCAAGTTCGCCGGCCACCGGCGAACCCGTCGAGGGTTGTCCGGCGGCGAGCGAGCAGGGCCACCGCCCGCGGCAAAGGCAAACAACAAGAAATTGTTTTGGTGGAACAGGGGGTCGGGCGGGAAAGCGTTGAATGCAGGGAGGGGGGTTTTGGCAGGAATTGCTATTGACAGTCGTGATTTTTTGGATCCGACGGCCAGAATTTTTTGAATGAGTTTTTAATTCATTCTTCTTTGTAGATCATATATATTTTTTAATATATATATATATATATATATTTTACTATTATAATGAAAAAGTTGTCTTTGGTGAAACATTCAAAAATAAAAATTATGTTCTCATTTTTATATTTTAATGACTTGACATATATTATAATTTATTTCAAAGAAATTAAAATACAATGATCATTTAAGTAATTACACTATCAAAAAAAATTGAAAGTAATGATGAAAATCCACTTAAATTCAAAAAGTTTTTTAGTAGAGCTCATACACCTACTATGATAGGTTGTCATTAGACATGTCAGCGGTCTATTCAACGAAGGTTGTCATTAGGCGTATCAGTGGTATTTTTGAGGTGATGACATTAAATCAATCAATTTTATTAAAGTAAAAATTAATATTTTTAGGTCAAAACATATATTGCTTTACAAAATAAATACTGTAATATTTATTTAGATTTTTTTACGATCATTTTGAGTACTCATATGTATATGTTGCGGGCGCAGTCCGCGGGACCCGTCGGGGGACGGGCGAAGCCCGTCATCGCCGGCTGGATACTGTGGCGCGTAGCCATCGGGCCGGAAGCCTCGCGCAAAAATTTGCAGATACGCGTTACGCATATTTGCATTATTTCCATATATATATATAGGAATGCTACCTATATATGTATTAGTCATGAATTACCACCGGCCATACACCATATCACATGATTAGAAGCATATCAATCACCTTATTGAGAGGCCCTCTTCCTTGTCATTCTCTTTCACGTCACTTTGTGAGGAAAATTTTTTGGATACAGGTAGCATTCCTTGAGGAAGGAGTGTGAGTTGGGATAGCCGCTTTATTTTAGATCTAACCATCAACAATAAATGGAGAAAAGAAAAAAATAGGCGAGTAAACTCTAGATCGGACGGCGGGCAGGATTGATCCAATGGCGAGATCGTAAATCCCGCTCCTTCCTCTGCGAATGCTACCCGGACCCCAAAACTATTTCTTTGTGAGGGCAATCCTTCTTTTCACGGTTGTCTTGTCATGGCAGTCCTACACCTAACTTGCATTTGGAGTGAGAAGTGTTTTGAGATGATAGAGTGAAAATACTCCAAATTATTCCTCTACTCTTTCCCATTTGAGTGAATCTTTGGTGGTATAAGTTTTTCTTTTAAGAGGGAGAAAATTTTCAACACAAAGATGAATTAAGGGCCAGTTTTGTATGTCGAAGTACTTTAAAATTGAGATCGTATATATGCAACGTTTCACAGCCTACCGTCTTTCGCCCCGTACTCAACGCTCACCGTTCCTCAGCTCTCTTTCCATTGAACGTCCAATACTCCGTCTCGACGCCCCACTTGTATCTCCTAAAATAGTTTCGTGAAATCTTATCCAAAAAAAAGGAAAACCTAGAATTTTTGTACCCAACACAATCTCATTGATGCCAAATGGACCTTAAGTATACAAATTAATTAGCAAGATACTTACTCTAATTTCGTGAAATCTTATCCAAAAAAACAGAATTTTTGTACCCAACACAAGTTCTAAAGCTATAATTAATGCTTAAAACAAGATATATCTTCATTCTCGAGTTATATATATATATAACATTAGATATCAATTAATTAGTTGGTCAAAATTAGCATGTTTTTCATAAAATTATTCCCACAAGCGCTAACGAATATGAAAAGCAGGCATGTTGATCGCGTACTTCGGCAGCCGCCCAATTTGAATCGGATCACGTAAATATCATGGAACCGCGGGGCAGCTCTGCATACCTTGTTGAATCAGTTCCAAGACGACTTGGGCTTCATTTGGGAGTGGACTTATTTTCACCGGTCAAGCGGTTACGACCGCATGAACCGGACCTTTCGTAACCGCTTGACCGTTAAAAAATACGTTCCTCCAAACGAAGCCTTGATCAACTGAACCCAACCAGATTTTAAGCATACACAATATAAGATATTTGAACCTTTAATTATATGTTTATATAATTATTATATTAATAAAGATTAAACCTAATTGTAGGTAGCTTTAGATTTTCTTTGAGCAGGAGGAGATACTAACAATAAATCTTGTTTCTCGTGAAAGAGAAATGCTAGAGAGCGACATCGTCGCGCCATTTGCATGCTTAAATTATTAGCTGTGTTTTGCTTGACGGACCCTTTATTTGTCTCTTTTCACGATTTTTTTTTCAAAGTAAAATAATAATAAAGATTTTTAATTTTTTCTCTCCATTATTTATCTATATATTATTATTATTATTAACATTGGCACCTATTACACACGAAAGATGTACGTTCACGAACCTTTAGGCCCGTTTGGCACGGTGGTGGCAAAAGCTGCAAGGGAACCCATGCTATTTTTAATTGTGAAATAAATACCCAGGCTATTTTAATTACAAAAAAGCTGCACCAAAAAGGAGCCATATTGATAAGGGGAATAGAAAATCCAAACTGACCAAATCGAAACAAACCAAGCCAATTGAAATTGAATTTCGGGCCGAACGGGCCGGTTCGATTTCATTTCTGAGGGGATGAAAATCAAACATGTTCGGTTCGATTTTGATTTACACCTTCGGTAAATCGATGAAACCGAACCGACGAAGCATGCTTCACATATTTTTATACATACGTGTTTCAACGCAAGAATAATATGTGATGGTGTTACCTCTGAATTTTCTAAGTCAAAAAAGAAAGATTTTGACCGAAGACATTGGGGCATGACAATCGAACCAGACGAGCTGCGCTCACCCCAAAAGGCCCAAAAACGCCGAGAAGAAGGCAAAGCCAAACAGGCACGCACGCAAGCGTCGTGGATGCCTCGCATGCGCGCAGGCACTGCACACATGCGCAAGCGGCAGCGGCGCGAGCACCTCGCACATGCGCAGGCCCGCGGCCTGCTGCGCATGCAGCTGCATTGCGCGAGCGTGCGCGTGCAAACACTTTGCACGCACATCACGCGCGCACAGGCGCTCCGCGCCCTCACGCCGGCAGCCGCCGCAGCTGGCCACTGCCGTCGTCGGGCACCTTGCCCGGACTTCCCGGACCGTCCCAGGACACTTTCGTCATTTCGCTAAAATTGGTGATCCCGACGACCAAACCGGAGCGACTCCATTCGTCGGGACAAATTCCGTCCTGTCGCAATTACCAACACATTCCTTCAAAAAAATATAAATAGGTCATTAGACTTTCATTTGAAGACAAGTAACTTCAAAGCCTAGAGAGAGCTCTAACGTTTTCCGACGAGGAAGTGAGACTTAGATCTTTCCTCCGTTTGGAATCCTCTCTCCTCCCTCTCTAGTTCAAACGCTTCAAGAACGTGACATTTTGTCTCCGCATGAGCGCTCTCATTAAAGCTACGATTCAGCAAGAGCGCTTTCATAGAGGCTTCAAGAATATGGTAATTTTCTCACTGGAGCGCCTCCACTCAGGCTCAAAGAACTTAGTTTATTTTTCGTTATTTTCATATTCAGAATTTGTAATGGAGAGATGACATGTCAAATTCCGAGGAAACTTGACAACTATTGTAAAATCAAACAAAATAGTGAATTTTGGCCCGACACATATCCGATCACATGGTTTTTCATCCATTCTGAGTTTACCACGTCAAATTTTTTTTTTCATTTGCTGTTATTTTTCATTGATTGTTTCCGCGACCGGTCCAATTCCGAACTGAGACGGTCCGATTCTCCCGACCGGGGAAAACCGGGTGACCCGCAACAATATGCATGCAAATATTTGATCTTTCTTTAATCGTTATTGTAATGTACATGTCAAAATTAATATAATGACATCTGCGAATAAAAGTAATGATCAAATCATTGAAGGGAAAAAATTATGTGCGACACAAATACAAATAGTATTGGTAAATTTTGTTTGCACTTCTAATTGAGGCTTCATTTGGCGCGGCGTTTGGAGGCCACGTTTGCGGCAAACGCCTGGCTTATGAATGGATGCTTGATAATCCGCAAGGAGGGTAACCAAACGCCTGGCGGCGGCATTTGCTGCGTCTCCACCCGCCGCGTCATGAGAAATGAAGCAAAATGTGGCGTTTCCAACGGCGGCCTCCCCCTCCGGTTCGAGCAGCGGCCCGGCTCCTCCCGCCCATGTCTCCAAACACCTTACCAAATGAAGCCTTAATATACCATAAACCAAACCAATGTTTAAAAACCAAATCAAGCCAAACCAAACCGATCAGTTTCGGTTCGGTTTCAATTTGGAGTGTGTACAAACTGAGATTATTCTATTCAGTTTTGCCTAAAATTGGACCGAACCGAATTGTTTACGGGCCTACAACCAGGGGTGAGCATGAAAAACCGCAAACCGCAAAAACCGCCCGCACCACAAAAATCGCACCGATTTTTAAACCGCACCGTGTAGTTTAGGTGCGGTGCAGTTTTGAACTTTTACAAACCGAGTGCGGTGCGGTTTTTGGATTTTGAAAACCGCACCGCACCGAATATTTTGTGTATTTAATTTTTTATAATTATGTGACGTCACATTTAAGTATATTAAGTAAGAGTTGATATATTTATACGATATATTACCGTCTGATAAAAATATGGAGAAAACTGTTTTTATTATTTCTGTGTAACTTCTCTCAAACGGAGGAGAGCAATATAAACAAATAAATCTGTCTAAATTCTCTCCTAAGATTTCTCCTATCCTGCCATGCTTACCAAAAAATAGCTCTTCTAATTAAAAGAATGCTCTAATTAGTTCCTAAATATGGAGAGGCAGATAACGGTAAGATTGCTCTAATTAATTCCTAAATATATGGAGGCAGATATGGTAATTTTATTACCGTCAGAGTTAATATAATTAGATGAGATATTTTGCTGAATCATCTCTTCTACACACACTATAGTGAAATAAAGACCTAAAACTATAAGGAAAACATGATGTACGTATTAGTGGGAATATGTCAAGATATGGTACAATGACGACAAATGATCCATATGGCCGACCACACTATAGTGGGATAAAGGTTTGAGTGTTGTTGTATCTCTTCCACACCCATACAACTTGGATATCAATTAGAACAGTCACTTAGTTTTAATAATCCAAATTAAAACAAAATATTACATAAGAAGCGTTGATATATAATAATGAATGAATCTCCTGCAACAAAGTTTAGTGTGAAAATATTTGTCTATAAAACATGATATTCACAAAATATTATATAGTTCATAAGTTGGTATGACATCTCCAAAAAGAAAGACAAATAACTGCATCAAAATTTATGAAAATGAAATCATCTGTTGTAAGAAAATGATGTAATTTAATACAATAAAGAGAGAAAAACAACAAAACATAAAAGAATTCATAAATTGTCAAACAACATTCATAGTTCTGATGCTTACATGTAGTCTATATAAAATACATGTTAAAAACCGGACCGAAACCGCAAACGCACCGCAAAAACCGCACCGAACCGAAACTGCACCGCATAATTTCGGTGCGGTGCGTTTTTGCTCGGACAAAATCTGAACCCTTACGGTGCGGTTGAGGTTTGGGCCAAAACCGCATCAAACCGCACCGTGCACACGGTTGGGAGACCAAGCAATTTTTAATCGTGAAATAAATACCCTCAAATAGGCAAGGCTTAAAAATATATGGAATTAAATATGAATTAAGGAAGTAACTAAAATTAATACTAAAAACTACTGTCATTGAATGTAGAGGCCCTTAACTGCAGGTCACTGGGAGCCTCAAGGAATGTGAATGCTCTTATTTACTGTGATTGCATGTCTCGTATAATTGGTCATGGATCCAACTTAATTTATAAACATTAATATATTTCAAAACAGAAAAAAATAAAGCTAAAATTAATAAAGCTACAAAAAATTATTATAAGCGGTCATCTCCAAGATTAAGCAGGCACTTAGGCTCCGTTTGACATAACGGTGGCGGTCATGAACGCAAGGATTAAATCGTCATTCATTAAGGGTCACCTAGCAAACATCATCCATTTGAACATAAAAGTGAATGAAGTTTCTTAGATGGACATTAACGAATGACAATTTAACTCCCACATTCATGACCGCAACCCACTTGCCAAAAGGAGCCTTATTGACCCCCACCCCGTGGTATGATAATGATATTATGAAATTGACGTAATTAATGTCAATATATATTTAGTTAAGAGTTCTTAACAGAGGTTCTTCTAAATCTTGACTTCCACTTCATTGCCAGCTGATGGGCGGAACTAGTCTCCGTTCGCATGACTTTTTTGCTCTAATGAATTTGGGCAAAAAATGTCCGCATCATATGCTAAATGTTTGGCATAACAACGGTTTTGACTGCCAACAAGAAAAGAATACTTATTTTGAACATAAAAATGAATGAAGTTCTTTTGGTGAGGTGCTGAGGTCAGGCATCAACGAATGACGGTTCATAACAGCCGTGTTCAAGATCGCCATGTACCGCAACACGGCGGCGGAACTAGGATTTTGAAGTCGCCACAATCAAAGTACTGTCAATGGGCAGCGCATCTTGAGCGGGGGTTCGGGGGAGGCGACCCAGAAATTTTTTTTTGCAAATATTTCACACCGAAATATGGACTGAAATCAATCCAGATTTTACAGTGAAATCTGGACTGAAATCTGTCGATGGTCTTCGGATAGCGACTTGCTGGTTCTGGGTGAGAGGCGGCGCACTTGGTCTTGCAGTTGCTGGGGCCGCTCGGAACTTGGGCGATTCGGCCTCGCCAGGTGGTTGTGACTTGACTCGCTCGCAGCTCGGGTGTGGCTCGGAGGTGGCCCGTATGAGGAAACTGGCAGAGCTTCGACCTGAGGAAGAAGAAGACTTGAAGGAAAAATCTAGGAAATGAGGAAGTCCGGGGTTCCTTTTATAGGCCCCATGGGGTGGTTACGGTAGTTACGCAGCTATCCACACACCGTAACCACCCACATGAATGTTTTGGCTATAGTTTTATATGCGCGTTCTCTGCTATCGGGAGACCATTTAAAATAAATATGTAAATTTCCCCAACTAACATGGCGGTTAGTGGGTGATTATCCGCGAATCGGGCGGCTTTTGATGGACCGGGACGATCTGACGGTGGGGTCGACCCACATCGGGTGGTCGGCGAGGCAACCGCCGCCCCTTGGCCGCAAGGCGGCGACCAAGGAGGGGGGCGGCCGGCGGCCGCCCCCTGGCTGCAAGTCGGCGGCCAGGGGGGCGGCTGTTGGGTACATTGGAAAATGTGTACCTGATTTGAAGAAGCCCAACTTAGCTCAATGATATACATCAAGGTGTATTTGATGTTATTTCAAGTTGACATGTGCAGGTGGAGAATTGATTAAGTATGCAGAAAAATTCTAAGTCCAAGTGTCGACACAAAGGAAGCAGTGTCGACACACAGAAGAAAATAGTCGACACAACACTGGGAAGCAGTGTCGACACATAGCAGTTAGTCTACAACTACACTGGGAAAAAGTGTCGACACAGAAGAAGTAAGTCGACACAACACTGGGAAATTGTGTCGACACAGAAGAAAAGAGTCGACACAATACTGGGAAATTGTGTCGACACATAAGAAAAGCGTCGACCTCAAACACTGGGAGAATGTGTCGACACAGGAGAATATAGTCGATCTCAAGATTGTCGACATCATCTGAATGTGTCGACACAGAAGAAAATAGTCGACCTCAAGTTAGTCGACACCAGCAGAATGTGTCGACACATTGTGATTAAGTCGACACATAATAGCAGAGTTAAAAAAATGAATGTGTCGACACCTGAAGGCTAAGTCGACACTTACTAAAGTTATGATTCTACAACAATTGTGTCGACACACAGGACTTGTGTCGACACACTGAAGAGTCAAGATCAAGTTATTTGCAGAAGAAGCTGTGTCGACTCAAAGGCAACTTAGTCGACATCACTGAAGACTGTGTCGACACCAAAGTCAATTATGTCGACACAAATAGACAGATTGTCTCGACACTTTCTGACAGACTGTTTCAACAACTTATGATTCAAGACTAAGGCACAGGACTTGTTTGAAGACTTGACAGCTGTGGGTTATCACCGGTTAACTGAAGTTGTCAGAGTTGTCAGAAAACGATTAGAAACCGGATCAGCCGGTTACCATGAAGAATGTCTATAAATAGACAGATTCAGAAGGAGAAATTAATTAATCAACAACATATAGAACTGACCTTTTGAAATTCATTGGATCAGAAAGTGGAGAAGGATTACAATTCTACTCATTTCAAGAAAGTGCTAGGCACTTAAGAAGATCTTCTCCGGGAGATCTAAGAAGACTATCTAAGGATAGATCTAAGAAGAGTTCTAATCAGAATTCAGAAGAATCATTCAAAGTTCTGGATAGAGAGAGATCAAGTCAGAATTTGAAGAAGAAGAAAGAATCCACCATTGGATTCTCAAGAAGCTGTTTGGAATCAACTCAGCTAAGTACATTTTCAAGAAGCTTTGAAGAAGGCTAAGAAACAGTTGATTGCATCAGCTGATCAAGAATTGTCATTGCCTTTTCTCTCTCAACTTGGCAAGACAATTTAAACAATCTTTTTTATATTTCTGTAGGATCTGTTTATACAGATCTGAGTTGTAAGCCTATGTTATAAAGGCTGAGTGTAGGAGTGTTGAACTCTGAGTGGTAGGGCTGATTGCCTGAGTGTAGGAGAAGGATATTCTCTGAGTTGTAGGCCTTGGGGCAAGGCTGAGGTAGGGCAGTTGTGCTTGAGTTGTAGGAACCAGTTGGGTTCTGAGTTGTAAGATCTATTGATCTGAGATAAGTGGAAGTTTGGCCGAATCTAGCATACTGCTAGATAGGTGAAGGGGGAAAGTGGATGTACCCAGACCTTGGGGAACCACTATAAAACTGTGTGCAATCTGTGATGCTTATTTTCTGTGATTGCTGTGATTTAGTTTTGAATTCTGCCTTGAAGTTTTTCTAAAAATAAGTTGAACCTATTCACCCCCCCCCCTCTAGGTGTTTAGGTTATCTTGAAAGTGAAACTATCAAGTGGTATCAGAGGGAGGTTCCTCAAAAAGGACTTAACAGTCTGAGGTAGATCTGATAGGCAGATTCAAGAATCAAGAAGATGGGTTCTGGAGAGAATCATAAGGAGCTAGGGTCAATGAAATTACCCATATGCAAGAAGGAAATCTTTGGGATCTGGAAAGAAAGAGTCAGATTGTTTATGGAAGCATCTGACCCAAGGATTTACATCACAGTACAGGAAGGCCCCTTCATACCAATGAAGATATCTGTTCTTGATGCAAATATCCAAACACCAAAGACTTATTCTGAAATGACCAAGGATGAAATCATCTTGGCAACCTTGGACAAAAGGGCACAGAACATCATTGTCAGTGCCATAGATGATTCAACATTTCAGAATCTGATTCACTGCAAGACCTCCAAGGAGATGTGGGACACATTGATTGTCTACATGGAGGGATCTGAAGAAGTAAGGCTGGACAGAAAATCTATGCTAAATCAGGAGTATGAAAGTTTTAGACAAGGAAAATCTGATAGCATTACTGAGTGCTATAAGAAATTCTATAGAATTGTGAATGAGCTAATATCCTATGGAAGAGTCTTCAGTACCTATGAACTGAATGACAAATTCTTGAGATCCTTATCAAAGGATTGGGATACAAAGATCTGTGCCATAAGAGAAGTGGCAAAATTGGCAGAGATATCTCCTCCAACTCTGTTTGGAAAGTTGCTATCCTATGAAATGCAACTTATGGTAAGGAAGGAGGAGGAAAGAAACTCAAGAGGAGAGCATAGAGAAAAGTCTGTGGCATTTAATGCTGAAGCCACTAGAAAGAATAGGAGGAAATCACCATCTCCTCCTAAGGAAGTTGAAGAAGGTAGTTCTGAAAATTCAGATAAGGGTTCAGTCAGCTGTGATTCAGATGCAGACTTTGCTGCATTCACTAGGCAATTTCAAAGGTTCTTGAAAAAGAAGCAATGTAAATCTAGGCCTTCCTCATCACAGCAAGTAGATGACTATTATCAGAAGAGAAGGTCATCAAGGAAAGAGAAAAGCAGGTCAAAGCCCAGCAAAGCCACTACTTCAAAGATTGTCTGCTATTGTTGCAATAAGCCTGGACATGTTGTGGCTGATTGTCCTGACAAAAGGAAGGAATCTTCAGAAAAGAAGAAGACTTATCAGAAAGGCAAGAAGGAGAAATCCTTTGTAGCAAAGAAAGATAAAAGTCTGTCAGACCAGTCAACTTCAGAATCAGGATCTGAAGCTGAAGCATATATTGGATTATATGCTGCATCTGAGGAAGAAGAGTTTATGCAGTTGCTAGACTCCATCAATGAACATCAGTGCATGGGTTTGATGACAAGATCTGAAGAGGACCTATGCCAGAATCAGTCTGGTCCTAATGAGGTAAACTGTCCATCTTGTACATCTGTTTGTAATACAAGTGAAGAATCAGCTACATCTGCATCAAGTGATGAAGATGCATCTGGATCTGAAGGAGATGTCTATCAATTGATAGACAAGTATGGGGATCTGTTGCAGGCCCTTAAGAAAAGCAAGAACCTGGTTAAATCACAGGCTCAGGAAATTGCTGATCTAAGGGTTGCAACAACTGAGTTAGAAAAAGTCCTTGATCAAAAGTTAGCTGAAATTGCCAAGCTGAAGAATATAACTATTATTCAGATGGGCACAATTAATTATACTAATGATCAAGTAAAGAGTCTGGAGGACAAACTTAGAATTGAAAGGGATTTAGTGGCTAGTTACTCTAAGCCAAAATCTGTCTTACCCTTGATAGATGAATTTGTCACTCAGAAGGGTAAGGCTGGATTAGGATTTAAGGGTAACTCCAGGGCTGGCAGATTCAAGAGGAAAGGCAAAGCCCCTATTCAGCCACTAAACCTTTCAGTCCCCATAAGGTTTGGTAAGGAGAAAGTGCCTTCTAACATATATGATCATGAAGACATTCAGGATCATATCAAGACAAATGTTCTGAAGAACAAGGGTGTTAAGGCAAGCAGGCCTACCTATGGTCATAAGCCCTATGGTTTTAAGAAACCAGTAGGAGAAGTTGCAACAGCACCAGCAATGAACAGAAATGCTTCTGACAAGGATGTATCTAGATCTAGATACAATAAGTTTGAATGTTGGTGCTGTGGCAAGATGGGTCATTTTGCATTGGACTGCTGGTATAACACAAGTGTTATAAAGAATAAGAGTCTACCTGTTAGAAGAGGTTATGATAACTTTATTAAGGCTAACCTGAACCAAGGACCCAAGACTTACTTGGGTTCTAAGGGTAAGTAATTCTGTATTGCAGGTGAATCCAAGTTACCATGCCCCTATATGGTACTTGGATAGTGGTTGTTCCAGGCACATGATTGGAACAAAGGGGCTGCTGAAGGAGTATTCATCTGTCAAAGATGGACATAAAGTGATCTTTGGTGGATCTGAAAAAGGAGTCATCAAAGGATTTGGTAACATCTCTTCAAACCTAATTACTATCACCCAAGTGGCCTATGTAAAAGGTTTGAAACATAATCTAATAAGCATAAGCCAGCTGAGTGATCTAGGATATGACATTTCATTTGGTAAGGATGGATGTCATATCAAAAGGTCAAGTGATCAAGAGATCATATTGACTGGGTATAGGAAGAGAAATGTGTATTGCCTTAATTTTGAATGTGAGAATAAGGCATCCCCCATTTGTCTTGTAGCTGATGACAATGCTTCTCATTGTGTTAAGTGGCACAAGAGATTGGCTCATCTAAACTACAAGACAATTGGCCAACTCTTTAGTAAAGAACTAGTGAGGAATGGGCCTCAAGTTAAGTGTATAAAGGAAGGGGTATGCTCAGCTTGTCAAAAGGGCAAGCAGACAAAAGCCTCATTTCAAAGCCTTGAAAACAAGGATTCTGTGAGGTGCTTATACCTCTTGCATATGGATCTTTTTGGTCCTATGCCAGTTCACAGTCTAGGTAGGAAGGTCTACACACTAGTGGTTGTAGATGACTATTCTAGATTTACATGGGTGTTCTTTCTGAGACAAAAATCTGAAACCCCAAGTGTATTATTTAAGTTTGTAAAGCAAATTCAGAATGAACTGAACAGTACAGTGGTCAAAATCAGAAGTGACCATGGTACTGAGTTTCAATCTGAAAGCATAACAAACTTGTGTATAGACTTTGGGATTTTCCAAGAGTTCTCCTCACCTAGAACACCTCAGCAAAATGGAATTGCTGAAAGAAAGAATAGATCATTAATTGAAGCTGGTAGAACTCTATTGAGTGACACCTCTCTCCCAGAATATTTTTGGGCTGAGGCAGTTAACACTGCTTGTCATGTCATCAATAGGGCTTCTATCACCAAAAGCCACAGGAAGACTCCCTATGAGATTGTGAAAGGCAGAAAACCAAATCTATCCTATTTTAGGATCTTTGGCTGCAAGTGCTATATACTTAACAATGGTAAGTCTTATTTGACTAAGTTTGCTGCCAAATCCCAGGATGGGATATTTGTTGGGTACAACACAAATAGTAAGGCCTATAGAGTCTTCAACTTAACTACTCAAGTTGTTGAAGAATCTGTGCATATTGTATTTGATGAAACAAGATTAATCAATTGTGAATTGTCTTGTAGATCAAATGACTCAACAGGTATAAGCAAGAAGATGGACAAGCTCTCCATTACTGAAGCTTCAAAGGAAGAGGGAGCATTGGAAAATGAAGGCTGCTGTCCAGGGGGAGTACAAGAGATAATGGAAGCTGATGAAAACCAAGAGGAACAGCAGAATGAAGAAGCTGGAGATGTTCAACCTGAAGGGGATTTACCTCCAGCTATAAGATATCTAAGAGATCATCCTACTGATCAGATAATTGGTGATCCAAGACAAGGAGTGCAAACTAGAAGCAGAAATCAAAGCACAGTTTTGCATTCTAGTTTCTTGTCTCAAATGGAACCTAAGAAGTTTGAAGAAGCTATCCAAGACCAGCACTGGATTGATGCTATGCAAGAGGAGCTGAATCAGTTCAGAAGGTGCAAGGTCTGGGAGCTTGTTCCTAAACCAAGAGGCCACAACATAATTGGGACTAAGTGGATCTATAGGAACAAGCTAGATGAAAGTGGAATAATAATAAAGAATAAAGCAAGATTGGTTGCAAAAGGATACAGGCAGGAAGAAGGGATTGACTTTGATCAAACCTTTGCTCCAGTAGCAAGGCTGGAGGCAATCAGAATGTTCCTTGCCTATGCAGCCTACCAAGACTTCAAAGTATACCAGATGGATGTAAAGTCAGCATTTCTGAATGGTGATCTTAAAGAAGAAGTATATGTAGAGCAGCCATCAGGTTTTGTAGATCCTCTTAAACCTGATTCTGTGTATAAGCTTAGGAAAGCTTTGTATGGGTTAAAACAAGCTCCAAGGGCTTGGTATGAAACCCTGTCTACCTTCCTCATTGAGAATAAATTCTCAAGAGGAAAGATATACAAAACTCTATTCCTTAGGGAATCCAAAGGAAAGATCATCTTAGTCCAGATCTATGTTGATGACATAATCTTTGGATCTACTGAAAACAACCTTTGTAAAAAGTTTGCCAAACTTATGCAAGGGAAGTTTGAGATGAGCAGTATGGGAGAACTTAAGTTCTTCTTGGGACTCCAAGTAAGACAGACTGATGATGGATTGTCCATATCCCAGTCTAAGTTCACCAAAGAATTAATTAAGAAATATGGTATGGAGTCATCCTCCTCCATGAGAACTCCTATGGGAACAAGTATGCCAATATGCAAAGATGAGGCAGGTAAACCTGTTGATGAATCATTGTATAGAGGAATAGTTGGGTCTCTACTATATCTCACTGCTAGTAGACCAGACATTATGTATGCTACATGTGTCTGTGCTAGGTACCAAGCCTGCCCTAAAGAATCTCATTATACTGCAGTCAAAAGAATTCTGAGATATCTAAAGGGCACACCTAATCTAGGCCTTTGGTACCCTAGGAATAGAGATTTTCTACTAACAGGCTATTAAGATGCAGATTTTGCAGGATGTAGAGAGGACAGGAAAAGTACTACAGGTACTTGTCAATTCCTGGGAGGAAGACTTATATCATGGAGTAGTAAGAAGCAGACCAGTGTGGCAATTTCCACAGCTGAGTCAGAGTATATTGCTGCTGGAAGCTGCTGTGCACAGCTATTATGGATGCAGCATCAACTTAAGGATTATGGTATTCAAGTAAGTAGAACACCTCTTTTATGTGATTCTAAGAGTGCTATTTCTATTGCTAATAATCCAGTTTCTCATAGTAGAACTAAGCATATAGAAATCAAATATCATTTTCTTAGAGAACATGTAGAAAAAGGTGACATCTCATTGGAATTTGTAAAAACAGATTATCAAATAGCAGATGTATTTACTAAGCCTTTAGATGAAACCAAATTCAATAAATTCAAAATTGAATTAGGTATGTTAACCATTGATTAATGCATTAAACAAAATCATTAACAATGATATCAAGTGGTTTATAAGTAAGTAAAAGTAGTAACAACATAATCAAGTGTTAAAAAGGACACATTGAAGTTACAGAAATTGGGTAAGTAAAGAATGTGTCGACACATTCAGTAATAATGTGTCGACTCAGAGAAATTATGTCGACAAGTCAGAAATATTGTGTCGACACAGAGAATATGTGTCGACACTTAAGAGTTTTATTGTCGACTTAACCAGACATGTAATGTCGACTCAACCAGAATAATGGTGTCGACACTTACAGAATTTGTGTCGACACTTATCATTAGAGTCGACACAGAATTTCTGTCTTTCTACTATGTATCCAAGGTGTCGACATAACCACAAATTGGTGTCGACACATAGTAGGCTGAAGAAATGTCGAGTTAATAGAAGCTTGTGTCGACACATTCCGTCTGTGTCGACACATTTAGACTGTTTTTGGCGCCTTTTGAACTTCTTTCAACAGAAGCTATAAATAGGTCAAAAGCTCTTTGTGTCGACACGCTTTCAAGGTTTTCGAGACTCAAACCCTGTGTCGACAGTCTTTCTTTCTCTCTTCTCTCAAGCTTTCTCGACACAACGATGGCGCCAAGGATTGAAGATAACATCAATGAAGGATATGAGTTAGTGCGCCAGGCCTTTGCAGAGGCGCCGCCTGATGTTCAAGGAGTTATCACCCTTCTCTCTGCATCAGGGTTAGAATTTCTCATTTCAGAACCAACTAAGATCTGGAAGAAGGAGGTGCACGAGTTCTTTACCTCTGCATCAGTCCATTCTACTGGCCTCAAGATTAAGTCCACTATTCAAGGGACGAAGGTAAAGATTACTCAAAGAAGTTTACGAAAGATCTTCCAACTGCAAGTGGTTGAGAATGAAGAGGCAGTTCCTATATCTAAGACAAGGGAAGCCCTTCAATGGTGTGGCCTGGATTCAGGATTGAAGATAGGAGCTGCATTCAACAGAAAGGGAATGAATCAGCAAGGGAAGTTCTTGTCGGAAGTTGTTGGAAAGGTAATCCTCTGCAAGACAGGTGGACATGATAGGATTTCTGCATATATGTTCAGCCTGATGACCAGGATAGTTTTTACTATTCCTACTGATTGGTCAAGAGTACTCTTTGACAAGATCAAAGAGGGAATTAAGAAGCCTAACATGGCTAGGATCATGAGTCTGTACTTCACTGGGGTGATTCCAGATGTGATGCAGCAGCTGCAAGGGAGTAAGATTAACCATATGAGAAGAATGGATATGAGACTATTCACCAGGTGGGATAGGGTGCTGTCAAAGGATGTGCCTGAAGAGAGCAGGCCAGACACCCGTGTGCAATCCCCTACACCAAATCAAGAATCTGAACAAGTACAAGAAGGGACACAGCTTGCCTCAACTGTGGTCCAGGAAGTATCAACACCTGCCCAGATGCAGGGGGAGCCAGTTTCCACTTCTGCTCCAAAGGTATCTACTCCTGCTTAGGTTTAGGGGGAGCTAATGTATTTTACTATAAAAGACATTGCTCAAATTATTATTACTGCACAGGTTCAGGGGGAGCTAGTGTCCACACCTACTCCTGCCACTACAAATATTGAGGTGCAAGTCCAAGAGGAAGCACAGTTAAACATATCTCAAGATTTAACTGCTGCAGATGTGACCACTCAACTGGAATTTACTATGGAGGAGTTCTTCCCAGATGTTGATACTGCTGCTGATAAAGAAGGAGGTGGACCAGATATTGAGAAGTTCATAGGAATGGACATTGATCAGGAAGCTGCTGTGGAAACACAGGTTGAGGATGAGCCAGTGGATGTTGAAGCTGAGCAACAACTCCCTGGCACAGAAAGAATTCATGTAGATACTTCCTCTGACACAGAAACTGAAGAAGCCAGGGTGGCTAAGAAAAGAAAACTTGTTGTCTTTAAGAGAAGAAGCAAGAACTACAAGCAGGCATTGCAGACAACAACTCCACAAGTTTCTCCAGCCTTTGATTACAATAAATTTATGGTAGATCTTCAAGTAAAATTGGATGACCAAAGGATGGCTCTGGAGAAGTATGTTGATGAAAATAGCAAGTCAGTTCAGTTTGACTTAGCTCAGGACATCAAGTCCATCCAATTTCAAGTCAACTTGCATAAAACTGAAATGACAGATTGCTTCCACAAGGGTGGCAATGCTGTAGTTTATCTGGCTAAACAACAGCAGGCTATCTCTACAAAGGTGGATGATATTGCTTTGAAGCAAGGTTATGTTCTGGAAAATCAAATAAGAATGAATGACAATTTAACTGAATCTCATAATGAGATCATTCAAGAGGTGAAGAAGATTGTTCCAGGGATGCCTGCAGATAGAGCCAAAGAAATGGAAGAATTTGATAAGAATTTTCAGGCTGCTATTGCATCTGTTAAGACTGCCATCACAACCTCTCAAAAGGACATATCTGAAAAGCTTTTAAAGTTAAGACCATTTTTCAAGAAGGGAGTGAATTATTTGGATGGCCAAATTCGATTTCAAAAAGAAGATCTTAGAGATCATGTCTCAAGAGAAGCCATAAAGGGGGAGAGGATGCTAATTCATGCAGGCTCTGAGCACACCAAGTGGGTGACCAATAGCATACGAGCCACTTTGGGATATCCCCCATTGTGTGATGATGCTATGGTAGCTGAGTCAGGAATACAATCTAATCTACTTGAAGGCAATCAACCTGAGGTTGCCCAAGTCATATACCCCCCTCCAGATTTTGACTTGATTGATCAGAAAGTTCAAGGAATGTATAGTCCTCCAAAGGAGGTTACTAATATTGTTTTTGGAAAAGTTGATAAGCCTGAGGCTACTCTGAAAGACCAGCAGGATGCTCTACTGGCAAAGAAGAAATTCAGAGAGCAGACTGTACTGAAGCCAGATTATGAGCAGTGGAGTCCTACTTCAAGGAACATCATACTCACTGCATGGAAAGCTGTACAGGATAAAGTTCATGAGAGAGGGAAGTGGTACAATGAAATTGAATGGCAGAAGTATGAGGCAAGGCAAGAGGCAATTGTACAATTCAGAAGGAAAGCCAAGCTGGGAAGACTGCCATCAGATGCAAAGGAGCCAAGCAAATACTTCCCAAAGCCTTTTCATTATTTTGAAAGGCAAAGGATCAAGGAAGAAGCTCAGAAGAAGGCTGATCTTAAAGGGAAGAAGATAGCTGAAGAATCAGAAGCTCCTGTGACAGCTACAATTCAGTCTGGCAAAGGGATTACAATTAAAGAGCCTGATCAATCCTGATTTTGTTTTAAATATTGTGTAATGTTGTGATGTAATCATCAAATGTAAAATTTTGTAATCAAACATTACCCTATTATAAACAAAATGTTGTTTGACATATTATAATGTGCATTCTGTGATGAATTATTCTATGTTATGTTTTGTTTATATTTAATGTATTCCTGCTATGTCATTAATCATCATTTAGTACTGTTTATAAATGGTGTATATCATTGGCTATAGGGGTTATGACTTCTCCAAATAGGGGGAGATTGTTGGGTACATTGGAAAATGTGTACCTGATTTGAAGAAGCCCAACTTAGCTCAATGATATACATCAAGGTGTATTTGATGTTATTTCAAGTTGACATGTGCAGGTGGAGAATTGATTAAGTATGCAGAAAAATTCTAAGTCCAAGTGTCGACACAAAGGAAGCAGTGTCGACACACAGAAGAAAATAGTCGACACAACACTGGGAAGCAGTGTCGACACATAGTAGTTAGTCTACAACTACACTGGGAAAAAGTGTCGACACAGAAGAAGTAAGTCGACACAACACTGGGAAATTGTGTCGACACAGAAGAAAAGAGTCGACACAATACTGGGAAATTGTGTCGACACATAAGAAAAGCGTCGACCTCAAACACTGGGAGAATGTGTCGACACAGGAGAATATAGTCGATCTCAAGATTGTCGACATCATCTGAATGTGTCGACACAGAAGAAAATAGTCGACCTCAAGTTAGTCGACACCAGCAGAATGTGTCGACACATTGTGATTAAGTCGACACATAATAGCAGAGTTAAAAAAATGAATGTGTCGACACCTGAAGGCTAAGTCGACACTTACTAAAGTTATGATTCTACAACAATTGTGTCGACACACAGGACTTGTGTCGACACACTGAAGAGTCAAGATCAAGTTATTTGCAGAAGAAGCTGTGTCGACTCAAAGGCAACTTAGTCGACATCACTGAAGACTGTGTCGACACCAAAGTCAATTATGTCGACACAAATAGACAGATTGTCTCGACACTTTCTGACAGACTGTTTCAACAACTTATGATTCAAGACTAAGGCACAGGACTTGTTTGAAGACTTGACAGCTGTGGGTTATCACCGGTTAACTGAAGTTGTCAGAGTTGTCAGAAAACGATTAGAAACCGGAAAAGCCGGTTACCATGAAGAATGTCTATAAATAGACAGATTCAGAAGGAGAAATTAATTAATCAACAACATATAGAACTGACCTTTTGAAATTCATTGGATCAGAAAGTGGAGAAGGATTACAATTCTACTCATTTCAAGAAAGTGCTAGGCACTTAAGAAGATCTTCTCCGGGAGATCTAAGAAGACTATCTAAGGATAGATCTAAGAAGAGTTCTAATCAGAATTCAGAAGAATCATTCAAAGTTCTGGATAGAGAGAGATCAAGTCAGAATTTGAAGAAGAAGAAAGAATCCACCATTGGATTCTCAAGAAGCTGTTTGGAATCAACTCAGCTAAGTACATTTTCAAGAAACTTTGAAGAAGGCTAAGAAACAGTTGATTGCATCAGCTGATCAAGAATTGTCATTGCCTTTTCTCTCTCAACTTGGCAAGACAATTTAAACAATCTTTTTTATATTTCTGTAGGATCTGTTTATACAGATCTGAGTTGTAAGCCTATGTTATAAAGGCTGAGTGTAGGAGTGTTGAACTCTGAGTGGTAGGGCTGATTGCCTGAGTGTAGGAGAAGGATATTCTCTGAGTTGTAGGCCTTGGGGCAAGGCTGAGGTAGGGCAGTTGTGCCTGAGTTGTAGGAACCAGTTGGGTTCTGAGTTGTAAGATCTATTGATCTGAGATAAGTTGAAGTTTGGCCGAATCTAGCATACTGCTAGATAGGTGAAGGGGGAAAGTGGATGTACCCAGACCTTGGGGAACCACTATAAAACTGTGTGCAATCTGTGATGCTTATTTTCTGTGATTGCTGTGATTTAGTTTTGAATTCTGCCTTGAAGTTTTTCTAAAAATAAGTTGAACCTATTCACCCCCCCCCCCTAGGTGTTTAGGTTATCTTGAAAGTGAAACTATCAGCGGCCGGCGGCCGCCCCCTGGCTGCAAGGAGGCGGCCAGGAGGGGGGCGGCCGGCGGCCGCCCCTTGGCCGCAAGGCGGCAGGCAAAGAAAGGGGGCGGCCGCCCCTCGGCCGCAAGACGACGGTCGGGGAGGCGGCCTGCGGCCGGCGAGGCGGTGCCTGTTGAAACCGGAAAACCGGTCTCTTGTGGAGTTCGACCCTTGGGGAAGGGGTGGCCGCGCACCTACTTCACTCCTGCAAGAAAATGACAAAGAAAAGGGAAGAAACAAGGACTAGACCAAGGGTCCGGCGGGGAGGTCCCACCACACACCCGGAAGATTTTAGAGCGCTTCCCCTCCTTAGCCAAATGTCAGGCTAAGGTACCTCAGAAAGCGCTAGTAGGCCGGAGAATTAGTCAGCGTGCCTTCTGAGGTACCCCTTGGGTCCTATTTATAGGAAAAGATGGCCTGCCAATATACAACCTTCACTGTTTTCGAGGACTACAGGCAAACCAAAAGGGGCCACATAGTGAAAGTATGCCATGGCTAAGATGCAAGCTGGACCTGAGGGGGCACTCGCTCGGCAGGAGGCCCGCCTCGCCTTGGGCCTAGGCGGGCAGGTACTCGGCAGACTTGTGCTCGACTACCGCTGAGCTCGGCTTGACTATTGCCGAGCTCGGGCTCGGCACGACGATCGCCGAGCCCCAACAGAAACCGAACTCGGCACGGGGATCGTCGAGCTTGGCTCGACTATCGTCGAGCCCTGTTCCTGCACCCGAGCTCGGTCTCGGCATGCCGGGCTTCGTTCGGCCATTGCCGAGCTCAGCTCGACTATTGCCGAGCTCGGGCTCGGCATGCTGGGTCCAAATTGGTCTGAGCCGGCCGGTTCAACTCCTGTCGACCACTCGCGGGATACGGGGTTGTACACAATCCCCGCTCTTTGCGAGGTTGGGACAAGCTTGGAAAGAAACATCCAACCCCATAGGATCCGGCGAGTGCGACAGGGGTAAAAAGGAATCTTCTGGTAGGCCCCACAGGTAGCTATATATATGGACCCCTGCGCATCTGGCTGACCTTTGCCCTTCCCCAAATTCTGTTAAGATGCCGCTCCCCAAGGAAGTCTTAGAGCGACTCGCACGTTCCCGCGAGGAGATCGCTGCTCAGGCCGCGGGGCTGACCGACCTTGAGGCCCCTGCTCGCCGTTTTGCCGATTTTGGCTCGGCCAAGCGGGCGAAGCCCTTTCCCCCGGGGGCCGAACCCATTTTGGCCGACTTTACTGCCGTCTTGGGGAACGGGGCCGGTTCCTCCAACCAGCCAGTTCTTGGCTCTTCCACTAAAAATCTCGTGGAATTGTCTTCCGACCGGGAGAACAGCGGCGAAGCGTCCACCCCTTGGGCCAAAAGTATTCCTGTCAACTCGCCACGGCAGGATCCCGAGGTTAAGGAGCCGGGCTCGCAAGAACTGGCGTCGCCGAGTCACCTCCCTTCCCGGCAACCCTCCCCTGGATCCCTGGTCGTGGGGAGAGGCGCCGGGATTATCCCTGTTCCCGGCTACCAACTCGCTCCTCAAGAACTGCTGGGGCGTGGCAAGGAC
This sequence comes from Platanthera zijinensis, assembly GCA_039513925.1. NCBI lineage: Eukaryota > Viridiplantae > Streptophyta > Magnoliopsida > Asparagales > Orchidaceae > Platanthera > Platanthera zijinensis. The sequence goes on along the minus strand of CM077087.1, from coordinate 22,288,839 downwards.
CTGCGCCACTTCTCTCCTCGTGCCAACCCGGAGGAGCCAGGCTCGCGCGGTAAGTTTCCGGCATTGCTCTTCTGTTCCGTGGATATTTGCTTTCCTGACCATCTTTCAGTTCTTCACCCAGAATTTCCCGGGCGGACGGAGGACGGCGAGTCCGTGGATCGACCTCCTTACTCGCCCCTCCCTTCTCCAAGCGCCCTGGACGCCTTCCTGGACTCCGAGGTGGGCAGCCCTAAACGCGTAAGACGGGAGCGGAAGGTTCTCAAGAAGCTGGTGCGCGAGCTCCACGACCTGCGGAAGGACAACAACAGGCTGCAGTGGGAGTGCTCGCGTCTCGCGGACGGTGCTGGAGTCAGCCTGGCGTTCGAGGAGGCGTCTTCCCTGGTGCTGATGGACGAAATTGACGAGAACCTGCGGGTGATAAATAGGAACATGGGGCGGCTTCGCGAACTTCATGCGCGACGGCCTGCGACGGCGGGCCGGCGAGACCGGGGGGAATGAAACGGCTCCTCCGTCAGTCGGCCGGTACTCGCCCCCCGCCCTCGCATGGTCCTCGCGCCCTTATTTATATTTTTTCTTTTATTTGCTCTGAATGGTCTGCTTGTAATAACTTGGAACAACTTTTCAACCACTTTGTATATGTAGATGCTTTTTCAATATTTTGGTGAGTCTTTTCGAATTCCCCCTTCGGGGGCCTGGCCGGCTCGCAGGACTTGCGAGGAAAGGGTGGCGAGGTGGCGCGGCGAGACCGGACCGATCGGCCGACTCGCCCTCCCTCTCGCCCTTCTTTACCTTCTTCTATAAATAGACCTTCTCACCTACCCCCGAGGCACGCTTTTATTGCTTTCGAATCCTTGCTTCGTCTCTGTCTTCCCGAGCTCGCGATTTTTCCTTTTCTCTGCGACCATGGTCAAGACCAACCCTGACGCGGACGGTCGGTCTAAGTGCGCCCAGCACTTTGTTGATCATTGCTTTTTTGAGGGGCACATTACAGAGGAGGAGCTCGTCGAGTTCACGGCGGCGTTCGTCCCCCCCGGCTTCCAGGCTCGCAGGCCCGCCGAGCATGAAGCCATCAATTCTTTCCCGGAGGGTGAGCTCGTCTTCCCCATCTCGCACTTCGAGGTGGGACTGCGCCTCCCCCTCTGGCCAGAAATCCGCCAGATCCTGAAGTACTACGGCGCGGTGCCCGCGCAGCTGAATTCCAACGCCATTGCTATGATGGTGGCGTTCGCCTGCTTCCTCTGCCGGGAGCGAATTGAGTTCAACCTCGCGGTGTTCCGCAAGTTGTTCTCTTACAAGGCTACCCCCGACGGGGTCGCCTACTTCGGCGGGTCATTCATCAAGGTTCGCGAGCTGGCGAACAAGAATCACAATTGGATGACCCGGCTCGTCTTCATTAAGGGCGAGCTCGGCAACATCCCCTTTCGCCCCCTGCAGAAGAGCGAGGACATATATCGTCCTCCTTCCCTGTCTGGTAGCGACGCCGACCTCCACAAGTTTTTTCTCCACAAGGACTTCGAGGTCGCCTTCCTCCGCCGCGGCCTTGATTCGCTTCAGCCCGTTCTCCCCGGCGAAGGTACATCTCGCTCAGCCCTCTCGCGAACTTCATCAAGGTGGATCTCATATCATTTTTCCCTCTCTCTTTTTTTTTGACTAAGTCTTTCTCTGCAGGGGAACGGGTTCTGCCGGAGCACCCGCCGTTCGCCGACTCGGGGATATTCTCAGATCCTCTGGAGCTGGCCCGGGCGGCGGCACTGGCTTGTCGCGAGGAGCAAGCGCGAGACCAACTCCCCGGCAGGAAGCGCTTGGAGTCCGGGGGGTCAAGCTCGCGCCACGAGCCTTCACTCCCCAAGAAGAAGAGGGCGAAGGTGGTCTCGCGCGGACGGCTGCACCTTCCTCCGTCGCCTACCAAGTTCATGAGCTCGCCGGAGGCTCTGTGTGACGAGCCGCCCTTGAGTCTGTTGAAAGAAGCCTCCTCCCCCCGAAAGGGGAAGAAGAAGAGCGGGCCGTCCTCCGATTCTACCGGGGAGGACACCTTTCGCGAGCCCAGTCTGCCGAAGGATCATCCCAACTTCGGCAAGGGGTGCAAGAGCAAAGATGCGGCTGGCGAGCCCATCTTGAAGTGGGACGAGGGGGCTCACCGAGTTTCCGTCTCTACTCGCGCCCCCTCCTGGGGAGCTCGCCGGCCGCCCACCGCCCACGCCTTCGCGTTCGGCTTCGGCCTCTACAGCCGCGACAGCGCCGAGTCGTACAAAAAACTTACCCCCAGTCAGCTCGGCTACGAGGGGATGCAGGCCCACCTGCGGGCCTTCGAGCTCCATCACATGATGGTCCGCCGCGGCTTCTAGCTCAGCAACGCCCTGCTGACTGCCGAGCAGGAGCGCGACCTGGCGAAGGAGAGCGCGGTCGACGCGGAAAGGCGGTTTGGCCTCGCGGACGCTCTACTCGCGAAGTCTGTCGGTGGCTTGGTAATCACTGGATACCTCTATTTGCCTTGCTTAAGATTATTCCTGCGCGTGTTCTGAACTTTTAACCCTGCAGGACGCCGAAGCTGCTGACGCGATGCGAGACGAGGTAGCTCAGTTACGGGCTCAGCTCGCTGAGCGGGAAGCCCAGCTCGCCGAGCAAAAGACATATTCCCGGGAGCAGGAGGCTGTTGCCGCCCGGCTGGGGGCGGAGGTGGAGGAATTGAAAGAGAAGAACAAGGGGCTCCTGGGAGAGGTCCTCCGCCAAGCCGACGCTCTCCTTCCCCCGGGCGCCAGCGAGCCGGCCTTCCCCTTCAAGAGGCCCCGGGTGTTTGGCGAGTCTGACGTCGCGGAGCGGCTGCGAGTCAACTCCGTCGAGGCTGCCGAGTGTCTTCTACAAGCCATGAGGGGGACGGGGATTTTGGCGGAAGGCTGCGAGGAGGTCACCGTCCGGGAGCTCCTGCCAACCCTGTTCCCGCCCAGCCCGCTCAGCGAGAAGGAAGATAGCTTCGACTCGCTCTTTGCGGGGGTGAGGGAGAAGGACGCTCGGCTTGGTGACGAGGAGGACCGTCACTCGAGGGGGGAGGGCGAGAGTTAACTTTTGTTTCCTTCTCTCTTTTTTTTGTACCCTGCCGAGGCGGGCCTTGTAAACTTGTAATGATGAATCAAAGATATTTTGCACAATTTTACTATCTTCTTTTTAAGCTCACTTGCGATATCATACCCGCGCGCTTGGTAGAGCGACCTCGCCTGTAGAATGTATTGGGTTAGGACCAGCCCCCGCGGTGCTCGCGGCGAATCCCAGGACGCGCGCTCGCGCCATATCCTACTCGCGCCACGCCTTCCCCTGCCATATCTCGCCTCGGTTTTTCGACAATTCAGACAAGTGAAGATATGTTTTGGTCAAGATGCTGCCGGCATCCGCCTTAGATGTTAGGGCGTGTCTCTCGCCGAGTTAACTGGAGCGAGGCTAGGCTCGCTGGCGGGAGCCGCTTTCCTTCCCCTGGGTCTGGGACGGGACCAGGGTTTCCTTAATCGCCGAGTTAACTCCGAGCTCGCCGTCTTGACTGGCGAGCTCGCGCCCTGGTGTTTTCCTCGGGCCAACCCCCAGTCTCAACTCCAGGGTTGTAGCGATGTCCACCGAGACTTGGCCGTGCCAGCTAGGTGGGAGCCTGGTAGGGGAGTGGCGAGACCTAACCCCAGAGCGAGAAGACTTAGAAACTTTTGCCTCTCCCGAGTGCTACCACCGGGCCAGTCAGCTAGGTGAGAGCCTGAGGGCGGGTGTTGAACATCCTCCGGGCTCAGCCCCAGGGTCATAGCGATGTCCATCGAGACTCGGTAGTGCCAGCTAGGTGGGAGCCTGGCAGGGGAGTGACGAGACCTAACCCCAGAGCGAGAAGACTTAGAAACTTTTGCCTCTCCCGGGTGCTACCACCGGGCCAGTCAGCTAGGTGAGAGCCTGAGGGCGGGTGTTGAACATCCTCCGGGCTCAGCCCCAGGGTCATAGCGATGTCCATCGAGACTCGGCCGTGCCAGCTAGGTGGGAGCCTGGCAGGGGAGTGACGAGACCTAACCCCAGAGCGAGAAGACTTAGAAACTTTTGCCTCTCCCGGGTGCTACCACCGGGCCAGTCAGCTAGGTGAGAGCCTGAGGGCGGGTGTTGAACATCCTCCGGGCTCAGCCCCAGGGTCATAGCGATGTCCATCGAGACTCGGCCGTGCCAGCTAGGTGGGAGCCTGGCAGGGGAGTGACGAGACCTAACCCCAGAGCGAGAAGACTTAGAAACTTTTGCCTCTCCCGGGTGCTACCAACGGGCCAGTCAGCTAGGTGAGAGCCTGAGGGCGGGTGTTGAACATCCTTCGGGCTCAGCCCCAGGGTCATAGCGATGTCCATCGAGACTCGGCCGTGCCAGCTAGGTGGGAGCCTGGCAGGGGAGTGACGAGACCTAAACCCAGAGCGAGAAGACTTAGAAACTTTTGCATCTCCCGGGTGCTACCACCGGGCCAGTCAGCTAGGTGAGAGCCTGAGGGCGGGTGTTGAACATCCTCCGGGCTCAGCCCCAGGGTCATAGCGATGTCCATCGAGACTCGGCCGTGCCAGCTAGGTGGGAGCCTGGCAGGGGAGTGACGAGACCTAACCCCAGAGCGAGAAGACTTAGAAACTTTTGCCTCTCCCGGGTGCTACCACCGGGCCAGTCAGCTAGGTGAGAGCCTGAGGGCGGGTGTTGAACATCCTCCGGGCTCAGCCCCAGGGTCATAGCGATGTCCATCGAGACTCGGCCGTGCCAGCTAGGTGGGAGCCTGGCAGGGGAGTGACGAGACCTAACCCCAGAGCGAGAAGACTTAGAAACTTTTGCCTCTCCCGGGTGCTACCACCGGGCCAGTCAGCTAGGTGAGAGCCTGAGGGCGGGTGTTGAACATCCTCCGGGCTCAGCCCCAGGGTCATAGCGATGTCCATCGAGACTCGGCCGTGCCAGCTAGGTGGGAGCCTGGCAGGGGAGTGACGAGACCTAACCCCAGAGCGAGAAGACTTAGAAACTTTTGCCTCTCCCGGGTGCTACCACCGGGCCAGTCAGCTAGGTGAGAGCCTGAGGGCGGGTGTTGAACATCCTCCGGGCTCAGCCCCAGGGTCATAGCGATATCCATCGAGACTCGGCCGTGCCAGCTAGGTGGGAGCCTGGCAGGGGAGTGACGAGACCTAACCCCAGAGCGAGAAGACTTAGAAACTTTTGCCTCTCCCGGGTGCTACCACCGGGCCAGTCAGCTAGGTGAGAGCCTGAGGGCGGGTGTTGAACATCCTCCGGGCTCAGCCCCAGGGTCATAGCGATGTCCATCGAGACTCGGCCGTGCCAGCTAGGTGGGAGCCTGGCAGGGGAGTGACGAGACCTAACCCCAGAGCGAGAAGACTTAGAAACTTTTGCCTCTCCCGGGTGCTACCACCGGGCCAGTCAGCTAGGTGAGAGCCTGAGGGCGGGTGTTGAACATCCTCCGGGCTCAGCCCCAGGGTCATAGCAATGTCCATCGAGACTCGGCCGTGCCAGCTAGGTGGGAGCCTGGTAGGGGAGTGACGAGACCTAACCCCAGAGCGAGAAGACTTAGAAACTTTTGCCTCTCCCGGGTGCTACCACCGGGCCAGTCAGCTAGGTGAGAGCCTGAGGGCGGGTGTTGAACATCCTCCGGGCTCAGCCCCAGGGTCATAGCGATGTCCATCGAGACTCGGCCGTGCCAGCTAGGTGGGAGCCTGGCAGGGGAGTGACGAGACCTAACCCCAGAGCGAGAAGACTTAGAAACTTTTGCCTCTCCCGGGTGCTACCACCGGGCCAGTCAGCTAGGTGAGAGCCTGAGCGGGTGTTGAACATCCTTCGGGCTCAGCCCCAGGGTCATAGCGATGTCCATCGAGACTCGGCCGTGCCAGCTAGGTGGGAGTCTGGCAGGGGAGTGACGAGACCTAACCCCAGAGCGAGAAGACTTAGAAACTTTTGCCTCTCCCGGGTGCTACCACCGGGCCAGTCAGCTAGGTGAGAGCCTGAGGGCGGGTGTTGAACATCCTCCGGGCTCAGCCCCAGGGTCATAGCGATGTCCATCGAGACTCGGCCGTGCCAGCTAGGTGGGAGCCTGGCAGGGGAGTGACGAGACCTAACCCCAGAGCGAGAAGACTTAGAAACTTTTGCCTCTCCCGGGTTTAAGCTGAGAACCCCTTTACCCTCACTATTTTGACAGAGCATAAAATACGACAATGAGATTTGTTTTCATTCTTAAGGCCAGGATATTTACAACATTTTCAAGGGTAGAAACGTTTCAGATCGTCGCCACTCCAAGTGTGGCTGAGGGTGTCCCCTCTTACATCTTGGAGGCGATACCCCCCCCCCCCCGATTTCAAGACCTCCTGCACAATGTAGGGGCCCTCCCAATTGGGGTGGAGTTTTCCCACGGCGGTTGATCTCCCTGCCGCGTCCACTTTTTTCAAGACAAGGTCCCCCTCCACGAACTGCTTGACACGTACGTGTTTGTCGAAATACTTGGCCATCCTTCGCTTGGCCTCTTCCTGCCTGACGACGGACAAGTCGCGTAGTTCTTCCACCATATCAAGGGAGAGTCGAAGCTCCTCCTCATTCTCTGACCTCCATTCTTCCCTTCCGGCTCCTGCCTCAATGACCCGAGGCGTCTGGACCTCAAATTCGATAGGTAGAACGGCCTCGCAGCCGTGAGAGAGTTTGAAAGGTGTCTCCCCTGTGGCCGTATTGGGGGTGGTCCTCAAGGCCCAGAGGACTGATGGAAGCTGTTCCACCCAACTTCCCCTCAAATTTTCCACTTTCTTTTTTAAGAGGTTCACGATGATTTTGTTGGCCGCTTCCACCTGCCCGTTGCTCCTGGGGTGATGGACAGAAGCAAACCGAAGTTCAATCCCTAGCTGCTCGCAGAAACGAATGAACTCCGTGCTGGCGAACTGAGGTCCGTTGTCCGTGACGATAGCCTGTGGCAGCCCATGCCTGCAGATAATCTCTCCCCAGATAAAGTTCCTGACTACCTGAGAGGTCACCTTGGCTAGAGCCTTCACCTCCATCCACTTGGAAAAATAATCAACCATGACCAACAAAAACCTCATCTGCCCGCTGGCCTGAGGGAAAGGTCCTACGAGGTCCAGCCCCCATATGGCGAAGGGTCATGGTGCCATGATGCTTCTTAACCTCTGAGCCGGCTGGAGCTGGAGCGGGGCATATAGTTGACACTTATGACATTTTTTCGCGAATTCGGCTGCATCCTGACCGAGGGTGGGCCAGAAGTACCCTTGCCTGACGATTCTCCCTTCCAGGGTCCGACTCCCCGAATGACTCCCACATTCACCGGAATGGACTTCCTCCAAAATTTTGTGCACCTCTCTTTCGGCCACGCAACGGGCCAACATCCCTGAGAGGGTCTTGCGGTACAACTGTCCCTCACGCAGGAGGTAGTATGCCGCCTTGTGCTTGAGCCCTCTTCGGTCCATTCCCTCCGGATATTCTCCGGTGGACAAGAAGGTGACGAAGGGGTCCATCCATGAGGGGTGCTGTTCTACTTCCATTAGTTCCCCCTCCTCGATGGAAGGTCGGAAGAGATCCGTGATGGTGCCTCCCATCCGGGGGCCGTGCTTTGCTAGCTGGTCGACTGGCTCGTTTTCCCCTCGCGGCACGTGCTTGATTGAGAAGGTCTGGAAGGTCCCAATGACTCCCCTTACCTTCATCAAATAGAGCTGCAGGGTGGGCTCCCTCGCCTCAAACTCTCCCTTGACCTGGGAAGCCACCACCATGGAGTCGGTGAGGACCTCCACGTCATGCACTCCCAAGTCTCTTGCCAGGCGCAGACCCGCGATTACGGCTTCGTATTCGGCTTGGTTGTTGGTGATAGGAAAGTGCACTACCACAGTCTGCTCGATCTTTATCCCTTGGGGGCTTTCCAAGATGACCCCAATCCCTAAAGAGTGCTTCCCCGAGGCACCGTCCACCCTGACTTTCCAGGGGAGAGGGCGAGCGAGTCTCTCCTCCGCTACCTCGACCACGTACTCCGCCAGGAAGTCAGCCATGGCTTGGGCCTTGATTGAGAGGCGGGGGACGAATGAGATGTCGAACTCGCTCAGCTCCACTGACCATTTGGCTAACCTACCTGAATGCTCTACCCCCTTGAAGATGTTGCGCAGGGGGTGGTCAGTCACTACTCGGATTGAGTGTGCCTGGAAATAAGGCCGAAGCCTCCGGGATGAGATGATTAAGGCGAAGGCCAGTTTTTCCAGGATGGGGTAACGGAGCTCGGCCCTCTTCAATATCCGACTCACATAATAGACGGGGAGTTGCCTCTTCCCTTCTTCCCGAACCAAAACCGAACTCAAGGCATCAGCCCCGACCCCTAGATATAGGAATAAGTCTTCCCCCTCCTTGGGCCCTTGGAGCAGGGGGGCCTGAGTCAGCTGTTTCTTTAAAGCCTGGAATGCCTCCTCGCACTCCGAGGTCCATTCAAACCTTCGACCCCCTCTCAAGGTTTTGAAGAATGAGGAGCACCTCTCCCCGGCCCGGGAGAGGAATCTACTCAACCCTGCCAACTTCCCTGTCAGTTGCTGTACTTCCTTGGTATTTTGTGGCGACCTTAGTTCCAGGATTGCCCTCACCTTATCTGGGTTAGGTTCTACCCCAGCGGGGGTGAGAAGATGCCCTAGGAACTTTCCCCGGCTCGCCCCGAAGACACACTTCAAGGGGTTCAGCCTCATCTTAAACTTGCGGAGAGTGGCGAAAGTCTCTTCCAAGTCCTGGATGTGGGAGTCGACATCCAAGCTCTTGACCATGAGATCATCCACGTACACTTCGAGGTTCCTCCCCTTCTGCTCTCGGAAGACCCTATCCATCATTTTTTGATAGGTAGCCCCTGCATTCTTTAGCCCGAAGGGCATCATTTTGTAACAGTAACATCCGTCTCCCGTGATGAACGAGACGTCTTTGACGTCAGGGGGGTGCATCCTGATTTGGTGATAACCTGAAAAAGCATCCAGAAAACTCATTACAGGGAAACCGACGACTGAGTCAACCAGCGCGTCGATCCGAGGCAAAGGATAACAATCTTTCGGGCATGATTTATTAAGAAGAGAAAAGTCGATACACATCCTCCACCGGCCGTCTCCTTTTTTAACCATTACAACGTTGGAGACCCAGCCGGGGTATTGGATTTCAGATATGAAGCCAGCCTCGAGGAGCTTGGCGACTTCCTCTCTGATTGGCTCGGCGAGCTTGTCCGTGATGGATCTCTTTTTCTGCTGGATGGGGGGAGCCTCCGGGTCCAGGTTGAGGCGGTGGCAGGCCACGTCGGGGTCGATCCCTGGCATCTCCGCGGCGCTCCAGGCGAAGATGTCCACGTTCCTCTGGATGCACTCCAGCATACTGCCTTGAGCTTCCGGGGTCAGGCCTCCGCTGACGCGGACCTTCTCCACCCTGCCTCCAATGGTGAGGACCTCCATCTCCTCCACCTCTTCCGCCGCCTCCAGACGGGACTGTTCCTCCCATTCCTCGATACCTCCCCTTCCGGGGGCGAGGACCTCTTCCTTAGCCTCCTCGATGGCCATGGCCTCGGCCGGCCCCCGAGTCTCTTCCGCGACCTCCTCCCGAGCGCGGCACTCCACCTCCATTTCTTTGTCAGCTTCCTGCTCCTCCTCCTCCAACCTCTGTCCCATCTCCTCGGCCCCCTCCAGCCAAGAGATGGAGTTTACCGCCGAGACGTAGCACTCCCTTGCCTCCTTAGGGTCTCCTCGAACCCGGATCTGGACCCCCTCGACGTTAAGCTTTAGACACTGGTGGAAGGACGAGGGGACGCAGCGGAAGGCGCTGATGAGGGGTCTCCCGAAGATGGCGCTGTAACTGCTAGGGGCGTCCACGATAACAAACTTGCAGTTGCGTGACTGCCCCCCCTAGAGTGACATGGAGTCCCACTCCCCCCTCGACTTCTTTCCTCTCCCCTGAAAAGCCGAACAGAGGCCCGTCCGAGGCTAACACCCTCCTGGCCTCTACCTTCATCGCATCGAACGCCTTCTTGAAGATGACGTTGACCGAACTCCCATTGTCCACAAGGATTCGGGAGACAGTGAAATCCTCGATGGCTGTCTGGATAACCAGCGCATCGCAGAAGGGGTCCTCGTGACCCGGCAAGTCCTCTCTGGAGAAGGTGATTTTATCCTCCGGGGGAGGGGATTGGGATGTGGAGCCAACGCTCCTCCGGTACATAGTGTGGAGGCTTGACTTACGGGAGGCCTCGATCCCGGCCCCCCCCCCCCCCGTGGATCGCTCCGATCCTTCCTCGGGTGCCCACATCAACCCGGTCTTCACACCGATCCCCCTCCTCCCGAGGCCGGATCTCCTCTATCCGAACTTCCTGATGGTCTTGTTGTTGCTGTTCCCTTCTCCCTCTCATCTCGAGGAACTCCGGGCACGTGGATGTGAGGTGCCCCTCTTCCTGATGAAAGTCACAATAGGGCAGGTCCACCCTGACCTCCCTCCTTCTCCTTGGCTGTCCTCTCCTTCTTCCCCTCATGGCAATCGCCATTGCCTCCTCCTGGTCGGGGAGAGGGGGTCTCTGACCCTGCCTACCCCCCTGGGGGTTGTACTGCCCTCGGCCACCCTGGCGGTTATCTCCTCCCTGATAACCTCTTCGTGGTGCCTGGTCTTGCCACTCGGGCCTCCATCCCAAACGGTGGGTCTGCTCCGGACGCACCCACCTGGGTTGCGGCTGCTGCTGCGGCTGCTCCCTTTGCCGAGGTTCAGCCCTCCTCTCCTCCTGAATTCGGCCACCCCTTGGCCTTTCCTCTTCTACGACCCACTTGGCCAACCTTCGCGCAAACTCTGGATGTGCTGCCTCCATTTCGGCCTCCCTGGCCGCCCTCTCCAGAAGTGCCTCAAAAGACACTGGAGGTGACCTCTTTAGTTCCATCGCGAAGAACCCGGATTGGAGACCCAGGGTGAAGGCCACCATCATGGTGTGCCCTGGCATCTCCTGAACTTGGGACAGTTCCTCCTGGAACCTGTCCAGATAGCTTCCCAGGGTCTCTCCCACCCTTTGCTTGATGCGGAACAAAGACTCCGCCTCCCTCTTCCTCTTCTTAGAAGTGGTGAACCTCAGCATGAAACCCCGTCGCAGATCCTCAAAGCAGTAAATGGACCCGGTCGGAAGCTGGTGGAACCACTCTCTCGCCTTTTCTCTGAGGGTGATGGCGAAGAGTCGGCACTTGAAGCCGTCTGACATCTGTCGAATGGAGACCATGTCCTCGAACCACTGGATGTGGTGGACCGGGTCTCCTCTCCCGGAGTAGTAAGTCATCTCCGGCTCGCGAAACCCCTCGGGAACTGGGGCTGAAGAAACAAACTCGCTGAAGGGGCTCCCCCCCTCAGCCGGGCGAGTCGGGAACTCCCTCCCTGCAGTCTCGCCGAAGTGGTACTCGGCGGCCGAGCCGGGGAACAGAACTCGCCCCTGGAACTCGCGCTCGCCCCTCTCGGCGGGTTCCTTCCCTGGTCGCCTGAGCGGTGCGTCGTCGCCGAGTGCGGGAACGGCGACCACCGGGACAGCCGGTGTCGCACTCTCAGCTCGCATGCCGAGGGCGGTCCTGACGAGCCCGAGGATCTCCTCCCTAAGCTCCGCCGGCACGCTCGCCGCTGGGGGTGGGGGAGGGGGTGGCGAGTTGCCCCTGCCTGATCCTTGTCCTTCATCTCCAGTCATCGAGCCTGTAGGAGGTTTTCTCTGCTGACCACTCTCCACGCTCACCGCACCAAAATGTTGAAACCGGAAAACCGGTCTCTTGTGGAGTTCGACCCTTGGGGAAGGGGTGGCCGCGCACTTACTTCACTCCTGCAAGAAAATGACAAAGAAAAGGGAAGAAACAAGGACTAGACCAAGGGCCCGGCGGGGAGGTCCCACCACACACCCGGAAGATCTTAGAGCGCTTCCCCTCCTTAGCCAAATGCCGGGCTAAGGTACCTCAGAAAGCGCTAGTAGGCCGGAGAATTAGTCAGCGTGCCTTCTGAGGTACCCCTTGGGTCCTATTTATAGGAAAAGATGGCCTGCCAATATACAACCTTCACTGTTTTCGAGGACTACAGGCAAACCAAAAGGGGCCACATAGTGAAAGTATGTCATGGCCAAGATGCGAGCTGGACCTGAGGGGGCACTCGCTCGGCAGGAGGCCTGACTCGCCTCGCCTTGGGCCTAGGCGGGCAGGTACTCGGCAGACTTGTGCTCGACTACCGCTGAGCTCGGCTTGACTATTGCCGAGCTCGGGCTCGGCACGACGATCGCCGAGCCCCAACAGAAACCGAACTCGGCACGGGGATCGTCGAGCTTGGCTCGACTATCGTCGAGCCCTGTTCCTGCACCCGAGCTCGGTCTCGGCTTGCCGGGCTTCGTTCGGCCATCGCCGAGCTCGGGCTCGGCATGCTGGGTCCAAATTGGTCTGAGCCGGCCGGTTCAACTCCTGTCGACCACTCGCGGGATACGGGGTTGTACAGTGCCGGTGGCGGTTTCCATCGGTGTGCATCATGGGATCGGCGCGGGGGAGGATCGAGTTTGGTGATCTCGCGTGCGGTCAAACCCGTGATCTCATTAATTTTAGTGGAGATCATGGGGGATATGACTATGTGCACACCCATCACATATAAAATGGGGTTTATTCCCAACAAGAACCAACACACAAATACATTTTTTGTACCATCAGTGCAAATTCCAACCGGCCCGGACCATTTCACTGTAATATCCCCCTTCTCGGGTCCGGGGGAGGTGCAGTGCGTCGGATGCACTGCACGTTGCAGTGCAGTGCATCCGACGGTGGCGCTGTGATCAAAGCGATGCATCGTGATTGGTGCACACTTTGAGATACATGCGCTGAGATGTGCACGCATCTCGGCGCACTGTGATCACAGCGCCTGCGTCGGATTGCACTGCAGCGTGCAGTGCACCTGACGCACTGCACCTCCCCCTTACCCAACAGATAGTTGCATAGGAGTGGGTTGCCAATAACATGAGAATGTTTGGCTTACGGATGCCCTAATAGTTTCTTTTGAAGTGTTCTACTTTGTATTGGTTCACCAAATTAATTGCTGACGTCCGAAATTGCAATATACGCACGACGATGACTCGAGAAATGGTGTGTATGTGTGTGTGTGCGCGCATGTGCGTGTGACCGTCCACAAGTACTACAATTTTAAACTCATATGTTATCTTCGACTCTAAACTTCGATCAAACTCCCTCATTTGCTGCTCTAAGCAATATTTTTCTTTGAAGTTCTTTCAATGGATACGGGGAATATTTCTGTTGTTAAAGTACACGGTGTGATTTTGAAGGAGCTCAGGGAAGAAGAAAATCACAGATCTATAAGAAGAGTGATTAATCAACAAAAACTCACGAATTATTTAAATAACATTTCAATAAAAAGGATGTGGTCGGAAATATGCTAACCAAACTTTCACTTGTCATTGTTGTTGGTGTACAGAGCTGTGTAGAGTTGGGGAGGGCGATAGAACGCTCTTCGTTACAATTATTGGGGGAGAGAGAGATGGGCTCAGAAGGTGATAGCCCACAGCTCGTTGAGTAAAGTCTTTTGTTTGTTGCAATGGAGAGCACGTGTTCTGAAGACTTGTTGGACTTTTTCTTGCGCTCGGAGGCCGGAGCAGAGAATGTTTGCGGTTGACTGATGGGTGTTGAATGTTGAGCTTGTTGTGAACGACGGGTGAGACGGGCGTTGAGCGTTGTGTAGAACCCCGTATTCGCGGGGTAGGGTCCCCCCAGCAGGCGGAGGACTAGCTAGACGTTTTAAAGCTTTTTGAGACGTTTGACACACTTGGTGACCAATTTAGGCTTAACCTGCCTAATATACTAGTAGGGGGGATGGAAAATTTATCTCCCCCCCGGCCCCTTTGAGGGGTCACCCCGGCCAGTGCTCACCTAGTCGCCGAGCCCGCCAGGCCGCCTCTCGCGTCTCGCCTCGCGCCTGGCCGCCTCTCGTCGCTCGCAGGCCGCTTATTCGCCTGACCGCCTCATGCGTCTTGCCTAGCAGCTCTCGCCAGGCCGCCTCTTGCGTCTTGCCTCGCGCCAGCTCGCCATGCCGCCTCTCGCCGCTCGCAGGCCGCCTATTCGCCAAGCCCCCTCTTGCGTCTCGCCTAGCCGCTCTCGCCAGGCCGCCTCTTGCGTCTCGCCTAGATCCAGCTCGCCAGGCCGCCTCTTGCGTCTCGCTAAACCGCTCTCGCCAGGCCGCCTCTTGCGTCTCGCCAGGCCGCCTCTTTCGTCTCGCTAGGCCGCCTCTCGCATCTCGCAGGCCGCCTCTTGCGTCTCGCCTAGCCGCTCTCGCCAGGCCGCCTCTTGAGTCTCGCCTCGCGCCAGCTCGCCATGCCGCCTCTCGCCGCTCGCAGGCCGCCTATTCGCCAGGCCGCCTCTTGCGACTCGCCTAGCCACTCTCGCCAGGCCGCCTCTTGCGTCTCTCCTAAATCCAGCTCGCCAGGCCGACTCTCGCATCTCGTAGGCCGCATATTCATCAGGCCGCCTCTCGCGTCTCGCCTAGCCGTCTTCTCGCCATGTCGCCTTCTCGCTAGGCAGGTCGTCTTGCTTCCTGCTCGCCCGACTTGAGGGACTGCCCCTGGTGGACTGCAATTAGCCACTTGGGATTTGGCTGTTGGCAGACCAACCCGGGAGCATTTCAGTAATTTTAGAGGAGCGGAGGTTTGTTATTTGCGGGTCATTCCCAGAAAACTATAAATAGACATTGAGGGTGCCTTGCGGGGTATTGCTTCTTAGCCACTTAAATCCCTCTGCTTTCTTCCTTCAAGGCACCTAGCTCAAGCATTGGCTAGGGAGGGGGAGACCTCAAAGGTCTTCTAGGTGTGAGGTGGGACCTCCACGCTAGAGCCGAGGGTCTGTTCCTAGCTTTTTGAGTGTTTGGCCTGTGACGTTCTCCTGAGTGTAGTAGGTGTGAGGTCACCCCTTTCTTAGGACCCCGAACTCCACGAGAGAGCAAGTTTTTGGTTTCAACATTTTAGTGCGGTGAGCATGGAGAGTGACCGACACAGAAGATCTTGGGAGAGTGTCATGGCCGGAGATCAGGGAGATAGTGATTATCTCGTCGAGCGCCCCAACCCATCACCCTTCGTAGGAAGGGAGGAATTCATTGCATCCATCCAAGGCATCATGGAGATGCTGCGAAATATTTCTCATCGAGGTAACTGCTCAACTCCCACCCCTCAGGACTTAGCTCCCAGAAGTCTCGACGAGACTGCTCGCCGGAGTCTCGGCGAGCTGCCTCCCAGGGATCTAGGCAAGATGACCACAGTAGGGGGAGAAGGAAGTGCACCAGGGAGAAGGCCCGAAAAGGAAAGGATGGGAGGGGGTCGAGCGATACCTCATCGACCGGGAGTTGTTCCCCAGCCCGGCGAGTGCTAGCCTTCCACGTGAGCTGGTCGCGCGAGTAGAGGTTGCGAGACCACCATTCAGGGGGTCACCCTTCAGCGAGCTGATCATATCAGCTCCCGTTCCCGAGGGGTTCAGAG
Source organism: Platanthera zijinensis (assembly GCA_039513925.1). Lineage (NCBI taxonomy): Eukaryota > Viridiplantae > Streptophyta > Magnoliopsida > Asparagales > Orchidaceae > Platanthera > Platanthera zijinensis. Next base: position 22,273,340 of record CM077087.1, on the reverse strand, counting down.
AGCCTGACATGGCTTACTATACCGGGAAGGATGACCCCGTCCAGCACCTGCATTGGTTTGAGGATGTTGTCTCCATCAAGCCAATGACGGATGTCTTCAAGTGTCGCCTCTTTGCGATCACATTGAAGGACAAGGCAAGGGACTGGTTCCACCAACTCCCACTGAGATCGATCTATGGGTTCGAGGACTTGAGCCGGAGCTTTTAGCTTCGTTTCTCCACCTCCAATAAGAGGAAGAAGAGTCCCGAGTCCATCTTCCTGATAAGGTAGGGGGCCGAGAAGTCACTGGCTCATTACGTTGACAGGTTCCAAGAGGAGATCCTAGATATCTAGGAGATACCGGGGTATACCATCCAGATGGCGTTCACGGTGGGGTTGCGCGAGGGATTCTTCAAGATGAGCCTGACCTGAAAGGCCCCCCTTTCCTTCGAGGAGCTGATGGAAAAAATCAACAGAGGAGATAGCCATGAAGGCGGCCAACCCGGCATTTGTCAAGAAGTTGGCAAGGTTGACAGAGGCAGAGTCAAAGGAGCAAGGTGGCTCGAGGCATCAGGAGGGGAGAAATAGAGAGGAGCAGAGAGCTCAGAGGTTCTAGGGACCTCAGAAAGATCCGGAGCCAGGTTGGAGGAAACAGGGAGGACCCTTTCAGGGTCCAGGAAGAGGTCTCGTCCAAGATGGGGGGAACTTCCATGGAGGCCAGGGAAGGTTCAACTTACAGAGGCAAGTCCCTAGGTAGCTCCTACCCCCACCGCAGCAAGTCTTGGCGATAGGCGGATGGGGAGGAGGCAACAGGAGAGACCGTCGAGCCCGCTGAAGGAGGGGAGGATTAGCATTGCCATACTGTGACTTCCACCAGTTGGAGGATCGTATTACGGCTACCTGCCCCGAGTTCCTGGAAGTGAGGGGAGCGAGAGGCCTCGCCCAGCAGCAGCCGCCGATGCAGGTTGAAGAGGTTCCACCTAGAATGAGGGGATGACATATGTGAGGACCGGGTCGATGTCGAACCCTGAGGTGGTATAGCAGTGATCCACGGTGGAGTAGGGATCAAAGCCACTCGAAATGCAAGCCTCCATGTGATGTACCGACGAAGCGTCGCTTCGACATCCCAGACTATGCCCTAGGAGGAGAAGATCACCTTCTCGGTGAAGTACATGCCAGATCATGAAGATCCGTTCTGCGATGCGCTGGTCATCCAGACGGCCATCGAGGGCTACACCGTCTCCCAAATCATGATTGACAATGGGAGTTCCGTCAACGTCGTCTTCAAGAAGACGTTTGACGAGATGAAGGTAGAACCGAGGAGGGTGTTGGCCTCGGGCGGACCCTTGTTCGGATTTTCAGGGGAGAGGAAGGAGGTAGAAGGTGGAGTAGGACTCCAAGTAAAATTGGGAGGAACTTCAAGGAACTGCCGATTCGTCATTATTGACGCTCCAAGCAGCTACAACGCTATCTTCGGAAGGCCCCTCATCAGCCCCTTCCATTGTGTGTCGTCATCATTCCACCAGTTCCTCAAGTTCAGCTCAGGAGGGATCCAGGTCAGAATCAAAGGAGGCCCCAGGATGGCAAGGCAGTGCTACATCACGGCCATCAACACCATCTCTTGGTTGGCCAAGGCGGAGGAGATGGAGAAGATCATGGAGAGATTGAGAAGGATGGAGGTGTCCGATGAGAAGGAAGCAGATGACAGTCATCATGCCAAGGCCCCCTGAAGAAGCCTTGTCTTGGTGGAGCCTTTTCCTTTTTCTTATCTTGTAACAAGCTCTACCCCTGACCGGCTGAGTCAGGAGATCATGTAACCCAAATTTTTCCCCCGTTTGAGGATGTTGGATTTGGTAAAGTTCAAGTGACATACCTACTTCCCAACCCCCGAGAGGATCTCCTCATTCCAGGCTCTCACTAGCTGGATGGGTCGAATGTGCATCGGGGAGGCCAAGTCCTTTTTGCTCCGAGACGGTCCCGCTGTCCAGGCTCTCACTAGCTGGCAGGGTCGGTCGACCTCTCATGGAGGCCAAGTCCTTTTTGCTCCGAGATGGTCCCGCTGTCCAGGCTTTCACTAGCTAGCAGGGCCGGTCGACCTCTCGTGGAGGCCAAGTCCTTTTTGCTCCGAGACAGTCCCGTTGTCCAGGCTCTCACTAGCTGGCAGGGTCGGTCGACCTCTCGTGGAGGCTAAGTCCTTTTTGCTCTGAGACGGTCCCGCTGTCCAGGCTCTCACTAGCTGGCAGGGCCGGTCGACCTCTCGTGGAGGTCAAGTTCTTTTTTCTCTCAGACGGTCCCGCTGTCCAGGCTCTCACTAGCTGGCAGGGCCGGTCGACCTCTCGTGGAGGCTAAGTCCTTTTTGCTTCGAGACGGTCCCGCTGTCCAGGCTCTCACTACCTGGTAAGGCCGGTCGACCTCTCGGGGGAGGCTAAGTATTTTTTATCAACCGCAAGAGAGAGTTACATTCAGCAAATACGTAGGGTTGGATGTTTCTTTCCGAGCGTGGAACTCGCTCGAAAAGAGCAGGGATTATGTATAACCCTGTATTCGTATGGTAGGGTCCCCCCAGAAGGCGCAGGACTAGCTAGACATTTTTAAGCTTTTTGAGAGATTTGACACTCTGGGTGGCATATTTAGGCTTAATCTGCCTAATATACTAGTAGGGGGTGAAAAACTTATCTCCCCCGGCCCATTTGAGGGGTCGCCCCGGCCAGTGCTCGCCTAGTCGACGAGCCTGCCAGGCCGCCTCTCGTGTCTCGCCTCGCGCCAGCTCTCCAGGCCGCCTCTCGCCGCTCACAGGCCGCCTATTCGCTAGACCGCCTCTTGCGTCTCGCCTAGCCGCTCTCGACAGGCCGCCTCTTGCATCTCGCCTCGCTCCAGCTCGCCAGGCTGCCTCTCGCCGCTCGCAGGCCGCCTCTTGCGTCTCGCCTAGCCTCTCTCTCCAGGCCGCCTCTTGCGTCTCGCCTAGATCCAGGTCGCCAGGCCGCCTCTTGCGTCTCGCCTAACCGCTCTCGCCAGGCCGCCTCTTGTGTCTCGCATAATCGCTCTCGCCAGGCCGCCTCTTGCGTCTCGCCTAACCGCTCTCGCCAGACCGCCTCTTGCGTCTCGCCTAACCTCTCTCGCCAGACCGCCTCTTGCGTCTCACCTAGATCCAGCTCGTCAGGTCGCCTTTTGCGTCTCGCCTAGCCGCTCTTGCCAGGCCGCCTCTTGCATCTCGCCTCGCGCCAGCTCGCCAGGACGCCTCTCGCCTCTCGCAGGCCGCCTCTTGCGTCTCGCCTAGCCGCTCTCGTCAGGCCGCCACTTGCGTCTCGCCTAGTTCCAGCTCGCCAAGCCTCCTCTCGCATCTCACAGGCCGCCACTCGCGTCTCGCCTAGTCGTCTTCTCGCCAGGCCGCCTTCTCGCTCGGCAGCTCGCCTTGCTGCCTGCTCGCCCGGCTTGAGGGACTGCCCCCGGTGGACTGCAATTAGCCGCTTAGAACAGCGGGATTTGGCTGTTGGCAGATTAACTCGGGGGCATTTCAGTAATTTTTGAGGAGCGGAGGTTTGTTATTTGCAGGTCATTCCCAGAAAACTATAGATAGACCCTTGAGGTGCCTTGGGGGGCATTGCTTCTTAGCCACTTAAATCCCTCTGCTTTCTTCCTCCAAGGCACCTAGCTCAAGCATTGACTAGAGAGGGGGAGACCTCAAAGGTCTTCCGGGTGTGAGGTGGGACCTCCGCGCTAGATCTGATGGTCTGTTCCTAGCTTCTTGAGTCTTTGGCATGTGACGTTCTCCTGAGTGTAGTAGGTGTAAGGTCACCTTTTTCTTAGAACCCCGAACTCCACGAGAGACCAAGTTTTTGGTTTCAACACGCTGACTACGGAGTCTGCGGAAGACTTTGCAGGATGGAGAACAGTGGACTTCGAATGATCATCAAGATGCTCGAAGATCTTCGAAAGAGGCGAAGGAGATCTCTGGAGAGCTCGGGTACATAGGAGGAGAAAGCGGGGAGAACATAGGTGGAAATGAAGAAGAGAATGTGTTCCTATTTATGGGCCCCAGAAGTGGTTGTTGTGGTAATGTGGCTATCCGCAAACAATTACCACCCAAAAAATGATTTACAGACCAAATTAATATAGTTCGAGATTCGTATTTTTATAATATTTTACTATCCCAAAATAATATAATTTTGGCTATGTGCACCCACCCATAATGTGTAGTTACGTTAGTGATTACGTGGGTGGTTACTCACACATCAGAAGATGAAGATCGCGTGGGGACGATCAGACAACGGGGAAAGGGTCGACCGGCGTGGTAGACGGTGATAAGACCCCGGCGGCCGGAGGCCCCCAGGGGAGAAAGGGTCGGCGGGGGATCGGTCGCGGCCGTGAGCGGGGCCGGCTGCTGCCCCCACGGCAGCGGGCGGGGGCCGTCCGCGGCCGCGGGCAGAGGGCCGACCCTGGCCCCCGCGGAGAGCTGAAGCGGCCCCCGCGACAGCCTCCGAAGGGCCGTGCGGCCCCCGCGGCAACCACCAGTGGGTCGGTGCAGCCCTCGTGGCAGCCTGCGGTCACAGCCCTCTCGGCCGCGAGCGGAATCGTGATCGCAAAGTTGTTCGTCCGGGGATCACACTGCCTCTCCCGCGCGGGGCGCAGGTGGTTTCGCGTGCGAGCAGCCCTGCGAGGGGGATTGTGTCTTCCTGCGTGTGGAGGCGCGCGCGCGGCCTTGCGGGCGCGCGGCAGTGCGAGGTGGCGTGGTCGTGCACATTCGCGTGTTCGCTCCGACGATGATTGTGGTCACGGTGCTAGTGGGGTTGACCTTGATCAACCCCGCTCTCCATCAAATGAGACATGTGTGTTTTCTATCCCCAGCGTTCATTTCTCATGATATTACGGGGACCCTATCTAACTTGTTACCGAGAGTGTTTAATCAACGCCCTTTACCAGCTATTGTAAATAACTTTTATCTGAAAATATGTTGTAAATCTATATATGTATGTACTTGTGAAACTATACATGTGCCTCAGCCTCAATGTGTGTTCTCCATCTATTAGATTTAATATATGATAATATCAAATCTCTCTCGCAGTACATTTTCAAGGAAGATATTTTGTTCATAAATGTTATGAAATGTGAATTTCCCGAAAGATAAATGTGATGCTTTGTAATATTTATGAGTGGTATTTATAATTTTAATAATAAGATGGGTGCAACCACTAATTATGCTAACTTTTGAGGGAAAGTTTTGATAAATATATCTTATAATAACATCTAAATTTTCTAAGATGTTTGATTTTTTTCTCTTTATTCAGTTTGACTCTCGTAAAAATATTTACTTTTTAACCCGAAAGATAATCCTAGGCTTAGACCTAGGCAACTCGATATTACTTTTTAACCGCAACAATATTTTACTTGACAGAGCTCATCAAATTCATGAATCGTCTTAGCATTCGCAAAATTCAAAAGTAAGTCAATATTCATAGTATTAAATATTAATATGATTTTTGATGTGGGTATCTGTAATTTATAAAAAATTTAGGCTGCAAATAGCTGAAATTTTTTAGGATTCAACTAATTTAGTGGGAATCACGATGGTTAAGTAGGGTTGATCAAAATCAACCCCACTAATCCCATGATGAGAACAGCTCCAACCCCACTACAAGGAGCCTTGAGCCAACCCGCAACAAATTTTACAAAAGAATATCAAAACTGCAACAACGCTTAATTATTCTAATTAGCAAAATCATAAAACATTATAACAAAAATGTTAAGATTCAAAATGAAAATTTTAAGTAGATTAAACGTAAAAACAAATTAAATTTGAAACAAAAAAATAGAAAATTCATAGAGGCATAGTAAATTAGTAATTGATTGAAAACCAAAAGATAAAAGATTGGAAATGAATAAACTAATTGATTATGCTTCGCAAAACACCTAATTTTTTCGTCTAGAACCAGATGGAACCGGGACCAATGAGAAGTCACGAATGTGTGGTTCCCATGCAAAAGTGCGTGTCAGACACCAAATATGCATGGGCTCTACGTGTAATTCTAAGCTTCTCATTGGTCCCAGACGGAAAATTTTGAAAACGAGTTCCGGGCGGAAAAATTCCTCCTGCAAAACCCCCCGGCCTTCAAATCCATGATTAGACGAACTCAATATGACTTAAGAAAAGTTACATAGGATGAAGGAAACATGGGCAAAACAGCACAAATTAAAGTGGCTAAGGTTCAAAAAAAAAATGAGAAGACAAATAAGATGGGTTTAAGAATGAACCCCACTTGCAAAATTGACGACAAGGGCAGGATATATAACTGCAATGGATGAGAAAATAAGGAGACACAAACAGGGCAAAGATAAAAGAGGCACCAATAAATATATAATTTTAATATGATATAATAAAATTTTAATTTTCAAGCAACATTTTAATATTATTATAATTAAGACATAATGGGACTGGTTGATGGAACAAATTACCTTGGCCACTAACAAAAGTTGAAATAAATAAAAAAATTCAAGAATTGGATTCTTGAAACACCAATTAAACTTCTATGGACACTTTGTATACAGAAAACTAATCATGAAGTAATTAAAATGAGCCTAATTCTTAAAATATTTTTCAAAAAACATATTTGATAGAAAATATACAAATGAGTTTTTCTTATGAACCTCCCTTTCTAAATGTTTGAAATGAATTTTAGGCTTAAGAGCTTAAAATTTATCTTCATTTTAATTAAATATTTTATGGTAAAAGGACATACAAAATTAATGTATGATGAGTTTAAACATTAGTGTGTGTATTTACACACACGCGAGTGCAACGACATAGTCCTTCGGGCCTATTTGAGTGCAATGACACGGACCTCCGGTCCTACTTGAGTACAACGGCATGGGTCTCCGACCCTGCTTGAGTGCAACGACACGAGACTTCCGCCTCATGTCAGTGTAACGGCACAGGCATCCGGCCCATTGTTATACTCATGCTATTTGGAGATCATCCATATATTTTTAATATAGTATAAATATATATATATATATATATATATATATATATATATATATATATATATATATATATATATATATATATATATATATATATATATATTCATATATGTTTACATTTATATTTACAAAATTAAATGAGAAAAAGTTTGTGAAATATTCAAAATTTTTCAAAGTCTTATTATTTTAATTTAATTACTTAACATATTATAATTAATTTAAAATATATAAAATGCAATGCTCATTCAAGTAATTACACAATTTATCAAATTGAAAGTAACGATGAAAATTCATAAAAAAATAATAATTGAAGTGTATAACTCTTATGCCTACTAACTACCAGGGGCGGATCCAGAGGGGGGCCCGAGGGACACTGGCACCCTCATTATTTTTCAAAATGATTAGTGTATTTGAATTCTTCTCGTCGAGACAATGAATTTTGACTACTTATACGTCAAAAAAACGGTGGCCAGATGAGAGATACAACTCCAATAAGATTGAAACGTTCAAATTTTTTTGAAGAAAGTTGATGTCTGACCCCTCATATTAACATTTTTAGAACACAGTGACACATTCAAAAAAAATTATATGCATCCTCATTATCGATTTGTGCACCCCCTTTATTAATTTTTTGAATCCGCTACTGCTGACTACTACAGTAAGCTCTCATTTGACATGTTAGCAATCTTTTTTAGAATTCAAATATTTTTGAGATGTTATCATTAAACCTATCAACTTTATTAAAGTTAATTTTACATGGACAATGATATATGCATCAAGATGAAGATTTTTAAAAATCAAAATCAAAATGCGGTGCTTAACTAGTTTTTACATTAATTAATTAATTGTGTTTATTTTAAACCGTATTAATTAATAGTGTCATGCCTAATGCAATATATATATATACACACACACACATACAAGTGACAGGCACGGGCCTTCGGCCCTGGGGCATTCGGCGGGGGTGCGACAATCGGCGGGGTGCGACATTCGGCGGGGTGCGACATTCGCTGGGATGCGACATTCGCCGGCGGTGCGACATTTGTCGTGGGGACGACATTTGTCGTGGGCGGCGACATTTGTCGTGAGCAGCGACATTTGTCGTGGGCGGCGACATTTGTCGTGGACAGTACCCGCCCCTATGACCTCGCGCGACAGTACCCGCCCGCTCCCGGCGGGCTCTGCCCGCTCCAGCAACATATACATATGGGTACTCAAAATGACCGTAAAAAAATATAAATCAAGAATACAATTTTTATTTTGTAAAACAAATTATATTTTTATGCTAAAACATTAATTTTTCTCTTGTCATTCCTTGCTAGAGACAATAGATTTAGGATATCTAGTGTTTTTATTTTTTGTATTTTAATATTGTAAAGTTGTGTAATTAACTAAAACGATATTGTCTTTATAATATCCTAAATATAAAGTTTGGTTAATTGTGTAATTATGAATACAACTATAAGGGCAATATAGGAACATCAGACAATGTTTCACCAAAGAGTGTTTTCGTATATTAGTGTGTCTATAAGGGCAATATAGGAACATCAGACAATGTTTCACCAAAGAGTAGTTTTCGCATATTTGTGTGTGTGTGTGTGTGTGTGTGTGTGTGTGCTAATAATAAAAGGCAACTCTTTGTTCCTACAGAGCCCGTTGTCCGTTACATTTGGTATTCCGGAATTACCCTCCCACCCCGCATGTTCGATCGTCGACGTTTAAAAAAAAATTGGGGACGGCCGCTGCTGCTGGCGGAGCAGGCAGCGGCCTGACCGGACATCACCAACGGGGTCGCCGGATGCGGGCGACCCCGGCGGGTTTAGGCCGAAGGCGGGCAGGGCCACCGCCAGCGATGGCCCTGACCGTGAGCCCCAGTTTTAGGGCTCACAGCCAGGGCCACCGCCAGCGGGATGGCGGTGGCCCTGTCTGTTCGCCGCTGGAGAACCCCCGACGAGTTCATCGGGCCCCGGCGAACACGTCGGTGGTCTCCGACCAAGACGCGGACGGCTCCTTCCCTAATCCCGACGATAAGTAATCCCAACTATTCCATCGCTACAGTATCCCGGCGCCTCCTTTTATTAGTCTCACATCGTTGAAATCAGGTTTTGTTTGATGTATAAATAATATCTTCAAGGCTGGTATTTCGAATTACAGATATCAAATGAGCTAAAGTGGGCTCTGTCTTGAGTGCTTGCTTTGCGCGATGCTGCAATGTGGGCTAGGCTAGCCTCATGTACTATATGTTGGGCTTGAAGTTGCCTGCCGCTCGGCCAGCGTGCAGGTTGTCGTTGCCCATGCTATATTGGAATACGGGTCAGCTGGTTGCTCGGGGCCTGCTCCTCAGCCCGCAGGCTGATCGTTTTTTTTTTCAATTGTTTGATAAGTGTTTTTAATAAGCTTTTCAAACAATATATAATGCATATAATATAATGCATACATAAATAGCTATGCATATATCTATATGCACACACATCAGTATACATACATATTATATATACGAGCATATACGCACAAGCTACATCCGTGCTCGGGCTACCGCCGCTTCAGGCATCGAAGGCCGGGAGCATCGAGCACGGGCGTAACCCATGTGAAAATGCTTGTGTGCGAAAATGCTTGTGCGTGTGTGCGTGTGTCTCTATATTCAATGTTATGGTAGGTAGACTGAATCACTATAGCTAAAAATAACAGAGAATTTTGGGGGCCAAAAAAGTAGAGTAGATAAATCTTCCAAACATGTACATCAAAACAGATGACCCATACAAGGGCTTGGAAGTGGCTTTCACCTTTCCTCTTTTTTTTATATTGAATAAATAATAATAATATCAAGGCATTAAAAAGAGAATGGTACACTTCTGGATCATAAAAAGATTGCATCCATTAAAACAATACCAGGCTAATTTAACAAATTACAACTCTAACATTTTGCATTTTTCTAAGGCTCCATTTGGCACTTTGGTGGTGGTCATGAACATGAGAATTAACATTTGTTCAAACAGATGATGTTTGTTCAAACAGATGATGTTTGTTAGGTGATCCTTAACACCTCCATAATTTGGCAATCATGAGCATATACATTAGTAATGCAATATAACTCGCATCACTATAAGATTGTAATCACACATTTGTTTAGTTTGTGCAACAAAAGATGTCAGACATAATAATGTGTACAAATACTGCATGTATTGCATAATTACAGATTGTACCCCTCTACCCTTTGAAATTACAAAAAAAAAACTCAAAAGATAGCATAATTATATTTTTGCGCATGCATATTATAAAATGCAAGCTCATATGTAAAGTTTATAATTTCAAAAGATAGAGCAGCATAACCTAAAATTTTACACACTCTCAAGAGAGGTCATGGGAACAACCTCTGAAATATACATAATTACCTAAATTTCTCCTCAAAGTTAGCATAATTATAGGTTGCACTATTCTTACTTCTGAAATTACATAAGTTTACATTTCATAACATCCATGCACAAAAATACCGCTCCGAGAAATTTTTAGGGGTCTTATTGTGTATGAATGTTAAGAAATGTTACTCTTATATAAGCTTTTAAAATTTTAAAAAGGGGAGCAAGTGGGGTGCAATCTGTAATTTAGCAAACTTAGAGATGAGGTCCCAATAAATAGCCTTAAAGTTTATCATTTTCCACAGCAAATGTTAAAAATATGAAGTATTCAGTCATATAAAATCTACATAGCTACATGTTCTGAACTATTTCCGCAGCAAAAACAAGAACTAGCACTTGATAATTGACAACAAAGTGTCTTCTAAAACAAAATTAACGTGCAGGTGAATACTAGCGGGAATGGTACACTAAATTCTATACAAACCAGGCCAAATAATTGGTGATAAATTAACAGAATGTCATGCTTTTTACCTCGTTTCCTGTGTTTCTCTCAATTGCAACCAAAAATTACTTGTCCTGTTGATGTTGAGGGCCTCCCCAATCTGATCTTTCTCTCCCAATGGAAGATGGGAACAGAAAATCCAAATAGAAAAGCATCTGTTCTCCAATTTCAGAGATGATTGACATCGTGAGAATGGCTTGGCACGTCATTTTGACTATCGAGTGGCATGTACTGCGCCATAATAGCTCTGATCTCTGAATCCATATATGACTGCAACATAACACAATGTATGAGAAAATGATTTCAAAACACTCCATCTAGAAATCAGCCAGAATTCATTTCATTTGTGCACCGCATGCCGCATCATCCAATTGCAGGCAACCGATTGAAAAAAATGCAAACAAAGAACATGCAGCACATGTAAAAGTTAAAACAAAGAACAAAAAAGCACTATACTAATCAAGCTGGGACATGTTCGAAACAACAATGAAGGGATGTTGGAAACCAAAGAGAGTCTTAGAAGGATAGGACAAGTTGCCTGCGGACTGTTGCATCCCTAAAAAAAGTCGAGGGTCGATGCTTGTTTGAATTTGGAGTGTTTGGTTGAACTCAGGATAACATGTTTTAACAAAAGACTTGATACGGGCGGACGACTGCATATCAAGAACACTAGCAAACACTTATAATATGCTAAGAGTGCAAGAAAATACAATTAACGAGACATGCGCATTACCAACTCTAGAGGGTAGGGTCCCTCTAAGAGTCACCACAAGACTAACTCCCAAGAAAAGAAAACTTCTCACACTAAGAGCGCCTTATAAAGATAGAGTCTCTGCAACAAGACAAGTGACGCAGGACGGTCCTATATATGACGAGGATGATGTAAGTGATCACTACGTGCAACAACATGAATCCGACGATTTTAACTTGCAATAATAATTTGCTTTATAAATCAACATGAAATACGCCACAATAGTTAAAGCTCCCGAATATGGAGACACGGGAAGTCGCATGACGGCATGAGTGTCAGGAAATCAAATCACTAAATTGATGTGAAAATACAAAGACTTAAATAACTAAATCCAAAGCCTATAATAATCTTAAACTCGCACAATACTGAAGCGGGGGGCGGGGGGTAAGCTGGAGGTGTGTTTGGAGAGTCGTGGAGTGACCGGGAGAGCCACCTGAGGCTAAACTTTAGGTTCCAGTAGAGCTGCAATCGGCTGCCTGCGGCTGGATATCATATGCCAGCTGCTGAGAGGGCTCGGCAGGGAGCTCCAAGATGTAGGGGCTTGCTATAAAGCACGTACGGGGAGTTCCTACTGTAGAAAGTGGTTGGTTGGGTCTTGGGAGGGGATCAAATGTGGGTTTCAGGAATAGTGAGGACGGGTCGATTTTTGGGAGGGGAGGAAATTTTGTGGTTCGGCATGAGAAATTTGGGGAGAGGTTACAAGGGCTGGTTGTTATGGAGTGAGTGGGGAGGAGGTGTAGGCTATATTTTAGGAATAGATCTTACAATTTGGGAGGTGGGAAAGTGGGTTAGTGGAGGAAGTTGGAAGGTAGTTATGGGGTGGTTGTGGGGTAGTGGGGAGGTGATGGCTGTCAGAGGTGACCGTCGGAGGTGGCTTTCGGCGAGGGTGGCCGGAGATGGTGGTGACCGAAGGTAAACTTCCGGCAATCGTCGAAAAACTTAAAATTGGAGAAAATGTTTAGGGGATGGCGAAAGATCACCGGAGGACGATTCCGGTGATCACCGGAGACTGTGTTTGGGAATTAAGTGTAAGGGTTGTTGGAGAAGTGGATCCACGGCAAGGAGAGGGAGGGGCTGTGGACTGCTGTTGGTGGGCGAATGGGAGGAGGAAATGGGGCTGCGGTAGGTGGGTGAATGGGAGGAAATGGAGCTGTAGTAGGTGGGTGAATGGGAGGAGGAAATGGGGCTGCTGTAGACGGCCAAGGAAGTTGGGAAGGGGAGAGAGACTCACGGTAAGGAGGGATGGAAGGGGGACAAGTCTTCACCCCACGGTTCGACTTCGGCACCGAAATGACCAAAGATTAGGCTTCTATACTCAAATCATCAATACCCTTAAATGAGAGCCCTTGCCCTCAATATATACACTAGGGGACCATCATGGACAGTCATGATGCTCCGATCATGACGACCCTTAAAATATATGAAAATAAAATCACAATAAATACAAAAAATAACAAAAATTCTCAGATCGCCGATCCTCATAAAATGGATGAATCTGATCATCGTGTAGGTCGATGTGTGTCGCGGTCCCCATCAACAAGCAGACTAAGGAATTAATACAATATTATCATAAAGGTAAACACGTCATTAAGAGACTCTCACGAGGTGAGGCCGATCCTCTAAGAGCACGTGTTCCTGTTTGTAAGTGTGTATGTGTGTCAACACACCCGCCCTGAAAAGCAACCATATCCCCAAGGTCGAGCAAGGGGGAGCCATCTGTTGTCATGGTATAAACACGTCAGTTGGGCCACGGGCTCAGTCGGAGTCGTGAAGAGTAAGAAAGAGGCAAATTTGTCAGGGTCTATTACAATTGTAGCCGCAACAATAATTTCTCTAAAAATGATGAAGTGTTGCCATAATGAATGCGGTGAGGACGCCTGGACCAAAAAGTACTCAATATCTAAACTTAAAAATGAGACATGTGTGAAGGTGGAATCAACTATGGTAATTGATAAGGACTCTAAGGAGGAATTAATGGGGTCCATAAGTGCACGGCTGGGGAAATATGCGAGTGTGAAGGTGCTGGTTAGGAGAATATCGAGCGAGAAATATTTTGGATTGTAGCGGCAGTGGGCGTGCGTTTGTGACTTTGGTCCCTTTGGGGGTAAAATTAGTAAGGTGTTGTGGCAGTGGAGTTCACAGTGGGGCGAAATAAATTAAGCGGCCCGTGTACTGGAAGGAGGGAGTGTGATAGTTGGTGGGGCAGTAGGTTGTTGGCGTAGAGTGCGAAAGGAGATGGGGATGAGACGGGACAAGAAAGAGTTGTTGCAGGGAAAAGGTGAAATCTGCGGCGGTGGTTACCAGTAAAACAAAGAGGCATGAATACATGTCGATTGATGGGGACAAGGAACAAACGTGTGAAAGCTATGGAGGAGATTGACAATAAAAGAAGGGAGCCGTGAATACTGGGGACAGAGGGGGAGATGGCGCTCACAGACACCGGGACGAGGTTGTCGCTGGACTGTTGTCAATTGAGTGCACGTCCCTGTCTGTCAATGCGTATACGTATCGAGACTTTTCAAATTACATATTTTTGTCTAGTTTCATGATAGAGACCTAGTTCGTCTTGAGATTTGGCTTGGGTTCTCTTGGGATTTTGGTTAATTTAGATATTTTTATTATCCTTTTCACATGAACTGCCTAAATGTTACTATGAACACGTGATTACATTTCCCACACCTTCCAAAGTCGAAAGTCAAAAAACGGTTCTCGCTTCAATGCTTATGCTCCATTTGGCACGACGGTGGAGGTCGTGAACACGGTGGTTATGAACCGTCGTACGTGAACGCTCGACCTTACCTAAGGAACTTCATCCACTTTTATGTTCAAAACTAGTTTTCTTTTCTTGATGGCGGTTATAACCATTGTCATGTCAAACATACATTCTATCGTAATGGCACTTTTGTCCAAACTCACCGGAGCAAAAACGCAGCGCCAAATGGAGCCTTAGTGATGCAGAATAAGGCAAAGCAGGCATGTAGAAGATGGTGATAAATCAACAACTAACCTAGCACTAATTCAGTGCGCGGTGCGCCTATACTCCCATTCAGAATGTTTGAATTTAGCACAGAATAAACCATGCAGGTATTATGATAGAGATAAGCAAAACAATAAATTGATATTCACTAAAGCAATTGGGCTAGAAGAATGGAGGAGAAATGGGTGACCAGGAGAAGGAATAGGGGCGGTAAGGTCACGGAAGGCAAGATGAGTGGGTATCGGCGAAGGAAAGGGACAGCTAGAGAATTTGGATGGTTGTAGGAGAGGGAGGTGGGGGCAGCCTTGGTTGTGAAACTGGTGTGGGGGCTAAGCGAGATGACCGAATAGATTTCAATAGAAAGAGTTTCTCAAACTATTTGCCAGGCTAGTACCGAATAATTTTCAGTAGAAAGGTTTCTCAAACTATTTGCTAATTCCACGATCCCACATAGCAAGCTAGTCGTAGAAATCTAGAGCAAGTTCAAATGAAATTAAGGGTCCAAAAGGGATGATGAATGATGCGCAGAACTAAAAGAAAGTGCAACTCCAGAAACTATTAAAAATATATATAGATATCATAAAAATGTTCTGAACACATCAGCTAACTCTAATCATCCAGATGTTAATTTTATAACTGTCTGTGGCGAAAATATACCCTAAGCAAATATTGTTAATATTTGGCTGGTTAACTAGGCAACACTTCACTAAAATATTATCCACGTGGGAAGCCTCAATAAGATGCCTAGGAATTAGTAAAGTGCATGGATTACATTTTATAACATTGCACCAATTCTTCCTCTATACCTACTTCCGAACATACTCATGTGCCACCCCTGCCCAGTACTTTCCTATATGAAGAGATCAACCGAGTAATACAAAAAATTATAAACTAGGTCATCTTAATACAAATCATCCAATGTTTTCTAAGCTAGAGGAACCAATCCCTTTTCTCTTATCTCCTTAGTAAAAACATGTAGATATAATTACCGCGCACCAATTAAATCAAAACTACCAATACTACTAGTTTTAGAAGACTTTGTTAGTGGTGGCCTGGTGGGATACCCAACTACTTGTAAGTATTGTGTAACAGACCTCGAGTGACTGGTCGAGTTATTGTTATCTTTTAATGTTTTTTATTATTATCGTTTTATAAATGTGAAGTCAGTAAAATGTTATTAGTTAAGAGTTAGTCATTATGGTTCTTGTAACCTATTCATAGGCATGTAATGTTTGTTGTTTTGAATGAGATTGTAATAGATCTCTCTCTCTCTCGAGCATACCCCGCATAGGCAAACGCAGTTCCGGCACCATAGTATCCATCGCCTCCGTCTTCTCCACCTCCTGTCATCCTCCAGAGAGCCCATAACAACTTGGTATCAGAGACTTCGGTTCTCCCCACTTCAAAAGAGACCGAAATCATAGCATTAGCTCTCCGTGTCGTAATCCTCTCACGCATCGTCTTCCCCGACAACCCACTCCGCCTTCAACCTCTCAGTTTCAACCTTCATTCCACCCAGTCGGCAGTCACAGTTCCAACCTCCGGTCTGTGGCACTCCATCTCCGTTGGCAGTCATTCCTGTAGCAACAGCCGCATCTTCATCATCAACAGGATCTGACGGGTTGAATTCGCACAACCAACGTTTTCCCAGTGATCAACCCCAACCAGCAAGATCGACGGATCGCACCCCCTTCCTCATCATCCGCAGCAAAAGCGTCGCAATAATCCATCACAGTACAGACGAATCGAAGCTCCTCCGTGAAGCCGAATTGGATAAAATTTTACTTCGCTACCAGTGCCCCTTCCTCACCATGAGCCGCATGCAGAGGAGCAACCCACGCCTTCAACACCTTGAATTGCTCACACGCCTCAGCACTGTTTCTAGCCCTGCACAACTTTTCCGCCAGAAAATGCCTTGTGCCTTTGCAAATGAGCTACTAACAAGCTCTCTTTTGACTCGTGCTCCCCTCTTTTTGAGTCACAGCACCCTATTAAATTAATGAAATCAATTACTTGAATTAATTATTAAATCATTATTTTATATATATATACATTATATATACTAATTAATTACCTTCATTGGT
The DNA here is from genome assembly GCA_039513925.1 of Platanthera zijinensis. NCBI lineage: Eukaryota > Viridiplantae > Streptophyta > Magnoliopsida > Asparagales > Orchidaceae > Platanthera > Platanthera zijinensis. Next base: position 22,256,714 of record CM077087.1, on the reverse strand, counting down.
AATTAATTATAATTTTCTCTTAACAAATGACATTTGAGACGCCCAACAAAATGATTCGAGGTCACTAGGATCGCTCACGAGTTGAAACTTTTCACCGACACCATTATCGTCCTACTCGACGATATGATAGCTGCACGCAAAAGTAAACAACCACTCGGCGCTCCTATCCGACCAGGTGCAAGTTGTTTCTATTCCACCAAGTCCAATAATCCTCCAACAACCATCAAATATAGTTGTTCTCATTCAAAAATACACCCCGCTGCCATACATGATACATCAATTGTGCAATGATCGTCAATGACACTCCTCTTACTCACAAGAAAATTGATATGGTTCTGAGTAGTCATCGGGCATCTGTGGATTATTCTCCACCACTGCTTCAATCATTTAAAGATCATGTTGTGGTCTCCTCTTCGATCATATAGCCACACGCTACGACCCACGGAAAACATCACCATCATTCGCGACATTGGTGAGCATGATGAAGGCTTGTCGCTATTTGTAGCCCCTGCAACAGTGATGCACTACAAGGAGTTGTTTTGACACGAATAAAGGAACCAAATGATCAAATTGGTCAAGCTTAAGGACAAGCTCGATTTGGAGGCTGGGTTAGATGTTATGGGCCACGGGTGATAGACCTAGTTATTGTTATTTTTAAGGTCTTTTATTATTATCGTTTTATTAATGTCAGGTCATTAAGATGTTATTAGTTAAGAGTTAGTCATTGGGGTTTTGTAGCCTATTTAAAGGCATGTGTTGTTTGTGTAAATGTATGAAAGAAGTTAAATCTATTTCTCTCGTCTTGAATGAGTTTGTGATAGCTATCTCTCTCCGAGCACACCCAGCTTAGCCAGCCGCCGTTTTGGTTCCATAATATCATCCGCCTCCTCCGACTCTGGCTATCCTCCGGTGAGCCCGTGACACATTGTCTGGGGCAAAGAAGGTAGCAGTAAGAATACAATGGAGCATTTCCATGTGAGCTTAAGCATGGTGTGATTGGGAAGAAAGAGCTACCAAATCTCACAAGAAAATAGGAACTCAAATATTGCTTGTTTCCATAAATCCTTCTAAGAATCCTTCAAGTGTACATAAACAGCATAAGAGTCTTCCAATTCCAAAGAGAAAGCAATGTCCTCGTGGGAAGTTTTCTACACAATGAAAAAATTATTCCTCTCCCAAGTGTTCAACAATTTCAGTGAGCGATAAGCGCTTGATATTAGCGGGTTGTACTCCCTCAATCTCAATAGATCTATTAGATTGCGCAATGGTGAAGTAATCGCCATGATGCATGAGTGTTCAGCGCTCACAAGTCCTAGTCAAACTCGCACCAACAATTAGGTTTGGTGGATTCTCATACTCAACGTCGAGTTGCAACCATCATTGTTCTGGGTGTACTAAAGTAGTGAGAGCAAGGAGAACTTGAAATCCTTTTGAATAACCTTCCAAACATCCCTTCTATAGTAACGAGATAAATCTACCAAGACGGTTGCTACTTGCTACGCAAAGACCTGAAGCATGTCGCAAAAGATTTTGAACTCTTCCCAAGTCATCCATGGTTTCACCATCTGTAAATGAACCAACTAAAGTAGGGATGTGCCCAAAAGGTGGAAGGAGGCAATGTTGATTCATTCCATCATTGGTGTTTGTGGATTGTCAAAACATTGCTCGCACCTAGCTATACATAATAATAGGTCATCCTTGTAATCATAAGTTGAAAATTCCAATTTGAAATAATGAGGAACGACATTTGCTCTGTTCTAGGTATCAGTCGACGTATTAGACCATGCGAGGGCAATGGAGGGCCCTGGCTGCTGCTAGCTTGTTCATGTGACAAAACATTGATGATTTAAAGGTCCAGAGGTGAGACTATCAATCATGGTGGAGAATGTCATGAGAGACTAGCTATACATAATAATAGGTCATCCTTGTAATCATAAGTTGAAAATTCCAATTTGAAATAATGAGGAACGACATTTGCTCTGTTCTAGGTATCAGTCGACGTATTAGACCATGCGAGGGCAATGGAGGGCCCTGGCTGCTGCTAGCTTGTTCATGTGACAAAACATTGATGATTTAAAGGTTCAGAGGTGAGACTATCAATCATGGTGGAGAATGTCATGAGAGACGCCTAACGTTGCATTGCAGCCTCTTGATGTCACACTCCAACAGCTATTTGAGCCGCCAAGAATGTCCCCATCATACCCATGAATTGTCTCATTTGATCATTGAAATTTCCTAGTGTAGAGAAACATGGTAGACCACTCCAAAAGAAGACCGAATCACGAGGCATAGTGTCTTAGATGAGGAAGAAGAGGTCAGTTTTTTCGTGCCTCCACAATAACTACGATGGGTACCTATGTCAATTTGGGAAAGGTATTCACGTTGATAAGCATTGCTTAAGGTCCGATGGATGCAGGAACAGTCGTAGATCAACGCCAGAGTTGGGGGGTCAGTCTCCAATTGTTGGAGGATCGTCTAATGTTGGAGAATCATCAATCTCTGGAGAGTATCAATTGTCGATACATGAAGAGCACGTGTTGGAGAATCATTGATCATTGGAAAAGGACCGGTCGTCAATTGTTGGAGGACACGTGTTGAAGAATTGTTAATTGCTAGAAAATTGCTAATAGATGGAGGATAAGTTATTGATCGTTGGACGGCACAACTGAGAAATGTGTGAGGAAAGCACGACTTGAGTCGTCGAATGCATGAATGGGAAGAAGCACCACTAGAAGGATTGAAGATCGTCGTAGAGAAGGAAAGGCAAAATGGATTGAAGAAAATTGAGGATGATGTAATCGTCGAGCGAGGTAGTGTCAACAACAGGTAAAAATTGACTGAGAAGGTGTTTGTTGCTTTTGGGCTGGACTGATTGCTGAGAAGAACGACTTAGATAAATCGCTATGGGGAAACACAAAAGGAGGACATGGACAAAAAATATGAAAGACATTGATACCAAGTTGTTACGAGTTGGGTCTGTAACACGACGAAGGCTTTGCTGACAATGGAGATTGTAGCGGTGAGAATATAACATAATCATAATGTAACTGCATTAGCAGAGTGTGCTCGGGAGAAGAAAGCTATCAAAATCTCATAAGGAAATAGGAACTCAAATATTGTTCCTTACCATCCATCCTTCAAGAGCACTTAAATAGACATACAAGACACAAATCTCAACCACATGACTTTTATTAATTGATTGAACTCTCAACTAACATATTAATGACTTGCATTAAATGACTCAACTCTCAACTAATAACTCATTAATGACAGATTAACACTCATAATTAAAAATACCTAATTGATAATCAAGTACGAAATCTGATAACACTTGACACAAATTTCACTTCACTTAAATCAATAAATGCACTGTCAATATATTGGGGCACATTGTCTCTTACTCTCTTCCCACGCCTAGACAAGAATCATGCAACATCACCAAGCCTTTACAAAAATGTCAAGACAAGCTCAACACTCAAATATATTTTGGAGGCTGGAGCTTGGTAAAATTTTAGAACGATTTCTTGAGTATGCTGGGGTAGCGTCGCTTAGCATGATCTCGTCAAGAGGTTAAAATTTTGTTTTGATTGATTTGTTGATAGAAAGAGACTTATATATCCTTTGCAACAGGGACTATTAATCATTCACAACAGAAATAAGAAGGGGCTTATGTTTCCTCACGCGGCTTTCGCTTGTGCCATTTTCGAAGTTAAAAAGTATCACAGTTAAGAACTTACCCGCAGTCTATATTTGTACACCATATATGCTCCACCGGCAACAACAGCCAAGACTATCAGAATTATCCACACAGCAGTCCATGTTGCCTTGGCTTCACTAGTTTTCTTACCTACATATAAATCATCAAGGAAAAATTAGAGAAGAACTGGGCGAAGCTACACAGTTGGTCATTTTTGTCAATCTCACTTATGCATGCATCATGCTCCCTAATGTACAAGAGATCTCCACTGCATGTGCATTCATAGCTTCCCCACGTGTTTTTACAGCTACATTCTGGGCACTGGCAAGCTTTTTTCTGCTTGCACTCATCGATATCTGAATATTGACCATTACAACGGATAAATTGTCAGATTTGGCAAGTGCAGAATTAACTATAAGTTTCAGAAACAGTTGCAGGTATTTGCAAATGTTCCAGAATCAGCTAATCATGTGCTTCACCTTCACAAGTCTTGTTACCATCTCCTATGAAACCAAGGGGGCACTGGCAGTTGCTATTTCCAGATTCCTATGCATGAGAAATTGAGATTATATATATATACATACATACATACATATATATATATATATCACGGGAAGAACATAAACTACTAAGGATTAAAAAGAGCTTTCCCAAAGTAGAAGTCTTAATACTGAACTAACCTTGCAAGCAGAAAAAGTGCTTCCATCTCGGGTTTCCTGCCAGCAACCCCCATTGTTTATCCTGCATCTCCCCGGCCCCACTGCTGTAGAGATAAATTAACAAAATTAGTCAACTGCGGGCACTTTTGAAGCAAAGCACACTTGTGAAAGGGAGATGTTCTAGAAAACCTCATCGACCTTCCAAGAAAATGCTTTCCATGATTAATTTAGATATTTAGTTATTGCTTTGTAAAGGTTTCCTGATTAGCTGTGCAAGAACTTCAAACAAATAATCTTTGGTAAATGTTTCAAAGGTTTCAAAAACTCTCCTTATAAACAAAAAATGATAGTGAAATATCCTGATGAATTAAATTTGATCTACAATGCAAAGTAATTGTTGAAGAATGAAGAATCAAAGCCCATAAAATAGCCATTATCCTTGTTCCCTTATGTTCCCCAATGCACGTTCCAAAGCAATATTAACACTTTGATATTTCAACTATGTTCTATTTAATTAATCGCATGTCATCGACCGTCCTTGGTTTTACTACTCCCTTCTCCATTTTGTATCCTTCCACCAAACCGTTCTCCCTCCCTCCTCGGATTTTTGGATGTACCGGCTTTATCCATCATCTTGGACCTCCTATCGATAAGTTGGCCCCCCCGTGCTATCAAGTACATCTTCGTTGGGTACTCTCGTACACAAAAAAGTTGTGTGTCATTCTCCTACTACCGGGAAAACAATCACCTCTGTAGATATTATATTCTTTGAGGATCAATTGTTCTACTCTACGCCTCTTGCTCTCTCTCCCAATGCTCTCCCACATCTTATTGTTCCCACTCTCACTTTTCCCTTGCTTCCTACCCCTCCTCTTGTGCCCCCCTCTCCTCCCTTGCTCTCCCGCGTCTGGTTGTTCCCACTTTCACATCTCCTCCCTTGTTTCCTACCACTCCTCCTGTGCCCCCCTCTTCTCCCTTACTCCCTACACCTCCCACGCTTCCCTCTCCTCCTCTACAAGTTTACATTCGTTGTCATCCTCAGTCTAATGCCCTAAATCTGTTTCCATCTATTGATGTTGCTCACCGAACCGTTGATCCGCCTACGTCTCCCTCCCAGGATACAGGTTCTTCTACAGCTCCCCTTTGCAGGTTCTTCTACAGAACCAACTGACGTCGAGTTCTCCACCTGCCAGTTCTGCCGCAACCGCGGCCGTCAGCCTCTTTGCTGCCATGTTCTGTGGTCTCTGGCGAACAGTCGCCTCACTCCCAGGCTGACCCGAGCCTCAACAGGCAATCCCTACTAAATATGATTAATCCTCTGCCTCCACAAAGGTCAATCCCCCGCGCCTTTCTCCTCAATCCACCCATATGCCACCAGTGGACTTCGATGTTGCACTTTTGTTCTGAAGGTATATCCCGGCCATCCTCTCTCGCTCAAATTTGTCAGCCTAAGGATATGCTTCATATTTATTTGGTTTAAAATTCGAGAGTTTGCCTTAATTCTCTATTCTTATTTGTCGTTAATTTTCAGAATCTCACATTTCTTCTTGCTTGCATTCTTGTGGAAGAGTTATTTCATATTTCTAAATATGTTTGATTGCTAAGCTCATAGGCGCATTTATGAAACTGAAGTCGATTGTCACTTGAATTGACTCGAGAACGTCACGCTTGTGCTACATATTTAAGAAACAAACTTGAATTTATTATTTTAAAATTGGAATCGAGAATCCAAATTTTATAAAAACATCAAATTTCAAAACCCTAATTTTGGTTTATATCAGTTTGGTATCAGAGCTAGGTTCGATTCGCTTCTATCGTGAATCGAACGATCCATGTTTAAAAAAAGAATTAATTCAACTCATTTTAAATATATATTTGCTCAGAGTAAAAAAAATTATTATTTTGAACAAAAAAACAAATCTACTATCATGCTTTTTCGAGTTTAAAATAAAACCGTTCATCTTTCTCAACAAAATATTCAACAATTTTAAATTTCTAAGCATATAAAATAAATTGATTTTAATTATTAAAAAATCAAAATATTTCAAAAATAAATATTTTCCCTCTTCAAAAAAAGAGCACTATTTTAAAATATTTAAATATTTTCGTTTTTAGAAAAATATTATAATATATTAATATTAAAAGAAAAATCGCATAAATTTATAGAGTAATATGAAAGATCTAAATGTTCAAATAAAAAAATTAACAGAAATGATAGCCTCTCTCACCAACATAAAACACTCATGGCAAGGAGAGCACTAATCCTAAGAGCTTATGGCACACACCTCCGAGCAATTTTTATGGATGTCTAGGACCTGATGAATGCTTAGATTGGTGTCATAACAAAGAATCATTTATGAGTCGGAGTCAAGTACCTTTGAGTAGACAAATCGATTACATGACCTGTAGACTTGAGGGACCCGTCTTAGATTGGTGGAAACAACTTGAACGCATGAGAGATAAGTTATGGTTGTCTCTAATCACTACTTGGATTGAGTTCAAATCAGAGTTGTGCAAACACTGTCTCCCCCGTTTACCTCCAAACATTATATCGTAGATTTCAAAATCTACAACAAAGATGTTTGTCGGTCGATGAGTACACTAATGAATTTATAGTTTTTCAATCTAGACTAGATTGAAAAATGGGTGATGAGGTGACTGTATCTCGTTTCCTGCATGGGTTACACTATTCCATTAGGAATCAACTAGAGTTGCACACTTACCGCAACCTAAAAGAAGTTTCAAGGCCCATAGAGTAGAATTTGAACTTAGGTCTACATAAAGACATCTTTCAAGTCCCCATCATTGTCCCCACTAGTATGATCTTAGATTCCCCTAATCTTATTACCCATGTGAGCACATTAGCCCCATTTATCTCCATTATAACACTCCCATCAAAAGAGGAGTTTCCTCCTGGCCCCAGCTTTAAAAAGAAGGATTTTTCTCTCCTCGGCCTATCACCTCAATAGAAATGGTGAACCCACTTACACTAAATCACAACCTTTAGATGTTGATTATCAACAAGTCAAGCTTATGAAGAATTTATAAGCGACTAGATATAAAAGGTGGACAGCGTGACATATATAAAATTGCTCGAGCTAGAGAAAGGAAGACAAGAGATTTAAGTCAAGTAAAATGCATAAAGGATGAGAAAAATACAGTTATGACGCATGATGTGGATATTAAAGAATATTGAAAAGATATTTTTATCAACTCTATAATGAAATAAAGGACAGTGAAGTAAACTTGGAAGAGTTAAATAAATCAAAGTAGTATAAGAACATAACGTTTTATCATAAAATTAAAATAACAGAGGTAAAAGATTCTCTAAATAAGATGAAAAATGCAAAAGTGGTTGGGTCCGACGATATACTCATCAAAGTATGGAAATATCTAAGAAATAAATGAATTTTGTAGCTTACATATTTTTTCAATAAAATATTGAAGTCAAAGAGGATGTCAAACTAATGGAGAGAAAGTATTTTGATACCTTTGTATAAAAATAAAGAAGATATACAAAATTGTGTTAATTACAGAGGAATTAAATTGATGAATCATATCATGAAACTATGAGAACGAGTAATAGAAAGAAGAGTAAGATGGGAGACTAACATCTCGGAGAATCAATTTGGATTGAAGCTAGGGAAGTCGACCATGGAAGTTATACATCTCTTGAGGAGACTCATTGACAACTATCGAGAAAGAAAACAAGACTTGCATATGTTGTTTATTGATCTTGAGAAGACTTATGATAGAGTTCCAAGAGAGATCTTAGGGAGAGTCTTAGAAAAGAAAGGTGTAAATGTATCATATATTGACATAATCAAAGATATGTATACAAATTCAGTGACAAGGGTGACGATGTTGAAACCGAAAAATCGATCTCTGTGGAGTGCGACCCTTGGGGAAGGGGTGACCGCGCACCTATTGCCCTCAAGCGAACGATCTAGGCACAAGACTAGGAACACAAGGAACAGACCCAAGGTCTCAGCGTGGAGGTCCCGCCGCATACCCGGAAGACTAGTAAACTTTTCCCCTCCCAAGCCAAAGGCTGAGCTAAGGCACCTTCGGAGGGCTCTCTTGGCCGACCGGAGCCTCAAAGGAGAATCTCAAGACCAACTCTCTCATGACTAGAGGTGCCTCCTCGGGTCTATGTAAAAAGTTCCTCATCCGCCCTACCAATGGCGTAATCTCGCCGAACAGTTCTACTTTACGCAGCCCCAATCGGGCCGCCAACAACGTAACTACGTTGTTCTGAGAGGCCATTAACTGACCTTCAGGGGCCTCCCGGTAACCTTACCTCGGGGTCCCCACGGGGCGAGCGGTTCGCGAACATACCGCCCGCCTAAGATGAAAAGGATAAAACACATTCACAGGGCATCACAGATATTTAAATTACAGGAATATAAATTTCATACTTCGGCACGCAGACCGGCAATATAAATAAATTAGGCCTTCTTGGGCTGGCACAAACTTGGGCTTAAGCCCGCTATTCCCCGCTTGGTACTGCAGCACCTGTACGTCAACGTCCCGCCAAATGGTGGAAAAATAAATATCGGCTTTACCTCTGTCTCGATGCGGTGATGTTTATCTCCTAAGAACAAATAATAAACAACTTCCACGGAGTTTTCCCCGGGAACCCCAGAACATCACCAATCCGGCTTACACATCCGGATAGACTTCACACAACATGTCTAAATCCGTACTCACGCTTCTGGATACTAAATGCAATTAATATCGGAGATGTGAATATCAACCCGTCGGAGAGCACCCTTCCCCCACCCGTCGGTGGAGAGGAGCTTCAATGCAAATATGATAATTGAGGGCTTCACCTGCCCGAGAAGAAACTTCGTTACCCTTGACGCGTGTTTGGCGGAGCCGCAACCGCACATCTTGCGTGAGGCTCGATGCATAGTGACTGTCGCGACGGCCTATGTACGGATCCTATCTCCACGTGTGTTTTGGCGACGCCGAGAATGAGACCACCGGCTGACCTTGCCGTAGGAGGCGCCGGGAGAGAAGCTCCCGGCCGTCCTTGCTGTAGGCGGCGCCGGGAGAAGAGCTCTCAGCCGTCCTCGCTGTAGGCGGCGCCGGGAGAAGATCTCTCGGCCGTCCTCGCTGTAGGCAGCGCCGAGAGAGGAGCTCCCGACCGTCCTCGCTGTAGGCGGCGCCGGGAGAGGAGCTCCCGGCCGATCTCCTTCCAGGCGACGGCAACGGAAGAGAAGATGGAGAGGGGGGAGCTCGGGCTGTGCTTGCCGGCGCAGAGCAGGTCGGGGGAGAGGGGCTGGAGAGGGGGGAGCTCGGGTTGTGCTTGTCGGCGCAGAGCAGGTCGGGGGAGAGGGGCTGGAGAGGGGGGAGCTCGGGTTGTGCTTGCCGGCGCAGAGCAGGTCAGGGGAGAGGGGCTGGAGAGGGGGGAGCTCGGGCTGTGCTTAGGGTTTTTCCCCCCTCTTTTTCTTCTTTCTTCCTTTTTCCCCCAACCCGATGCATGTCCTCCTTCGTTTTTTGTTTCTTTTTTACTGCCCCCTCTAACCCGTATCCCCCTCATCTCTATATATCTTTATTATATAAAGCGATATAGATATCTCAAAGCACACCACACTTTCAATAATAGCCGCATGATCGTGCTTAATCAAATGTCAGGATCCTCCACCTATGCAAAAGCCACGGATTGCCTCCTGATTTTCCAAGCACACCAAATGTTTGATCTCCTCCCTTTAATCAAAAATGCTCTAAACAATTCTCACCCTTCGATTGATCGGACAAAAAAATAAGTCATCATGACAAAAAGTCATCATATTTTTTCTGCCTCCAATTTTATCTCCACTGCCACACTTTATCCCCTGCAGCCTGCGCCCCAACTCCTCTCACGTCTCATCTTCGCTCATCGATTGTTACGCACGCCTGCGTTATTTCCGCCTTTTATCACATTTCCCATCGTCGTTCCTTTTTCACCGTCCCTCCTCAATCGTCGTTCAAACCGCAACCTTCCTCCATCTTACTTCAACCCTCTCTGCGCCTCTCTCGACAGAGATTCGCTTCTCCGACTACTCCCCCTCTCCGGCAGGCGGCGGGCGGTAGGAGGCAGGCGGCAGGGAAGTTGAAGAATCTTCCCATGTTTTCAAGCAGTCAAAGCCACAACCTCTATTTTGTTAACTGCTTCTCCGACTACTCCCACTCCCCGGCAAGGAAGTTCGGGAAGCTGTCGTCCAGCCGGAGCTGTCATCGCGGTCGGCGGAAAGCTTCCCCTGTTTTCAAGCACTCCAACCCGCAAGCTCTATTTGGTGAGGTGCGCTTCTGTCATTACCTTCCTTCTCCCACCCGTTGCGGTCGATCGGTGTTGCTGGAGCTTGGTATTGTTCTGTTATTACGACTTTATCATTTGGGATTAGGACTTCTTTAATTTCAGAATTACACTAACATTTGACCCTTTCCCATTGTTGTAATTAGGCTACATCACCTGATTTTTTGGTATTGTTCTGTTAAAAACACTACATAATTTTGGATATGCATGTTGCTCTGTTTTTCTCTCTTCCAGATGAATCCGTAAACATGCATCCTATACTTTTGCAAACTCTTGGAGGAGGTTGGGGTAATTAATAGTTATCATAATGATTGTAATGATTCTTCAAGCAACGCCTGTGCCTTTTTTTCTCACCGGAACCTATATACATTTGCAGTGTCGTCGCGCCCATTTAACGTATGAGACGTACACTCTTACAGGTTTTTTCCTGCTCCATGGTTTTTTTTCTCTTGCTCAATTTTCTGCAAGCATTACATTATATGTTCTCTTCATTCTCTTATTTGTCTCCAACAGCCCACCTACGGATCGATCACTCTTCACTGTCTCTCAGAAATCCTGCCCATGCCTTATAAGCTCTGCCACCCACATCCTCAGTTTTTAATTCATATAGAAGGTAATATATTCCTTGCTTTATTAATTTCTCACGGTGATCAAAAACTATGTAGGATACGTCATGGAGTGCAACATATCTATGAGAGGTAAGGCTTTATACAGAATTTCTTGATTTAAAACTAATCAATATTGATAATGCAAGACTATGGCCATGGAAAGCCTTCAAGATTGCAAGGCTATGTCCATTTCCAAGCCTCCATAAAAACTTAAGTCCATTTTTAGCAAAGCTATGCCCATGTTCAGGATTGCAAGGTTATGACCATGGAAAATCATCAGGATGTGTTGTTTGCTTCCCAGATTCTTCTGATCATGTCCAAGCCACCATAAAAACTGAAGTCAATTGTTTGCACTTAAGGTGTTTGTTCTACTGTCCAAATGAGTTCCTAATACTTAAGTTTTTGTTGTCTTCAAATTTTTTTATTTGCAATACTTTGATTTTGTTTTTTTATGCCACTATAATTTGATAAAAGAAGTGTTATCTTTACCATAATCTTTATTATATAAGGGAATATAGATATCTTAGAGCACACCATTGTTTTCACTTGATCCGTCCGATTGAAATTTCTGGTAGAATGGCCACCGTCCGATTGAAACCCGCTGGGGGGCGGGCGAAGCCCGCAGCGACGCCGCCCCCGAACATTGTCGTCGCCTCCGACCATTGTCGCCACCCATGAACAATGTTGTCGCCCACGAACAAAGTCGTCGCCCACGAACAATATTGCCGCTCACGACTAATGTCGTCACCCACGACAAATGTCGTCACCCACGACAAATGTCGTCACCCACGACAAATGTCGCACTCAAGACCAATATCGCAGCCCACGACAAATGTTGTCAAGCGGGCGAAGCCCGCAGCGACGCATCGAGAACGGGCGGAGCCCGTTCGAAGATGCTAGTATTATAAAAATATATATAGATATAATAAATATATATATATATAATATATATATATATATTATAAACAAATATATATATATATTATAAACAAATATATATATATATATATATATTATAAACACAAATATATATATGTATATATTATAACATAAAAACAAAAACTCCATACACCTGTACGAGCGTTCGCACGTCCTCGAACGGGGACGACACCAAATCATCGCCCATAGCATGCCCCTGACCCGCTACTTGGGGAGGATCTCACTCGGCCGGGTACGGGATTGTACACAATCCCCGCTCTTTTTGAGGTTGGTACAAGCTCGGAAAGAAATGTCCAACCCCAAGTATCCGGTGAGTGGGAGCCGACCCAAAGAAAAATTTTGAGAGAATCCAAAATTTGCATTTAGTACACTAATCTCTTCATGCCCCTTTTGATCTTTTTGAACAACTCGATACCGGCGAGTAGGCCCTCGGCCATCCCGTAGCGTCTTTTCGCGTCGACGGCCTTTTCCTTCGCAAGGTCGCGTTCCTGCTCGGCCTTCAGCAGCAGCCGGTCGAGGTTGAAGCCGCGGCGCACCATCATGTGGTGGAGCTCGAAGGCCCGCAAGTGGGCCCGCAGACCCTCATGACCCAGCTGGCGGGGGGTCATGGTCTTGAAGGCCGCGGCACTGTCTCAACCGTAGAGGTCGAAGCCGAGTGCGAAGGCATGGCCGGCAGGAGGTTGGCGAGCACTCCAAGAGGGGTGGCAGGTAGAGATGGAGACCCGGTGAGCCGACTCGTCCCACTTTATCATCGGCTCGCCGGCCGAGTCTTTGCATTTCTCCCTCATGCCGAATAAGGGATGTTCTTTGAGCTAGCCCGGCTCGCTGGGCATCGGCCCTTCCGCGTCCTTGGGAGGAGTGGGCTCGCGCTCCCGACGATCCCTTCCCGTTGTCTCCTTCAGCGGACTCTCCGGCGAGGCGTCAGGGGGAGTCTCGGGCAGGTCCATGTATTTGGGGGACCGCCTCTCTCCCAAGGAGACGACCTTGGCCCTCTTCTTCTTGCGCTCCGGAGCGCGGCGGGAAGCATCTGGCCCCTCAGGGACCGGCCGCTTTTTGCTGGAAGAGGGTTGGGACGTCGCCGCTTCGTCTCGACAGGCCAGTGCAGCCGCCCGCGCGAGCTGGAGCGGATCCGAGTGAAGCCCCGAGTCCAGAAAGGGCGGATTCTCGGGGATAAGCCTCTCCCCTATGAAAAAAGACAGTCGGATTATTTCAAATTGTACTTGTCGAGGCCAGTAAAAGCGAGAGGGAGCCTGAGTGTACCTTCGCCAGGGAGGACAGACAGCAGTAGGTCGAGGCCGCGACGGAGGTAGGCGACCTCGAAGTATTTATGCAGGAAAAATTTGTGGAGGTTGGCGTCGTTCCCAGACACCGACGGGGGGCGGTATACCTCCTCGGCTTTCTGCTGAGGCGAGAAGGGGATGTTACCGAGATCGCCCTTGATAAAGACGATCTTGGTCATCCAGTTGTGGTGCTTATTCGCGACCTCACGGACCTTGATGAGAGTGTTGCCGAAGAAGGTGACCCCGTCGGTGGTCGCCTTGTAAGAGAACTTGCGGAAGACCGGCAAGTTGAACTCTATCCGCTCGCGGCGGAGATAGCAAACGAACGCGACCATCATGGCGATCGCGTTCGGGTTCAGTTGCGCGGGTACCGCGCCGTAATACTTGAACATCTGGCGGATCTCTGGCCAGAGGGGAAGGCGCAACCCCATCTCAAAGTATGAGAAGGGGAAGGCGAGCTCGTCGGGATAGAAGGAGTTGATAGCCTCGCCCTCGGTTGGCAGGCGAGCAGTAAAACCCGAGGGAACGAAGTTGGACACGCACTCGGCGAACTCCTCCGCCGTGGTGTTCCCCTCAAAGAAGCAGTGCTCGGCAAAATACCGAGCACATTTGGCCCTCCTGTCAGAATCGGGGTTCCCTTTGCCCATGTCTGCCGAGAACGGGGATGTGAACGACAAAGAGTAGGGGCAGAGAAAAAGTACGGAGGCAATAAAGGCGTGACAGGGGTTGGTGGGGAGGCCTATTTATAGAGAGAGGAATTCGGGTCTACCCCAGCTCGCCTACCCCAGCTCGCCTACCCCAGCTCGCCTACTCGCCGGTTCTATCTCATCGACTGCCGAGGACCGACCTCTCACTATGGTGAGGAGAGACTAACGAGACGTCAACGGTTATCACTCAAATATATAAACAATAATGGAAGATTGTCACAGATTATTACAGATAAGATTCAAATAATGTCCAAGGAAGAAAATGAAAAGTCCCCCAGCGCGCGGGGACCAGGGAGAGCAGGGGCGAGTACCGGTAGGCCCATCAGGGGGGGGGGCCATTTCTAGCTACCCCGGTCTCGCGACCCTGTCGCCGCAGGACGCCGCGCGCGGAGCTCACGGAGCCGCCCCAGGTTCTGATGGACTGATTGCAAGCTTTCGTCAATCTCGTCAAGAAGCAGGGAAGAAGACGCCTCCTCCAACGCCGAGCTGACTTCCGCCATGACCGCCAACCGGGCGCATTCCCGCTGCAGCCTGAGGTTGTCCCTTCGCACCTCGTGGAACTCGCGCACCAACTTCTTGAGAACTAGGTGTTCTCACCTTGACCGTTCGGGACCCTCCAGCTCGGAATCCAGGAAGGCGTCCAAGGTGCGCGGTGAAGGGAGGGGCGAGTACAGAATCTGGCCCGCGGACTCATCGGCCTCCAAGTCAACGGTGAGGTCTGCACGAACAAATATGGGGTTGAGAAACAGGGGCGAGCATCACCAGGATTGAACAAAATTTGGAAAAGTTAAGAGCCTACCGAGCACACCCCGCTCCTCCAGGCCGGTACGAGGAGGGGGACTACCCAGAACCTTGCTGCGGCCATGGCGGGGAGCCTCTGGAGAAAGGCGAGCAAAGCCGGGGGTGGGGATGATCTCGGTTCCATCCCCCCCGGATGCGGAGGCGAGATGTTGCTGAGAAGGAAGGCGAATCGGAGATTTCGGCATTTGGGAGTCCAGCCCTGTGGTGCCGAAGCTGGGGAACGAGGTCCGCAAACGCGCGTCTGACGCCTGATTTGGTGGACTGTTAAGGGGGCTCAAAGCCCAGGATGCGGACTTCTCCCCACTATGCCCCCGGCTGATCTGGTCAGCGGAAGGAACGATGGCATCCTTGTCTTGGGGAGGCGGCGTCGGCTGGGTGGAGGAACCAGCCCCATTATTCAGGGTCGTCTTGAACTCGTTATAAATGGGCTCAACATCTTTCGGAAGGGGCTTCGCCTTTTTTTCCGAGCTGAACTCGACCAAGTTGCGAGGCGGGGCGCTGAGGTCAGTCAGGCCCGCGACGCGAGCTGCAGCCTCCGCCCGGGATCGCGCCACTCGCTCCAGGACCTCTTTGGGGAGCGGCATCTTAGCAAGGTTACGGTAAAGGGAAGGGAAAAAGTCAGCCAAGTATGCAGGCGCATGTATATATAGCCGCCGGTGGGCCCCACCGAGAGATTCCCTCGGAATCTGCCACTCGCCGAATCCTATGGGGTTGGATGTTTTTTCCGAGTTTGTGCCAATCTCGCAAACAGCGGGGATTGTGTACAACCTCGTATCCGGCGAGTGGGGTCGGCAGGAGCCAGACTGACCAAGTCCAGGCCAAGACCCAGGCGAGCCAGGTCCCTGGCGTCGAGTCTACTCGACGCCCTCAGCCCCGGCGTCGAGTGGGGCTAGCTCACTCAACGCCTTCAGCCCCGGCGTCGAGTGGGGCGAGCTAACTCTACGCCTTCAGCCTAGGCGTCGAGCGAGGCGAGCTCACTCAACGCCTTCAGCCTAGGCGTCGAGTGAGGCGAGCTCACTCAACGCCTTCAGCCTACTCGGCATCCGCCGGCTCGCACTCGCCCTAGAGAGCTCGGCAACAGCCCAAGCTCGCCCAGGCGGGGTAGGATGCTTCCGGAAGGAGGGCTTGAACTCGCCGAGCCTCTTTTGACGAGCGCTGTCCCTCTCGTCGAGCTCTGGGTCTTTTGACGAGCTCTAGCGGTTCAATGGACTCGCGGCAGGCGAGCAGAGCCAGCCGGGCCCGTGCTCGCCAAGGACTAGGAGGAGATGGCGGGTGCCAGCTCCATTGAGCACTCGCCGCCCCCTGCCGAGTAGAGATTGTTAAGGGCTACTCGCCATGTACTCTGTGATGTGTTTTTACCATTTTGCCCCCGCTGGTCTGCCCGTAGCCAGTCAAAACAGCGGAGTCTCACTGTTGGCAGACCCGGGTGGGCTGCACATAGCTGTTCAGAACAGCGGAAGTTGGCTATTTGCAGGCCGTTTTCAGAAATCTATAAATAGGATCCAAGGGGTACCTCAGAGGGCATGCATACTTGTCTCCCAGCCTTCTAGCGCCTTCTGAGGTACCTTAGCCCGACATTTGGCTAAGGAGGGGAAACGCTCAGTGATCTTCCGGGTGTGTGGTGGGACCTCCACACTGGGCTCTTGGTCTAGTCTTTTGCTCTTTTTTCCTTGTTATTTTTCTTGCAGGAGCCAAGTAGGTACGCGACCACCCCTTCCCCAAGGGTGAACTCCCCAAGAGACCGATTTTTGGTTTCAACAGACGACATCTGGAGGATTAATACAGGAATTTTCTATCATTGTTGGCTTACATCAAGGTTCAGTTTTAAGTCTTTATCTCTTTACCCTTATCTTAGATGAGCTCACAAGACATATCCAACAAGCAATATCTTGGTGTTTATTGTTTGCGGATGATATCGTTTTGGTTGATGAGATACGCGAAGGTGTAAACGCGAAGGTGTAAACGCAAAGCTTGAATCTTGGCGAGATACTTTAGAAAAGAAGGGTTTTAGGTTGAGCATGACAAAGATGGAGTATAAGGAGCTTAAATTTAGCAATACAAGAAGGACGTATGACTTCGTTATTAAGTTGGTGATCAAGATATTTTCTGTAATGAGTGTTTTAAACATCTTGGATCGATAATTCAAAAAGACGGAGGTATTAATAAAGATGTGACACATAGAGTCCAAGCGGGTGGGTTGAACTGGAGAGGCACGTCAGGGATCTTATGTGATTGTAAAGTACCACTAAAACTTAAGGGCAAGTTTTATCGTACTGCAATTAGACCCGCGATGCTCTATGATTCTGAGTGTTGGGCAATGAATTGTGTACATGAGCAAAAAATGAGAGTTGTGAAGATGAGAATGCTTAGGTGAATGTGTAGACACACGAGAATGGATAAAATTAGGAATGAATGTATCAGGGATAAGACAGGAGTAGCACCAATTGCAGAGAAGATGCGAGAAACTCATCTAAGATGGTTTGGACACGTACAAAGAAGGCCATTAGAGGCACCTGTTAGGCGTTGTGAGAGTCTAGTCACTAGGCATGTTAAATGAGGGAGGGATAGACCAATAAAGACTTGGAATGAAACTATAAGGAAAGACATGATGTACTTAGGCATTAGTGAGATTATGACAAAAGATAGGGCACAATGACGACAAATGATCCATATAGCCAACCCCATTATAGTGGGATAAAGGCTTGAGTGTTTTTGAGTGTTGTTGTTATTCATTTCCTAAGTGCTGCCCATATTTTTGAATCATGCCTGAAAAGAAAATCTTTATGAGGCATGATATTTCCTCTCATATTTAATTAAATATTTGACAAAGCTGCCCTCTCTTATTACCAATTAAAGTTTTTTTCCTCCTTGCTTTAAAACCGGTTTCTCCTTCCCAATAGCCAACTTGGTCAAAATTTGGGCACAGAGAAATATTTCTTTGTTTCCCAAAAAAGAACAAGCCCCCTACCCCCGTCTCCTTCCACCCTCATGCAACATCAGCTCTAACGCAGGTTCCAATCTGTTGTTACCGTTCTCGTCAGAACCCGCCACTACCGCCGCCGGCTTCTCGGAGATCCGACAACCCCTCCTCATTCGCCTTCTGAGAGATTCGACACTGCCTCCCGTCGGATCTACAGCTCCAGCCGACGCCAAGTTCTCCACCGACCAATTCCGCCGCCGCCGTCGTCAGCCTCTTCGTCGCCAGCATCTGTGGTCTCCGGCAAATAGTCGCCTCACTTCCAGGCTAACCCGACCCTCAACAGGCAGCCCCTACTAAATCTGATTAATCCTCTGCCTCCACAAAGGTAAATCCCCTCCTCCGCCTTTCTCCTCGATCCACCCATATGCCATCTGTGGACTTCAATGTTGACTCTTGTTCTGAAGGTATATCCCAACCATCCTCTCTTGCTCAACTTTGTTAGCCTAAGGATATGCTTCATATTTATTTGGTTTAAAATTTCAAAGCTTGCCTTAATTATCTATCCATGTTTGTCGTTAATTTTCAGATTCTCACATCTCTTCTTGCATGCATTCTTGTGGAAAAGTTATTTCATAATCCCTAAATATGCTTGATTGTTAAGCTTATAGGCGTGTTTAACAAACTGAGGCCGATTGTCACTGGAATTGACTCGAGAACATCACACTTGTGCGACATATTTAAGAAACAAAATTGAGTTTATTATTTTAAAATTGGAATCGAGAATCCGAAATTTTTTATAAAAACATCAAATTTCAAAACCCTAATTTAGGTTTACATCGCACACATGGGATTTTGCTCCCCTTCCTCCTGATCATTCTCTAGTTGGTTGTAAATGGGTCTTTACCATGAAGGGTTGCTCTGATGGGACAATTGGGCGCCTCAAAGCTCGTTTTCTTGCTCTTGAATTCACTCAACATGCCCTTGATTATGAAGAGACATTATCTCCTGTTGTCAAGCTCAATATCGTCCAAGTAGTATTCTCTCTAGAGGTCCATCGACATTGGCCATTACACCAACTCGACATAAAGAATGATTTTCTCAATGACGACCTTATGAAAATAGTGTACATACAACAACTTCCTGATTATGAAACCACGGAAGAGTCTTTGTTGTGTCACCACAAGAAATCTCTTTACGGTCTCAAGCAATCCCAGCTAGCATGGTTTGACAAATTCAGTCGAGTTGTTCGTGATATTGGTTTTATTCAGGCTCTGTCGACTTCTCCTTGTTTATTCGTTGTCGTACAATAGACACAGTGGTACTTGCCTATTTTGATGACATCCTTCTAACAGATGATGACATCTCCAACATCATTTTGGTCTAGAAGCATTTGGATTCACAGTTTTAGACTAAAGATTTGGGTCATCTCCAATACTTCTTCGGTTCAAGGTTGCTCGTCGTCCTGATGGTTGTCTTATCTCAACAAAAATACTGCATCGACCTTTTTCGCGATGTAAGCCCGTTGTACACATATGGTTGCATATGCGTTCATGCTTCCGACAATGATTTACTTCTTAGTACTCCGAAATACTACCATCGTTTGGTTAGCAAACTCATTTATCTCATTGTCACAAAATCGGTTATATCCTTTGTTGTTGAAGTTGTCAGTCATTTTATGCATGTCCCTCGGAACTCTCATCTCCAGGGCGTGTAACGTATTCTCAGGTATCTGACGAATGTCACTGGACAAGGGATTGTGTATCAGTCTTCCACTTCACTCTCTCATTGCATATTCTGACACTAATTAGGTCGGATATCTCGATGATCGGCATTCTACGAATGGACTCTGCACATATTTTGGTGGGCATCTGGTCACCTGGCGAAGCAAAAGAGCAAAATGTCGTTGCACGCTCCTCTGTCGAGGCTGAGTATCGCTCAATGGCTCATGTTGTTTCTGAACTTATATATGGCTAGAAGAGAGTCTTCTTTATGATTTGAGCGTCAAACTTGTTCGGAATTCACTCACTTGCACAATCGGGCACACAAGAAGAAAAATGCAACAAAAAACACAAGAAACATCCACAGCAACCAGAGAACACAAAATTTACATGAAAAACTCTCTCTAAATCAATGAGGAAAAAACCATGGGGCGGGGCACAAGAAATCCACTATCAAACAATAAGGATTCAAATAATTGATCTATGTTTGTCGAACCTAGAAACCGCCTTAGATTCAAAAACGAATCTCGTCAAACCAAAGGTGAAAATGTCTTCAAATAGGAAGCAACCTCCAAATCTCTTCAACGCACACACAACAACGAAAACAAGATAAAGAATTCCATACAGCGAAGACGAAGGCACCAGCGGCGAGAAAATCTGGGTCTTCCTCCTTGAAGAACTCCCTCTGGCAATAATGGCGGCAAGAGACTTGCGACTTTCTGTTCTTTTACAAATGACGTTCTAAATCAGAATTATTTCTGGAGAAAAAGGTCTCTGTCTATTTAGGGCAAAAGGGTGAAGCAATTGTAGCCCTTAAACCAAGTTCCAAAGCATTCTGACGACCCACGATCAAGATTAAACAAAACAGGGTCCGTCAACTACCGCACGGCGATACGATCGAGTCGATATGACCACAAACAAGACGACAGAGCTACCGCTCACGGTAACCCCTACCGCTGGGTGTTGGCACTCTTCTTCTATGCATCAGGCTGACATGTCTTCAGTGTCAAGCCGATCGACTAGATGGTCTAGCCAATATTGTCAGTGTCTAGCCAATACTCTATCGTCGGCGGTAGGTTACCACGCGGCGCTAGCTTTGCTTCAAGTCCACAAAAAGCAGAGCTTCCAGCCGATGTCCAACAGACTTCATACCTAATATGATTCTCAAGTCCTTCTGACTCTTTAGGGGATGGACCCCAACAAACACACGCTTCATACCATAAAGAGGAGTCCTTCCATTTGAATTCTTCAGGTGGGTATCATGACAATCAACAACAGGCACAACTCGTGCTACTCCTTCGGCACGACCTTTGTCATCATATCCGAAAGATTTTCATCTGTGTGGACATTTTCCACCTTTAGCAGCTTCTCCTCGGCAGCATCATGTATCCAATGATACATGACATCAATGTGCTTCGTCTTGGAGTAGTAGGTGGGATTCTTGGTCAGCAATATAGCGCTCTGACTGTCACCATAAATAGTGAACACTTCTTGCTGGAGTTCAAGTTCGAGCATGAACTTCTTCATCCACAAAATCTTCTTTGACGCCTCTATCAGAGCTATATATTCTGCCTCAGTCGTCGATAGTACCACACACTTCTGCAACCTCGACTGGCATGACATTGCACCCCTTGCAAATGTATCAGCAAACCCCATAGTGGATATCCTGGAGTCAACATCTTCAGCCATATCTGAATCAGAGTACCAAACACACTTCGGTGACCCTCCACCAAACTGCAAACATATATCTGTGGTAGCTCTGAGGTCTCAGAGTATCCATTTCACTGCATCCCAATGGATCTTCGCTGGGTTCGCCAAATATCTGCTGACAACCCCACTGTATGGGCTATGTCTGGCCTCGTGCAAACCATAACGTACATTAAACTCTCCACTGCAGATGCATAGGAGATCTGGCTCATCTCCTTCACTTCCTTCAGAGATGAAAGACACTGAGAGCTATATAGTTTGAAGTGACCACCCAACGAAGTAGCTACTGTCTGCCTTCTCCATCGTGAACCTCTTTAGCACTTTCTCCACATACTCAGCCTCAGATAGCCACAAACATACTTGCACTTTTGTCCCTAGTGATCTTCATTCCAAGGATCTTCTTTGCTGGTCCCAAGTCCTTCATCTTAAAGGACTTGTTAAGCTCCTTTTTTAGCTCTTCAATGTTGACCTTGTCATTGCCAACAATCGGCATGTCATCCATGTACAGCAGCAGAATAGTAAGGGTCTTCTCAGTCTTCTTCACATAGATACAGTGATCAGCAATGGTAGGATGCACAACCATCCACAACACAGTTTGTGTCAACACACTCCTGACATGCTGGCCCACTGCAATGTAAGCACAATAAATCATCTTCAGCAATCGAGGTCGCGCATGCACCCTTACTTGATTCTCTCGTCTCCTTCGTATTCTCCTTCTGATCTTTTTGCATCTTGAAGCAGTCCTTCTTGAAATGATCATTCTTCTTGCAGTAATAGCACTTAATCTCCTTCTTGGACTTGCCTCTAGACTTACTTCTGAAATTACTTCTTTGTTTGTCTTCTTTCTTCATCGGCATGCCCCTACCTTCCATGAGTAGGGCATCAGATGTAGAGGCTCCAGATCCAGAGTATTTCCTCAGTTCCTCATTCAGAAGACAGTTCGTCACCATCTTCATTGTCACAACGCCATTTGGTGTCGAATTGCTCAGCGACACCACAAGAATCTCACAACTCTCTAGGAAGGAACTAAGGACCACCAATGCTTGCAACTCGTCCTCCAAGGTGACCATCATGGCCTCCAACTGATTGATGATGCTCTGGGCGGTTCAGATACTCAGTCATCTGAGAACCACCTTGTACTTCAGATTCACAAGCTTTCTGAAGCGAAAAGTTTTGTTCCCCGATGTCTTTCTCTCGTACAGCGCTTCCAACTTCTTCTACAAAGCTTGAGTCGATGATTGTATAGATACATGGTGGAAGACAGAAACATCAAGCCACTGCCGAATGAATTTGACTGCATTCATATCCATCTTCTTCCACTCAGCCTCATCCAACATGATAGCTAGCCACTCCAACAACTGAGTATAAAGATCCTTGCAATACAAGAGATTCTCCATCCTCGACTTCCAAATACTCCAATTCTTATCATGAATGCAAATCATTCTTGTTGCAGGCTCCATCTTCTTCAACAGCCTGACGGTCTGAGACAAACCAAGCTCTTATACCACTTGTTGGGAATTCACCCACTTGCACAACCACAAGAAGAAAAATGCAACAACAAGCACAAGAAACAACCAGAAAATAAAAAAATTACGTGGAAAACCCTCTTCAAATCAATGAGGGAAAAACCATGGGGCGGGACACACGAAATCCACTATCAACAAAAAGGATTACAAATAATTGAACTAGGTTTGCCTACCTAGAAACCCGCTTGGATTCAAAAACAAATCCCCTCTCACAACCACACGGTGAAAATCTCTTCAAATAGGAAACAACCTCAAAATCTCTTCAACTCACACACGACCACGAAGACAAGATGAAGAATTCCTTACAACGAAGACAAAGGCACCAGCGGTGAGAAAATCTTGATATTCCTCCTTGAAAAACTCCCTCTGGCAATAATGGTGGCAAGAGACTTGTGAATTTCTGTTCTTTCACAAATGACGACTCTGAATCGAGATTATTCCTCGAGAACAAGGTCTCTGCCTATTTAGGGCAAAAGGGCAAATCAATAACAGCCCTTAAACCAAGTTCCAAAGCGTTCCAACAGCCCACGATCAAGATTTAACGAAATTGGGTCTGTCAGCTACCGCCATGCGGTAGCTACCACGCAGCGGTACCCATGTAGCTGATAAAGCCCATCAAGGCGATATGATCCAGACATCCAGTCGATATGACCACCATCAAGACGACTAAACTACTGCCCGTGGTAACCCCTACTGCTAGGCATTAACACTCTTCTGCCAAACATCAAGCCGACATGCCTTCAGTGTCGAGCCGATTGACTAGATGACCTAGTTGATATTGCCAGCGTCTAGCAGATACGCTACCACCGGCAATAGGTTACCGCGCAGCGCTAGCTTCTACTTCCATACCTAATTTGATTTTCAAGTCCTTCAATACCTGATTTGATTTTCAAGTCCTTCCATACCTGATTTGATTTTCAAGTCCTTCCATACCTGATTTGATTTCAAGTCCTTCCGACTCTTTAGGGGTTGGACCCAACAAAACTTCCTTCTTCAACAGTCCATTTATGCGATAATCAAGCTACTATCCACATCATCGGGAATCCTATATTTCATGAGCATACAAAACACATCGAAGTCGATTGTCATTTTCATCGCCAAATCCTCTTATACGAGGTTGAGAATGGGCAAAGGCTGCAGCAGGCCACCCGGAAAGGCGGTCTCATATTTCGAGCGCTGGCAGATGAGGCATACATCCATGAATTCCTCCACGTGTCTCATCATTCCCTTTTAATAGAGTGTCGTTGCGAGGCGGAGGTAAGTACAAAACGCTCTGGAATGGCAAGTTGTCGGTGTTGTATGGAATTCAATAATGAGCAGCGAAATGCTGGTTGGAGATGATGAAATGACCAACCAGCCCCGATAGAACAGCCAACCTCCAAAAAGGGTGTAGAGGGGGCAAGCATCGGCATCTGTCCGTAAGCACTCCATGATGGCTCCCAAGGTCGGATCTGTCTTCACCACCCTCTATAAAGCCTCAGCCTCCTGTCAAATTGGGTGTAATATAGTTATCAACTCTACGGATGTTGACTGACGGGATAAGGCATGTCTGCCGCTAAGTTGGACTTGCTGGAGCGGAATTCAACCGTAAAGTCATAGCCCAATAGTTTTTCCACCAAAAGTTGTTGAGACAGGGTGGTCATCTTCTGACTAAGAAGGTACAAAAGATTGTGATGATTCGTGCAGACGATACAGTGCCTCCCCAAAAGATACGACCGTCAATGCTGAACCGCCAAAAAGAGCGACATCAACTCGTTCTCGTATACCGAGCGGGACCGAAGGGAAAAAGAGAAAGACCGCCTGAAGTATGCAGCAGGCCGACCAACCTGCACAAGCACCGCGCCAATGCCGGAGCCGGAGGCACCGAACTCCACAATTAAAGGCCGAGTGAAATCAAGCATGGCTAGAACAGGAGCCGTCACCAAGGCCTGTTGTAGGGTTGTGAAGGCGGTAGCTGCCTCGGGGGACCACCAAAAGGTCGGGTTGGTCATCCTGCACAAAAAGTGTGAGAGGTAGTGTCAACTTGTCATAGTCGCAGATAAAATGGCGATAGTAACGGGTCAAGCCGAGTAAACCTCGGACCTCCCGTAAGAGCGCGGTGGTGGACACTGCAGAATCGCCACAACCTTGTCTGGGTCCATTGTCGCGCCCTGTGCGGAGACGGTGTGACCCAGGTAGGAGATCCCGCGTTGAGCAAACGAGCACTTCAAATTGGCGACCAATGAATGTTAGCGTAAGGTCTCCAGGGTGGTTTCCAGGTGGTGTAGGTGATCCTGTCACATCAAGATGTAAACAAGTATGCCTTCAAAAAAATCAGAACATACTTACGAAGCACCGTCTTGGAGATGTCATTCATTGTGGCCCGAAAGGTTGTTGAGGCGTTGGTTAAGCCGAGCGGAATAACCAAGAACTCAAAATAGTCTTCATGCGTGCGGAAAGCGGTCTTTCGAACATCCTGCACACAGATTCGAATTTGGTGGTAACCGGAATGCAGGTCAATCTTCGAGAAGCTCCACTCAATTCATATAGAAGCTACTAAAACACTAAAATAGGATACTTGTTCGCTACGATGGCTTTGTCGCGGAATCTCCCATTACGGTCCTTTTTACGAACAAGGACCAGACTAGAAAACGCTCACGCTCAGCCAGAGCAGGCCGACAATCAACATATCAGTGACCAAGCATTCGATCTCATCCTTCTGGATGTGGTCGTAGCGGTAAGGGCAGACTGAGATCGCCCGGATGCCCTGCTTGAGTGGAATATGGTGGTCGGTGGTGCGCTACGATGGGAGGACTGGTAGTGGCTCAAACACTGAAGCAAAGACCTCCAAGAGGCGGGACAGCTGGGGTGGGGGAAAAGTAGGTGGAGGGGTACGTGCTCGGTCCCCGACGTCGTGATCTGTCATAGGAAGGCGCAGAAATCCACCGAGTCAGTGCGTTGGGCTGCGCAAGAAGTTATGGTGATCCGCTAGAGGGATGCCTCACCCTAAAGAGTGCACAACCGATTGGCCCACTTAAAATTCGTATGCATGGAGGTCCAGAATGGCATCGACCCAGCCTAAGGGATGGAAAACTATGAGGGCGGTGTACTCGCCCAAATGTAGAGAGAGGTTGTGGCGGAGACCTCGAGTTGGCGATCAATGACCATCACCGAGGCGGAAAACAAAACTCCCCATTGGATCGGAAGGTAACTATAAGCGCGTCACGAAGTCATGAGAAATGAAGTTGTAGCTCGCGCCACTATCAATAATGAACACCCTGGTGTTCCCTGTAGCCGTCCCTGGAGGTTCATAGTGTGGGGTCCTGAGATGCCACCAATAGAAGAACATAAAAGCTTCAAACACAGCAAGGCCTCAAGATCAGCAACCATCACCTCTTCCTCGTCAACGCACATGAGAACCCGCAGCTCCTTCAACGGACAGATGTGTGTAGGAGAATAGGGTTTCTTACAACAAAAGCGCAAACCCTTCCCGCGCAGATCGTTGTACTCTTGTGTGGAAAGGCGATGGGCCGGCGGCCATGGTGGCTTAAGAGGAAAGATCGGCCTGGGTGGGGCAGGTGGCTGCTACCTAAGTTACCAAAGCCGCAAAGGGCCCCCGGAGCCTAGGCGCAAGGCGCAGGCGCGCGCCTGAGGCACGTGAGGCGCGCAAATGGGAGAAAAAGGAAATTGGGCGAATTGGGCGCCCAATTCGTTGAAATTGGGCGAATTGGGCGCCCAATTCGCTGAAATTGGGCGAATTGGGCGAATTGGGCGAATTGGGCGCCCAATTCGCTGAAATTGGGCGACCAATTCGCTGAAATTGAGCGAATTCGGCGCCCAATTCGCTGAAATTGAGCGAATTCGGCGCCCAATTCGCTCAATTTCAGCGATGAATTGGGAGCCGAATTCGCTCAATTTCAGCGAATTGGGCGCTCAAGTGTGTCTAGGGGTGCCTGGGATGCGTCTGAGATCATGTTTTTGCCCATCTAAATTTTTTTTTAAAAAATACCTTGAAAGGCCCAAGGCGCGCTAAACCTTTAGCGCGCCTGGGAGCCTGTAACGCACGCGTCTGGGAGCTCCTAAGGCACATCGCCCGCCTCAGCCGTGCTGAGGCGCGGCGGGCTGCGCTCGGTGCCTCAGACGCGCCTAGGCGCGCGCCTTGACAACTAAGGTTATTACGGTTCCCCTGCTGGAAGTCGGGGTTGTGGAAATGTGGAATAATGTATGTCGCGTGAGCTAGGGGGAAGGAGCTGCTGGAGCTAGCCGGGGAAGTCCCCCACACATACCGAGAAATCAGCTTCCACCAACCAGGCACCCTTCATCGCATCGGAGAGATCACGAGGATGATAAGTGCCCAAGCGGGAGCGAATGTGGGGTTGGAGAGTCTGAAGGAAGAAGTTGAGGTAATGATGTGGGGGAGTCTGGAGACGTGGTTGGTGAGATTGATGAACTCATCGATACACTGCTTCACTGAAGAAGTATGTCGTAGGGCACATAGGCTCTCCACCGAATTATCTGAGTACCGACGATCATAGTGCTTCACCAGTGATTGGGCCAGATCGGCCCATGAAGGTAGTGGGGTCGACTGGCATAGCCAATGGACCCAGTGGTGGGCGGAGCCCTCCATGGCAAGGGTCATCGGGGGCACTTATTGTCCCTCTTGAGTGTCGTGAATATCAAAGAATTGCCCTGCCTTTGCAATCCATCCCAGGAGATCAGTGTCGTTGAATTGAGGAGCTTCGAGCACGCGCGGCGCGTTGGCAAAGGTCAGCATGGCGAGTGAAGGCAAGGTCGACATGGAGGCAGGCTAATCGATGAAAGAGGAGGGATCCTCCACGGATGGTGGTCTGGAGGATCGATTGTCCAACTGGGCATCATGGGTCGCCAAGCACTGAAGAATCGCATGAATCGACGTGAGAGAGTTGGCTTGATCGTCAAGGCGGCGCTCGACGGCGTCAAGGAGGACGTCAATCATCGTGCGAGTTGTCGAGCATTGTCGTCGGGGAGCCAAGAGCCGGCGTAGAGGCTCTGGCAGGTGAGTGAGCGCAGCGGAGCTCGCAGCGAAGCAGATCAGGCTATGAAGAAAACTGGGAGACAGCAGGCTGGTGGGCGCAGATGTTCTCGAAATAGTGGAGACTGGATCTGGATCCCGACAGTCGACAAAAACAAGAACTTCGCAGGCGTCGGAAAAAAACGATCGACGCTACCGATGCAGGCGTCAACGATGGTTGGATCGATGTTGTAGGCGCTAGAGACGAACAACCGATGATGTAAGCGCTGGAGACGAACATTTTCGACGTCGCGAGCGGGAAATGCGATCACGCGCAGATGACGACGATGAGATAGGAGCGGGCGAACCCGACAGAAGGCGATGCAGGCGGGGAGGCAGGTCAGACCAATGTTACGAGTAGGGGGAGAAATGAACTCCAAGGGGAAGTTCTCACTTGGCCAACCCTGTGCACCAATCTATTTTTGATCCAAGAAACAAGATAATCCAAAACAAGGAGACAGGAGTTATATAACCTCTCCCGACATTTGCGAGAAACGATAAAGAGATTACGACAAGTAAATAAAATCGAATCCGATCATTTTGTATCATGTTGAAGTAGTCATTTTCGCCGGCCTACTCCTTCGAGAATATACGCGCTACGTCGACGATGCCCCTTCCTCTAGGCCGCCCTCCTCTATATCCGCAACAGTAACATCATTGAGTTGGAAAGCAACTTAGCTGTTGTTCACGAATAAATAAAGCATGTACTCTCCTCTTTACTCAACAAAGACATGATGCCAACATGAGCCACACTAAAATCATGCCCTCGCATTTTAGATCCCTCTGTACCTTGACAGCTCATTGAAGTGAATCACACAAAAATAGAGCCTTCCATACGATAGTTGTGTAACACTTTTTTTCTTGTGCAATTTTCTTGAACATTGCACATGTCTGGACGATACATAAGCAAAAAAGATGGTGCTGGGAAAACTTCATATATATCAAAACATGTTTCTGAAAAGTATACCATCTCGTTATGTTATATTTTTTTATTTAGCAAAGCATCATTTGTTATCTGGTCCATCCTAGGCATATCCTATTAGGAGCAGACAAATAAAGGAAGTAGGGATACCTTCACAATGGCTGTAACCATCTCCTTTAAACTGCACACCATTAAACAATGGACACTCACAAACTCTGCCACGAAATGTATCCTGAAAACTAACCTGATAATTAGAACTTTGAAAAAACAAGACCTTACAACAAAATTAACCTCATTAAATTCTCGATTGTCACCTTGCAAGCAGTGATATTGGAACCCTTATCTTGCCAGCAACCACCATTATTATCAAGGCACTCATTTGTTTCAATATCTGCTCAAAAAAAAAAGAATCAGAATGCTTCAGTCAAATTACCAAAGGGTCTAGCAACCACTAATTTGTTGATCAACCTCACCATCACTAAGACAAACAGCAGGCTCCGTAGTCTCCTCAAAGCCGGAGCAAATAGCTTTCAGAACAGATTTTTTCTCCAACTT
The DNA here is from genome assembly GCA_039513925.1 of Platanthera zijinensis. Taxonomy (NCBI): domain Eukaryota; kingdom Viridiplantae; phylum Streptophyta; class Magnoliopsida; order Asparagales; family Orchidaceae; genus Platanthera; species Platanthera zijinensis. The sequence continues at coordinate 22,227,345 of CM077087.1, read as the reverse complement.
CCCTGGCATTTACATGTATCCGGTCAAGTAATAGTGTTTATCCCATCAATCAAATGTGTCTCAATCAAAGGACAAACCTCTATACTGCCGACTGTTAACAACAAGAGTGGGCAGTATTGTAACATCTCCCCTGGTTCCTTTTCCAATCTATACAAAGATGGATTGTTTAAAGATCAGCAATAAAATATAGTCACAATGGTTCCTCTTTATTTTACAGATAACAAAATGGAAAGGGCGAGAGAGACGGAGAGAGACAGAAACCTGGGCATCTTGCTCTTCTTTCAAAATAGGATTATTAGCATCTTCACTTGGATCTCCCATGCATTTTCCAATTTTTTCGGTATCAAGCCCTGATCAAATGTGAGTTATTGTTAAAATTTCAATGACTTCAAGTTTTAATGCTTTACAATAGGACAAATGATGCAACAAAATTATTGACTGTATGCAAAGATAAAGCACCCTTCTCAAATGAATTCAAATTGATAACTGATTTAAGATGTTGAAAGTTGTTAGATGATATAGGAAAAAATGATGTAAAGGCTCATTTATAGACCCATTTCTCTTTTCTCCTTTAATCCCACATCCTTTATATAGGATTCTTTCTCCTTCTCTTCCCCTTTATATTTGTATTCTCTCTTGTATTTTACACATGAAAAAGTATCTACAAGGTTTGCCCATTGTTTTCTACATGATATCAGAGGCAACGGTCCGGCCCGTTTTTTTTTCTAACCGCCTGCTTCTCCGGCTTACCGGGCGGCTTGTTTTCTTGCTTAGTCGCAGTGTGTTGCGGCCTGCTCCCTTTCTAACCGCGGCTTCCTGCGCGGTTAAGGCTGTTCTAACCGCTCCCTTTCTAATCGCGGCTTCCTGCGCGGTTAAGGCTGTTTTAACCGCTTCCTCTACTCTCCCTCCCTCTCTCGTGGCTTCCACCACTTCTTCTCCTTCTCCTCCCTTTTTATACCCTTCCTATCAGGTGGGGTTTTCCGTCTGACCACACGGCTTCAACCCGTCTACTCGGTGCGGTCTCCCTGTCTACCCGTCGAGATCTTCCCTTCTCTCTGCTCGAAGCGACTTCTCTTAGCCGCCGGGTTATTGCGTTTTTCATCCCGGCTACTCGTTGCGGTCTCCTTGTCTACCCGCCGAGTTCGTGCCTCCTCGCTGCTCTGCTCCTTGCTCGCCGCGGCTCGTCTTAGTCGCCGCGGCTCGTCTTAGTCGCCGCGGCTCGTCTTAGTCGCCGCGGCTCGTCTTAGTCGCCGCGGCTCGTCTTAGTCGCCGCGGCTCGTCTTAGTCGCCGCGGCTCGTCTTAGTCGCCGCGGCTCGTCTTAGTCGCCGCGGCTCGTCTTAGTCGCCGCGGGCTTCTCTTCTCGCTGCGATTTGTTCTTCTAGTCGTTGCGACTTCTCTGTTCCCGGCGAGCTCCGCATCAAGGTCGTGGCGTATTCCCTTGTTGCTGGTGTACTCACCGAGACCGTGCGGCCTTCTCGACTGGCTTGTGCCCTTCTTAGTCGCTGCGACTTGTCCTCGCCACGAGTTGTTCCTTACCCGCTGCGAGCTACGCATTTAGGTCGCGGCCTCGTCCTTTGCCGCTGGTGTGCTCACCGTGACCATGTGGACTTCTCGCGCGGCTTCTTCCCTTAATTAGTCGTTGCAGCTTCCCGCACGGATTTCTCTTAGCGGTTACGGCTTCTCTACCCGTTGCAGGCTCCGCCTCTTGGTCGTGGGCTCTTGACCGCTTGTGTGTTGACACCGAGACCAGGCGGCTTCCCTTCTCCGCTCCGCTTTCTTAAGGTTGTGGTTTGTCTCTTCTCGAGCGGCTTGTTCTCGCCGCTGCGGCTTGTTCTCGCCGCTGCGGCTTGTTCTCGCCGCTGCGGCTTGTTCTCGCCGCTGCGGCTTGTTCTCGCCGCTGCGGCTTGTTCTCGCCGCTGCGGCTTGTTCTCGCCGCTGCGGCTTGTTCTCGCCGCTGCGGCTTGTTCTCGCCGCTGCGGCTTGTTCTCGCCACTGCGACTTGTTCTCGCTACTGCTTCTTCTCCCACCACTGCCTCTTCTCGCGCGGCTGCCCTGTCTCGCGCGGTTTGTTTTCGCCGGTGCGGCTTGTTCTCACCGCTGCTGCTTGTTCTCGTCGCGGCTTGTTCTCACGCGGCTGCATATTCTCGCTGATCAGGATTATGGCTTCTGCCTCCACCACTGCTAATGATATTGCTGTGTTGCGTGCTCAACTCCATCAGCTTCAAGAGGTGGTTCGTCGCACCTCTGGCTTTGTGGCCTCGATCTTCCAGGAAGGTATTCGTGCCTCTCACACAGCTCCTACTGGATTGTGGACTCGGGTGCTACAAATCATCTCTCTCCGCAACAACCGCCCAAATACTTAGATATTGCTTACCCCCAGCACATCACCATGGCCAATGGTGACAGGATCTCGGTTTCTGGCGCTGCCCATTTGCCTCTTACTCTTTCTCTCTTCTTATCCTCGGTTCTTCATATTCCGGATTCTCCTTTTAATTTCCTTTCTGTTAGCCGTCTTACGCAAGACCTTGATTGTTGTGTTACTTTCTCGCGCTCTTCTTTTGTGGTGCAGGATCGACTAACACAGAATATACTTGGTAGAGGGCGACTGTCTAACGGGCTATATCTTCTTGATGTTCCTCCCACTGCTCTCACTACTGTCTCCACCACTGATTGGCATCGTCGTCTTGGCCATGCCCCTCTTTCAATTCTCAAGAAAGCTATTCCTACTGTCTCTATTCAAGAGTTCTTTTGTGAATCATGTATTTTCGGCAAACAACACCATGTCTCTTTTTCTCCTTCCTATACCCGGAGCGATGCTCCTTTATCATTAGTCCACTCTGATATCTGGGGGCCCTATAAGGTCCCAAGTATTTTTGGGTATCGATATTTTGTTACCTTTATCGATGATTACCCACGAGTAACCTGGTTGTATTTACTTCGTGATCGTACCGAATTCCCAACCATGTTTCGTACATTTCTTACGGAAACTCGCACTCAGTTCTCTACCTGTGTCAAAACTCTTCGTACAGACAATGCTCGAGAATATACTGATCGCACCTTCTCCAATCTATGCGCTGAGTTCGGTATTATACATCAGACTTCATGTGTCTACGGCCCTACACCCCTCAACAAAATGGCACCTCGGAAAGGAAAAATCGTCATCTCCTTGATGTGGCTAGATCTCTTATGATCCAAATGCAGGTTCCTCCCCTCTATTGGAACTTTGCAGTCTCTGTTGCGTGCCACCTCATCAACCGCATGTCTTCGTCTGTCCTCAACTTTGTGGCACTCATTACTCACCTTTACCCATCCACGAATCTATTCTCTCTCACAACTCGTGTTTTTGGGTGTACCTGTTATGTCCACCATCTTGGTCCTTCCAATGACAAGCTAGCCCCTCGTGCTACCAAAGCTATGTTTGTTGGGTACTCCCGCACTCAGAAGGGGTATGTCTGCTTTAATCCTATCACTGGAAAAGTGGTTGTGTCTGCTGATGTCTCATTTCATGAAGATCAACCATATCACGTCAGTCCTTCTGATCCCCTTCTTCCTCCGCCGCTACCTCGATCCATCATTCCCGTAACGTCTCCGCTTCCACCACTTCTCCCTACTCCTCTGTTGATTCCTACACCACCAGTAACGTCTCCTCTGCTTCCGATTCCTACTCCTCTGCTTCTGATTCCAACACCACCTGCTTCATCCAAACTCGTCCCCTCCAAACCTCCGATCATTGAAGTTTACACTTGTCGTCCTCCTCGACCAGCTGCCCAGCAACAGCTTCCCTCTACCAGTGTGATCTCGCGGCCTGTTGATCCGGCCTCCTCCTCGACGGCCCATCCCTTGGCCAATTATGTGTCTCTACATCGGCTCTCTCCACCTCTTCTTACCTTTGCTCTATCTCTCTCCTCTATCTCTATACCTAACTCTGTGCAGGAAGCTCTCCAGAATCCGGCGTAGCGTGCCGTCATGGATGACGAAATGACTGCTCTGTGGGGTAACCACACTTGGGATCTTGTGTCTCCTCCTCCTAGCCACAGTTGTGTTAGCTGCAAGTGGATCTTTACAATCAAACATATTGCGGATGGGACAGTTGATCGCTTAAAGGCTCGGCTTGTGGCACTGGGTTTTACTCAACAGTACGGGCTTGATTATGAGGAAACATTCTCCCCAGTCGCGAAATTAAATACGGTTCGGGTCTTGCTTTCCTTAGATGTTCATCGTCACTGGCCCCTCCACCAGCTAGATGTCAAGAATGTCTTTTTGAATGGCGACCTTCTTGAAACTGTCTATATGCAACAACCGTCCGGGTTTGAGACCATGGGGGAGTCACGTGTTTGTTTACTTCGCAAATATATTTATGGTCTCAAACAGTCTCCACGGGAATGATTTGGAAAATTCAGCAAGGTTGTTTGTGAGGTTGGCTTCAAACAAAGCTCGGCAGATTCCTCTCTCTTCACTCGTCACCAATCAACAGGGACTATAATACTTCTGGTTTATGTGGACGATATTCTGATCACAGGTGAATACTCCACTGGGATACAACATGTTAAGCAGCATTTAAATTTTATCATTCAAATCAAAGATCTGGGAAATCTTCGATATTTTCTTGGACTAGAGGTAACAAGGCGACCTGATGGCCTTGTCTTATCCCAGCATAAGTATTGCATTGACCTTCTGAAATATGTTGGTCTCTCGGGTTGCAAACCAGCAGAAACCCCGATGGAAGTCAACCATAAGTTCTCTCTACTTACAAATCAAGAATACTATCGTCGTCTTATGGGAAAACTGATATACCTAACCGTTACGAGACCAAATATATCATTTGAGGTTGGAGTGGTTAGTCGGTTTATGCATACCTCACGGGTTTCTCACCTTCAGACAGTGGAACGGATTCTCAGATATCTGAAGACTGCTCCTGGGCAAGGACTTGTGTATAAGTCATCTTCCTCTCTTTCTCTTAGCATACTCTGATGCGGACTATGCGGGCTCGTTGGATGATCGACGTTCAATTACTGATTTTTGTACTTATTTTGGAGGAAATCTTATCACATGGTGGAGTAAGAAGCAGACGGTGGTTGCTCGCACGTCTGCTGAGGCTGAGTACCGTGCGATGGCAGCTGTTACGTCAGAACTAACCTGGCTAGAAAGTCTTCTAATGGATTTGGGAATTAAATTATCCTCACCATCGACGTTGTTTTGTGACAATACACATTGCAAAAATCCTGTGTTTCATGAGAGGACTAAACATATTTGAGGTTGATTGTCACTTCGTTCCAGAAAAGGTTCAATAGAAGGAGCTAAGGCTTGAACATGTTCCTGCCTCTGGGCAAGTTGTTGATGTCCTTACCAAGGCATTGCCTCGCAAGTTGTATTACCAGTTCTTGTCCGAGCTTGGTGCATACGACTTGTACGCTCCAGCTTGCGGGGGAGTGTTAGATGATATAGGGAAAAATGATGTAAAGGCCCATTTATAGACTCATTTCTCTTTTCTCCTTTAGCCTCACATCCTTTATATAAGATTCTTTCTCCTTCTCTTCCTTTTTATATTTGTATTCTCTCTTGTATTTTACACATGAAGAAGTATCTACAAGGTTGCCCATTGCTTTCTACAAAAGTTAAAAAATATATGTTACAGTACTGGAAAGAAAGGCCTCAATAGTCAATATAAACTCATATAGTACATGCAATAAGCAAAAATAATTGAGCGGGATTAACGATTAATATCACAAAAAATAAATAATCAGTTTAAATGAACCAGCATCATTTTGATTGTTGATGAAAGGAAGACTTAAAGAAACCATGTAACTCACCTAAAGATTTAATAACAGAATCAGCACATTCTTTGTTGTATTTTTTCTGCTTCATAGGACACCTTATGTGAAAATCAGTTACATAATCCCACCAAATCCAGGGTTTCTTGTTTTCATTAGCAACTCTAAACACACAAAGCTGTCTTAAATTTTCAACAACGACATCCCTCCCGTCATATCCGGTGCTGAAGTCCTGCTCGGGATCAGGCGCACAATATCTCCCATGATTAATGCACTGGGACTTGCATTGTTTGCTGAGAAGGAATGCATCAGGACAATACCAGGTTATATAATGAGGAGTAAACTGACTAAAACCACCTTTCTCAAGTAACTGGGCTGCCCCCTTAAATTCTTTTATAAACTCCATCAATGTGTCACACTTAGCTCCACACTCATCATTGCTGTTTGTCCACAGCTCATACTCTACACGTTCATCTGGATGTGGAACAGCTTCTCTCCAATCCAGATTTACATTTACCATTTCACCACTGGCAATAGCTTTTTTTAATTCTTGTCCAAATTTTTTGTCAATGAGGGCAGATGGAATAGTCACATTTTCAATATATTTTGCAGCTTCAGCATCTTCATGGGGCAAATCCATGGTTATCAGAGGCTCATTGGTGTCATCAACAACAAGAACTGCAGAAGCACCAGCATTTTGAGCATTCCACACCTTCTTAGCAAATACACAATCTGCAAATGAGAAATACAAAGATATAAGTATCTGCAGGGTGCCATGACCTTGATTCAGTTAAGGACAAAAGATGGATGAGAAAAAAGATAGCATATGCATCAATTAAGACAGGGCATCTTTCAGCCATGAAGGATACAACTGTGATGGACTGAAGAACTCTGGAAACAGTTCAAATGTTCTCAGAAACATGACATAAAAAGACTAAGAGAAGAATATTACAAATAAGTTATGTTGCAGGAATAGAAAACATGGCAGAAATTAAGCCAAAATATCTTTCGGCAATAAATCATATAATTGTGATAAACTGAAGAACTTTTGAAACAGTTTCAAATGTTCTTGGAAACATGGCAAAAAAACTAAGAGAAGCATATTACAGCTAAGTTGTCATATGGGCAAGAATACAAACAAAGAATTCAAGTAGCTTCAGAGAACTATCCCTCATTACCAAGAGTAAAGCTAATAATAGTGTATGCAAGATACTGGATATACAAACAATTTTTGGCATAGTGGAGTAAAATAAGCATGAATATTGTATAAATAGGTTCTCAATCATGTAAATGAAATATGTAAAAATTCATTCTAGATATTGGTAATGTATCTAATAAAATTTAATATGTTTTTTTCATATTTGCTTATTTAAAATTTACAAAAGATTTTCAAAGTTACTCATATAGTCATATATGATATATCTAATACAAATTCTTTAAAAAAAGCATATTTACTAGGAGTGCAGAAGAATCACTCTCCTAGGAAGTAGTTTGGGGGCACAAAATACTTGCATGCATGGTGGCGAGCAAGTATTTACATAAAGGTTTTCACAACCTATTTACAAGTGCTTGTGGTGATAATATGTCATAGATAAACTAAGAGAAAAATAATAGTATTCCCAATGTTGAAGATGAATAAAGAGGAATTGGCATGAGAATTGATGAAACCGGAGGTGGCAAGGAATTGTGCTAGCTTATGGTACTAGGCTAAGGAAACTTGTTGTAGGTCGTATATTGCTTTGTGAAGTTTGCATATATGATGGAATGATCACAGCAAATAAATATCTACGGTTGACCCACAGACATTCTCATAGAGTACCCTAAGGAAAGGCATTGTTTATATCCTAGTTGCCTAAAAGACGAACAATGACGACGAGACTTCAAATAAGGTGAACAATAGTGAGTATGCCAAACGAACTGAAAGTCTCCAGATAATTAATGACAGTGCTCTCGGAAGATCTATGACTATGAATATCACATTCAGAAATTTCTCATCAATCCCGATGATTACAAACTCATAAATGTCATCAACAGGCATGACGCCACAATCTATTCTGAATAACTGTTCACAAAGTCACCAACAATCTCGTGCTTATCATTTCCTTTCCTTAGCTAATTCGATACACTTTTGATTTCATCAAGGAAATATATTGACTAGAACAGTACACAAGGAAATGCGCTCATATCAGATTCCAATACTAGTAACAGGCAGAGTATCTTTCCTCAGTCTGACCCTACCTATGTTATTGTTAGTGGTTACCCGCCCAAGATCACATCATTCAACAACTTTTGTTCCAACAACTAAATCCAACTGCATAGTGACGCGCACGAATCTACAAGCGGCGAACAAACCGTGACCTAACCCTACATGTTAGGCAAAACTCGGCAGATTAAATCACAATTAAATAGTAAACAAAATCATCCCACGCAAAATATTCAAAGCAAGACAAAATAATTTATTTAAGTGAGGCAAGCTTAAGATTTATCCCGCGTGGAGGGCCAAAGCAAGAGCGCGCGGCGAATAGACCCTGCAAATCACTATAATAATATTTCTCCCAACAAATATAAAATGTCCAACTCAATAAATAAATGCTGAAAATAATAAACTAATGCAACGAAATCTCACCAAATAGTGGGTTGATCGAGGCACTGAAGATTTCGGATCCGGATGCATGGAACGGCGATCGAAGGTGGAACCGGCAGCGTGGAGATGATGACGGTGGCTGTCCTCGGCGGTGAATGGTGGAATCGGACCGGAAGTGGATAGATTCGACCACGAATGATGAACGGGTAGAGGAAATAGCGGATCGGGGCTGGACAGTCTGGATCGAGACTATTTTGGCAAGGGGGCGGTGGTGGGGGAAGTGGATCCACAGAAAGGAGGGCCGGAAATAAACCCAGCGGCTGGAAGAGGGAAAATTGGTTGTAGGGTGGGGGTTCGGAGGCTTGCTGGAAGGATAATAGGAGGCCGGTGATGGAACAGGGTGGAGAAAAACTTATGAAATGAAAAGGAGATTTCAATTAAACAGTAAAATTGAAATTTAAACAAAAAATGCAATCTGGACTGATTGGATATAGGGGTTGTTTGCTGGATGGGGGGAAACAGCCAACGGTCGAAGGTTTTGGGCGGTGGAGAGATGGATTGGAGGAGGAAAAATGAGGCTTAGGGTTGTGGGTTACCTTGGGGGAGGACTGAGGAGACTCAAGCCTAAGAGTCGTCACTTAAGGTTCTACGGAGTCGGCACCGTGGGATGATCACGGGAATCCGGGAATCAACACTCCAAATTCTGCAATGGCTCTAATCAATCCACTAACATCATATTTATAATAAAATAAAGGCTAAGGCATCCCACCTTTGACGACTATAATTGGCCAGAGATGGGGACACTCAAATACAATGACAATAGACCAAAAATACTAAAGTAATATATCAAATTGATTCGCAACACGAATCCGGACGCATCAGGGGAGCCCGATCGTCGATTCGGGCACGTCATATATGAAAAGTCGTCAATTGGCCCCGAACGAGCCCAAAACTCGTCCTCCACTGCAGGTCCTCGTCTCTAATCCGCATCAATCTCCTCGACTTGAAAGAATTCATCTCCCGATGAATAAGGATCAGAATTCTCTCAATGTATGCCAAGTAAGACTCGAGGAGGTCCACCGGAAGTCATTCAAGTGTCGTCGGCGGAATAGTGTCCTCGCCAATCAACTCCCCCCGACTAAAAAGTTTTCATCTCCGGTGAATGGAGACGGTCGTACTGAAGTCCAAGTCCAAGGGTGAATCGATCAAGCTCTGCTGCAAGTACTCATGTGTCATCATCGTCTACAGTAGGAGTGTACCAGCGAAGTCTGGTCTACGTTATGCTCTCAACGCTCAACTCACGAGTGGTGAATCCCGGTGCGAACGGTAATGTCATAGGTGGAATCAAAGAAGACAAGTCACCAGGTGGGTGGGGGTCAGAAATGGGTGAGTTGTGGTGGTTACCAGTCATGGGTGGGCTATGAAGGTGGCAAGGCAACGGAGATGGAGATGTGGGTGACTGGAAGTCCCCACTGCTTGGGTCCACATACTCGCGAGGCTCATAGTATGGCGTCAGATCTTCAACAGATACACAAACTTGCAGGGATGTCAAGATCGTAGATGTTTGCTTCAATCTGTCTCATGATTATATAGGGATCCATTCGCCTAACGCTCAAGCTTTTAGCAAGCCTAACACGGAGCCTCACAACGCAGCCATCACCTGCTCGCCTTCATGAAGTACCTGCTCTTGCCAGTGAACATCCGCATGTGACTTACAAAATTTATTATCATTATGGATTATCCGTCGAACCGACTCATGCCACATAAGCAAACGACGGACAAACAACTCAACAAACACATGCAAATGATGAAGAAACGACTCAACATACTCATGCAGGGATTTTCCCGGCTTCAACACTAACATCATTGTGATATCAATCTAGTAACTACCGCTGCTTCTAAAAACACCAATTAGCTTCAAGAAAGTGGAACCTCAAATCGTGCTATTATTGATCCAAGTAATCTTTCAATTCATACTCCTTAAAAGGGTTTGACAATATTGTGATTATACGAGTTTGCTTATAATTCATATTGGTATGAATTTCCCTACACTCCTGTAGACACCTTCCCTTTAAATAATATTTAATATGTTTCAATGCAAAAAAAATCTTGTATTGATATCAAATTTTCGCTAAACCAACAACTCATTGATTGAATTTTTACACACTACTTTTCTTATGAAAGATCTCCCCATGGGGGATATATGGGGGTGTGGGAGGTTGTATAATGGATGTCTCATATGCCAAAACTCTCCAATAGTGGTTTTCTTGTCAAACCACTTAATGCAACTTATGTTGCACGGTTGCACAATCACATCTGAACTGCATGCCACGAGACCCAAAAAAAGCTTTGCAGCATTCCACGCATCCTTGCCCTAATTTTCATTGTCCGCAAATATACCGCATTGAATCCAAGTTTCTCACGACAATAATATGTTGGGGTAATCTCTACACTTAACTTCTCATTGTGCTCCACTCAGTTTGCATATCCTTAATTCCAAGGGATGTGCTCATGTTGAATGAGCTTGCCAAAGTATTTAATTATTTATTGTTATCATTTTATTTTAGTAATGTACAAGTGAATTGTCTTGTGAAAAGCTAGCTCCCCACTTTAGGAAACCTAGAAATTCATGGAGTTGAATTTATTGAAATTTTGACTAACGCTTAATTTTGGCTGTTCTTTGACAATAGCGCGCAACTTGAGCACAATTAGTATCAAGGCACCCTGATATTGAAATTTGTTCTGTTATTACATCACCACTCCATCTCTATGACATCACAAACTAGGGCATCTGTCAATATATATCTACAACACATTCTCTACACCTTTCCTCAGGAAGTACCAATTCCTTCTATGTTAGTTGCAAATTGTGATTCTTGTCAATGTAATAAAAAAGAAAAAAAAAATTATTTTTCTCTACCTCAACTCTTGTTTCCCTTTCAACTCTTGTCAATATAATTTCTAATGTCTGCACTTCGTCAATCCATTTTATTGATGATGTAATGTACTGAGCTATTTTTTTATCACTTCACTAAGTACATCCAAATATATCCGCTCAAATGAAAATCTCACGCCAAGATATTATTATTCAATTCAAATCACTTGTTTAAAAAGAGTTAAAAAGAAAATTATCACCCTCAATACTGACAATGAGGGGAGTATCAGTCTTTCTTTGCTTTCCTCCCCACTTTTCAACCCCCACCCACCCACTCACACACACTAGAACATAATGGTTATGTTGATATATGCCACCTCAATACTATTGAAATAGGGTTATCTCCTATTTTACATACATCCATATCTTAAACCTATTGTCCATATGCCTAAACCACACCCATCTAATTCATCAATCGCTTAACTATCCCCATCCATCAAATCCACTTTGTCTTCAAAAGTATTAGCAATCCCCTTACTTAGAAACTCTAAATGCCCATTTTGGGTGCTAATGGGTATTCGCATGAAATATTTACTTGATAGCTATGCTGGCAAAATACAAACCTTGCCTTACTATGAAAAGTTTTCATCACCACCCTTAGCATCGACTACCAAAGCTATCCAGGTGTTAAACTAACTATTGTTTATTGGTCTTTGAGATAACTTAATGCAAAGAACAACTTCCTTCAAAGCACTCTCTCTAAGTATGCAAAAGAACAACTATATCTAAGTTATTGAGTTAGCTAACTTTAAAATCTTGACATTGACTAATGCATTTATGTTAAAAACCTATCTTATACTTACTAAAACCTAAAGCATTTTATCCAAAGTAAAAAAAAAAAAGGAACAAATATCTGTAAAAGGCTGTTTGATAGCAGGTAAATAGCTCTGTGGAAGATAGTACAAAGATGACAGAAAAGTAATGAACTTTAACCAAAAAATAGTGAAAAGATTTATGAATAAATTTTTCAGCTCACTAAAGTACTTTTTTTTACATTTATGTGCAATTCTTACCAATTTTATGGTCGGAAGTGCTCTTTTAAGATTCAAACTATCGTATAAGCTAAACATATGTTTAAAAATTATGAAATCAAAGTGAATACCAGTAAATTACATGAACAGCAGCAATCATTCAAATTTCACCCAAAAAACACATAAGAAACTTGAAAAGAGGCTTTAACTAAACCAACAGGGCAAGGAAAAGATAGGGTTTAACCTCCACGATCAATAAGAAGGAAGGTGGGAAGAGCACCGGGCTTGCTTGGGAACGAAGAAGGGAATTCATCGCACGCCATGCGGTTGTCCTTTGGGTAAAGCACCGCTCCCGACATGCTCCCTCCGTACTGCGGTATCCCAAAGTTCCCGATGGCGCTGTCATGCTTTCCCCGCATATCCGCCGGAGACGTCACCATCAAGCTGTTCTTCTCCACAACAAACCTCGCCGCAGCCGGAACCGCCGCCCAAGCAAGCACCGCCGACACAGCCACCACACACCCTAGCAGACGACGCCGCCGTTCCCAAGATCGCTCCATCCTCTCTCCCTAACGGAGGCCGAAACGGGCAAGGAAGCGAGGAGAGGCCACGATGAGCTTAGCCGGTGCGGATTTAACAAGGGCGAGAGAGCGATCTCGAGCTTTCTATATAGTTACGAAGTAAGAATTTTTTTGGTCCAATTTGGTCGTCGATCCAGGATGCGAAGCACGAGTTTCGGGTTAATATGGTGCGGGCCCTTGTATTATTAAATATATGCGAGTTGAATATTTAGCGTTGGATTGGGATGTAGATGTCAGGGGACGGTGATGATCCAACGGAAAGGGAACATTTGTGCGAATGGTATTATTATTAACCATTATTAAAAGCCCGGCACAATTTTGGCGTGTTAGCCGTGATTTCAATGATTTGTGAAATGCCTAGAGTTACAATCCCACCACATTATTCCTACATTTGAAGGGTGTTAGCTTTTTGGGCTGTCTGCGATTGGGCAATGATTTTTTAAGTCCTTAACTCAATATTAATCTCACTCGTTGATGTCAGTTTGACTGTGTCCTGATAAAAATGGGAGAAATTGACTAAAATTCGCATTTCATCCGAGAGCCAAACAAGGCATGAAACCCAGTTTGGAGGGGCAGCATGTATATGGTCTTGTGCTCCCGGAGGCCATGTTGCGGTGCCCATAGGAGGACCTATCATAGGCTCAGTGCGGGTGACCGAATTTTTTTTTTTGCAAGTAGTACTTGCCACGGTTTTTAATTGTGACAAATACTATAATAGTATTTGTCACGGTTAAAAACTGTGGCAAATACCCATGAATCAAATAAATAAACTTCATTCCTCATTCGTCCCCGACCGGCCGACCCTAGGTTTTGACGGAAGCATTCACGCGGCACTGCTCCTTTTCTCGCCTAGCTGGTCGCGACAGGAGTCTTCGCCGACGCCGCCGATGAGTTTTTTGGTCTCTTTATTCCTCCTTGTCTTCCTCTTCATCTTCCTCGTCTTCATCTTCCATTCTTTCTTATTTTTGAGTTGAGGTTTTTGTAATTAACCCGATAATTTATAATTTGTTACTTTGCCTTCTCATGACTATGTTTAAGAAATAGTTTAACTTGCAATCTCTTGTAAGTCGAGTCCATTTGAGTATAACATGATATCACTTATTAGCATGATCATTATTTCCTCTCTTTTTGTTATTAAAAATATTTCTAAGATTTAAAAAGCATCGTGATGTTTTTTAATGCTAAATTTTGTGTTGAATTTCTGGTGCAACTCCAGTATGGAATAAATGTTGATGAAAACATAAGTTCAAAGATGCATTGTTCTTTAGAAAATACAACAGATATAATTTTATTATGTTAACTAAAAATATCCTAATTTAGATAATTTTTTATGCAAACTTATTATTTTTTATCGCACGCACCAATATTTTTCATCATTATTTATTGCACGCCCCATCGAAAAATACTGCTGGATCTGCCTATGGCGGTGCCCAGATCCGACATTTACCTATTCGTGCCTCGCAAAATTTGTCGATCGAACAGACCCAGAGGCCTCTGATGGAAAACTGAATATAATTACGCGCAAATGCCCACCATTTCAGTGTTCAATTGTGGGAAGGTGGGACAAACAACCATCGTTGTGAGCATTTCTGGGTTCATATTCGGCCGGCACTCCAACAAGGAGCCTATCAGACAAAGGCTAACGATAAACTTCCCTGCAAAATATATCAGAAAAAAGATCACAAATTATATACTAGATTGGCTCCGTGCGACTTTTTTTGCTCCAATGAATTTGGGCAAAAACATCGTCATCATAGAATGATTATTTAGCAAGACAGTAGTTATGATCGCCACCAAAAAAATAGTATTAAACATATAAGTGGATGAAATTCCTTAGGTGAGGACGGGCGAGTTCACGACCGCCACCCCCATGCCAAACGGAGCCAATGTAAATATTTTTTAAAATAACATTATAAATAGGAGAAAAATCATGTTATTTTTAATGAGATGGGTGCAATATCACATGAAGAAGAACTCATTAATCATCAATGAGTTCTAAGAATAGCATGTCAATGGCTTAGAGTTGTCCATGTCAAAGAAATTAAGGCTCTGTTTGGGGGGACTTATTTTCACCGTTAAGGTCCGGTTCATGCGGTCGTAACCGCTTGACCGGTAAAAATAAGTCCCCCCAAACGGAGCATAAATGTACTCACAGTAAAACTGAGAAACTAGGGCATAAAGTGGGAGAAAAGAAGATAAAGCATTAATCAGCATACAAAGCAATCAACAAACCACAACGCAAGTAGGCAAAGGTTCACAACAAAGTAAGAATCGAATTCATAACCTCCATGTCATGGGATCTTAGCTTAGCCAACTTTATCAAGCATTATTGTCAGAGCTGATTTTAGAACATGACAGTAGAATAACAAATTTGAGAAATATATAAAAAATGCCTTGAATTACAAGCTGGGCTGCATGGCATTTCCTATTTGATAATGCTTCACTCCAGTAAACCAACACTTAAAACTAAATTTTAACATAAATAAGATCATTTTTATCATGAATACAACCATTTTTTAATAACAAATATCATATTCATTTTAAAAAATTTGGTCCCGCATGCAATCAAATGAGTCGAGAAAATACCATAACCATAGAGCTTAGCACTATCAAAAACTTTGAGCAGGAATAGGCATGAAAAATGGAGGCCTTTTTGGTTCCGGGCTTCATTTCCAAATCTGCATTCGGGATTGAAGAGGAACCGTCAGATTCAGGGAAAGTGCAATACATTTTTGCATTAGGATTTGGGCTGGCCATGCAGCCTGATAGAAGTGATGCTGATTCTTCTTTCTCCTCCGGACTGAATAACTTTAAGAAAAGGGATCACATTAAAGAGAGTGAAGCATATATTACTTAGAAAAGTAAAATATTTTACAGTATGAGAAAAGAGCAGGAAGGCAAACCAAGAGGAGTGGGGGTCTGCGCTGAGTCCAGGACCAAAGACTCGCCCTTGGACTTTCAATTCTAAGAATCCTGCAGTATTCTGAAAATCATTTAATGCACCATTTAAAGATTTATCTGCTAGCCCAAAACTCTCCCCTTCCTGCAGTTATAGAAAGCTCAGCTAGCCACATCATCATCAAACATCACTGTGACATCTGGATCTAGAGTTCTAGACTAACTTCGCCGAGATTTAACCTCTGATCTTTTCGCTTTGCTCTCAAGATTCAAGGAAGTAGAAGAAAGAACTCACGGTTCTCGTATCCTCACTCAAGATCAGAGTCCTCAACATCATTGAGCCTTGGCTTTGGAGACCCAAAAGGGCAACTAATTTCCGTCAGTCAACACTATACCAAACTCGTTGGATAAACTTTATTGTGAAAGTGAATAACGGTCGGGCTCAGTTACCTTGTGATCAGGTTGAACTCGTTGACCCGTGTCATTTGAAAATGCCTTAAACCATCCTGAGATTACAAAAAAAATCTTCATTAATGTAATCAGTTGATAGGGGAAAATGCATTGCTCGAACAATGAAGAAAACACTAATAGCAGGAAGAATGTAATTGCAAGTAAAATAGCAAACCAAAAAAATGTGTTTGGTAAGAACTGAGAAGCAGCAATGTCTATGATTGCAAAAGAGAATTCTGCTAGTCTATTAGCCAAATTATATGTTACGAATTTGCAGATCTGAAAGTTTATGCTCGGTCACTAGAATTTTACCAATCTCCCCTTTTTTGGTACTGTCTTCATATTTTCTATCAGTATTTTGCAAAGTCTAACTTCATAACCAATCCAACCACACCATTAACCAATCCCTAGGATTGTTTGGAAAAATGGAGGGATATCACTATAGTGATGGCTGCAGTCACAAAGTCATTTGCCCAAAACGATGTTTGGGGCCAAAAAAGAAACCACGGTCAACAATGGTCGAGTGTTCGGGGTCGCAAAGGCCTAGGACCCAAAATAGAGTTATTGTTACTTTTAACAGAAATGTTGTTCTGGAAGCTCCAAATGCAAGTGCATTCCTACCATTTCATTTGTTACCATGGTTTCACACTGCCACTCATTCCAAAATTGATCTAAATAGAGCCCTAACTAGCTCACCATTATCTCTCAGGCCCAATCAATCTCACATGCACAAGAACCACTCCATTTGACTTTAATAATGCATCTCGCTCAAGGATGACAACTCAGATATCGTGAAAAAAAAAGGTATTCATGACTTTATTTTTGTGCAACCAACTGTCTCTTCACACTTGTAGTTTTTATGTGCTTAGTTTTTGTTATGGTCCCCTTTGGTCGCGTATATCGCAAACCTTTATCTAGTTCTACTTTATATTTTATTATGCGCATTTGATCCTCCATGTCTAAACCCAAGGAGGGGGCATTTTAGTGTGACTATTTAATACCGGATGGGGAACCAAGAAAGACAAGCAAGCAAGTCATTTTAATTATCTCTCACTCTCTCTAATTTCCTATCTCTCTCTAACCTCTCTATTCCTATTCTCTTCCGGTTCACGGGTTAAGGGCCAACCCTAGCCGCTCCTATCTGCAACATTCCGCCGCTCCGCTTCGCAAACCCGCGATAACCGCAGCCGCGTTCAACGTCACCCCAACGCCGGCATCCCCTCCTTGCCGCCATAACTCGTTGGAGTTCCAAGAAGGCTCCCTCCTCCTCCCTCGAGGACTTCCCTCCTCTTCCCCCGTGAACGCGCTCTCAATCTAGGGCACGTAACAGAAAGACAAGCAAGCAAGTCATTTTAATTATCTCTCTCTCTCATTTCCTCTTTCTCCCTCTAAAACCTCTCTATTCTTATTCTCTTCCGGTTCACAGGTTAAGGGCCAACCCTATCCGCTCTTATCTGTGTTCCGCAGCATTCCGCCACTCCGCTTCGCAAACCCGCGATAACTGCAGCCGCGTTCGACGTCGCCCCAACGCCGGCATCCCCTCCTCGCCGCCATAGCTTGTCGGGATTCCAAGAAGGTTCTTTCCTCCTCCCTCGAGAACTTCCCTCCTCTTCCCCGTGAACGTGCTCTCAATATAGGGCACGTAACAGTTTCATGCACAATTTCTAGCTTAGCGTGCATATGTATTTGTTCTTCCTGCACACCACTGGATGTCGCGCACCACTTGTGTTAAATAATATTCTGCGTGCACATATGTAAATGTTTGTCGCTCGTTCTGTATGTGCATGAGTGCTGATGAAACCACAAGCATGTCTGTCATGCACTCTTGCCGCTCTGCACGCATGCAATGCCTGCTGCTCAGGATATGTGCATGTGTGCTGATGAATCCGCAAACTATTTGGGATTAGTTGGAATCCTTTAATTTGTTTATCTATCCATACTCAGAATTCATCGGTGTCACTAGGATCCTTTTAGCATGGCTGTAGCGGTCATGAACGGGTTGGTTACGAATCGTAGCTTGTGAACACCCAAACTCACATAAGGAACTTCATCAACTTTTATGTTCAAAACTAGTTTTCTTTTCTTAACAGCAGCCATAATTGTTGTCATGCCGAATATAAATTCTATGACAATGGTGTTTTTGTTCAAACTCACCGGAGCAAAAATGTCGTGCCAACGGAGCCTAAATTTACGTAACTCCATTTGACCCTCATTTTCAGGTCGACATGGCCAAGTTGTCCATTTCTCATCTCTGGCAATGTTGAATCCTCTTTTCAGCTGACAATCTCGAGCTCTTCTTCATCTTGACTTCCATGAGAGTTGGAGACTTCTCTTTAGCAAAGTTGCCGAGTTTTTAGTCTCCCAGCCAAAATTTGTGGCTTTGCGACCAGCAATGAGTACTTTTGGATAAAATGATCTGTTACTTCTTGATGAAATTTTACCATATGTAACATAAAGACAGCATTCTTAATTCATTTTAAAAGTTTGATTATACTTAAATAAATAAGAAAGATTGCAATGGCGCGAACGTAATCCCTTTTTTTAATTATTATATATATAGTTCACTCAAGAAGGGGAGCTTTGGCGCACGGGTTGAGGCGTCGCCATGTGACTTTGAGGTCACGGGTTCGAGTCTGGAAGCTACCTCTTGCAAAAATGCAGGGTAAGATTTGTCTACATTTCACTCTTGTGGTGGGACCCTTGCTCCACGGGGATGCTTTATACACTGGGCTACCCATATATAGTTCACTCAACTTCACAGTATCCAAATAAATAAAAAAATTTATCTACCAGATTGAAGGTGTCTGTTGTTCTTAGGTGCTAGAGCCAAGTTTCCAAGCATCTATTGATTGAAAACATAATATATATGTTAGAATTAAATAATAAGAAAGGAAAGACTTAATTTTTATATTTATCCTCATAGAGGGTATATAAAGCATTACAAGAAGACGCATAACACTGATAGTTGATGTGGGACTAAACCCTAGATCTAATACAAAGATACTAATAACCCGACATATAACTATAAAACTCATAAATTCCAACACTCCCCCTCAAGCTGAAGGGAGAACCTTCAGCTTGGACATCATAATAACAGCAATGGTGGTATGCGATTAAAACATCAGATGAGCCACCGGGGAAAAATACCAAACCGGGGGCATGGCTAGACACGACGCAGATCCACACGTAGGGCAGGACCCACACACGATGGGGACTCGCTGAAAACTGATCAACCAACATCACCTATACACAACATGCAAAAAGGAACCAACGATGTGGAGCAAATCATCAAACGGGTGATCAGGGATAATCTGTCGAGGATAATCCGCACAAAGAACGGTCCCACACGACACAATCTCGCACGAGTCACGACATGGTCCTACACAACACAACCTGCTGAGATTAGAACTGTTGAAGCCGGAAAAATTTTCTACTCCAAAAATTCGGATCAATGCATCCTAAGGTTACTGGTCCAACGGTTGGGCTTGACGGGCAAGAAAACAGAAACATAGGTAAAATTAAGAAGACCTCAGGTGCTGCGGCAGGGAGGCCCCACCACGTACCCGGATGCTTAGAAAAGCTCCCCCTCCACAACCAAGATTGGCTGAGCATGGTACAAAGGGAACACTAACTTGGCGACTATCAAAAGTTGGCAACCAAGGAGATGATCACTGTCTCACGACTCAAAACTCTGATAGAATAATCCAAAAACTCAGCCAAAAGTCCAGGTAAAATTCATCATCCTTGAACCCCTGAGGTTCTATTTATTGGCAAATCTAAGGGGAGGGGGATCTTATTTACAGCATGACCCCCACCTGGCGACCATGCGACTTCTGGAGGAGCTCGCCCGGCTTAGGCGAGTATCTATGTTGGTCAACTACCAGGCGAGTATGCAAGGTGTGCTCTCCATACTCGCTCTGGTCTTCTACTGTCTTGAATGCTGACTTTGACTTCTGTTTTGACCTATTGACTTTGACTCTTTGTTGGCATGGCTTTGAGTGAGCCCACCCTCGACGAATATGGATTGTACAAGAACATCAACATCAGTCGTGTCCCCAACAAACGACCAATCGAAAGAAATATGGGAAGACGCATAACAATATACGACATAAGCCTAGAGGTCGTGTGAAACAAAGGCGAAAGGACAGAAAAATCATCCAAGTCGTCACCATCCCAACACTCCCCCACATGAAAAATATGTGCAAATAGGCGTGAAGAAAAAACACGCTAACAACAACAACGATACACAACAAACACTAGCAAGAAACCAAAGACGCTTAAAAACACAAAGAACAACCAAACCAAGCATCTTTATCGGCGAGAGTAAATCACCTGAGAAGGATTAGCAGCGGTTGGTAGCAATGAAATATGAGGTGCAGCAGCTGGAAAGCGGTTGGAATCGTCGGAGACATGAAGGACAGTGGCCAAAATTGATTGAGGGAAGCTTGAGCACATATCAAGAGGTTGGAGTACGCCAATGGATGAGAACACGCCATGGAAGGAGGCAGACAGCAAGATTTCTTCCATGGAAGAAGCGGCAGAATCGGCAAAGGAAATTGATAGTGAGCAGCATCATGCTCCACGGGATCACTTTGACAGGCTCTAGGCGGGATCTGGACAAGCGGATGAACGGAGGAAGAGTTGCATGAAGCCACAGGAGCTAGCGAAACATAAGGAAGCGTCGTTGATGGGAGCGAGAGGATCGACTGCATCATCGACTTTATTGGCAAGATCATAAAAGAAGTACCTTCATCGGGGGCAGAGGAAAGCTCTAGCAGACTGGATTGAGAGCAATCAGAGAAGCGACGAAGTCGTCACGAGAGCGCAACGGGATCAGCGGCTAGAGCATCAGGAAGGAAAGCTGAGATCAGTGATGAGAGATCTTGTCGACTAAATCAGCATATGCGGGAATGGCAGATAGAAACAAGGGCATGTCGGATTCGACAAAAGAATGGCGTCGATGAGCAGTGAACTTGATCCACAACGACGGGATCAATTCGAGCGGAGAAGCTCCATGTGAGAAAGGTCGCAGAGGAGCACGTAGACGGGAGAGGATTTCATAGGAGAAGAGGAATCGAGAGAGGAAGCCACCGTGAAATGTACGTTGCCCATTATTAGGGCAACCAAATTTCAGGGAGTCAATTTCGCCTCTGATACCATGTTAGATAATAAGAAAGGAAAGACTTAATTGTTTTATTCATCCTCATAGGGGGTATATAAAGCATTACAAGAAGATACATAACACAGATAGCTGATGTGAGACTAAACCCTAGATCTAATACATAAATACTAATTGTTGAAGCCGAGAAAATCCCTACTCCAAAATTCGGATCAAGGCAGTCTAAGGTTACCGGCTCAGCGATCAGGCGTGAGTGTGTGACGGCTAACGGGCTAGGACGCAGAAACAGACAGGTAACAAAAAGGACCACATGCGTTGCTGCAGGGAGGTCTCACCACGTACTCGGATGCTTAGAAGAAGCTTTACCTCCATAACCAAAGATGGCCGAAAAGTGTACGAGGTAGATTCTAGTTGGCGACTAAGTCAAGACAGCGACTAAGATGGATAGTCGCTAGCTCGCGACCTGGCTCTCTGAAAAAAGGATCCAAAAGCTTAGCTCGAAGTCTATGAAATGAGGTGGTCGAGATCTTTTGCGAAATTCCGAAGTCCATATCCTCGTACCCCTGGGGCCCTATTTATAGGCAAATCTAAGGGGAGAGGGGTCTTATTTATAGCCTCACCCCTGGAGACTAGGCGACTTCTTAGAGGAGCTCGCTTGGCTGGGCGAGTAACCCCCCTAGTCGCCTACCTGGCGAGTATGCGATGGTAGCTCGCAACACTGGCCCGGGTCTTCTGTCGTCTTGCGCGTTGACTCTGACTTCTGTCTTGACTTGCTGACTTTGACTCCTGCTGACCTGTCTCTGGAGGGGTCCACCCTCGACGAATATGGATTGTACACTAATAACCTGACATGTTACTACAAAACTCATAAACTCCAACAATATACTGACAAGAATATGCAACACAACAACTTTGGTACTATATAACAAGTTCAAACTTTGGCACTTAATTTCATGAGTATGAATTTGGCTTAGTTAATTACAGTACACTATACTAAAATGCTTCCTGAGGTCTTGCCTTTTACTAAATTAAAACTGAAATGGGAACTCCAATTTTATTTTAACCCTAAGGATCCGATTGTTTGAACAAAACTGGGGCTCTGAAATTAGAAATGGGGATCCATTTACATTGAAATTGGACCTTCATCTCCAGTATTGAAACCTCAATTCCATCCAATTGAATGCACTAAGAGAAGAAAAAAAAAGGTGAAACAAAGCACCTGAGTAATTCGCTCAAGAAGTGATTATGTCCAAGTTAAAAGCATCCTAAAGAGGATGCTGAAAACTTTCATAAAAATGTTGTTGGCCTTAATTAACCAGGTTAATTAGCAAAATTACCAACAATTATCCAAGTCAACCTTTAAATCCTAATATAAACAACAATGGGACTAGAGATATTATGTGGATTTTCTAAGCAAAAAATTATATCATATAGCAAAACTATACCAAGAGGCCAATAGTCTTACTCGTCGGTGAAAAATATAGGTCTGATAAATTCTGCTAGAAAATCATCGACCGCTCGTGCATGATAATTCTGATTTGATGAACCAACCATAACAATCAAGAGACTGACTTCATTGCCAGCAACTCTGATCACTTTACCAAAAATTTCCACAAGAACACTCCCCGTCCTTAAAATGGTGGAATCTCTTCGCATCTCGTACAACAATGTCTCGTCCGGTTGCCAGCGACATGAACATGATCGCATTATGGCAATCCCCGCAAATCCTCAAGTTCTTGAGAATTCGAACTTTTGCTCCGACGGCCAATTTGAGTAGCCCAAATGCCACAGCCAACTTCTCGCTATGGGTAGAAAGCACATATTCCTTCCTCTCAGATTCAACATCCTGCAACACAAAGCTAGTATCAGGAACATATCCCAGTTTCCTCATCTTAGCTCCCAGTACCTCCAGGAATATATACGCTCTGTGAGACTCTGGGTGAGATGTATCATTCACGAGGAAGACATGAACTGTGTTCTCGACTTCGATCCAGCTGCACCCAGGCTCCTTCTTCACCCCCCGGTCCTTCATCAGTTTTCTCACGCTCGCCACATCCTCCCATCTTCCAAAAGACGCATAGATGTTTGATAGAAGCACGTAAGATCCATGGTGTCGCGGTATCATCATGAAGAGCTTATCTGCAGCATGGATAGCAAATTCTACATTTTTATGTATTCTGCAACCTGCGAGAACCGATTCCCATATGGTGGGACCTGCTTCGAACGGCATTTCTTCGATCACATCCTTCGCTTCTTCGATCTTCCCAGCACGTCCCAACAAATCTATCAGTCGAGCGTAATGATCTTCCCCAGGAATTATACCATAATCACGCTGCATGAATTTGAAGTATCTGAGACCTTCATCGACTAAGCCCGCATGGTTGCATGCGGTTAGTACGGTTAAAAAAGTAAGGCGGTCGGGATGGAGACCCTCCTTGATCATCATGTCGAAGAGGTTGATGGCCTCGATTCCATGACCATGATGAGCAAAAGCGGCAATAATTGAATTCCATGAGACAAAGTCAACGTTAGGCATAACGAGGAATACGAAGTGTGCTTCCTCAATAGCTCCGCATTTTGCATACATTGTGATGATGGCATTCCCAGCTGAGTTGCTGGATTCATAGCCGAGGGCGATGAGCTGTCCATGGAGCTGTCTTCCATGTTCCAAGGCTCCTAGATCACCGCAAGCAGAAAATGTAGCTGCATAAGTATAGTCGCATGGATCGACATTCTCAGCTCTCATTCGATTGAAGAGCTTGAGTGCTTCCTCTGAAAACCCGCTCTGAACCAATCCCGACATCATCACCATCCATGGAAGTTGGCTGTTGCGAGGCATACTCTCAAATATGGGACGGGCATCATCCATACTGCCTAAATTTACATACCCTGATAGAATCGTGTTCCAAGAAACGGAATCCTTCATTTGAATCCCATCAAAAATTCTTCTTGCGAGGTCCATCTTGTTGCATCTTGAATAGAGGGCAACCAAAACATTCTCAACAGGAAGAGCTGATTTGGGATCAAAATCAGGTCCATTACGAATAATTCTAGCATGCACAGACCTGCCGTGGCCGAACAATCCCGCATTAGCACAGGCACTGAGCACGCTGGTATATGTAAACTCATCAAGTGGGAGTTTTAAGGACAGCATTCTTCGAAAAATTTCAAATGCTTCTGTAAAATGCCCATGGTGGACATATCCTGAGATCATTGAGTTCCACACGACGTCAAATCTTTCGTTCATTTCATCAAACAACTGGCGTGCAGAAAAGATATCGCTTTCTCTGACATACCCAACAATCATGGTCGTCCATGTCAGCTCATCTCTCTCCGGCATATTATCAAACACCTGACGAGCATGCATCCCTGCGTCCCAAGAGTCGCACTTACTGTACAACGCGATTAGAGCATTTGAAACAGGCACCAGCGGCTCTGCTCCCAATTTCACGGCAGGACAATGGAGCTGCTGGCACTGGATGAGGTCGAGATCAACAACGTACGCGCCAGCACTGAGAACGCCGGTGAATGTGTAGTCATCGGGGTGAAAACCATCCCGGAGCATGCTGCGAAAGACACAGACGGCGAGCAGACCTTTCCCGGCGCGGGAGTAGCCGGATATCATCGCATTGTAGAAGATGGTGTCGCGGACGAGGACGGGCGTTTCTTCGAACACCTTTCGGGCTAAATATAGATCGCCGGCGTTCGAGTAGGCGTTGATGAGGGAGGTGCGGGCTACTGCGTCAGGCAAGGGGGCGGTTTGGACGAGGCGGTGAGCGGATGGGATATCGCCCTGCTTGGAGTAGAGGTGAATAAGGTGGTTTAGGAGGTAGTTTCCGGGCTTGAAGCCGGAGGCGAGGATGTGGGCGTGAAGGGCTCGGAGGCGGAGGAGTACGGAATGGTGGAGGCGGGAGGTGGAGGAGGCGAGGAGTTGGAGTTGGCCGGCATATAGAATGGCGATTGCAATGATGTCGGTGTGGACAGGGAGCCGGGTGAAAAAGATCGACGGCGGGAGCATCTGCTCGCCGTCGGCAACTCAATGTTTCACCAGAGCGTATTTAAGGAAACTATTTGGTTCAATTTGTTCCGGTTTTTTTTAAAAAAAAAATTGTTAAATTCTCTCCATTTTCTTCAAATATATTTTGGGTGCTCTTATTAGCAAATTCTATTTGATTTCTAGCAAATCATTACTATTAGCAAACCCTCATTTTTCAAAATGGCTATTTGAAAATCATTTTGTTACTATCAAATCAATATAATTTTTTAAAAAAAAAATTTAATTTTGTTTAAAACATTCATTCTTTCAAAATAACTCATTATATATAATGACATTATAAATGATTTCAAAAATATTCATTTAACCACTTATGTTAGCATTAGAAATGAGTCAAAATGCCGCAAAATTTTATTTAGTATGTCCAAAACTCCTTTTTCTGTATCAAAATCTTTAAACAAAATATTGCCCGGTTTAGAAATATATTTGATTTCCAATTCCTATAAGGATGTGTTGTGTTATGTATACGAGTTAAGTGCATATAAGAATATGCACGTCTTTTTGAACTGCGTTTTATACGTACATTTTCATAGGAAGTGTTCAACATGAAAGTTGTAGATCTCGGAGAGATCTACAACTTTCATGTTGAACACTTTTTGATTTGAAGCAATTTAGACCTCCGATTTGGCCCCTGAAAAAAGTCATGCCGAACATATGCACGGACGCGTGACTTTTTTCGGGGGACAAATAGAGGGCTTAAACTGCTTCAAATCAAAAAGTGTTCAACATGAAAGTTGTAGATCTCATCGTCTACAACTTTCATGTTAAACACTTTTTGATTTGAAGCAGTTTAGACTCTCGATTTGGGCTCCGAAAAAAGTCACGCCGAAAATCTGTACGGACTGACTCGTTCCGTGAGTGTCTTATTTCGGGTCCAAATTGGAGGCCTAAACGGCTTCAAATCAAAAAATGATCAACATGAAAGTTGTAGATCACATCGAGATCTACAACTTTCATGTTGATCACTTTTTCAAATGAGAAACATTTGAGACTCAAAATTCAAAAATGCAAAAAAAAATAAGATTGGTTTGCTAGTAATATTTTTTGGGAAGAGAAAAATGCAAAAAATGGTTGAATCTGTTTTTTTCTGGTTTGCTAGTAACCAAAGTGGGTTTGCTAATAACACCACCCTATATTTTTTGACTTTCAATGTCTTCGCAGCCCTGCGATCCCGATTCGGATCTCCGGAGTTCAGGAGGAACTCCACGGATCCTACGCGGGAGATCTCCCGAACTCCATAAATCTCGTGGCTAAATTAATTTAGTCACTAAAAGACTAAATTGATATATAGTATTCATTGTAATGGTTTTTGTGACTTGATTATCACAAAAATTGATATATAGTGCATTCTCAGACTCGTCATTATAATGTTTATTATTAGATCTATAATTCACTCTGTTCTTTCTCCTACTGAAGCTAGAGCATAGAGTTCTGATTTCATAGAGGACGGTGCAATGCACATCTAGCTATTAGACTTTTAAGCTACAATAGCTCCTCCTAGTGTAAACAAAAACCACTAGCGGATCTACTATCACCAATATTTGAGCATTAGGAGACGTCATAATACCTTTCAAACACTAAAGGATGTCCACTATAACATAAAAACATATTTTTTAATGTATTTTAAGTATCTCATTAGCTTTTCTAAGGCATCTCATTGATCCTTCTCAGGGTTACTAGTAAATCTACTTAATATGTCGACCGTAAAGACGATGTTAGGTCTAGTACAGGTTGTAGCATACATGAGACTTCTTATAAGTTTAGAGTAATCCAACTGTCTAATAGATGAACCTTTATTAGGTTTCAGTCTATTGTTATAGTAGTATGAAGTCTCAATCTTTTTACTCTTATCTTAACTCCACATTTCTAGTAGATTTTGATGTAGCAACTTTTGTACAACCCCATATCCGGCCGAGCGGGATCCTCCCCAAGTGGCGGACTTGAGGCGAGCTACGAGCGACGTTTTAATGTAGCCTCGTTCGGGGGCGTGCGGGTCCTCGTGCGTGCGTGTGGAGATGTTATACATCATGTTATAATGTGTTTTTATTTATTTATATAAATGAGTTTATATAAATATGTGAAGGGAATAAAAGGGAGAGAGTGAGTGTAAGAAGGAGGAGATGTAAGAGGAGGAGAGTGAGGGTAAGAAGGAGGAGATGTAAGAGGAGGAGAGTGAGGATAAGGAGGAGGAGTGTAAGGGGGGATAAGGGGTTATTTTCATAACCCTAAAGGAAAAAAGGAGGAGCAGCCCGGTTCATCTCAAGACAGCCGCAGGAAATGCATCCCGATCGGCTTCTTCCCCGTTCTCTGGATGCCGCCTAGGGCAAGGCGGAGTCCGGCCTCCTTCCAGGAGCAGCCCGCCGCCCTCTTCATCCTGCCACCCTCTTCACCTCGCCGCTCCAGCTAGGGCCGAGCGGGGCTCGGCCCATCTTCACCGCCGCCTGCGCCTAGCCGGAGAAAAACGGAGCTCGGCCCGCCATCTTCACGGCCGCCTGCGCCCAGCTAGGGCCGAGCAAGGCTCGGCCCCCTTCACCGCTGTCTGCGTCCAGTGAGGCCGAGCAGGGCTCGGCCTCCCCCTTCTCATCGCCGCCTCCAGCGAGGCCGAGCAAGGCTCGGCCTCCTTCTTCCCCGGCGCCGCCTGCATTCGACATGCCCAACCCGAGCTCGACCTCCTTCACCATGGCCGCCTCCATCCAAGGGCTGACCCGAGCTCGACCCCCCTCGCCGTCGCCGCCTCCAGTTAGGGCTGAACCCGATCTCGATCCTCTTTCCAGTCGCCGGCCGCCTAGGGCAAATCGAGCGTGAGCCCGGCCATCTCCACCGTCGCCGCCTCTAGCCGGGGACGATCTCTAGTCTTCTTCTTCGACGAGCCGCATGGAGTAAAAATAACCGGGAGCTCCTCTCCCGGCATCGCCTCCAACAAAAATAACCGGGAGCTCCTCTCCCAGCAATGCCTCCAACAACAATAACCGGGAGCTCCTCTCCCGGCATCGTCTCCAACAAGAACAACCGGGAGCTCCTCTCCCGGCATCGTCTTCGGCAAGGACAACCCGGAGCTTCTCTCCCGGCACCGCCGTCGAAGCACGCGTCAAGGGTAACGAAGTTTCTTCTTGGGCAGGTGAAGCCCTCAATTTGCATATTTGCATGGAAGCCCCTCTCCACCAACGGGTGGGGGAAGGGAGCTCTCCGACGGGTTGACGTGTACGTCCCCGCTATTAATTGCATCTAGTATCCGGAAGCGGGAATACGGATTTAGGCATGCTGTGTGAAGCCCATTCGGACGTACGAGCCGAATTGGTGATGTGCTGTGTGAAGCCCATTCGGACGTACGAGCCGAATGGGTGATGTTCTGTGTGAAGCCCGTCCGGACGTATGAGCCGGATCGGTGATGTTCTGGGGTTCCCGGAGAAGACTCCGTGGAAGTTGGATATTATATGTTTGCAGGGAATGCGCACCGTAGCCCCGAAAAAGAGGTGTACGAAATATGTTTGGCCCGTTTATGTTAGCCGTCTGTTGTTCAGCGGGCAGTCGTTCGTCGAGACGTTGGCGTACAGGTGTTGCAGTACCAAGCGGGGAATAGCGGGCTTAAGCCCAAGCTCGTGCCGGCCCTCGAAGGCCTTTCTTTTATTTATATTACCGGCCTGCGTGCCGATGTATGGAATTAATATTCCTGTAATAATTTATAATCTGTGATGCTCTGGGAATGTGCGTTTTACTCTTTTTGCTTTGGGCGAGCGGTGTGCTCGTGAACCGCTCGTCCCGCGGGAGCCCCGAGGTTTATGCCGGGAAGCCCCTGTTGGCCTATTGATAGCCTCTTAAGGCAGCAGAGTCGCGCTGTTTGTAGCCCAGTTGGGCAGCGAGTTGTGGAACTGCTCGGCGATGTTGCGCCTTTAGTAGCGCGTTTGAGGAGCATTTTGTATTGACCCAAGGAGACACATCTGGATAGGAGAGAGTTGGTCTTGAGACCCTCCTTAGATGTCCCGGTCGGCCAAGAGCGCCCTCCGAAGGTGTCTTAGCTCAGCCTTTGGCTTGGGAGGGGAAGAGTTCGTTAGTCTTCCGGGTATGCGGTGGGTCCTCCACGCTGAGACCTTGGGTCTGTCCCTTACGTTCCTAGTCTAGAGCCTAGATCGTTCATTTGAGTGTAGTAGGTGTGCGGTCACCCCTTTTTTGGGACCCCGAACTCCACGGAAGTCAATTTTGACTTCGGTCAATTTTGGCTTCAACAGTTATGGTGCGGTGAGCGTGGAGAGTGACCAGCACGGAAGAACTCATTCGAACGTCATGGCTATAGAAGAGGAACCAAGTGACGACCAAGGTCATGTGATGAAAGAAGTCCCCTCCCACTCCTCGTTAGTCGATCTTAACCATCCTAGCGTTTCGTCTCCCCTCTGGTTCCCAAGAGGGTGGACGTAGCGGGTAGATGTGCCTCATGTCGGACTTTGACTTGGTTGACTCTGTCAACAGTTCTTTTGAGTTTTTTGATTACCTTTATTTTTGCTTATAGTTGGTTTGGAGAGGAGACCCCCGAGAAGACCCGCTGACCAGGCTCTTATCAAGCTGGCAGGGCTGTAGGCTCACTCGGGGGTTGGAGTTGGTTTGGAGAGGAGACCCCCAGGTAGACCCGCTACGCAGGCTCCCATCTAGCTGGCAGGTCCGTAGGCTCGCCTGTGGGGGATAGGATTGGTTCGATCGTCATCGGCACCCCGAGCTCGGCTCGGCCCCAGGTAGACCCGCTGCGCAGGCTCCCATCTAGCTGGCAGGTCCGTAGGCTCGCCTGTGGGGGATAGGATTGGTTTGATCGTCATCGGCACCCCGAGCTCGGCTCGGCCCCAGGTAGACCCGCTGCGCAGGCTCCCATCTAGCTGGCAGGTCCGTAGGCTCGCCTGTGGGGGATAGGTTTGGTTCGATCGTCATCGGCACCCCGAGCTCGGCTCGGCCCCAGGTAGACCCGCTGCGCAGGCTCCCATCTAGCTGGCAGGTCCGTAGGCTCGCCTGTGGGGGATAGGATTGGTTCGATCGTCATCGGCACCCCGAGCTCGGCTCGGCCCCAGGTAGACCCGCTGCGCAGGCTCCCATCTAGCTGGCAGGTCCGTAGGCTCGCCTGTGGGGGATAGGTTTGGTTCGATCGTCATCGGCACCCCGAGCTCGGCTCGGCCCCAGGTAGACCCGCTGCGCAGGCTCCCATCTAGCTGGCAGGTCCGTAGGCTCGCCTGTGGGGGATAGGTTTGGTTCGATCGTCATCGGCACCCCGAGCTCGGCTCGGCCCCAGGTAGACCCGCTGCGCAGGCTCCCATCTAGCTGGCAGGTCCGTAGGCTCGCCTGTGGGGGATAGGATTGGTTCGATCGTCATCGGCACCCCGAGCTCGGCTCGGCCCCAGGTAGACCCGCTGCGCAGGCTCCCATCTAGCTGGCAGGTCCGTAGGCTCGCCTGTGGGAGATAGGTTTGGTTCGATCGTCATCGGCACCCCGAGCTCGGCTCGGCCCCAGGTAGACCCGCTGCGCAGGCTCCCATCTAGCTGGCAGGTCCGTAGGCTCGCCTGTGGGGGATAGGATTGGTTTGATCATCATCGGCACCCCGAGCTCGGCTCGGCCCCAGGTAGACCCGCTGCGCAGGCTCCCATCTAGCTGGCAGGTCCGTAGGCTCGCCTGTGGGGGATAGGTTTGGTTCGATCGTCATCGGCACCCCGAGCTCGGCTCGGCCCCAGGTAGACCCGCTGCGCAGGCTCCCATCTAGCTGGCAGGTCCGTAGGCTCGCCTGTGGAGGATAGGATTGGTTTGATCGTCATCGGCACCCCGAGCTCGGCTCGGCCCCAGGTAGACCCGCTGCGCAGGCTCCCATCTAGCTGGCAGGTCCGTAGGCTCGCCTGTGGGGGATAGGTTTGGTTCGATCGTCATCGGCACCCCGAGCTCGGCTCGGCCCCAGGTAGACCCGCTGCGCAGGCTCCCATCTAGCTGGCAGGTCCGTAGGCTCGCCTGTGGGGGATAGGATTGGTTTGATCGTCATCGACACCCCGAGCCGGGCTCGGCCCCAGGTAGACCCGCTGCGCAGGCTCCCATCAAGCTGGCAGGTCCGAAGGCTCGCCTGTGGGGGAAAGGTTGGCTTTTGAGATGTTCTGGTTTAGCCGCTTCTACGACACCCCGAGCCGGGCTCGGCCCCAGGTAGACCCGCTGCGCAGGCTCCCATCAAGCTGGCAGGTCCGAAGGCTCGCCTGTGGGGGAAAGGTTGGCTTTTGAGATGTTCTGGTTTAGCCGCTTCTACGACACCCCGAGCCGGGCTCGGCCCCAGGTAGACCCGCTGCGCAGGCTCCCATCAAGCTGGCAGGTCCGAAGGCTCGCCTGTGGGGGAAAGGTTGGCTTTTGAGATGTTCTGGTTTAGCCGCTTCTACGACACCCCGAGCCGGGCTCGGCCCCAGGTAGACCCGCTGCGCAGGCTCCCATCAAGCTGGCAGGTCCGAAGGCTCGCCTGTGGGGGAAAGGTTGGCTTTTGAGACGCTTCGGTTTAGCTACTTCATCGACGCCTCGAGCCGGGCTCGGCCCCAGGTATACTTATTGTAAGTAAGGGTATAAGGGCAGTTCGGTAGCAGGGAGCGTTACAAGTATCGAGTGGTCCAGAATGATCAAAATGGGCACGAAGAGATTAGTGTCCTAAGTGCAGTTTTAAGATTTCTCTCAAAATTTTTCTTTGGGTCGGCTCCCACTCGCCGGATACTTGGGGTTGGACATTTCTTTCCGAGCTTGTACCAACCTCGCAAAGAGCGGGGATTGTGTACAACCCCATATCCGGCCGAGCGGGATCCTCCCCAAGTGGCGGACTTGAGGCGAGCTACGAGCGACGTTTTAATGTAGCCTCGTTCGGGGGCGTGCGGGTCCTCGTGCGTGCGTGTGGAGATGTTATACATCATGTTATAATGTGTTTTTATTTATTTATATAAATGAGTTTATATAAATATGTGAAGGGAATAAAAGGGAGAGAGTGAGTGTAAGAAGGAGGAGATGTAAGAGGAGGAGAGTGAGGGTAAGAAGGAGGAGATGTAAGAGGAGGAGAGTGAGGATAAGGAGGAGGAGTGTAAGGGGGGATAAGGGGTTATTTTCATAACCCTAAAGGAAAAAAGGAGGAGCAGCCCGGTTCATCTCAAGACAGCCGCAGGAAATGCATCCCGATCGGCTTCTTCCCCGTTCTCTGGATGCCGCCTAGGGCAAGGCGGAGTCCGGCCTCCTTCCAGGAGCAGCCCGCCGCCCTCTTCATCCTGCCACCCTCTTCACCTCGCCGCTCCAGCTAGGGCCGAGCGGGGCTCGGCCCATCTTCACCGCCGCCTGCGCCTAGCCGGAGAAAAACGGAGCTCGGCCCGCCATCTTCACGGCCGCCTGCGCCCAGCTAGGGCCGAGCAAGGCTCGGCCCCCTTCACCGCTGTCTGCGTCCAGTGAGGCCGAGCAGGGCTCGGCCTCCCCCTTCTCATCGCCGCCTCCAGCGAGGCCGAGCAAGGCTCGGCCTCCTTCTTCCCCGGCGCCGCCTGCATTCGACATGCCCAACCCGAGCTCGACCTCCTTCACCATGGCCGCCTCCATCCAAGGGCTGACCCGAGCTCGACCCCCTCTCGCCGTCGCCGCCTCCAGTTAGGGCTGAACCCGATCTCGATCCTCTTTCCAGTCGCCGGCCGCCTAGGGCAAATCGAGCGTGAGCCCGGCCATCTCCACCGTCGCCGCCTCTAGCCGGGGACGATCTCTAGTCTTCTTCTTCGACGAGCCGCATGGAGTAAAAATAACCGGGAGCTCCTCTCCCGGCATCGCCTCCAACAAAAATAACCGGGAGCTCCTCTCCCAGCAATGCCTCCAACAACAATAACCGGGAGCTCCTCTCCCGGCATCGTCTCCAACAAGAACAACCGGGAGCTCCTCTCCCGGCATCGTCTTCGGCAAGGACAACCCGGAGCTTCTCTCCCGGCACCGCCGTCGAAGCACGCGTCAAGGGTAACGAAGTTTCTTCTTGGGCAGGTGAAGCCCTCAATTTGCATATTTGCATGGAAGCCCCTCTCCACCAACGGGTGGGGGAAGGGAGCTCTCCGACGGGTTGACGTGTACGTCCCCGCTATTAATTGCATCTAGTATCCGGAAGCGGGAATACGGATTTAGGCATGCTGTGTGAAGCCCATTCGGACGTACGAGCCGAATTGGTGATGTGCTGTGTGAAGCCCATTCGGACGTACGAGCCGAATGGGTGATGTTCTGTGTGAAGCCCGTCCGGACGTATGAGCCGGATCGGTGATGTTCTGGGGTTCCCGGAGAAGACTCCGTGGAAGTTGGATATTATATGTTTGCAGGGAATGCGCACCGTAGCCCCGAAAAAGAGGTGTACGAAATATGTTTGGCCCGTTTATGTTAGCCGTCTGTTGTTCAGCGGGCAGTCGTTCGTCGAGACGTTGGCGTACAGGTGTTGCAGTACCAAGCGGGGAATAGCGGGCTTAAGCCCAAGCTCGTGCCGGCCCTCGAAGGCCTTTCTTTTATTTATATTACCGGCCTGCGTGCCGATGTATGGAATTAATATTCCTGTAATAATTTATAATCTGTGATGCTCTGGGAATGTGCGTTTTACTCTTTTTGCTTTGGGCGAGCGGTGTGCTCGTGAACCGCTCGTCCCGCGGGAGCCCCGAGGTTTATGCCGGGAAGCCCCTGTTGGCCTATTAATAGCCTCTTAAGGCAGCAGAGTCGCGCTGTTTGTAGCCCAGTTGGGCAGCGAGTTGTGGAACTGCTCGGCGATGTTGCGCCTTTAGTAGCGCGTTTGAGGAGCATTTTGTATTGACCCAAGGAGACACATCTGGATAGGAGAGAGTTGGTCTTGAGACCCTCCTTAGATGTCCCGGTCGGCCAAGAGCGCCCTCCGAAGGTGTCTTAGCTCAGCCTTTGGCTTGGGAGGGGAAGAGTTCGTTAGTCTTCCGGGTATGCGGTGGGTCCTCCACGCTGAGACCTTGGGTCTGTCCCTTACGTTCCTAGTCTAGAGCCTAGATCGTTCATTTGAGTGTAGTAGGTGTGCGGTCACCCCTTTTTTGGGACCCCGAACTCCACGGAAGTCAATTTTGACTTCGGTCAATTTTGGCTTCAACAACTTTGACTCAAGATAATATCATTTTCAGTGAAGTTCACTTACATTCCTATAATAATTTTCATCACACCTAAGTCTATCATGCTAAATTATTTCGTCAATGTAACTTTCACGTCTTCCACCTCAGACACATTAGTACCAAGAATTAGCATGTCATCAACATACAAGTATAAATTGTCACTTTTTTTGAACTTGTTCTAATATATAGATATTTATCTGATTTTCTTGATTTGAAACTCATGTCTTTAATCGAAGTGTCAAATTTGTCGTACCATAATTTTGATGCTTGCTTCAATTCGTAGAGTGACTTAATTAACTTACAGACCTTATTTTCTAAATTTTATGGCAAACCCTCAGGTTGATGCATAAAGATCTATTCAATCAGATCTTCATTAAAAAATGCAATCTTGACATCTATCTGATGAATGGTAAAATGTTCAATAAATGTTAAAGCAAGAAGAATCTTAATTGTAGCAATGTGACAAACATGTGAGTATATATCAAAGTAGTCTATATCACTCACTTGAGTGAAGTTTTTGGCAACTAGACATACTTTATATTTGGTGATACTCTCATTAGATTTGACCTTCTTTTTCAGAATCTACTTGCTTCCAATGGTTTTAGTCTCTTTGGGCAAGTTAACCAAAGTCCAAGTGTGATTTTGCATAAGAGAATTCATCTCATCATCCATGGCTTCTTTTCATAATAAAGAATCCCTAGATCGTATCGCTTCCTTATAGATAGATGGATAAACTTCAACTTGGTAAGTCACAAAGTCTGTACTGAAGCTTTTAGACATATTTTATCTATTAGATAACTTTTTAGATTCTAAACTACTAGTTCCTATAAGCTCGGTGTCAGAGATTTTTATTTCATACTCAATAATAGTCTCAAAACTAGTGACTGACAGACCTGGAAGAGTCAAGTTTTCATTAAGGAACTTATTCTCAAAAAAATAACATCTCTAAATTCTAATACAACATTTGTTGAGAGATCTAGAAATGTGTCTACAACACTGTTATTGAAGCCAGGAAAATTCCCAACCTCGAAATAGGATCAAGACAGCCTAAGGTTACTGATTCTACGGTCCGACGTCATAATTCAAGAGCCTAGCGAGAGAGAGAAAGGAAACTATCTATAAGCACACCCCAAGTGCTCCAGCGGGGAGGTCCCACCACGTACCCATAAGCTTTGAAGAAGCTTCCCCTCCGCAACCAAAAGGCTGGGCGAGGTACTAGGCTGGCATGGACTTGGCAAGTATCTACTTGGGGGGGACCTCGCCTCTTCCAAAAGGTGTCATTTCCAGTACCCCTAGGGGGCTATTTATAGAGAAATCCTGGGGGGTAGGCGAGTATTCAGCCTCTACGAGCGAGTATCTAGGTCTACTCGCCCATACTCGTGAGATACTCGCCCAAACTCGCCTCTGCTCGTCACTGCTCGCCCAAGCTCGTCACTGCTCGCGAGATACTCGCTCAAGCTCGCCTCTACTCGCCTAATGGTCTGCGAATATCCATCTACTTTAGTACTTCTGATCTCGACGAATTACGGGTTATACAACTGTCTTTTGCACATCCTAGATAGACACATGTATATGTTCTAAGTCCACTTTAGATCTCCTAGGGTCAGCTATCCTAACATAAGCGATACATCTGTAAGTTTTAAGATTATCAAATCTAAGAGGTCTATTAAACCAACTCTAGGGTCAGCTATCCTAACATAAGCGATACATCTGTAAGTTTTAAGATTATCAAATCTAAGAGATCTATTAAACCAAAGCTCATGTGTTGTTTGTTTCAACTTTGCAATATAAACTTTGTTAAGAATGTGATTTGATGCAAGGACAGCTTAACCCCAATAAGTCATAGGCATGTCAATAGTCAACATTATAGAATTCAATGTTTTTGTTACAGTTCTATTTTTTTCTCTCAACGATACGGTTGGATTGGGCTGAATACGGGGTAGTGGTTTTAGGGATAATGTCATTGGTAGTGAGAAAATCTTTAAACTCTCCTGATATACATTCTTCTCCTCTATCACTTCTTAGCCTTTTGATTTTTCATATCAAGTTGATTTTCTATCCTATTTTTGAAAATACAAAAATTATTTAAAAAAAATTGATTTTAAGAAGATAAATATGACTAAATCTATAGTAGTAGTCGATAAAAGTTATTAGATACTTTTGACCTCCTCTTGTGACAATACGAAATTTATCAAAACTTTTTTTTTGATTTTATGAAGATAAATGTGACTAAATCTAAAGTACTAGTTGATAAAAGTTATTAGATACTTTCGACCTCCTCTTGTGACAAAG
Organism: Platanthera zijinensis; assembly: GCA_039513925.1. Lineage (NCBI taxonomy): Eukaryota > Viridiplantae > Streptophyta > Magnoliopsida > Asparagales > Orchidaceae > Platanthera > Platanthera zijinensis. Next base: position 22,190,573 of record CM077087.1, on the reverse strand, counting down.
CTTTTGTAGTCACAAATATCAGATTATTTTATTTCTAGTAATTGTGTGTTCCTAAAAACCTGACTAAAATGTGTTCTAGTTATTTTCGTTTGAGCACAAATTTCACATTTGTCAAACTTAATTGTTGTGTCTAAGGGAATATTGTGAGTTTTAGCTAGCAAGAGTAGTTTTATATAGTTTATGCATCGTAATCGTGCATGTAAAGTCTTAGGATATATTAACTTTAAACTAATTTTGTTTACTACTTTGTTTGCTAGACTCAATCTATACATCTCGTGGATATATGCACAACTAAAGTAATACAAGTTAACTATTAAAGTTATTTTACTGCCACTAATGTTAAAAGACACAGTAGCATCGTATAATAAGATACTTAAAACTAAATTAGCAGTTAATGTTTGTATATATTTAACATTTCTTTAAATTAAATGCATACGTGAAGAGAGTAGCAAATCAGCAGTCTCATTCTGAAGTACCTCTATTGTGTCTCCATTCATAACAGTCATAGTTTCTTTAGCTGCAATGACATCCTTTAGTAGCATATAATTATTGCAAACAAGGCATGTAGCACATGAATCTAGCCACCATTGTGTACTGGCATTCCCTTTTCCAACCATGACAACAAAGTTGACAAGAGTAGTCTGATGAAGCATGTTTGTTTTATTATCAGTTTTAGGTGTGCTGGATTTGCCTCTTTTAGGTTGCTTGCATTCAGAAGCACAGTGACCTCACTTATTGCAGTTTTTGCACTTGTCTTTAAATTTTTTGATCTTCTTGTTAGTATCAGCAACTGCAGGTGCACTGATAGGTGGTTTAGTCTTCCCAGGCTTAGGCTTGGCTTAGGATGCATGACTATGTTAGTAGCAGAGTTCTGCTTACTAACAGTCTCTAGAGCGTGTCTAGTCTAGTTCTTATCCTCAATATAAATGAATTATTTTCAATCTTTAAGACTAACATGTTACTTCTTCTAATACATCTCTATTTTAAAAAAGTACCATGCCGATGGGAGTTTGAAAATGATAGCTCCTGCAACAAATTCATCTAGCAGAGGGAGGTTCTCACTATTGAGCTTATTTATAAGAGTCGAAACGTATGCAACCTATAAAAGAATCTTCCTGACTTCAGCAAAGGTAAAAGTCATAAATTTGCCCATCAGGTGCATCTTTGATATATTCTCTTCTTCTTTGAACTGTTCCTCCAGAGCATCCCCGATCTCCTTTGTAGTTTTTATCTTACTATAGGTCTTTGTCAGTCTGTTTGAGAGAAAATTGAGGAGGTAATCGCGACAAAAGTCTTCATCAATGATCCACTAATTCTCATCTTCTCCTCCTCCTGCATAAGATGCGAAATAGGATTGCACGGTATAAAATATATTTAAATACTTTACACCGAACTGGGTGTTCTGCTTCCAGTCATTGAACTCTGAATTTGAAAATCTCTCCAATTCGCTCATCGGAATAGGAGAGAAGAGATTGCTTCCCATTGACATTGTTTGTCCCTTTCCAAACTCTTGATTTCCACTAGCAACTTAAATCACGAGTAGAAAACTAAAAAAAGATATCACCTGACAGTGTAGAGACGAAACAATCTTCAGATTCAATCCAAAAAACTGTTTGCTCCTCTTCGGCAGAACAAAATCGCTGAAGACTATATCAAATCTGCAAACTCAACTGAATCTACACTCAAGACCACTGTATCTGTGACGAGAGCTCCATAAATTATTTGAAGTTTTTGTTCACTGAAGCTCGGCAAAAGCAAGGAACTCCACAACAAATCTCGGTCAAAGTAGGAGATTCCACTCGATCTTGGGTTCAGGCAAGACAACAACTGAAGAATTCTCCTTTAGGCAAGATCTGAGCAAAGAGATCCTAGCTTCGATCAAAAGACTCTTGATTGAGAGGTAAATCTGATCTAACAAGAAACAATCCAGATTTCCTTCAAGAACTAGATCTATCATCTAAGTTTGCTAATCCACCACACAAAAACGAGATCCTTTTATTATTCTCTCGATAGAGACAAGCGGCGTAGAGGATTATTGCCACAAATGGCAACGAGAAGAAACCGACGACAGATTTTCTTCTTCTCCTGCATGTGAATCCTTTTCCCACAAAGTTAGAGCTCGATCTGGACGGAAACTCCTCTTATTGATGGAGATTTTTATTGAATCTTGATAAAGAGGGCTCGAGATTTCCAAGGAAATTGGCGACCTGTTGTACTGGATTCAAGGAAATCGGCAGCATCATTCAGATAAGGAGCGACAAGTAACATGTTGGTAAAGTCCATGAGGTTTATCGCGTGCGTTGGCCTACAAATCGTGAAGCAAACATGATTTATTCCATGAACTTTTTTGATCCACCCTCTGATTGTGGAACAAGACTCCTCCCTTTTGCTTTGACCACAGTGAAAACGCGGGAGCAGCACACAAATGCGGAGATAGAAAACTTCTTGGGCTTTGGAGATAAGCGGTCCTTACGATCGATGAAGGCGCAATAGAAAATGTGAAAAGCAAGAGCGGCGAGATCCTTGCTTTTTCGCGATCAGGAGATGCGGCGAAACCTCACGAAGAACAAAAAAAATCGCGAGAACTTTTCTCTCTTCTCGAACGGCGATGGGAATTCAAGGGAGAGTGGGCTAGGGCGCACAAAGCAAAACTTCAATAATATTAGTGCGCTCAAAGCATCTTGTGTGGTCGTCAAGTTTGTAACGATCACCGTGTTGTCCCGGGCATGGGTATTTATAGTCCTAACCCTAAATCCTCGACGGGTTATTGGATGCCTACCAGATTCAAACCAAACCCAATAAGAACTTGTTACCGATTATATAAATATACCCCAATAGCTATTTCATGCCCAAGGCCTTGCAAAAAATATCTGACAATTGTTCTATTGTAGAGACGTATGAAGGAGAAATAAGACTCTCATGAATCACATCACGAATGAAATGACAATCCACCTCAATATACTTCGCACGTTCGTGGTGAACGGGATTATGAGCAATATGAAGAGTAGATTGACTGTCACAAAACAAAGGAATGACTTTGGGATGATTCACCGCTAGAGTCAACAACAAAGCCTTTAACCACTTCAACTCACAAAGTAATATAGGTCATAATGCGATATTCGACTTTTGTGGAGGAGCGAGAAACGATGGGTTGCTTCTTTGTTTTTCAAAAAATAGGTGATTTACCAAGAAATACTATCCAACCAGTGAGAGATCGATGAGTGAGAGAATATGTGGCCCACTCGGAATCACACCAGCCATGTAAAGACAAGTCACTATCAGAGAAAATTGAAGTCCCCTGGCCTGGTGCACCTTTCAAATAACGAACAACTCGGATGACTGCATAGATAAAACGTGAACGAAGTAAGATAAATCTGGACATGTGACAAACAAATAAATGAGATGACCCATCAATCGCCTATAAGATGCATGATCTGTAATCAAGTTTTCAGTAGCATGCACAAGTCCGTGATTTTGTTTGATTGGAGAACCAACTGTCTTACCGCCCAATAAATCAACCTCAAATATTACGTCAAGATTCTACTTACATTGACACAAGAACAAACCGTGAGGACTTCGAGCAATCTCAATTCCCAACAAATATTTTAATATGTCAAGATCTTTCATATGAAAGCAAGTGCTAAGATAGGTCTTAAAAACACTCAGTGCAACAAAACTGTTATGATCAAGCCATCAACATAAACAAACACATTAATATGTATAGGACCCCCGATATATGTGAAAAGATAATAATCTAATGAGGATTGGAGAAAACCATAGCTCTTCAAAGTCGAAGCCAACTTTTCAAATCAACAACGAGGAGCCTTTCGTAGGCCATACAAAGATTTTTGAAGCCTACACACTGTGCAAGGATCAGAAGTTTCAAGCACAGGAGGAAGTTTCATATATACCTCCTCATGAAGGTCGCCATGTAGAAAAGCATTGTGAACATCCAATTGATGAAGCTCATAATTCTTTGATGCAACAATAGTCAAGAAAGCTCGAATAATTACGATTTTGCAACGGGAGCAAAAGTCTCATGATAGTGAATCCCTTCAATCTGATGATTTTCAAAGACAACTAATCGTGTCTTCAATCTTTCAATGGTACCATCCGAGTGGTACTTGATCTTGTAGGGGGGGGGGGGGGGGGGGGGGGGGGGGGTTGAGAAGTCATAGTCCATGGTCCATGGACTATGACCTTCCAAAGACCGAATCTCCTTCTGCACTGCACTTCGCCAACTTGCAACTTTTATGGTCCCCTTAAAAGACTGTGGTTCCACCCCAACAGTTGTAGGTTCAATAAATTTTAGGTGTTTTGCATTAAATGTCACAAATAACATAATGTTTGATAGGCGTACCTGAGGGAAGAGAGGAAGAGTGTGAAAAGTGAGATGAAATTTTCTTAATTATTATGTGTCACAAAATCCTTCATTTTGGAGGAAGGAATTTTAGTTCTCTGACCTTTACCTATAATAGAAGCATGATAATCAGTGCCCCCGGGAGGAGAGTCTGCCAGATCATTATCAGACAAGCTAGCCACTTACATTGAGACAGACGATAACTGTGTTGATGGAGGTGTAGAGGAACCGGGCTCACCCATAGCCTCAGTTATATGTTGTCCTTGCGCCTGATCCTCATCCACAAAATTAAAAACTGGTACAAACGGTTCAACATCAGCGTTTCAAAAGAGACATCCTTTGGAGATTGAGCACCCAAATAGGAAAAATTGTCTTCGTGAAAATGAACATCCCGAGAGGCAAAAAAAATCGTGTTGTCCAAATCATATAACAATCATCCTTTTTTTTCCAAAATGGTGACCAACAAAACACACTTTCTAAATTGTGACCACTTGATTTTTTGGTACGAGCAAAACACAAAAAACAAAAAAACATGCAAGTCGTCATACAAGGGAGGGAGCCAAACAAAATATCACAAGGAGTTTTATTTTGAAGCATGCTAGAGGGAATTTTATTAATAAGATGTGTTGCTGCTAAAATACTCTCACCCAAAATATAATTGAAAAATTCCCATGAAAACACAAATCAAGAGCAATATTTAAAATATGTCGATGTTTTCTCTCCACGCGCCTATTTTGTGTTGAAAGTGGGCCCGGACCACTCATGTGAGTATCCAAGGCTGGCCCACATTTGGACTGCAGTTCGCATACCCCAACCCCTCTCCATATGCAGGTCTGCAACCCAATCCACACTAGAATGTTATCGGGTGCACTACAACGCTACAACATGAGATTTAGATCATTCCTTCGCTCTAAATTCACATTGCTCGCTCTCAAGTTTGCTCGTGGGAACGCTTCAACAAGCACATGAGAAGACATAGAAGAACGCTGCAGTGGACGTTCCAGCTCTGTGGAGAGATTTTTTTCTCCCCTCTTCGCCTTCAAGGCCTGTAAATTGAGAGGTGGTTTGTCACCCTCCGAGGATCTCAACTCTTGTAGCAACAAATGTACTGGTGGATTTCGGCTCGGCAATGATCCGACCAAATGGTTTTTCACCCTTTTCGAGTTTTCCACGCTAAAACGTCTCGCTTGTCATTGTTGTTGGATCTCTTTTGACTGTTTTCGCGCTCGGCTCACTCTCGAGCTAAGGCGATCTTATTCTCTGAACCTGGGGAAAACTGAGCGACCCGCAATAAGTTGGTTCGTCATCGAATATTCAGAAACATTCTTATCATCATTTTAAGATTGTTGATTGCTTCAGTTCTTTCTGTTATAAATTTTTGGAGTATGCGTCGCTACGGCGAATTCATACTATCAAACAATTTTACTGAATGCAACGACTAATGAAGCTTCAAATGATCATTTTAACAAAACAGTACTAGTCTCTAGTTGGAGTTTATGCAAAATTTATTTTTTTGAATTTAAGAACACAAAATAAATTGAACCACATATTACAGGCTTTGATCGTTCGCGCGACTGAATTAACTCGTGCTCGTAGGAGACCGAATAGACTAAGGCTCCGTTTGGGAGGGCTTATTTTCACCGGTCAAGCGGTCATGTCCGCATGAACCGGGACTTATTTTAAGTCCCGGTTCATGCGGACATGACCGCTTGACCGGTGAAAATAAGCCCTCCCAAATGGAGCCTAAGGCCCTGTTTGGGACGGCTTATGCTGATCAATAATCTCTATTTAAAACGCAAAAACAGTTTTATAGCTGTTTGTTTGTGCAGCTTATATAAAATTACTTATTTTAAAATTGATGATAAGTTAATTTTTTATAAGCTATCTGGGTCCAGCTTATGTCATCTCATAAGCGCTTATCTCTTAAAAAAGTCATATGAGTGATTTTTTGTCCAGAGACGATTTTTTCGTTCGCACGCGATTTTTTCACCAGGACGCGATTTTTTCAACCAAGCGCAAATTTTCGCCTGAATGCGAATTTCTCAGTCGCGAGAGATTTTCTCACCCGAGCGCAATTTTTTTGACCGGGCCGGTCAAAAAAATTGCACTCGGGCGCGATCTTTTCGCCCGGGCGTGACATTTTTGCCCGGGCGCGATCTTTTCGCCCGTTCGCGATCTTTACGCCCGAGCACGATCTTTTTGCCCAAACGCGATCTATTCGCCCGGACGCGATTTTTTCGCTATGACACGTTTTTTCACCCGGGAGAGTTATTTTCGCCCATGCACGATATTTTTCGCTCGGGCGCGATATTCATCCGTGCGGGATTTTTTTGCCCGTGCGGGATTTTTTCGCCCGTGCAAGATTATTTTGCCCTGACGCTATTTTTTCGCCCGAGCGCGATTTATTCGTCCGGGCGCGAATTTTTCGCCCGGAAGCGATTTTTACGCCCGGAAGCGATTTTTTCGCACGGAAACTGTACAACCCCGTATCCAGCGAGTGGGCTAACAGGAGCCGACCCGGCCGGCCCAAACCGCCCCCAAGCCCCAGGCGAGTTCAGCAGGGTACGCCGAGCCCAGCATGCCGAGTATGGGCTCGGCAATCGTCGAACCAAGCTCGAAGATCGTAGAGCTGAGCCCGACGAGAGGAGGCCATTCATCATGGGGCCAGCCGAGTACGTGCTCGTCTAGAACCGAGGGGTTGGCGAGTGCCAACGCGACCGTCATCTGCGAGCAGGGGCTTCAGGCCCAACTTTCCAGGCCCGAGGCGAGGCGAGCCGGATTATGGCATGGAGAGAGGCGAGCTCATCCAACGCCCTCTCCCGCGGCGTTGAGAGAGGCGAGCTCACCCGCCGCTTCTCACCTTGGCGTGGGGGGAAGCCCCCTCGCGCCCATACTCGTCACCTCCGCCCAATGGGCTCTTCTCAGGGCCGGCTCGCCCTTCAGTTGTGGGGTGTTTTTACCATGTTACCCCCTTTGAACTGCCTATAGTCCTTGAAAACAGTGACGGCTGGATATTTGCAGACCATCTTTTCCTATAAATAGGACCCAAGAGGTACCTCAGGAGGCACGCTTTCTTGTGCCCGGTCTTCTAGCGCTTTCTGAGGTACATTATCTTCAGCACTTGGCTAAGGAGGGGAAGCGCTCTAAGATCTTCCGGGTGTGTGGTGGGACCTCCGTGCTGAAGCCTTGGGTCTGTTCCCGGTCCCTCTCCCTTGGCCCTTGGGCTTGTGAGTAGAGAAGTAAGTGTGCGATCACCCCTTCCGCAAGGGTCGGACTCCACAGGGACCGATTTTTCGGTTTCAACACTTTGGTGCGGTGAGCGTGGAGCGTGGTCAGCACCGAAAATCTTCCACGGGACTAATGGCAAGAGACGAGGGGCAAGGTTCAGGAAGGGGGGACTCGCCACTCCCTCCCCCTCCCGCGATGGCGGGGATATCCGCGGAGCTCAGGGAGGAAGTGCTCGGGCTAGTTAGGGTCGCACTCGGCATGCGAGCCGAGAGTACGACGCCAGCGGTTCCTGTGGTCGCCGATCCAGCGTTAGGCAACGATGCGCCCCTCAGGCGCGCAGGGAAGGAGGTCGCGAGCGAGGGGGAGCGCGAGCCGAGGGGGCGAGTCCTCTTTCCGGGCTCGGCAGGCGAGTACCTGTTCGGCGAGACGGCGGGGAGGGAGTTCCCAACTCGCCCAGCTGAAGGAGGGAGCCCCTTCAGCGAGTTCGTCTCGTCAGCCCCGGTTCCAGAAGGGTTCCGAGAGCTGGAGATGTCCTACTACTCAGGAAAGGGAGATCCGACCCAGCACGTCCAGTGGTTCGAAGACGTGGTTTCAATCCGACAGATGTCGGATGGTTTCAAGTGTAGGCTCTTCGCCATCACCCTCAGGGAAAAAGCGAGAGAGTGGTTTCATCAGCTCCCGGCCGGTTCCATCTACTGCTTCGAGGATTTGCGCAGAGGATTCATGTTGAGATTCACCACCTCGAAGAAGAGGAAGAGGGAGGTCGAGTCCCTGTTCCGTGTCAAGCAGAAAGTAGGGGAGACCCTGGGAAGTTACCTGGACAGGTTCCAGGAAGAACTGTCCCAGGTACAAGAGATGCCAGGGCACACCATGATGGTGGCCTTCACCCTGGGTCTCCAGCCCGGGTTTTTCGCCATGGAGTTGAAGAGGACGCCTCCGGTGTCTTTCGAAGCACTCTTGGAGAGGGCGGCGAGGGAGGCCGACATGGAGGCGGCACATCCAGAGTTCGCTCGGAGGTTGGCTAGGTGGGCCGTGGAGGAGGAGAAGCCAAAGGGAGGTCGGGCCCAGGAGAAGAGAAGGGTCGAGCCCAGACAGAGAGAACAGCAGCCGCAGCAGCATAGGTGGGGGCGTCAGGAGCCGAACAACCGATTGGGTTGGAGGCCGGAGTGGCAGGATCAAGGGCCACGGAGGGGCTATCAGGGGGGAGACAACCGCCAAGGTGGGCGTGGCCAGTTTTACCCCCAGGGAGGGAGGCAGGGCCAGAGACCGCCTCTTCCAGACCAGGAGGAGGCCATGGCTATCGCCCTGGGGGGCGAAGGAGAGGGCAACCAAGGAGGAGGAGGGAGGTCAGGATAGACCTACCCTATTGCGACTACCATCAAGAAGAGGGGCACACGACGGTCACGTGTCCGGAGTTCCTCGAGGTGCGGGAGAACAGGGAGCAGCAGCGACAACTGCGGAATCATCAGGAGGTGCGGATTGAGGAAGTCCGGCCTCAGGTGGAGGGGGATCGTTGCGAAGACCGGGCCGATGTGGGGACCCGAGGAGGGATCGGAGTGATCCATGGGGGGGTGGGAGTCGAGGCTTCCCGGAAAGCAAGCCTCCACACCATGTACCGAAGGAGCATCGGCTCCACATCTCAGACTCCACCCCCGGAAGAGAGGATCACCTTCTCAAGGGAGGATATGCCGGGTCACGATGACCCCTTCTGCGATGCGCTGGTCATCCAGACAGCCATCGAAAATTTCACAGTCTCCCGGATCCTCATTGACAATGGGAGCTCAGTCAATATCATCTTCAAGAAGCCTTTCGATGCCATGCAGGTAGAGGCCAAGAGGGTGCTGGCCTCCGATGGGCCCCTCTTCGGTTTTTCAGGGGAGAGGAAAGAAGTAGAGGGGGGAGTGGGGCTCCATGTCAGCTTGGGGGGACAGTCCCGGAACTGTCGGTTCGTCATAGTGGAGGCCCCCAGCAGCTACAACGCCATTTTTGGGAGACCCCTCATCAGCGCCTTCCGATGCGTCCCCTCCTCCTTCCATCAATGCCTTAAGTTTAATGTGGACGGGATCCAGGTCCGGGTTCGCGGTGACCCCAAAGCAGCTCGGGAATGCTACGTAACCGCGGTGAATTCAATTTCTTGGCAGGAGGAGGCCGAGGGGATGGGGAGAAGGATGGAGGAGATGGAAGGGCAAGAGGCCGGAGAAGAAGGCGGGAAGGAAGGAGGAATGGAAGGAGAAGCACGCGAGGGGATGCTCCCAGAAGGGACAGTTGGGGCGATAATCCCAGGGGAGGGGGAGATCCTTATGCCAAGAGGGGAGGACGCCGCAGAGTGGGAGGAGCAGTCCCGGTTGGAGGCCGCCGAGGAGGTCGTAGAGATGGAAGTTCTCACCCAGGGAGGCAGGGTGGAGAAGGTCCGCATCAGCGGGGGGCTGACCCCGGAAGACCAAGGCAGGATGCTGGAGTGTATCCAAAAGAATGTGGATATCTTCGCCTGGAGCGCAGCGGAGATGCCTGGGATTGATGCCGACGTCGTCTGCCACCGCCTCAATCTACACCCGGAGGCTCGCCCCATCCAGCAGAAGAGAAGGTCCGTCACGGACAAACTGGCCGAACCCATCAGGGAGGAAGTCTCCAAGCTCCTTAAGGCCGGCTTTGTTTCCGAAATTCAATACCCCGGCTGGGTCTCGAATGTTGTAATGGTGAAAAAAGGGGACGGCCGGTGGAGGATGTGTGTAGATTTTTCACTGCTTAATAAATCATGCCCTAAGGATTGTTACCCCTTGCCTAGAATCGACGCGCTGGTAGATTCAGCCGTTGGTTTTTCTGTAATGAGTTTTTTGGATGCTTTTTCAGGTTATCATCAAATCAGGACGCACCCTCCTAACATCAAAGATGTCTCGTTCATTACAGGGGATGGGTGCTACTGCTACAAGATGATGCCTTTTGGGTTAAAAAATGCAGGGGCTACATACCAGAAGATGATGGACCGTGTATTCCAGGGACAGAAGGGAAGGAACTTGGAAGTGTACGTGGATGACCTGATGGTAAAAAGCAAAGAGGTCGATTCTCACCTCCAGGATCTGGAGGAGACCTTCGACACTTTGCGCAGATACAAGATGTGGTTGAATCCTCTAAAGTGCATCTTCGGGGCAAGCAAAGGCAAATTTTTGGGTCATCTTCTCACCCCAGCCGGGGTCGAGCCCAACCCCGACAAAGTTCGGGCAATTATGGAGTTGGGGCCACCTCGGGATGCGAAGGAGGTACAACGGCTGACAGGGAAGCTGGCAGGACTAAGCAGGTTCCTCTCCCGGGCCGGGGAGAGATGTTCCCCCTTCAGGACCTTAAGGGGAGGTCGGAAGTTTGAATGGACCCCGGAATGCGAGGAGGCATTCCAGGCCTTGAAGAAGCAGTTGACTCAGGCCCCCTTGCTCCAAGGGCCAAAGGAGGGGGAGGACTTGTTTTTGTACTTAGGGGTCGGGGCGGAGGCCGTGAGTTCTATTTTAGTTCGGGAAGAGGGGAGAAAGCAGCTGCCCATCTATTATGTGAGTAGGGTTCTGAGGAAGGCAGAACTCCGCTATCCCATCTTTGAGAAGTTGGCCTTCGCCCTAATCATCTCGGCCCGGAGACTCATGCCCTACTTCCAGGCACACTCCATCCAGGTGGTGACTGACCACCCCCTCCGCAGCATCTTCGAGGGAGTGGAGCATTCGGGAAGACTCGCCAAGTGGTCGGTGGAGTTGAGCGAGTTTTACATCTCCTTTGTTCCCCGGCTCGCAATCAAGGCACAAGCAATGGCTGACTTCCTAGCTGACTATGTGGTTGAGGTGGCAGAGGACAAACTCACTCGTCCCATCCCTTGGAAGGTGATGGTGGATGGGGCTTCAGGGAAACACTCCCTGGGGGTTGGGGTCGTCTTAGAAAGCCCCCAAGGGACCCGGATCGAGCAAACGGTGGTGATACATTTCTCCATAACCAACCAGGCCGAGTACGAGGCGGTAATCGCGGGACTACGCCTGGCCAAGGAATTGGGGGTGCACGATGTGAAGGTCCTCACTGACTCCATGGTAGTGGCCTCCCAGATCAATGGGGAGTTCGGGGCAAGGGAGCCCACCCTACAACGATATCTGGCAAAGGTTAAGGGAATCATCGGTGGGTTCCAGACCTTCTCCATTCAGCATGTGCCACGGGAGGAAAATGAACAAGTCGACCACCTCGCCAAGCGCGGCCCTCGGGTGGGGGGCACTATCACGGACCTCTTCCACCCATCCCTGGAAGAAGGAGAGTTGATGGAGATAGATCGGCGGTCCACATGGATGGACCCATTCACTACCTACCTGTCCACAGGGGAGTACCCAGAAGGGATGGATAGGAAGAAGCTCAAGTACAAGTCGGCATATTACCTTTTGCGCGACGGGCAACTTTACCGCAAGACCCTTTCGGGATTACTCGCCCGTTGCGTAGCGGAGGGGGAGGCGCCGAGGATTTTGGAAGAAGTTCACTCCGGGGAGTGCGGGAGCCATTCAGGAGGTCGGACCCTGGAGGGAAGAATCATCAGGCAAGGGTACTTCTGGCCTACCCTAAGGCATGATGCCTTAGAATTTGTCAAGAAATGCCACAAGTGCCAACTGTTTGCCCCTCTCCAACTGCAACCGGCTCAGCGACTCAGGAGTATCACGGCCCCTTGGCCTTTCGCAATCTGGGGAATGGACCTGGTAGGTCCCTTCCCACAGGCAAGTGGGCAGATGAGATTCTTGCTGGTAATGATCGACTATTTCTCCAAGTGGATGGAGGTGAAGGCTTTGGCCAAGGTAACCTCACAGATCATTCGAAATTTTGTATGAGGGGAGATCATCTGCAGGCATGGGATGCCCCAGGCCATCGTCACCGACAACGGACCACAGTTCGCCAGCAATGAGTTCATTAAGTTCTGTGGAGAGCTCGGGATCGACCTCAGGTTCGCCTCTGTCCACCACCCTAGGAGCAACGGGCAGGTAGAGGCGGCCAACAAGATCATCGTGAACCTCCTAAAAAAGAAGGTGGAGAATTTGAAGGGTAATTGGGTGGAGCAACTCCCCTCGGTCCTCTGGGCCTTGAGGACCACCCCCAACACCGCCATCGGGGAGACGCCCTTTAAACTATCTCACGGAAACGAGGCGGTGCTCCCCATTGAACTCGAGGTCCGTACTCCCAGGGTTGCCGAGGCAGAAGCTGGAAGGGAGGAGTGGAGAGTTGAGAATGAGGAAGAACAACGACTCTCGTTGGACTTGGTAGAGGAAGTACGCGACCTCTCCGCAGTCCGGCAAGAGGAAGTCAAGCGGAGGATGGCTAAGTACTTCGACAAGCATGTCCGGGTCAAGCAGTTCGCGGAGGGCGACCTGGTTCTAAAGAAGGTAGATGCGGCGGGAAGATCGGCAGCCGTGGGCAAGCTCCATCCAAATTGGGAGGGGCCCTACATCGTGAAGGAGGCATTAAAGTCGGGAGGATACCACCTCCAGAACGTGGAAGGCGGGACTTTGAACCACACCTGAAGCGGCGACGACCTGAAACGCTTTTATCCTTGAAAACTTGTACGTGCCTCAGCTTTTTCCGAATACAATGTATTTGACTCTTTCTCCGCAATAACCGTAACAATGACATGCAATGTGACGGAACCTCCATTAAAGAGCGACGATAAACACTCAGAAAATGGTCTAAGTCTTCTCGCTCTGGGGTTAGGTCTCGATTCTCCCGCTGTCAGGCTCCCACCTAGCTGGCAGGGCCGGGGTCTCGATGGACGTCGTTATGACCCTGGAGCTGAGCCCGGAGGATGTTCGACACCCGCCCTCAGGCTCCCATCTAGCTGACTGGCCTGGTGGTAGCACCCGGGAGAGGCAATTGTTCCAAGTGTTCTCGCTCTGGGGTTAGGTCTCGATTCTCCCGCTGTCAGGCTCCCTTCAAGCTGGCAGGGCCGGGGTCTCGATGGACGTCGTTATGACCCTGGAGCTGAGCCCGGAGGATGTTCAACACCCGCCCTCAGGCTCCAATCTAGCTGACTGGCCTGGTGGTAGCACCCGGGAGAGGCAATTGTTCCAAGTGTTCTCGCTCTGGGGTTAGGTCTCGATTCTCCCGCTGTCAGGCTCCCTTCAAGCTGGCAGGGCCGGGGTCTCGATGGACGTCGTTATGACCCTGGAGCTGAGCCCGGAGGATGTTCAACACCCGCCCTCAGGCTCCCATCTAGCTGACTGGCCTGGTGGTAGCACCCGGGAGAGGCAATTGTTCCAAGTGTTCTCGCTCTGGGGTTAGGTCTCGATTCTCCCGCTGTCAGGCTCCCTTCAAGCTGGCAGGGCCGGGGTCTCGATGGACGTCGTCATGACCCTGGAGCTGAGCCCGGAGGATGTTCAACACCCGCCCTCAGGCTCCCATCTAGCTGACTGGCCTGGTGGTAGCACCCGGGAGAGGCAATTGTTCCAAGTGTTCTCGCTCTGGGGTTAGGTCTCGATTCTCCCGCTGTCAGGCTCCCTCCAAGCTGGCAGGGCCAGGGTCTCGATGGACGTCGTTACTTTCCAGGGGGTGGACCTGGGAGTTGACACATGACAAGCGTGTCCAAGCAAATCCGCCAGTTAGAAGGGCGAGCTCAAGGGGTCCTGTCCCCCTTGGTTTTCTGTTAAAAAGGGGTTCTTCGATCCATCTCCGGTTGGTGGAAGAACATACCCCCCCCCCCCCCCGGGGGCGAGCCCGTTCTCGCGGGGTCTGCTCGACAGAGGGCATTCCTCGGTATGACAAGCGGGCGCCGGCGGCAACCGTTCTCGCAAAGATCGCCTCGCAGGTAAGCGAAGAGTTCGCGAGCCTGGTCGCCGCCAACGCCCGAGGCCTCTCGCCGAACGCGAATCTTAACTCACGTGCATTCTAGCGCGGAAGATAAAAAAAAAAGTCAGAAGCAAAGTTCCTTTCATTATAATCGCAAAAGAAGGAAGGGCTCGCCTCGGCGAGATTACAGGGACAGAGGGGGGATGATTACAAAAAGAAAAAAAAAGAAGGGAGGAATTCGGTCAGCTCTCGCCCTCCTCTCCCGAATGGCGGTCCTCCTCGCCCCAAGCGATCGTTCCTTGCCCTTCGCCCCATCAAAAAGGGAGCCGAAGCTCTCCTCCTTCTCGCTGGGCGGGGACGGCGGAAACAGGCTCGGCAGAAGATCCCGGACCGCCACTTCCTCGCAGCCCTCAGCCAGAATCCCCGACCCCTTCATGGCATTCAGGAGGCATTCGGCAGACTCGATCGAGTTGACTCGCAGCCGCTCCATAACCTCCCCCTCGCCGAAGACCCGGGGCCGCTTGTAGGGGAAAGGCGGCTCGGCACTGTCTGGAGGGAAGAGGGCTTCCGTCAGCCGGCTGACCTCGCCTTGGAGGCAGCGGTTCTACTCCTTTAGCGACTCCACCTCGGCCGCCGACCGAGCAGCAAAAGCCTCCTGCTCGCACGAGCCGGCCTCCTGATCCGCGAGCCGGAGCCGCAGCAGGGCATTCTCGCCCTCCAGCTCACTGGCGCGAGCCTGCAGCACCTTGGCGGACTCGGCATCCTGAAAAACAAGAGGGTCAAACTCCCTGAAAAACATTTTCCAAGTTAAAACAAGGGTTGGTCGACTCTTACCAGCCCGCCTGAAGCCTCGTCGAGTAAGCGCTCGGCGATGCCGAACCGCCGCTCCGCGTCGGCAGCTTTCTCCGTCGCCAGGTCGCGCTCCTGCTCGGCTTTGATCAGGAGTTGGCTGAGCTGGAAGCCACGGCGGACCATCATATGATGGAGTTCAAAGGCCCTCAGATGCACCTGTAGGCCCTCGTGACCTATCTGCCGGGGGGTCAGGTTCGTGTAGGCGTCGGCGCCCTCCCGGCCATAGAGGCCGAAGCCAAGGGCAAACGCATGGCCCGTGGGAGGCCGGCGAGCTCCCCAGGAAGGAGCGCGAGTGGAGACGGAGACGCGATGGGCTCCCTCGTCCCAGAGCAGCATCGGCTCGCCGGCCGCATCCTTGCTCCTTCCCCCCTTCCCGAAGTGGGGGTGGTCCTTTGGAGCTCCCGAGCCACTGGGGGGAACCTCCTCGACGGAGGGAGGAGAGGGGGACCCGCGCCTCTTCTCGCGGGGGGATGATATCTCCTTCAGAGGGCTCGCCGGGGCTTCGTCGGAGAAAACCTCCGGCGAGCTCATGAACCTGACGGGCGACGCGGGCTGCCGAGGAAGGCTTCGCGAGACCACCTTCGCCCTTTTAAGGGCCGAAGGGCGGTGGACCGAGCTCGGCCCCCCAAGCTCCAACCGCTTCTTGCTGGAGGATTTCCCCTTGGCCTTCTCTTCCCGGCACGCCTCAGCCGCGGCCCGAGCCCGCTCAAGCGGATCCGAGAACACCCCCGGGTCGGCGAAGGGAGGGTTCACCGGGATCAGTCGCTCCCCTGCAAAAAGACTTAGACAAAGAATGAGGTTCTGATCGGTTAGGTCAAATGGCGAGCGGAAGGTAAGCGAGACAAACCTTCACCGGGAAGGACAGGTGGCAGGGATTCAAGGCCGCGACGGAGGAAGGCGACCTCGAAGTCCTTGTACAAGAAGAACTTGTGGAGTTCGGCATCATTACCAGACACCGACGGCGGCCGGTAAACCTCCTCGCTCTTCTGCAAGGGCGAGAACGGGATGTTACCGAGGTCGCCCCGGATGAAGGCAATCTTCGACATCCAGTTGTGGTTTTTGTTGGCGACCTCGCGGATTTTTATGGATGTGCCGCCAAAGAAGGCGACCCCGTCGGCGTTAGCTTTGTAGGAGAAGAGCTTGCGGAAGACGGTCAGGTTGAACTCGATCCGCTCTCGGCGGAGGTAGCAGGCAAACCCCACTATCATGGCGATAGCGTTGGGGTTGAGCTGCGCGGGCACAGCGCCGTAGTACTTGAGTACCTGGCGGACCTCCGGCCAGAGCGGCAGGCGCAACCCCACCTCAAAGTGCGAGATGGGGAAGGCGAGCTCGTCCTCGAAGAATGAGTTAATGGCCTCATGCTCCGCCGGGAGGCGGGCCACAAAGCCAGTGGGAACGTAATCCGCCACAAACTCGGCGAGCTCGCTCGCCGTGGTATTCCCCTCGAAAAAACAGTGATCCGCGAAGTTCTGGGCGCACTTGGAGCGGCCCTCGGAGTCGGGGTTTCCTTTACCCATGCTCGCGGAGGAGACGAAGGCGCGCGAGCGGAAGATAGGAAGGGCAAGGAAAGGGAGGAATGAGAAGGCAATAAAGGCGTAGCCGTGGGGTAGGTGGGGATCCCTATTTATAGAAAAGGAAGGGGGAGCAAAACCGACTGACCAGCTCGGCTCGCATACCCCGCTTCGCGTATCCCGTCTCATCACTCTGTACTCGCCGACCTAGGCGAGCCCAGCCCAGGAATCCGAAAAGGCACGCACCACTCGAATAAGAGAAGGCCTGCCCGCGCGATAAAATTCACACTTTATTTAACATTAAAAACAGAAAATTGTCCAGATCAAAGAAAATCAGAAAAGCACGCGCACAGATCAGGCGACAATGGGGGCGAGTACCGGTCGGCTCGCAAGAGAGCCGTCCTCAATTACCCCGGCCTCGCCGGCCCGATGCCGCCAGCCGCTGCGCAAAGAGTTTTCGAAGCTGCCCCAGGTTCCTGTTCGCCGCGCGCAGGTTCTCGTCAATGTCGTCGAAAAGCATGGAGGAAGATGTGGCCACGTATGCCGAGCTGATCCTCGCCTCACCGACAAGCTGCGCGCATTCGTCCTGCAACCGGATGTTGTCTTTCTTCAGCTCCTGAAGCTCGCGCACTAGTTTCTTTCGCGCACTAGTTTCTTTAGGACCAGCTGGCTTCGCCTCGACCGTTCGGGGCTGTCCACCTCCGAGTCCAGAAAGACATCCAAGGCACGCGGCGATGGAAGAGGCGAATAAACGGCCCGTTCAGCGGAGTTATCAGTCGCAGCTGGGTCCGGTAGGCCTGCGCAGGAAGGTCGAGACAGCGGGTGGGAGTAGCGAGTGCCAGTTTGAATCAGACGAAAAATGGGGAGGTCAGGGGCATACCTTCCGTGTCCTGGGGGGAGGCAGGAGCGGATGTATGCTCAGCGTCCATCCCAGTAACCGCAGGAGCAGGGGAGGGATGCTGAGAGTGAAGGCGGGCCGGCAATATCGATCCCCGCGAGTCTGGCTCCACGATTTTGGTGACAAGGGGCGAGTCTCGCAGGCGCGGGTCAGGGGAGGACTCGGGCTTCTTGGCGGGTAGACTCTCGACCCTTGGTGTGGAGACCTCGCCGCCTTGGTCCTGCTCGGTGGTAAGATCCACGAAATCTTTGTCATGAGGGGCCGGGGGAGAACGATTGGAAGAGTCGGAGCCATGGACTAAAGTATTCTTTAGGTCGGCAAAGATGTGCTCGGCCTCGGGAGGGAAGGGCCTCGCCCTCTTGGCCGAGCCGAATTCAGCAAAGCGGCGGGCCGGGATGCTCAGATCTGTCAGGGCTGCGGCCCGAAGGGCGGTCTCCTCGCGCGATTTCGCGAGCCGTTCCATGACTTCCTTCGGGAGTGGCATCTCGGCAAGATTTAAGTAAAGAAAGGGGCGGGGGTCAGTCGAGCAGGCAGGGCATGTATATATAGCCATCGGTGGGCCCTACCAGGAGATTCCTTTCGGCTCCTGTCACACTCGCAGGATCCTGGCGGGTTGGATGTTTCTTTCCGAGTTTGTGCCAACCTCGCAAAGAGAGGGGATTGTGTACAACCACGTATCCAGCGAGTGGGCTAACAGGAGCCGACCCGGCCGGCCCAAACCGCCCCCAAGCCCCAGGCGAGTTCAGCAGGGTACGCCGAGCCCAGCATGCCGAGTATGGGCTCGGCAATCGTCGAACCAAGCTCGAAGATCGTAGAGCTGAGCCCGACGAGAGGAGGCCATTCATCATGGGGCCGGCCGAGTACGTGCTCGTCTAGAACCGAGGGGTTGGCGAGTGCCAACGCGACCGTCATCTGCGAGCAGGGGCTTCAGGCCCAACTTTCCAGGCCCGAGGCGAGGCGAGCCGGATTATGGCATGGAGAGAGGCGAGCTCATCCAACGCCCTCTCCCGCGGCGTTGAGAGAGGCGAGCTCACCCGCCGCTTCTCACCTCGGCGTGGGGGGAAGCCCCCTCGCGCCCATACTCGTCACCTCCGCCCAATGGGCTCTTCTCAGGGCCGGCTCGCCCTTCAGTTGTGGGGTGTTTTTACCATGTTAACCCCTTTGAACTGCCTATAGTCCTTGAAAACAGTGACGGCTGGATATTTGCAGACCATCTTTTCCTATAAATAGGACCCAAGAGGTACCTCAGGAGGCACGCTTTCTTGTGCCCGGTCTTCTAGCGCTTTCTGAGGTACCTTAGCTTCAGCACTTGGCTAAGGAGGGGAAGCGCTCTAAGATCTTTCGGTGTGTGGTGGGACCTCCGTGCTGAAGCCTTGGGTCTGTTCCCGGTCCCTCTCCCTTGGCCCTTGGGCTTGTGAGTAGAGAAGTAAGTGTGCGATCACCCCTTCCGCAAGGGTCGGACTCCACAGGGACCGATTTTTCGGTTTCAACAGAAACGATTTTTTGCCAAGACACGACGAGAAGCGATTTTTTCGCTCGGACACGTATTTTTTTGCCCGGGCGTGTTTTTTTTCGCCCGGGCATGATTTTTTCATCTGAGCGCGTTTTTTTCTTTTTCCTCCCGGCGAAAAAATTGCATCAGGGCAAAAAAATTATTTCAGGTTGAAAAATTGTGCTGGGGAAAAAATCGTGCCTGTGAGAAAAAATTGCGTCAGGGCGAAAAAAACGCGCCCCGACGAAAAAATGTGCCCCAAAAAAATGCGCCCGGGCGAAAAAACCGCGACCGAGCGAAAAAACTGCGATCGTGCGGAAAAATCGCGTCCGAGCGAAAAAATCGCGGTCGGGCGAAAAAAGCGCACCCCGTGAAAATAATGCGCCCGTTTGAAAAAAATCGGGCGAGCGAAAAAAACACAATCGAGCGAAAAAACGCCGCCTAATGAAAATATCACCCACGGGCGATCAAATGGCGCCCGGGCGAAAAAAATCACGCCCGAGCAAAAAAATCAAGCTTGGGAGAAAACAATCTTGACCGGACGAAAAATTCGTGACGGGCGAAAAAACACGTAATAGCGAAAAAAAACCGCGATCGGGCGGAAAAAAACGCACCCGAGCGAAAAAAACTCGCTCAGGCAAAAAAATCGCGCCCCCGTGAAAAAAATGCGCCCGGTTGAAAAAAATCGGGCGAGCGAAAAAAACACGATCGAGCGAAAAACTCCACCTGGTGAACAAATCACGCCCGAGTGAAAAAAATAACTTTTGAGTGAAAAAATCGAGCTTGAACGAAAACAATCTTGACCGAACGGAAAAAATCGTGACGGACGAAAAAACATGTCCGAGCGAAAAATCACCCCCTGGCCAAAATATCGTGCACGGACGAGAAAAAAACGCGTCCAAACAAACAGACCCTTATGAATGAATGAAATTTTAGATAATCACTTATGAACAAACTATCCAAACAGCCGACTACTTATTCATTATTGCTTTTATAAAATCTCTATGCAAGCATCAATTATCAATTAGCAACTTATTCATCATCATAACTTGTTCCAAACAGAACGTAAATATTCGCGTACGACTTCACCAGGATATCTCGAAAGAATATGTCCACCAAAGAGAAAAATTTCCAACGCTTTCATCAAATGAATTCAAAGTCATGAAATTGTCCTCAAAATTTTGAGAAATGCACTTTTTCATCGCCATAGTGTTGCTCCTGAAAAGTGAAAACGGCTCATCAATCTGATCACCAAGTCTCAAGCAACTATTGTTAAAATAGTAAAACCGGCCAATTTAAACTTTGCATCTCAATTCCATTGTCTGGACGAACTGCAAAAATTAGAATTGATTCTACCTCCTAAATCCCAATTCTGTCCGAAAAAACAGTCCCTTAATATTATAATCCTCTTTTTTTTTTTTAAAGAAACCCTTTATGTATGCTTCGAATCCAAATTTTCATCTTAGTTGGAGATGAAGGCAATCTCCCAAGGAGTTCATTTCGATCTCTAAGGAGGTCATTTCGATCTCCAAAGAAAACATTGGAGATCATTTCAATCTCCTAATTCGCTCACGCACAAAAAAGGGGGAAGTGAATTATTTAGATACTGAGCTGGGTTTCAAAAAAATGTGCATATCAATGCTTGGCACATTGAATTATTTTCCCAGTTCTCCATACTTTTCCACCTTTCATTAGATTTGCAATTAAGATGACCTCATCATGATGCCTCATAATTTAAATCAATTTCTTTACTCCCACTCGCTTGCATTGCGCTTAATTGCATTATAATTCCCTTTTCAGTCTCTGTTTCATCCAAAGCTTATAATAATTACTCCCAAACTCAGAAATTGAAAAACCATTCATATTCCATCATTCCCACCTTCAAGAGTTTGGAACAATACAAAATACACAAAGCTTCACCTTCTCGGCTTCTCCTACGGAAAGAGAACTCTCTCTTCAGTCTTCATGGCTTTCTGTCTTTTCAAGGACGCTGAAGAAAGAAAGCAAACACCCCCATGCCTCTCTGGCCCCAGCCGCATCTTTACATCAAATCCCATCAGGAAAAGAACAAATGCATGCATAAAGGGATTCAAAAAAAAAGTGAAATTGGCAAATTTATGACGGAATTAACAACAGCTATATATGAGCAGCAGCCCTAGAGGACCACAAAGGCTACTAGCATACTCTTCAGTCTTCAATGGCTTCTTCTTGGTTCCATCCCAACCAACCCCATATCCCCTCTTCCTTTTTAGACCAGTACTGTCAGCTTTTCAATTTCAGCCAAAAAAGATTTGACTTCTCTCCCTTCGATCTTTTGGTCTCTGTTCACAGTGGTAGTAGTAGTAGTACGAATGTGAAAGATATATTTATAATCTGCAATCCAAGCCTTTTCAAATTTCAATATAGCTGCTGCTGTTCGAGCAATTAAAAATTTAATGAGATAGTATTCGATGATATAACTTTTTCTGGATCACAGATTCTCCTTCTTGGACTTGTGAATCATTGCGTTGTAGCAGGTGAAGACTTGCCCCTGACAAATTTCAGTCAATGTTAATTTCTTCTCTCTGTTTCCAATATTATGAAGTGAAAATGACGATTTTTTATTTTTTATTTCTTCTTCAATTTAGCTTACTATGTCGAGAGATTCGGAGAGGGAGACTGTGTTGATCTTGGACTCTAATAAGTTGTTCGTTAATCTTTCACCCGATGCAGCGAAAATGGCAGCAGCGGCAATGGCTGAAGGGCGGTAATTCATCAAACTTGCAGCTGCATTTGCATCAAAAAAGAAAACTTTTATTATTCCAAGTAAAATAGGTGAAAGTAAAAAAACTGATGCAGCTTTAAAACCTTCAAGAATATCAAAGATGAATGAAATGGCGAGCGAGAACAGATTCTTTGATCGCTGCTCAAAGTTGAATTTTGAAGCAAAATAGCGAAGATAGACAAACGGAGTCACTGAGCTCAGTCTCCATTCCAATGTCACCAGAACGAGGAGCTCCATTCTCTGCGTCACTTCGCTACTAAAACGGTGCCCTTCGAAGCAATATTCCGACAACAATGGCGGCGAGTATTCCTCCATTTTGGCGGCTAAGGATAAGCAAGATATTGACAGAAGCTTAATCGCCCATGTCTTCCCTTCCTGCACCATGTCAATACACCATCAAAATCTCAACAAAAAAAAAGGGATGAATCGAAGGGAAGAAAGGGGGGAACAGATTTACATCAATGGTTCGCCGGAGAAAAAACCGGTCAATGTATGTCACTGCGAGGTAAGCAGTCTGCGAGCTGAATCCAAAACAGGCCTTCATCTGAAACAGAGCACATAAAATTTATTAATTTTTTTGTAATAAATGGGCTGTCGAATCTGAAGCAGAAACGCGGCGGTGAGCTCACTTTGAGAATCCACCGGACAAATTCGTATCTGTTGCAGAGAAGAGATGTTCCGGAAGCAGAGCTGTCGTCGCCGAGCAGAGAGCGCTCTTCGGAGACGAGTGTCTCTATGTATTCGTCCTCTGCTTGGAGTGGCGAGGATTCGCTGCGGAAGATGAAAAGCTCGCGCTGGTCATCGTATTCGTCGCCGGCGGCGAGGTGGCTGCCGTCTTCTGGGCAAAAGAGGGAGGAGAAAGAGGCAGGGCGGTCGGAGAGCTCCATGGAAGGCGTTTGGGAGAGCTTGTGTGGGGGAGGAGCGTAAGAGAGGGAGGCGAGAGTGGGTCGAGAATGGAAGTTAAATAAATGGCGGCATTTTTCCGCGGGAAAAGTTGCGGGTATGTTAACGGGCGGATCGTGGGGCGGGGATGTGGGGGGCACGGGCGCTGCGCTGCGCTGCGCTGCGTTAAAGGGGCGAGATATGTAAGGGATGACCCCAAAATATTCAGCTTCCTTTTAAACTAAGTATATATAATTTATTTATGAAATATATTAATAGGAAGAGTGAGGCACGGGGCTCCCTCCTTGTACCAATCACAATTCCTCAACCATGATAGTGCACGGGGGGCTCCAGTCCTCCGCACGACATTATACCGACCACGATATTGTTCCGACGCGACGACACTCTCTGCTTTCAAACTCCTAAGCGTTATACTTCGTTTGTCACCCATTTCTGTGGTATGCACGGAGATTTGCGAGCGAGCGGAGAGAAGAACACAATTTTTATTGTAGGTAGAGAATTTTATCAATATGAGAGTACATTTTTTAAAATAAAAAGAAAAAAATGTAAATTTTAAAAAATGAAAATTTTTAAATAAAAAAGGTAAAATCGGATTATGAATGTTTAACCAACTAATATTTTTTCCTTTTAATTTTATCTCTGGCTCTTTTATTATTGAAATTACAAAAATCCGTAACATTTAGAGAATGTTTTTGTAATTTTAATAAGAAGAGAGATGCAATCTGTAATTATGCTAACTTGTAGTGGAAGTTATGATAATTATTCCGAAGTATATATACCTTATAAAATGGAATTTTAAGCATCGTTTATGGCACACAAAAAATATCATGTTTAATTTTGTCTAAATACTTTATACATATCTATTTATATTAATAATTTATTCATGAATTCAAAATATTTATAATAATATCTTAAGATAATTATTTTATGTGATGGGAACTCTCCTAAACAAATGGGCTCCTAAAAAAAATCTTAGGAATGTAAATATATAGTACTTTTTTGTGAAGTAGGGCTATCTTTATCACTGGTTTCATATTCGTCGTCGTCATTTCAAATGGATATTTAGGTTCTGTTTGGCACATCGGTGTTCGTGAATGTGTTGATTATGAACCGTTGTTATTGAACACCTGAACTCACCTGAGGAACTAGGTTCGCTTTTTATGTTCAACATTAGTTTTATTTTTCTTGATGGCTGTCATAAATCTTTGTCGTGCCAAACATAGGTTCTATAACGGTGCTTTTTTGTCCAAACTTACCAGAACAAAAACATCATGCCAAATGGGTCTCACAAACATAGTTCTATGTTATTTTATTTATAATTTGGCCATAAAATTAGAATTAGAAATATGAAATTGAACCCCAACTTCAATTCCGTAAACCAAGCCCATCTTTATTGTACAAGCCATATTCGTCGATGGGGACCCCTCCAAATCCAGGTCATCAAGAGTCAAAGTCAACAAGTCAAGAAAGTAGAAGGCCTAAGCGAGTATTGTGAGCTCCTCTCCCATAGTCGTCAGATAGGCGAATAGGACAATTACTCGCCTAGCCTGAGCGACCCCCCCCCCCCCAGGCGTCGCCTAGTCGCCAGAGGTGTGGCAATAAATATGGCCCACCCCTCTTGGATTTGCCTATAAATAGAACCTCATGGGTACGAGGAGATGAATTTCAGAATCTCAGAAAAGATCTCGAGCACCTCATTTCCTAGACTTCGAGCTTAGCCTTTAGATCCTTTCTTCAGAGAGATAGGTCACGAGCTAGCGACTATCCATCTTAGTCGCCGTCTTGACTTAGTCGTCAGCTAGAATCTACTGTTGAAATTGGTGAAGTGAAAGTGGGTGGTCGGGCAGTCCGAGCGGCTTAGGCGTACTGACCGCGCGGACTGGTTCCTAATCCGGCGGGTTGGTGTTGGCAACCTGCGTAGTGTGCTGCGGTCTGGCTTTGCGGACTGCGCGGACTGGTTTGTCCGACAATGAGTTGAGCTCTGCAAGGTGGTGCGCGCGGCCTGTGCGGACTGGGCTTGGAGTCCGCACTTCTTCTTTGAAGTTGCGGTAAGCCGCGGTCTGGGCTTGGAGCTGGCGGACTAGTTTGGTATCCGCCGAGCTCGCGCTATCCTTTCTGGACTTGCTCTTCTGTGGAATTCAGGGTTTCCGCAGTATCCGTTGTGACCGGGCCTTTTGTGCCTGTGGTCGCAGACTGTGCGAGGTGGAGTTGTTTTCCGCAGTGTCCGCTGTGACAGGGCGGTGTGCCTGTGGTCGTGGACATTGCAGTTGAGTTGGTTTCCGCAGAGTTCGATGTGACCAGGCGGGTTGCCTGTGGTTGCGGACTGGTGCTTGCGGACTGTTGCAATGTCGTCTCTTTGACAGTCTAGCATTATTCTCGGCTAGTGGCTTATGCGTCTCGACTAGTCCTGCATTGTTTCTGCGGACTGAGCGGACTGGCCTGAGCAGCTCGCCATATCACCTGGACTTGGCGATTTGGTTTGCCTCGTGCGGGCGGACTGTGCGGATTGACATTGTTAGCTGCGACTAGGGGGCGGTGTCTCTATCTCATAGGGTGGTGACCACACTCCTCACCTTGCCTATAAATAAGACCCCCCTCCCCCCCGGCAAGCCATTCATAACAGAGTGAACAGTAAGTTGGCTTGGATCAAGTGCTGCGGACTCGACTTTTGTATCCGCGCGGTTTGATAAGAGTTAATCGGTTTGCTGTGTGTAGGTGGCGCGGCTAGTGCTGTGAAACCAGGTGTTTGGTTTTAACCTTCAGCCAGGCTCAGTGAGTTTGTGGACTGCAGTATCAGCGGTTTACCGGTTCTCTCTGCATCAATTTTTCAAGTTCAATAACCTGTCCGCGCAACCTTGGTGGTTTGGCGGTTAGGCGGTTTGCTCCTCTGTTCAGCAGCAGTTCAGCGAATAATGGGTTGTCCGCGCTACCTCGTGGTCTTCGCGGACGCCGTGTTGTGTTCGGCTTCAGCAGCTTGGCGGTCTGTGCGGTCTCGGCGAGCTCGGCAATCTTGGCGGACTCGACGGTCTCACAGTTCTATCCGCCCGGCTTGTTTTGTGTTTATGTTTTTTCATGTACTGGCGAAATCATGTCTCGCCCTGTAAATAAGATTAATGAAATTTTGATCTGCTTGCTTCTGTCTATATTTTTGGTTATCTGAGTTGCTTCCTGTTTTCCGCGGTTCAAGTTGTGATCTGGGTAGTGCTGAAGATATTGATTTGGTGTTTGGGCTACCTTGCTGATCAACTTGAGAAAATTCAACATGGTATCAGAGAAAGGTTCAGTTGCTTGAGCGGTGATCAACAAGCTTTGTTGTTGCTCTGTGTGCTTCTGAAGGATAACAAAGTTAGTGTCATGGACGGTGGTTTTGCAAGAGGTCTGAGAATTGAGCTTCTGACGCCGACTGACTTCAAGAAGTGGAAGTCGTGCATGAAGAGCTATCTTCTGGTCGAAGAGCTATGGGAGGTCGTCGGTGGCGATGATCAAGTAGAAATCACTGCTGAGTTTGGAACAGCCGAGCAGGTGAGAGTGTGGAGGAAGTCCAATGCCAAGGTTGAGTTTGCTCTCAAGCGGGCGGTGTCACCTGAGCTCTTTGATCACATCTTAGGATGTGAGTCTGCTGATGAGATATGGACTTCCCTTGATGGGTTGTTCAATAGGAAGAATGTAGCAAGGCTACAGTTCTTGGAAAATGAGTTGGCTAAGGCAACTCAGGGAGACCTTTCTATCTCCAAATTCTTCTTGAAGATGAAGAGCTTATGTGCTGAGCTTTCTTCTCTTGATCCTGATGAGCCGATCTCCGAGGCCAAGCTGAAGAGGCACATAATCCGCAGTCTGCGGAAGGAGTATGTGGCCTTTGTTACTTCTGTTCAAGGCTGGGTTACTCAGCCCTCTCTTCTGGAGCTGGAAAATTTGCTTGCCTCGCAGGAGAGCCTGGCAAGGCAGATGGTTGGGGTGACTGTCTCTGAAGGAGCTAATGAAGCTCTTTTCACTGAGAAGAAGAAGAAGAAGAGATGGGAAGGGAGGAAAAAGCAGACTGCGGCTGGAGATGAACCTTCATCTTCTAAACAGCAGGAGGGGAGCTTTGCTCCTAAGAAGGACTGGAAGAAGAACCTGAAATACTACAGGTGTCATCAACCAGGTCACTTCAAGCGAGACTGCAAGGTCAAGCTGCAGCTTGGGCATGCTGCAGGCAAGGAGGAAGCTTCCTCTAGCAAGGAGGAGGTCGGTTGGGGTGGAGCTTTCATGACGGGCACTTGTGTCCGAGTGTTGTCCACCGTCGACATGGAGGATGATTGGATCGTTGACTCCGGGTGTGGTCATCACCTCACCGGAGATATGTTAAAGTTCTCCAAGTTACAGGCATACTCAGGTAACGAAGCTATTATAACTGCTGATAATACTGTTCATGTAGTAGAGAAGGAGGGTATAGTTACATTGGGTAGTGATAAGGGGCCGCTCACGTTAAGGAGTGTTTATCACGTACCGGGCATGAAGAAGAACCTCTTCTCGTTGACCAATGATGACGACGCCGGCTATCACGTTCTGTTTGGGCCAACAGAAGTGAAGTTCCTTCGCAACGTATCAGCGGTTAAGGCTGATGTTGCTCACATTGGAAGGAGAGTGAAGGACTTGTTTGTTTTATCAACAAGCTCTTATGTTGATCGCATGAGGGCCAATGATAGCGTTGCTATGTGGCATGAGAGGTTGGGGCATGTTGGGATGGATAAGCTGAAGGCTATGGCAAATAGGAGCCTGGTGAGAGGCTTGCCTAAGATATCATCCTTCGGTGATGGTCATGTTTGTGCTGGATGTCAGTATGAGAAGTCTCATCGTCTTCCTTTTGATAAGTCGCAAACAAGAAGCAAAGCACCACTGGAGGTCATCCATGGTGATCTGATGGGACCAACCGCTACTGCTAGCCTTGGTGGGAGCAGGTACATGCTAGTTTTGATTGATGACTACTTGAGATACACTTGGGTGTATTTCTTGAAGGAGAAGTCTGAAGCCTTCCGTTTGTTTGTGGAGTTCAAGGAGCTTGTGGAGGGTCGGCTTAATCTGCGGATCAAAAAATTTAGAACTGATAACGGCGGAGAATTTATCTCCTCCGAGTTTTCTAGTTTTTGCAGGAAGCATAGGATCCAGAGAGAGCTTACTTGTGCTCATACTCCACAACAAAATGAAGTTGCTGAAAGAAAGATCCGTCATCTGACGGAGACTTGCAAATGTTAGTTTCATGCCAAGAGTATCTCAAGGTCCTTCTGGGCGGAAGGAATGTCTTGTGCAGCTTATGTCATCAATCGGATGCCTCTTAGTCCGATCAACATGAAGTCTCCCTTCGAGATGTTGCTGAAGGAGAAACCGAGTGTTGAACACCTTCGGGTGTTTGGATCAACTTGCTATGTGCATATTCCTGATGCTCTGAGGACTAAGCTTGATGCAAAGGCAAGGAAGCTTGTCTTTGTTGGCTATGATGAGTGGAAGAAGGGATGGAGATGCATGGATCCGGTGACGAAGAAGTTCGTGGTGTCAAGAGATATTGTCTTTGACGAACTGACGTCTTATGGAGGAAGCTCGGTTGAGATACCGGAGAGCAAGGATGATGAAGATCAGGAGGTGGCTGAAGTTGTTGATCAAGAGGAGATAGCTGTGTCACCAACAGCTCTAGTTGCTTCAAGTTCTGGGGGAGAAACTTCTGGGTTAGGAAGCAGGGGGAGCATTGCTCAAAGCTTGCCGGAGAACAGAGGTGAACCAGAAGAAGTAGCGGAGGTGGTCAACAAGGAGCAACCTCTTCGGAGATCAAAGAGGGTTATCAAGCCTCCAGCTCGCTACTGTGAAGGAAACACTGTAAGCTATGTCTCATGTTTCTTTGCAGGTCCTCTTGATGAGCGGGAGCCTACTAGCTTCAATGAGGCCACTGGAGTCAAGGAGTGGGAAGATACCATGAGAGAGGAGATGGATGCTCTCAAAAAGAATGAAACTTGGGATCTTGTGCCCAGAGTTGATGGTATTACTCCGGTGACTTGTAAGTGAGTGTTTAAGTTGAAGAAGAAGGCGGATGAGAGCATTGAGAGATACAAGGCTCGCCTGGTTGCTCGAGGGTTCTCTCAGCAGTATAGAGAAGACTATGAGGAGACGTTCAGTCCTGTTGCAAAGATGACTTCAGTTCGGATGGTGATTACATTGGCTGCTTGCCAAGGATGGAGAATGTGGCAGCTTGATGTAAAGAATGTCTTTCTTTACGGAGAGATTGACAAGGACATCTTCATGGATCAGCCACTTGGATTCGTTTCTGAAGTTAATCCGGACTACGTCTGCAAGCTCAGGAAGGCTCTCTACGGGTTGAAGCAAGCTCCAAGAGCTTGGTATGGGAAGATAGCAGAATATCTGCAATTCTGCGGATACCTTGCTTCAAACTCAGACTCAAGCTTGTTTATCAAGAAGAAGGGGGAGCTTCGAGTCTTGGTCCTGCTGTATGTTGATGATATGATCATCACGGGGAACTCTGAGGAGGAGGTTGCTAGGCTCAGAGCCGAGCTAGCTATTCGCTTCGAGATGAAAGACCTGTGAGAGCTTCATCACTTTCTTGGTCTCGAAGTGGAGAGAAAGGAGAGTGGGTTACTCATCTGCCAGAAGGGATATGCTGAACGCATTGTGAACCGGTTTGGCTTGATTGAAGGAAAGACTTGCTCCACTCCTCTGGATCAAGGACTAAAGCTTCATCGAGATGAAGGAAGGATTCTTCCTGATCCTTTGATGTTCAGAGCTCTTGTTGGGAGCTTGATCTACCTGACGATTACTAGACCAGACATAGCTTATGCAGTTGGTCGAGTAAGTCGGTTTATGGCAGAGCCAAGGAAGTCTCATCTTGTAGCGGCAAAGAACATTCTGAAGTATGACAAGTCAACTTCTGACATGAGACTTCTTTACAGAAGGGATGCGAGTTTCTCTTTGCTCGGGTACACGGATGCTTATTATTGTGGTGACTCGGATGACTGAAGGTCAACTTCTGGTTATGTGTTCACTTGTGGATCAGCGGGCATTTCGTGGTGCAGCAAGAAGCAGGACTCGGTATCCGTCTCTACTACAGAAGCTGAGTACAAGGCTTCGACCTTGGCAGCTCGGGAAGCCATTTGGCTAAGGAGGCTAGTAGAGGACGTCCATGAGGAAGTGCAAGGTCCAACTTTGCTCCGAGGGGATAATGAAAGTGCTTTCAAGCTGGTAAACAATCCAGTTTGTCATGCCAGGACCAAGCATATTGAGATCGATCACCACTTCATAAGGGAGAAGGTGTTGGAAGGATCTCTTGTGGCCGGTCATGTTCGGAGTGAAGATAATCTTGCTGACATCTTCACCAAGCCGCTGTCGAAGGGGCCTTTTCAGCGGCTACGAGGTCTACTCGGCCTGATCACCACTTCTCACTTCAAGGGGGAGTGTTGAAATTGGTGAAGTGAAAGTTGGTGGTCGGGCAGTCCGGGCGGCTTAGGCGGACTGACCGCGCGGACTGGTTCCTAGTCCAGCGGGTTGGTGTTAGAAACCTGCGTAGTGTGTTGCGGTCTAGCTTTGCGAACTGCGCGGACTGGTTTGTCCGACAGTGAGTTGAGCTCTGCAAGGTGGTGTGCGCGGCCTGTGCGGACTGGGCTTGGAGTCCACACTTCTTCTTTGAAGTTGCGGTAAGCCGCGGTCTGGGCTTGGAGCTGGCGGACTAGTTTGGTATCCGCCGAGCTCGCGCTATCCTTTCTGGACTTGCTCTTCTGTGAAATTCAGGGTTTCCGCAGTGTCCGCTGTGACCGGGCCTTTTGTGCCTGTGGTCGCGGACTGTGCGAGGTGGAGTTGTTTTCCGCAGTGTCCGCTGTGACCGGACGGTGTGCCTGTGGTCGTGGACATTGCGAGCTGAGTTGGTTTCCGCAGAGTTCGCTGTGACCAGGCGGGTTGCCTGTGGTTGCGGACTGGTGCTTGCGGACTGTTGCGATGTCGTCTCTTTGACAGTCTAGCATTATTCTCGGCTAGTGGCTTATGCGTCTTGACTAGTCCTGCATTGTTTCTGCGGACTGAGCGGACTGGCCTGAGCAGCTCGCCATATCGCCTGGACTTGGCGATTTGGTTTGCCTCGTGCGGGCGGACTGTGCGGATTGACATTGTTAGCTGCGACTAGGAGGCGGTGTCTCTATCTCATAGGGTGGTGACCACACTCCTCACCTGGCCTATAAATAGGATCCCCCGGCAAGCCATTCATAACAGAGTGAACAGAAAGTTGGCTTGGATCAAGTGTTGCGGACTCGACTTTTGTATCCGCGCGGTTTGATAAGAGTTAATTGGTTTGCTGGGTGTAGGTGGCGCGGCTAGTGCTGTGAAACCAAGTGTTTGGTTTTAACCTTCAGCCAGGCTCAGTGAGTTTGCGGACTGCAGTATCAGCGATTTACCGGTTCTCTCTGCATCATTTTTTCAAGTTCAATAACCTGTCCACGCGACCTTGGTGGTTTGGCGGTTAGTCGGTTTGCTCCTCTGTTCAGCAGCAGTTCAGCGAATAACGGGTTATCTGCGCGACCTCGCGGTCTTCGCAGACTCCGTGTTGTGTTCGGCTTCAGCAGCTTGGCGGTCTGTGCGGTCTCGGCGAGCTCGGCAATCTTGGCGGACTCGGCGGTCTCACAGTTCTATCCGCCCGGCTTGTTTTGTGTTTCTGTTTTTTCATGTACTGGCGAAATCATGTCTCGCCATGTATGTCTCGCCCTGTAAAGAAGATTAATGAAATTTTGATCTGCTTACTTCTGTCTATATTTTTGGTTATCTGAGTTGCTTCCTGTTTTCCGCGGTTCAAGTTGTGATCTGAGTAGTGCCGAAGATATTGATTTGGTGTTTGGGCTACCTTGCTGATCAACTTGAGAAAATTCAACATCTACCCCGTACCATGCTCGGTCATCTTTGATTGTGGAAGGGAAGCTTCTCCTAAGCATCCAGATATGTGGTGTGACCTCCCCGCCGCAGTACATGTGATCCTTTTTTATTTTCAGGCTGTTTCTGCGTCCTAGTACGTTAGTCATCAAGCCCGACCACTAAATCAATAAACTTAGACTGTCTTAATTCAAATTTTAGAATATGAATTTTCCCGACTTCCACTCACAATTATTGGGCATGATAGTTTAAAGAATCTTAAAAAAAAAACCCTAACATTCCCCTCTTTGAATGTTGTAACTATTCAACCAAAAGAGAGGGGCTAAGGTGAGACTTTCTCTATTGACTAAACAAACTGCAGTGGGCTCCGAGTTTTGGGTAATTTTGTACAGTCCAAGCAGTCAACAGCATGTTTCGGAATCTTTCAGTCATGGTTGGTAAGTTTGTTGGCGCAATCATGAAAAATAATGAAAAGAAATTCCAGGTTTCAGAGGGATAATTTAAACATGCACATAGTAGTATAATAATACCCCTCTAAACATTATGGAGTTCACGAGTCAGATTTGCACCAGCTTTCAGAAGGTTTACTTTTAAATTTCTAAAAAACAGTCGACAGTTGTTTTTTAAAGTCAGTTGTTATTTGCACAATGTATTTGGCTACTCGCACTCGCAAATAGGTATTTTTAGGGCTTTTTACATTGACTAACCCGCGCTCTTCTAATTTCCCAACCAGCGACTGTTTCCCTTTTGTGATCTCCTGCTCGAGTCTTTCCCTTATTCCGCCGCCGCTCGCTCGTCCCACCTTCAAATGGCTAGAGCGCATGCTGACGGAGGATCACCGACGAACGACGACTGCATCTCTAGGCTTGTCTCTAGTTTTCAGCATTTCGTGCATGCAAAATCATCATTTGTTCTCTACAAATCACCTCTTCAGGACATCATTTGTTCTCTACGAGATGTACTTTGGAAATACGCCAAGGTTTCGCGCCTTTTAGAAATACGTTATGTACATGCATTT
This sequence comes from Platanthera zijinensis, assembly GCA_039513925.1. NCBI lineage: Eukaryota > Viridiplantae > Streptophyta > Magnoliopsida > Asparagales > Orchidaceae > Platanthera > Platanthera zijinensis. Next base: position 22,157,872 of record CM077087.1, on the reverse strand, counting down.
TTAGGAAAAATGTTCAACACGAAAGTTGTAGATCTTGACGAGATATACAACTTTCGTGTTGAACACTTTTTCTAAAAATGCATTTACAAGGCGTATTTCCAAAAGACGCAAAAAATTAGAAGAAAGCGCGGTGCATTTAGCCAAAACTGCGGTGCCCTTAACAACTCCCTTTTTTTAATGGTTACTATACAACTCATATTCGAGGAGGTAAGCCCAAACAACCAAGCAATGATATTTCAAAATCACCCAAAATCCATAAGCGCTCATCTAATAAGCATATGAAAATGACAAGCAAATGTCTAGCAAATCGTCCGACTTCATCGCGCACAAATCTTGCAAATCGCTCGAACCCGTTAAGCGCCAGTCTAGCAAATCACCTTATTAATCTTTCAAGCAGACTGAAGTGCTGTTGGCGATGACAATTGTTGCCGGGAGATTGCAAAGTTTCTCCTATTATACAAATTTGGAGCTCCCCGGTGGAAATAGTGAGGCAGCCCGAGGCTGGTGGCCGATGGGTACCGGCCGGCCACCAAACTCCCCGCGGCGAGACTTAAAAATAAATCAAAAAAAATTCCTGCGCTGCCCGCATACGGTGCGGGAAAGCGTGAGCTGTCCATCGTGCTTTGTATTTTCATGCATCACAATTTGCTTCCTCTATTTTATTTAGCTTATTTTGGGCGCCGTCGGATCCAACGTTGAACGTTCAGAATTCTCCCCGCACAAAAAGAAAGGAACGTTACCTGTACCTAATTTTTGCTCCTATAAATCACGACTTATGAAGGAGTGAGATGCCACAGTAAATGAAAAGGTCATTTTCATATTACTTATTTAATGAAAAATGAGTTAGCAAAGTACATAGAAAGTAATTGTATTTTTTGTGCATTAAATATGCCATTGCCAGCTTTAATTTATGCTAATGCAAGCATTAATGTGGGGTAGATTTCTTACGGTGCCAGTGCAGGCAATCTCAGTCCGGTGAGTACAACTGTACAAAGCACCCCTTTTGTTTTTGGAAATTTCATCAAAATGTGTGCTTAATATGATGATTTTTTTTGCTAAATATATAAAGATTTTAATGATCTCAATATTCTCATTCGGGAGGTTGACAAGCTATATCAAGAAAGTTTTGAGTGCCTTCCTCAAATCCTAACCCAAGCAGGAATTCTTAGGTCTGAAGTCCAGACCGTCCGGGACCAATAAAAAACGCTCAATGAAGCCAGCCCGGCCCCACCCGTAAAAAGTGTGTCACATTTTCTATTTTTTGCAGAGCTAAGATATGGTTAAGTGGTCCTCCTCTAATATAAAAGACATTTTGGAGAGGTCCCGGACCTAGAAAATTCTGGGTCCAGGACCACGACCCATTTTTTTTTTCATTTTGTTGAAATTGTTGAAGTGAGAGTGAAGTGGAGTGGGGCGGTCTAATTGGGCAGACCGCACAAACAGCAGAGACCTCCGTCGGTCTGGCGGTTAGCCTTTGGCGGATAGTTGGGTTTCGACTAGGTTGTTCTCTTTTGCGGACTGTTTCAGCAAGCACCCCGGGAAGTAACCGGTCAGTTAACCTTGTCTAATCGCGGTTGTTGCGGTCTGAATTGTGAGACCGCACAGTCCGCTTATAGCTGTCGGGATCTCTGGCTCGCAAGAAGGCAAGCGGTTAGCACGGTTAGTGGAAGCTAACTGCACGGTTCGTTGGAGCCTTCTCGGGCGGGTTGATGTCAGAGGTCGCTGGGGTGTCGACTTGGTCATGGTGTTATGACAAGTCTGATTTGTTGCCTAGTTCCCTGAGACCGCCTGGTTGCGCGGTCTACTTCTAGTGTTCGCGAAGATCGGCTATTCGACTAGGCACGTATATGGCCTTAGTCGCGGGCTGTTGTGATGAGCGGTCTGGAGCAGAGTCCGCTGAACTGTGCAGTCTGGTGTCGGTGTCCGGCAGATTGTCATGGAAGCGGGCTTGGCTCAGGACGTGTGTTTGATCTTCTCAAGTCCACACAAGCTGAGGGAAGTGTTCGCTCTTCTATGCGGGTTGTTGATTCTAGCCGCATATGCGGTTAGATGGTTATCTCTTGCCGACTGATACTTGTATCCGCACTTGTGCGAATAGGTGATGTTAGGTGCAGGATGACGGACGGTTATCACTATGGGCGGTGACCGCACTTTTCTTGCCGCTTATAAATAGGATTCCCCGACTCTTCATAAACAACAAGAACAACCCGTGTTTTGATTCTGCGGTTAAGATTTTCTAACCGGCGCGACTAAGTAAAGTTGACTCTCTGTACAGGTTGTGCGACTAGCATCAGGCGGCTAGGCAACTAGTGAAAAGCTTGGTGCGTAACAGTTCACGGTTAACAGTCAGAAGTATACAACAGATCGCGGCCTCAACGGCTTGTAGTCACTTCTTATGTGTTGCGATTAAGCCGAGCAGTTCGCCCGGTCTATCAGCGGGTTCTGTTCAAGTTCTTCAACATTCAATAACAAGCAGTCCGCGCGGCTAGTTGCGGTTTGACGACTTTGGCGGTTTCGGTGGGCTGACCTTGCGGTTTGGCGGCTTGTGCGGTTACAGCTTGCTGTCCGCGCGGTTTTCCTCTGCTTGTATTTTTTGTTTCCAACATTTATATTGTGAAATCATTTCTCGCAATATATGTCTTCTTTGTAAATCAGATTTTTGAATTCCAGTTGAGACTCTTGTGCTTATATTGTGCTGAATTCTTTGTGATTTGGTTCTCTTCAAGTTCATCAACATTCAATAACAAACAGTCCGTGCGGCTAGTTGCAGTTTGACAACTTTGGTGGTTTCCGCGGACTGGGCTTGCGGTTTTGCGGCTTGTGCAGTTACAGTTTGCTGTCCGCGCGATTTTCCTCTGCTTGTATTTACTGTTTCCATCTGATACATTGCAAAATTATGTCTCACAATGTATGTTTTGCTTTGTAAATCAGATTTCTGAATTCCTATTGAGACTATTGTGCTTCTATTATATATATGCTGAATTCCACCTGACTTGATTGTGGTTCAGTGTTCCAGTGACCACTTTCTCAACTTCCCAGAAAATATTACACTTTTCTCACCTCGTCTTCATTATGAGAATGCCGCTAAATTGGTGTCACGAGATTCTGGAATCAAATTGAATCTTCATTAATAAAAGAATTGGTTAGTTCATGACTTCATGTCTCTTATTCTCAAGTGCAACCCAAGAAATAACTAAAATCACCTCTCACTTTGAATATGTGAAGGCCCTGCTTAAGGCAGGGTCGAGGAGAGCGATGGAATATAACATCCTTCCCCGTCTCGCGGCCCCGATCCACAAGATATTCACAAATAAATGCAAAGTTTTTCGTATGCGCCCCGGCCATGTGTGTCAAAACGTCCGTAGCATCGCGCAGGCGATCGGAGAAATTCGCTCTACATAATTATTGTTGTGGGAACACCAAGGAATCCTATAAAACCCAATCATGATGATGAAGCCTGCCACGAAAGCCTCCATCATCATGCATGTGAGCTGCAGCAAGAAGCATGTCTCTGCTAGCTGCGAAGTCAATGCACTCAAAGCATCAAGCTTTTGCTTACCAAATTTGCCGGAGGCTGTTCACAGCCCATGAAAACATCTTTCTGTCACCTTTTTTTTTTTTTCAGTTTTGGTTCAAGAAGACGGCTTCAATTAGTCCCTGGGAATTATATCAAGCTGCATTCAAGCAGACATTTTATTAAATATCCAGCTTGTATGACCGTTCACATACACACACGAGTGACAGACACGAAGCTTCGCCCATACGGCTAATCACGATAGTACCTTGACCCTGAGGGCGATATTCGGCGGGGGCGGTGACATTCAGCGGGGGCAACGATATTCGGCAGGGCCGGGGACATTCATCGGGGGTGGGGACAATCGTTAGAGGAGGTGACATTAGACCGGGGCGGGAACATTCCCAACACTTCTATTATGCTTTAATTGTGCTATTTTTTCTAGATAATGCGTAAAGTCTTGATGGGTTCCCCCTTTTCATGGAAAGTCATGGGTGGGCCCCACCCTCCCATGATCTCTCATGGAGATGATGGGGGCGGACCCCCACTCCCTCCCCTCATGGGGAAACCGCCGCCATAGGAACCGCCGCCGGCAAGAGGCCGAGCCACCACCGGCGGCCGGCCCTCCCACGGCCACCACGACCGTGGCCGGCCTCGGCCATGGCCACCCCAGCCATGGCCGACCGGGGCCATGGCCGCCCCGGCCATGGCCGGCCCGGCCATGGCCGGCCGGGGCCATGGCCGCCCCGGCCATGGCCGGCCCGGCCATGGCCGGCCGGGGCCATGGCCGCCCCGGCCATGGCCGCCCGGCCATGGCCGGCCGGGGCCATGGCCGCCCCGGCCATGGCCGCCCCGGCCATGGCCGCCCCGGCCATGGCCGGCCGTGGCCATGGCCGCCCCGGCCATGGCCGGCCGTGGCCATGGCCGCCCCGGCCATGGCCGGCCGTGGCCATGGCCGCCCCGGCCATGGCCGCCCCGGCCATGGCCGCCCCGGCCATGGCCGCCCCGGCCATGGCCGACCGGGGCCATGGCCGCCCCGGCCATGGCCGGCCGTGGCCATGGCCGGCCGTGACCTTGGCCGCCGCCGGCCTCCCTCGCCGGCCGCCCTGCTGCCGCCGCCGTCATGACGGCCCGCCATCGTGGGAAGCCCCCCCGGCCGTCCGATCAAGGGGGAGGCACCACCGGCCGTCCGATCGGGGCAAAACCACCCACTAACCCACTATGTTAGTGGTGGGGCCCGCCATAACTTCCCCTGGAGCCTATAAAAAGACCCCAGGGGCTCCTCATTTCCTAATTTTCTCCTCCTACGCTTCCCCCTTCTTCTTCTTCCTCAGGTGGGAGCTCTCCCGTTTTCTCTGCCGGCGACCACCCCTCGTCGTCAACCACCAGCGGCCGCCTTTCGCCGCCAACCACCGACAGCCACCCGCGACCTCCAGCGGCCACCAACGGATACTAGCACCCGCCAACAGCTACCAGAACCTGTCATCGGCTATTGGCACCCCACCAGAGCTCAGTTACAAAGGAAACACTCCAAGGACTGAGAAAGATGCACAAAGGAAGCAGTGACAACCCTTGGACACGCGTCGCCTCTGAGCGCACGCGACTGAAGTATCTCGCGCATTCCACCGTCCAAGTCCCGTTGGCGTGGCAGTCTGTTGCCCACCAACGAGTGCATACACTCTCTCTCTCCTCAAGATTGTAACGGGAGCGGCCTGTCGCCCCGATTCCCCCCATCAAATTGTAACCTCCAACAATCTAGTGGATTTTGATCGGCACCGACCCGGTCATGTGGTTTTTCACCCGGTTGAAGGGTTTTCCACGTTAAAAACTTCCCGTGTCCATCCCCCATTTTTCAACTGACTGTGTGCGCGCTCGACCGCTCCGCGAGCTAAGGCGGTCCAAGAATATCCGGCCCGACCGGAGCATCGAGTTAGTCCGCAACAGTTTGGCGCCGTCTGTGGGAATCGAACCCACTATCCTTCGCAAAGCAAGTCCGTCGTCCCTACTACTACAATGGCAAAGAGGAATGCTCGCACTGCCGAAGGATCCGCACTTGGCGGACACACTGAGCCTGCACGATCACACTCTCTGGTGGACGTGCCACTGACCGCTGAAGCAGCTTTCGCCCCCGTCACCGCCCTAGAAGAACGCGTTCGCCAAATGGAAGAACATCAAACTGAAATGCTCACCCTGCTGCGGAACCTTGGAGCGCCTCCAGCTCCCCCACTGCAACCAGCTTGTGTGGATCCACTACCACAACCAAATCAGGGTGGAGCCCAAGAGGTTCCTCCAAGACATGAAATGTCCGAGGAATATTCTGAGACTGCAAGCTCGGCTCATCCCATCCCAAGGAGGACAAGAGCGGATCATCAGCATGAGCCCGCAAATGAAGCACGCCTACCCCCGCCAGAAAGGTTTACTCGAGAAGAAATTCGAGAAGTTATCGCCGAAGAATATTGCCAAGTTGGAGCAAGAGATGTTCGTGCCCTCCGACCGTTATGCCAAGGTTCCCCTCTGATACCGCAGATTCTGGAACACCTGATTCCAAACGGATTTAAACTCCCAAGCATCGAAACATTTGATGGAACCGATGATCCCCTGGAGCATGTCAACCATTTCACTACCATCATGAGAATTTACAATGCTCCAGACCAACTCCTCTGTCAGGTGTTCCCAGCTACTCTTAAAGGACAAGCTCGAGCATGGTTCCATTCGCTAAGAGCTAGTACCATCGCTAGCTTTGCAGAGCTAGCAAGGCAGTTTGTCGATCAGTTCATAGCAAATCGGAGGATCGTCCGCGACCCTTCCCACTTATCAGGAATCCGCCAGAATGAAGGGGAGTCTTTGAAGGACTTCTTCCGCAGGTTCTCCGCAGAAGCCCGCCAAATCCCAGGGGTCGACCAAGAACTGTTAAGAGGAGTGTTCCTTGGGGGTCTCCGTCCTGGTGGCTTCTATTCAGCATTAATGAGGGAGACCGTCGCTAGCTACCCCGACCTCGTGTACCGCGTAGAGGCGCAGATCACAGCCGACGAGGCTATTGAAGCTCATCGTCAACAGTTTGACGACAACCAGAAGCGAAAAAGGGAAAAAGAACCGTCCCCTCAACACCAAGAAGGAAGATCCCGACAAGAACATCAGAACGAAAAACACCGACGTGACCATCAGAGAGATCAGCCGCCCCGGGATTACACACCCTTAAACACCTCCATGACAAATGTGTTTCACGCGATCCAAGGCAACGAGGCGCTCCGCAGGCCCAGACCTCTCGCTAAAAATACTGGGGACCAGACAAAGTACTGCGAGTTTCACCGTGGACAAGGACACGACACAGAAGATTGCTCAAAGCTCAAGAAAGAGATTGAGTATCTCGTCAAACAAGGCCTCCTGGGGAGATTCTTACGAGGATAGGCACACAAGTCCGCTGAAAGGAAATCGGCCAACCATTTGCTAGACCGGACTGGGGGGCAACCCCTTAGACGACCAACCCAAGAGAGGGCTTTGCACCTTGATAACTTCCCAAAAAGAAGTTATCCAGTACGTTATTTTGATTTAATAATCATCATATTGGGAAATAAATGAATTAAATAAGGAAAAATATGAGTAAATTCATATTTACTTTATTTGTGATTAATATGTCTAATTTTTCATTGTTTTCTTACTAGAAATGCTGAAGAAATCGATCCGGAGAAGCAAAGCTGGAATTGTTTTTGGACTGCGCAGGTTGTTGCAACAACCTGAAAAAGTTGTTGCAAAAACTGCTGGACGGATTTTGATTTTTAAATTCAAATTTTATGCCAAAATAGAAACTGAAAAGATGCAACTTTTGGTAGGGGCTGTACGTTTTTAAGAGTATAATCTCATACCATAGTGGGGGATTGCATTATTATTGGAGGGAGAAACTTGAGAGCATCATCTTGGAGATTGCTTGGGAGAAGAAGAACTAGGGCAACCCGGATCTTGGAGAAGGACGGCTTGGGGCCTACTTGGAGAGCAATTTCCTGCGTTATTTTGAACCCTTTCCATCATGTGCTGTAAGATCTTCCTTATTTTGTGTGTTACTTTTCTCTCTATGAACTAATCTCTCCAAGTCTTGTATAAGGAGAGTACTATGTGTGTTTTTATGGTGGAATTCTCTTGATTGTTGTGAGTTGTTTGATGATTTATCATATTGTGAACTTATGAATTTATTTATGAGATTTTTGGTCTTTGTCTTCATCTAGTATTTCGTTGCGAGAATCGAGAGAAGAGCGACATAATATCGGTTTGAAGGCTATTTTATTGCACCACAAGAATCGAGAGACGAGTGGTGTAAAACATTTAACCTAAGATCTCTATTTTCGCGTTGTATTTCGAGATTCGAGAGAGGAGGAGTGCAATCGCTCATTAGTTCACCGTAGTTTAGAGGAGAGGAGGAGACTCCATCCTTTTGCTAGCGATTTGATTTTTATGTTAAGCAATATTCTTCATTCCTCTTAAGTTAGAGATAACTAAGAGAATTTAGGACGTTGGGATTTCCGAGATTCGAGAGATGAGGATTTCTTTTATAAAAATCATCGCATGATAATTCATTCAACACTCTTAACTAATATTATTTCTACGCACCATTTAGACGCCCATAGGAAATCTAAATACAAGACTATTTTCTCCAATTGATAAAAGTATTTGCCAAAGATTTCGAGTAGTCTACTTAATTTAATTCTTACTTAACCATCTTGAGTAGTTAGCATAAGAACCATCTCTTTCGGCTTGTTTGGATTTGAAGAACGGTGTAGCTAGTAATTGCAAGCCTTAGGTTAACCACCTCTCCGTGGGAACGATCTCACTCACACTTTATTACTTGGTCCGGCACGTGCACTTGCGTAAAATATACATCCGCTACGGGCGTATCAAGTTTTTGGCGCCGTTGCCGGGGAGGTGCTATTAATCTATTGTTTATTTTCTTGCAATATTAGTAAACCCTAGTATTTGGAGGTCAAACTTTAATTTTGTTGTATTTTAAGTTGTTTGTAGTTTTCTTTATATAATTGCTATTGTTGTTCTGTTAGTGCATGTCCAGATTTCGGTCCATTGAGTTATTGCCATTAAACTTAGAGATTGAAAGGACGTGTAGGAGAAATCGTAAGACTTTTCGTTTAGAACAAATCCAATCTTCAACTATGAATCCAAACGATAATCATCAGAAAGGTCAGAATTTAGGAGGTCAGGTAGAACACAATGGGCACCCTGTCGAGCAAAGGAGAACGTGTCGTGATTACAACATGCCTCTACAAGGAGGGTTGCAATTTAGTATCGCTAGGCCTGCAATCGAGGCCAATAATTTTAAAATTGATTCTGTTGTCATGCAACTCGTTCAAAATAGTAAATTTGGTGGCCTTAATCATGAAGACCCCAATTCTCATTTGAGAACGTTCATAGAAATCTGTGATACGTTCAAGATTAATGGAGTTTCCGAAGAAGCCATTAAATTGCGTCTGTTTCCTTTCTCACTAGAGGGGAGGGCAAAGGATTGGCTAAACTCTTTACCCCACGGTTCTATTACCACTTGGGCATTTTTGATGGAAAAATTTTTAGCCAAATACTTCCCCCCATCTAAAACGGCTAAGTTGAAGCGAGATATATCAACGTTTATGCAAGGAAATGGAGAGACCTTATACGATGCTTGGGAACGTTTCAAAGAGCTACTACGTAAGTGCCCCCACCATGGCTTAGCCATCCACCAACAAGTTTGGACCTTCTACAATGGTCTCCAAACGTCCACCATGATTCAAGTTGATGGAGCCGCGGGCGGGTCACTCATGAATAAATACCCGGAAGATGCCTATGCAATATTAAAGGATTTATCCTCTAATAATTATCAACTTGTTGATCGGCAAGGGTCTTCTTCTTCTACTGCTGGGTTATACCAAGTGGACCAATTAACCTCGTTTGCGGCTGAAATGACTTCGCAATTTAATTCAATAAATAAAAGGTTAGATGCCTTAACGTTAAACCAAAGTCAATATCTTCCACAGGTTAACAGTATTGTTACTCCCCCGCCCACCGCTAGTCCTACGTTAACCATTGAACAACTTATAGGACATAACGAAGACGCTAACTATATAGGAGGACAGTACAAACAGGGCCATAACACCTACTCGAATAATTATAAGCCGGAGTGGAGAAACCATCCCAATTTTTCATGGAAGAATAATTCTGGGTCTACTCCTTCGCACTTATTCAACCACAATTCCAACCACCCTCACAATCCTAATCAAGCGGGACCTTCGCGGAAATTATCCGATGAAGTCATCTTAGAGTCCATGAAGAATAACGAAGCACGTTTTTCTAGTTTAGAAGGATCCATGCGCTTAATTGAAACACAATTGGGGCAAATTGCATCCGCACTTAATACTAGAGCGCTAGGGACACTGCCAACCGATACAACGCCTAATCCTAAGGGTGATAACCAACATTGTAAGGCTATTACATTGCGGAGTGGTAAGGAGTTGGCGAGTGGGTATAACAATAATCCAATGGAAACTGGTACTGCACAAATTGAAGTAGAGAGTGATAAAATTCATGAACCCGCTAGAGAGTTGAATTCTGAACCTACTAAGATTGTGGAGGAAGAGTTAGAAGAAGTAGAAGAGAATAAGAAAGAGAAGAACGTAGAGGTGCCTGCAAAGGATAAAAAAATAATTACCTACCCACCACCACCATTTCCTCAAAGACTTAGGAAGAGCAAGCTAGATCACTAATTCCAGAAATTCATAGAAATTTTTAAGAAACTTCAAATTAATATCCCATTTGCCGAAGCCTTGGAGCAAATGCCCAGTTACGTCAAATTTATGAAAGATATTTTAAATAAAAAGAGAAAATTTGGCATGAATGAAACTGTGGCATTGACTCATGAGTGTAGCGCAATCCTTCAAAAGAAACTTCCACCCAAACTGAAAGATCCAGGAAGTTTCACGATTCCTTGCTCCATTGGATACCAATTTGAAGGCAAAGCTTTGTGTGATCTTGGAGCGAGTATAAATTTGATGCCACTTTCAATTTACAGGAAGTTGGGTTTGGGGGACATATCTAAAACTTCATTGACATTACAACTAGCTGACAAGTCACTTACTTTTCCTAAGGTTATAGTAGAAGATGTGCTTGTCAAGGTGGATAAGTTTATCTTTCCGGCGGACTTTGTAGTTTTGGATATGGAAGAAGACAAGGAGATCCCACTAATTGTAGGGAGACCCTTTTTAGCAACCGGAAAAACTTTAATAGATGTCCACAAAGGTGAGTTGACCATGAGAGTCAACGATGAACAAATTACTTTTAACGTTCTTAAGGCCATGAAATTCTCTAGTGAGAAGGAAGACGTGATGGAGGTGGTTAACAGTATTTCACTCTATGACTATGAGCAAGAGAGTGGGTGGCATGATTCGAATATAGACGAGGAGATTGGAATTTTGATGGATGAGGTAGAAGTTGAGGAAGTGGAATCTGATGAGGTTAGGAATGAAGAAGTAGAATCTACTGAAAAAGGAAGTGAAGAGTGTTTTCAAGTGTGTGAGAATCAAAAGGGGTCGTTTCATAGGTCGGAGCCCCTAGATATGACTGAGCGGTCTTTAGCGGACAAACCCTCTACGGTTTGCCCGCCCGTCTTAGAGTTAAAACCGCTTCCTGAGCATTTGTCCTACGCATATCTAGGAGATAATGATACACTACCGGTAATAGTGAACTCTAGACTCCTACCAGAGCAACATGACAAACTATTGGTCATCTTAAAAAAATATAAGTTAGTCATAGGGTGGACAATAGCCGATATCCGAGGCATTAGTCCTTCCTTGTGTATGCACAAGATCCTTTTAGAGGAAGCTTGCAAAGGATCCATCGAGCCTCAGCGCCGCCTTAGCCCTCCTATGAAGGAGGTGGTGAGAAAAGAGATCATTAAGTGGTTGGATGCAGGAATCATTTACCCTATATCCGATAGTTCATGGGTGTCACCCATCCACTGTGTACCTAAGAAAGGAGGGACGACCGTAGTTAAAAATGACAAGAATGAATTAGTCCCCACAAGAACAATCACAGGATGGCGTATCTGTATCGACTATCGTAGATTAAACAAGGCGACTAGGAAGGATCACTACCCGTTACCATTCATAGATCAGATTCTAGACCGACTAGCCGGAAATGAGTTTTATTGCTTTCTAGATGGATATTCCGGCTACAATCAAATAACGGTTGATCCGGACGATCAGGAAAAGACAGCGTTCACGTGTCCCTTCGGTATATTCGCATTTAGGAGGATGCCATTTGGGCTATGTAATGCGCCGGCCACGTTCCAACGTTGCATAATTGCAATAATGACGGATCTTATTGAACAAGGCATGGATCCTATGGACTATGGCATAGAGGTCTTTATGGATGATTTTTCAATCTTTGGAAGAACATTCAATGCTTGCTTGATGTGTTTGGAGAGAGTGCTTGCCCGGTGTGTGGAGACCAACCTAGTGTTGAACTGGGAAAAATGTCAATTTATGGTGCAGGAAGGCATTGTTCTTGGACACCGTGTCTCTAGAGACGGATTGGAAGTGGATAGGGCGAAGGTCGAGGTGATTGAAAAATTACCTCCTCCCAAAAATGTAAAAGCGTTAAGAAGCTTTTTGGGCCATGCAGGATTCTACCGAAGGTTCGTTAAAGACTTCGCCAAGATTGTCAAGCCTTTAAGTGAGTTATTAGGACATGATGTGAAATTTGATTTTAATGATGAGTGTTTGAATGCGTTCAATCAATTAAAGACACGACTGATTACGGCACCGATTATTGTGGCCCCCGATTGGAAAAAACCCTTTGTATTGATGTGCGATGCAAGCGACTACGCTGTTGGGGCTGTTTTGGGGCAAATGCGGGAGAAGGTCTTTCATACTATAGCTTACGCTAGTAAGACTTTAATAGAGGCGCAAATAAATTATACCACGACTGAAAAGGAACTTCTAGCTATAGTGTTTGCTTTTGAGAAGTTTAGGTCTTATCTTCTTTGCACCAAAGTGATAGCATTCACGGACCACACAGCTATCCGCTATCTTATGGAGAAGAAGGATGCTAAACCTCGATTGATTCGATGGGTGTTGTTGCTGCAGGAGTTTGATCTAGAAATTAAAGATCGGAAGGGAGTAGATAATCCGGTGGCGGATCATCTTTCTAGGATTGAATGTTCTAATCCATCATTACGTTCAGAAATTGATGAAAGGTTTCCTGACGAGTGGGTATTGACCGTGACCGAACAATGCATACCTTGGTATGCAGACTACGTGAATTATATTGTTAGTAGAGTCTTTCCACCCGATTTATCATATCAACAAAAGAAGAGGTTTTTACATCAGGTACGCTCATATTTATGGGATGAACCATTTTTGTTTAGAATTGGGGCAGATGGGGTTGTTAGACGTTGCATTCCGGAGGAGGAAATGAAAGCCGTATTGGACAAATGTCACAACTCCCCTTATGGAGGTCATTTTAAGGGGGATAGAACGACAATGAAGGTCTTAGGAGTGGGATTCTATTGGCCGACTCTATTCCGAGATGCTAAAGGATTTGTAAGTCAATGTGACCGGTGCCAAAGAAATGAGAACATTAAGAAGAACGACTATATGCCAATGAACACAATATTAGAAGTTGAACTTTTTGATGTTTGGGAATTAGACTTCATGGGACCTTTCGTGAACTCGAACGGTAATATGTTTATCCTTCTTGCCGTAGACTACGTTTCTAAGTGGGTTGAAGCCATAGCCACCATTAAGAACGATGCCAAAGTGGTTTTACACTTTCTAAAGAATTATATATTCAATCGTTTCGGCACACCTAGATCTATCATTAGTGATGGAGGTAGTCACTTCTATAACAATTCATTCGCTACGTTATTGAGAAAATATGGCGTCACTCACAAAGTAGCGTTAGCGTATCATCCTAAAACAAATGGTCTAGCGGAAGTGTCTAACCGGGAGATAAAAGCAATTCTTGCAAGGACGGTTAGCTTTAATTGTAAGGATTGGTCTCAAAAGCTTAACGATGCCTTATGGGCCTACCGGACTGCATATAAGACTCCTATTGGTTTGACCCCTTATAGGCTAGTATATGGGAAAGCTTGTCATCTACCCCTTGAATTAGAACATCGAGCGTTTTGGGCCATTAAGAAGTTAAATTATGATTTTCAAATTGCAGGTGAGAAGAGACTTCTACAACTCAATGAGTTAGAGGAATTAAGGATGAATGCGTATGAGAGTGCGAGGATTTATAAAGAACGGACCAAGAAATGACACGACCAACGTTTGAGCGAAAAACAATTCGAACCCGGGCAATTGGTATTACTATTTAACTCTCGACTGAAAATCTTTCCCGGAAAACTTAAGAGTCGTTGGTCGGGACCATTTCGAGTTAAAGAGGTACAACCTTACGGTGCAATCACCATAGTTAACGAGCAAGATAATTCTGAATTTAAAGTAAATGGCGAGCGTTTAAAAATTTATCGGAACGGTGATAATGAACGACAGGTGTCGTTCATTCATTTAAAATGAAATTTTGAGACAAATACGTCCGGCCGAGACGTTTTAAACGAGGCGCTGGGTGGGAGGCAACCCATCTCTTTTTATCATATCTTAATATATATATATAATTTAAATAATTAAAAAATATATATATATGTGCTTGATTCTAGTATAGTCAAAAAAAAAAAATATATGCTAAAAATATATAGATATATATATATATATATTTAGCTATATATATATATATATATTTATTAACAGGACAGTGAAATGGGCGGATACTGCACATTATATGCAAAGAAATAACATGTTGCAACGACCTGAAAGGGCCATTGCAACACTTTTGTTGCTGTCCGCCTCTTTAGGAGGATAGGAAATACCGGTTCAGTTGTACCGGTTTAGTTGAACCTGTATTTGGCGGTGCTCTGGCCGGTTCATTGTGACAAACCAAAGGTTTATAACGTTTTAAAATATATATATATATATAAATAGAAGAGAAAAAGCCGGCTCAATCTTCACCCCCTTTCCCTTTTTTTTTTCCTAAAACCCTACATTCCGCATCTCTACGGCTTTGAAGACGGCGGCAGCGGCGACATCTCGCATCTCCACGGCATTGAAGACGGCGGCAGCGGCGACATTCGCATCTCCACGGCTTTGAAGAATACGGCGGTGGCAGCGGCTCCACTTTCTGATGGTTTTGTTGCAAACCTGTTGCTGCTCCCTGCCTCGAGAATCACCGCCGCCGCTGCTCCGTACTGGTGTCGCGTGACAATAGGGAAGCGGACCTGCTCCAGATTTCATTCCGACGGCTACTACCGTGCAGTTGTTGAAAATTATTGGGAGAATACTGAGGTATAACTTCTAACTTTAGACTTAACATGGGAAAATAGATTATTGTCCAACTATTTGAGATTCAATTTTCAATGTGTGTGTTATGCTTAGTCTGAATCATGGCATCAAAGCGAAAAGATAAGGGAAAAGATAAGGAGGTTCCTAGGAAAAATGTCCGATTTCTGAATGAGAACACTCGACAGCGTTTTGAAACCCTCAGGACAGCACCCTTCATTTATGAGCGAGGGTTTAAGATGGAAGCTCGGGCTTGGAGTATAAACTATGTAAACCAAATTAGGGCTCTCCAATGGGAATCATTTTGTCACCCTAGGACTGAGGCAATTTTGTCATGGGTGTATGAATTCTATGCTAATGCTAGGGACTCAAATGGGGAGAAGGTGTTTGTGCGGGGAAAAAGTGTTGAATTTTCGGCCAAAGTAATCAACGATCTCTTTGACTTGGACGACACTACTCAAGATGGTTATGCAAATATTTTGTCGAGCGTTTCTATAGAAGAAATGATGGCGGTGGTTTGTTGTACACCTGAACCGGAGTGGGCCAGTCACTCAAGGAAAACCTTGCGCGCAACATGTTTAAATCGTGAAGCCAAGGTATGGCTCCTATTCATCAACGCAGGGGTTATGCCGACACGGCATCTCAACACGTTGGCGATAGATAAGGTCGCCCTTATTTATAGCATCTTGAAAGGTATAAAACTGAATATGGGAGAACTCATTTCTACACTTATAAAGCAAAAGGTCAAGGAAGAGAAAGTGAGGCAGTTGTGGTATCCTATTTTGATTACGGAGCTTTGTCGGATGACAGAAGTGCATCAAGGAGAAGAGGACATGGTGACTCAAGTTGGGCACCCCATCACGGAGACAGTAGTGGCCGTGAATATTAAGGTGGCTGCGGGAGCCTCCAAGAAGCGGGATCTGTTGCGCATCATGGGAGTTGATCAATCCGATAAGCCACCATCGACGGACCCCTTTCATA
This sequence comes from Platanthera zijinensis, assembly GCA_039513925.1. Lineage (NCBI taxonomy): Eukaryota > Viridiplantae > Streptophyta > Magnoliopsida > Asparagales > Orchidaceae > Platanthera > Platanthera zijinensis. The sequence goes on along the minus strand of CM077087.1, from coordinate 22,142,011 downwards.
TTGACATTCCAGTGGCCGATCGAGGTACTGACCCAGACATTCTGATGGAGCAGATTGAATATATTAAGGCATATCAGCGGTGCCAACATCTCTACGAGAAAGAACAGTTTGTGGACATTCGCTCGAATCTGCGCAAAATTATGGAGAAAACAAAGATTCCAATTTCAGAGCCGAGCTTCAGGATGATAGGACAGTTTGATGGCGAGGGATACCTTCTTACCTCGGACCGATCCAGAGTTGACCCGACCACGGTTGCTGCAGATGAGGAAGACGATGAGGAAGACGACGAAGACGACGACGACGTGGAGGATGCGTAGATTTATCTTCTTTCCCGCTCTACTTTTTGAACTAGACTATATTTTGCTATGATATATTCTGGACTTGTCTTTGATAATATTTATGTGGTGATGTGATGTGTTGGATGATTTATGCTGTGTTTCACTTCTTTGATCTATGATGTCTTAAACCGTTACTTATAAAAAAAATTTTATGATTAACATAACATTGCCTGAAATTGAGTATTGAAATATATCATATGTATAATGCTACGACACATCTATTTTATTGAGACATGCACTTTTATGTCACCTGGTTTACATTACTTGCACATTTTAAATTATGACAAACTATTTAAAGCACAATGTTTCTTATCCCGGATGCAGATTATCTTATTACAATTAGTATGCTCTGAATTAAAATATGATGGAATGATATTTGGCTTGCGTCCTAATAATAGTTTCTAAGATAATCATCGTGCCCATGTGATATATTTGTGTGACTTTTGTTGCACTCGTTGATTCTAACACAGATATATCTCATGACAATAATTATGTACACTTTGAGGATGAAAGTTATGCAGGCTAGATTAAATGACTGAGTTGCTCTATGAAGAGAGTACCATGAGGCCGGCAACAAGACATCTACTTCAGGAGAGTTACTCTAATTTCAATTTTCTTTATCCTTTAAAATATTTTCCTTATTACTATCAACAAATTAACGTACCCTCATATTAAGTAAAATATCTTTGCTAGGGACTAGCAAAGGACTTAAGTGTGGAGGTGAGGGTGTTATAACCCCAACCACTTGAGTGAAGAATAATTTATTTAAATATGACTTCAATGATCTTAATTCTTGTTTTAATTAATCATTAGGCTATTCTAGATATATTCAATGATACTTAATCGGTATGGCTGAACAATCCAAAGATTTCAATCCACGAATTTGAAATTAGTAAGATTTTTTTGATAAAGCTTGCTCAAGCATATATTTTATATACAAAATAATTGTTTACTTTCTATGACATATTTTGATATTGACCTTTACAATAATGGAGATGGATGAGCAAGAACTAAGTCCATGATGTAAGCCTAGACATGAGTTTAGGTAGTATTCCTTTTGATCATCCACTAAAATATTTGAGCTTGAATTTTGTCATACACATTATTTCACGTTTACATGTCATTTATTCCTACTAGTTGTACCTTAGTAAATTAGCCATTTATGGGTGTCAAATTTCTCTTAAAAAGATTAAAATTCATAGTGATATGTGGCCTAGGTATATGTCTACATACTTGGAATGATCCCAACTATGATAAAACAAAAAAAAATGGAAAAAAAAATGGTTGAAACATCATAGTGATATGTGGCCCGAGTATGTGCACTTGTACTTAGAATGATCCCTACTATGAATAGAGTATGCTTAAAAAAAAATGATGCACGACCCCATAACATGGTGAATTATTAAGGATACTAACTAGAGGTAGCCGTACTATTATCAAAGCTATCCATAAATTCGAACCAAGCCAAAACTATCCAACTTTCATTTGAACTACTAACTCTTGTAGAGGTTAAATCGTAGACTTAGCTTATTTTCATCCTCTCCAATAAATGTGGAGGTTCGATATGAAACTTTGCATGGAAGTAAACTATTTTTAAAAGAAAGGCACACACCGCACTAAGATACTTGTATGAGCTTTATCTTCCATCTAACTAATGGATTGATGAATGGATGAGCTCTCATAGATTGATAAGCTTATCAGTTAAGTAAAGCGAGTTTCTTGAGTATGCCGCGATTAATTTGTTTTCAAGAACTAAAGATCATTTGAGTTCATATCTTATTACTTCTTCACTCATCCTATGGTTATGAAATGTCTTTGCTAGGGACTAGCAAACGTTTAAGTGTGGAGGTGTGATAACTTCCCAAAAAGAAGTTATCCAGTACGTTATTTTGATTTAATAATCATCATATTGGGAAATAAATGAATTAAATAAGGAAAAATATGAGTAAATTCATATTTACTTTATTTGTGATTAATATGTCTAATTTTTCATTGTTTTCTTACTAGAAATGCTGAAGAAATCGATCCGGAGAAGCAAAGCTGGAATTGTTTTTGGACTGCGCAGGTTGTTGCAACAACCTGAAAAAGTTGTTGCAACAACTGCTGGACGGATTTTGATTTTTAAATTCAAATTTTATGCCAAAATAGAAACTGAAAAGATGCAACTTTTGGTAGGGGCTGTACGTTTTTAAGAGTATAATCTCATACCATAGTGGGGGATTGCATTATTATTGGAGGGAGAAACTTGAGAGCATCATCTTGGAGATTGCTTGGGAGAAGAAGAACTAGGGCAACCCGGATCTTGGAGAAGGACGGCTTGGGGCCTACTTGGAGAGCAATTTCCTGCGTTATTTTGAACCCTTTCCATCATGTGCTGTAAGATCTTCCTTATTTTGTGTGTTACTTTTCTCTCTATGAACTAATCTCTCCAAGTCTTGTATAAGGAGAGTACTATGTGTGTTTTTATGGTAGAATTCTCTTGATTGTTGCGAGTTGTTTGATGATTTATCATATTGTGAACTTATGAATTTATTTATAAGATTTTTGGTCTTTGTCTTCATCTAGTATTTCGTTGCGAGAATCGAGAGAAGAGCGACGTAATATTGGTTTGAAGGCTATTTTATTGCACCACAAGAATCGAGAGACGAGTGGTGTAAAACACTTAATCAAAGATTTCTACTTTCGCGTTGTATTTCGAGATTCGAGAGAGGAGAAGTGCAATCGCTCATTCGTTCACTTTAGTTTAGAGGAGAGGAGGAGACTCCCTCCTTTTGCTAGCGATCCGATTTTTATGTTAAGCAATATTCTTCATTCCTCTTAAGTTAGAGATAATTAAGAGAATTTAGGATGTTGGGATTTCCGAGATTCGAGAGAGGAGGATTTCTTCTATAAAAATCGTCGCATGATATTTCATTCAACACTCTTGACTAATATCATTTCAACGCACTATTTAGACGCACATAGGAAATCTAAATACAAGACTATTTCTTCCCAATTTGATAAAAGAATTTTTCAAGCTTTCTATTAGTCCACTTAGTTTAAGTTTGAGTAAAAAAAAATCTTAATTAGTTTGTAGAAGATTCATCTCTTTCGACTTGTTTGGATTTGAAGAACGGTGTAGCTAGTAATTGCAAGCTTTAGGTTAACCACCTCTCCGTGGGAACGATCTCACTCACACTTTATTACTTGGTCCGGCACGTGCACTTGCGTAAAATATACATCCGCTACGGGCGTATCACACCTCGCAAGGGCTCTATCTATTATGGCGTTTATTAATTTTACTTTCCTACGAATTATGTATTCCCGCAAGAACAGTCTCACGACTGAAACTCTAGAAAAGTTAACATTTTCTCATTTTAGGCCTGTTAGTGGCGAGCGTCATCCATGCAGTTTGAAATGCGTACTCACCTCGCCCAAGTGCAAAGACGTCCATTTACCCTTACAGCAACTGCCTCCGTGCAGCGCGCTCCTCACAGCAACTGCCTCCGTGCAGCGCGCTCCTCACAGCAACTGCCTCCGTGCAGCGCGCTCCTCACAGCAACTGCCTCCGTGCAGCGCGCTCCTCACAGCAACTGCCTCCGTGCAGCGCGCTCCTCACAGCAACTGCCTCCGTGCAGCGCGCTCCTCACAGCAACTGCCTCCGTGCAGCGCGCTCCTCACAGCAACTGCCTCCGTGCAGCGCGCTCCTCACAGCAACTGCCTCCGTGCAGCGCGCTCCTCACAGCAACTGCCTCCGTGCAGCGCGCTCCTCACAGCAACTGCCTCCGTGCAGCGCGCTCCTCACAGCAACTGCCTCCGTGCAGCGCGCTCCTCACAGCAACTGCCTCCGTGCAGCGCGCTCCTCACAGCAACTGCCTCCGTGCAGCGCGCTCCTCACAGCAACTGCCTCCGTGCAGCGCGCTCCTCACAGCAACTGCCTCCGTGCAGCGCGCTCCTCACAGCAACTGCCTCCGTGCAGCGCGCTCCTCACAGCAACTGCCTCCGTGCAGCGCGCTCCTCACAGCAACTGCCTCCGTGCAGCGCGCTCCTCACAGCAACTGCCTCCGTGCAGCGCGCTCCTCACAGCAACTGCCTTCATGCAGCGCGCTCTTTACAACCCTCTCACAATCTAAGCCGCGTACAATTCTCACGCAAACTAATCCACGGTCTCAAACCGCGCAAATAAAGCCGCGAGCCAGCCTCGTGCAAACTAAAACGCGGTCCCAAACCGCGCAAGGCAAATTCACAAGCAAGTCTTGTGCAAGCAAAAGTCACGAGCCAAGCACGTGCAAGCAATAGTCGCGAATCGGTCTCGCGCAAAGCAACGTTACGCATAAAACTCACGCGAAACAACATGAACTTTGCCAACTGAGGTTCCATTCTGAAAGCACCGTCTTCACATCCGGGAACCTCGTCGGAGCAAGTTTCCCTGTCCAACCTTGTATAAGAAGTACTCGATGGTATACTCGGGGGGCAAGTGAAACTCCGCCTCATTAATCTCTTCCCTTGGGTGCTTAGTTCGCTAGGCATGTTACACCTTGCGCGCATCGCGTATGCAGCATGCATCACGCACGCGTCACTCACTATCCATCGTACACATACAGTATGCATCGTACCCCGTGAACACGCCGCACACCTTGCGCATATCGCGCAAGCTGCACGCAAAGCTTGCGCGTGCGGCCAGCACGAACGCGCGCGGCCTGCGTGCCCGCGGCCTGCCCACGCGCGCGGCCTGCGCGCGCGACCTGCCCGCGCGGCCAGCGCATGCGACCGGGCCGCGCGCGCACGGCCTTCCCGCGCGTGCGGCCTGCGCGCGCGGCCTGCCCGCGCGGCCAGCGCATGCGACCGACCTGCGCGCGCGGCCTACCGGCGCGCACGGCCTGCGCGCGCGCGGCCTGCGCGCGGGCGGCCTGCGCGCGCGCGGCCTGCGCACAAGCGGCCTGCGCACAAGCGGTTTGCGCGCACGCAAGGCCTGCACGCGCGACCTGCCTACGCGCACGCAAGGCCTGCACGCGCGGCCTGCCTACGCGCACGCAAGGCCTGCACGCGCGGCCTACCTACGCGCACGCAAGTCCTACGCGCGCGTCCAGCCCACGCGCTGCCTGCGCGCGAGGCCAACACCTGCCCCTTCGGCCAATCCTCGCGTGCGCTGTTTTGACACTCGTGTACCGCACCGGCCCCTGTCCGCAGGCATCCAGGCGCCCGTTCGCCAAGCCTCCACGCGACATAATACCACAATCCATCGCCGCCGCCTCGGATCTCTCGCCGGCACCCACCATGAAAACAAGGAATTCCAGAAATCTCTCCTCACGCTCGCTTCGTTCCCGGCCAAGTAGAGATTTGGGGGGCATTTGATGGGTTCCCCCTTTTCATGGAAAGTCATGGGTGGGCCCCACCCTCCCATGATCTCTCATGGAGATGATGGGGGCGGACCCCCACTCCCTCCCCTCATGGGGAAACCGCTGTCATAGGAACCGCCGCCGGCAAGAGGCCGAGCCACCACCGGCGGCCGGCCCTCCCACGGCCACCACGACCGTGGCCGGCCTCGGCCATGGCCACCCCAGCCATGGCCGACCGGGGCCATGGCCGCCCCGGCCATGGCCGCCCCGGCCATGGCCGGCCGGGGCCATGGCCGCCCCGGCCATGGCCGCCCGGCCATGGCCGGCCGGGGCCATGGCCGCCCCGGCCATGGCCGGCCGGGGCCATGGCCGCCCCGGCCATGGCCGGCCGGGGCCATGGCCGCCCCGACCATGGCCGCCCCGGCCATGGCCGGCCGTGGCCATGGCCGGCCGTGGCCATGGCCGCCCCGGCCATGGCCGGCCGGGGCCATGGCCGCCCCGGCCATGGCCGGCCGTGGCCATGGCCGGCCGTGGCCATGGCCGGCCGTGACCTTGGCCGCCGCCGGCCTCCCTCGCCGGCCGCCCGGCTGCCGCCGCCGTCATGACGGCCCGCCATCGTGGGAAGCCCCCCCCGGCCGTCCGATCAAGGGGGAGGCACCACCGGCCGTCCGATCGGGGCAAAACCACCCACTAACCCACTATGTTAGTGGTGGGGCCCGCCATAACTTCCCCCTGGAGCTTATAAAAAGACCCCAGGGGCTCCTCATTTCCTAATTTTCTCCTCCTACGCTTCCCCCTTCTTCTTCTTCCTCAGGTGGGAGCTCTCCCGTTTTCTCTGCCGGCGACCACCCCTCGTCGTCAACCACCAGCGCCCGCCTCTCGCCGCCAACCACCGACAGCCACCTGCGACCTCCAGCGGCCACCAACGGATACTAGCACCCGCCAACACTACCAGAACCTGTCATCGGCTATTGGCACCCCACCAGAGCTCAGTTACAAAGGAAACACTCCAAGGACTGAGAAAGACGCACAAAGGAAGCAGTGACAACCCTTGGATATGCGTCGCCTCTGAACGCACGCGACTGAAGTATCTCGTGCATTCCACCGTCCAAGTCCCGTTGGCGTGGCAGTCTGTTGCCCACCAACGAGTGCATACACTCTCTCTCTCCTCAAGATTGTAACGGGAGCGGCCTGTCGCCCCGATTCCCCCCATCAAATTGTAACCTCCAACAATCTAGTGGATTTTGATCGGCACTGACCCGACCACGTGGTTTTTCACCCGGTTGAAGGGTTTTCCACGTTAAAAACTTCCCGTGTCCATCCCCCATTTTTCAACTGACTGTGTGCGCGCTCGACCGCTCCGCGAGCTAAGGCGGTCCAAGAATATCCGGCCCGACCGGAGCATCGAGTTAGTCCGCAACAAGTCTAAAACTTAGTACTTTCTACTTTCCTGCACTGCGAAATGTAAACGATATATATCACAAATATAAGAGGAGATTGTTAATGCATATTTGGTTATATAACGGACTCGAAGACTTAACGGGTTTGGTTCGGACACCGGGTGTACAACCCCGTATCCCGCGAGTGGTCAACAGGAGTTGAACCGGCCGGCTCAGACCGCAATGTGAACCCAGCATGCCGAGCCCGAGCTCGGTAATAGCCGAGCCGAGCCCGAGCTCGGTAATAGCCGAGCCAAGCTCGGCGATAGTCGAGCCGAGCTCGACGATGGCCGAACGAAGCCCGACATGCCGAGACCGAGCTCGGGTAAAGGAGTAGGGCCCGATGGTAGTCGAACCAAGCTCGACGATCCCCATGCCGAGCTCAGTTTCTGTTGGAGCTCGGCGATCGTCGTGCCGAGTCCGAGCTCGGCGGTAGTCGGGCCGAGCTCAGCGACAGTCGAGCATAGCCTGCCGAGTACGTGCTCGCCTAGGCCCAGGGCGAGGCGAGTTAGGCCCCCTGCCGAGCGAGTGCTACCTCAGGTCCAGCCCGCATCCTGGCCATGACATACTTTTACCATGTTGCCCCCTTTGGTCTGCCTGTAGTCCTCGAGAACAGTGAAGGTTGTATATCGGCAGGCCATCTTTTCCTATAAATAGGACCCAAGGGGTACCTCAGAAGGCATGCTTGCTAACTCTCCGGCCTACTAGCGCTTTCTGAGGTACCTTAGCCCGACACTTGGCTAAGGAGGGGAAGCGCTCTAAGATCTTCCGGGTGTGTGGTGGGAGCTCCACGCCGGGCCCTTGGTCTAGTCCTTGGTTCTTCTTTTTTCTTGTCATTTTCTTGCAGGAGCGAAGTAGGTGCGCGGCCACCCCTTCCCCAAGGGTCGAACTCCACAAGAGACCGGTTTTCCGGTTTCAACACCGGGATATCTGATACCTGTATTGAACTGTTAGTGTATATTTGGACGAATAACGGGTTCGGATGCATAACGGGTCAGTTCAGAAACGTGTAGATCCGATACCCGTAGAAACTCATTGGATTTGCCTATTTATACCCACCTAGGGGCAACGGGTAGGAGATTTCACTTAGATCCCCATCCGGATGCTTCGAGCAACTTTCACATGAACTTGTTTGATATCTTTGAATATGTTGGATTTAGGAGGTTGACATAAATTAAAATATAGTAAAGGAGGAGATCTAGATGTGTAACTTTGGTTCCCTGAAAGGAAGAAGGCGCAACGTCGTAGATAGATGCCAGTAGGATCCTGGGCTTAGGAGATTTGCACGGGAATAATGTTTTAATGCACGAGAGCTATTACGCGTGTTTGAGGGCAAGAAGGAGTTGTAGATGTCTAACCTTGGTTCCCTGGAAGGAAGAAGTCATAGCGTCGGAGATAGATGCCGACAGGATCCTGGGTTTAGGAGATCCTGGGTAGGGGTGTGCACGGTGCGGTTTGGTGCGGTTTTGTCCCAAACCGCAACTGCACTGTAAGGTCTTGGTTTTTGCCCGAGCAAAACCGCACCGCACCGAAATTATGCGGTGCGGTTTCGGTTCGGTGCGGTTTTTTGCGGTGCGGTTGCGGTTTTGATGCGGTTTTTACATGTATTTTACATAGAATACAGGTAAGCATCGCCCCCAGTAGTGTCAAGTTGAGCGTTCTATTTATAGAGAAACAAATTTTCTACTACTATAGATGCACCTTTTAAAACGGTCATGCTATTTTAGTATTTTATCTCAGATTCCATTGAGTTCATTGAAGGTCATTCCTTTGATTGCTTTTGATGAAGATTTTTTTTTTCTACATTGCTCTCTCTAGTCTTGATGTCGAACAACACAATTAATTTAACAAGACCCATCGAATTTTCTCTTGTGAGTTTATCTCGGTCAAACAGTTCTTTGATCAAGTCACTGTTACTACTGTGACTCTTGACGAATTCTCACTCTCATGACAATATCAAAGTAACCTATTATGGTTTGTACTTGTTGTATAAAAATCGAGGATGATTATCCACATTATCCACCTCCACCAAGTGTTGATACTGTTGATTCTCCACCTCCACTTCTTGACATGATAATATCATGTATGATCTTAATCTTGCTCTAAGAAAGGGTAAGTGCACATGCATCACTCTTTCTATTTCTCAATTTATCGTCTTTACTTAATATACTTAAATGTGACGTCACATAATTATACAAAATTAAATACACAAAATATTCGGTGCGGTGCGATTTTTGCGGTTTTCAAAATCCAAAAACCGCACCGCACCGAACCACGCTCGGTTTGTAAAAATTCAAAACAACACCGCACCTAAACTACGCGGTTGATAACTTCTCAAAAAGAAGTTATCTAGCCCAAATTTTAGACCTTTTCACTCGTTGATCCGGAAGAAAACCATTTAGTTAAAGTTTAAATATATGTTAATTCATTTTTTATTTTATCTATGTCTAAATTGGTCTTTTTCCTAGGTATTTGTGCAAGAGAAGTCAAAGAGAACGAATTGGAAGAAGGATTTTATCAAATATGTTGTTCTGCAGAAAAGGTTGCAACCTCCGAAAAAAAGGTTGCAACCTCTGGACGAATTTCAAATTTCGAAATTTTAACAAATTGCGCCTTTTGCAAAAATAGAAAGATGCATCCTTTGGGGAAAGGGCTGGACGTTTTTTAGGAGAGATTCTTCTGAAATAATTCATTTTTATTATCTTGAGGAGAGAGTGTGTGCTTCATCGAGAGTTTTCAAGGTTCATCATCCTTCAAGGGAGCGGCTAGAGAAGAAGAGAAGATTTTCCGGGCTGATCGAGGGAGCGACTTCAACGAAAGATTTCTACAGCACTTAAGTGTTAATTTTGCAATATGCTTTGTAAGATCTCTCCAACCGTAATGTGTGATTTCTCCGCCGTCATGAACTAAACTCGTTTAATCTTGTGTTGTGAAAGTACGTTGTCTTTGGTGTTGATGAAAACTTAAACTTTTCTTTGTGAATGATTGATGCATGTCTTTACCGAATCTATAATCTTTCTTTGAAAACTTTTGGCTAAGGTTTTGTCATTTTACTACGCTTCATAATTCGAGAGAGGAGTTGCGTAAGTGTGTTATAGATCCGGTATAGTATTTGAAGGGAGAAAGAGATTTCCCCTTAGTATTAGCAACTTTGGTTTTCGATCTTTAAGCGGTACTTGTCTCTCCCGAGGGGGAAATAGAGGCTAGGAATTTCCGATACCGAGAGGTACGGATATTCAACCTTAAAATCGTTGCAAGACGTGCCATCACTCGCTATCACAAAGCAATCTTCAAAAGATTCGCATCACTAGACTTCGGAAATCATAATACAAGATTATCTCTTCTACATCTAAGTACTTTCTCTTAGCAAATCGTAGTCTAATTTCATTCGTAGGCTAATCGTAGTTTTGAACAAATCTCTATCTTACTTGACTTGGATTTAAAGAAAAAGAATAACTGGTACTTGCGAGCGCTAAAATTCACCACCTCTCCGTGGAAACGAACTTTAATCACTCTTTATTACTTGATCCGGCACGTGCACTTGCGTGTAATACGTATACCTGTTTAGGGCGTATCAGTGGTGCGGTTTAAAAATCGGTGTGATTTTTGCGGTGTGGACGGTTTTTGCGGTTTGCGGTTTTTCATGCACGCCCCTAATCCTGGGTTTAGGAGATCTGCACGGGAACAATGTTTCAGTGCCCGAGAGCTCCTACATGCAGTTGAGGGCGAGAATGGCCGCCCATTTGCAATTGATATGGTAATCCTGGGCAGACTGGAGAGTGTGGGGCTAGGGCTTTTTTTGAGTCGGGCGGCATGGAGATCCGTCATTGCGAATGACACGTGCCTAGCTTGTTGGGCGGGAGGTTGCAAGATGACCAATAATCAATATGGCCCTGTTATATTAAAATATTCTTCTTCAAGGTTCGTACAATTGATTTCACAATAGTCTGTCACTCAGAAGGAAAGAGTCTTTCAAGACAATATTTCATTCATTCAAATGTGTCATACAACATGAAAAAAATGTCTATTTATAGAGTTTTGAGGACCAAAGGGAGGGATGGAGGAAGCTTGGTTTGCTTTGGTATTTATTGTTGTAATTGAAGGTTGAGTATGGTAAGTGGTATATTTTAAAATGATGGGTTTTTGAAAACTTTTCATGAATGTTTGGTAGGTGGTGAGTTTTTGTAATATGGTAGGTGATAAGTTTGAAAATAAAGAGTGTTTAAAGACTTCTCATGAATGTTTGGTGAAAAGCCTTAATTTGATAGTTGATCTTTCATAATTAGAAAGAAGTTCACTAGGTTTTTTGGATTTAGTAGGTTATAAGGTCTCGTCTTCGCGAGCTTTAGGGTTAGGCTTAAATGGTATAGGTTTAGTGACCTTGAGATTTGAAGCTACCTCAAATCTATAAATAAAGACAAAAAGATAGATATAAAATAAAATACATAACAATATGAGCTCATACATACTCGGTGAGAAGAAGAAAACAGATCAAACAAAAATCAAATAGGTATCTAACTTCGTCTATGGTTGTCTTTGTCGCTGCTCATGATGTCTCAAATGTTGCCTATTTTGGCATCATTAACATCACGTTTAGCAAAGACGGTTTTATAGAAAGGAAGAAGCGCTACAATCTTGCTTTGAACTGCAGTTGTGAATACCTAAAACAAATATGTTAGGGGGAATAGAGGGTCTTACCACAACAAGAAAAGTCGTCTACAACAACGTTTTATTTGCGGTGTTTTACTCAAAACTTACAGCTAAACCAGCCAAGATAATCAACGAACCCAATGTTAGATGATAGCATGCGTAGAATGAAGGAGGATGCGTTTCCATGGAGCGTGGAGTTTGGCGGCGATGAAAGGTTATTTGGTGATTGTTTAGTCAAAATTTATTGTGAGCACCGCTGAAGGCGCCTTGATGCATTGGGGAATAGGGGGTGCTCTACAGCACCGTGCATTGCGCCATCCAATGGCTGATAGTGCATCAGCACTCGCGCCGAGATGCGTGCGCGAGATGGATGCACTCGCAGCCGTTGGATGTGCTGCAGTGCACGGTGCGGTACAGCACACCCCCTGCTCCCTCTGCATTGACTTTGTTGGTGGTTGTCTTTCTCGTGCTAGAATGTTAGTATTAAAGTAATCTAAAAAAACAATAAACATAATTCTTATTAAACTTTTATGGATTGAGAGTCTGAGACCAATGGTAGAGATGAAAACAGGTAATTCAAGGTATAACTTTATGACCAGAAAATACAAAAAGGGCAGCCCGGGGCACAAAGGTATCCCCGCGCAGCGAGGGTCCGGGGAAGAGTCCCATCATAAGGGTGACATATAGGCAAACTTTACCATGTATTTTTGCAAGAGGTTGCACGACAATAAGATAAATCCAAAAAATAGAACATATAACATTAGGGGAAAAAATAAGAAAAAAAAACGATATGTAAAAGAAACACTCATAAAGTTTATTTCAAATTGGAAATGAAATAAAACTTATAAAAGTCAACAATAAATAAAGCTAATGCATGCATTTATTTTATTTGCAACATGTGAGTAAGTCCCGAGGCTATTTAATTTGCAACAGTTTATTTAAGAGTGGAGTTATGGACACATCAAATTCGGCTATGAACACAACATAAATCAAGACTAAAAGCCTATTTTTTATTTTCTCTCCCTACCGCTATGTACAACCCAACCCGTGCTCTCTCTTCCCACACATCTCTCTTCCTCCCTCCGCAGGTCGACTCCTCCTGCTCTCCTTCCTCTGTCTTTGCACTGGACAACTCCGCCCACCAGGTCTTCTTCCCCCAAAAGCCTACTCTATCATCCTTCCTCTCTGCCGTTTACTCCAATTCATTTGACTCTGGCTTCAATTTCTTGTCTAATACCTCAAACTTTTTCCCTCTGACAAACTCCTCTCTGCTTATGAATAGAGCAGGAGATCACGTAGGTGGCACTATTGAGTAGGAGAAAGGTCTTAAAGACTCTGGAGATTTTCCGGCCACTGGCGAGTGCTCAACCAAATATTTTTCAGAAATGGGATGTTGCTCAATGACGGGATTTATATGCTTAAATCTATGGTTCCTAAGATCAGCAAGGTGAAAATTCTATCTCGTCGTCCAGACCGGTGGGTCCACTATTGTTGTCCACCTCGTTGACATTCTAGAGCACGACGACGAAGAGAACCACCACCTGTATCTCCTCCACCGCATCAAGCTTGAATCAACCTGCGCCGGCGGTGCTTTTCTCAGCATCCACGACAACCACGAGGTCATGAACATTGAAGGCTATTTGGTGTGTACATAGTGAGATTAGGCTGTACATAGCCATATTGGGTTGTACATAGCCGTTGGCTGTCCATAGCCATTTATGATGTGTCCATAACACCACTCTTATTTAATCTGCACATAAAAACAGAATCAATGAACAAACTGCTAATACATGAACGCAGGAAAAATGTTGTTGCCTTTGTAAATCAATTAGAAACTGCTCAGTAGTGTAAAGCAGGAAAAGTGTTCTTGCCTTTGTAAAGAAGGAAAAACATGAAGTGACTGCATAAAGCGACTGGTGGAGGCCAGCAAAAATGATTCAAAGGAATGATGATGAAAAGTTGTAATAACTGTGAACAACCTGATCGGTTTTGCAGAAGGTGACTATGGATAAAAAAAGAGTCGGTTTTTTTTTCTTCAGGGTTGCGAAGTGTGAGACAATAGTTCAGGTGCTACACATGAAGGAATAGTTGATGGCACAATGATGGCTGCGAGGTCCATAACAAATAGAAGGAAGCGTTGACGGTTGCGAGATGAATAGCGAAGAGTTGCGAGAATGACTTGCAAGAAAATCAGATTCAAAATAGAAGTTGTGTCATGGGCCGATCAAGAGGGGGGGCCAGGGACAATGCCCCGCCCCAGATGTAGGGGTAGGCTATGGGTGCAAAAAATCTACGACGCTAGGTGATAGTGCAAGGGTGACACGTTAACCCAAATCTACATGCAATGAAACGAGCAATGTTTTGACGAATAAGTTAAAGCAAAGTAATTTCAGCACAACACAAATATTTAAATAAAAACAAATATTTAATTTTGGGCAAATTATAATGGCTTCCTTCGCTCGGAGGGCCAAAGCGAAGCGCGTGGCGAATGTTTCCTCCTGCAAATTATTAGAGCACCAAAACAAAGTCCACAAACAAGAATCGCAGCAAGATATGATAAATCACAAAATGAAAAATGTTGAATCAAATAGTACAATACTACAAAAGCTCATAAAGTAGAGGGCTGAACCGAGACACTGAAGATTTGGAGGACCGGATGTGTAGATCGGCGATCGGAGATGGAACCGGTGGCGAGGCGACGATGGCGGTGGCTGTCCTCGGCGGTAAATGGTGAAAACGGGCAATAAAACGGTGGATCCGGCCGCGTATAAGTAGATCCGGGCCGGGGAGGAGTAGATCCGCTATTTAGAGTCGGATCCGGGCAAAAATGGAAAGTATGAGCGGTGGAAATAACGGATCGGGCGGCTATAACCCTAGATCTGGATGGATCTAGGATTTTAGGGGTGTTAGAACGGTGGATCCACGAAGGGGAGTTGGCGGATTGGGGAGGAGGGGACGGTGGAGGCCGACGGCTGGTTAGGGCAATTTAAGGAGGTGGCCGACGGTGGGGAAAGGTGAGGGCTGGTCGGCCAGCAGTGGGGAGGGGATAAGAGGTGGCGGCGACCCTGTAGCGGCGGTGGAGAGGCGGCGGGTTTGAGGGGAGGCGGCGGGTTTGAGGGGAGGAGGCGGGTTTGAGGGGAGGAGGCGGGTTGGGCGGCGGAAAAGGGGCAGCAGGGCGGCTGTTTTCCGGGGGTTGGAATGGCGGGCTGCAGCGAGTGAAACGAAGGTTGAGGCGTGGAAAATGAAGGTGGGGGTAGGGATTACCTTGGGGAGGAGTTTGGAGGCCTAGGAGTCGTCACCTAGGGTTCCACTGCGTCGGCACCGGGGAGGGATCGCAGGATTCCGGGATTCAATGTCTCCAAAATCTGCAATCACTTAGATCAGCCCATAAGAGGTCTATTTATAATAAAGAGAAGATTAGGGCATCCCCCATCAACGACTATGATTGGCCGGAGGTGAGGCTACCCAAATACAACAAAATAAATGCAAACATAGTAAAATAATATATCAAATCGATTCGCAGCGCGAATCCGGACACATCTGCAGAGTCCGGTCGTCGACCCGTGCACGCCATATATAGAAAATCACCAATCAGCCCCGAACGAGCCCAAAACTTGTCCTCCACTGCAAGTTCTCGTCTCTGCTTCGCATCAGCCCCCCAATTATTTTGTGAAAATTTTATCAAGGACCTAAAAAATTGGATATTAGCACACCTGAAATTTGCAATTTCCAAGGCTGGACAGGCAGACCGCGTAATTTATTCCTATTCAGCAGACCCGGTGTAAAATCCCACCGCAGACCAGATCACGCATCGTTATTCCTTTTCCGTTATTTGCTAGGGTTATTCCTTTCGCCTGGAATTGGAGCTTAGGGTTCTTGCCTTCTTGGTCTTGGCTTAGGGTTCTCACCGGCACCGCAGTCCGCAGAGACAACTACGGTGTGTGAGAGAGAAGCCTGCAGCCTTGTGTATGATCATAGCTTAGGGTTCTCACCGGCACCGCAGAGCCACCTGCAGCCTCGTGAGTCCTTCTGCTAATCTCCTTCAATTTCTCTTGTCTTTAATTTCTTCTCCTCTGGTTTTGGCGAGAGCATGCAAAATAGGTGTTATTCTAAAGTTTTCTTTGGCCACTCCCTTTTTGAAATACTAAAATCTACTTCATTGCATTATTCGAATGCAAATGTGTTCTCAGTAAGTGAATTTTTGTGTAGGTAGTAAGCAGTTTAGTCGCGACATTAGACTGAGATTGTCTTTGGGATGCAAATGGTGATCGAGTTTTATAATTTATACAATTATACAGGTATGCAAATAGCAAATACCTATTTATGCAGCAAAGAGTTTTATACCTATAATAATGGTGATTGATGAAGCATTCTTTGTGCAGATTTAACTTTGACTCCTTGAGAATATATATTCAGTTCAATATTATAGGGCTTTGCAATATCTACTTTGAGTTGAGGTATACTTATTGGTTTCTCTCCATTCATCTTATTTCCTTCTATATTCATGTATTGTAGGTGTACTTTGACGTATTAGTCAAATAGTGACTAAGCAAAGCATAGTAGTATCTGTGATGAATGTTTGTAGGGGTGTTCCGTAATATTGATCGGTGGAGGATCAAGCGGAGCAAATAGAACTTTAGATGAATTTTTTCAAATTTTGTTTCTGCAATGGAGTCTGCATTTTAGTAACGTTTAACCTAAATTTATATAGCGTTTAACCTAAATATGAAGGGTCAGAAGAAAAAGTCTAGTCTTATCGCATCAATGTTTCAGAAAAAGTTAAAATCACAAGAGTCTTCAACTTTTACAACTCCAATTCAAAAATAAATCTGAAGGGTTCACAAAACATGTCGACAAAGGTAATAGTGCTCATCAACTAGCAAAATAAAATTTTGAATCCCTGAAGGAATCAAAAAAATCTATACATGTTGATCTTGAAAAACAGTCAGATAAGACAAAATTTGAAAATAAAGCACGCCTACAAGCTTCTCTTAAATGTTTGAGATATCTCTTACGTCAAGGATTGGTCTTACGTGGTCATGATGAGAGTCAAGAATCACTTAATAAGGAAAAAAATTTTGAACTTCTACAGTGGCTCGCAGATATTGATGAAGAGGTTGATAAGTATGTTTTGAAAAATGCACCGAAAAACAATCAATTGACCGCTCCTTCAATTCAAAAAGATATTATCAATGCTTGTGTCAAGGAAACTATCAAAATTATTATGCAAGACCTAAGTGATGATTACTTTTCAGTTCTAGTCGATGAATCCAGTGATGTGTCACATAAAGAACAACTTGATCTTTTTCTGCGTTATAATGATAGAAATGGAGCAATAATAGAGCAAATTCTTGGTATTGTGCATGTTTTTGAGACTACTGTAATATCAATTAAAGCTGGAATTGAATATTTACTAATGGCTTATTCATTGAATTTATCTAAAATTCGTGGACAAGGATATGATGATGTTAGTAACATTAGTGGTGAGATAAATGAGCTTAAAAGTATAATTTTGAGGGAAAATTCAAGTGTTTATTACATTCATTGTTTTGTTCATCAACTTAAATTAACACAGGTTGTAGTCGCTAAGATAATTAATGATTGTCAGTGATTTTTTGAACCAATTACAACTTTATTAAATGTGATTGGCATTTCCTGCAAGCGAAATAAAATGTTTAGAGAAAGCCAAATTCAAAAGGTTGCTAAAGCACTAGAATATGGTGAACTCAAAACTGGATCAGGTTTAAATCAGGGGCTTTGTTTGAGTCGACCTGGAGATACTCATTGGGGATCACATCACAAAACATTAGTACATATCATTTTATTATATCCTGATATGGTGCTACACTTGTGAAGATTGGGACGAGTAAAGCAAATGATCGAGTGAAGGCACAAGGTGTTTTGTTCGCATTAGAATAATTTGATTTTGTTTTAATGATTCATATGCTGACCACTATATTTGGGTATACACACGAGTTAAATATCGCTTTGCAAAGAAAAGATCAAGATATTGTAAATGTAATGTTTTTTGTTAATTTGACAAAAAAACAGCTGCAAACTTTGAGAGATGATGAATGAGACAATCTATTTAAAAAGGTCTTACTTTTTTATGGCAAATATGATATTCATATTCCTAATATGGATGATCGGTATATTCTCCGTAAAAGATCAAGAAGATTTGTTGAAAACTACACAAATTTGCATCATTATCAGGTTGAAGTTTTCTTAAAGGTTGTCGATCAACAACTACACGAGTTAAGCAACTGGTTTGATGAGGTGAGTATGAATTTGCTTCATTGTATGACTTGCTTAAATCACGCTAACTCATTTAGTTATTTTGAGAAACAAAAAATGATGCAACTTGCAGAATTTTATCCTAATGATTTTTCAAGTTTAGAGTTGTTTAATTTGAAATTTCAACTCGATAACAACATTGTTGATCATATGAGAAGTGACGAGAGATTTTCTAATTTGAAGGACCTTAATCATCTATCCTTGAAGCTTGTTGAAACCGGAAAACATGTTGTTTATCAACAAATCTACAAGCTTTTAAAGTTTGTATTGATTCTTCCGGTGACTACTGCAAGTGTGGAAAAAGTATTCTCAGGCATGAATTATGTCAAGAACAAGTTACGCAATAGTCTAGGTGATCAAATGTTGAATGATTGTCTTGTTATTTTTATTGAGCGAGAAGCATTTTTGAAAGTCAACGATGACGATATTATCGACCGTTTTCAAAAAATGAGGACTTGTCATGGACAAATATAATATTTTACTTATGTATTTTGTATTTTTTAATGTTATGTAATGTTGTATGACTTTCTAATATCATGGATTTAATATTGACTTTTTTTTTTTTAATTGTGCCCCCCCCCCCCCCCCCCCCCCATTTTCAAATTCCTGGATCAGGCACTGGGGTGTAGGTTACCTTCATGTTGTAAGCTATTTGAACTGTAGGATGGACGCATGCTTTTGTTATTTGGTTGTTTCATATTGCTGGCTTAAGTGTCATTAACTTTCCACCTCTGAGAACTGTAGGATTCAAGAAGTAAATACACGGTAAGTAATAGATTCAAAGGAGCTTTGTGCAAGTTACAATTTCAAATAGAAAGTCAACAAAAATCCGTACCAAGAAAATTTAACAGCAGTAATGCATTATGTATATTTAATTTTGTGTTTTTGTATCGAAATCTAATTGAAAATTTGAAGAAAAAAATAAAGAATGAATTTCAATGCCAGCACCGGAACTCAACTTATGTTGTTGGCACAATTATTGCAGCTCAGCCGAAGGTCCCCAAAGGAAGTAGAAAAGTTTTCTACCAACTAGTTTGATTATCATTGTTGTCTTGTTTTCAATTGTTATGTCAAGCAAGTGTTGGGCTAAAGAGCAAGCAAGTCAGATCAGAGCACCTGCAAATTAATTCGAGCAAGCATCTGCGCAACTGCTTGGCGGTATGCGAAACACAAGTAAAACATCACAAAATAATACGGGATGATTGACGTCCAACTCAGAAAGCCGCAATTAAAAATGAGTGAAAGCACACAGACAAATACAAGATTTCTCTCCTCGATCCACACAGGATTTTCACCAACTTTATATCACATAATATTACACAATAAATAATAGTAGAAAAATTACAAGTTGCTGACAGAGGAAAACAAGATGAATTACACATGTTAAAGGATCTATGTTCAACGGGATTTGGCGTGTGTGGGACCGGATTTCCGTAGGACTTGATGTGGCCACGGCCCGGAATATCCTCGCCATCCCGTGGTTGGATTAGTCCCACACCGCCTGCAGTGTGTGGTCCTTGGTGTTTATGTGCCCCTGTCCCCCCTGCCTACTACCTTGAGGTTTTGGGAAGTACTTGGGCCGGGTGGGTTTCAACATGGTTCCAACAACACATCTCTAACCAAATCTCCTGGGGCCCACGGCTTGGAGAAATCTCGGGTAGGTTGTTGAGGCCCGGGGATTGATCCTGGGACCTCCTTTATAAGAGGCACCTAAGCGAAGCTTTTATATCCAACTGCGCTGGAGAGGGGTTGGGCTGGTTGCGCTGCATCCCTCTAAGATAGTTTAAGGAAGGCAGCTTGGATACCCTGCACGTGGCCATTGGAGAGGGGTTGGGGCTGGTGGACTGCAGTCCACACGGGGGCGGATCGGGATACTCGCATGAGTAGGTCGGGCCTCGTTCAACAAAAACCGGTTTTTGTTAGAAGGGGCTTGCGGCGGTTCAACCCACCTCGCAAGGTATCTGGGCTGTCTTCCTTAAACTCCCTTAGAGGGATGCAACCCAACCAGCCCAACCCCTCTCCATTACTGTTCTCATAATAGCGGGCTGTTGCTGCGGAGCTTCGAACCCCCGATGACCTTGATAAGAGGCTCTCCAAACAGCCCTCATCACCCATCCACGCTGCAGCAACAACCCCTCTAAGGGAGAGCCTCACGTAGCATTGATGGCGCAGTTTATTGCTTGTCTAAAACGGCGGATGCGACTTACGTAACATCTATCTTTATGAGGGATGTTTTTAGATTACATGACCTACCCAAGTCGATCCTGTCAGACCACGACGTGAGGTTCATGATTTACTTCTGGAAGACCCTTTGGCACAAGACTGACACCCTTCTTAGATTTTCCTCGACATATCATCCACAGACGAACGGATAGACCGAAGTAGTGAATCAGAGCTTAGGGAATCTTTTGAGGTGTCTAGTAGGAGAGCATGTAGGTAGTTGGGACTTAAACCTTCCAGTTGTGGAGTTTGCTTATAATAGTTCCGTCAATAGGTCCACCGGATTGAGCCCATTTCAGATAGTATCAGGATACAACCCTAGGAAGCCCATTGAGCTCATTCCAAGTCCCTTAGAGTCGCACTCTAGTGAGTCTATTGAGTCATTTGCACAGCATTTGCATGAGTCGGTTCGCCGACGGGTAATAACGAGCAATGAAAACTATAAAATCCATGCAGATAAGCGAAAACGAAAACAAGTGTTTAATAAAGGTGAAAAGCTAATGGTGTGAATCCTCCCTGAAAGACTTCCCTCGGGGCCTGCCAAGAAGTTAAGCGTCAGGCGAATGAGCTCCTACTCCATTATAAGTCGTATTGGGACAAACGCCTACCGGTTCGAATCCCGGCAAGCATGGGGATCCATCCAATATTTAATGTCGAGGATCTGACGCCGTACTTTGAGCCTCGCGAGTATGTGGATCAAAGCAGTTGAGATACCTAGCCGCCCCCACCCCACTTTTGTTTCTTTACCACTCTTATACTCCACCTACGTCTGATAGCCACTACAGTACATCCATTGTTGACACCCACCCACCTGGGGACTCGACTTCTTTGGTTTCACCGACGGCACCGTCGATCGCATTGAGTTCCACCACTCGAGAGCTGAGCAATGAGAGCATCACAGAGATCAGATCCCACTAATTTGTTTCTACCACAGATGGGTCGCGCTGTCACTACTTGGTATATTGGCGAGGCCGCCCCGATGCAGATGACGCTTGGATACTACCTGCAGAGCTCGATCGACTCACCCATGAACTTCGACTTCAGTACGACCGTCTCCATTCATCGGAGATGAAAGATTTTCAGTCGGGGGGAGTTGATGAGGATCAGTCAGATCGTGCATCAGGAGGGGTTCGCCGCAAGGCGGGACCCACGTTTTTTATTCGCGCAGGAAAGCTTGATCGGATCGTCGATCTGACTCCGAAGTTGCGTCCGGAATGTCGCCGCGAGTCAAAATCTTATATTGGTTTATTTTTATTGGTTTATTATTCATGTAATTTAGTGGTCACTCTCACCGGCCAATCATAGTCGTTGATAGGGATGTCCTAGTATCTTGTTTTATTATAAATAGTGGTCTTAGGGGCTGAACCAAGGCATTGCAGATTTTTTGGAGATAGTAATCCCGGAATCCAGCGATCACTCTACGGTGCCGACGTCGTGGAACGCTAAGTGACGACTTCTAGGCGCCCGAATTCCTCCCCAAAGTATTCCCCTTCCATAGCCTTCTTCTCCCCTTCCCACAGCCCCCCTATAGCCCCCAAACAGTCCACGATTGGCTGTCCAAATCTTTGCTTCCTATTCACGTCACTATTCACAAATGAAATTTACTATTCTCTTCTATAGTTTTCAAGGGTGATCCCCCTGCCGGACTGCCGCCTCCACCCTTCTACAGCCCGCCAACCCCTCTGTTTCCCACTCCCTCCACCGGATCTCCCTCCTACCAGCATGCACCCTTCCAGGCGCCACTTCCATAGCCGCCACCCTCCTCCCCGCCCATCTCCACCGCCGGCAACAGCCACCCCAGCCCTTACCAAGTCCCTTTCTCATTCCTTTTTGTGAATCCACTTCCCTCTGCCACCGTTTCCTTCCTAAAACAGCCCTAGTTTCCAGATTAGTCCAGAACTGGAAATTTCACACCCTCCCCCGATCCGTTATTTCCACCACTCATATTTCTTTTTAGCCCGGATCCGTTCCCAAACATCGGATCCACCCTTCCCTTGCCCAGATCTACTCCCTCGTGCCCAGATCTACTCCCTCGTGCCCGGATCTATTTATTTTCGGCCCGACCTCGCCATCCACCGCCGAGGACAATCACCGCCATTATTTCCACGCTGCTGGTTCCACCTTCAATCGCCGATCTACGCATCTGGATCCATAATCTCCAGTGCCTCGATCAACCCGCTACTTTGGTGAGCCCTTGTTGTATTGGACTATTTGAATCTTCATTATTATTGGATTGTTTTTTTGTGCTTTGCTTGAATTAGCGCTTGTGAAAATTTGTTACGGTACACTAATAATTTGCGAGAAGAACTTATTCGCTGCGCGCTTGGCCTTGGCCCTCCGAGCGGAGGAAGGTTATCATTAAATTGCTAAAATTTAATGTTTTTTGTCCTTTAATTATTTTTGTGGTGTTAACATTTTCATCGTTCAAAATTAATCGTCGCCGTCTCCGACGGTTGTGTTGCATTTAAATTCTGATTAGCGTGTCACACTCGTATTCTCATTTAGAGTCTTAGGTTTTTGTGCACCCCGTAGCCTACCCTACATCTACAACTTAATAAGGAGGTCAAATCAAAAATCTTTAAAAAACGGATAAAGCAAAATATATGATATGTAATATATATAGCATATATAAATGATAGAAGTAGAATAAAGAAATAGGCACTATGTTAGTTTCCTCCAACCCACAACACGAACTATATATATGAGAGAACAATAACATAATAATGAGTGAAAAAAACGAGAAATAATACAACACAATAAATGTGGAAATTGTAGTCAATGGAGTTAAACAAAAGAAGGAAGCAAAAATCAGTTTGCAGAGCCCTCGAAACTTGCTAGTATGGGCGAGTATCCAAAGCCCTCAGAGGTATTCTCGCATACCCCCCCACCCCACCCTTAGGTTTTGTCTATAAATAGACCTCTCTGGGTACCAAGAATGGCACGTTGGAAGAGGCTAAGACCCCCCAAGTTTGATACTCGCTAAGTTCGTGTCTTCCTCGTACCTTGCCCAGCCTTTTGGTTGCGTAGGGGAAGTTTTCCCAAACTTTCGGGTACGTGGTGGGAACTCCCTGCTGAGACACCTAGGGTGTGCTTGTAGATATTTCTCTCTCCTGCTCTATACATCAGAAATGTGGAGTTCGACAACAAAATCAGTAACTTTAGGCCACAGCTAGGTCCGAACATTTGCAGTGAGGATTTTCCCGGCTTCAATACATGGTTAGTTTTTCATGTCCAGATACTTGGCATTGGTGACATAGGCTCCGTTTGGCACGGCGGTTGTGATCGTGAACACTATGATTATGAATCGTTCTTAATGAATGTCCAACCTCACCTAAGGAACTTCATCCCCATTTATGTTCAAAACTAATTTTCTTTTCTTGGCTTAGGTCATAACCATTGTCATGCAAAATATGTAGTCTATTACTGTGGCATTTTTGTCCAAACTCACCGGAGCAAAAATGCCACACCAAACAGTTGGCATACTTTGGCAAGAAGGTCGGTAAAGGCTCGGAAAAGAGTGAATGCAGAATGCAGAAAATGAGAGGGAGGATGAAGGGTAGAATTGGAGAGGAAGAAACACATCCTATGACGGTAGCGTTTTTTATCCAAACTCACCGGAGTAAAAATGCCACATCAAACAGAGCCTAACAGCACTACGATAGATAATAAAGAGATAAACATACAATATAAATACTAGCATCCTGATTCATCGCTCCCGCGGACATGGGAAAAAAATTCCCTGCCGAATTCGCATGAAATTTTAGCAGCATTTTAAGGGGCCCAAACAAAATGATTTTATAGGCAAATGTAATAGAACAAATAGGCGAAGCTGGAGTAGAAATTCATATTTTGGGGCAGATTAATAAGGAGATAAAGGAACTGATTTTATAACCAAATGTAAGAGAATAAAATAACATTATTGTTGCGGACTGACTCGACGCCCCGGTCGGACCGGATAACCTTGGACCGCCTTAGCTCGCGGAGCGGTCGAGCGCGCACACAGTCAGTATAAAAGGAGGAATGAACACAGAGAGTTTTAGCGTGGAAAACCCTTCAACCGGGTGAAAAACCACGTGAGCGGGTCGCTGCCTGTCAAAATCCACTAGATTGCTGGAGGTTACAATTTGATGGGGGAATCGGGGCGACAGGCCGCTCCCGTTACAATCTTGAAGGGGGGAAGAGCGTATGCAGCCGTTGGTGGGCAACAGACTGCCTCACCAACGAGACTTGGACGGTGGAATGCGCGGGATACTTTAGGCGCGTGCGCTCAGAGGCGGTGTGTATTCCAGGGTTGTTGCTGCCTCCCTTGCTCGTCTTTCTTTGTTCTTGGGGTGCTTCCTTGGCGATTGAGCGCTGGTGGTGTGCCAATAGCCGATGACGGGACCGACGGCCTATGACAAGTGCTGATAGCTGCTGGCGGGTGCTGATAGCCACTGGGGGCCGCTGGAGGTCTCGGGCGGCGGCCGGTGGTTGGCGGCGAGAGGCGGCCGCTGGTTGCTGGCGACGGGGGGTGGCCGCCGGCGGAGAAGAACGGGGGAGCCTCCACCTGAGGAAGAAGAAGGGGGAAGGCGTAGAAGAAGAAGATGATGAAATGAGGAGCCCCTGGGGTCCTTTTATAGGCTCCAGGGGGAAGTTATAGTGGGCCTCACTACTAACGTAGTGGGTTAGTGGGTGGTTGCCCCTTGATCGGACGGTCGTGGTAGCGCGCTATGATCGGATGGTGGAGGTTCGGGCGGCGAGCCACCGGCTGGCGGTGGAGGTGGCCGGTGATGGCCGGCGGCGGCCGGGCGGCGGCGGCGGCCGGGCGACCGGGCGGCGTCGGCCGCGGCCGGGCGGCCGCGGCCGGGCGGCGGCGGCCGGGCGGTCGGGCGGCGGCGGCCGGGCGGCGGCGGCCGGGCGGCCGGGCGGCGGAGGCCGGGCGGCCGGGCGGCCGGGCGGCGGCGGCCGGGCGGCCGGGCGGCGGCGGCCGGGCGGCGGCGGCCGGGCGACGGTTGGTTGCGGCGGCGGTTGGTTGCGGCGGCGGTATTCTCTCTCCCCTCTTTCCCCTTTTTGTGGATCTCATATTTGGTGGGAGAGAAAGAGGGGGGAATTGGATGGAGGAGATGAAGATGAGAGAAAGTGGGCTCTCCACTTCTCCCATCATGAAGGGAATCATGGGGTTGACTAGTCAACCCCATGATTTAATTTTGTGGATTGTTATGTGCACCCCTAAAACCATAAAATAGATCCAATTCCTATCAAATGTCCCCCAAATCCTTTATTGTTGGTGAGCCGTGTGAAAGACAACTTAGGATTTTTAATCATCTTGCCCCTTGCTTCCATGTCTTCCTTCGGAGAGAAGGCCAAGAAGGCGAAGAATGGTGCCTCGAAGGTATGCTCGTACTTATACGATTGGCGACGGTGGTGCTACATCAAATTGAAGGAGCAGCGACGGGGGCTTTTGGCAAAGTGCCGGCGGATCCAATCGCAAATGGGTCCGTGCACTTGATGGTGCGGAGGTGCGCCGGCGCAACGGCGGGCGAGTGCAAAGGTGCACCCGGAAGCACGCAAGCGCGTGCGGGGACGCGCTTGCGCAGCCCCGCGCGCGGGGGCGCACGCCCAACCAAGCGCGCTCGCGCTGGAGCGCGCGCGCGTCCCAGCGTGCGAGTGGGCGCGCGCGACCCGGCGCACGGGTGCGCGCACGCGGAGGCGCGCGCGCAAACTCGTGCGTGGGTGCGCGTGCGTAACCTCGTGCGCGGGGGTGCGCGCGAGGGTACGCGCGCGCGCGACCCCGCGCGCGGGTGCGCGCGCGCGTGACCCCGCGCGCGGGTGCGCGCGCGCGCGACCTTGCGCGGTTGCGCGCGTGGGCGCGCGCGCGCAACCTCGCGCGCGGGTGCGCGCGCGCGACCCTGCGCGCGGGTGCGCGCGAGTCTGCGCACACACGACTGTGCGCGCGGGTGCATGTGTGCAACCCTACACGTGGATGTGCGCGTGTTGTGCGCGCGGGCTCTTGCTCGCCTTGCGCTCTTGGAAGTGCCGTTATGGGCCTTTTCGTACCTGTTTGTTTAGCATGATGGCCGCGCTAAGCGCCCAAGGGAAGAGATTTCTGAGATGTGGAATTTCTGCTCCCCCGAGTATACGGCCGGAAGGAAAAACTTGTTGTGGCGATACATAGGGACGCGTACACGGCGTCTCCATTCTTATTGGGGCCGAATGATACCTCAGTTAGTGAGGTTCATGTTATTTTACGTGAGTTTGACGTGCAGCCTCGTTCTATACGAGATTGACTCGCGACTCTGGCTTGTGCGAGATTGACTCATGACTTTGTTTGGCGCGGTTTTGGGACTGCGGCTTTGCTGTGAGGGGGGGCAGGCCCTCGCAGGTTTGTTCGCACGGGAGCTGCCTGTGGCTTAGAACTAAAGAGGTCAGGATCTCTTTTGCGGCGATCTGAACACTCTGTGAAAGGAGAGGCCGGAGTCCCTTATTAGGATCACCGAACACTCTGTAAGAGTAGAGGCCAGATTCCCTTGTTGGGAGTACCGAACACTCTGTAAGAGGAGAGGCCGGAGTCCCTTGTTGGGATCACCGAACACTCTGTAAGAGGAGAGGCCGGAGTCCCTTGTTGGGAGTACTGAACACTCTGTAAGAGGAGAGGTCAGATTCCCTTGTTGGGAGCACTGAACACTCTGTAAGAGGAGAGGCCAGATTCCCTTGTTGGGAGCACTGAACACTCTGTAAGAGGAGAGGCCGGAGTCCCTTGTTGGGATCACCGAACACTCTGTAAGAGGAGAGGCCAGATTCCCTTGTTGGGAGTACTGAACACTCTGTAAGAGGAGAGGCCGGAGTCCCTTGTTGGGATCACCGAACACTCTATAAGAGGAGAGGCCAGATTCCCTTGTTGGGAGTACTGAACACTCTGTAAGAGGAGAGGCCGGAGTCCCTTGTTGGGATCACCGAACACTCTGTAAGAGGAGAGGCCAGATTCCCTTGTTGGGAGTACTGAACACTCTGTAAGAGGAGAGGCCAGATTCCCTTGTTGGGAGCACTGAACACTCTGTAAGAGGAGAGGCCAGATTCCCTTGTTGGGAGCACTGAACACTCTGTAAGAGGAGAGGCCGGAGTCCCTTGTTGGGATCACCGAACACTCTGTAATAGGAGAGGCCGGAGTCCCTTGTTGGGATCACCGAACACTCTGTAAGAGGAGAGGCCAGATTCCCTTGTTGGGAGTACTGAACACTCTGTAAGAGGAGAGGCCGGAGTCCCTTGTTGGGATCACCGAACACTCTGTAAGAGGAGAGGCCGGAGTCCCTTGTTGGGATCACCGAACACTCTGTAAGAGGAGATGCCGGAGTCCCTTGTTGGGATCACCGAACACTCTGTAATACAGTCATCAACAAGATTGGAAATAACACTTGTTGTTTGTCTCACGCATGTTAAAAAATACAAAATACAAGCAGTGATGATGAAATTCTGGATGCTCATTTGGCAGAAAGTGAACTCTTCTTTAAGATGCTCATAATGGGGATCATCTTAGTCCCGAATTATCCTTGACATGTTGGTTCAGAGCCTTTATTTTGGAGAGAACTCTCAAGGTACCCAAGACGAACGAATCGTTCGATTTCTGTCTTCAGTCTTGAACAATCTTCGGTCTTATGCCCGTGACCTTGATGGAAGTTGCAATACTTAGATTGGTCCCCGGAATTTGGAGTAAGAGCCCTTGGCCTTTGGAGAGACGGATGGTTGCGTATGGAGAGCAACATTTCGGCTTGCGAAGTATTGGGGGGAGTGAAGGCTTGATGTTGGTGATGCCCCCCAGCCCGTCGAGAGCTGATACGGTGCGAGTTACTCTTTTTGGGAACCGACAGTGGTGTCGACCCCTGCTCTCGCTGTCTCTTTGAATTGCTTTTGAATTGTTGACGGTGTGTTTCGATTGCATTATCAGCGGCGATCTGGGCATCGATCCGTTGAACAAGATCAGAATAGCTGGGTAGAGTCTCTCGTACTAGTGCGGAGTGGAAGCCACCAGGGCGAAGCCCTCCAATAAGAAATCCACGTAGGAGCTCTGATTTTATTCCAGGGATTCGTCGTGCTTCAACAGTGAAACGACGGAAAAAATCTTAAGGGTTTCCCCTTCACTTTGATGGATACCGGACAGGTGGGAAGGATCGTTGAATATCTGGCGGCTGGCGATGAACTGATCCGTGAATTGTTGCGTTAGCTCTGCGAAATCCTTGATTTCTCCTTCCTTCAGGGTCATGAACCATGTGCGAGCTTGCCCTTTCAAAGTTGCTGGGAAAGCTTGACACAATAGTTGATCTGGGGCGTTGCAAAGTTGCATCATAATTGCGAAGTGTCTGACATGCTCTGACGGGTCACTTATACCATCGTATGCCTCGATCTTTGGGAGCTTGAAACCGTGAGGGATTGGGTGTGCCCGAACCTCAGGTACAAATGGCGAGTAATGATGGAGAGGATGACTGGCGGGAGCGGCATGTTGCTTCGCCCGCTCGCATTCTTCTGTGATTAAGTTAAGAACTTCTTCACGTGGGAGCCTTTCAACTTCTGTTGGCCTGATGCTTGTTACTTCTAGGTAATTGTAGTGATGCTGAACTTCAGATCCTTTGTCTAAGCGGGCTCTACGACCATGGACATCTGTACTAGGGAGTTCTCCTTCTGCTATGACGACACGCCGGTGAGGGGGACTTGGACCAACCTGCCCCCCGAGTGTTGTCATTTCTGCCGTGTGGGCAGCTTCTCTCGCCATAGTCTTTAGTTATGAGTACCGTTGTATTGAGGGTACTGTCTTTTGAGGATGTTGGGAACTCGTTTCCCACAGACGGCGCCAAACTGTTGCGGACTGACTCGACGCCCCGGTCGGACCGGATAACCTTGGACCGCCTTAGCTCGCGGAGCGGTCGAGCGCGCACACAGTCAGTATAAAAGGAGGAATGAACACAGAGAGTTTTAGCGTGGAAAACCCTTCAACCGGGTGAAAAACCACGTGACCGGGTCGCTGCCGGTCAAAATCCACTAGATTGCTGGAGGTTACAATTTGATGGGGGAATCGGGGCGACAGGCCGCTCCCGTTACAATCTTGAAGGGGGGAAGAGCGTATGCAGCCGTTGGTGGGCAACAGACTGCCTCACCAACGAGACTTGGACGGTGGAATGCGCGGGATACTTTAGGCGCGTGCGCTCAGAGGCGGTGTGTATTCCAGGGTTGTTGCTGCCTCCCTTGCTCGTCTTTCTTTGTTCTTGGGGTGCTTCCTTGGCGATTGAGCGCTGGTGGTGTGCCAATAGCCGATGACGGGACCGACGGCCTATGACAAGTGCTGATAGCTGCTGGCGGGTGCTGATAGCCACTGGGGGCCGCTGGAGGTCTCGGGCGGCGGCCTGTGGTTGGCGGCGAGAGGCGGCCGCTGGTTGCTGGCGACGGGGGGTGGCCGCCGGCGGAGAAGAACGGGGGAGCCTCCACCTGAGGAAGAAGAAGGGGGAAGGCGTAGAAGAAGAAGATGATGAAATGAGGAGCCCCTGGGGTCCTTTTATAGGCTCCAGGGGGAAGTTATAGTGGGCCCCACTACTAACGTAGTGGGTTAGTGGGTGGTTGCCTCTTGATCGGACGGTCGTGGTAGCGCGCTATGATCGGATGGTGGAGGTTCGGGCGGCGAGCCACCGGCTGGCGGTGGAGGTGGCCGGTGATGGCCGGCGGCGGCCGGGCGGCGGCGGCGACCGGGCGGCGTCGGCCGGGCGGCGGCGGCCGCGGCCGGGCGGCCGCGGCCGGGCGGCGGCGGCCGGGCGGCGGCGGCCGGGCGGCGGCGGCCGGGCGGTCGGGCGGCGGCGGCCGGGCGGCGGCGGCCGGGCGGCGGCGGCCGGGCGGCGGCGGCCGCGGCCGGGCGGCCGCAGCCGGGCGGCGGCGGCCGGGCGGTCGGGCGGCGGTGGCCGGGCGGCCGCGCGGCGGCGGCCGCGCGGCCGGGCGGTGGCGGCCGGGCGACGGTTGGTTGCGGCGGCGGTTGGTTGCGGCGGCGGTATTCTCTCTCCCCTCTTTCCCCTTTTTGTGGATCTCATATTTGGTGGGAGAGCAAGAGGGGGGAATTGGATGGAGGAGATGAAGATGAGAGAAAGTGGGCTCTCCACTTCTCCCATCATGAAGGGAATCATGGGGTTGACTAGTCAACCCCATGATTTAATTTTGTGAATTGTTATGTGCACCCCTAAAACCATAAAATAGATCCAATTCCTATCAATTATCATCAAATTTTTTTGGCTAAGTCGCATGATATATTTATTTATCTCATTGGGACAATATATCAAACATGTGCAATGCAAGAAAAATACAGGAAGATCAACTATCTAACTCATTGGGACAATACATCAAACATGTGCAATACAAGAAAAATAGAGTAAGATCAACTTATTATTTAACTCATTGGGACAAAACATCAAACATGTGCAATGCTACATAACCCACCATGGGCATGCCACACAGATAAGGGGGTATATAAATAACATTTCATCAATCCATTGCATTAGTTAATAATGTATAGATAAGGGACATATTGAGAAATACACGTGCATATAAAACAAGGTTGTCAGTATCGAGATCCTAGATGAGATCATTTTGAGGTAGGATCAGATTGGATAGTAGGTTCGGATCGAGGATCGCTTTACAAAATCAGAATCGATTTACAACATCTGGATCGTAGGATCGTAAAATCCTATGATCCGGATCGCGATCCTGACAACCTTGATATAAAATAAGGGAACATAATGAGTCATGACAAGGGTATTGGATTAATAAAGTTTTTCTTATTTCGGCTGTCACTAATATTATGTAAGAATGAAGCTTACTTTTGTTGTATGATGCATTCCTCCATTGCATGGTGACATGGTCAGTTATCTTTCATTACAATATTGGTGTTCTCGTTGACAGAGGGGAGGAGGCCTAGCTGAGTGAGAAGAAGAATGGCCTGGAGGTTGTCTGGGGATAGGAGAGACAAAGGGGCTGGGAAGAGACACAAAAACAGACCAAAACTTTATTACTTTTCAAAATCCCATATTACAAGCAATGACCCCTTCTTATAACACTAATTAGATAATTATACATCGTTTGTTGGCTATTATTTGGACATGTGGCCCACTTGTTGTTACATTGTCGTCACTTTTTAAAATGACACCCTCGTTTGATCATCACTAAAAAAAACATAAGTTGTCCATTGATATAGCAATGTAAGTCTTAGTCACTATATATATGAAACTAATTCTGCCAGAATCAAACACTAAATTTTTTGATGTTCTTTGATTGTTTATAGTGAAGTCTATTGTAGCGAATTCTGTTGTAGCAAACTATGTTGTAGCGAACTTTGTTGCAGTAAACTTTATTTAGGCAATGGTTTTACAGCATATTGTTCTGAATAGATTTTGTAAAAACAACATCGTAGTCACTCTTGATTTTGGTGGTGCTAGATGACAACACAAAAACATATTCAGTTTGTATCTCAGAGGTTTATTTGATATGTTCAAGAACTATATAGTGATGATGATTGGCGAGATCTGCACCTCAAGAATTATTGGAAGGGAATTTTGTTCCTCTTCGTCAACAAGAATAAGTTTTATATCGCTAAGCTTTTGAAAAGTTCCATTCATCTCCTCATGTTTTCTTTAGCAAAATATGTTTCATATTTAGAGTGTTACATTTTTATTGAATGTAACAGCTAGCGGGCCACGTGTCCTAATAATAGTCATTAAAATTCCGTTTGGCGCGGCTGCAGCGACTGGAGAAGCAGTGGTGGAATAATCAGCTATTTTGCATAGTGGTGGCAGAATCTGTGAAACTGTTTGGAAGAACAGTTTTTGCAGTGCTTTTTCAACATTTAAGACACAATCACATGAACCAAAACTTTCTAAAAATCAATCAAAAATTTCTTTTACAATAATTTATATAACTTATATTATTTTAACATTTATAAATTATTATAACATTTATAAATTATAATATAAATTATTATAACCTTTATAAATTATAATATAAATTTTAATAGAAATTATAATATAAATTATAATATAAATTATAATAGAATTTATAATATAAATTATATTATAAATTATAATATAATTTAAAAAATAATATTAAAAATAATATTAAAAAAAAGGGCAGCAGCGCTGCTGCTATTTTTGAGTCGCGGAAAATTTCCGTGACTCAAAAACAACGCCCCCCCCCCCCCCCCCCCCCCCCCCCCCCCCCCCCCGCTGAAAACCACGGTGGCTGATGCCATCGTGGTAACCTCTAATATTTGTTTGGCGCGACTTTTGAAAAATCAGTGGTCTGCCGCTCTCAAAACGCCGCGCCAAACAAAGCCTAAATGATAAGTAATTGCCTAATTAGTATATAAGTAGGGGTCATTGCTTGTAATACGGGATTATGAAAAGTAAGAAAGTTTTGGTCTGTTTATGTCTCTCTTCCTAGCCCCTTTGTCTCTCCTATCTCCGGCCTACCTCCCGGCCATTCTTCTTCTCTCTCAGCTAGCCCTCCTCACCTTAGGCGATTCCCATGTATTTTTGCTGTCACAGACTTTACATTGTTGCATTTGGTGCTCTTGTCGCGATCTTTTCTCCGATCTTCTTTTACCCAAGATCCGCCTTCAGTTCTTCATCATCCACCACTGTCGGCCTGTTCATCCTCCACTATCGCCGGCATGAGGCTTGAAGCAGCGTCATCTCTGTTTCGACGGCGATTCGCGTCGGCTCAACCTCCATCATCACCACTGGTTCTTCATCAGCGTTTCCAAGCTCCGAAAAAAGAGCGTCCGGAAAGAATAGAAATCAAGATAAATCAAGAAAATTTCCTCGCCATCTCCGCCATTCATGTCACCATGGACATCAATCAAGAAAATCCCCCTTAACTTCATCGACAACTATGGAGAAAATCTCCTGTAACAGCGGTTAGCCACGTGGCAAGCCATCATTGTCTCTACTTGTAACCGGGCTATATATATTGGCCTCTTCTGTAATAGTTGGGGATAATGAATGAATGAGTATTTTAGTTGTTGTTAGTATAGGTGTGGGTTAGTAATAGCTGCAGGAGGGCATTCTCTCCATCTCCGGCGCCGGCGATCTTGTTACGGCCTAGACTGTAACATCTCCATATGCTGATTCTCCTCGCCATTCTCAAGCCTCCGTAGGGAAATCCGCCGGAACAAACCATTAGCCGGAAAACGGCTCTGCACCTCCCATGATACCGCCGCTCTGCCGCCTCCGCCGCTCTGCCGCATCCGCTACGCCGTCTCCCCCGCTACAACTTCGATTCTATTTCCAACTACCGATGCAATTGCTTCTCCATCTCACCCAGGGGCGGATCCACGGGGGGCAAGTGGGGGCCCGCCCCCCCCCCCCCCCCCCCCCCACTTGAATTTTGAAATTTATGTAATTATATTTATGCATTTAATAGTTTTTGCCCAATGAGTATTACTTGCAGCTTGACTCACACCCCAACGCCCCCGTCGAAAGCAGTCTTTCCTCCGGCATTGTCTCCTCCGACACGTCTCCTCTTCCTCGACTGCCAAACCCACTGAATGGCGCCTTACCTCTCGTCAGACCTGTCTCCCGTCGACATAGCCCCCGCCGAAAGCAGCGACAATGCCCTCTCGACAGGGTCTCTTGCAATCTCCTCCTCCACATCAGGTTCCTCACAAGCTCCTCCTCATCTACTTTCTGCAACAAACTTGCATTCCCCAGCTCCCCTTCCTCCCGAGTCCCGCCAGGTCTCTGCAAAGCTCATTCCAGCAGGCTCCTCCCCCCTCGTTGCCGGCGTGCCGCGATCTCCCATCCACAGTTACTGAAGGTGTGATTTCTACCCACTTTTACTTCTATCTACCTCTATCTCTCCCGTCCACGATCATTGAATATTTGAATGTGTGTCTTTCTCAGTTTCTCCCGAACTTTTTTGCAAGCGATTTTTTCTCCTTCATTTCAGCAACTTCCTCAACTCTACTTCACAGCTTCATCTGCATCCTTAGCTTAGTTCTGTGCATGCCCCTCCGCCGAAACACCTCCTCAACAACTTCCTCAATAGTTTCCTCAACCGAAAACACTTCCTCAACAGTTTCTCTTTCTGTTCTCTGATTTTTTTCCTTCTTAGCTAAATAAAAAGGGTCCGATTTTGTAAGATCAAACAATTGCATAGAGATGAATAACTATCATTTTAGTGTTGTAATTTAGTGTGTGTTGATTTTATTTATCCATTTTAACAATTATTCATTATTGCTGCACAGTTTTTCAATTTTAATAGATCTCCATCATTTTGCTCATTTTGATCATTCTGATTTGGGGATTTCTGCACTCATTGTTTTAAATGTTATTCTCAGGTGCCACTACTAGAAAAATGACTTTTAACCACGGTTTTTTTTGTCACGGGGAAAAACTGTGGCTAATAAGCTAGTATTAGCCACGGATGACTAATCTGTGGCAAATAACCCGACTTTTTGCCTGTTTTATGCCTAATAATCTAGTATTAGCCACGGAAGCCTAATCCGTGGCAAAAAGACTGGTTTTTTTAGTCTCACACCGCCAATTAAAAGCTCGATTTTGGGTTTATATAGGTCATTCAAAATTATTGTTTGAAATGAAATCGGCGTGGCGGCGCCCGGGCGGCGGCGCCCGGGCGGCGGCGGCGGCCGGCTGGCGGCGGCGGCCGCGGTGGCGGCCGGGCGGCAGAGGGCGGGCGAATATTTTTTATATTAGGTTTATTACAGGTCCTTTAGCCACGGTAATTGAACCGTGGCAAATGAGGAACTTTTAGCCACGACAATTGAACCGTTGCTAATAACTTATTAGCCACGGATTCGGCGTGGCTAATACTATTAGGCACGCTCGCATTGCCCACGCTCATTTGCCGTGGATAGGCCGTGGCTAATAGTTATTAGCCACGGTTTTGAACTTTTAGCCACGGAAATCTGTCGTTGCTAAAAGTCTGTTTTTTAGTAGTGTGTCAGTGTAGTGGAGAGAGCTCCTTCTGGCAAGTGACAAGCGAGCTTCTGGCAAGCAGTAGAGAGATTCTGGCAAGCAAGCTTCTTCAAGTGCAATTTTTTTTGGTATCATCCTGCTTATATTCTTTGAACCAGCATATCTGCCGATGATCCCAATTCTTACAAGTTATTCACTATGGTGGCTCCATATACAACCGTTACCCCTTTTATGTGCTCTATTTCATTTTTCTCCAGCTAGGTTTTTCTATTTCATTGTGTGTTGCAGGAGCTGAACTCTAGATTCAATGAAAATTCTATGGAATTGTTTCGTCTAAGTATGGCTTTAGATCCAAGTGCTGAATATAAATATTTTAATATTGAAGATATATGCGCTCTTGCAAGAATTTTTTACCCTCAAGATTTCAGTGAGCAAGATATTTATGTGTTGAATACTCAGCTGCAACATTATCAGTTAGACATTCTTTCTCATTCAGATTTAAAGAACTTGTCAACAATTTCTAAACTTTGTGAGAAATTGACCGAAACGAAGAAATCAAATACCTATTATCTTGTTGACAAGCTAATTCGGCTAATTTTGACACTTTCGGTCTCAACAACGACTACAGAACGGTCATTTTCTGCTATGAAGCTTATTAAAACAAGACTGCGCAATAAAATGGAGGATGAATTTCTGGCAAATTGTATGACTCTCTACATAGAACAAGAAATAACAGAGAAGATCGAGAAAGATATGATCATTGATGAATTTTATGAGTTGAAAAAACGGCGTGCACAACTAAAATATGGTAACATCCATATTGGAATTTTTCTTTTATTGTTAATGCTAAAATTTCAAATTAGAATTTTTTTTACTTATTATATTTTAATTCATAATTTTTTTGGGCCCCCCCTTACTTCGAATCCTAGATCCGCCCCTGATCTCACCGCGATCAAGAACCAGTGCAGATCACCTCAGGCCCATACACCCTGTTGTTCTCTCTGCCATTTAGTTTAAATTTGCAGCAATGTAATTTGCAACACTATTAAGGCTAGATCAAATTAAAATAATGAAGATTCCCTTCAGTTTTTCAATCTTCTAGGATGACGGAAGATTTATTCGTTGTTATTGAGACCTCCAAGCAAAATATATTACGCCTGTATGCTAACGCTATTGCAAGACGGTTATTCTGGGCATAAGACTCTCCTTGGTTGTGTTTTGTGTTTCAGGAGGGGGGGGTCTTACATTCGGCACGCGTGCCGAGTGCTCAACACTAGCAGTCCCAGTCACCGCCACCCCGACTTTAGGCGAGGATGCCCCAACTTTGTTTCTCTTGAGCAACACATGGACAAAAATTTTCAACACCTCATTGCCCTCAAGCGACAACAATTTTCTGATCTTCGACACTCTGTCTTGATCTGCGAAAGAAAACAAGAGGAAGAGATAAATCAAACTTTGCAAAAGCTTACAGATATAAATCTTGTTCATGTTGATGAAGAGGAACAAGATTCTCTTCCAATAATTCTTGATCAGCAGATCTTGTCAATCATCAATTCATCATCAACATTAATAGAAGATATTCACCATATAGTTCTTGAGCTCAACATCCTAGATGCAAGTTGAATATGATTTTGTACTGTCATCTAGCACCACCCAAATCAAGAGTGACTACGATCTTGTTTTTGACGAAATTCATTCAGACCAATATGCGGTAAAACCATTGCCTACAACAAAGCTCGCTGCAAAAGAGTTCGCTACAACAAGGTTCTCTACGATAGAGTTCGCTACAACAAAGTTTGCTACAATAGAGTTCGCTATAAACGATCATAGAAATTTTGGTGTTTGATTCTCGCGAAATTAGTTTCATATATATAGTGAACAAGACTTGCATTTCTATATCAATGGACGGCTCATGTTTTTTAGTGATGATCAAACGATGAGGACGTCGTTTTAAAAAGCAAAGGCAATGTAACAGCTAGTGGGCCACGTGTCCAAACAATAGCCAATAAATGATGTATGATTGCCGAATTAGTGTTATAAGTAGGGGTCATTGCTAGTAAAAACATGGGATTATGAAAAGTAATAAAATTTTGATCCGTTTTTGCATCTCTTCCTAGCCTCTTTGTCTCTCCTATCTCTAGAAAACCTCCCGACCATTCTTCTTCTCTCTCAGCTGGGCCTCCTCCCCTTAGGCAGTCCCCTGTATTTTTGCTATCATAGATTTTAGATAGTTACATTTGGTGACGAAACAGACCTAAACTTTAATACTTTTCACGTGTGTGCCGCAACGCGGGCAGACGCGTACACACTCAGGGTCGTGCCGCCCTTAGCCGCGCCCCAGTCTTTGCGTTGCCTCCTCTTGCCGCACGGCAACATGCACGCTCATAACGCTCCGTCATGGGCATCTCGTCGGCGCTTTTGCGCTCGTGACGCGCCCGCAAATCCTTACGCACTGGGGTCACAATTCGTTTTCTTAGTCTCTTGTGTTTACAAGGATTGCATAACTCATAACATTTCGTTACCATCAACACCACCAATCCTTACCGAACTGTCGGGGGGGTGGGGGGGGGTGGGGGTGGGGGTAAATTGACATATCCGCAAAAAGGCGATATGTGTGCTCCAGATCGAGAAACGCGATTCGTCTGTCCGATGGTTATGACAGTTATAACGTCGTAATTACTCAACTGCCCATGTCAAAAGCTATAAAAGGAGCTCAAAGACTTCATTTCAGGACACCTTGCCTTGAAGCCCAGTGATAGCTCATTCGAAACAACTTCATAGTTCTCCTTTGACGTTCGAAGACTCCCTTGAAGATTTCCTTCGGTACTCAAAAATCTCCTTCAAGCCCCTTGACGGCCTACTTCGTGCTTAAAGATCTCCTTTAAATCTCGAAAGATTTTGTTTCTTTCTTTTCAGAACATTCATTGTAATGAATTGTGAGCTTTCACTCGTGAGCTTTATAATGCTTGTAACAGACAAAAAAATATAGTGCAATTTGGTCGGCACCGATTCAACCACGTGATTTTCACTATTTCCGGATTTTCCATGTTAAAAAGTCCACTTGCCAATTGCTGGTATTCCACTATGATTGCTTGCGAACTAGGCCCGCTCTCAACCCAAAACAGTTTGTTTCAACCTGTCTATAGGCGCATCGAGTGACCCGCGACAAGTGTTTTTGAGTAATCTTCCCTTTTCATCATATACATGTTTGTGTGCACATTATTCTACTGCTCGAGAAAGATGAATGTTTACTTAGCTATTACCAAGGGTGCAAAGATGAGCTAAGGGCGCTCTAGTGCGGTTCCAGCGCTATGTCTGAGACAAATAGCAATAGACTATTGATGGGTTCCCCCTTTTTATGGAAAGTCATGGGTGGGCCCCACCCTCCCATGATCTCTCATGGAGATGATGGGGGCGGACCCCCACTCCCTCCCCTCATGGGGAAACCGCCTCCATAGGAACCGCCGCCGGCAAGAGGCCGAGCCACCACTGGCGGCCGGCCCTCCCACGGCCACCACGACCGTGGCCGGCCTCGGCCATGGCCACCCCAGCCATGGCCGATCGGGGCCATGGCCGCCCCGGCCATGGCCGATCGGGGCCATGGCCGCCCCGGCCATGGCCGACCGGGGCCATGGCCGCCCCGGCCATGGCCGCCCGGCCATGGCCGCCCGGCCATGGCCGGCCGGGGCCATGGCCGCCCGGCCATGGCCGGCCGGGGCCATGGCCGCCCGGCCTTGGCCGGCCGGGGCCATGGCCGCCCGGCCATGGCCGGCAGGGGCCATGGCCGCCCCGGCCATGGCCGCCCCGGCCATGGCCGGCCGGGGCCATGGCCGCCCCGGCCATGGTCGGCCGTGGCCATGGCCGGCCGTGACCTTGGCCGCCGCCGGCCTCCCTCGCCGGCCGCCCGGCTGCCGCCGCCGTCATGACGGCCCGCCATCATGGGAAGCCCCCCCCGGCCGTCCGATCAAGGGGAGAGCCCTCCCTGCCGTCCGATTAAGGGGGTAACCACCCATTTCCCCACCACTTTAGTGGTGGGGCCCTCCATAACCAACCCCTGGGGGCTATAAAAGGACCCCCAGGGGTCTCTTATGGGGGAGGGATCTAATCTTCTTCCCCTACGCTTCCCCATTCTTCTTCTTCCTCAGGTGGGAGCTCTCCCGTTTTCTCCGCCGGCGGCCACCCCTCGTCGCCAACAACCAGCGACCACCTCTCGCCGCCAACCACCGGCAGCCACCCGGGACCTCCAGCGACCACCAACGGATATCAGCACCCGCCAACAGCTATCAGCACTCGTCATAGGCCACCAGCACCTGTCATCGGCTATTGGCACCCCACCAGAGCTCAGTTACAAAGGGAGCACTCCAAGGACTGAGAAAGACGAACAAAGGGAAGCAGTGACAACCCTTGGATGCGCGTCGCCCCTGAGTGCACGCGCCTAAAGTATCCCGCGCATTCCACCGTCCAAGTCCCGTTGGCGAGGCAGTCTGTTGCCCACCAACGGTTGCATACACTCTCTCTCTCTCTTCAAGATTGTAACGGGAGCGGTCTGTCGCCCCGATTCCCCCATCAAATTGTAACCTCCAGCAATCTAGTGGATTTTGACCGGCACCGACCCGGTCACGTGGTTTTTCACCCGGTTGAAGGGTTTCCACGCTAAAACTCCTCGTGTTCATTTCCCCTCTTCAACTGACTGTGTGCGCGCTCGACCGCTCCGCGAGCTAAGGCGGTCCAAGTTAGTCCGGATCAACCGGAGCGCCGAATTAGTCCGCAACAACTATAAATTCTTTTCAATACCTAGCAGCTTCATCAAATCAAGAATGGTCTTTTTCCATTCTCCAGAGTATGTA
This sequence comes from Platanthera zijinensis, assembly GCA_039513925.1. NCBI lineage: Eukaryota > Viridiplantae > Streptophyta > Magnoliopsida > Asparagales > Orchidaceae > Platanthera > Platanthera zijinensis. Next base: position 22,101,969 of record CM077087.1, on the reverse strand, counting down.
GCAATTTTCTTCCCCTAGAACTGTATCAAAAAGAGAGAGAGAGAGAGAGAATGAGCACTATGGTGACGGTCAAGAACACGGAGGGTCGTTAAAATGTCATTCGTTAACGCTCATCTAAGAAACTCCATTCAATTTTATGTTCAAACAGATGAAATTTTTTATGTGACCGTTAACGAATGATGATTTAACCCATACATTTATGACAGTCACCGCTGTGTCAAAGAAAACCTAAGATCAAAATCACATGGACATCAACAAGACGTTACAAACTAAAGCTCAGTGGCCCAGCCAGGCAAGGGCGGCAAATAATTGCTGGCCAATAGAACTGGATCGTATCCACTCAGTTTCAATAAACAAATAATATATATATATATAAAATAGAGGTAGCACTAGAAACCATAAAAGTTGGCTTCGTCTTCATCTTCTTCTTCCCGGCTGGTAACAGTATATTCAACCGCTCCAGCCCGTCTTCACCCCAGTTCCAATTGTGACCAAGATCCCCATTAATTCCATCTCCCAATTAGAACTTCTACATAGCAAGAATCCTGAAGTAAACATGGGCGGAAGCACCGGTCACAGCAACACCGCCGCCACAGCTGACTCCAGCTTGACGAACGGCAGCAAGCTTCTGGAAATCCTCAACGTCAGGGTAGTGGGAAGCGGCGAGAAGGTGGTGGTCCTTTCGCACGGATTCGGCACCGACCAATCCGCGTGGAACAGAATCGTCCCCTTCCTTCAGCGCGATCACCGGATCGTCCTCTACGACCTCGTTTGCGCCGGAAGCGTCAATCCAGACCACTTCGATTTCCGCCGCTACACCACCCTCGACGCCTATGCCGACGATCTCTGCCTCATCCTCGAATCCCTCCGAATCGACCGCTGCTTCTTCGTCGGTCATTCCGTCTCCGCCATGATCGGAATCCTCGCCGCCATCCGCCGTCCAGATCTCTTCATCAAGCTCGTCCTCATCGGCGGCTCCCCTCGGTAATTTCTAACTCTAACAATCGAGATCGATTTTAACCTAATAATCGATTTGGGGATTCAATTAGATTTCTGAACGATCGGGATTACCACGGGGGATTCGACCACGGGGATGCCGAGCGGGTATTCATGGCGATGGAGGCGAACTACGAGGCTTGGGTCAGAGGATTCGCGCCTCTTGCCGTCGGCGCCGATGTGCCTGCAGCGGTGAGAGAATTCAGCCGGACCCTGTTCAACATGCGGCCGGACATCTCGCTCTTCGTGTCCAGATCGGTGTTCAGCACCGATCTGCGCGGCGTGCTAGGGCTTGTCCGCGTGCCCTGCTGCATCGTCCAGACGGCCCGCGATGTCTCCGTTCCCCTCGCCGTCGCCACCTACCTCAAGGCTCACCTCGGCGGCCGGACCATCGTCGAGATCCTCAACACGGAGGGCCATCTCCCTCACCTCTCCGCCCCTGCTCTCCTTGCTCCGGTCATCCGCCGTGCCCTGTCGCGCTGATGTCAACAACATTTAAGGGTCGCCGGCGGCAGCCCTAATCCAGATGTTACACCATGGCGGCTGTAAACGAATTAAAGAGGGATGATGATTTTTATAGATAATATTATAAAAATAAAAATTACGAGAGTAATTAAGTTCGCTTACAGCTGTGATTCCTGAAACGAAAATCTGATTAGCGATTCGAAAATTTGGAATATCTTTTTTTTTTAATATAAAACTTATTATAATTTACCAAGATTATCACAAATCATATGATTAGCGATTGAGTGGACTGATGATGGCCGGACGTTTCGAGTTCGCCGCATAAAGTGAAATTAGGGGGGCTTTTAGAATAGAGCACCTACAGGGATAATGTGGGGATGATGGGTGATCATTATTTAACATTTTTTTTATTTTTATAGACTCGATTAAAAAAAAGAAAATTTATCTTTAGTGAAATATTCATAAGTCATAACGTGGTATTCTTTTTTTCTTAAATTTAATTGCTTTATATTTATATTTATTTGAAAAAAAATTAAATTATAATGTCTATCTATCTCATTATGTATTTAAAATGGTAAAAAATGCGAGTTGTCAAAAACAAATTATCAAAATCAAAATCTTAAGTAATTGTAATAATTATATCAATTAATAGTGACCGGAGGGAAGAGAAGATTGGAGGTGTCATGCGTGGGATTGTGAGTGCGGGAGTATCGTCGTATCGTGACACTATCGTGATTGAGATTTTGTCACGGTTGAACTGAGGGTCTCCGTGTGTTGTCACTTCTATACATATATGTGTGTGTGTTGGAACCAAGAAAATTGGTCCCTGCTGCTCGGACATGGGGGTGATCAAAGCTTACTGATTTAATGGTCGCCCTGCGGGAGTCTCGGCAAGAAGAAGGTGGTGAATCAAAAGAATAGCTCAGGACTGCCTATAAACATGGTTCGCTTGCTGCAGCGAGGAGGCCCCGCCACATACCCGGAAGTCTATAGAAACTTCCCCTCCTAAAGTCATTCCTGAGTTCGGCACAAGCGAGGCTAACTCTAAACTCGCCCCTCTTAGGGGGTGAAGATCTCTTCTGTTTGTGCCCTGAAGTTCTATTTATAGGCAAATCCAAGGGGGTATGGTCTGCAAACATCTGCTCCTAACGCGCTCGCCCTAACTGGGCGAGGTCTCCTCAACTCGCCCCCTGCTGGGGCAAGGCCTTCTCAACTCGCCCCCTGCCGGGGCGTGGCCTTCTCAACTCGCCCCCTGCTGGGGCGAGGCCTTCTCAACTCGCCGCCTGCTGGGGGAGGTCTTCTCAACTTGCCCCCTGCTGGGCCGAAGTCTGCTCAACTCGCCCCCTACTGGAGCGAGACCTCCTCAACTCCCTCCCCCCCCCCCCCCCCGCTGGGGCGAGGCCTTCTCAACTCACCCCCTGCTGGGGCGAAGCATTCTCAACTCGCCCCCTGCTAAGAAAAGGTCATCTCAACTCGTCCCCTGCTGGGGCGAGGCCTTCTCAACTTCGCCCCTGGCTGGGGCGAGACCTTATGAGGTATCTTCAGGAATTTATGATCTCGTATTCTTGACGAATTACAGATTATACACAATCCCCGCTTTTTTTGGGCTCGCTCGCGATCTCGGAAAAACAATGTTGAACCTGTAATCCAGAGAGATGGCCACTAGCAGATATGTCACTCAAACTCCCTCCTAGGAACACAACTTAACTAGAAGAGCTAGAGAAGAGTTGACACCTCCCAGGCCATTCGCTAAAACAAGTGCGCTCTACTGGAGGTGGAGGGTCAACATTTCGCAGGAGCTGAGCTCAACTGGAGGTAGAAAAAGCTGGTCGACACCTCCCAGGAGTCGAGCTCGACTGGAGGTGGAGAAGAAGAAAGGTCGACACCCCCAGGAGCCGAGCTCGATTGGATGTGGCGAAAGAATCGACACCTCGCAGGAGTTGAGCTCAATTGGAGGTGGAGAAAGTTTGACACCCTCCAGTCCTTTCGTTAAATGAGCGAGCTCAACTGAAAGTGGAGAAAATATCGACACCTTCCAGGTCATTCGCTAAAACGAGCGAGCACACCTGGAGGTGGAGAAAAGGTCGACGCCTCGCAGAAGTCGAGCTCAACTGGAAGTGGAGAAAGTTCGACACCCTCCAGGCCTTTCATTAAATGAGCGAGCTTAACTGGATATAGAGAAAAGGTCGACACCTCGCAGGAGCCGAGCTCAATTTACAACCTCATATTCGTTGAGTGGGATCAAAATGTCCCAAGGACCCGGATTAGGCTAGCTTTAGGCTAGCTTTGGGCTGAAACTGGATCAGATAAGTAAATAGGCGAGAAGGTTCCCGCCCAGGGCAGGCGAAAGGGCTTGCGCCTCGGGTCGGCGGGAGCCCTTCGGCTTTTGGCGTTGTGTGAAGCTTCTCCACTCAACACCCCTTCAGTCTTTTGGCTCCCGCCCAGGGTAGGTGGGAAGGCTCGCGCTCGTGACAAGCAAGAGGCCCGCAGGGATCGGCAGAAAGGCTTCCGCCAGGTAGGTTCCAAAGGTGAAATTACCTGAATGCCCCTATGTCTGCATTTAGCTCCTCAGAACAGCGGAGTTTGGCTGTTGGCAGACCAGTCCAGGGTATTTCAGTAATTTTAGAGCAGCGGAATTACGTTTTTTGCAGACCTGATTTTGGAAATCTATAAATAGATCCACAGAGTTCCTCAAAAGGCAAGCTTTCATAATTTCTAAAATCTTCTAGTGTTTTCTGAGGTACTCCTAGCCCAGCGATGGCCTTTTGAGGGGAAGCGCTCAGAGATCTTCCGGGTTAGTGGAGGGACCTCCCAGCTGAGGCTTATGGTCAGTTACTGGTTCTTTATTACTAGTCAGGGGTCTGGGTTTGGGAGAAGTAGGTGTTAGCTACACCCCAAGATCCGAACTCTCATTGAGGCCGATTTTTGGTTTCAACACTCAACTAAAGGTGGAGAAAGTTCGACATCCTCCAGGCTTTTCGCTAAACGAGCAAGCTCAATTGGAGGTGGAGAAAGTTCGACAGCCTCCAGGCATTTCGCTAAACCAGCGAGCTCAACTGGAGGTGGAGAAAATGACGACACCTTCCAGTCCATTTGCTAAAACGAACGAGCCCAACTGGGGGTGAAAGAAGAAAGGTCGACACCTCCCAAGAGCCAAGGTCAACTGAAGGTGGAGAAAGGGCCGACATCTCGCTAAAGCCGAGCTTAACTGGAGGTGGATAAAGTTCGACAACCTCCCGGCCTTTTGCTAAACGAGCAAGCTCAATTAGAGGTGGAGAAAATGTTGACACCTTCCGGGCCATTCGCTAAAATGAGCGAGCTCAACTGGAGGTGGAGAAAATATCAACACCTCACAGGAGCCGAGCTCAACTAGAGATGGAGAAAGTTCAACACCCTCCAGACCTTTTGCTAAATGAGAGAGCCTAACTAAGGGTGGAATAAGAAAGGTCGACACCTCCCAGGAGCCGAGCTCGACTGGTGGTGGATAAGAAGAAAGGTTATTACCTCCCATGCCCTTCGCTAAACGAGCGAGCTCAATTGGGGGTGAAAGAAGAAAGGTCGAGACCTCCCAGGCCCTTCGCTAAATGAGCGAGCTCAACTGGAGGTGGAGAAAGGTAGACACCCTTCATGCCTTTCGCTAAATGAGCGAGCTCAATTGGGGTTGGAACCAAAAAATGTCATGGACTTCGACTCATTCGAGGGGGAAATAGTCGGTATGCGGAAGAGGATCTCGCGCAGGGACCCAAACTACGGTAACATCACAGCTTGAGGATTCTAACTCACTCGAGGGGGAGAGTAGCCGATATGCGGGAGACTAACACTCACTTAGTGACCCGGACTACCGCAAATCCACGACTTGAGGTCTTGAAATCACTTGAGAGTATAAGTAGCCAATATGCGGGAGGCTGACACTCGTGCAGAGACCCAGACTATGACAACGCCACAACTTGAGGTATTGAACTCACTTAAGGGGGAAAGTAGCCGATATGCTAGAGAGGAGCTCACATAGGGACTCGGACTACGACAACTCCACAACTCGAGGTCTTGAACTCACTTGAGGGGGCAATTAACCGGTATGCGAAAGACTGACACTCGTGCATGAACCCGGACTATGACAAAACTACAACTCGAGGTCTCAAACTCACTCGAGGGGGAAGGTAGCCGGTATGCGGGAGAGTAACTCACGTAGGGACTCAGACTACGACAACGCCACAACTTGAGGTCTCCAACTCACTCGAGGGGACATGTAGCCGGTATGCGGGAGAGGATCTTACGCAGGGACCCGGACTATGACAACGCCAAAACTAGAGGTCTTGAACTCACTCGTGGGGGCAAGCAACCAGTATGCAGGAGAGGAGCTCACGCTGGGACCCGGACTATAACAATACCACAACTAGAGGCCTTGAACTCACTCGAGCAGGCATGTAGCGGTGTTTTGCACAAATCTTCTGAGGAGACCTTGTCGGACGAGGCGCTCAATCTTGTCCTTCAACCGATTGCAGCCCTCTGTCTCGTGGTTTTATCCGTGATGGAAGTCATAATATTGTGACTAGTTTACTCTCTTTGGCGCAAGCAGTTCGGGCCTACGAAGCTCACTGCTGTCACGGATGGCGAGGAGCACGTTGGTTGATTGGTATTCAAGGGAGTGTAGTCATGAACACTATGCATAGGAGTGGGTCTGGGGCATTGTGCATGCACATGACATTTACAAAGTACTTAATATAATCAAGAGGATCGCTTGCCCCATTGTTAGAATCGAACTAAAACAAGCCGAAAACGGTTTAAACTGAAACTTTATTATCAGTAAAAGGTGTCTATTACAAATGTATGGACGTCCTTCTATCTCATGATCAAAACTCAGTTTAATGTTTCTATTAAAGTTTTTCGATCTGATAATGCCCAAGAATATGTCAGTCATGATTTTTCTGCCTTCTGCATGCAAAATGGGATTATTCATCAAACTAGTTGTGTCTGTACAGTCCGCTTGTGTCATGTAAATTTTTAGTCCCACATCTCTTATTTGTATTCTCTCTTCTCTCCTCCATTCTATATAAGGGAGGTCATCCCTTTGTAATAGACACCTTTTACTGATAATAAAGTTTCAGTTGCGGTGATGCTTGCTTCTTCTCGCGGTCTGTTCTCGCGGCTTATTTCTTCCGGTCTGTGCCCTGTTCGCACGGCTTCTTTTCTCCTTGTCGTTGCCCTTTGTGTGCGTGACCTCTTTGTTTCCCCTTATTCTCGCCGCGACCTATGCTTAGTCGCCGCGCCCTCCGTTCTAGCTGCTCCTCTTCTCTAGCCGCCCCGGCCTGTTGCCGCGGCCTGTTTGCCTTGTTCGCCGTTTTTGCCTCCCAGCGGGCTTCTTCTGTTCGCGCGGTCTGTTATCTAGCCGCTTGACTTCTTTCCCTCTGCTTGTTTCTGCGGCTTGGTCGTGGCTTTTCTGGCCGCTGTTGTCTACCCTCGTGACCACTGCAGATCTTTTTTCTCTAACCGCTGCGATTTCCCTCTGTTTGCACGGGTTCTTCCTTGTTTTGGCGGCCTCTCTGCCCTGCTTCCTTAGCCGTTCTCTCTCTTAGTTCCCGCGACCTGTCTCTAAGTCGCTGCGGCCTGATCTCCTCTGTGCGGTTCTTCCTTTAGCCGCTCCTGCTTGTTAGCTGCCGCAACCTCAGCTCTAGTCGTGCGGCTTGTGCTTCCCTCTTCTTCCGCTTTGCCTTGCTCTGCACCTTGGTCGTGGCACTTCTTGCCGCTGGTGTGCTGTCACCGTGACCACTGTAGTTTTTTGGTTCCTCCCTTCATGGCATCTCCGCCTTGGTCATGCTCCTCCACGTCTTCTGGTAGTGCCCACGTTGTTACTCAAGGAAAATGGCTGATCGACACCGGTGCTACTAATCATATGACCGGCAATCTCCAGTGTTTTTCTCTCCTAGAAACACATGATCGGTCGCCCCCGGTTATTCTCGCTGACGGCTCTTCATCATCGGTCCATGGGACGGGGATTGTTCATGTCACTCTGTCTCTTCCCTTGGCTGATACTCTCTACGTGCCCAAGTTCCCGTGCAACTTGTTATCTGTTACCTCTCTGTGCAAGCAATTACAATGTTCCGTCACATTTACTTCTACTTTTTGCTCTTTTCATGATCCGGACTCCCAACGGACGATTGCTACTGGGACTGAGAGTGGCGGCCTATACTTCTTGGACAACATTTCCGCTTTCTCCACCTTCTCCTCCACCTCCACAGATCTTCTCCAATGGCATCGACCACTTGTGAGTTAAAATGGCTACGGGCTCTCATGCTAGATTTAGGAGAGGTCTAAACCATCCTCTACCTATGTTCTGTGATAACAAGGCTGCCATATATATCTCCAAAAATCCGGTCTTCCATGAAAGAACCAAGCACATTGAGGTTGACTGTCATTTCATTCGTGAAGAGATCTTAAAAGAACAAATTTGCACTCCCTTTGTCACTTCTGAAAAAGAGCTGGCTGACATCTTCACCAAGCCAGTATCCGCCTCGTTTTCTCATATTTGTGACAAGCTGGGCATGATCGATATATATGCTTCAGCTTGAGGGGGAGTGTTGAAGTTGATGACCGGGCGGTCTGGCGGTTTCCCTTCAGCGAGTTGATTGTTATGTGCTGCTGTCTGAGGTCCAAGCGGTCTAGCAGCTTGTCACTGGCGATTTGGACCTCAGACAGCAGCACATAACAATCAACCCGCTGAAGGGAAACCGCCAGACCGCCCGGTCATCAACTTCAACACCCATCAAACGTCTCGAAGTCGCAGAGCTTGATCTTGGGCGGAACAGGATATGCTAAGACCGATGGAGCTAGCGGGGAAACGCGGTGGACGAGGAGCTGCACGCTCGGGTTTTGGTGCCCCCCGTGCCCATATTCCTTTTTGATCATGCGCCCTACTTCCTCGCGAGTGAATCCTTTATCGGGCGGTGCAGTTACTTCCTTCATTGTATGAAAGTTTTCCCGCGTATGCCAAAGAAGTTTGTCAAGGATTACGGGGGGTGCGTGAAGCTGTCAACGCCGTACAATTCGACTGCCATTGGATCCTTGGAGAGGGCAATGTCTTCAGACATTATCCGGCTCGGGATCTGCATTGGTTGATCTTTAGGAGCAATATCCGAGTTGGGAGTACGACAAGCCCTCAAGCCTCCCAGCAGAGTTGTACCCGTAGTACAGAAAGATGGCCAACGTGGTGCTCCCTCATCAGGCATCTGCATTCTTCCCTCGATGCATGAGATGCGGTGACGGTGGATCCACCTCGAAGCGAGGCGTTGCCTGCAGGCAAGTCGGCGGGGGTTGGATTGGCGCGCTCCTCTAGCATCATGTCACCGGCAATTTGTGCGCTTCTCTTCATCATTGTTGTCGGTTGAGGGATTCAGAAACTTGTTAGAGCTTTTGGGAACATCTTCTCACAGACGGCGCCAAACTATTGTAGGACACCCGACTTTTTTCCCAGTCCGGAGAATCGGACTGCCTTAGCTCAGAGTTGAACCAGATGCACAAACAGTTAAAGAAAACCGCAGCAAATGACAAGAAGGCTTTTATACGTGGAAAACCCTGAAATGGTGAAAAATCACGTGGCTGGATCTGTGCTGAGTCAAATTCCACTAGATCTCCTGTGCTTACAAATGTTGGAGTTTGATCTCAGAGGGCGACAAGCCGCTACTCCGTTACAAGTGCAGAGAATGAAATGCGGCAAGGAGGAAACGACTAAGTCCTCGGAACCTTGATGGAAGCGCTCCAGCCTTCAGATGACGTTGAACTCACGGAACTTCGGTGGAAGCATTCTGGCTGGAAAATCTTCTAAGTCCACGAAGTTTCGGGAGGGAGCGATTTCGTTGATGCGGAGCCTGGATGAGAGTGCTCTCGCGGAGGCGGTTGATATCTCTTGAGACGTGAGGAAATCGTAGCACAAGGATGAGAGCAGAGAATCGACCTAAATCCACAATTTCGCCGGAAAACCTCAGAGCTCTCTCTTGTCTCTGGAGTTGTTTGTCTTCAAATGAAGGCTTGAGAGGCGATTTATAGTTTTCTGGAGGGTCACATTGGTAATAGCGTCAGAGAGTAATTTGTGCCGGCGAATGACGTTGCTGTGTTTTGATCATCTGAATCACCATTTTACCCAATTTGACCAAATTGCCCCCTTCCCCCGGGCAGTTCGGGGGGGGGGGGGGGAGGGCAAGGTGTCCGGAGTCGGCGGCGGCGGACGGCGGCGAAGGAGGCGATCGGGGACGGCAAGGTCACCGACAACCGCCGCCGGTGCCCGCGTGCAATGCATTTGTGCGCTGGAGGGCGCAACGCGCGCGCGGGTGAGCGCGCAAAACGCACGGGAGCGCACTGCGGCCGCGCTGCGCCGACGCACCGTGCGCTCGTGCTATCCTGACGCTCTGGCGGGAGTGCGTGCGGTTCTGTCCTCTTCTTGGATGCTTTCAGACCTTTTGGGTGAGCGCGTCTTGCTGTTGGTCTGGTCGGATTAGCTTGTCATCGTGTCCTTGAACCAAACCTTTCCAGTTTTACTTAGAAAATCTCATCAACAGTAATAATGAAATTGTTTTAACAATAATTAAAAAATAATATATAAGTATTTTTCTTATTAATTAATTGGTAATATGTTTTTTTTAAAAATGTATTAATTAATTGACAGATACGTTCATATACATTAATTTAGGTATAACGTGTAGGCTTAAGAATAAAAAAGCATAGTCGGGAGTTGGGCCCACCCCACATATTGTCTGATCTGATCTGATCTGATCTGATATGAGCTGCAGAGCAGGCTAGTGTTGTCTGACTGGGAGTCTCAGGCGGTGATTGGTTAGCGGATCTGAAGAGGATAACAACGGAATATAAAGCATTGATAATTGGGTATATTAATATTTTTTTATTTGGTTGGTGTGAGCGTGATTATTGAAGCTAAATAAAGCCGTCGTGCTAGCAAATCTACTCCCCTATGATTTTAGAGAAACATCTTCACGTTTCGCCACATGATTATTTATGTTATTATTATTGATGGGATTAACAAAAAATAGTTCTGTCAAAATAGAAGGTTTTCTCTCCTAATCTCTATAGGTTCGTCGCTATAATTTTAACGGATTCATTCTCGCACAATTTTTATTATTGGGTGTGGATATTAAACTTCTCCATCACGAAAGTGTATTAGGAAACTCAGAACAGAATAGAGCCTTTCATTATTGTTTTGTATTTGTCAGAAACAACAGAGACACAACTAGCATATATATAGAGGCAAGGAAGAAAAGAGAACGGAGAGTTAACGGTATCAACAGAGAAGAAGATGGAAATCTAACTAACTGTCAATAATAAAACAAAAAGCAAATGATAAAATGTAATACACCCCCTCAAGATGGGCAATAAACATCTAAAATTCCCATCTTGGAGATCAAGAACTGAAAAGTAGCTCGTGGAAGCGCCTTTGTCAATAAATCTGCTAATTGGTATTGAGTCTTGATATGCACGATTTTCAGACAGCCCGATTGAACCAATTCGCGCACAAAATGACAATCTATGTCAATATGTTTTGATCTTTCATGTAAAGTAGGATTTGAAGCTAAGTGTAAGGTCGATTGGTTGTCACAGAACAACATTGCCGTGGAGATTGAAATATCAAAGTGTAGAAGAAGCCGTTGTAGCCAAACAACTTCACTGGCTAAAGCAGCTAATGCCCGATATTCTGCCTCTGTAGAAGATTTGGAGACGGTTGGTTGTTTCTTCGATTTCCAAGATATAAGGGAATCACCAAGGAATACGCAAAATCCTGTGGTAGATCGTCTGGTATCCAAGCAACTTCCCCAATCTGCGTCAGAATAAGCAGTAAGGCGTAAAGTAGTATTAACAGGAAAAAACAATCCTTGTCCAGGTGTTCCCTTTAGATATTGTAACAAATGATGAACGACATGCAGATGCCCTACACATGGTTCACACATAAATTGGCTCAGTTTTTGCACGGCAAAGGCAATATCTGGCCGAGAAACAGTCAAATACATGAGTCGTCCTATTAGTCTTCGATAAGATGAAGCATCCTTCAAAACCTCTCCCTCTAGAGCACGTAATTTTAAGTTTGGGTCCATTGGTAAGAGAGCAGGTTTACAGTGAAGAAAACCGGTATCAGCAAGTAGACTTAACGTGTATTTCCTTTGTGACAATGATATTCCCGATGTTGAACGAGCCACCTCCAAGCCTAGAAAATAACGTAAATCACCCAACGTTTTTAGCTTAAACAATTTTTGCAACAGAGACTGTGCTGTATTCAGAGAAGTAGAATTTGGCCCGGTGAGAATGATATCGTCAACATAAACCAGTAGAACAACTAACTGTCAGCCGAGCCATAGGTAAACAAGGAGTAGTCAGTTTTAGATTGACTAAAACCATGAGCTATGAGAGTTGTAGAAAATTTCTGAAACCATTGACGGGATGACTGTCGCAAGCCATAGAGAGATTTATGAAGACGACATACTAAATTCTCCCCCTGATTTGGATGTCCCAAGGGCACCGTCATGTATACCTCCTCATCCAAATCACCATTTAAAAAGGCGTTATTAATATCCAATTGTAAGATTGGCCAATTTTTGGCGGCGGCAACAGAAATCAGAACTCGAACAGAGGTGAGTTTGGCTACCGGTGAGAATGTATCCGAGAAATCAATGCCAGCAAGCTGAGAGTAGCCCTTAGCAACCAATCGTGCCTTATAACGGTCAACACTACCATCAGCTTTATACTTGACTCTATATATCCATCGACATCCAATACAACGTTTGCCTTTTGGTAACGGAACAAGGGACCAAGTGTTATTGAGTTCCATGGCATGCAATTCTTCTGTCATGGCATGTTGCCAAGCCGGTATGTGAGCGGCTTGATGATAAAACTGAGGTTCATAAGTCTTGGAGACTTGGAGAAGGAAGGATTTGTAAGGAATCTTCAGTTTATTATAGCTGAGGTATTTATGAATGGGATAAGGGGAGGAGGTACAGGCATAGTCAAGGAGATAGGTGGGCTGCTTAGATGGGCGATTGGATCTTCGAATGGTGGTGGTTGAGGATGGGGATAGTGGTTCAGAAGTGGAATGAAGTGGAGATGATGAAATAGGAGCAGCAGGGGCTGTATCAGTGACAATTAGTGGTGGAGGAGATAGAACAGAAGGTTCAACAAAGTCTTTTTGAGGAAAAGGAATGACTATGTCAGAAAAAGGGTCAGCAGGTGGTGGTTGTGTGTCTGTTTTGTGAAATGGATATTGATTCTCGTGAAAAATAACATCGCGAGAAATGAAGAATTGTTTTGTGTGAGGATTATAGAGTTGATATCCTTTGTAACCAAAAGGGTATCCAACGAATACAGCAGGCACAACCCGTGGTTGGAATTTTGTGCGATGAGCTTGTAAAGTAGCTGCATAACAGAGACAACCAGAAGTCTTAATAGAAGAATAATCAGGACATTTATCGTAGATGACCTGATAAGGAGATTTGCCATGTAGTAAGGGTGTTGGGATTCTGTTTATAAGAAAGGCAGCAGTGGCAACACAATGGCCCCAAAAAGGAATAGGAACCTGAGACTGGAAAAATAAGGCCCGCGTCGTGTTCAAAAGATGTTGATGTTTGCGTTCGACGACGGCATTCTGTTGGGGTCGTTCAACGCAAGAGAATTCATGTATAGTGCCCTGATCCTTTAAGAACTCAGTTAGATGCAGTTCTTTGGCATTGTCTGAACGAAAACGCTTTATGGGAATCGCAAATTGAGTGCGAACCATATGAAAAAAATTCTTAATGACTGTAGTAGCATCAAATTTGTCCTTAATCAAGGAAATCCAAGTATATCGAGAACAATCATCTACCATGGTAACAAAAAAACGATGGCCATCATATGTTTTGTGATGAAAGGGCCCCCAAACATCACAATGCAACAAATCAAAGATAGACAATGACAAATTATTATTACAAGAAAAAGGCAATCGTTTGAATTTTGCAAGTGGACATATAGAAGAGTGAGAAGAAGAGAACGCATTAGGTAATGAGAAAGGAATGTTAGCACTTAAAAGTTTAAGAACTTTATCAGATATATGTCCAAAGCGTTTATGTCATAGGTCGGCAATACAGTCATTTGAAAGTTTATTAACGGAAAAAAGAGCAGTAGGAGCTTCTGAAGGTGTACAATCTGTGGAGGACAGAAGGTAGAGACCAGCAATCATTTTACCCATGCCAATCCTCCGGGATTGTTTGATATCCTGAATAAAGAAAAAATCAGGATGAATCAACACAGAGTAGGTAGAGTTCAGAAGAAGAGCGCTCACAGAAATCAAATTAAAACGACATGACGGAACATAAAAAACATCCCGAAGAATTAATTCGGGAGATATGTGAACATCACCAATAGCAGTGACAGCAATGGTAGAATGATCAGGCAGAGTTATAAAACGGTTGTGTACGGTTTGGTGAGAGGCAAAATTATTTAAATCAAAGGTAATGTGAGAACTCGCACCAGAGTCAAGAATCCACGATGAAGGAGGAATTATGGAGAAGGTATTAGAAGTGGTAAAAATCAAACCAGAGGACGATTCAGCAGATTCAGTTTGATTGGTATGCAGCGGTTGATGTTGAAGAAGCATCAAGAGTTGTTGATGTTGTTGCGGGGTAAAGTGTAAGCCAGAACCATCAGAAGCAGAAATATGGTTGACGCTGCTGGAAGTAAAACCAGATTTTGGACCAAAAGAAGATTTCTTGTAACCGGGTGGGTATCCATGTAATTTGAAGCATTTGTCCTTGATATGTCCCAAAACACCACAATAAGCACAGATCGGTCTGTCTCTGCGCTGGGGTTTCGATTTGTTCTTCAGCGTTTTAGTGAAGTTGTGCACAGCAAAGGCAAGAGGAGGTTCGATGGGTGAGGAAAGAAATCCTAATTCACATTGTTTTTCTTCTTGAAGAACAAGAGAGAAAACCTTGTTGATTGGAGGAAGCGGATCCATGAGTAAGATCTGTCCACGGATTTGAGAGTAATTATTACCAAGACCCATGAGAAAACTCATCACATATTCCATGTGATGGTAGTCAAGTAACGGGCGAGATCCTCCGCAAGAACATTCACAAATGGGCATGTATTCACCGATTTCTTCCCAAATAGTTTTCAATTTGGTGAAATACTGACTCACAGAAAGGTTGCCCTGAGTTAAACCCATCAGATCTCGCTTCAATTGGAAAATGCGAGGTCCATTCCGTTGTTGAAAACGCTCCTGAAGATCAGACCAGATGTCTGCTGCGGAGGAGGAATATATCACACTGGCTGTTATTTCTGTGGAAATAGAGTTCAACAGCCAGGAAGAGACGATGTTGTTGTTTCGTTGCCAAGAAAGAAGAGAAGAAGGATCGTTATCAGGAGGTCTGGCGATAGATCCATCCACAAATCCATATTTGTTTTTACCAATCAGAGCCATCTTCATCGCCCGACTCCAAGAATTGTAGTTGTCACCATTCAAGTGTTGAGAAACAAGAACAACACCTGGACTGTCGGAAGGATGAAGGTAAAAAGGATTTAAAACATCATCCATGGCGATCTTGGTTATCGTGGAAGGAGCAGAGAGGGTTTGAGTATCCATTCTGAGGAAGAAGAGGAGAGAAAAAATTAATCCTCTGATACCATATTAGGAAACTCAGAACAGAATAGAGCCTTTCATTATTGTTTTGTATTTGTCAGATACAATAGAGACACAACTAGCATATATATAGAGGCAAGGAAGAAAAGAGAACAGAGAGTTAACGGTATCAACAGAGAAGAGGATGGAAATCTAACTAACTGTCAATAATAAAACAAAAAGCAAATGATAAAATGTAATAAAGTGCACATTGTAAATATTGATGACGTGTAGCGTCTGGACGTCTGTCTACTTTTTTCTAGGAAAATCTAAATGTATGCAATGAATAATTAAATTTTGAGCTGGCGTTGCACGAATTTGTGAAGCAACTTAGATTTTTGAAAAAAAAACACAAAGAACTACTTGCTTTAAAAAATGAATTTTCTATATTTAATGGTTCAATTCTAAATTAGGGGAATGAAGTTCACACTTTCGTTCTGTTCCTCTTGTCGTAGCAAAATGGAAATTGTGAACTTCAAATACGTTTCCGTTTGAAGTTTCGACATAGCTCGCTGACAAAAATCGGGTGAAAATCCAACAAGGAATTTAAAATCTTAACAAAAAATGTAGACGCGCTAATGAAGGGATATACGCAAGTTACCCACGGAAAGATGCGTATTTCCGCAATCGAAGTCGACGGCGATTCCGTGTGGAATTTTCTCGTCACCTTCGATCTCCCGCTCCGAGATCGGCCGCTATCGCACACGGGCACTACAGAGAAATTTCTCTCACTCTCACACGAAAGTGAATCCACGAAATCTCTATAACTCCACGGTGCAAGGAAGTCACAAGCTAAACAGCCTAAAACTCACTCTCTCACACGAAAGTGATTCCACGTAATTCTCTAACACAAGAACTAAAATTTCACTCATTATTCACACATAAAGGCTCCACAAAATCTCAAACAAAAAAACAATTCAATTCTGTCCCTGTCGTAAACGGAAGAAATCGGCCAAACTACAACTCTCACTCCTAAAGAAAAAAAAAACGTTCACAACAACCCTAGACGGCAAGTTTAATCATTCACTAAGGGTCCGTTCGTTTGCACGGAATTGAGCCCTGGAATTGGAATTGAAGGTCTAATTCCAATTCCATCGTTCGTCTGCACGTTTGACGTTGGAATTTAAATTTTAATGAATTCCATAGAATTCATTTTGAACTAAAGACAATTCCTTCCAATCTATATAAGAATTGGACAATTCCGATCGAGACACATTTTAAAGTTTGAGCGCGAATTTTTTTTTCCGGACGCGATTTTTTCGCGCGGGAGCGCTTTTTTTTGCACGGGCGCGACTATTTCGCCCGGGTGCGTTTTTTTTGCCCGGACGCGTTTTTTCGCCCGAACGCGAATTTTTCGATGGGGCGCGAATTTTTCGCCGGGCGAGATTTTTTCGCTCGGGCGCGATTTTTCTCGCTCGGGCGCAATTTTTCGTCAGGGCGCGATTTTTTCGCGCCCGGGCGTGTTTTTTTTGCCCGGACGCGATTTTTTGGCACGGGCGTGTTTTTTTGGCACGAAAACATTTTTTTTTCGGCCGGGAGCGATTTTTTTGCCCGGGCGTGATTTTTTTCGCCCGGGCGTTATTTTCGCTCGGGCGCGATTTTTTCGCTCGGGCGCGTTTTTTTCGCCCGATCGCTATTTTTTTCGCCCGGGCGCGATTTTTCGCCCGGACGTTTTTTTTTCGCCCGGGCGCTTTCTTTTCGCCCGGACGCAATTTTTTCGCCTGGACGCGGTTTTTCGCCCGGGCGCGTTTTTTCGCCCGGGCGCGTTTTTTCGCCCGTGCGCGTTTTTTCCGCCCGGGCGCGTTTTTTCCGCCCGGGCGCGAAAAAAACGCCTCCGGAGATTTTTTTCTCCTAGGGCATTTTCTTCGCCCGGGCGCGATTTTTGAGCCCGGGCACGATTTTTTAGCCTTGGCGCGATTTTTTTCGCACTGGCGCGAATGTTTCGCCCGGGCGCGAATTTTTTTCGTCGGGCGCGATTTTTTCGCCGAGAGCGATTTTTTCGCCCGGGCGCGTTTTTTCGCCCGGGCGCGATTTTTTGCACTCGGGCGCTATTTTTTCGCCTGGTGCGATTTTTTCGCCCGTGCGCGATTTTTTCCCTGAGCGCGCTTTTATCGCCCGTGCGTGATTTTTTCGCCCGGCTGCATATTTTTGCCCTCAGCCGAAAAAATCACGCCCGAGCGACAAAAATGGGTCTGAGCAACATAATCACGCCCCAGCGAAAAAAAATCGCGGCCACATGAAAAAATCCCACCCGTGAGAAAAAATCACGAATTGGTGAAAACATCTTGCCCGGACAAAAAAATCGCGCCCGGGCAAAAAAATCGAATTCCGATTCCACAATATTCACCAATATTCATTATCAGACGAACATTGGAATTGGAATTCGTCACCAATATTTAATTCCACAATATTCATCAATATTCAATTCCAACATCGAATTCCAATTCCGTGCAAACGAACGGACCCTAAGGGGAAACAAAAAAAAATGAATAAACAGTTCAACCCAACTGTTCATCATCTCTTCAACAACATTACCAACAAACGAAAACAGCAGCTAACAGAATTGTTTTCAACCCAGACTGGAAGCACACAACATTCTCAAATCACTAAGGCTCTGTTTAGGAGGACTTATTTCACCGGTCAAACGGTTACGATCGCATGTACCGGATCTTAATTATCGTAATTAGGGTCTGGTTCATGCAGTCGTAACCGCTTGACCGGTGAAAATAAGTCCTCCAAAACGGAGCTTAAATAATAACTCCCACGGAAATTCTACATTAAACAGCAATATCTCCTATCCACGGGAATAACACAACGACAAAATCAAACTCCAAACATTTAACCAAACCTCACGGCAACAATTTGCTTTATCTTCACTGTTCTTCTCTTTTTTTCCTTCAGCAGCAACTTTTTCTCCAATTTATAGGAAATGGAACTGTTGGAAGAAATATAGTGGGTGGAACCGTCGGAAGGATGTGAGAACTCAGACGACGTGTAGCGACGAAGTCGGCTCTACATGGGGAAGATCTGGCGGCATGGGCAGGCGGGACTTCTCCTGGTGCAACGCCAATGTCGGGGAAGTGCGTTGGGAGCCCTACCGCGATCAGCGAATGCAGGAGCTCTTTGGGAAGATGGACCGGCTAGGGCTGCTAAAACGGTTCTTTCGAATGAAATTTTACAAAATGCAAAACGACACAAATAAAATATGCAAATTTCATGGCCGATAGAGGCCCGGTCGGATACGCCGTCAGGTACTTTTGAGTCGACCTGATCGGGATTGGTCTTCACCAAATACCCACATCATTGGGAACAGAGAGTAAAAACCTCTATCATTGGGGTGCACATAGTAAAATCCACATCATTATGTGTGTTGAAGCCAGGAAAATCTCGACTTCAGAATTCGGATCAAGGCCACCTAGCTGACCTAAGGTTACCGATTCAGGGGTAAGACCAGACGGCTAGAGTGACTAGAATGAAGAACAAAGGCAAACAGGATCCCAGATGTTGCGGCAGGAAGGTCCCACCACGTACCCGGATGCTCAAAAGGAGCAGCCCCTTCTCAACCAAAAATTGTCGAACTAGGTATGAGGGAGACTAGTTGATGACTAAGTCGCAAGGTCGCGATCTCCTTGTACCCCTGGGTTCCTATTTATAAGGAAATCCTGGGGGAGGGGGGGTCTTATTTATACCCCACCTCTCGGCGACTAGACGACTTCCTGAAGGAGCTCGTACGGCTGGGCGAGTATCTCGCCTAGTCGCCTACCTGGCGAGTATGCGAGGGGAGCTCGCCATACTCGCCCAGGCCTTCTGCTGTCTTGCGCACTGACTCTGACTTCTGTCTTGACTTGTTGACCTTGACTTCTGTCTTGACTTGTTGACCTTGACTTCTGTCTTGACTTGTTGACCTTGACTTCTGTTGAGCTGGCTGCGGTAGGACCCACCCTCGACGAATACGGGTTGTACAATGTGTGGATAGTAAAATCCCTCATCATAGAGGTGCACATAGTAAAATCCATCATCATTGGGTGCTGATCGTAAAATCATCCATCATGATGTGATGCATATAGTAAAATTCTTCATCATAGGGGTGCATATAATCAAATCTCTCATCATTGAATGCAGATAGTAAAATCTTCCATCATGGGGGTGCACATAATAAATCCAGCATTCTCAGGTAGAGATAAAAATCCCCCATCTTAGGGTGCGCATAGCGAAACCCCCCGTCATGGGATGTGTATAACCAAATTTTTGACCATGAATGTGTGGATAGCAAGACTCCCTAACGACATAATTACCAAAAATGTATCTCTCAGAATCTATAAAAGAGACTCAGAGCCCTCATTTGAGAGGACCTGGTCTTTTATGCCTTAGAGAGCTCTAGAGACTTCTTTCGAAGATCTTCATGAGTTCTCCTTCAGCGCTTGAAGATCCCTTTGAAGATCTCTTACGGAGTTCGAGTTTCCTTGAAAACAATTCGAAGACCTTCTTCGACTTTTGAAGACGCCTTGAAGATCTTCTTCGACATTTGAAGATTCCTTAGGATCCTCGAAGATCTCCTTCGCCCTTCAAATGACCCTTCTAAGACATCTCGAAGACCTCATCCATCCCTATCGCTTTCGAGCAAGCCAAAGCTCATGCCACGTCTAACAACGTCAAAGCTTCCATCGCCTCCGCGCACGACAAAGCTCCTGTCACTTCCTAGTATGCCAAAGCTCCCGTTGCTTCCGTGCACACAAAAACTAATGTCGCATCCCAGCACGCCAAATATCTCGCTCCCTCAGAGTGCACCCAAGTCCGAGAGAGACCCTTTGAAGATCCTTTGAAGATCTTCTTTGGCGAAGACTCCTATGAGCATCTCCTTCCCCTTTCGAGATTCCTCCTTGGGGACTTGTAGATTTTTTCCTTTCACTTTCTACTCTAACCCCCCCTGAGACGAGCAATGTCTTATCATCCTCTTGCATTCTTCTACTTGTAGCACTCAAAGATATAGTGCAATTTGGTCTGCACAGATCCAACCACATGTTTTTTCACCATTTCCAGGTTTTCCATGCTAAAAAGTGTCATTGTCAACTATTAGTCTCTACTTTGATTGTGTGCGGTGTCCGACTCTCTCTTGAGCTAAGACGGTTCATCTTGACTGATCCGCGGAGAGCCGGATGGACTGTAACAATTATTATTATTGATGGGGTCTTCTTAGCTAGGGTGATGTTAGAACCTACACTCATGAGGTACGAGTATCACAAAAAATCCCCACTATCATGTAACTGCCTGCTAGTAGCCGACCAAGGCGAAACCGCCTCAACCCAAACGCCTAGACCTCTTGCCGCCCAAATCGGGGGGACCTCCGATTTCCTTGCCGCTTGGTACGGGCGGCCACTTGGCAACCCATCCCCTCGTTGCCGCCACGCAAGGGGGATGGGGCCACCCAGATTGGGGGGCCATCTGGCCTTCCGATCTAGCATCCTTCATCCCGCCTGGGACAGGGGGCCCCTTGGTCGTCGTCCCTTCGCCGCCGCCCCACAAAGGGGGCGGGGCTACCCAGATCATACGACCCTTTGGACACCCTATCTAGCGGCCTTCTTCCCGCATGGGACGACCAGCCCCTTGGCCGCCCGTCCTCTCATCGGCGCTCCGCAAGGAGGAGAGGCCGCCCAAAATTAGGCGGCCTCCTTCTCGCCCGACCGCCGGTTTTACTGGGGCGCCCCTCCCTCGAGTGGTTAGGCTTCTTGTAGCGTCTAAGTGGGCCGGGGGCAAATTCGTCATTTTAGTAGAAATCGTAATCTGTGTGCCCCAATTCGGGCATTCCAATTCTTCCATCTGGTACTTACCGTGTAAAATTACTGGGTCGCCCATCCTAAAATCAATTAATAGTACAAAAATCCACTTTATTTCTAACTTCTTCTCCTTACGGGAATTCCTCCCACGAGTTTCTCCCTCCTCCACTTCTCCTTGTACGCTCTTGCGCGTGCATCCTCCTTGCGCGTTCTAGCACGCACCCCCTCTTGCGCGCCCTTGCACGGGCTTCCTCCTTTGTGCACTCTTGTGTGCGCGTTCTCCTTCCTTGTGTGCGCCTCCTCCTCGCGCGCGTGCCGCCTCCTTGCCCGCTCTTGCACGCACCTCCTCCTAGCACGCTCACATGCGCCCCATCCTCCTAGCATGCTCCCGCACATGCCTTCCTAATTGTGCGCTCTTGCGCTCACCTCCTCCTTGCGCAATGTTTCAACTATTGTTGTCCTCATAATCTTTTTATATCTAATACAAATGTATACATTTGTCAATATAAATAATTCAAATATTTTTACTATTTATTAACTATTCTCAAATATTATTGATATGGATAATATTATTTGCATTCAGATTTGTTAAAACTTGACGGGGTTCCTCCAAAACTTGGCTTCTTGTGGAGTTCGGATCCAACGAGGGTAGCTTGCACCTACTTCTCTAAAGTGAGAGCACCTGATTAGCTGCTTGAAACTAAGAGACAGACCCCGATCTGCAGCGAGAAGGTCCCGCCACACACTCAAAAGATCAAAGAGAGCTTCCCCTCCCTAACCAATGCTGAGCTGGACACTTTGGTGGGCCTTGAGAGCGCTCGCCAACTGGAGACAGCCTTTGGGGGGAGCAAGAAGAAGCAGTCCCCTCTCCAAGGTGCCCTTGGGGGTCTATTTATAGTTTTCCAAGTTTGACATGCAAGCAGCGGAATCCCGCCTTATGGTTTTATTAAACGCAACCCAAAATTGTCTACCAACAGCGTAACTCCGTTGTTTGAAGGGGATATTAGCAGACCTAAAGAGGTATCCTGGGGTTGGCGAGTGCCCGGTGAAGCTAGGACTCACCACTCACCCGGAACCTAGACTTATCCCCTAGGGGGCTACACTCGCCCGGGGAGCCTAAAACTCGCCCTTGGGGGGCTGCACCTGCCTATGGAGCCTGGATCTCGCCCCTAGAAGGCTGCACTCACCTTGGGAGCCTAGAACTCGCCCCTGGGGGGTTGCACTCGCCCAGGGAGCCTAGAAGTCGCCCTTAGGGGGCTGCACTCGCCCAGGGAGCTTGGATCTCGCCCATAGTAGGCTGCAGTCGCACAGGGAGCCTGGAACTCACCCCTGGGGGGCTACACTCGCCCTTGGGGGCTGCACTCGCCCCTAAGAGGTGACTTCTTCTGCACTTGCCCCTAAGAGGTGACTTCTTCTGCACTCGCCCTAGGTGGGAAAGATCATCTAGGCCATCATCGATCGCTTCTGATCTCGACGAATTACGGGTTATACATGCGGCTGATAGTATTGAAGCTACATGGCCCAATCAAGTGAGCCGCGCACACAAATCACGCAAGCTCGAAGGGACCAAAACCACCCTAAAAGGAGTCTGAACTAAGCACGAACACACACACGAGGGGACTGTGTAAGACCCACACGGGCAAGCAAGTGCTGTGGAAACGTGCACACACCTGCGCGACCGGCGTCACCGCCGTCGGTTACGGCAGGCCACTTCCATCCCCAGGCTCCTTACCCGGGCCATCCAGACAGCCAGGGGGAACACCCTTCATTTCATGAAAATTTGTGATCCAAGTGACTGTAGCGAAGCGACATCATTCGTCAGCACAAAATCCGCCTCGCCGCAATTACCAGTATGTCCCTAAAAAAACTATAAATAGGCTCGCAGGCCCTCATTTAAAAGAAAACAACTTCTGAGGCTAGAGAGAGCTCTGAGATTTTCTGATGAGGATGTGAGACTTAGATCGTTCCTCTCCTCGGAATTCGCTCCGCTCCCTCTCTCTAGGATGTGTAGTGCTCAACACTTAACGCTACAAGGACTTAGTCAATTTTCCACTCCAGAGGAAGCCGCAGTGGAGTACTCCATTGGACGGTCTCGCCAGAACATCGTGGACTTCGTTTATTTTTTGTTGTTCATGTATTCAAAACCTTATAACAGAGAGGTTACCCATCACCCTTCGAGGAAAATCAGACTCTTGCAAACTCAAAATAGTGGATTTTGGCCCTACACAGATCCGGTCATGTGATTTTTCATCCTTTTCGGGTTTTCCACACCAAAAAAAGCTTTGTCATTTATTGTTATTTTTCATTGACTATTTGCGCACCCGGCCCAACTCCAAGCTAAGGCGGTCCGATTCTTTGGACCGAAAAAAAACGACCCGCAACAATTTTGCATCATTTGTGGGAAGGTGTTCCCAAAAAGCTCTAAAGAATTTCTGAAGACAATGTTTGCCCTACGCAAGAATCCCCAACTAACAGTAAAGACAAGGAAGAGTGCATGCTCCGCTAATGGCATGGCCTGGAAGAACGTGTTGGATTGGCCCCTACCAACTGGCCCGCAACAATGCCTTGCTGCTGGAAGAAGCTAACGCGATCGCTCCTGAGAGCTCGGTGGAGCAGCGTGTCCGACTAATAGAAGAGCGTCCTGCAAAAGTGCTCACCCTTCCATGGGATTTGGGAGTCTCCAATCCTCCCAACCCAGCTAACACACACGTTCGTGTAGGAGCGTGTCCAGCCTCGAAACACAGCTCGCCCTGAGGATCCCCCCACCAACGAGCTCTTCGATGAAGCAAGCTTTATGCACGCTGCCTGGAGGCCGGAGCCGCAGGCCGACGCTCAGCCCGATCTCGCCCAATGGATGTAGATGCTCGACGAGACAAGAGTAGGCTCACTCGACAAGAGATAAGATATATTTTTGAAGAGTGGTACGCCCAAGAATGACGTCGTCCCCTGAACGTACAATGCCTATTTCACCATGGGTCCCCACTCCCCCCCCCCAAAATTATTGGTACACCCAGTTCCACACGAGTTCAAGCTGTCACACTTTGAGGCCTTCGATGGGATAGAGGATCCCCTAGAGCACGCAAATCACTTCGAAACGATCATACCCCTCTTCAACGCGCCTGATCATTTATTGTGCTAAGTATTTCCCACCACTCTGAAGGGGAAAGAACGCATATGGTTCCACTCCCTACAAGAGGGAGAGATCAGTAACTTCAGGGAACTCACCTATCTCTTCTTCGGCCAATTCATAGCCAATTGACGGATCGTCAGAGACCCCTCTCACCTCTCCAGCATTCGCCAAAGTGAGGGATAGCCGCTTATAGAGTTCTTTCACTGCTTCACTTCCAAGGCATGACAAATCCCAGGAGTTGACCCCAAGCACTTTCACAATGCCTTCCTCAAAGGACTCTAGCCAAGTGAATTTTACTCCACACTAATGCGTGAAACAGTGCCAAGCTACGCATAACTCGTTAACTAGGTCGAGGCGCAGATCGCGACGGACGAGGCCATCGAGGCCCATCGCCAGCAATTTGAAGGGACCTCCAAACGAAAGAGGGAGTCAGAGCCCGCACCCCAGCACACCATAGAAGCGATGACCAACGCAATAACCCTCACATGCATCAAGCCTCTCGCCGACACCAGGAAGTCACGCCAATAAATATCGCTCGGATGCAGGTACTCATGGACATCCAAGACTTTGATATGCTCCGCCGACTTAAGCAGCTATCACCAAACTCTAGAGATCAATCGCAATATTGCGAGTTCCATCACCAGAATGGGCATAACACGGAGTACTGCACCCGCTGAAAGAGGAGATTGAATACCTCATCTGACAGGGGCATCTGAGGAGGTACTTATAGAATTAAGTACCAAACCGGCCGCCGCCACACCAGCCCAAACGAGAGCAACCGCTAGCATTCCAAGAAGTACAGTGGGGCAGGAAAAAGGTCAGGGAGGTCGAAACCATCGCCGACTCACCCTTCCTCATCACACATGTCCTCTCTGTTGCCCAACCCAAGAAATATACAGAGGACCTAAAGCCTCCATCAACTTCAGGGACGAAGACCTACAAGGAATGCTCACGTCGTACCAGGATCCCCTCGTCATCAACGCAGGAATAAACAATCCATGCTTCTAGGTCAGACGGATATTGATCGATATCGAAAGATCGGTGGACATCCTGTTCACATCCACCCTGCTCAGCATGAAGATCCCCTAAGAACGCCTCGATCCAGCAACTGGATCGCTATACAGTTTTAAAAATGCACCGGTGCTGATGCGAGGGATGATTGCTCTCCGCGTCATCCTAGGGGAGTTCCCAAGGCAAGCCACCTGAGATGTTCAATTCGTGATAATTAATTCCAGCTCGGTATACAACGCGGTTTTAGGTCGGCTGCTCCAAACGTTCTTCGAGACAATCTTCTCTATTCAGCACCTGACCATGCAGTTCATCACTCCTGGAGGGATAAACTTTGCTACCTACAACAATCCCGCCCCGTCCAGGAACCAGGCCACGAAGGTCTACGCAAGGCTTAAGCCAGTCTAGGGGGCAAACGCTCTTCGCACTATCTGCCGCTTTCCTTACTTTTGCAAGAATAAGCAGCGAGAAGAAATTCACGAGCACTTATATCTTTCATTTCAGCAACAACACTCCCGCAAAGCGCCATATACACAGAGTAATTAGCCCAAGCAAGAATCACAACCCCAAGGTGAAAATGTTGAAGTCAAAAATTTCTGGGCTCGTCCCTTCACTGACCACGGAAATTTAGAGGCATTTGATATGGTTCCCTCTAAATTTTCTAAGTCAAACTGGTAGGACTCCAGACAAAAGTATTCAAGCAACACAACCCAGCCAAGCGTGTTGTGCACGCTCGAAGGGACCAACACCACCCCAAAAGGAGTTGGAGCTAAGCACGAATACATATGCGAGGGGACTGCGCAGGACCGGTACGGGCAAGCAAGGGCAACGTGTGTGCACGCAGGCACACACACTCCCTGCGGGTGTGCGCCCGCGGCGCCGCCGCCTTCGGTTGCCACCGCCTCCGCCGACCGCCGCCATCCCTGGGCAACTTGCCCGGGCTGCCAGGATTGCACGCCCGTCATTTCATGAAAATTGATGATCCAGGTGATCGTAGCGAGGTGACGTCATTCGCTAGCACAAAATCCATCCCGACGCAATTATGAGCATGTCCCTCCAAAAATCTATAAATAAACCCTCAAACCATCATTTGAAATGAAGCAACTTCAAAGGCTAGAGAGCTATGAGATTTTCAAGCCAGTACATGAGACTTAGATCGTTTCTCCGCTCGGAATTCACTCTGCTTCATCTCTAGACCGTTTAGCGCTCAACGCTCAATGCTACAAAAACTTAAGCTATTTTTCCGCTTCAGAGGAAGCCACATCATAGTACTTCATTGGACGCTCTCATCAGAGCATCGTGAACTTAGTTTATTTTCTGTTGTTCATGTATTCAAAGCCTTGTAATGGAGAAGTTGTTTGTCACCTTCTGACAAAAAATCACACTCTTTTAGACTCAACAAAATAATTGATTTTGGTCCGACACAAATCCGACCATGTGATTTTTCACTCTTTCCAGATTTTCCACGTCAAAAAAGCCTCCTATCATTTGCGCGCTGTTGTTTTTCATTGACTGTTTGCACACTCTGTGGCGGATCCAGAAAATTAATAATGGAGGTGCACAAATTGATAATGGGGGTGCACAAATTTTTTTTGAATGCGTCTCTGGGTTCTTAAAATTTTAACATAGGGGTCAAACATCCACATTCTTTAAAAAAAATGAACGTTTTCATCTTATCGGAGATGTTTCTCTCTCATCTGACCACCGTTTTTGACGTATAAGTGGTCAAAATTCATTGCCTCGACGAGATGAATCCAAATACACTAACAATTTTGAAAAATAATAGGGGGGGGGGGGGGCAGTGTCCCCCGGGTCCCCCTCTGGATCCGCCCCTGTGCACACTCAGTCCAACTCCGCTAAGGCGGTCTGATTCTCCGGACCGGGAAAAATTGGGTGACCCGCAACACAACTCAAATCTGAATTTCGATTCGAATTCTAAAAATACAATTTTTAACTGAATCATCACGAATCGATTCCGGAATTATTCATGAACTATTTGATTTGCCAATAACCCTACTTTCACCCCATCTCTCTCCCTCTCTCTTAAAAAGTGACAATCCCTTCTACAGTGGTGGTTCCAACCAGGCCGCTACGCACCGCCGGCGAGCCCCGGCCGCCCCCTTCGCTGTCGGCCACCCTCGAGCACCCTGCTCGGGCCGCCCGAACTACCTGGAGGGAAGGGGACACTTCCATCATTTAGGCTCTATTTGTTTGGGCGTTTTGATACTCCGTTTTGGGCAAACGCCGCCTGAAAGAGGGTAAACAAATGAACCTCCGGCGGCGTTTGCTCCGTTTCCACCCGCCCGCCTTGAGAAACGCCCCAAAAAGCTCCGTTTGGAGCAGCCACCTCCCCCCTCCGGTTCGAACACTCCGTTTCCACCCGCCGGATTGATCCACCACCGCCGAACCAAATGAAGCCTTAGTTAATTTTGGTGATCCGCATGATCAAAATGAAACGACGTCATTCGCCAGCACAAATCACTCCTTGGTGCAATTACCGACCCACCCTCCAGAAAACTATAAATAGACACATGGTCCTCCACTTCAAGCCAAGCAACTTCAGAGACAAGAGAGAGCTCTGAGATTTTTCGGCGAGATCGTGGATTTAGGCCGATTCTCCGCTCAGAAATTCGCTCCGCTCTTCTTCTAGTGTCACAGACTCCTCACGCCTCAAGTGACGTCATTCGTCTCCATGGGAGTGCTCCCATGTAGGCTTTGCATCAACGAGAGCGCAACCTCCTGAAGCCCCGTATACTTAGAAGATTTTCCAGCCGGAACGCTCCCACCAAGGTTCTGTGAGCTCGACACCATCCCAAGGCCGGAGTGCTTCCATCAAGGCTCCGAGAACTTATCCATTTTCCCTCTTTTTTGTACATGTAACAGAGTAGCGGCTTGTCGCCCTCCGAGATCAAATCAATTTCTGTAACATTACAAGGAGCTAGTGGATTTTGTCTCGACACAGTTTTAGGGAGATGATTTTTCACCCTTTCCAGGTTTTTCACGTCAAAAACGTCTTTTGTCCATTGTTGCAGTTTTATTTAACTAATTGCGCGTCCGACACGACTCCGAACTAAGGCGGTCTGATTCTTTGAACCGGAGAAAAAGTCAGGCGAGCCGCAACAGTTATAATATATTATTACCAATTTTAATTCTTAATTTTTAGCATCCTAAATTCATTTAAATATTTGGATAATATATATTTTTATTTACGTTTGATGGGATCTCCCTCAAATCATGGGGGGGGGGGGGGTATGAATGTAATCGCCAAAACCACCATGTGCATGCTTCGCACGCGCAATCCACGCTCCAACCTCTGTCGCACCGTGCGACTGTCCACACAGCCCGCGGCTGGCCCTAGCCGCACTGTGCGACTGCCCGCACGTGTGGCCGCATGGCCCGCGACAGGCAATGCTCTGGCTGCCGTCTGCACGTAGCCGACATCCCGCCATTAGCCGCCAAATTGTGTTGTCGCTCGCACAGGGCCACATAGCCCGCGACCGGCCACCCGCTGGCCGCCGTGCCGTGTCGTGCGGCTCACGGCCGGCTATGCCGTTCCGTACGGCCGCCCTCCCGCTGACCGGGTCTCATCGTCGATAGGCCCTCTCGTTGGCCGATCCTCCACAGTCTGATCTCCCTCGGGCGATCACCAAAGTTCGATTGTCGCGTAATCATCTCCCGTAACCACCCGCCATTGGGGGTGCATATAATCGAAATTAATATCTGATGTGCGCATAATAAAGTTGTTGCACTCACGCTTTACGATAAGAATCACTTCCAACTGGCTGGCGGTAATCCAAAATAACTAGCTTCTTATCATAAATGGTTTTTTTCAAGGCTTCTTAGGATCACTTACAACTAGCTCAATTTTGAAAAAGAGCGTGATAAAGTATGTGTGATGCATTTTATCGTAAAGCATGAACATCCAACAAACTTTACGAATTTTTGCGGACTATTAGATGGGCGCCCTTTACTGTTAAATGCACTGTGTGCTTTATTCACCCCTTCCTCAATTTTGATATAAGAAAACATAATTTTCATTTTTCATGGTCCAATATTTATACTTACGGTTACCAAGTTACTATCAAAAATAAAAAGAATTAATTAAAAAAAACAAATTGCATAAAATAGTGTACGTAAGAAACTACGCACACACACTTTACTCATTAGCTCCCAAGATCTCTAAGAAAACAAAGGAAAAAACACAACGTATCTTCCCGACTAGAATAATCTGTCCCGTCAAGTTAACCGGGCCAGAACTCCAACAATCGCCGCCGTGGTAACCGTCGCCGGCTCCGCCTGCTGATAATTACCCCTGTCATCGCTATATCCATCACCGGCATCGGGGCCACCTACGATTGCTCCTTCAATCACGTTAGGGTTAGGGTTGGGGCTATAAAACCACTTATCGAAACCACCCTTGCAGTCCACCGGGGTCGAGTCCTTCCTCACGGAAATAATGGAGGCGCCGCGGTGGTGGACCTTGACTGGCCACTTCTGCCCGAAACCCACCATGTAGCTCATTTTCTTTGGGTTGTTTCCGAGAATATAATCGACTTGCCGGCCGACGAAAGCAATGATTTCGTTGGGGGAGACGCCGCCGGAGGGGCACTGTAGGCTGGTTTTGGCGGAAGAAAGATGATCGGCGTGGGCGGCGAGGACGAGCATGGCGGCCGTCGTGTACTGTAAGTTGTTCCACGGCTGAAACCATAGAATGCCTCCGGGGCTGATTTTGACATTGTTGCCGCCCTTTTGTAAAACAGAGCAGATGAATTGCTCTGCGTTGTTCTTGTATTGGATCCAGTTGCCACTATTGGCTACCTTCTTCTCGAGAATGAGCTGAAAGGGGCGATTCGGAGAAATAATTTGATAATAAATTAATGGCGGATCGATGAAGTCCATTGATTAAATTAACTAGGGTTAGGGATGGGGAACCTTGCTGATTAGAACTTGTGCCCCGACGAACTTGTCGTCCCAGGAGAACATCGATCGCACGCCGCCGTTGTTGTTGAAGCCGGCAATGAAGTCCAGGTACGACTGGTCGCCGGTGGCGCGGTGGAGCCAAGCTGCCGCCCAAAGAAGCTCGTCCTATTGTTGCATGTTGGCCGGTAAAGTGTCAGATTACACAGAGTGGCGAGGGATGAAGATATTCTCCATTTTACATGAAATAGATGGGGTTTATTATAGGGGTTGCTAAGTGCACTACACTTTTGGCTACATGCACTGCAATTTAGAAAATATTAGGATTTTTTTAGGTTTCCTCCTTTTCCTAACTCCTAAGTGCACAGCAGGCAAAAATTTGTTCCGTGTGAATGGCTAGGTGCGTCCGCCTCTGAGTCGCTGCCTCCTCTGCCGACCAAGCCGTCGCCGACGACCAAGCTGCCGCCGCCTTTTGCTCCGTTTGCCACCGAGAGTATCTCCCTGTCACTGGCTTTGCAGGACGCCCGCAGGAATAAACAGTTGAAAGGGTACTGAGACGAGGAATACAAAATGGTCGGGATGAAAGCAGCACTGGTAGCGGAGGCGGGTTCAGGTCACGCTGGCCTCCACTACTTCCTTTACAGCAGGAAAAAGAAACATGTCTTCGCCCGCATCTCCATCATCTCAGTCGTCTTCGTCGTCTCTTTGTACTTCATCACTATAGGTATCTTTTCTATTCTCTACAGGATTTATCAACGAAGAAGTTTTGTTCTTTTTGTTGGATTTAACGCTGGTGCCAATTGTGGGTGTCTGGAGAAAGGGAAACTTTGTTTTCTTAGTTTTTCTGCATATGATTGAGTTCCTCCTGATCATGCGCTATTACAGGTTACTATTTATTGAAAAGTCTGACCTCGTATGCGGCAGTGAGAAATTTCTTCTCCTTTTTTTTCATTTGCGATCCTTGAGTGGTCAGGAAAAAATCCCTCCAGGCGACGGGCGTAGAGCTCGGGATTCTTTTCCTGTTCCGATTGCAGCAACGACCACGAGATTCGAGCGGCGTAGAGCTCGGCAAGAGTTGTCCCGTGCTATTAATAAAAATACGGTGCCCCTAACAATTATGTGTGCACCTATCGTAATGCGATGCTCTTAACAAAAAAATGCACGTAGTCAAAATTACAGTGCACTTAACAAACCTCTTATTTTATTGAGCATTATTTATGTAAAGACTAATTGATATTTTGCACTTTGAATATCATGTTTTTTTTTGTAGATGTACCTTTGATTTTTTAAATTAGTGATGTTGCACACTTGCACATACTCCAAATATTTTAAGGAAATTGTTAAATGGAAATCTTATATGGATATACGCAAACAATAAACACCTAAATCAATCCTTTTTTTCTCCCCCGCTGTTTTTTTCACGCGAACCCTAATACCGTGAAAGCCGCAAACCATCCAGCGCCGCTCCCTCTCCCGTTTTTTCTCCCGCCGGCCGGCCCTCTCCCGCTCCTTCCCGCCGCCTCTCAAGCTCCCTCTCCCAGCGGCGAAGGTTTGGATGTCTTCCGATGAGCGAATGCGTGGCCAGGAGACGGAAGAATCGATGATTCCATCGCCGGCGGGTTCCATCGTCTCTATCGCAGCAAACAAAACATTTGGTGGGTTTTACACTCTTTATTTCAGATTTTAATTTCTTGATTTCTGTTTTTGTTCCTTGATTTTGCTATTCTTGATTCGAGTTTAGGGTTCTAGTGTTTGGGAATCAAAATGATTCTAGTTTATCTTGTTTGGGAATCAAAATCTATATAGCATTCTTAAACAGAGCAAGATCTTTTTATTACTAATTGGAATCATTTTTTGATGCTAGATTTTGATTCCAGTTGTTAGGTTTTCTAGGAGTCAATTTTTTTTTTGTTTCTATAGCAACTCTTAATTTGCTAGCAACTCTCAGCCCAAAGGAGACTAATTGCTAAGTTGAAATTTGTTTTTTTTTTCAGGATCAAGCTTGGTGACGGAGATGCTTGTAGAGGAAGATGAACACCTCTGTAAGAAAGGTAATTTTTTTTCTTGCAACATTGTAGTGCTACTATATTTGTTGTTAGTAATAAATTCGTGGAATTTGATGTTGAATTTAGGTGAAGTATTTGAAGTTGATGTTGGGTCTAATTTTGTTAAGATGTTGGTTTGTTGTTAACAATAATGATTTTGCTTAACAATGTTCAATTTAGTTTGCACATAGTAATTTTCAAAATATATGATTTGTCATTAACAATGGTTTGCGTATATCCATATTGGATTTGCGTTTAACAATTCCCTATTTTAAATTGACATTTTGCATCTTGGTGAAATTTTGAGGGTAGTTTTCATATTTTTGCATTCTATCTTTTTATATGATTTTTCTGAGTTTATGTAATGTTTGATCAAGTACACTAAACAAATTAGTAGATTTTAAAATTTGAAGGTGCAAAATATCCCTCGGAAAATTTTTCGGTACGGGTAGCATTTCCTATTTTGGGAGAGAGTGAAATACAAGCCCCCATTCTTAAATCCAACATCAGTTGAAAAGAAAAAAAACAAAGGATGGGGGAGGGGCAAAAAGTCAATTATCCTTAATTTCAACTTTTAAGGACCAAATATTTTTATTTTGAAAAAATAAAAAAGAATGGAATTAATTAACCCATAGGACTTGAAATTAATGCTATTCACTTTACCACAAAATAGAGAGGATCCCAATTCACTAAGGCCACAATATTCCAATGCGCAGTTTGCAAAGGCGGCGATAAAGTGCAGGGGTAAGGGGGTGTAAAGTGCAGGGTGGATTTTACGGTAAAATACAGACATCCAAAAATCCGAATGAATGTCCGCAAATATCTCAAAGTAGACATATCTCAAAGCATTTTGAGATGCATGTCGACATCCATGCAGACCATTAAATACCCACATTTTACGATAAAATTTACCACCCGCATGGCCGCATTTTACCACTGCCTTAACGGGGAACAACATACCACTGTCACTGCCGGCGCATAACACTCACTAGTGGCCGGCCCCAACATTTATATTGTTTAGTTTTTATGATAACTCTCTCGGTATTCCCTATATAATTTTAAGTTTAAAAAATAAACGGCGGAGATTATTTTATAATGATATTTGAGGAGATTAATTAATGGCTGATATGATTTTGAGTGGCATATAGATTAGCAAAACTTGATAATTAGGGCTCTGTTTGGATTTTCACCGGTCAAGCGGTTACGATCACATAAACCTGATATTAATTAAGATCGGATTCATACGGTCGTAACCGCTTGACCGATGAAAATAAGGCTTCGTTTGGGGGGGATTTATTTTCATCAGTCAAGCGGTTACGACCGCATGAACCGGACCTTAATAATGATCTGGTTCATGCGATTGTAACCGCTTGACCGGTGAAAATAAGTCCCCTCAAACGGAGCCTAAGTCCTCCCTAACAGAGCCTAGATTGATAGTAGGCATGACACGAGAAGACTTCTTACATCGGAGCCGCTGCTGGAGTAAAACTGGCCTGCAACTGGAACGCTGTTCTGATATAACCCTGGATGATTCCTCGCAAAGTCGAACAGCTACATTTAAACAAAATATATTTAATAATTAAAACCAACAATGGGAAATAATTAATAAATAAGCAAACCTGCCAGCCGTGATAACTACACCTGTTTCGCATGATTGATCAAATTGGTTGCATAGCGGGGATCTGACGGCCTTAACGCGATAGATCCGGCAGCCATAGCCGCCGCAGTCTCGCCGGCGACATCCGAGCCGGGATGAGAAGCGTCGATCTTATAAGAGGTGCGCGGTGTGGTCATGTCCTCTGGCCTTTGCCAGCACGAGTGGTCGGAGCTGCCATCGCCCACCTCAACGTAGAGCTCGTCGGCGGCGGTGTGTGCCTTGAGGAGGTAGTCTGTTCCCCACCGGACGGCGGTCAGCGCATTTTGGAGCTCCCCGGCCGCTGCAAGCTGGCCGCGAAACTCGACGACACCCCAAGAGAGAGTGGTGATAGTGAAGGCTAGCGGGAACCCAAACTTAACATTGTCTCCTGAGTCATAGTATCCTCCAACGAGGTCCCTCTGCATCATAATTATAAAAAAGAGGGAACAAATTTATTGTGTATATATTAACCACAAGGAAATTCAATTCCAATCTAATACAAATTAAACTCATTATTTAATTATAATAATTACATATTTCACAAATGTGGACATCCTATGAAAACTAATTTAATGTGGCATACCTAAAAAAATATTTGTGGGGACTTATTATTAAATTTAGGCATTAAATAGAATTAAATGATTAATACTTTCATATAAATTGATATGATGAAAAATTGAACCCATAAAGTCATACTAATTATCTACACTTATTGTATGCCTAGTCTCAACTCTCAAATAGCAGGGTAAAGATTTGTTCATTCCTAGGATGTATTTTTCAATTTACATAAATTAACAGTTCAAACTCTAAATTAATTATTCCTTTTATTTTATTGTAAAATGCACCTCAAATTAGAAAAAGATCAGCAAAATGCACGGTGCAAAGTGGCACCTTTTTCTTATTGGGAATGCATTTTGCAAAATTTAAAAACTTGAAGTGCATTTTGTCAAATTCTAATAGACACTGTCAATAAAATGTAAAATACGCTCTACACTCTGAGGTTGTTTGCAAACCAAATGTTTGTGAATAATACAAGAATTAATTAGTGAAAATTTGATTGAGATTCATATTTCTTGAATTTGAGTGGCATTCTAATTCGAAGAATATTATCTATTGTCAAGATTCAAGAATAGTTCACGAATAATAGAAATATTTATATCATTAGTGATCCATCGTTTGAAGCAAATTTGAATCCGAATTCAAATATTCGAATGACTTCAAATCAAAATATCTACCTTTAATTAAAATTTTGTTTTAGCTATTTGATTCGATTCAATTCATGAACACCCCTACTCTATAGATGAAGAAAATGATAAAGCAATTATGACCCTCGTTAAGAATATAAGATTTAGATGAAATAAGAAAAAGTATCTTACAAAAATCAATAAAACCCGTAGAAGGGGGAAATGATAAAGCTTACACCAGCATCACTCCCATCTCGAAGGGCCGAGTCTGCTCGCCAAGTGGCTCGCTGGTTCGATGGTAATTTTCCCGACCTCTGTGCCTCAAAATAGAGAATGGATTTGGTCAGAGCTTGCTTGTAATCACTTGCAGACTCTCCACTGCCTGCCAGCAAGAGAATAAACCCTAGAGTTAAAAGAAACCTGAAAATCATTTTGTTCTTCTTTACAAGTTCTTTTGTTTTTGCGACTAATTTATAGTGTGAAGCAAATAATATTAATTGGAAGTAATTAAATATATTCTGTAAAAGGATCCTCAGAAATTAATACACCTTAATTTGTATATCAGATCAAGTATATCTATGTATGTTAAGTTCTGGTAATATATACAAAGAAATATTTGAACCGCATAAAGGGCATTTCCTTGCAAATGAATGAGTAATATTATTTCTTTAATTATAATTCATATTTATTTATTGATCGAATCCGGCCCTAGGCAATTTTAGGAGGTTTAATTAATGCTTTTTAGATAATATATATATATGTATACAAATAATACAACTATACATGCATTTTTCATATTTAAATGTAATACTAATTTGAAAAACCAAAAGTTGCCATCAAAATTATCACATAATTAACATAAATAATCGAAAAAAGAAATATTTAAATTATGCAAATTAGTTAGGCTTCCTTGGGTTAGGGTGAAATTGAGGCTTTAGAATTTCAGAAATTGAGGCTTTAGAATTGAAATTGGAGGGTAAATTTAGGCTTCGTTTGGGGGGGGGGGGGCTTATTTTCATGCGATCGTAACTACTTGACCGGTGAAATTAAGTCAATACAAAGGCCTATTTATAATACAGTTTTTGTATGAATTATAATGAATAGATTAATAATAAAAGAACCATATTTGTATAGGCATCACACAATAAAGAGCATAGGTATTCCTAATATCTCCCTGATGTTGACAATGATTTCCCCGCCATACTTAGGACTGCCCATAAAAATTTGAAAACTGACATAACTGCCTCAAACCGCAAACCAAACTTATTTTAATGTTTTCAATTTTCTCCGTCAAAAATTAAACCGCAATTAATAATACACAAAATTATTCGAAAATTAATTTCTCAACTATTGTTATTGATGGGTTCCCCTTGAAATCCTCGAGTCAGACCAAGAACACATCGACCAAGGGCGTGAAAGGCAAACCGATCAAGCCAGCCACGCTCAAAGCCGGAAAACCCGAAAGCACACAAGAGGGAGGTCAAACCCATGCATGCGTAAGGCAGGGACGCGCAGGCGTGCGCGGCCTGCGCGCGAGCCCATCCTGCGCGGCCTGCACGCACGCCCATCCCACGCGGCCAGGTGCGGTCACCGCCGCTGTCGGCGATCCTCGCCGCCTCCGGCCGCCTCCTCCGTCGCCAGCCGCCTCCTCCGTCGCCGGCCGCCTCCGGGCACCTTGCCCGGGCCGCCCGAACTGGGGGGGAGGCACTCCCGTCAATTTGGGGAAATTGGTGATTTAGGTGATCGAAACAGAGCAACGACATTTGCCTACACAAATCACTCTCCGGCGCAATTACCACCATGACCCTCCAGAAAACTATAAATAGGTTACCAGACCTTCATTTGAAAACAAGCAACTCTAGAGGCAAGAGAGAGCTCTGAGATTTTCCGGCGGGATCGTGGACTTAGGTCGATTCTCCGTTCAGGAATTTACTCCGCTACTCTCCTTGTGCTAAGGCTTCAACACGCCTCAGGTCACGTCAATCGCCTCCGCGAGAGCGCTCCTATGAAGGCTCCGCATCAATGAAAGCGCTCCCTTCAGAAGCTTTGTGCACTTAGAGAATTTTCCATCCGGAACGCTCCCACCCAGGTTTAACGAGCTCAGTAACATTTCAAGGCCGGAGCGCTTCCATAGAGGCTCTGATGGCTTGGCCTTTTTTCCGCATTTTTTTGCATTTGTAACGGAGTAGCGGTCTGTACCCTCAGAGATTAAATAAAACTCAGTAAAACTCCGAAAAGCTAGTTGATTTTTGCTCGACATAGTTCTAGTCACGTGGTTTTTCACCCTTTTTGGAATTTCTGCATAAAAATTGTCTTTTGTAATTTGCGGTGATTCATTTTGTCTGTTTGCACGTCCTGTCCGATTTCGAGCTAAGACGGTTCGATTTCTCTAGACTGGGGATACATTGGGCGACCCGCAACTGTTTTGCATCATATGTGAGAAGGTGTTCTTAAAAGCTCTGACAAAGTTTCAACATCCCACAACTTGCAGCAATGACGAAGGAAGCTCACAATTTGCCAGTAACGTAGTACTAGAGGGGCACACCAATCCAGCCCCCGCCAGCAACGCCCCTCTTTAGGGTGAATCCACCATCATCGCATCCTAAGCATCAGGGGAAGAATGCAGGCATCTGATAAGGGGGCGCCACGCAAGAACGCTCGCCTTGTTAGGAAACATAAGGGTTCGTCGCGCTCCCAACACGGATATCTCTCCTGAAGGCCAACCGTTGCAGATCCCGAACCAGATAATGCCTGAAGACACTGTCCTCTCTAGGAAGCCCATCGAAGATGAATCGTCCGACGTCGATAGCACTACGCACCCTACAATCCTCGACGAGCTTCACAGGCATGTGCGTGAAGATTTCCATACAATAAAGAAAGTCACCGCTCATACAAATAGACTTTCATACAATAAGAAAGTGAGACGCATAATCAAGGAGGAATACATGCATGGGGGCACCGTGACACAAAAGTGTAGCACGTCTCCCACTAGCTGCGTAGGTCCTGACAGATCCTGCTCCACCCGGGATCCAACTCCGTAACTTCGAGACATTTTATGTGTCGGCAGCCCCTCTAGAACTCGCCAGGTATTTTGAAGCTGTCATGTGCATGTACAACGGTACTGACCCACTTTTGTGTCAATTGTTCCCAATAACTCTAAGCGGAAAAGCCCGCACCTGGTTCCACTCTTTGAAAGAAGGAGAAATCAAAAACTTCACAGAGCTCACCCAACTTTTTACGGATCAGTTCATCGCCAACCAGCGGATCAATTCATCAAGCCCACACCTTATTCCACTCCCTACAAGCACGCACGGCTAGTGCGCCCGCGGTCACATTCCGCGCGACCTGATGTCCGCCTCCGACCGTCGCCGCCTCCGACCGTCGCTGCCTCCGACCTTTGCCGCCTCCGACCGTCGCTGCCTCCGACCGTCGCCGCTTCCGACCGTCGCAGCCTCTGGGCACCTTACCAAGGCCGCCTGAACTGCTCAGGGGGCACTCCTGTCATTTTGACGAAATTGGTGATGCAGGTAATCAAAAGGAGTGACGTCATTCACCAACACAAGTCACTCGCTTGCGCAATTACCACCATGACCCTCCAAAAAACTATAAATAAACCCTCAAGCCTTCATTTGAAGACAAACAACTATATAGGTAAGAGAGCTCTTAGATTTTCCGACGGGATCGTGGACTTAGGCCGATTCTCCGCTCTGGAATTCACTTTGCTCCTCTACTTACGCTAAGACTTCCACACGCCCCAAGTCACATCAATCGCCTCCGCGAGAACACTCCTATCAAGGCTCTGCATCAACGAGAGCACTCCCTCCAAAACCTCCGTGGATTTAGAGAATTTTCGATCCGCAATGCTCCCACCCAGACTCAGGTTTCGCGAGCTCATCAACATTCCAAGGCCGGAGCGCTTCCATCGAGACTCTGAGGATTTAGCCATTTTCCCTCATTTTCTGCACCTGTAACGGAGTAACGGCCTGTCGCCCTCCGAGATCAAATCAAACTCTATAAAACTCCGAAAAGCTATTGGATTTTGGCTCAGGACAGTTCCAGCTGTTTAAACCGGAAAACCGGTCTCTTGTGGAGTTCGACCCTTGGGGAAGGGGTGGTCGCGCACCTACTTCACTCCTACAAGAAAATGACAAAGAAAATAGAAGAAACAAGGACTAGACCAAGGGCCCGGCGTGGAGGTCCCACCACACACCCGGAAGATCTTAGAGCGCTTCCCCTCCTTAGCCAAGTGCCGGGCTAAGGTACCTCAGAAAGCGCTAGTAGGCCGGAGAATTCGTCAGCATGCCTTCTGAGGTACCCCTTGGGTCCTATTTATAGGAAAAGATGGCCTGCCAGTATACAACCTTCACTGTTTTCGAGGACTACAGGCAGACCAAAAGGGGCAACATAGTAAAAGTATGCCATGGCCAAGATGCGAGCTGGACCTGAGGGGGCACTCGCTCGGCAGGGGGCCTGACTCGCCTCGCCCTGGGCCTAGGCGGGCACGTACTCGGCGGACTGTGCTCGATTATCGCTGAGCTCGGCTTGACTACCGCCGAGCTCGGACTCGGCACGACGATCGCCGAGCTCCAACAGAAACTGAGCTCGGCACGGGGATCGTCGAGCTCGGCTCGACTACCGTCGAGCCCTGTTCCTGCACCCGAGCTCGGTCTCGGCATGCCGGGCTTCGTTCGGCCATCGTCGAGCTCGGCTCGACTATCTCCGAGCTCGGGCTCGGCATGCTGGGTTCACATTGGTCTGAGCCGGCCGGTTCAACTCCTGTCGACCACTCGCGGGATACGAGGTTGTACACCAGTCACGTGGCTTTTCACCCTTTCCAGGTATTTATCGTAAAAAAACGCCTCTTGTTATTTGTTGTGATTTATTTTGACTGTTTACGCGTCCGATTCAATTCCGAGCTAAGCCGGTCCGATTTATCCGGACCGGAAAAAGACCGGGCGACCTTCAACAATTATCATCTAAATAACACATGCAAGTTATGCCATTTGAATGATTATCTGGATTTAAAGAAAATGTTTTAATAGGATTTCAATATTACACCAAGTTCTGGTAAATTAAAAGGAAATGTTTTAATGAATGAATTGCATCATAAAGATGCAAGAGCTTGCTTTGGTAATTTTTTTTTATAAAATGAAAACTTTAGGTTATTGTAGACCCTCTTGTGCCCACTATCCACTTCCAACATTGATAACACGGTCAAGTTCGGCTCATCGACAGGTTGAAGAGTTATTTTTGAAATATTGTTAGGTGTTGCCAAATGGTTGAGCAGCTGAAAACAAAATGGAAATCAGGACAAAGGCTTCCTTCCGTTCGGCGTTTCGTCGCTTCTGTTTGGAGTAAATGCTGCTGAACGGCGGGTAAACAAACGGCCACCGCCGGCGTTTGCTTCGTTTGCACCCGCAGCAAAGGAGAAAACGGCCCCGATTCGCTCCGTTCCGACCCCCACCTCTTCCCATTCAGTTTCAAAGTGACGTTTCGACCCGCCGGATGCACCCGCTACAGCCGAACCAAATATAGCCGAAGGCAAACTATGAGAACTGGATTATTGAAATGAAGGTGTTGCTTACTTTTAAATAGTCGTGGGAGATTGTTGGGAAGATTATGCAGAGCCTGATGATACTGTTAGAAATTTTACGTTAAGTGAACTTGACTCATCGGGACGTCTCGGTGAAACCGTACGCGAGCTTTGAGTCTAT
Organism: Platanthera zijinensis; assembly: GCA_039513925.1. NCBI lineage: Eukaryota > Viridiplantae > Streptophyta > Magnoliopsida > Asparagales > Orchidaceae > Platanthera > Platanthera zijinensis. The sequence goes on along the minus strand of CM077087.1, from coordinate 22,061,455 downwards.
TCGGACTTCTACGAGCGCGAGTTAGTTCAGTCGTGCGAACGATCGAAGCCTGTGATAGATGGGCCAGATTGTCTCATCATTCAGTCGAGAGTTCGGTCTCACCATTGACACAGATATTGGCTTAGATATGAATTTAATTAATTTTGGATATTAATTTTCATTTAATTTTGGAGATTAATGAAATTTATTGGGTCTATTAATTTTAATAACTTGAAAACGAGAGACTTGTCCTATTAGATCGTATTTAGAGCTGTCACGGTTCCGGTTCTACTAAAACCATTAACTGAACCATTAAGGTAACAGTTCTTCAAATTAAAACCAAAAATTTATTTGGTTTGACCGGTTCCGGTTTTGGTTCCAGTTCCAGCTTAATTTTTGGAACCGTCGTGTCAACGGTTCCGGTTACGGTTCAACAAGAACCAAAACCAAACCTACCACTATCGGTTCGGTCCGGTTCCATGCGGTTCGGTCCGGTTCCAATCGGTTCCAACTAAAACCAAAATCAACCTTGACAGAATGAAATAAAAGCAGGCTGCAAATAATAAAACTCAAAACAACATCGAAATAGAAATAATTATGTTGCGCACTTCTCGACGATCTTTTCCGCGATCGGTGGGATAATATCAATTGTCTTCCTACCCGTGTAGACTTGCCACGAATTCTAGTTGGCTTGCGAACGTCTCATCGGCGTGCTCAACCGTAACAACTGCCTATATTTAATTGTCTTTCATGATTACTAATAAATAGTAGTTGTATATCTTTTATATTTTTAAAATAAAATATTTCAAAAAAATATGTAAGTAAAATTGAAAATATATTATATAACCGTATAAAAATAAAAAATGCACTGCAAAAATTAACTCCAAACCGCACCAATTTCAAACCATGTCATGCGGTTTTTATGCGGTGAAGTTTTGTTCGGTCCAAAATCGATCCCCTTTAGTGTGATTACGGTTTGGGTTCAAACTGCACCAACTTCAGTTATGATAGTAAGTATAAATATTATAGATAAATTATAAAATAATAACAATATAATAATAATAATAATAAACGGGTTGCGGTTCGGTTCTACTTCGGTCTGGTTCGGATCGGGTCTAAAAATCTTGAAACCGCTTGAGACTTGTATGTTGCGGTTGCGGTTCCGGTTCTGGTTGGATAATAAAATGTAAGAACCACACCCAAACCAATGTTGTTCACGGTTCCAAAATTCAAACCGAACCCGAATAATTTGCGAACGGTTCGGTCCGGTTATTTGTGGTTCCGGTTCGGTTCCGATTTGATTTACGATTTTCGGTTTTAAGTGACAGCTCTAATCGTATTATATAAAACCCCAAAATATTCGAAGTTCATGCGGTAAACAACGGGTGAAAAACCCGATCGTTTTGTGAAACCGCTGCTCCTCTTCCTCATTGCAAAAACTGCCGGCCCTAGGCACTCGCCATCCAGATCTAGGGAGAAGCATCATCCCGTCGGCAAGCTAAAGGCCGATCACCTCCGCTGGAGTAGGAACGCCACCGCCTGTAGATCTACAAGGATCCGGCTTCACCCGATCTACATCGCCGGCAACCTTGCGATCTACTCCGCCTTCAGCGTCAAGGGCAAGGGCTGATCTAGACTTACATCACCGCGCCTGGTTTTGGCAACTTGAAAGAGAAGAATAAAGGTTCTCGGCCTTCAGATCTGGGGAGGTACGAATTTCCTGCTGCAGTTTTAGAAAATCAGTTTGTTGAATGAGGAAGTTCTGACCTTTTCTTCTCAGATCTAAAACCTAGATATTTACTAATTGTTTCCAATTACAGTTAGGCTCCTTTCGTTTGGTAGATTTTGAGAGACAGGAATTAGTTTTGGCCGAAAACCCATGTCGCAGAGGTTTTGGAAATGGGCAAAAAACAAATTATTCTGTTAGAAGGTTTTGAGAAAAAAGAATTCTACTGTTCATCGTCTTCTCCAAATCTCAGCACTCAAGCTTCGCCCGGAGTTGAAGCTGCTGTTTGTTTGGGTTTAACCGCTGCAGATTCTTATTACAATTCCATCATGAAGACATTTCTCCCCTGTCTCCATTGCGAAGACATTTCTCCCCTGTCTCCATTGCGAAGACCTTTCTTCCAGTTAATGGTACTGTACAATTCCTCCCCTTCCTTCTTTTCTACTTGGAGTTGCTGCCAAAATGACTAAGACCTTTCTTCCAGTTAATGGCGAAAACCTTTCTCTCCTTCCATCGCGTTCTGCTTGTAGCTGCTGCCCTAGCTGCTGTTCGCTCCGCTTGCCTGCCCGATTTGTTGTTCGTTCTGCTACCAAAATAACGTTGAATAGTGCCAAATCTGTCTGAAAACCCATCTAAATAGGTAGGTTTTGGGTATAGAAAGATTTTTCAAAGAGCAAAACCCATATGTTTTGAGCCAAAACCAATCCCCTCCTTGAAATTAAGCAAACGAACAGCAGAATTGGTTTTGGTCAAACACCTTTCCTCCAAAACCCATAGGTTTTCCGTGAATGTCAATTCCTTCCTAAAAAACGTCAAACGAACACAAGAATTGGAATTGAAGATACCCAATTCCAATTCCTTCCTCCAATAACTGCGAAACGAACGCAGCCTTAGGCTGTGAATGATCTCTTTTGTTAACAGTGAAATTTGTTAATTGAGAAATTTGTTTTGCTAACATTCAGATCTGAATATTGTGAGATTCATTTATAAGAACACATAACCTTTTTTTTTCTCTTTGTTGAGAGATTGCAATATCAGATATTCTCAATTCTTTTGTGCACATTGTGTAGCCCTAATTGCTTCAATTGTAGAGGTTATTGCCGTCACTTTATGCTAGCAGGATCCGCCAACGCCGCCAACTATATAAGTAAGAACACATCAAGGCTTTTGGGAATCACAACAATGATGAAGAACGAACAAGAATCCAAGAACGGTATAAATTAATTTCCGCACTTCAGTTACCGTGAACTCAAGCTTGCTTTACTTTGTGTTCTTAAATTTAGGAAAATAAATTTGTGTATTAACTCCAATTAGAGACTAATAGAATTTGGTTAAATCAATCCTGTAGGTTTGTGCGTTGTTATATCCCGAATTTTGAGAAATACTTATTCGTCGTAGCAACGCGCACTCCTAAATTTATTAACAGATACATCACCCGTTGCAATGACATGCTCCAAGGATCATAATCAAATAACCTCGGAAGAAGGATAAGAACGCGATTTTCTTGATTTATCAGGGAGTTTGATGAATCTACCTTCAAGAAGGTTTTTGATGCAAGGAAGTCAAAACAAGCTTGTGAAATTCTAGATAAATCTCTACAAGAAGTTGAGAAAGCAAAGAAATTATGGATGTAGTCCTTACGAATAAAGTGTGAACCTTGAAAATGCGTAATTTCAAGTAGATATATGGCTACGTGACTCGGGTGAAGACGATAATGAAAGAGATGAAGTGAAATGAAAACCTTATTCGTTCTCTAACAAGAAGGTTTGATTGTGTTACAATCTCGTTGGACAAGCTTGTGGGCTAAATGCATGCCCATGAGTATCGGATGACTCAAAATGAAGGTTCGAATAATTTGGAGCAGACTTTACAAATGGATTATTCATTGGGGAAAGTTAAGGCAGAGATTGTAACATGCGAGGCCAAAGGACTTGAGGCAATTACATTGGAAATTATCGAGGAGACAATTAAAGACGAAGGAAGAATGTCATATATATATATGACTAAAGTCAGAACACTGAAGAAAAAGAAACATCTGTTTTTGGATGCGGAGGAGGTATAATAGGAAGGGGTCGAGTGAGATTTCAACAAAAAAGCAAAGTCTAAATACAATGTTATAGTTGTAATAGATTTGACCACATGAGATATTAATGCAGATTATTGAAGAAGGCGGGGGAGATAGACCATCTAGCATAGGCAAGAAATTAACCCCAAAGGCAATCGGTGTAAAATTTTATGAAGCGAGAAGGTCGCAGGAATGCACAACCAATCAAGCCAAATAAACCAGCAACAGATAGAAGAACAAGAACATAAATTGAATTAACAATCTTCTTTAGAAATATATTGTGAGATATGATTTTGCAATGCACCCAATGGAGATCAACAAAAAATATACAAAAACAAGTTGGTGAACTACAATCAGAGACCGCCTAGCCGCACACTGTAAGTAGTGAGTAGAGACCGCAAGCTGCAAGTCAGACCACTTATCCAGCCTCGTAAAGAAATATATTCTTTACGTCGAGCTTACAAATCTTCCAACCTCAGCAAGCCGCTAAGGCAATCACCACCCGAACTGAAGTCATTTTGGCCATAAGACTGAACGTCTCCTCGTAGTCTTCTCTGTACTGTTGGGAGAACCCCCGAGATACAAATCAAGCCTTGTACCGCTCGATATTGTTGTCAGCCTTTTTCTTGAGCTTATAAACCCATTTGCAGGTAACATGAGTTATGTCATCGACCTTGGACACAAGCTCCCAAGTTTCGTTCTACCTGAGGGCGGGCATCTCCTTACCCATGACATCTTCCCACTCCTTTATTCCACTAACATTCTCATACCATGATGGCTCCCACTCGTCTAGAGAACCTGCAAAGAAACATGACACAAATCTTACCATGTTTCCGTCCATGTATCGAGCTGGTGGAATAATGGTCATCTTCGACCTCCGCAAGGCCTTACCATGATCCACCACACCAGCTGCTTTTTCTGCATCAGCTCTTCTCTCGGGCGTACTAGGAGCATCGCTCTCCCAACTTAAGAACCATAAGCATCTGCCCTTGAGCTTGTCGAAACCACAGCTTATAGAGATACAAACAGCTCCACCAGAAGATCACCAACAACTTCCTTTTGTCTTTCATACACCCTGCTCTCCTGTAGTTCCATAGAGGAACTACCCTGGTATAATGTCAGCTCGTCAAATACATCCCATGAGATGACAAACTTCTTTATCTCAGGGTCCATGCACTTCCAGCCCCTTTTTTGGTTAGTTGTAGCCAATAAAGATAAGCTTCCTTACCTTCGCATCCAGCTTCGTCCTGCGAGCGTCTTGGATGTACACATAGTATGTGGATCCAAACACCCAAAGGTGTACCACACTGGACTTCTCCTTGAACATGAGCTTATGTAGAAACTTCATATTGTTGGGACTTAAAGGCATTTTGTTGATGACGTAAGCTCCGCAGGCCATTCCCTCCGCCCAAGGACCCTGAGAATTTCTTAGGAGTGAAGCCAACACTTGTAGATCTCCACCAGATGATGAATCTTCCTCTCTACAACTTTGTTTTATCGTGGAGTATGCGCACAAGAAAGCTATCTCTAGATTTCATGCTTTCTGCAGAAGTTGAAGAACTCAATTGAAGTGCGAACTCCCCTCCATTATTTGTTCTCAACCTTTTTATCTGCTGATTTAGCCGGTCTTCCACGAGCTCATTGAACTCCACAAACTTCTGGAAAACCTTTACTTCTCCTTCACGAAATATACTCAAGTATATCTGGTGAAATTATCAACCAAGACCAGCATGTATCTGCTTCTCCAAGACTGGGGGTTATGGTCGGTCCCATTAGATCACAATGGATGCATTCCTGCGGCGCATTGCACTTGGATAGGGACTTGTTAAATGGAAGGCGGTGAGATTTTCCATACTGACACCTTGCACAGACATGACCGTCACCCAGAGATGAAAGACTAGGTAGGTCTTTCAGCAGACCTCTTGTCGTCGTCATAGTCTTTAGCTTATATATCTCAACATGCCCCAGCCTCACATGCCAGATAACATCGTTGTCGTTAGCCCTCATCTTCTCAACATAAGAACTTGTTGACAGAACAAACACGTCTTTTACCCGTCTTCCGATATAAGTCACGTTAGCTTTCATTGCTGACACGTTCCGGAGAAACTTCACTTCTGTCGTACCGAACAGAACGCGATAGCCAATGTCCATAGTTTTGGTCATCGAGAACAAGTTTTTCTTCATCCCCGACATGTGATAAACACTCCTCAAAGTGAGTGGTCCCTTATCACTGCCTAAAGAAGTCGTTCCATCTTTCTTGACTGCATGCACTGATGCACAGTATCATCAGCAGTAATGATAACATCATTACCTGTATACATCTGCACATAAGAAAACTTTGACTCGTTTCTAGTGAGGTGATGACCACACCCCGAGTCCACCATCCATTCATCCTGGTAGTTGATGGATGGCAAGGTACCAACTGACGTTGTCGTCATATCTGCCATGAAACAGTTCCCCCATCCATCTTCTTCCTTCTTGGATTCAGATCATTCTTTATCAGCAGCGTGTCCTGACTGAAGATTGACTCTGCAGTCTTTTCTGAAGTGACCAGGCTTTTTGCATCTGTAACACCTGGGTCCTACTTTCTTCCATCCATCCTGCTTAGGAGCCTTGCTCCTACCCTGCTGTGATGAAGTTGAAGGACCATCTTCTACATATGACTTCGTCTTTCTGTCCTATCTCTTTTTCTTCTTAGAGTAGAGAACCTCACTATCTACTCCTGAGACAGAACATCCAGCCATCTGCCTTGTCAAGCTCTCATGTGAAGCCATCAGATTTTCCAGCTCTAGGAAAGATGACTGATTGGCCTAACCCTGCACAAAAGTAACAAAGACCACATACTCCTTCCGCAAGTCGCTGATGATGTGTCTTTTCAGCTTTGCCTCTGAGATGGGCTCATCCGGGTCTAATGCTGAAATCTCAGCACACAGGTTCTTTATCTTTAAGAAGAAAGATGATATTGACAGATACCCCTGAGTTGTTCTCGCCAACTCATTCTCAAGAAACTGTAGCCGAGGTACGTTCTTCTTATTGAACAAGCCATCTAAGGATATCCAAATCTCAACAGCCGACCTACATTCAATGATGTGGTCGAACACCTCCGGTGAGATCGTCCACTTGAGTGTGAACTGCCTTTGCATTTATTCTCCTCCAAGCTTTCACCGCTTGATCTTTTCCTCCAGCAACAATCACATCTTGCCAGTCTTTTTTGCGAGCATGAACAAGACCGAGGGTGAAGGCACGGAGCTCGAAACGGCGGACGCGCGTGGCGGCTTAGGGCTTCCACACACTCCATTCCGCTGCTACTCCACTACTTCGTCAACACCAGCTATAGTCTTTTTTTAACGGCCAGCCACTGCTTTAGAGAAAAATTTCCACGTCAAACCAGCAGCCCAACACTCAGCACCTTCCATGTCAGTGCTCATCACATTCCACGTCAAACCAGCAACTTCGCTAGTTTCCCACTCCATCGCCTGCTTCGACGCCATCATCTGCGCCAGCCAGCAACGACGTCCACCCCTCAACCACTGCTTCTCGACGCAACACGTCCGACGAATCTGCACCTAGAGCCATCCCGCCGCATTTATCTGCGATCTCGCATGTGCACGCCTTCGGGCCCGTCGAGCCCTACGCTGCCACGCGCGTCCGCTGTTTCGAGCCCTGTGCCTTCACCCTCGGCCTTGTTCATGCTCGCGTAAAGAGGATCCAGTTCGACCGGTTTGGATAAATATTCCACACATTTTTTCTCTACAGTTTTTTTATTAAATCCCCAGCCATTTCAGAGCAGCAAACAAGCTTTTCCGCCCTGTTACTTTGCTGGCCCCGCATAGTAAGCATGGAGTACTTGTTTTTTCTATCATTGGGTGCTATGTTATTAAAGGCGCGCCTAAGGCTCCAATCTCTCAGGCTTAGTGGTTTGCGCCTCCGTGCGCCTTATTTGCGCTTTTAGAATATAAAATGCGCCCCTGAGTGAATTTTTTGTTGTAAAATTTTTTTAAAAAAATTAAGAAAAAAATAATGTAAGAACTTAATAAGTTTTTTTATCGATTTAGTGTTTGTGAAAGATAATTGTGCGTTAAGACTTAGATATGTTGCAAGTGATCACATTGAATCTTTTTTTTAAGAGATATAAACGATAGTAATGAATGATTAATTAATAGACTAGATGAGGAATTTGATCGAGAAGCCGAAATGATGTTTGATGCTGATTATTTAAAATGTATGTGGTTGCACCTTGCCTTTGTCAGGCGTGCGCATGCTTCTTGAGCCTATGCTCCAAGACCCATTTGTGCGTTGGTGCCCCTTGCGCTTTTAATAACTAAATACGTTGCGACTCTCGTGGACATTCCCAGTCATCCAACTCGGCGCAATCAGACCGTCCTGTCACCCACTCTTTCTCTCGCTCCGCTTATCATATGGAAGACTACCATAATTTCTAGGAGACCATGAACTGGCTCCACTCAGTTATATCTGCCATGGATGCATGCCTTCAAGAAGTAGAAGCACGTCATCGTGACGATATGATAACCCTCACCACGAATCTTAATGAACTCATAACCACACCGCCCGTTGTTACCACCCACCCACCGATCACGCCAGTAGCTGTCAAATACCACTTTCGCCGCTCATCTGCCACGAGCCACCACCACCGACTCTTTTACGCCCTGACGCTGCTATTCTACCACGCTATACCCGATTGGAATTCCCCACCTACAATGGAAAAACGTTCCCTTGAGCTGGCTCACCGGGTGCGAGCAATTCTTCGGTCACCTACAAACACCGACGGTTGAATGACTTCCTCGTGCCTCCATCCATCTTCTCGACTCGGCTTTGCTTTTGACCACTCGTCTACTCACTGATCAGCCATGCCTGACATGGGACGACTTCAAGCGACTATGCAATTTGCGATTAGATCCCCCATCCGCTGCAACCCCCTTGGTTGCCTCACAAATCTACGCCAGACAGGCTCGGTGGACGACTACCTGGAGCAGTTTCAACTTCTTCTAGCACATGCCACACTTTCCCCAAAGATGTAGGTCGTCATCTTCACTGCAGGACTTCACGATCGCCTGCGACTGCAGTACTTCGCGATCGCCTGCGACTGCAGGACTTCGCGATCGCCTGTGACTGCAGGACTTCGCGATCGCCTGCGACTGCAGGACTTCGCGATCGCCTGCGATTGCAGGACTTCGCTATGCGGCCATCGCCTCCAACTGGCGCATGAAGACTACTTTCCTGACATTGGCACTCTACAGGGCCGTACCGAGAGTCAAGCCACTCTGTCAATTCGCCGCATATCTTGGGTCGAGATGTTGGAATGACGTGGTCATGAATTATGTTTCAATTGCGACGAGCAATACATTCGTGGAAGTGCAAAAAGCTTTTATTCCTGCACGTCAAGGACTCTGATGAGGAGGGCGTAAGATGAAGTTTGCACCATTATCGATCCCCCTTGAGCTTGAGGTCAAGCTCGTTTTTGACGGCGGGAGAGATGTTATGGACTGCGTATCGTCTACTATAATTATCTCTATTATCTAGGTGTTATCGTTATGTAGGGATCTCGAGCACCGAGCCTAGTATTAGGTGTTGTTATTGTTGTTTGTATCTTTATATGTTGTAAGCATATATAAAGACATATTGAAGGTTGTAAGTAATAAGAAGTCTATTTCCAATCTATTGTGTGAGATAATCGGTGACTCTCTCCTTTAACGAACAACCTCGCTTTGGCAGCCGTGGTTAAGGCTCCGTTGTACCCTCCACCACCATCGTCTCCACCTCCGACCACTACTCCGGCCACCGCTTGAATAGGTCCATAACAGATATCCACTTGATCAAATCTACATCGAGCAAGAGTATCATTAACTACATACATTTTTTGGAAGCATAGCCAAAGAATTTGTATGAAAGGGTGTAAGTTGTTACATTCATGGTCAACTGCTACATCAACTTGATGATCCCATTATTATTCTTTAACCTTGTATATGAAACAAATTTCCATTTGAGGCGATATGGGCCAATGAAGTACCCTAGGTTTTTTTGGGCATTTCATTCTACTCTATCAGTCACAAGCCCCCTTGAACTACCTAGTATTCTGACTTCTGAGTAGTCCTCTTTTTGGTGCCTATGTTGATAGGGCACGATGATTCGTTATCTTCTCAATGCCCGTCTCCTCATCACCGTCTTCGCCTTGTTGTCGTTGCCACCTTCCCATCTCTACCCTTCTGAGGTCCACACATGTCTAGCTAGCCCAGATCCGCATCTTTGTAGCTCTTCCACCCCAAGGTTTTTGTTCTTAAATTCTATATTTTTGTAGATGCATCCTTTGTGGATCTGATATTCCTTCCAGGTGCATGGTTGTCAGAGTCCTCATTCTTTTATCCGGTGTTCCTGCCTTCCAGGTGTAGGTAGACAAACACCCATATCCTCTTTATCCTTATGATACCCCTTCCAGGTGCATAATTTCTTTTATTTTAGTTGTGCATTTGTTAGGTGATCTTTTAGTCTTCTTGATACTTCCAGATGCTGATAATTTTTGTGGGTGCTGTTAAGTTATTACATTTTAAACTTTGCTTTCTGTGAATTAAATTTTTTTCTAGCGTTTCTTGATTTCAAAGTCATGTATCTTAATGCTATATTCAGGTGCATATGATCTGTTATGATTTTAGATTGATTATATATTTAAGATTGATTTTAGAGATTAATCTTTTGGAGGTGTGTATGATTTGATATATCTTAATGTTTTACCAGTTTTTTCTGTTTGTTAATTTTTTGAGCTTTGTTTTCTCATATGCTATATTATGATCCTGCGATTCAATCTTAATGTCATTACTCATATTATTGCTGGACTATTTTATTGCTACTATATTGTGAATTGATTGTTTTCTTTTTTTGTATAGGAAATCAATAGATGATCTTCATCATATATAAAATTTTATGCCATTTCTATGATTAACGGTGAATTGATTGGTTTCTTATTTGGTCTCATTTTTACTATGTTTTATATTCATTAGAAATGAATATCTCAATCAATATACTTAGTTGTTTTGATTATGTTGGTATTGAACTCTTGGTATTTTCATCATTTTGAATGTATAATTTATCTTCAATGAGTACTTTGTAAGGTTGTTTTAGGTTCCAGTCTTACCATTTAATTATGTTGATAGATCATTCTTTTGAAATAAAAAATCAAGAATGAAATGAAATGATGGTTTGGGTTTTTGAATAGTTCCTATGCTATATAATCCTATAATTAGGTAAATAAAAGAAAGGAGGATCACATATGTGGGAAACATAGGAAGTTCATATGTTTTGTTATCTTTGCTTACTGGACATTAAGTATGGTAATCAAACAACTATGTATTTTTAGCAAGGATGAGTGGAAAAATCTAGTCATCAACTTCCAACAACGCAGACGAAGGTTGCATGATTACGCCCAAATGAAGAATAAATGAGATCAATTTATGGAGTGAAAAGTATGGAGATGGAGAGATGGGATTGAGTTGGGATCTAGCGAAGAGAAATATTGATGCATCGAATGAGTGGTGGACTGAGAAATTACAGATTAAATTATTTTCCTTTGTTTTAATTCATTGCTAATGTATGAATCATTTTTAAACTTATATTGTGTTTCTTAGGTTGTTCTTGCAAAAATGAAGTCTTAATATACTTGTGTAGCTCCTAATTTGGAGGAGAAATTGAACATAATACTCAGTCAAGTCATAGTAATGGTGGTCAATGGATCGGACCCTAAACCCTAAGTTTAGGGTGACGACGACTGCGAGGCGGCGGTGAGATCGGGCGGTGACGACGAGATCGGGCGACGACGGCAAGATCAGGCGGCTGCAGCGAGATCAGGCGGCTGCAGCGAGATCTGGTGGCTACGGTGAGATCGGGCGGCGGCGTGATGGGCAACTCAACGTGCACCAAGTACAAAAGTATGTCACAAGGTTCACTCCAACATCCTCATAGAAGGATTCACCAGGCCTACACTCGTATGAAATGAAATATATCATTATCTTATTTGTGGAGTCTTTCAATTACCAATTATTCTTGAATGTTACAAACTATGTAGGGTGACCCAATGACCATGAACTCGCCCCAAATCTTGTAGGATTACGATCACCAATTTTTGCAAATAATGGGGTGATGCCAAAAAAGTGCAATTTTACTTAGGGAGCCCCACAATGTCTTGTTGCAAGGACTTTGCCACCCTTCCAACTTAACCTTCTCAACACTCTGCCACAATGTATTGTTGCAAGGACCTTGCCACCCTTTCAACTTAGGGTCAGTTTGTTTCCGCTTTATGGTCCGTTGAGTTCCGACCGCAACGGTGTTTTTTTTTTTTACAGTTTGTTTTGGCGTTATAGATAGAACGGAGGCGGTGTTTTTCCGGTGCCAACGGAGATTTCCGACAGCTCCTGGGATTAGCTTTCCAACGCCAGCGTTGCCACCGTGGTGAGGGGCGGCGGCGCCGTGCATCGGCGAGGGGTGGCAGAGGCAAGCTCCGGCGCTGCTTCTTCTGCCATGGTCGCTGTTTCTTCTGCCATGGCGATGATGGCGCTGTTCAGTGTTCGCGATGGAGAGAAGCAGCTCCGCTGCCCCATCCATGGCGATGATGGCGCTTCTCCGCTGCCCCATCCTGCCGGAGAGAAGCCGCTCCGCTTCCCCATCCATGGCGATGTTCCCGATGATGGCGCTGCTCGGCTGCCATGAGATGCGGAGATGCTCCCTCCTCCATGTTCGCGATGATGGCGCTGCTCCGCTGCCATGAGATGCTCCCTCCTCCTCCCCCAGCGCCGGAGATCCCCCCCCCTCCGGTGATATAAGGTCCTAACTTTAGATTTTATTATTAATCTGATTATTATATTATTATAAATATGATAATATTATTATTATCATAATTATTATAATATTATAATAATAATATTATCATTATTATTATTATATTATAATATTATTATTATCTAAATTAAATTTATAATACATATTAATTATAAATTTTTAAATTTAACAGAAACGCTACCGCCAAAACAAACTGACCAAACTGTTTCTTCATTCTGAACAGCTCTGTCACCGCTATTTTACCAAACTGTTTTTTCATTCTGAACAGCTCCATTCCAAAAGCTCCATTTCCACAGCTCTATTCCCACAGCTCCTTTTGTCACCGCCACCGCCGAAACAAACTGACCCTTAACCTTCTCGACACTCTTTTCGACCATGGGGAGAATTCGACGCCCATTTCACCTGATTGCTGGAGTCTTCACTTCTTTCATCTACTCCAACCCCAACTTCCAAGGGCAAAATATGAATATGAAGAATTAATAGTAACACTATCAGTCTTTTTTTGCCTATCTTACCAATTGCACATCTTGATAAAGACGTCTTAATCCCCACTGCATTGTGAATCTCCTTGGTAGTCCAGTCAACATTTGAAACTCAATGTTGAGATTTCTCCGTTGAGAGCATCTATTCTGATCCCAATTTTGAGATCCCTTCGCCTAGTTGATTTCATGATCTCCTCTCATGCAATAACTATTTTGATCGGAAATCAGCTAGGAAGCATGTTCTTTTCCCCAACACCTTAACAACCATGGTTTATTTATTCAACTATTGCTTTTATTATATATTTATTCATTATAGTTAATACGAATTTTGCAATGAAAGAGTTCAAATATATCAACGAGATCCCTCCCGCAATGGAGATTGAGGATCGAGAGAACAAAGAGAATGAGGGGGAGAGGAAGCTCCGTCGGCTGCAAGGAAACAGGCGGCGGCAGGGCTTTCTGGAAACAAGCGGCTGCAACGGGTACGGGATACTACCCGGGAAGAGCAGCAGAAGCGGGATCGGGCAAGATCGGCGGTAGCAAGCCCTAAAACAGCGGCACAGAGACAGTCAGTCGATGATACAGAAGCAACGGCGTAGAGGCAGCGGCAGGGGAACAACGACACAAGGTTTTCTTTGAGTGAAGCAGGTGTAATTTGGTAATCATCATTTCAATTCTCTTTGCCTCCAGTACTTCCTAGAACATGGTTTTCTTTGAGTGAACATGAACATCATGGTATCCATTTTTCATGTGTTCTCACTTTTATGCAGGATGATATTGTTGGAGGCAATTAAGTTTCTATTTTCTCTGGCTATTTTTACCTGTTTATGCAAACTGGCAAATTATCAATTTCTTATTACTTGTTGATGCAGTATTTAGTTGGGATATTCTAGTGTATTTATTTTATCTTTTATTTATGGTTATAATGAGGTTGATTTCTGCCTTTTTATTTTGATTTTCAGGACCGTAAGCAGTAAAGCTCCTATTCCTGCAATCCTGCTTGGAGCCGTGGAGGGTAATTAAATTATTACAGGAGCTTCTGTTAGCTGATGCAGCATTGTGGCACTATATCTTCATCATATCGTAGATTCTACATATTCTAAATCATAAATGATGAGGAACCATGAACGTGCCGCAAATGTTGCTCTGTTAGGTAATATTTGTAATCTTTTGAAAGAACAATAATTGAACCAGTAAAGTGGAGAATATAGGTTATTTGGAATATGCAGTCAAGTGGACAGTATATGTGAAAAATATTGTCAAATTGGCAAATCGTTAATTAGTTTATTTGAATAGACTTAGGATATGTAGATATTCCCGACAAATTCCAATTTCCATGTTAAAGAAGCTCAGTTTTGGAGAATGGTTGCAGTTGTGATCTCAATGATGACATGCAAATAGCATTTGGGTAATTGCGGTTGCGAACAACATTTCCCTAAAATTCCACCACATGCATATATAGTTGTGTTCAGACGTTAACATTTTTGAACGCCTCGACTCCAAATGAAGTTTGTTCGAAACACTGCCGCAACTGTTTTCAATATAGATACATTCCCATCACCATGTTTTCTACCATTATTTTGCACCGCCACCGCTCAAATGCCTCAATATCTGATTTAGGATGAATCTACTAATAGACACATGAAGCCCCGACCCTATATGTAATACAAACAATCATGAACATACGGAATGGATGTATGCCCAAATCCTAAAATGAAGATGTGATTACAAGCATGCTATCAAACACAAATGAACGAGATGCTCATGACATAAACCCAAAGCGATACAAATACAATTTATCCAATCATGCAATTATTCTCCGATGTGCAACTAATTAAACGAAGTTAATTTAAAAAAGTGTGCATTTAGCATCACAATAAATCACAAATATTTATATTAAGCAAACATGTGACAATTGCGACTGCATATGTTGATATGAATTAAATAGCATGAAAAATAGAAATGACACGCTTAATGAAAGAAATGTAGCCAATATTAGTTAAGCTCAATATTGCAAGAAATATAAAGTGCATCCATACAATGCGAAGATGAAAAAATAGTTGCAAAGCTCACCACGTAGAAGGGTCATCAGTGTAGGTCCGAAAATCCGGTGGTTCTAGATACGACACTTCGAAGGAACAACAATTGTTAGATGGGGCTGCCGGAGGAGGGAGGATGGCTGTTTTGGTAACGGGATGGCTGGTTGGGGCTTTAGGAGGGCTTCATCTTAGAAGAGAGTAAGGGGAAGGGTTGTCCAAGGGAGGCGGGAAGGGCGGTTTGCAGAGGCTTTGAGTCAGTCTTGGGCTGAATGGGGCATTTGTGTCTGCTGGAGGTGGATCTAGGGTGGTCGGCTATGGTGAAGGCAAGAGAGATGGATAGGTGGCTGTTTGGAGGTGGATCAGGGTTGGTGCTTGCTTGTGAGTGGGGTGACTGGTGATGTGGGAGAGGGGAAGATGGACGGGAGTGGCAGCGAGGGAGGCGTCTGATGGGGTGTTAGCTCTCCAAGAAGCTGGGACCGACGGAGTTGGTACCACACTAGTTCCTTGCCGTCGCACCGAGGAGGAGACATGATCGAGTGGCTTGCGCATGGAATCCAGCCCTTGATCCTTCTTCCAAACATATCACATGATATATATGGTAATTAGGGTAAATTAATCTGATGGCTCAAGTTGTCTGATCGGATCATTTACCCCAACTTTCAAAACCGAAGTTAGAAAAGAAAACATAACAATATGTAAACAAATGGATGAATTTGATAACAGTCTCCAATCGTAAATCCGATGATCCAAAAGTCATCGATCTTATAAACCGCTCACATGAGGCGCGATTGATCTCCATCACTATCAAGCAGCATTTGAATGCTCTTTAAATAGCTATTTTTTCCACAATCTTTTCTAGTACTAAGAGTTTCAGAGACTATGGTTTCATATTCCTCAACTGAACTTTATTTTCAGTAGTTTGTAATTTCTAGTTTTCTCCATTCACTAAGGGTTAACCTCAACTATATCATAGGAGTCCAATTTGATCCTATCTTATTATTTTACAGGTCTTACTTTGGCACCACTTTTCATTAAGGTAAATCCAAATTTAAATGTAATCTTGACAGCTTGCCTGACAGTATATGTTGGGTGTTACAGATCTGTCAAACCCACACCACCATCTGTGAGTTCAATTAATTATCTCAAAGTGATTTTTATCTTATATCTCTGTTATTTCTCATTCCTTTCAGCGGTTTGATCTAGACTTATCTACATGCTTTTTATTACTGTGCAGGAAACAATGTCGAGTGAACATGCAATGCGCTTTCCCCTAGTTGGCAGTGCAATGCTCTTGTCATTGTTTTTGCTCTTCAAATTCGTCTCGAAAGACTTGGTCAATGCCGTTCTCACATGTTACTTTTTCGTGCTTGGGATTGTGGCTCTTTCGTATGGCTTTGTTTTTGTGAAAAAATACTTTATAGTTATTTATCTAAACCATGAGAATTACTTTCAAAAATTTCTGCATCATTTACCTGTTTTTGCTATTCTGTGTTGCAGTGCCACATTATTGCCTTCAATTAAGCGTTTTCTTCCAAAAAAATGGAATGAGGATCTCATTGTTTGGCATGCTCCTTATCTTCGTTGTATGTATACACTATTTTCTCATATGTTTTTCCTGTTCCCTTGCCATTGTAAATTGCTTTTCTGCCAAGGATCTGTTCCGTTCACTGGACTTGGACTGTTAGAATTGGTTTTGGGTTTAAATAAATAATTTTTGTTACTGGATGACACTCTTGATATAATAATTTTTTTAATAATTTGATAGAGTTATTCAGATGAGGTTATTTAAAGGCTTCATTTTTTTTACTGGATGGCACTCTTGATTGTTAACTAAAGGAAATTATGAATCTGGTTATTTACTTGATACTTTTAAAACCACTGAGCATTCTGCCTTATATTTACATTGTTGAGAGACTCACCATTGCTCTTGCATGCTTAAATTTTTTTCTTGTAGGTGTTATATAGCACATTTAGCTGATTTTGTCAGGGTTCCCTTGAGTTCTTTTTATGAATTTGGTTTCTCGGTGTTTCATTTGTTTCCTTACCCTTAATATTCCTTAGTTTGTTTTCAACAGTTGTTTTAAATGATAAAACATTGTCAAATTTGGACGGGTGTTATCCTGACATATCATGTTTTGGACCATTTAGTAGTTCAATTTATAGCCAATCAACCCTACTGTGTGCTCTTGCCTAAAGATGAAAGCATTTCCGGCAGATAGTGTTTTTTAGGAATCTTATATGGCTCATGTTGCAAATGCAAGAGTGCAAAAAGCTATACTATTCAAAAATTTCAAGTTTTTTCCATTAAATTTTTTAAGATGATACGGCTGGTTTTGTTTTATATTGCTTAATATGTACTAATAAGACATGGTCCTCCATCCTCCTGGTCAAAAGCAGGTTAGGTGGAAAATATCTGTACACTTTATTACCTTGATATATTCTAATGATATATATCACATGCATCTTACAGTGAAGCTTGTGCGTTTTTTAAAAAAAAATTTGATTCCATTATATTGCTTCTGCTGTAGTCTTTCAGCAAAGTTGCATTTGGTCTTTCGCAATATTTATAGTTTATTTTAATCCTTTCTTTTGCCTTGTTGTCTTTAAATTTAAAACATTAAATTAATCAAAATTGAATTCTAGCTTTTGTTGAATAATTTTTGCACAATTTTTTGATCTTACAGTTAAGAATTATTTTGAAAAAACTCTCCTATTCTCATTCTTAGGTAAACCTAGTTCCATCTGAAACAGATGAACACACTTTTTTTAGTCAGTTTTAAATCATGTTGTCTTTTTTTTTATTGATGCAGCTTTGTCCGTAGACTTCACTAGGTCTCAGATAGTTGCTTCCATTCCTGGCACTTTTTTCTGTGCTTGGTATGCTGCTCAAAAGCACTGGTTAGCAAACAATATATTGGGCATTTCATTCTGCATTCAGGTTTGCCTATCTCCTACTTCATGGGATAGTATCATTATTTATCACCATGCCTAATACTACATTTTGTAACTGTTATATAAACACCAGAATCATTTTGTAGGAATGCACTCTCCAGAAATTTGTTAAGCACACTCAAATTTGTTTCTTATAGTCGCTGTACTCTCCAAAAATTTATTTTGCATCCACCAGTTTATTTCTTATAGTCATTGGGCAACGCTGGAGGAAGATTTTTTTGCTCTTCTTCTTCTTCTTCAGCATAACAAGGTTGCTTGTGCCTAAGAAACCGTACTTTTGGGCTAGTTACCTACACCACAACCTGCACGTTGTTGTAGTTCCTGAGGGTATTGACGATTTCTAAATTATTCTTAACAATGGTTCAACACATCAATTGGGGCCCTTGAGGCCTTTCTATTCTGATTGAAGAGCATGTGTAAATTGGATGAAATTTTGAGAGGATGAATTATCTTTAATTTAGGGTGATAGTATTGGAAGTGTTAATTTTTTTTTTAGCGCAATACGCTTGATTGTTTAATTGGGTGTTGTAATATATATGGTTATTTACCGGGACCTCCCCTCGAAGTTTGTGTAATTACAGTTTGCACCCCTCTAACCTTCAAAATTACGAAAACCTCCCCTTAATGTTTACATTTCATAACATCCATGCACAAAAGTAACCCCCTTGGAGTAAATCTTCAAAGGGGTCTTTTTGTGCATGAATGTTATAAAATGTAAAACATTGAGGGGAGGTAATTGTAATTTTGAAAGTTAGAGGGGTGGAAGTTGTAATTACACAAACTTCGAGGGGAGGTCCAGGTAATTAACCCCCTTGGAGTAAATCTTCAAGGGGGTCTTTTTGTGCATGAATGTTATAAAATGTAAACATTGAGGGGAGGTAATTGTAATTTTGAAAGTTAGAGGGGTGGAAGTTGTAATTACACAAACTTCGAGGGGAGGTCCAGGTAATTAACCCTTTAATTTTTAATAATTGACACAATTTTATTAATTTTTAACTAGTCCTCTCTTTACCACAATTTCTATTTGTTCATGTTGATTATGCCTGGGTGCTAAACCTAAATGTTTGATGGTATTGTAGGTCTATCCTCTATCCTACCTAATATTTTGACATTAATTCTAGTTACTTATTTAGTTTGTGCATTTTCTAACCTTTGTTGGACAAGCCTAAACCATATAAATATATTTTTAATATTATCTTTGGTACGAAGGGGGGCTTTCACGTCCGGGTTAAGGTGTTGCCGTGTGATCTTGGGGTCACGGGTTCTAATCCTGGAAGCAGCCTCTTACAAAAATGTAGGGTAAGGTTTGCCTACATTTCATCTTTGTGGCACGACCTTCCCCGGACCCTCGCTGCACGGGGATGCTTTCACCGTGCTGCCCTTTATATTATCTTTGGTAGAAACGGTTAGATACTGTATATGGTAGATATAGCTTAGACTCACCTCGGGTGTTTGGGATCACCCTCTCATGTGTATATTTGTACACACTATTGTTTGGATATACATCATTTTCACTTTTCCTATCATGGTATCAGAGCTCTAGGGTTTTCCACGAGCCTCTATCGTGATCCGCTTCTGCCTCTCTCGAGCCGATCCGTCACTTCCCTCACGATTCTCGCCGATTTTCGTCGCTGGCTCTGCCTGTCACTTCCGTCGCTAGTTCTCGCGACCCGTCGCTGCTGCTATCTGCTCCTGTCATCTGATTCCTAAGTTGTCTCCGTCGTCGTTTCCCTGCTGCTATCGCTAACGGTGTCTCTCCCTCCTCCTGCGTCGCTTTTTTTCTCGCTTTTTGTCACTGTTTTTTCGTTGCTCCTGTCGCTGATTCGTTGCTTCCCCTCGCAACTCTGATTTTGCCCCGATCCGGCCTCTACATCCATAATTTCCGCTGGGGTCCTATCTGACTCCCTCTCCGAGCGTCCTCTGCTGCCTTCTGTAGCCGCCAGATCTCCTCTGCTAGCCTCTTTTGCTGTCTACTGCATTCGCCGACCCTCCTCTACCTCCTGCAGTCTTCGTATCTCCTCCGTTGCCTCTTGCAGCTGACAGACCTCCTCCTCCGGCCTCCTCCTCTGCCTCTTACAACAGTCGAACCTCCTCCACCGGTCTCCTCCACTATCACCTGCAACCGCCGGACCTCGCCGGTCTCCTCGTCCTCTCTCGAATGCTCTCTTGACCTAGGCAACTTCTCCATCCTCTATTAGTTCGATGAAGTTGTCTCACTTTTCCTCTGCTGCTCAATCCGGTGCTCCTCGTCGTCCGTCTGTCTGCTGCCACTACTATCATTGTCTTGGTCATGTCAAATCTGAGTGTCGCAAGCTTCAGAGGGCTCAACAGTCTGGTCAACAACATGCTCCTGGTGCAGATTCCGCTCACTTTTCGGCTTTGACGCAGTCTCTCTCTGTATCTGAGCTTGCTCTGCTAATTGCCTAACAGTTCTCCCAGCAAGTTTCACTTCCTCGCTTCTCTGCCTGTCTCTCATTCAGCTGCCTCCTCTCCTGTAGGTATCTCTCCCTCTGACTGGTTACTTGACTCTAGAGCCTCCTTTCACATTACATATGATGCTTCAAACCTCTTGTCCTGTCAGCCCGTTTCCGCCGCCCATAATATCATGGTAGCAGATGACACCATTCACCCCATCACCAACCGTGACATCTTTCATACTAGCCATTTCCATGTTCCCGATGTTGCCTACATACCCAAGTTATCTATAAACCTTATATCCGCCAGCCAGCTCACATCCCACAGTTGTTTTGTTACTTTTGATGAGTTTACATGCCACGTGCAGGATTGTCTGACTGGAGTACTCCTTGGAGTTGGTCGTTGTAGCGGGGTGTATGTCCTTGATCGCCTCCATCTTCCATCCACTTCATCGACACCGACACCCTTTGTCTTACATCGGTGGGTTTCTCTAAGTGACGTCATCGTCTTGGTCATCCCAGTGGTTCGCGTCTTGCGTCCCTCATCAGTCACGGCTTCCTTGGTCGTGTTTCTGTTGATCGGTCTCACTCGTGTACGGGTTGCAAGCTTGGTAAACAGCTACAACTGCCATATTCGTCTAGCGAGTCTAGGTTCCAACGTCCTTTCAATTTTAGTTCATTCTGATGTATGAGGTCCCACACCTTTTATATCCTAGGGCGGACAACAGTACTATGTTCTCTTTGTTGATGGCTGTTCTCGTTATTGTTGGGTCTACTTTATGCATTCTCGTTTTGTCTTTTTTCAGATTTATGTTACCTTCTCTGCTATGGTACACACCCAGTTTTTTGCTTTCATACGTACTTTCTGTTCTGATTTAGGGGGAGTACCTCTCTCATGCGTTTCACGACCTGTTAGTTACCCACGATACTCTCCCTCAGCTTGCTTGCCCCGATGCTCACGCTCAGAATGGTACCGCTGAAAGGAAGCATCATTACATTATTGAGACAGCCGACACCCTCCTCTTTTGCTCTCACGTTCCTCCTCACTTTTGGGCTGAGGTTGTTTCCACTACTATCTACCTTATTGACCTGTAGCCTTACACTTTCCTTCAGGGCCGGAGTCCTAGTGCGTGTCTGTATTCTCGACCCCCACGTTACACTCATCTTCATGTTTTTGGTTGTCGGTGTTATGTTTTACTCCCTTCACGTGAGCGTACGAAGCTCTCTTCTCAGTCTTCTCCTTGTGTCTTTCTTGGATACAGTCTTGAGCATAAGGGCTATCTCTGTTATGACCCTGTTGAACGTCGACTTCGCATCTTACGTGATGTGACTTTTGACGAGTCTCATCCTTTCTTTGTTTCCTCCGCCCCCTCGACCTCACACTCATCTGTTACTCTCTGTGATGTGCAGTTTCTCATCCTTCTCATCTCACCGCCTCATGTCTCCTCTCCTCCGGTATGTTCCCCTCCTCTTCCCTTGCGTCTCCTCTCCTCCGGTATGTTCCCCTCCTCTTCCCTTGCGTCTCCTCTCCTCCGGTATGTTCCCCTCCTCTTCCCTTGCGTCTCCTCTCCTCCGGTACAAGACTCGACTATTTGCTCGTGGTTTTGAGCAGGAGCAGGGGAGAGACTATGACGATATCTTTGCTCCAGCCGCACATATGATCACAGTTCGTACTCTTATTGTTGTTGCATTTGTTCGCCACTGGTCTTTGTTCCAGCTCGACGTGAAGAATGTTTTTCTTCATGGCGATCTTCAGCAGGAGGTGTACATGCTCCCTCCTCCCGGTCTCTCATCTCCTCCAGGCCTTGTCTGTCGTTTGAGGCGAGCTCTTTACGGGCTCAAGCATGCGCCCCGCGTGTGGTTTGCACGTTTCAGGCTTTCAGCTCAGCCATTACAACCCCCGGTTTTCTGCCGAGTCCACATGATGCAGCCATGTTTGTGCACTCCTCTCGTTACCAGACTCTTCCGTTACTTTGTGGATGATATGATTATTATTGGTGATGATCCTTCTCATGCGGCCTTCGTCAATGATCACCTTTAGCGGCAGTTTCAGATGACTGATCTTGGGCAGTTTTGTTACTTCTTGGGCCTTGAGGTCACCTCTACAGATTGTGGTTTTCAGCTCTCAGTGGCGTTACACATCAGATCTCTTAGCTCGGGCTGCTCTTTCTGACTCTCGCACTGTGGACACCCTTACGGAGCTTCACCTTCAGCTACGTCCGGATGATGACGTTCCACTCTCTGATCCTACTCGTCATCGTCACCTTGTTGGGAGTCTCGTCTACCTCACTATTACTTGACCCGACATTGATCATGATGTTCAATTGTTCATGTGTTGAGCCAGTTTTTAGTGCGCTTACCTCTGTGTATTATGGTCACCTGCTACGACTCTTGCTCTATCTTCGGGTGACGACTTCTCACGGCCTCTTCTTTTCCAGTTGTAGTTCTCTACAACTCCCTGCTTATTCGGATGCTACCTGGGCTAGTGATCTTGTTGACCGTCGATCAGTATCCGGTTTCTGTCTGTTCTTGGGTTATTCATTTGTTGCATGGAAATCCAATAAATAAACCGGTGTTTCT
Organism: Platanthera zijinensis; assembly: GCA_039513925.1. Taxonomy (NCBI): domain Eukaryota; kingdom Viridiplantae; phylum Streptophyta; class Magnoliopsida; order Asparagales; family Orchidaceae; genus Platanthera; species Platanthera zijinensis. The sequence continues at coordinate 22,038,374 of CM077087.1, read as the reverse complement.
CGTTCCAGCACTGAGCCAGAGCTTTGAGCCATGGCTACCACCGCTGAGGATATTATTTGGTTCCGCTGGTTTCTTGATGAGTTTGGTGTCGCTTCTCCAGATCCTACTCCACTCCCCTGTGATAACACCGGTGCCATTCAGATTATGGTGAACCCGATGAAACACTTTCTTACTAAGCATATCAGGTGGTTCTTTTCTTCCTACGAGAGCAGTATGGTCGTGGTATTCCTGTTCCTCACTTTGTTTTTTCTGAGCAGTAGCTTATAGATTTGATGACTAAGTCACAGACGCGGAACCAACATACATATCTATTATCCAAACTCTCGGTGTATGATCCCCCTTGAGTTGGGGGGGGGGGGTTAGATACTGTATATGGTAAATATAGCTTAGACTCACCTCGGGTGCTGTGATCTCCCTCTCATGTATATATTTGTACACACTATTGTTGAGATATACATCATTTTCTCTTTCCCTATCAGAAACTACAATAATTATTTCTCTAGCATAATTATTCCTAATCTTTTTCTTTGTTTTTCATTCATCCATCTTATCATTCTTATTTATTTCACACTCAACCTACACATCTATAATTTTTTACTATCCAAAATTCATATTCATACAACATCGTTGGCAATTGTTGTACAATTTACCTTTAAGTTTGTGAGAAGGTCACTAGAACACCTGGTGGAGATCATTACTTAATTTGTAGGAGACATGTGTACATTTATATTTTTTGGTGGTAAGATTGTGAAGTGTAAATCTTATCAGTTGGTCAGCTAGGGTTTTGCTCCTCTTCACTGTGGACTTCATCAGGCATTCATGGTATCCTAGCGTGGATCGTGAGAATCTTGAGTCTGTTTCTCGATCATCATCGTCGATACACGGGGACTAGCAAATGAACAGTTAGCGATTTCTCGGTCTTGTTTTTTCATCATCGATGTTTGTTTTCCGGGATGTCGCTGTTGTCGAAGGACTCCATAAAGTGTTCATTATTCCTGTCTATGACAAAGTTCACGGTTCCCGTTAATAGACAGTGCCGTGATCTTCGTCGTTCCTGTCTGGAGTTGTTGTGTTCGTCATTCCCATCAGAAGACTGTGCTACGCTCTTCACCATTTCCAGCCAAAACTGTGTCTGTCTATAGTGAAAGTGTTTGTTGCTCCATAGTAGATTGACTTCTAGGACAACTTGAGGAGCATAAACACTAACCACACATAGTATTCTCATGGATAATTATCTTAATAGTCAAGTTTGCAGATATCAGATGTCAGGTTCATTTTGGTTTGAGTTTAAAATGTCGGATGTCCAATTGCGGGGATATATCAGGGATATATTACAATGTAGGATTTTAAATATTTAAGTAAATTTATTCATATATATACTCACATTTTTTAAATATGTACAATTGCTCATAAAATGTATGCTTATAAATTACACTAATCATATATATACATAATGCATGTATATAAATTATTCAAAATAATGTTGACAACAATAAATGACAAAAAACATCAAATGAGAGTAAGACGAGACAGACGTCGAATCTAAAGCTCAGAGAGATGCATAAAACAAAATGTTACCACTTAGGCGCTCAAAGGAATTGAAAAAAATAAAAATTTTAATACTCTGGTAGATATATCGGCCGCTATATCGCCCGATATATCGGGTAAGACTGATATTTCAGGGTATATTTTCAAAAATAATATTTTCACTTAAAATGTCGATGTCGTGGCGTTTTTTACCCAAAATCTTTATGTCGGACACGTCAGCCGACATCTACAACAATGTTAATAGCAACCACTTTAACTCTAATGTTTATTACATACTATCATAACCTCATTCCTAGCATTAACACTTCCAACACAATAATTTATAACCATCTCGAATAGTTTTTTTCTCCATTTCCCATTGTCCCTTGTAAACAAGTACTGTTTGTTATTTTAATCATTGTGTCTATTTTTCTTTCCATTTAAGGGCAACAAATTTCTTATTTGTAAATCTAATCCTAATATAAAACATGGAAGATCTTTGTTTGTTTTCAACTTATTCGGATTAATTTCAAGTGCGTCATTTAAGAGTTACATCATAGCATAGCTTACTGATTTTTACAATCAGGTTAGTTCATGGCGCGCCGTTTGTGTGGAACCCCCTAGCATTGGCAAAATTCGAATCATGTTTCATTTCAGTTGTTTTGATGTAGTTTTTACAATAGACTGTCATCCTAACATCAATCCTCAATCTTCTCATTCGGGGTAACAAACATACAAATTTTAATGGAAGGAATGCATAATGTGGCACTCAAAGTGCCAGGCGATCTGACGAGGGACGGCCTAAATGTTTTTTGTCATAAATCAGAAGACAGAGAAGCAGTTAGAATGGATGTTGAAGGATCCATATCTAAGTAATATACGCCACCACATTTATGGATCCACCCAATCGCCTTCTTTGTCACAGGTACAGTAAAATGGATTAAATCCTGGAACAATGGGGTCAGACGTTTCATAGAAATAAGATTGCATCTAAAATCAGAAAAACAAAGCATTGTGTAATTGTAAGGATAGTATTAGATGGACCACCCCACAACTAAAGATAGGAACTGTTATGCCCCCGAACGTGCTACGGTTCAAGGAGAAAATATGCTCGACGACCTAAGGAGGCGGTAGGGCGCAACGGGGCTGAACCAGCCGGTTCAGCCCCCATTCACTAATCTCGGACCAGCGGGGCTGAACCGCACGGTTCAGCCCATTTGGGGGTCGGCCGACCCCTTGGTTCCGGGTATATATATACCCGAAACCCCCTTGGAGCATTATGAAGAATCATATTCAGACATTCTCCTTTTCCTTCCTACCCTAACCCTAATCTCTTTTCTCTACTTCCTATTTCTTCTTCTAGTAGCATAACACTTGGTATCAGAGGCTCCTTCCTCTAACCATGGCGAACACCCGTTCGAATGAACAAGCCGGACGACTAGCTTCGTTAGAGGAGAACTACTTCGGGTTGATGGATACGGTAGCGGCCATGGAAGAAAGGATGAAAGTTTCAACCCAACAACTGGAGGAGCGAATGGATGCCCACATGGAGGAGATCAAGGCCCTCCTAACCCAAAATCAGAAAGGAAAAGCAGCGGTTACGGAGGGATCGGAGGCGGAAATCTCCGATCCCGCTCCGCAACAGCCCCCGCTTTCGGGTTCGAGCAGGTTTGCATCTTTCGGCCCCGACGGAAACCCGCGTTCCGTATTCGGCACGGGCGGGTATCACCCGACGGGAAGCGACACCGGAGGAGGGCGCGCGGGGTCCTGACGAGCACTGGAGCAGGCGACGAGTGCGTCCGACCTAGGCGGCTCATTGGCGGGCTGGGATGAGTTCGGCACAAGCAGCACGGACTTTGGGCGGTTTCCGGATCAGGCGCCGGGACAGGTTCGACCTTCGGGAGTACCAAGTGGTTCCATTAGGGGAATCGCTGGATTATTACCCCTTCCACGGAATGTCGGACACCCTACGGGTTACGAAAATGGCGATCAATGGCACATGCGGCCACCACCGGCGGGGACCTACGAGGATGGACAACACCTTGATGGCGAACAAGGAAGGGAGGGTTTTTTCTGACTGCAGCCCCAGGAGGAATGCACCTTCCCAAACCCCAGGGACCATACCCCCTAGGGAGCAACAGAGTGCAGTGGGGTACGGACAGGAGATGAGCGGGTTTGGACAAGCGCATCAGCGGCCCCACATGCCACCCAAGAGGACTCACATGAATTTCTCGAAATTCAGGGGAGGGGATGCGCTAGAGTGGATACAGAAGACAGAACTGTTTTTCCATTATCAGGAAATTCCCGAGGAGCAATGGGTACAACTGACAGCTTTTCACCTGGAGGATGACGCCTACCAGTGGACGCAGTGGTTCTTGAGGGGAAGAGATTTTGCGCCCTGGACCGAGTTCGTAGGGGAAATCTCAGCTCGGTTTGGCCCTTTGGAGTATGATGACGTCGAGGCCATGCTACAAAAGCTACAACAATGAGGAACTGTGATGGAATATCACATCGAATTTGAGAGATTGGCCAACAGGATTCGTTGGGAGGAGAGAACCTTGCTGAGTTGTTTTGTCTCGGGTCTAAAGGATCACCTACGGGATAAGGTTTCACGCCTACATGCCCCGCAGCCTGAGTCATTCTATCAGCCTGGCAAGGATACAGGAGGAACGCTTCAACAAACAACGGACCCGCACCACAGGGAGAGCTGTCACGACCCCCACACCGGCTAGGAGAGACCAACCTGCGGCCGGGAGAGTGACGGTGACGCGACTAACATGGCCTGAACTGGAGGCGCGGAAGGAAAAGGGGTTGTGTTTCAACTGCGACGAGAAGTACGCCCCGGGGCATACGTGTCAGAAGATCCAGGTTTTCATGCTGAGAAAGGAAGATGAGGAGGATACCTTCGAGCTAGACCTAGAGGGGGATTTGATCCTGACCAAGTTCGGGGTCTCTCCATCCAGGCGCGATGGAGGGGTGCACAACCCCCCTCACTATGCGCATAGCCGGGAAGGTGGCCCAGGAGGCAGGAGCGGGTCACCATACTGATTAATAGTGGGAGTACCCACAACTTCATCAACCCCACCGTGGCAAGGAAGGTGGGGCACCGGGTAGATCATGGCGCCACGTTCTAGGTCATGGTAGCGTATGGGAGCAAACTGCGATGTGAAGGGGTGATGAAGGGAGTCGACTAGCGAATACAGGGGCACACTTGCCGCACCGATGTCTACCTGCTGCTCATTCAGGGATCTGATATTGTATTGGGAGTTCAGTGGCTGCGACAGTTGCGGAGAGTCACTTTGGACTGGGACCAAATGACCATGGAGTTCGCACAGCTCGGACGAGAACACTGCATCCACGACCTCAAATCAGCCCCGCTGAAGGAGATCTCAATTCGAAGTTTAGAACGTCTATCCGAAGAGGGCAGTTCGGTGGCGATGATTATGGGCCTAACATCTTCTCCTCCTATCTGATCTGAAGTACCAGAGCCGATGCGACCCTTATTGACTCAGTACGAGGACGTCTTCCAGGAGCCGCACACCCTTCCTCCACCGAGATTCCGGGATCACGCGATTCAGCTCAAGGTGGGGTCAGAACCTACCAATATCCGACCATACCGCTACCCGCACATCCAGAAGGAGGAGATCGAGCGTAACATTCGGGAGATGCTCACTATCGGGAGCATCCGTCCTAGCACCAGTTCCTTCTCGTCACCCATTATTCTGGTAAAGAAGAAAGACGGTTCTTGGCGATTCTGTGTTGATTACCGAAACCTGAATAGTTCATCCATCAAGGATAAATTTCCCATTCCAATGATCGAGGAACTCTTGGATGAACTACACGGAGCATGTTTATTCACCAAGCTGGAACTGCACTTTTATGTTACGAGTGGGCTATCGGCCCTCTATTATCCTGGATTGTCGCCCAGCAAGGGACCCACTCGTATTAACAGGGACGTGGCCCGTGCCACCCAAACCAGTGGCCCCACCTGTTCTCAGTGAGGGCGGTTGTTGATGCCAGGATTCGATCCCGGCACCCTTGGTAAGAAGCGCTTAACGCTCGCCCTCATCACCAACTGAGCCCTCCCATCTCTTCTTCTAGTAGTATAACAGGAACATAGAACATAGTGAACATTATGGATGAGACAAGTCTGTAGAAATGGTGTGGAATGACGAGAGTCAGTGTAAAAGGTGATATGGACACCAATATCGATAATAGAAGTAGACATAATAGCAAATGATGTATCTATTAGTATTGATATGTAGTCAGAGTTGGAGGAGATGTGTCATCGGTGAATCCACTCTTGGAGGAGTCGGTAGTAGCCGCCGACCCTTTCGATTGATTGTGCTGGTGTCCGAGTAGCCTGCTAATTTGTAGCAAGTAGATCTATTGTGCCCAATGAAATTTCGATTTTCACAATGCTCTTTGGATATTATACACATTTTAATGCAAAATTCTAAAAGTGTATACATCACTATATTTCAATCCAACAAGGAGCAAAAATAAAAATGGAAGAAAGCATTAGAGAAATAAATTTTTATTTTTCTGTTTAGAGTTCTAAGATGTTCCAACACCGGCAATCAAACATTGTCAAATCAATATGTGCATGATTCTTTTTTTTTTTGAAGCCTACATTCGCATTAGAAAGAAAAGAGAAAAAGGGACCACAAAAGCTGGTCAGAAAACAAGGATGTTCTCCCGGTCCCTCTGAACAACCTCAGAGAGAACCGGCGGGAAGTCATCAAAACATGTAAACCAAGTAAAGCTTTAGTTTTCCATATAAGAAGAAACTCTACAAACTATCACCTAATGAAGATAAGGTTGTCCCAGAGATTAGAGGGATGAGTGTTATGAGGAATGTGACTGGAGAGATTGGAAGAAACGTACTTTAAATGGTGGTGTGAGTGAGGTAATGACGTTGCCGACACTATCAAATATGGTTAGGGAACTATGTTGGTTAATGCCAACAAAGACTTAGAACAAGGGTTAGGTAAGCACGCAAGATTTACGCAAGTTTGGATTGAGGTATGGATGATAATGAGAATGATGGAACAAAGGATGACTCAAGTGTCGGAAAAGACAAATGAGGACATGGACTGAGGAGCAATGACTCAACAACAACAGAAATGGTTACACTGACAGTGACCTAGGTATCACAAATGAAAGAGCGAAAGTAGTTGACAGTGTTGTCAAGAGGATTCAAAATGAAATAGAACCAGTCAAAACACTTCGCCATGGAAGAAAATCAACGAGGTGAGGGCTAGTGGAAGACAGCACATCTGTGGATGTCTTTCTTTGAAATATTTTGTGAGCATCATCATAATCAGTACAGGAGCAATAGACTTAGTGGTGGTCCTTAATTCAATACTATTGCAATAGGAAACTCTATGATTACTCTAGGACTATTGATGTTACTATTGGTTCATATTCATCTCTTATGATTTCAGTTTGGTTTACAAACACGTTTCTTCTTCGTTAGAAATAATAAAGAAAGGCTTATATTAATCACTTAAATATTAGAGAATTAATTTGATTTTGTCATAAAGGGTTAATAGAGATGCGGATTTTCAGGTAAGGCAATAAATGAACATAAAGAGAGGATCAAAACAATCGTGATTTGATTTTTATTAACATTAAAAAATATGGAAGACTGGTGGCTGTTCTTTAACATGAACCAAATTCTATCTTAGCTTGCAGCTCTTCAAAACTATTTGATCACTTGTTGAGCAATATTTGATGCTGTAAATAATTCCTCAAAGCTATAACGAAGTACTTTACACTGCAAACTGGTCTCTACAAATGAGATTATTATCCTGGAAGAAAGCTGATGCGCTGCACAAAAATTCACCTTATTGTATGTGCACTTGCCTTCCGCGCTTATGATATCTATGATTTTGAACCTCTATTAAAACTTCTTTGTGTTGTCATGCACCATCATGAAGGATCGTGTTATTGGCCGAGAAAGACGAGGATTGAAGGAGGTAAATATGAACTTCCCTCAATTTCTTCGGTGCCCTCCAATGGTGTAAGAGACGGGAGAGTCCTTGCGGTTGTGGAAGCCAGGGGAGCATGCCGAGTTACTGGGTCTCAACTTGGAGGTTTTGATTTTTGTGGTAGCGGGAGCATCTATTGGGGTTTCCTTCATGTGTTTTTATGTACATACATATATATATATATATATATATACACCCAAAAGAAGGGATGATGTAACATTTTAATCCCATTTTGCCCTTCATTTTCTCTAACTCTTCTCATTAATTCTATGGTATTTAGGTCATTCGATATTATCTTTATTATATTTATATATGTTATTTCTCTGCTTCTCCCCATGCCCAACCCCGCCTCAAATAAGCACGCCTCAGATCTCACTTCTCCCTATGTGCCAAAAGCAAATTCCGCCAGCACGACGAATGTCGCCCCCACGACATATGTCGCGCCCACGACATATGTCGCGCCCACGACATATGTCGCGCCCACGACGAATGTTACCCGCACGGGTCCCCCTGCACGACTGCTTGTATATATATATATATACGAGTGACAGGCACGGGCCTTCGGCCCGGGGGGCATTTGTCGTGGGTGCGACATATGTCGTGGGTGCGACATTTGTCGTGGGTGCGACATATGTCGTGGGTGCGACATTTGTCGTGGGTGCGACATATGTCGTGGGTGCGACATATGTCGCGGTGGCGACATATGTCGTGAGGGCGACATTTGTCGTGGGTGCTGACATTTGTTGTGGGGGCGATATTTGTCGCGGGAGAGTCATTTGTTGTGGGGGCGACATTTGTCGTGTGGGAGACATTGGTCGTGGGGGCGACATTGGTCGTGGGGGCGACATTGGTCGTAGGTGCGTCATTTGTCGTGGTGGCGACATTTATCGTGAGGGGTGTTATGTGTCGTGGATGTGACATTTGTCGTGGATGCGTCATTTATCGTGAGTACGACATTTGTCATGAGTGCGACATTTGTGGTGGGTGCGAAAATGATCGTGGGTGCAACATTTGTGGTGGGGGTAACATTGGTCGTGGGAGCGATAATTGTAGTGGGAGCGGCATTTGACATGGGCAACAATAACCATCTAAGAATGACTTTTGGTAGGAGACGACATTTGTCGTGGGCAACAATAACCATCTAAGAATGATTTTCAACTATAAGTTAGTATCAACAAATGCTTGGTTATATAGAAAATGATATTGACGACGGAGTTTCTGAATTGAATAAAGATTTGATGATGTTATAACAATAAAAATTCTTTACAAATCACATTAACAAAAATAAACTTGATTCTTCGTTGAATTTGTGTTTGTATGTTTGCTTGAAGTCTTCTAGTACTTGATTCTCCGCGCTCTAGTGGTTGTGTACGTCTTCTAGTACTTGATTCTCCGCTCTCTAGTGGTTGTGTATTGGTTAGCGCCCTTTGATGGATTACAACACCTACAAAATGGTAAGAGTTTTATGTTTGTTTAAATATAATTCTTGTTGTTAGAGTTACATGTGTAATGAAATTGAATAGATGAGGTTGGTTTGGGACCGAGTTAGACCTGTTAGTGTATGTGGAGTCGGTGGATGTTGAACATAAGGTGTTGTGGAATTACTTGTCAGCATGCTATTAGTTTGTTGTTGTTTGGAGAGATTCTCTGCTGTAGCGGTTGTTTCCATGAGTCGTTGAAGTTGTCGTGCTTCTCTTCTTCGAGCATTTGTTGCGTCACGTCGGTCTAGCGATGATGCATACATTCGTGGCCTTCCTCTTGGGCGATATGTTCCCGGTGGCAAGCTGGTGGTGTTTGCTGCATGTAGATGGCAAAGCTCGCGTCTTCTTTCAGCACGTGCTTGAAGCTGGGCAGTCGTTGGCATCTAGATTTATTGGACATGCAGTTTTGATTACAATCAACACAGATTATGACCAAATAACACAAAGAGTGGAAACCAAACTAAAAAAATCATGTAGGTATTGTGAAATAAGTTCCAATTAATTTGCAAACTAAAAATAAAGAAATTCATACTGCTTAGAAGTATATAAGGGTCCAATTTTCAAACTAACATTTAAAGTTGTATAAAAAAGCCCAATGTGTAAGTGTGGCCTCCTATCACATAGGGGAACTAAAATTTCCTAAATATAGGCACCGTGAATTAATGTATCAGGTAATCAGAAATAGTGAGAGGGGAGTTCAGTTCATGGGATTAACAAAGTTCTAATTTTAATTATAAACGATATTAATCACATCAATTAAGAAAAACTCTCATCCTATGCTTTCTATTTCCACTGCTGAATTCAAAAAACAGACTTCTGAAATAGCTGGTAATTCCTTGAATGACATGTAATATTTGACATCAACATCCGATCACTTAATTGTTTTCCTGAATCAAGCATAACCGGAACCTTAACCCCATCTGTGCTCTCAGATGCTATCGGTATTGTAAACATTGTGGGTCTACCAATAAACAATATTGATAGGAATCATAACTTTAATTTTCAGACGAAATCTGAAAATGAAACAGAAATCGTAAATGTAACTCCTAAAATGGAAATCATAACTATAAAACAAAGAATGAAAATCAAACCTTAAATGTGAATCTGCTGCTTTTATGTTTGGTTAAATCAGTTGGGTGCAAAAATTCATAGAGAAATTGCTGCTATTTTTTTGAATCGCAAGTCCTCACTGTTTTCTCAGAACCCTCACATATTTCTTTCATTTATCAGTATATTTTTCCGAAACTTGTCCCGGATTTAGCCCCCTTATTGAAATATTGCTAACCAAAAATCATTAAGCAGATCAATGAGCGAACCGATGGGAAGACAGGAGTAAAACCAATATATATGAGCGAATCGATGGGAGAAATACCTTTTTCCAGAATCGATGTGTGAAGTTTTCGGTCGGATTTGGGTAAGAACATTTGAAATCTTCACCTCTATTTTGGGAGGAACAGTGTGCGACCAGAGCGCGACGGAGGAGGGTTGTGCGAGGGCGGCGAGCGTCGTTTGGCGGAAAGAAGAAGGCGGAGCGGGCCGGCGGGGCAGGCTGGCGGCGGCTGGTTTCAATGCGCGATGGAGGCAGATGAGAAGATGAGCGATCGTGCAGTGGGGCGGGAGCGAGGGAGCGATAGATTAGGGCACGGGAGTGGGCCGCGGGTTTTAACCATTTTTTTGGCGATATAATAAGGGGAGTATGGTTGATGGGTTATGATGAGCGGCTGTGATTTTTTAGATGTCTTAATTAGCTAGTCAAATAGCCTATCCTGATAAATCTTTTTAATATAGTATAGATATAAGGTCCCAAAACTAAAAGATAACCCAAACATGGTATTCTTAAGTTGAAATGAAAATTAAATGTGAAAACCAAAGCATTCAAAATAAAGATAAGTCATCTCTGATGTGGCTGTGGCCACCTATTGGGATCCCGATAGGTAATCAGGGTCTCGATTGAGACACAAGCATGTTTCCTTTTGCCATTTAGCAGTTCTCCCTTCGCATATGTGCCCCATAACACGTTATATGTGCTGTAGGGCTTCTATTTTCTATGGTGAAGTTCAGAAAAGAGCCACTTTAGGAACCAACTCTTACCAGTGTTAAGCATGTACTATTTAAGAAAGTTACATGAAACACTTGAATTTATGTTTAATAATCATGAATTTAATCTGAAGAAATTGTTTTTCATTGCATAGTTTACCTCTTGTTTTTATCCTCTGCACACTGCTTGACATCTTTTATTTTGGTTTTTCAGGGGATTGAAATGCTCTCTTTGGGTTCATTTAAAACTGGTGCTATACTCCTGGTGAGAATATTTTTTTTAAAAATGAAAATTATATCTTCACGATATTTTACTTCAGCTATGAATTTTGCAATTGCGCATTCTGTTATCCATGAAGTTTATTGATTCTTTTTTTCTTTCCATCTGCTATATTGTTTCATTATTTAATCTTCTGCTGGTTATAATCTGTATAGTTTTCTTATATTATGTAAATTGATTGCTTTCCTTATTATTTATAGGACTAAGACTGAAAGGAGTAGATGAAAATTTATGTGGTTAATAGTTTTGCAAAAGAAATATTGCACAAATTTAAGTTAATACCTGATGAGCAATATACCTTTTATGGATGGTTGCCTTCTATTATAAAGCTTTGAATAGTATAAAATATAAGATACAAAGAATATGCCAAAATGGCATCTTATGTTCATATTATGAAGGCTGGATGTTTAGTTATTGTCATTCAATAAACATGTGGCTAATTGGGAGGCTCTTTTACTCCTTTCTACAGGCTGGACTTTTTGTATATGACATATTTTGGGTGTTCTTTACTCCTGTGATGGTTAGCGTGGCTAAATCTTTTGATGCTCCCATAAAGGTTAATCTTTTATTATAGTGTGAGTTTTTAAAAAATATTGATTCATTTTATTATGCTTACCTGACATTACGATTCTGCAGCTCCTGTTCCCCACTGCAGTTTCTGCAAGACCTTTCTCCATGCTTGGCCTTGGTGATATTGTAATACCTGGTGAGAGTTTATTTTTAGTATTTGAAGGCTTTGCATTGCCTTGAATTGCACTGATGAAATGGAGCTTATTCTTAGTATTTGAAGGCTTTGCTTGCCCTGAACCATTTCCCGTCCTATTACTCTTTAATTTGACCTCTCCAATCCCCTCCAACTCCCTCCTAACTGCAGGGCAGCCTTCCCCCCTCCTAACTGCTGGCAGTCTCCCCAAATATTTGTAATTATGCAATCGTATTTACTGCTTGATGTGCTAGCTTTGCTTCTCGGCCTTTTTTTCTCTGTACGGAGCTTATGTAATTGAATTGGTTCCAGGTATTTTTGTGGCGTTGGCCTTGCGTTTTGATGTTTCGAGGGGGAAACATAATAGTGGTTATTTTGGAAGTGCTTTTCTTGGATACACTGCCGGTTTGGTCCTTACCATTGTTGTAATGAACTGGTTTCAAGCTGCACAGGTAAGTTTATAGAGAGCATTTTTATGCTTGTTTCTCTATTTTGTTGCACGCCCAATATTTACCAAAACGTCCCCTAAAAGTTTGCATAACTAGTATTTGCACCCCTCTTATTTTTGAAATTACAAAAATTCCCCTGAAGTTTACATTTCAGAACATCAATCTCTCCTGAAGTTCACATTTCATAACATCCACGCACACAAATACCCCATTCTGAAAATGTACTCCTAGGGGCAAGGTTGTCAGAATCGGACCAGAAATTGAATCGGATATGGGGAACCAGCAACGGTTCCCGGTTAACCCGCCCGGTTCCCGGGTTTTCGGGCGGTCCTTGGATGGGGCGGTCCTCATACTGTGATCGGACCTGGCAGGGGGGCGATCCGCGGTCCGACTAGTTGAACGGTTGCACCGACCGGTCCGGTTTTCAAAAGCTTGCTTAGGAGGTATTTTTGTGCATGAATTTTATGAAATGTAAACTTCAGGAAAGCTTTTTGTAATTTCAAAAATAAGAGGGGGTACAACCTATAATTTAGTAAACTTAGAGGAGAGCTCGTGGTAAATGGACCTAGATGGTCATCTAAGTATTTTTTTTATAATATAGATCTATATATCTTTAACTACATTAAAGAAGTGGTTTGAAATGGTAGAATTAATTTTAGCCCTTCAACATGTGCCAAACTTTTGTAATTTCAAAGATAAGAGGGGGTTCAACCTATAATTTAGTAAACTTAGAGGAGAGCTCCTGGTAAATGGACCTATATATGGTCGCCTAAGTATTTATTTTTATAATATAGATCTATATATCTTTAACTACATTAAAAAAAAGTAGTTTGAAATAATAGAATTAATTATATATATATATTTTAAGTTTCTAACCATCATTTCCTTTCTCTTTGTAACTTTTGCAACCTGCAGCCTGCTCTCCTCTATATAGTTCCAGGCGTTGTTGGATTTCTAGCAGTCCATTGCATATGGAATGGCGAAGTAAAGCAGGTTCGACCGTTCCATAATCACGCTACATCTTTTATAACATTATTTCTTTATGTTCCGCAAAAATTTTCATGCAATACAATTATAGACGATCGTTTGAGATGTTACAACAAAATTCACTCAAACAGATGCATGCATATTCATCTTTGAGGCAAGAATGTAAAAAACCTCGCATTTTATTGAAAACCATGCCGCAATCAACTCATGATAATCGTGGGCATGTTTTTGTTCAGTTTACACCTTTATGCGCTACTAGCTAGCAGCATTGAACAGGATTTCCCATGGGTAGCGTACGGCAATGTTGGTCGAATAATATGGTCTTGTTTGTTACATCGCCGGGATTGAAATTGATCAGATTTATTTTGTCTTATTATATATATTATATATATAATATATTATATATAATATAATATATATATACAGTTAATTATCGGGACCTCCCCTAAGAGTTTGCATCCCTCTATCTTTCAAAATTACATTTACCTCCCACTTTTAAGTCTCCCCAGTTTACAAAACATATCCCTTCTGTTAGAAATAGGGTTGAAAAATAAAAAAATCAGTCAAATTATTGTATGATATTTCAATTTTATCATTTTATTTACAAAGCCTAGAATGTAACTCATCATTTTCAATGTAGAGTTATTACGAAGGATAAAATTTGAATATCATAATATAAATTTTCATCTATGTTCTACTGGAAAAGATCACACCTTTCACTGTAGTCATTACAAAGAAAATTGAATATCATAAAATAATTTGGCTGATTTTATCATTTTCCATCCATATTTCTAACGTAAGGGACATTTTGTAAACTGGGGAAACCTAGAGGGAGAGGTAAATGAAAGATAAGGGGTGCAACCTGTAATTATGCAAATTCCCAGGAAAGGTCCAGTAATTAAGCCTATATATACAAATATAGATACGATCTTTTTAAATAGCGCATAATGATACTATAATACTTGGATTATGCGCTGCCACCTCGACACACGACCATCGCTCTTAAAGAGGGCCTTCGATGCAAAATGCTATTTATTATAACTCCATTTTCAAGATTTTAAACTAAGATTTAAATGTATCTACGCAGTTATTGGAGTTTGATGAATCTAAGGTTGCATCTGATGAAAGCAAGGATTCGACGAGTTTAAAAGACGGCAGCGGCGAGAACAGCAAGAAAGCCGAGTAGTTTCGGTTGAGTCAGAGAATTTTGTGCTTGCTTTTAACATTTGGTATAAATGACTCCCGGGAGTTTGTCAAATTAATCCTTAAATTTAGCAACACGGTTATGGGAGTTGTTGACCTCCATGAAAAAGGAACCTCCATGAAAATGGATCCAAACGAAGAGAAAAAAATTCTTAAGAGTTCCCTCTTTGAGTTTGACTACAATATAAAAAAAATTAGTTGAGGATCATCATTTTCTCAGTATTTTCTCCATATTTCAGTATTTTTATTCTGTATTATTATTATTATTATTATTATTATTATTATTATTATTATATGCTGGTAGAAAATATATTTTATTGTGGTGGCGGTCGTAAACGCATGGGTTAAACCGTCATTCGTTAAGAATCACCTAACAAATTTCATCCATTTGAACATAAAAGTGGACGAAGTTCCTTAGGTGGGACGTTAACAAATGACAATTTAATCCCCGTGGTCATGACCGCCACCACTGTGCCAAAGGAGCCTTATTTTAAACTCACTTTATTGAACATTCCTACTTGTCTTCAGTTTTAGTCTCTTTGAATATTTCCTGATAGTGTTAGAATATTTGTATGTTTTTAATTGCAATAATGTGTCATTTTTAATTAGATATTAAATTGGAAATGTCAATTAGACTGTTATTATTAGTAGGTATGCTCATAGTCGTATATGGAAATAATGAATTCTGCAGATGAAGGGTGAAATTTGAAGGATTAATTATTGTTTTATTGTCTAGTATGATGAGCTATTAAAATTCTTATTATGATTATTAATGAGTGGTGTGTTGGGTAGTTTTTATAATTAATTTCATGAATAAATGTCAGCAGTTTATTTTGAGTAGTTTTTAAATAATTGATATTATTGGTCACTTTCGGTACTGAATTAACATTTTAGGGATGACTAATGTTTTCTTATATGGAATTTCTATTGTAGTATTAATCGCTACTATAATTATGTCATCTATTTATTTTCACTTTATTAAAATAATTAAGCAACAGATCCATTTTCACTGGAAACATATTCATATATATATATCGCATTAATCGCAAATGAGATACTGTCGTGGATGGCCGTAAGAATGGAGAACCGTGCTCGTTGCTCTTGTGTGTGTATAAGTTTCTAAAATTATAAGCTGCACCTCTCTATCTTTTGAAATTACATTAATCTCCCATCCATTGAAAAGTGTGACCTTCAGAAATATAAATGGAAAGTGAAAATATTCCAAAAATTTTAATGATATTCAAACTTTACCCTTTGGTAAGAACTCTAATTGAATAAGGTGCGCTACATTTCACCCTTGATTTTTTGTAATATTATTATTATTTTTATACACGGAAGGGAGGAAATTCAAACTATGTTCTAAAACATAATTTCTGAGTTCAATCAAACCCTAAAGCCTGCACTTGCATGCATTATTATGATTGATATCTTTTAATTTACACTAATTTCCTTCAAAAAAAGACAATATATATTCATAATGGACAACAAATTTACATTAAAGGCACATATATTCATAGATTAGATAACAAAAAATGATTTGTATTTAAATAACTAACATATATATATTGCCTAACTTCAGCAGAATGAAAAACTCAGGCTGAACAAAATGATAGTTTTAACTTGAATGTATTTTGTGGGTGGAAAAATAAACAATGAACCCTACACTCTGAAATCAACTACACATACTGTGTTGTCAGAGAAGCACGCCGCTATCTTATCGCCCTCCTTGTTCCAGCAAACTTCGAAAATGCCACCACCGCCACTGTATGTCTTAATTAGCCTGCCTTCCTTCACAGACCACAGGTGAAGGCATTGATCGAGTGATCCGCTGGCCAGGAACTGCCCATTTGGACTAAATGCAACAGAGTACACAGGTTGCCTGTCACACAAAAAAAATGCTATTTTCCCCTTTATCTTAGTTTAATATTTTTGTTGTTATCAATGCAACCAAAATAATAATAATAATAAAATTAAGGGGCATAGCACTGAAGATTAAGGTCCTGTTTGGGAGGGTGGAGAGCAGCGGGTTTAGGGGCGAGCGTAGTTATGAAATATGTAGGCAGGATAGATGTGGAGTGGTAAAGCTTTAGCAATTGTGGAAAGCTCAGGCACAGAAAGTGAAAATTTGACTAAAAAGTTGTAACAGAAGATCCAAAAGCAGGTAAACTGCTGTCATGCATTTACTACCACAGTTTCACGCCCCCACAACTGTCCCAAACAAAGCCGGACTCACTTTTCCTCGTTTTGAAGATTTGAGTTTTTAAACAAACTTCACGATAAAAGCATTGGTGCAAAGCAAAATATGAACCAAGGAGTATTACCTATGACCATTCAGGCTGTATAGAAGGCTACCATGTTCCACCTCCCAAAGCTTGATCGTCGAATCGAAGGAAGCACTGTTTGAGCACAGAAGAACACATTCAATGCAGAAAATAGCAAGCTCCTCGTAACTAGTTATGAGAAGATACAAAATAAAGAGCAAGGATATCACACAGGAACTGTTAAGAACATGTACGCCGACATGAGAGACGAAGGGGGCACAGCATAACCGTAAAATAATAAACATCGAATGCAAGGGATGAGATATTTTCCTTTATAAAATACAATTGATATGAAATGTTAAATCAAAACTATAGCAATAATATAGTTTTTTATTGAGTTTGCTGCATAAACAAAATTAAAAAAAAACAAGGAAAGTTAATTACACGAACCTCTCCGTGAGTTTATAAAATTATCGATATCTCTCCTCCCCCTTTTAAAATTACCAAGATCTCTCTTCAGAGTTTACACTGTTAATTTTTAGTACAATAAGCAGCAATTTATAAATTTTGGGAGGGGAGCACTTAACTGGGTTGTGGATGTGGCAAACTTAGAGGAGTTTCTGATTAGGAGAGATTCTGGTAATTACACAAGCTCATAGGGAATGTCAGTATAACTAACCCATGCATGAATTTCAATAAATCTGCAAAATGTTGTTGTTTATTTTACCATAAGTATAGCCACTCATCCATTCCATTCCTTCCTCCTTATGTTGTAGTTCGGAAATTCGCATAAATAAAGTACATATTTGGACTGCATAATTATTTACCTTGCCAATATTAGCTGCTGGTTGGGGTTGTTTGTGCCCAAGCTTGTTGGGCTCCATCTAATGGTATATATCTCCTGATGTAAACAAATCCAGTGGCTTGTTATAGAAAACCAGTTCATAGACATGTCAGAGCAAAATTTGAAAGAGATCTAAAAACCTTGTGGTGATCCCTTAAGTCATGCAGACACTTGTCCTGCTTCAAACTCCATATCTGAAAGAAAAATATATATATATATTTTTGCAACCACTCAAGAAAAATAATTTTTGATCTATATCTGAAGGAAATATATGAATGTCAACGTTCAAGATTTCACAGAATTATTACGATAACGATTTAAGAATCATGCAGAAAATAGTTTTTTTTTCCAACGACATTAGTTGGAGTAGAAGTGTAGCCATGTGACGTACTGAAAGGAGAAACAATGAAAAGCAGGAATTAATTAATATCAGTAAGCATTTGTTGCAAGTTGGCCAATGGCCATAGCCCATAGGAAAGAATCTCCATGGATAATGATGTGGCCTACAAAGATTACATTTTTATAGCAGTTACCACTTACCAGATTCTCCTCAGATGATAACAATGACTGCCTAAAAAGAAAACTTCCCTGAAATTGCTCGTTACTAATAAAAAATGGGGTATTTTGGACTGCCACTTTCAACAGATTCCCAATTTCTTAGAAGTTTATAGAAGATGCAGAGGTCCTTGACGGACACGAACAAAGTCCTTTCAACTTGGAGTGTCATTGATACCGCCAATTCACGCAACCCTTAAGGAGGCTTGGCAAGATCGGGTGCACAGATTTGTGGAAGGTATTTAAGATATACATAACGATGCGGAGGTGCAATTTGAAAAGACACAGAATACTTAAAAACAGTGACATGATCATCTTTAAGTCGAATGCAAGTTCAAAGTTGGTGACTTGGCTTCATCTTTTTAAAAACCAAGTTAAAGGAGAGGGATACAAACTGAAACTGATTCCACATAGGCCGCTCAAGACATCAAAAAAGTTGAGAACACATAAGTTATGAGGCAAGGAAAAAATATTGAGGACTGGAGGAACACATTTTCTTGAAACAAGAGCGAGTACCACAGGTCAGGGAACTAAGATTGTGTATCAAGACGGTAAAAGGATCAAAAAGTGCCTGCTCCCAAGTGTCATAGCCAGAAACACATCAAGGCACGGCTTTCACATGTTCCTATGAATTCACAAGAATAATTCAATTTCCAAACGAGGCCCGAGATTGGGAAATCAAGTTGGCATTGGTGAAGTATGCTACTCACAATCACTAATCAACTCTCAAAATGTTTCCATCTCGAATTTTGCTAAAATAGAAAAGAACCAAGTTAGAACAAACAAAATGCAAGATGGATTATAAAATCATTTTGAGGAATATACTAAGCCTTATTTGGGAAGATAACCTAGACAAGTGAATTTGTATATCAGCATAAAATAAGTTGAATGACATTCGATAATTTAAAGTTAAGAAATTATGAGAAGGCCAATAAAACAAGAAAATGTATAGATCAATAAAGTATTTGGCAAAAGTTAAAAGTACTTCATTGATGTTTAAGCAAGCAATAAAATAAATAGATTAATAAACTAACTAAATAATTTTGGTGTTGGAACCAAGATTTTTGGTCCCTGGTGTTTGGACCTGGGGGTGAACAAAGTACTGGTCTAGTGGTCGACTCGGATGAGATATGACGAGAAGAGACTAGTGAGCACAAGAAATTCCCCTGACTCGCCTACAAACAAGACCCGCGTGTTGCATTGAGGAGATCCCGCCACACACCCGGAAGTCAATAGGAACTTCCACTGCTAAAGCCATTGCTGAGCTTAGCACAAGGGAGGCGGACACTGAACTCACCCACCATGGGGGGGGGGGGAGGTGAAGGTCCCTTCTACTTCTGCCTCAGAGTCCTATTTATAGGCAAATCCAAGTGGGAGGGGATGGGGGGGGGGGGGGTCTGCGAATAGCCACTCCCGCCTTAACCAAAATGTTATTCCCAGACCTAGATGGAGGTACGAGAACTCTCATGAAGACCGACGAGTACTCCAGTCGAGTATGCTTGTTGTCGCCATCAAGTACTCCCGCTGAGTACTCCCACCGAGGAGGTTGCAAAATACTCTCTTGCAGCGTCTTCCTTAGACATTTGTGATATCGATTCTCGATGAATTATGGGTTATACATTAGGCATGTTCAAAAGGCCCAGCAGGCCCAGGTCATGCCCGACTTTATGCAAGCCAAACTCAGGCTCAAGCTCAGGCCCCCTCCAAAGGGGCCAGATGAGGCCCGACCTACAATTAAATATTAACACTATTATTATTACATTTAATTTATATTAATAATATTATAATATATTAATTTAGCAAATAAACATAATAGACAATACATAATACATTGCATAAATTATGAAAAAAGAGAGAATTGAAAAATTAAGAATTTTATTATATTTGCAAAATATACAGCATTCTAAATTTACACAATTACACATATGACCCATCATTAAAAATTAAATTACAATAATGAAATATTCATACTTTCATATATATGTAAAATACAACACTTATTTATTAAATACAATAATACATGTACAAAAATAGACAAGCTTGGGGTGCCTAATCTTCGTCATTCAAAATCAGGGTGCTTAATTTTTTAACTTCTAATGAGCTATATTCAATTGATGAAATGTGTTGCATACTTGCATCCTTTTTAATTGTATCCAATTGATCACGTAACATATGTAGATTTCCAAAAATTCTTCATTAAGTCGGCTCCTTTGTTCATTCAAAATCTTGTCGCTCTCCTTTGTTCATTCAAAATCTTGTCGCTCAAAGAAAATGCAGACTCGAAAACTAAGGTACAAGCTTGGATAGTTAGTATATCTCAGACCATTAAGGCCAAAATAGGATACATATGTGCTTTAGTTTTCCACCATTATAAAAGATTAAAATTTCTATTTCATTAATACTATTGAAATCTCGAAATGATATTTTAGTGTTTTTGTTTTTGTCCCAAAAGCTATAATTAGTAAATTGCAATTTTGAAATTATCACTTGTTTGAGTTTGTGTAATTTCTTCTCATAGCCGCGGGCCAAATAAATGATCATTATAATTATAAAAATTTATAAAAACAAAATTAAAATTTGAAAAACTTATATTGTCATAGTCCATAAAAATTACATCTAAGCATATGTTGTTATTAATATCTTCTAAAAGATTAACAGATTCAAAGCTACGACACATAAAAGAGTCATGCGTACGCAGTTTCGTCCTCGCTGTCATAGTGATCAAATGACAATCCACATTTGATGATGTTCTCCATCTGCAACTTGTACAACCCCGTATTCGCCGAGTAGGCTCCTCCGACGGGCTCAAGGAAGTTCAGGGGATCAGCTTCAGGAGTGGCGAGTGAGGTAGACTCACCCGCATTCGCCCAGCGCCTCAAGGGGGCATTCGCCCAAGCCCAGGAGAGCAGTCAGGCCTTCAGGCGAGTGCAGTCTCCATCGCACATCCGCCTAAGGCTCACGACTTGTAGCGCGAGAGGGCGAGTTCTCG
Source organism: Platanthera zijinensis (assembly GCA_039513925.1). Classification (NCBI taxonomy): domain Eukaryota; kingdom Viridiplantae; phylum Streptophyta; class Magnoliopsida; order Asparagales; family Orchidaceae; genus Platanthera; species Platanthera zijinensis. The sequence goes on along the minus strand of CM077087.1, from coordinate 22,017,065 downwards.
CTTAGTGGGCGAATGCATGAGCCTCCCAGCATTCGCCCCTTTAGGTGAGTGGTGCCTTCATGGACCACTCGCCCGGTGGGGTCCAGAGGTAAGATTACCTGGATGTCCTTAGAGGTCTGCATTTAGCTCCTCAGAACAGCGGAGTTACGTTGTTGGCAGATCCAATTGGGCTGCATATAGCCTTTTAAAACAGCGGAGCTATGCTGTTGGCAGACCAGATTCTGAAATCTATAAATAGATCCAAGTGGGTACCTCCAAAGGCAAGCTTTCAAGTTCTCTGATTCTCTAGTCTTATAGCGCTTTCTGAGGTGCCCTTAACTCAGCACTGGCTAAGGAGGAGGAGCGCTCTAAGATCTTCCGGGTGTGTGGTGGGACCTCTGTGCTGCAGTCTTGGGTCGGTTCCAAGTCCTAAGTTCTTGGTCAGGCGAGCTTACCAGGAGAAGTGTGCGGTCACCCCTTTCTAGGGTCCGAACTCCACAGAAGCCGGTTCTCGGTTTCAACATTTTGGTGCGGTGAACGTGGATAGTGACCATCACAAAAAACCTTAGCGAGCTCAATGACTGGAGGTGAAGGGCAAGGATCTGACTAGGCCGACTCACCACCTCCCCCCCTCTCGCCACCATCGGAATGTTCGAGGACTTCAAGCAGGAAGTCCGGAATCTTGTACTCTTCACACTCGGGGCTCGCGGCGAGTGCTCGACACCCGCCGTTCCAGTGGTCGCTGCCCCAGCTCTGGGCGAGAACGCCCCCGTCAGGCGACCTGGGAAGGAAGTGGCGGAGGAAGGCATCGAGATCTCCCTGGGCGAGCCTTGTTTCCCGGCTTGGCGAGTGCGGGCAGGACCGGAGAGGTCCATGCGCGAGATCGCCTGGCTCGCCCGGCAGGGGAAGAAAGTCCCTTCAGCGAGCTGGTCGCATCCGCCCCAGTCCCCAAGGGGTTCCGCGAGCCCGAGATGTCCTATTACACTGGAAGGGATGATCCGGTCCAGCACATCCAGTGGTTCGAGGATCTGGTCTCGATCAGACAGATATCAGACGCCTTTAAGTGCCGACTCTTCGCCAAAACCCTCAAAGAGAAGGCGAGTGATTGGTTCCATCAGCTCCCCGCCAGCTCCATCTACTGCTTTGAGGACCTGCGTTGGGGGTTTCTGCTGAGGTTCACCACTTCGAAGAAGAGGAAGGAGTCAGAATCCATGTTTCTCATCAAGCAGGGGGTGGATGAAACACTGGGAAGCCATGTGGACAGGTTCCAAGAGGATGTCCTCCAAGTCCAGGAGATGCCCGGACACACTCTCATGGCGGCCTTCACCCTGGGACTGCAACAGGGGTTCTTCAGGATGGAACTAAAGCGGGTGCCGCCACTGTCCTTCAAAGAGTTGATGGAAAGGGCAGCGAGGGAGGTCGAGGGCGAAGCGTCAAACCCGGTGTTTGCCAGGAAGCTAGCCAAGTGGGCTGCAGAGGAGGAGAGAGCCAGGAGGTGGCAAGGGCCAGGAAGGAGGTCAGGAGGGTAGAACCCCGGCCGCGAGAGCAGCAGCAGCAGAGGTGGGGCCGCCAGGAGCCGAATAACAGAATAGGCTGGAGGCAGTAAGAGTGGCACAATCAAGGCCAGAGGAGAGATTTTCATGGAGGAGAAAACCGTCAAGGGGTGCATGGCCATTTTAACCCTCCGGGATGGAGGCAAGGCCCGAGGCCCCCTCTCCCTGAGCAGCATCAGGCGATGACAATAGCTCTGGGAAGGAGGAGAGGTGTGCAGAGGAGGAGGTCGGGAGGTAGAGCGGGGGTTCCCTACTGTGACTTCCACCAGGAGGAGGGCCACGCGACGGCTACCTGCCCGAAGTTCTTGGAGATGAGGGGAGCCAGAGGGCAGGACCAGCAGCAGCATCAGCACCGCCAGGAGGTGCAGATCGAAGAAGTCCTGCCAGGAGCAGATGAGGACATGTGTGAGGACCGGGCCGATGTGGGAGGTCGTGGAGGGATCGGGGTGATCCATGGGGGTGGGGGTGGAAGTCGAGGCCGCCTGCAAGGCGAGTCTCCACACCATGTAACGCCGGAGCGTCGCCTCCATGTCCCTAACCCCACCCCCAGATGAGAATATTACCTTCTCTCGGAAGGACATGCCGAATCATGAGGATCCGTTTTGCGATGCGCTGGTAATTCAAGCCGCCATCGAAAATTTTACTGTCTCTCGGATCCTCGTGGACAATGGGAGCTCCGTCAACTTCGTTTTCAAGAAAGCGTTTGACACGATGAAGGTGGAGGCCAGGAGGGTGTTGGCCTCGGACAGGCCTTTGTTCGGATTCTCCAAAGAAAGGAAGGAGGTAAAAGGGGGAGTGGGGCTCCATGTTACCTTGGGAGGCCAGTCCAGGAATTGCAGGTTCGTCATCGTGGACGCTCCTAGCAGCTACAATGCAATATTCAGACGGCCCCTCATCAGCGCCTTCCACTGCGTGCCTTCGTCTTTCCACCAGTGCCTCAAGTTCAATGTCGAGGGCATCCAGGTCCAGGTCCGGGGAGACCCCAAGGTGGCGAGGGAGTACTATGTGACTGCGGTCAACACCAACTCTTGGCAAGGACGAGCCGAGGAGATGGAGAGAAGGATGGAGGGGTTGTCTGGGCAGGAGGCCACGGGAGAAGCTGAGGAGATGGAGGTGGAGGAGGAAGAGGTTCGCGCCCGTGTGGAGGCGGCAAATGAAGTTCTGGAGGGGAGGGCCTAGGTGATGGCCATAGAGGAAGCTGAGGAGGAGGAAGTTCTTATGCCAGGTGAGGAGGCCGCGGACGAGTGGGGAGAGCAGTCCCGGCTGGAGGCAGCAGAGGAGGTGGTGGATATGGAAGTTCTCACCCAGGGAGGAAGGGTGGAGAAAGTGCAGGTTAGCGAGGGGTTGAGCCCGGAAGATCAGAAGAGGATGCTGGAATGCATCCATAAGAACGTGGACATCTTCGTATAGAGCGCGACCGACATGCCGGGAATTGAGGCTGATGTGGCTTGCCACCGCCTCAACCTTGACGCTGATGCCCGTCCCATCTGGAAGAAGAAGAGGTCCACCGCCGATAAGCTGGCCGAGCCCATCCGAGAAGAGGTGGGAAAGCTCCCGAAGGCAGGGTTTGTATCGGAGATCCAGTATCCAGGCAGGGTCTCCAATATGGTGTTAGTCAAAAAAGGAGACGGTCGCTGGAGAATGTGTATTGATTTTTATCTTTGGAATAAAGCATGTCGCAAAGATTGTTACCTCCTGCCTCGAATCGACGCGCTGGTTGACGCAGCCGTCAGTTTTTCTCTAATGAGTTTTTTAGATGCATTTTCAGGTTATCACCAGATCAGGATGCACCCGCCCAACATAAAGGATGTTTCCTTCATCACGGGAGATAGATGTTACTGCTACAGAATGATGCCCTTTGGGCTGAAAAAAGCAGGGGCGACGTATAAGAGAATGATGGACCGGGTCTTTCGGGAGCAGAAGGGAAGGAACTTGGAGGTGTACGTGGATGACCTCATGATCAAGAGTCGGGATGCGGACTCTCACCTCCAAGATCTGGAGGAGACCTTCAGCACCCTGCGAAAGTATAAGATGAGGCTGAACCCCTTAAAGTGTGTCTTCGGGGCAAGCAGGGAAAAGTTCCTAGGCCACCTCCTTACTCCCGCGGGGGTGGAACCCAACCCTGATAAAGTGAGGGCGATCATGGAGTTGGGGTCACCTCGGAACGCCAAGGAAGTCCAGCGCCTGACAGGGAAGCTGGCAAGGCTGAGCAGGTTCCTCTCTCGGGCGGGAGAGAAGTGCTCGCCTTTCTTCAAAGTGCTGAGGGGAGGCCAAAAGTTCGAATGCTCTGAGGAATGCGAGAAGGCTTTCTAAACCTTGAAGAGGCAGCTAACCCAGGCTACGCTTCTCTAGGGACCAAAGGAGGGGGAAGATTTGTCTTTATACCTTGGGGTAGGGGCCGAGGCCGCGAGCTCCGTCCTGGTCCGGGAAGAAGGCAAGAAGCAGCTGTCGATATACTATGTGAGTAGGGTCCTAAGGAAGGCAGAGCTGCGATACCCAATTTTGGAGAAGTTGGCTTTCACCTTAGTCATCTCGGCTCGGAGGCACCGGCCATACTTCCATCCGGCTGGTGACTGACCATCCCCTTCGCAACATCTTTGAGGGGGTAGAGCACTCGGGAAGACTTGCAAAGTGGTTAGATGAACTAAGCGAGTTCGACATTTCTTTTGTCCCTCGCCTCTCGATTAAGGCCCAGGCAATGACCAACTTCTTGGCCGACAATGTGATTGAGGTGGCGGAGACGGAGCTCACTCGTCCGGTCCCCTGGAAGGTGATGGTGGATGGCGCCTCGGGAAGACACTCCTTGGGAGTAGGAGTAATCTTGGAGAGTCCTCAAGGGATGAGGATAGAGAAGACGGTGGTCATCCACTTTCCCATTACCAACAATCAAGCAGAGTAGAGGCAGTGATAGCGGGGCTGCGGCTGGCCAGGGAGCTGGGGGTGCGCGACGTGGAAGTGCTAACGGACTCCATGGTGGTGTCCTCTCAAATCAACGGCGAGTTCGAAGCAAAGGAGCCTGCCCTCTACCTGACAAAGGTTAAGGGAGTCATCGGCATGTTCCAAACACTTTCCATCTGACATGTGCCGCGGGAAGAAAATGTGCAAGTAGATCAACTCGTCAAGTTCGGACCCCGTGCGGGAGGAACCCTCACCGACCTATTCCGCCCTTCTATCGAGGAGGGGGAACTGATGGAAGTGAGTCAACGCCCCTCCTGGATGGATCATGGATCCCTTTGCAGTTTTCTTGTCCACAGGGGAGTTCCCGGAAGGCATGGACAAAAAGCGCTTCAAGCATAAGTCGGCGTATTACCTTATGCGCGACGGGAAGCTATACAGAAAAACCCTCTCGGTCTTGCTGGCAGGTTGCGTGGCGGAGGAGGATGTCCCGAGAATTTTGAAAGAGGTCCATTCCGGGGAGTGCGGGAGCCACTCAGGGGGCAGGACCCTGGAGGGAAGGATAGTAAGGCAAGGGTATTTTTGGCCAACCCTGGGCCAGGATGTCACTGAGTTCGCAAAGAAGTGTCAAAAGTGTCAGCTGTTCGCTCCACTCCAGCTACTACCAGCCCAAGACTCAGAAGCATCACTGCGCCCTGACCCTTCGCTATATGAGGAATGAATCTTGTGGGACCTGGGCAGATGAGGTTCTTGTTGGTCATGATCGAATATTTTTCTAAGTGGTTGGAGATCAAGGCGTTGGTCAAGGTGACCTCCCAGGTGATTCAGAACTTCGTATGGGGAGAGATCATTTGTCGGCACGGGTTGCCTCAGACTATTGTCACGGACAATGGACCGCAGTTTGCCAGCACGGAATTCATCAGTTTTTGCGGTCAGCTCAGGATTGATCTTAGGTTCGCGTCGGTCCACCACCCCAGGAGTAACGGGCAGGTGGAGGCGGCGAACACGGCCACGGGGGGGACCCTGAGAACCACGCCCAACACGGCCACGGGGGGGGGGGGGGGGGGGGAGACCCCATTCAAGCTCTCCCATGGCTGCGAAGCTGTACTCCCGATAGAGTTTGAGGTCCGGACACCGCGGGTGGTAGAGGCAGAAGAAGGTGGAGAGGAATGGAGGACTGAGAACGAGGACGAGTTGCGGATCTCCCTGGATATGGTGGAGGAACTGCACGACTTGTCAACCATCCGGCAGGAAGAGGTCAAGCGGTGGATGGCCAAATACTTCGACAAGCACGTCAGGGTCAAACAGTTCGCAAAGGGAGACTTGGTCTTGAAAAAGGTCGATGCGGTCGGGAGGTCGGCAGCCGTCGGCAAGTTGAATCCCAACTGGGAGGGTCCTTATGTTATTAAAGAGACCTTGAAGTCGGGTGGATACCATCTCCAAAATGTAGAAGGGGAGCCCCTCAGTCATGCCTGGAGCGACGATGACTTAAAACGCTTCTATCTATGAGAAAATGATATAACATTGCTTTTCCTCATTCTTATCTGACATTTGATGATTTGCTTGCTCGACATAGGGAATATGGGTCTTGGTTGACCAAAAGGAAAGTCCGGTTGATGCTCAACACCCGCCGGCAGGCTCCTACTAGCTAATTAGGCCGGTGGTAGCGCCCGGTGATTGGTCAAAAGGAAAGTCCGGTTGATGCTCAACACCCGCTGTCAGGCTCCTACTAGTTGATTCGGCCGGTGGTTAGCCAAAAAAAAACTCCGGTTGATGCTCAACACCCGCCGTCAGGCTCCTACTAGCTGATTGGGCCGGTGGTAGCGCCTGGTGGTTGGCCAAAAGGAAAGTCCGGTTGATGCTCAACACCCGCCGTCAGGCTCCTACTAGCTGATTGGGCCGGTAGTAGCGCCCGGTAGTTTGCGAAAGGAAAGTCTGGTTGATGCTCAACACCCGCCGTCAGGCTCCTATTAGCTGATTGGGCCGGTGGTAGCACCCGGTGGTTGGCCAAAAGGAAAGTCCGGTTGATGCTCAACACCCGCCGTCAGGCTCCTACTAGCTGATTGGGCACGGTAGCGCCCGGTGGTTGGCCAAAAGGAAAGTCCGGTTGATGTTCAACACCCGCCGTCAGGCTCCAACTAGTTGATTGGGCCGGTGGTAGCGCCTGGTGGTTGGCCAAAAGGAAAGTCCAGTTGATGTTCAACACCCGCCGTCAGGCTCTTACTAGCTGATTGGGCCGGTAGTAGCGCCTGGTGGTTGGCCATAGAGAGATAAGCCTGGTTGGTGCTCATTTCCAACTGCCAGGCTCTCACCTAGCTGGCGGGTCTAGAAGGTTCTCGTCGGATTTTGAAGCGACTTGAGATTCCTAAGGAGATCTCGCCCTTAGAGGTCTCGCTGATCAATGTCAGGCATTCAAAGGTAAACAAAAGGCAAGTGCCATGATCAGGATAAAAGGTGCAAGCGAATGCCCGACAGGTAGATCTCGCTAGTCGAACGTAGTGGGTGCGCGTAAGCCAATATGACAAGAACATCGCGAGATCCAATTTCTAAACGACAAGTCCGAAGATGAACATTGGCGGAGCGCGTGAGCCAACAAGGCGAGAGCGTTGCGAGACCTGGTTCTAAGCATCGACATAGCGAAATCAACAGGGTGCAGGTTGTCTCGGCGAAAGGTTGATCCATGGTCTCGCGAGAGGTCTTGACTATGGGCTACCTAAGTTAAAGCGTGAATCGAATGGGTTCTCGCGCGACAAAACACCCGAAGTTAAAGCAACAAAATAAAAGAAGAGAAGATAGAAAAATGCACAACACTAAATATTTCTATTTCATCAGTTTGGAGGTTACATCTCGCAAAATTACAAGGCCCATAAAAGAAAAGCACAAGGAAAAAGTTGAAAAGGCGAGAACTTCAGGGCAGCGATGCCAACTGCTCGCTCCCGCCGGAGATGTCGCTGATGCAATCTTCTGGCTCAGGGATTGGCAGGAACAGCTCTGGAACCAAGTCCTCGGCAGTAACCTTCGAGCCCTCGCTCCTCAGAAGCCCGACCCTCCGCATCACCTGGAGCGAGTGTCTTGTCATCGCAATGGCGTTCTCTTGTATCATCAGCTCCAGCTCATGTTGAGAGTACATTCGAGCCTTTTCCTTCTCGGCCGGAGGAGGGGGAAGTAGGGAGTCAATCCACTACTTGTTTTGGGCCTTCAGCTCCTGGTTCTCCTCTAGGTGGGCATTGCGGGCGAGTAGTTGGGCAGCAGTCGCGGCATCCTGCAGAAGAGTAGGGGTTAAAGCGAGAAGGAATTCAGCGAATGAGCTAGATGGAAGAAGGGAAATACCACTCCACCCACTCGCCCGACGAGCTCGCTCTCGGCAGGGGCTAGCTTATGTTTCAGATCTGTCACTTCCTTAGACAGTGTGGACCGCGAGGCGCTGATATCTTCCATCTGTCGTGACAGGAGGATGTCGCAACGAGCTGTCATGTGAGCGAGCTCGATGGCGCGGAATTGAGCTCGCGAGCTCTCGTAGGCGAGAGACTGCATGAGTGCGTCGTCATAATAGGCTTCACTGTCCCGCTCATAAAGCCCGAAGGCGAGTGCATAGTCCTGGCCCGAGACGGTCTCGCCCCCCTGCCAGGAGGGGAGGACGGTAGAGATAGAGGCCTTGTTGGCCTCTCGGTCCCAGACCAGTAAGCTAAGTTATCAAAGGCGCAATGCACACCGAGGAGCAAAGGGCCCTTGAAGCCTAGGCGCAAGGCGCGGGCGGGCGCCTGAGACACGTAAGGCGCAAAAATTAGGGGAAAAAGAAATTGAGCGAATTGGGCGCCCAATTGGCTGAAATTGTGCGAATTCGCTCAATTTCAGCGAATTGGGTGCCCAATTCGCTCAATTTCAGCGAATTGGGCTCCCAATTCGCCTAGGGGTGCCTCGGGTGCGTCTAAGATCATGTTTTTACCATATCAAAATTTTTTTTTAAAAAAAACCTTGAAAGACCCATGCGCAGGCGCGCCTGAGGCACATCGCCCGCCTTAGCCGTGCTGAGGCATGACGGGCTGCGCCTGGTGCGCCCGACGTCTCAGGCGTGCGCCTTGACAACTAATTCGCTGAAATTGAGCGAATTGGCGCCCAATTCGCTGAAATTGAGCGAATTGGGCGCCCAATTCGCCTAGGGGTGTCTCGGGTGCGTCTAAGATCATGTTTTTACCCATATCAAATTTTTTTAAAAAAAAACCTTGAAAGGCACAGGCGCGCCTGAGGCACATCGCCTACCTCAGCCGTGCTGATGCGCGGCGGGCTGCACCCGGTGAGCCCGACGTCTCAGGCGCGCTTAGGCGCACGCATTGACAACTAAGTTAGTAAGGGCTCGCCGGCGTCGTCCAACAGCTTCTCACCCAGGCCAAAGTTCCTGTGGCCTTTGGGTGTTATCTTCTCCATCGAAGTCGTGGTCGAGGTCCCGCCAACCTCGTTGGTCTTCTCCCCACTGGTCCTGCCGGCGACAGGAGATCTCGCAGGAGGAGCCTTCTCGACCTACTTGCCTTTAGTGAGATCGATAGCCTTGGGCTTCTTGGGGAGCGGTTGGATGGGAGGCGCATCAAGTTTCCGTTTTGGACGCTTGATATCGGCAGTTGTTTCGGCTCGCTCCTGCAGGCCGCAGCAGCGGCCTCCGCGCGTGCCTTCTTGGAGCCGAGTGTTGTGTTGCTCGCATAAGGTGGGTTAAGGGGAAGATCTCGCGCCCCTACGTGTGTTGACAGTTAGCAAAATTTCGGAACCGTTTAGTTAAGAAAAGTGCGGGACATACCTTCCCCGACGAGTACAGGAAGTAGCGAGTCGACGTTCCTCCTCAGAAAGGGAACATCGAAGTCTTTTCCGAAGAGGAACTGGTGAAGCTTGGATTTATGGCCGCCAAGAGATGGAGGGCGGTAGGTCGATACCTCCTGCTGGACTGGCGAGAGCGGGAGGTTGCCGAAATCCCCGGAGACAAAGATAAACTTGAGAATCCAGTGGTGATTCTTGTTGGCGAGACCTTTGGCTTTTAAGTTGTTGCCAGAGAAGAACGCGATCCCGTCCCTCTTAGCGCGGAAATTGAAGCAGACGGGAAGACTAAACTCAATTCTCTCCTCTCGCAAGTAGCAGACGAACGCCGCCAGTAAGGCGATGGAGTTGGGGTTGAGTTGTGCGGGAACGACGCCGAAGTACCGCAAAGTCTGGGGCACCTCGGACCAGATGGGGAGGCGCAATCCCACCTCGAAGTGTTCAGCGGGGATGGCGAGTTCGGTGGGCGAGAAGTTGTTTATCGACTCGTCCTTCCCCGGATGTCGCGCAGTGAAGCCCGGCGAGACGTAGAGTCCTACGAGCGAATGGAATTCCTCTTCGGTCAGATTGCAGTTCATGAAAGGGTAGTCGGCGAATGCGGCCGCGCATTTAGTTCGTCAATCTGCATCGTCTGTCATCTCGCGAGAACTGGAAAGAAAACGAGGGAGCGTGAGTGCAAAAGAAAGGAAATTGGAAAGAAGGTTAGAAGTTATCAAGAGCAGTGGTTAATGCGGTAGGTGAGGGGTCTAATTATAGAAAAACTTTGGGCGGGAAAAGATCCAGGCGGGAAAAGTGCGGATAGCCAATTCGCCAGATCCCGCCTTGGGCCTTGTTGTGATCTTGCATTCCTTCACTCGCCGTCGAGATCAAACCAACACTATGTTCTAAGCTTAAAAAGAAGTTCAATAGTAAGAAGAAAATAGAAGCTAGAGCAAAAAAATAAGATAAAATGATTCATTTGCATTCGACATAAGTAAGCCGGCAGTTTGTTATTACAAGCAAATATCAGAAAAAGGAAAAACAGGAAGGAGAGGGCCGGTAGGCCCACAAGGGGCCATCACCACCGTCCCCGACCTCTCCTTCCCGCCCCAGGCATCATGCGAGAATACTGAAGTGCGCGAATGGTCTGCAGCTCCTGGGCGAGGCGCAATTGATCTTCAACTCGCGCGATATGTGTACAACCTCGTATTCGCGACGTGAGGACCCCAGGCAAGGCATAGGGCATGCTAATAAGTTTTAAGCTTTGGAGTCCCTTCGAGAGGTGGGTGCGGCGAGTAGGCAGACACCCGTCCCAGCATGGTAGGCGTGAGGGGAAGCTGCGGGACCGGTCGGAGTCCGGAGGCGCACCCCCTGCCTCGCGGCTAGGCGAGGGCAGGCGGGGCGAGACCGGCCCGGGGCCGGGTTCTCGCCCCTGCCTCGCGACTAGGCGAGGGCAGGCGGGGCGAGACCGGCCCGGGGCCGGGTTCTCGCCCCTGCCTCGCGGCTAGGCGAGAGCAGGCGGGGCGAGACCGGCCCGGGGCCGGGTTCTCGCCCCTGCCTCGCGGCTAGGCGAGAGCAGGCGGGGCGAGACCGGCCCGGGGCCGGGTTCTCGCCCCTGCCTCGCGGCTAGGCGAGAGCAGGCGGGGCGAGACCGGCCCGGGGCCGGGTTCTCGCCCCTGCCTCGCGGCTAGGCGAGGGCAGGCGGGGCGAGACCGGCCCGGGGCCGGGTTCTCGCCCCTGCCTCGCGGCTAGGCGAGGGCAGGCGGGGCGAGACCGGCCCGGGGCCGGGTTCTCGCCCCTGCCTCGCGGCTAGGCGAGAGCAGGTGGGGCGAGACCGGCCCAGGGCCGGGTTCTCGCCCCTGCCTCGCGGCCTCGCGGCCAGCCCCGGGCGAGACCACAGGGGGGGGGGGTGGTTTGGCATGGTCTCGTCCTTGGACCATTTTACCCCCGAGGTGGCTTTTCCCTCTTTGCCCCCCGGTGTGGAGGTTTCCTATTGGCTGGAGGCATTTTGGCCTCAGGGGCGTTTTGGTCATTTTACCCCTAAGACTTGGAAAAACTATAAATAGACCCTTAGGGGTGCCTTGAAGGGGGACTTGTCATTCTTTCCTTAGCCACAAATCTCTTTGGCTTTCTTCCTCCAAGGCACCTAGCTCAAGCATTGGCTAGGGAGGGGGAGACCTCAAAGGTCTTCCGGGTGTGAGGTGGGACCTCCACGCTAGAGCCAAGGGTCAGTTCATAGCTTCCTAAGTCTTCGGTCCGTGACGTTCTTCTGAGTGTAGTAGGTGTGAGGTCACCCCTTTTCCCAAGGGTCGAACTCCACGGAAGTCAATTTTGGCTTCGGTCATTTTTGGCTTCAACAGTTTTGGTGCGGTGAGCGTGGAGAGTGACCAGCACAGAAAATCTCGGGGGAGTGTCATGACTGAAGATCAGGGAGGTAGTGATGACCTCGGTGGTCTCCCCAACCTAGGACCCTTTGTAGGAAGGGAGGAGTTCATGGCTTCCATCGAAGGCATCATGGGGATGCTTAGAAGCATTGCCCCTCGGGCTGACAGCTCAACCCCCACCCCCCAGGGACTAGCTCCAGGGGTCTCGGCGAGCTAACCCAGAGTGGTCTCGGCGAGCTGGCTCCTAGGGGGCAAGGCGAGATCACCCCAGCAGGGGGAGAAGTGAGTATACCGGATAGGAGGCCTGGGAAGGAGAGGATGGTAGAATGGGTTGAGCGAGACCTTCCAGGCCGGGAGCTGTTCCCCAGCCCGGCGAGAGCTAGCCCCCCAGGCGAGCAGGTCGCGCGAGTGGAGGTGGCGAGAGCTCCCCTTAGGGGGTCACCCTTCAGTGAGTTGATCATCTCAGCTCCCGTCCCCGAGGGGTTCAGAGAGCCAGACATGGTTTACTATACCAGGAAGGATGACCCCGTCCAGCATCTGCAGTGGTTCGAGGATGTCGTCTCCATCAGGCCGATGACGGACGCCTTCAAGTGCCGTCTATTTGCGATCACCCTGAAAGAGAAGGCGAGGGACTGGTTCCATCAACTCCCTCCAAGGTCCATCTTCGGGTTCGAAGACTTGAGCCGGAGCTTTCAGCTTCGCTTCTCCACTTCCAAGAAGAGGAAGAAGGGTCCTGAGTCCCTCTTCCTGATAAAGCAAAGGGCCGAGGAGTCGCTGGCCCACTACGTTGACAGGTTCCAGGAAGAGGTCCTGGACATCCAAGAGGTGCCAGGGTATGCCCTCCAGATGGCATTCACAGTAGGATTGCGCGAAGGGTTCTTCAAGATGAGCTTGACTCGGAAGGCCCCCCTTTCCTTCGAGGAGCTGATGGAAAGGGCGGCAGAGGAGATAGCCATGGAGGCAGCCAACCCGGCCTTTGTGAAAAAGTTGGCAAAGTTTACAGAGGTGGAGTCAAAGGAGCAAGGTGGCTCGAGGCATCATGAAGGGAGAAGGAGAGAGGAGCATAGAGCTCAAGGGTTCCAGAGACAGGAGGGTCCGGAGCCAGGCTGGAGGCAGCAGGGAGGACCTGCCCATGGTCCAGGAAGGGCTCTCATCCAGGAGGGAGGGAACCATCATGGGGGCCAAGGGAGGTTCAACTTCCAGAGGCAAGCCCCAAGACAGCTCCTGCCCCCACCGCAGCAAGCGATGGCGATTGGCCGAAGGGATAGGAGGAATCGCAAGGGGAGAGGGGGAGGCAGGGTAGAGTTGTCGTACTGTGACTTCCACCAGGTGGAGGGGCACGCAACAGCTACCTGCCCTGAGTTCCTGGAAGTGAGGGGGGCGAGAGCTCCAGCCCAACAGCAGCCGGAGCGGATTGAAGCTCTACCCCAAGGAGGGGGTGATGATGTGTGTGAGGACCGGGTCGATGTAGGACCCCGAGGTGGTATAGCTGTGATCCACGGGGGGGTGGGGATCGAAGCCGCTCGGAAGGCAAGTCTCCATGTGATGTATCGGCGGAGCGTTGCCTCGACATCCCAGACCCCTCCCCCGGAGGAAAGGGTCACCTTCTCGTCAAAGGATATGCCAGAGCATGAGGATCCCTTCTGCGACGCCCTGGTCATCCAAGCAGCCGTCGAAGGCTTCACCGTCTCCCGGATTTTGATTGATAATGGAAGCTCGGTCAACGTCATTTTCAAGAAGGCGTTTGAGGGGATGAAGGTGGAGCCAAGGAGGGTAGTGGTGTCAGATGGACCTTTGTTTGGATTCTCAGGGGAGAGGAAGGAGGTGGAAGGTGGAGTCGGACTCCAGGTGAAGTTGGGGGGGGACCTCAAGGAACTGCAGGTTCGTCATTGTCGACGCTCCAAGCAGCTACAACGCCATCTTCGGAAGGCCCCTCATCAGCGCCTTCCGGTGCGTGCCCTCATCCTTCCACCAATGTCTCAAGTTCAACTCAGATGGGATCCAGGTCAGGATCAAGGGAGACTCCAGGATGGCGAGGCAGTGCTACGTCACGGCTGTCAACACCATCTCTTGGTTGGCTAAGGCAGAGGAGATGGAGAAGATCATGGAGAGCCTGAGCAGGATGGAGGTATCTAGTGGAAAGTAATCGGATGGCGACCACCATGCCCGGACCCCCTGAAGAAGCCTCGCCTCGGCGGAGTAATGTATCTTTCTTTTGTGTTGTTATAATGAGTCCAACCCCCGGCCGATAGGGTCAAGAGGGTCATGTAACCCAACTTTTTTCCCCTTTTGAGGATGTTGAATTTTGGCAGAGTTCAGGTAACATGCCCCAAGTCCCCTTAGCTCCGAGATGATTCCGCTGCCAGGCTCTCACTAGCTGGTGGGTTCAGGTTGATCTCTCGTGGGAGCCAACCCCTTTTGCTCCGAGATGATTCCGCTGCCAGGCTCTCACTAGCTGGTGGGTTCAGGTTGATCTCTCGTGGGAGCCAAGCCCTTTTGCTCCGAGATGATTCCGCTGTCAGGCTCTCACTAGCTGGTGGGTTCAGGTTGATCTCTCGTGGGAGCCAAGCCCTTCTGCTCCGAGATGATTCCGCTGCCAGGCTCTCACTAGCTGGTGGGTTCAGGTTGATCTCTCGTGGGAGCCAAGCCCTTCTGCTCCGAGATGATTCCGCTGCCAGGCTCTCACTAGCTGGTGGGTTCAGGTTGATCTCTCGTGGGAGCCAAGCCCTTTTGCTCCGAGATGATTCCGCTGTCAGGCTCTCACTAGCTGGTGGGTTCAGGTTGATCTCTCGTGGGAGCCAAGCCCTTTTGCTCCGAGATGATTCCGCTGCCAGGCTCTCACTAGCTGGTGGGTTCAGGTTGATCTCTCGTGGGAGCCAAGCCCTCCTGCTCCGAGATGATTCCGCTGCCAGGCTCTCACTAGCTGGTGGGTTCAGGTTGATCTCTCGTGGAAGCCCAAGTCCCTTAGCTCCGAGATGATTCCGCTGCCAGGCTCTCACTAGCTGGTGGGTTCAGGTTGATCTCTCGTGGAGGTTGTCTTTTTACCCTGAGGGGGTCTCGCCACCCAGGCTCTCATCAGCTGGCATGGCAGGTTGACCCCCCTAGGAGGCTAAGTGTTTTTACCCTGAGGGGGTCTCGCCACCCAGGCTCTCATCAGCTGGCATGGCAGGTTGACCCCCCCAGGAGGCTAAGTGTTTTTACCCTGAGGGGGTCTCGCCACCCAGGCTCTCATCAGCTGGCATGGCAGGTTGACCCCCCCAGGAGGCTAAGTGTTTTTACCCTGAGGGGGTCTCGCCACCCAAGCTCTCATCAGCTGGCATGGCAGGTTGACCCCCCCAGGAGGCTAAGTGTTTTTACCCTGAGGGGGTCTCGCCACCCAGGCTCTCATCAGCTGGCATGGCAGGTTGACCCCCCCTGGAGGCTAAGCGTTTTTACCCTGAGGGGGTCTCGCCACCCAGGCTCTCATCAGTTGGCATGGCAGGTTGACCCCCCCAGGAGGCTAAGTGTTTTTACCCTGAGGGGGTCTCGCCATCCAGGCTCTCATCAGCTGGCATGGCAGGTTGGCCCCTCGGAAGAGACCTCATAGTCTTTCGATACCGCGAGAGCAAGCTTCACTCAGCGAATACGTTGGGTTGGATGTTTCTTTCCGAGCTTGTGCCAACCTCGAAAAGAGCGGGGATTGTGTACAACCCCGTATTCGCGACGTGAGGACCCCAGGCAAGGCATAGGGCATGCTAATAAGTTTTAAGCTTTGGAGTCCCTTCGAGAGGTGGGTGCGGCGAGTAGGCAGACACCCGTCCCAGCATGGTAGGCGTGAGGGGAAGCTGCGGGACCGGCCGGAGTCCGGAGGCGCACCCCCTGCCTCGCGGCTAGGCGAGGGCAGGCGGGGCGAGACCGGCCCGGGGCCGGGTTCTCGCCCCTGCCTCGCGGCTAGGCGAGGGCAGGCGGGGCGAGACCGGCCCGGGGCCGGGTTCTCGCCCCTGCCTCGCGGCTAGGCGAGAGCAGGCGGGGCGAGACTGGCCCGGGGCCGGGTTCTCGCCCCTGCCTCGCGGCTAGGCGAGAGCAGGCGGGGCGAGACCGGCCCGGGGCCGGGTTCTCGCCCCTGCCTCGCGGCTAGGCGAGAGCAGGCGAGGCGAGACCGGCCCGGGGCCGGGTTCTCGCCCCTGCCTCGCGGCTAGGCGAGAGCAGGCGGGACGAGACCGGCCCGGGGCCGGGTTCTCGCCCCTGCCTCGCGGCTAGGCGAGGGCAGGTGGGGCGAGACCGGCCCGGGGCCGGGTTCTCGCCCCTGCCTCGCGGCTAGGCGAGGGCAGGCGGGGCGAGACCGGCCCGGGGCCGGGTTCTCGCCCCTGCCTCGCGGCTAGGCGAGAGCAGGTGGGGCGAGACCGGCCCAGGGCCGGGTTCTCGCCCCTGCCTCGCGGCCTCGCGGCCAGCCCCGGGCGAGACCACCGGGGGGGGGGGGGGGGTGGTTTGGCATGGTCTCGTCCTTGGACCATTTTACCCCCGAGGTGGTTTTTCCCTCTTTGCCCCCCGGTGTGGAGGTTTCCTATTGGCTGGAGGCATTTTGGCCTCAGGGGCGTTTTGGTCATTTTACCCCTAAGACTTGGAAAAACTATAAATAGACCCTTAGGGGTGCCTTGAAGGGGGACTTGTCATTCTTTCCTTAGCCACAAATCTCTTTGGCTTTCTTCCTCCAAGGCACCTAGCTCAAGCATTGGCTAGGGAGGGGGAGACCTCAAAGGTCTTCCGGGTGTGAGGTGGGACCTCCACGCTAGAGCCAAGGGTCAGTTCATAGCTTCCTAAGTCTTCGGTCCGTGACGTTCTTCTGAGTGTAGTAGGTGTGAGGTCACCCCTTTCCCCAAGGGTCGAACTCCACGGAAGTCAATTTTGGCTTCGGTCATTTTTGGCTTCAACAATATGGATCCCGGGAAAGTCCCTCCCGCCACTGACCTCTCCCCCCAGCTCGGCGATCAGCTGCGTGTAGTTGTTCTCCAGGCAGAGTAGCCGCTCCTCGACAAAATTTTAGTTCTCTTGAACCCGATTATAGAGCTCGTGCAGCATCAGGGTGTGCTTTCGTAAGATCTCGGCCGTCAGCTGCTTTAGCGCCTCGACATCCTTCGGATCGCCCGGGAAGGCGGCGATTGAGTCAGGTGATGGCGGAGGCGAGAACTCCTCGTCAATGTCGACATCAGTTGACGAGATCTCACGTAACCTGCAGTGGATGGTGTTAGTTGTGCGTGACCTCCATTCTTTTTAGAAGACGAGTGTGATTGGCTACTTGGCCCAGTATCCGCGTCCTTGCCCGAGTGCCGACAGGAAGTGCTGGGCCGCCCCTCGAAGGGAGTGTCGAAGGAAATATGCGCCTTCCCGAGCCCTGGGCGCAGAGTTGTCTGTTCTGTAACAGGGTTGCTTTGGGATGGAAGGTTAGGAACATCATCCGCCGGGGGTGGTAGGTTTGAAGCGAGATCTATGGGTGACAGGCGGGCAGGGGACTTGGACGTTGAAGCACCTATTCCCGCGGTCCAAAGGCGGGAGCTGCGAATGGCACAAGTAAGAAATTTGATGAGAGGCGAATGGACAAAAGATGACTCACCAGACATTCGCGGGAGATCATTCGGTTTCTGTGGGGAGGTGATCTTGGGGGCCCTCTTGTGGTCACCAGCGTCGAGCGAGTGCGGTTCAACTCTCGCCTCCCCAGCTCCCTTCTCTTTGGGTGGGACCTGCGAGTGGACGGGTCGGCGCCTATTTTCATCCTAGAAATTGGGAAAGTAAAGCAAGTGACGATACCTGCGGGACTCCGGAGTGTGAAGGAGTCTGCGAGATGGGCTCATCCCTTGTCAGGTCGCGCCTGACCATGTTGACCCTCTTTAACTTGGGGAATGAGCTCGGGGCTTTTCGAGCGAGCCAAGGAGCGAATGCGCCGACCGATGTCTGGGCATCTGCTCTCGTAGCGGCGAGACGGTCCAAGGTCTCTTTCGAGAGCGGCATTGAATTATAACGGAGGGAGAGTGGAAAATGAGGTCGATGGAATAGAGCAGATATCATTTGACAGTGATTGGGTATTATAGCACGGTGGTGGGCCCCGCCAAAGATTCCATCCAGGTCAGCAAATACTCATCGAATACTTTGGGTTGGACTTTTCTTTCTGAGTGTAGTACTCACCCGCAAAGAGCAGGGATTGTGTACAACCCCGTATTCGCCGATTAGGCTCCTCCGGCGGGCTCAAGGCAGTTCAGGGGATCAGGTTCAGGAGTGGCGAGTGAGGTAGGCTCACCCGCATTCGCCCAGCACCTCAAGGGGGCATTCGCCCAAGCCCACGAAAGCAGTTAGGCCTTCAAGCGAGTGCAGTCTCCATCGCGCATCCGCCTAAGGCTCGTACCTTGTTGCGCGGGAGGGTGAGTTCTCGCTTAGTGGGAGAATGCATGACCCTCCCAGCATTCTCCCCTTTAGGTGAGTGGTGCCTTCATGGATCACTTGTCCAGTAGGATCCAAAGGTAAGATTACCTGGATGCCCTTAAAAGTCTGCATTTAGTTCATCAGAACAACGGAGTTACGCTGTTGGTAGACCCAGTTGGGCTGCATATAGCCTTTTAGAACAGCGGAGCTACGCTGCTGACAGACCAGATTCTGAAATCTATAAATAGATCCAAGAGGGTACCTCCGAAGGCAAGCTTTCAAGTTCTCTTATTCTCTAGTCTTATAGCGCTTTTTGAGGTGACCTTAGCTCAACACTGGCTAAGGAGGGGAAGCGCTCTAAGATCTTTCGGGTGTGTGGTGGGACCTTCGTGCTGCAGCCTTGGGTCGGTTCCAAGTCTTAAGTTCTCGGTCAGGCGAGCTTACCAGGAGAAGTAAGTGTGTGGTCACCCCTTTCTTGTGTCCGAACTCCACAGAAGTCGATTCTCGGTTTCAACACAACTCTCATTATTGCATTTGATCATAGGTCCGGATTTGCCCGGATCGCGAAATTTGTGCTTGGCTTGACTCGGGGGATTGTTTCACAACACATGATTTGATAGCATTAGTATTGAATTTCCACTAACAATTAGTAGCTCCACACGGTGTCCGCATTTCGCCTTAAATTTGTTGCCGACTCGCACTTTGTCGAAGTGCTCCCAAACTGAAGTCATATGCTTGTGCTCCACAATTTCATGAGCAATGACTAAGGAAGATGATGCCATCAACACAGCTACGTGTCATGGAGCCTTGGCCTATTGGAGATTTGGAGAGAAATAAGAGAGAGGAGTGAGAGAGTGAGCGTGAGAAAGAGTGAGAAAGAGAGAGAGATTGAGAGGAGTGAGAGTAAAAGATAGGAGAGTAAAGACCTCTCATTCTCTCCACACACCTATTTATAAGCTTTAAATAATTGCATAAATTATATTTAATTATAACAAAATTTAATGATTAATAATTATATTTATATTATTAATGTTTTTAAAATTTAACTTAGTTAGCTCTGTGACTGTTGTCATCAACGGATCAAAGAGCCGATGTTATCATATAATATATACGATATCAACGACTTTGATCATGGCACAAAGAGCCGTTGTTATCATAAATATATATAATAACTGAATAACGTATACTCGGGTATCCATGTCGGGCCCGGGCCAGGCCTGGTGCAGTTATTTGACAAAAAAGATGGCCTAGTTAGGACCCTCGGGCCTGGCTCGGGCGGGCTTTCTAGACCCAGGCTTTTGGACACGATAACACAAATAAAAATGTTTAACCAAATGAACAGAGTATTGAAGTAAATCCAAACAAATCATAAAGTAACCAAAATTATTTATATATTTGTACAACCCAAAAAAATATTGCAATGCCCATTTATATATACAAAGCGAGAGTTACTATAATTCTGCATAGAAGATCTAAGACTAAACAAAAGAAAAGGAAAAGAACATGGACCTAATGATGGTTATTTCACTTTGGGCTTTAACACTCCCCCTCAAATTAGAACATATATATCAATAATGCTTAGCTTGTCACATAAGTTTTAAGTTTTCGGACTTTTTGGAAAGAACTGCATCTTGGATGAAATGACAATCAACTTCAAGTGCATTGTTTGTTCATGAAAGGCGTGACTACTGACAATGAATATGGCAGCATAATTATTGCATTATAGAGGAATGATGGTGGGAGTAAAGTACCAAACTCCTCCAAAAGAGGCTTGACCTAAAGTCATTGTTTTAAATGTCCTCCAACATGTCTGACATGTCTCACAACATGTCATTTTAAAGACAAAATAATATGTTTTTCTAAGAAAATAGATTATGTACTTTTGTAAAATATAGATTAACATATTCGATTTTTTTCGTTATATCGGCCGACATGATTTTTAAATATATCGTCCGTTATTTTATTTTATGTTATATTAGTAGACTAGCAGCATATGTTTAAATCGTCTATATATTATATTATGTATATTTAAATTGATTAAACTTATTATTTTGATTTTTAACGTTTTATTCTTACAACCAATTTTATATAATAATTTCACAATATTATAATTTCAAATTACAAAAAAATATGAAATCATTTAATACATTTATTAGTTGATTGTTTGCATGTTTTAAATAAAAGTTTATAGATTTGAAAAGACTTATAATCAATCAAGGATTTTAAAATTTTAAATCTTATTTATTTACAATAAACTTATTATTATCAAAATAAAAGTATTGTATACTATTAAATATATTTTACAATTTATCGTTTTATATTTTTAATAATATTTTATTTTAGATACTATTCGATTTAATTTCGTAATATAAATCACTTATTTTTTATCTATTTGTTATATTATTTATCTATTTTTATAACATATACTTATAGTTAGTATAAATAAAAATAAAATTTTCATTTATAAGACATGGAAATCCGATATTTTAAAATATCTTCAACATGTCTCCGACTTCCGACATCTAAAACTCAATCTGATATGTCATCGACATTCAATATTTCAAACATTGCCTAAAGTAATCCGCAAGTGTCTTGAGCCACTTTGTGTTATGCTACAACACTTAATCTAACAACTGTGTTTTGCTTTTTGCTGCGCTATGTGACAATTTTCTCCAACAAGCGTACAATAGCTAGAAGTAGACTTTATATCGATCTTTCTTTTTATAGAGTCGACATTTGCTGGGAGACTCCTTCAGATAACAATCAATTTGTATCATAGCATCCCAGTAGAATTTCCTGGGTTTGTCCATAAAATGACTGGTTTGGCCTTGTAATCGTCAAATATATTAGCTTGCCCACCAATTTTCATAATATGTTATTTCTTTGAATTCATCAGAATGATTTCCCCATAAAGTGTTGGTTTGATCCATAGAGGACAATGCAGGTTTCGCTCATAGTAGCCTTGTTTCCACAAGAAGGTCCAAGCCATTTTTTAAACTTAAAGAAATCACATATTTGTTGTATGCTATTTCAAAGCCCAAAAAGTAGTGGAATTTGCCTAGATCATTGATTACAAAGTTTTTTAAAGATGTTTTTGTAGTTTGTATATCTATCAGATCACTTCCCAAAAGCACAATATCATCAACATTCACTATCAAAATAACATTGTCAACTAAGGAGATTCACGAACGTTGATTGGTCAAAGTGCGAGCATCTGAAACCAAACCGGATTAGAACTTCGAAAATTTTTTGAACTGAACACGTGAACTCTGTTTCAATCCATAAATGGATTTGTTCAATTTGCCAACATTTCAAATTACTAGAGCAAAAAACCTAGAGATTGCTACATGTAAATAATTTTGTGTAGGTCCACATAGAGGAATGCATTTTTTTAAAGCTCGCAGGAATGATCCTTTTTAACTGCAACATAGATCAAAATGTGGATGGAATTTAACCAAGGTATGAGAGAAAAGGTTTCGAGGAAGTCAACACCAAATGTCTATGCATAGCCCTTAGCCACAAGGAGGGCCTTGAATCTTTCTACATAACCATCAGGGAGATATTTAACACTTAAGACCCATCAATAGCCAACCGTCGCTAAAGTCAGTGGTAAAGGCACATGATCTCAATATGTCTGGACTGCATAGTATCCATCTCTTCCTACATCGCCGTCCTCAAATTAAGATTAGTCATTGCCTCAGAGACAGTCTTTGATATAAAATAGAGGATAAAGCTGCTGTAAGCCTTCATGACAGGATTGAGATGATCAATATAGACATAGTGTGCAATAAGATATTCAGTACCTCTGCATTGTGGTTTGCGTAAAGCAATGGGTAAATAAAGATCAGAGGAAGTGGGTAAAGGAGGATTAAAATGTTCCGAATCTACAAGAGAGGTAGATATAATGGTGGGGGTATATTATCCGGTGATGGAAAAAAGAACATGGGCCCAAGGATGGGATTTTCACTTTAAACTTTAACAATAATAATAACGACAGTTACCTGAACTAACTTCAGTATCAAATGTCTAAGAATAAGATAATTTCTAAAGGTATAATAGTGGTGATGTGGAGCATAGACGAGCACTTGCAGATGACGAGTGTTGGGTCCATTCGGGGCTGATTTGGCGACTTTCCATATATGGCGTGCCCGGATCGACGATTGGATTCCGCAGATGTGTGATATATTACTTTAATATTTTGCATTTTATTTTGATGTATTTAGGTGGCACCACCTTCGGCCAATCATAACATCGATGGTGGGATGCCCTAATCCTCCTTTTATTATAAATAGATGGTTTGTGAGCTGGTTGAAGGCATTGCAGGTTTTGAAGAGATTATTCCCGGAACTCCGCGATCACCCCTCGGTGTCGACGTCGTGGAACCCTAGGCGACGACTTCTAGGTACTCAAACTTCCCCCCAAGGTACTACCCATCCATAGCCTCTTTCTTCCCTATCTGAAACCCTCATCCGCAGCCTCTACAGCCCCCAAATTCCAACCCACCACTGTTGTCCAGTTCACGGGTTACTGTTCACGGGTACTGTTCGCGGGTTACTGTTCACGGGTTACTGTTCACGCCGCAACTGTTCACGTTGACCATCCACTTCTTCCCTCCTGTGGATCCACTCTCCTTTAGCCCTAATTCCTTGGATCAATTAAGATCTTGAAATTTCAGCTCCGATCCGTTATTTCCACCTTTCGTTCATCACCCCTCCACCCGGATCCGATCCCTAAATATCAGATCTTGTCTCCCCCCACCCGGATCTCCCTCCTAGTGGCCGGATCTTTCCATTTCCGGCCCGATCTCTCCACTCGCCGTCGAGAACAGTCATCACCACCATTTCCGCGCCGCCGGTTCCACATTAGATCGCCGTCAAAACGCTTCCGGCTCCAGATTCTTCAGTGCCTTAATCAACCCACTATTTGGTGAGATTTTGTTGTACTGGATTATTATTTTCAGCATATTTATATTGGATTGGGTCTTGTACTTGTTTTGAATATCTTGCATGATAGTTGTTGGTTAGATTATTATTGTGATTTGCAGGGTCTATTCGTCGCGCGCTCCTGCTTTGTCCCTTCACGCGGAGGAAAGCCTAAGCTTGCTTCGCTTAATTAAATTATTTTGCCTTGTCTTGAATTATTTGCGTGGGATGTTAAAGTTTATTATTCAATTGCGATCTAACCGTCGGAGTTTGCATAGGCATGTAGGGTTAGGTCACCGTTTTCCCGCCACCTATAGATTCGTCCTACATCAAGTGGCATACAAGGAACAACCATAGGTTGATACCTCACTGCAACACCTTACGTTGGTGGCAATGCAGTATTAGTAGCATAAAGCTAAACTTCAATGTTATCAATCACTTTGTTGAATAAAAACAGTATATAATTTTAATATTTTATAAAGTCAACCCAAGTTTAGAAGAATCTAGATTGCCAAGAAAACAAGAGTTATAGTGGCCCTCACTATATGGTGATGCATTTTTTTCTCATTTGTTGCCATTGAATATAACATTAGGTATTAAAACCATTCTCCATAAATCTTAATGAACAATTTCAATCATATATAACTATAAGTCAACTCATTCTCTTACCTAATCCTTCATTAGTAGTTTTGTCTGCCAATTTAATGTATTAATAGATGCATTTTCTACATTTGGTGTACTAAGTCCTTGTGACCAGAAAACTATTTTGCAGTACATTCATCAAATATGATACTCTTATTATCCCTCTAATAAATCATATCTTGAGATGAGTTTATTTTTATTATTATGTTTCTGTGTGTGATGGTTTAGTCTAACATTTCCTGTCTTCCTTTATGAGCTTTTTGTAACCCTTTATACATTCCCAATATGGATGAATAAAGTGAAGTATAATTTTTTTCTCAAATCAATATGATATCAGAGCCTTAGGGCTTCCGTCTCTCGCATATACCTCGTGACCTGCCGATCCCGCGTGGTGTGTGAGTAGCAGTGGTTGAATTCCTTGAATTATGTGGGAGGCTCGCGGGATCGTGGGAGCCTCGGGATGAGGAGGGCCTTATATTCCTACAGAAATTTTCGCACCTTTCATTCCAATATGTGAGGACATCAACCAACAGGGCCGCGGATTTCTGTTCTAAATTTATTGCGTCTTCTCCTTTCTTTTGGACGGATCCTGGGAGGTATCACCCAGAATTCCTTGAGATTGTCGAGGAAGATCTAGCAGGTATCCTCCCGTTTGTGTAAGTTTCCTTTTTTGTTCTCTTTCCTTTAATGTGAATGCACTATTTCACGCGGACCGTCTTCGATCCCGCGTACTCTTCCGCATCCGCTCGCTTAGTCCCGCTCTGCTCACCTATCTGATGCCTCTGAGGAGACACCGCCCCAACTACCCAATCTGCTCCTCCTCTGGCTCTGTCTGCCGATGAGATCCATGCCTTCTGCCGCCTGATGCAGCAACAGTCTTTGGAGCCTCCTGCGTCTCCGTCTTCCTATGCTCATCAGGAACCCTTAGGTTTACTCTCGTCGTCCCAAGGGAACAAACACATCGACCCCTATCAGAGTCCTAGAGCAGACATCTGATCCGTCGCCAGGGCCCATTACTGTAAGGGAAGGTACTTCTACACAACATCTGTTATCTCAGTTTGTCTCCTATTCGTCCCTAGCGTCTTCCCATAGAACTTTTGTTTGTTCTTTGGCTACTACTTCCATCGCTACTTCGTGGCAGGATGCCCTTTCTAATGACAGGCGGAAGGCGGCTATGCTTAAAGAAATGCATGCCCTTGACAAAAATCACACATGAGGCCTGGTACATCTGCCTGAAGGGAAGACTATTGTAGGATGCAAGTGGGTGTTTTCTGTCAAATAGAACACCCAGGAGGTTGTAGAGAGATACAATGTAAGGTTGGTTGCAAGAGGGTACAATCAGACGACAGGAATTGATTACCAGGAAACCTTTGCACCGGTTTCTAAGATGAACTCTATAAGAATTCTACCGGCATGTGCTGCCTGTAAGGGATGGAGCCCTAGCAAACTGGACGTGAAAAATGCGTTCCTTCATTGTGATCTGGAAGAAGAGGTATACATGACTCTACCTCCTGGTCTCTCTCCTAGAGGATCTGAAGACAAGGTGTGCAAGCTGAAGAAGACTTTGTATGACCTGAAAGAATCACCTAAAGTCTGGTTTGGAAGATTTCACAAGACAATGACATGCTTCAGGTACTCCCAGAGTAATGAGGATCATACCATCTTCATCAAAAACAATAAAGGAAAGTTAACTGCTCTAATAATGTATATGGATAACAACTGATGCATCCTCCGTCGCATTCAAATTTTCATGATGTCAGCATGCGTCGTGAAGTTTTATTTACTCTGCATTTTTTATTGTCATGTATTTTCTTTTTTGGGCGCCTGCTTTTATTTAAAAAATGTTTGGCTCATTGGTTTGACCGGCTGATGAGACCCTGAATAAATAGGTCCGGTAATTTTAGTCGTTAGGATGTAACGGGCAAGCTTAAAATTATTTAAAACATATAACTTTTAAAAGTAAGGTGAAAAATAGTATAATGATATTAAGAAATATTATAGTTGAGAGATAATTTCGAATAGAGAATTATTTGGGAAGTGCACAGTTGGAAATAATCATGAAGGCAAACCATGGGGCAACAGATAATTTAACAACTTTGGGAAGGAAATAATTTGGGAAAAACAATTTTCTTTGAAGGAGAGAAGAGAAGGCAATTTTGGAAGAAAATCAAGTTCAGCCAATTAATAAGAGAAGACAATTTGGGGAAATCATTTAGTCATTTTTTTCTCTCTATTTAAGAAGAGAAGCAAACCGGTTAGAAAAACAGCCCGGACGGCAGGAAATTGAAATTAATTTCCCTGCATTGCCGGTACTATTTCACCTCTTCCCCGCCCGTACAAATCATCTCTACTGAGTCCCACGACTCCCATCTCTTCGACAGCGAAAAGACAGCCGCGCCCGGCTCCTCCGTCAACGCCGACGGGCTTCTTATTCCGCTCAGCCGGCGATGACTCAGTGGCAACCTCCGCTACCCTAGCCCCGACGCCAGCAGGCTTCCGCCAGTCTAGGCGGTCCGATCTCCGTCAACCAGCACCAGACGGCAGGCACATCTCCTCCCTCCGGTAGCACGTCCGCCCCTCCGCCAATTGTTGTCGACCACGACACATTCCTTCCAGTGATTCGACGAACGGCAGGACGTCGGAAACGGCGTTGACAACAACAATCTTCCTGCCATCCCTGGCGGTATCTCCTCCGTTGTGTTTTGGAGTCGGGATAACCAAACCCTTGCCCACTCCCTGTTACCATTGTCGTCTACTCCAGTGGGCCCTCCAGCAGCGGCCCACATCTCCTATTCCAGCTATGCTTACGAATTTTGGACAGACTGCTCTCCTGTGGTATCCTCACGGACCTCACCCATTCTCTCTGTTCGATTGTTAGTTTTAAATTTATGCGTTAATTAAATAATTAATGAGCTTGCCCCGAACGTTCAAATCACTTGATTACCGTATTCCATAAATTATTGTTTGTGACGCGCTTGTGGTTGTGCAAAACTCACTTGGATTCAATCCGTCATATGTTACGAAACCTTTCTCCGTTAACGATTAACGAATTTTAAAAATTCAACGTTAGAGAGCGATTCGCGCGCGAAAGCTTCGTTTTAATTGCTCGGCCCCTCTTTTAAAATTAAATCCCATTATTTTTTAAAAACAAATCATAATTTTAGTTCATAATAAAATAAGATATTTGATTCAAAATATTTAATTTTCAAAACCCTAACCTTAGATTACATCAACAACATTATAGCAGGAGACGATCAGGATAAGATTCAGTCATTAAAAGTGAGACTAGCGAAAGAATTTGAAGTGAAAGACTTGAGTAACCTCAAATGCTTCTTAGGTATTGAGGTTGCGAGGTTCAAACATGTGACATTCATTTCACAGAGAAAATACACTCTTGACCTCCTTGAAGCCTCAGGAATGAGTGGGTGTAGATCGACCGACACTCCAATCAAAGTCAACCACAGACTTGGAAGAGATGTTGGTGACACGATTGAAGACATCCCCAGCTTTCAGAGGCTAGTTGGAAAACTGATCTACATATCGCATACTCGCCCAGATATCTCCTATGATGTAGGAGTGCTCAGTTAATATATGCATTTCCCAAAGGCCCGTCATGTAGACGATGTTCATCGTATCCTAAGATATCTCAAGTTCTCATCTGGGAGGGGCATTCTGTTTTCATCAAATAATGAACGAACTATTGAGGTGTACACGAATACTGATTGAGCTGGATCGATTGAAGATCGACGGCCCACATCTAGGTATTGCACTATGGTGGGTGAAAATTTAGTCACCTGGAGGAGCAAAAAACAACAAATGGTTTCCAGATCTAGCACTGAGGCGGAGTTCAGGGCTATGAATCACGGAATCTGTGAAAGGCTATGGATACTAACTATCTTGACAGATCTTAGGCTTAAAAGTAGCGAACCTATCAGACTATACTGTTATAACAAGGCTATGATTAGTATTGCTCACAATTTTGTGCAACATGACCATATGAAACATATTGAAATCGACAGACACTTCATCAAAGAAAATATAGATAGAGACATTGTGGTTATTGCAATTGTGCCATCTGAACAACATTTCGCAGACCTCCTCACGAAGGAATTATGCAGTAGTTTTTTTAAAGAACTTGTTGGAAGGTTAGGTATGGTCGACATCACACACCCAACTTGAGGGGGGGGGGGGGGTGTTGAGATGAGTTTATTTTTAATATTATGTTTCCGTGTGCGATGATTTAGACCCATATTTTGTTTTCCTTTATGAGCCTTTTGTAACTCTTTATATATTCCCTATATGGATGAATAAAGTGAAGTCTAATTGTTCTCTCAAATCAACATCATACATCAATTTTCCTTCCTAATTTTTTCCCACATTCTCTTAATATTTTCATTTCCACAACACACTTTATTTTTTACATTCAGGCCCAAACAATATAGTTAAAATAATTGCAATGTGGTAAAGTACACCCTTCAGTCACCATGATACTCTATATAATATCCCAAGATTGCTAATTTGAAATAGGTAAATTTTACTCTAGAAATTTTATCCACTTAATTCACTTATATAATAAATAAAAAATATTTAAACATATCACACATAGATTTCACTTTTATCTTCTAATATACCGGTTTATAATTGTGATGCGGAGCAGAGATAAGGACGATCTTTGGGCCCACTCGGGGCTGTTTTGGTGACTTACCATATATGGCATGCCCAGATCGACGATCTGACTCCGTGGATGCGTCCGGATTCGCGTTGCGAATCAATTTCATATATAGCATTGTACCTTTTGATTTTTATTTCATGTAGTTTTGGCCTCGAGACCAACGACCAATCATAGCCGTTGATTTCGGGTGCCCTAATTTTATTTCTTATAAATAGAAGGTTTAGGGCTGCCGTCATGCCATTGCTGAATGAGTGGAGAGCTTCTTCCTTTATTCCGGTGATCTCCTTCGTGGTGCCGACTCCGTGGAGCCCCCTTGGTGACGACTCTTTGGGTAAGTGTGTATCCCTTGTTATTTTCCACCTCTTTCCTATTATTCCTGCTGTCCAGCCCCCTGTTTTCAGCCGCGGCCACCCCCTAAACAGCCACCAACATGCTGTCCAGCCCCGTTCAAGCAGCCGCCAACCTTCAGATTTTCCCCAGCCTCCAACCCACAAGTCGTTGCCCTTCCCACATCAGGCCGCCGCTCATTTTGGTCCCCAGAACCCGCCGGCAGCCTCCCTTCCAACCAGGTCAACCCTCCCGCCATGCTTCCCTCAGCCGCTCCACCCTTTCTTCAGGCCACCAGCCACCCAAACAGCAAACCAGGTTGTTTTACCCCTAAAATCAGCCAAGATCTGGTTTTTCCAGCCAGATCCAGCCGCTCAATCTTTCCTTATTTGCTGCCTTCACTTTCCAACATGTGGCTCCACCTCCCAACAGCTCGCCATCTCCAAATTTTTCCATATCTGGGCATTCCAGCCAAAACCAGCCCCTTCCCTCTCCGATCCAGCCCTCCTAAACCCCGACCAGCCCTCCCCTTACCCGATCAGGTCCACCAACCACCATAATCCCTCTTTGAACCCTCCAATATTCAGATCTATTTCATTGGCAGCAACCCTCATATTTTTGTGGTGTTTTTGTATTGGTATTCAGTTATAAAACATTGTTATTGTATGGTTATTTGATGCTTGCCTGGAATTAATGTTTATTATGCTATTTGCTCCTTGAAAATCTCTAGCTGCAGGAAGAGTTTATTCGCCGCGTGCTCTTGCTTTGGCCCTCCACGCGGAGGAAAGCCTAAGCTTGTTTTTGCCCAAATAAATTATTCTGGTCTGCTTTTGAATTATTTGCGTGGGATGTTAAAGTTTATTATTCAATTGTGATTTAATTCATCGAGCTTTGCATGACATGTAGGGTTATGCCGTAGATTTCCCGCCGCCTATAGATTCACCCTGCGTCAATTGGTATCAGGGTCAGGTTGCGCGCACTTCTTGATACACAGTCGTAGAGTCTATAGGTTTTTCATTATATCTAGGTGTCACAATTATTCCCCTCTTTAATTTAAAGGACTTGAGCCCACTTGTACCCGCTCTCACAGAACCCCGTCAGGGAGATCCTCACATTATTACGACGATCATTCTCGATCGCAGTGCACCACTTTCAAAGATCGTGTTGACCCACCAACACGACCCCACTATGCTAAAGACGATCAGTATGATGATTGTCGTTCTTATCCGTACACGCAAGAAGATCGTGTTGATCCTTCGACACGACTCGGTTACCTTAGGAATGATTATTATGAGGATAGTCGTTCCGAGAGAGATCTTGAGGTCAGTTTTGTACTGCTTCCCCTTTCTTTGACAGCTCATCGAGTTCCGAGTCTTTCAGCTATTGGCTCGTGGATATGAAATACTATTTAGATCATTTTGAGTTATTCGGTGAGCGTCACGTCAAGTTTGCGAAACTTAGATTTTTAGATCAAGCGAGGGAATATTGGGCTAGCGTTGAGAGGACCCGCGAGCGAGACCGTCTTCGTCGCATCACTAGTTGGGTGGACATGAAGCAAACATTGTGTTAGAGGTATTTGCCTTCGTCGTATCGAATTCGTTTGCTCGACCAATTATTTTCCCCTCAGCAAGGATCCATGTCTGTCGCTGAGTACATGGATCGCTTTGATGAGTTAGTTGTAAGGAGTGATATCCGAGAGGACCCAGCCATGACCACTGCCAGATTTCGGTCTGGACTTCAATCTAACATTCGTACTAAGGTAGTTTATCATAGCTCGGAGTCCCTCGAGCAGACATATCAGCTCGCCCTTCGTTATCAATGGTCATTGAGATCCGCAAGAACTGGTCGATGAGATTCTCACCTTGACCTCTGCAGTACGAGTCCCTCCCATACTGAGGCCACCACGACGCCTACCACTGTCCTGTCAGACACGACAGAAGTGATACCAGATGCGGATTACTCTCACAACAGTGAAGTGCTTAGCCCAGTGAGTGACTTATCTCTTATTTCTGACCCGCCTCTTGTGACCCCGACTGAGAGTGAGCCTGAGCGACCTACTGAGTCTGTAGTGTTGTGTCCCTCAACCACACCTCCTCCTCTGCCATACACTGGATTAGTTATTACCCCAACTACAGACCCATTTCCTGACACCGCACCCACAGATCCATTCTTGGGTGTAGGTCTGTGTCGCTCTCCCATTGTCATTACCCGGAGTCACATCATGACTGAGAGCCCAGAGCCTGATGTTGATCTTGTAGTGACTATGACACCAATTCACGGGGACACGTCCCCTTACGATGGTACTCACATGGAGGATCATGATCCCAGTGACGAGTTTTATGATGACCCCCTGTTGAGCCTCCTGATGAGCCGCTACATTCTGGTGAGGATACGATTCAGGTGAGACGCTCGTTTATGAGCTTTGAGTTATTGGCGTCTCTTTCGCTATCATTTATAGCCGTGCCCCAGAGAATTGATCTTGCGTGGAGCATAACATATGTAAGGCCTTCCTTGAGTACGCTTGAGCATACGCATATTTTGATGACCTACCTTATGGCGCATTGCACCATCGATGAGTTTTGGGACACACCAGCTGCTGACCCACCAGACGAGCTCTTTCTTTTTGGGAACACACACCACACTCGAGAGTCACGTCTTCTAGTCGGTGTACACGACTTTCACTCAGGTGATAGTCTTTTTGTACACACCTCCTAATGAGCCCCCTAATGTACTACGTTCCCCGAGAGATATTTGGCTTTTTACGAGCTTGCATTTAAGTATAGATGTCTCTAACGATCATCTGAGCTCTCGTCACACACGGGATGAGTTTGTCTACACTCCACCGAGAGAGCCCCCTGATAGGACACCATATTTTAGATATGTCCCGGTCATTATTAGATTTTCTCATAGCAGGTATGTTGTGTCGGTTATGTTTCATTTGCATGAGTCTGTCGAGTCATTTCTTCATTATTTACATGTGTCTGTTGAGTCGTTTGTCCGTCGTTTGCATATGTGACATGAGTCGGTCCGACGAAAAATCCCTAATGATAATAAATGTTGTAATCACATGCGGATGTTTATTGACAAGTGCATGTACTTCATGAAGGCGAGCAGGTGATGGTAAAAATCTGTGTTGTGAGGCTCCGTGTGAGGCTTGCTAAAAGTTTGAGCATTTGGCAAATGGGCCCCTACTCAGTCCTGAGACGCATCGGGACAAATGCTTATGAGTTGGACATCCCCGCGAGTATGGGTACCCATACTGTGTTCAATGTCGAGGACCTGACGTCATACTTTGCACCTCACGAGTATTCAGGCCCACATCTTGGCGGTCATCCCGAGCCTTCATCACCATTGTTACCACCCACCACTCAGTCCACCCTCGAGCCCTTGCCACAACATTGCCCTGTGCTCAGCCCGTCCCTGACCCCCACTTACCCGGGATACTGTCCCCACCTACTTCACCATTGGCACCTCGGATCCCATCTGATCCTTCCACTAGTGTGTTGAGAGATGAGCTTATCATTGAGATCATTACGCACGAGTCTGCCCCCTCTACAGACAGTCTTGTGTGTCGCTATCTGGTTCGCTGGGGCAGACGACTCTTCACTGATGACACCTTGACGCTATCAGCGGAGCTTGATCGACTCGCCCCGGGACTTCGACTTCAGTACGACCGTCTCCATTCATCGAAGATGGAAGCTTTCAGACCGGAGGGGTTGATTGGCGAGGACACTTTCCCAGCGACGACACCTGGACGACCTCTGGTGGGTCTCTTCGAGTTTTACCTGACATACAGCGAGAGAAATTTGATCCCTATTCATCGGGAGATAAATTCTTTCAAGCCGGGGAGAGTGATGCGGAGCAGAGACAAGGACGAGCTTTGGGCCCATTCGGGGCTGTTTTGGTGACTTACCATATATGGCGTGCCCAGATCGACGAACCGACTCCGTGGATGCGTCCGGATTCGCGTTGCGAATCAATTTCATATATAGCATTGTACTTTTCGATTTTTATTTCATGTAGTTTTGACCTCGAGACCAACAACCAATCATAGCCGTTGATTTCGGGTGCCCTAATTTTATTTCTTTTAAATATAAGGTTTAGGGCTGCCGTCATGCCATTGCTGAATGAGTGGAGAGTTTCTTCCTTTATTTCGGTGATCTCCTTCGCGGTGCCGACTCCGTGGAGCCCCCTTGGTGACGACTCCTTGGGTAAGTGTGTATCCCTTGTTATTTTTCACCTCTTTTCTATTATTCCTGCTGTCCAGCCCCCTGTTTTCAGCCGCCGGCCACCCCCTAAACAGCCACCAACCTGTTGTCCAGCCCCCTTCAAGCAGCCGCCAACCTTCAGATTTTCCCCAGCCTCCAACCCACAAGTCGCCACCCCTCCCACATCAGGCCGCCGTTCATTTTGGTCCCCAGAACCCACCGGCAGCCTCCCTTCCAACCAGGTCAACCCTGCCTCCACCCTTCCCTCAGCCGCTCCACCCTTTCTTCAGGCCGCCAGCCACCCAAACAACAAACCAGGCTGTTTTACCCCTAAAATCAGCCCAAATCTGGTTTTTCCAGCCAGATCCAGTCGTCCAATCTTTCCTTATTTGCTGCCTTCACTTTTCAACCTGTGGCTCCACCTCCCAACAACTTGCCATCTCCAAATCTGTCCATATCTGGGCATTCCAGCCCAAAACCAGCCCCTTCCCTCTCCGATCCAGCCCTCCTAAACCCCGACCAGCCCTCCCCTTACCCGATCAGGTCCACCAATCACCAGAATCCCTCTTGGAGCCCTCCAATATTCAGATCTATTTCATTGGCAGGATCGCTCATATTTTTGTGGTGTTTTTGTGTTGGTATTCAGTTGTAAAACATTGTAATTGTATGGTTATTTGATGTTTGCCTGGAATTAATGTTTATTATGCTATTTGCTAATTGAAAATCTCTAACTGCAGGAAGAGTTTATTCGCCGCGTGCTCTTGCTTTGGCCCTCCACGTGGAGGAAAGCCTAAACTTGCTTTTGCCCAAATAAATTATTCTGGTCTGCTTTTGAATTATTTGCGTTGGATGTTAAAGTTTATTATTCAATTGTGATTTAATCCGTCGGGCTTTGCATAACATGTAGGGTTAGATCGCAGATTTCCCGCTGCCTATAGATTCGCCCTGCGTCAAATTGCTAACATCATACTCGCAAGAATTTGCATATCATAGACTCATTCACTGTACTACCATTCACTCATCTTTTATCTTCTAAGCATTATTTCCTTTTTTTCACTTCCCTCTTAATTAAGTACCCTAAACAATGCCCATAACCAAGTCCCCTGCTCTGATCTTCTGCATAACAAAAACAAAAAAGGTAACACGATGTTTCTTAATACAATACAATCTTACTGGATCAATCCACAACTACTAATACTAGTTAATGCTCAATCCTATACATTTTTAATAGCCTCAACATGTTTGACACAAATATTTATGTAATAATGTGCATAGAACCGATTTTTATAGCACTAACATTATTTATTCAAAAGTTTAATAAAAATATACATGTAAAATATTTCTCAGCTTTCTACACTATTCCATTCATTGTCCTCACAAAATTTACTTATATTCTGGATATTCTTGGCATGGCTCCAATTTCTATATACCAGATAATATTTACATTTTTTATGTCCCTACTCTCCCATAAATTTTATTGGATGACTCTGATTCAAACCCGCACGCCACGGACTCACGTTGGGGCATCACCTACCATCATAGTCGTAGGACGACAGGCGCAGACTGAGGCGTCATCTCAGTATCATCACATTTTTATTTCAATGTCGCATTTCCAATTTTATGTCGCACTTTGTATTTGGCCCTTCCTACTTAGGACAGAATGTGAGTGAAATGAAAATTAATCAAATAATATCAAAATCCTTTTCTCTCTCTAATTTATTCTCACCCCTCTCCTCCTAATTTTTCTCCCGTAACCTAAAATCCCAATCACGTCTGTTACGCACGTCGTACGCCACAAGCCGCCTTCCAATCGCACCTCCTCCTCGCCAGATCTCTTCTCCTCTGAGCTTCAACTATAGGTTTTAGGGGATCTAAGAAGGGGAACTCCAATCTCTTCCTTGATTTCAACCTCTAGCAGCCTCGAACGAAATCTCAATCCGGGGATCCTATCATCTTGTTATCAAGCCACGCACCGCAGTCACGACCTCTTCCTCCCCTCCACCATCTTCTATGTCCATTGGCGCGCCTTCCACAACTTTAAGGGAAATAATTTTGTGATCTATGTGTCGATCGTTCAGAACCGCACGACGTGACCAGTCCGCTCCTACTTTCCGCATCGTCGGGCATTCTATTGGGGACCATTTCCTGGGACTCTCCCCTCCTTTCGGGTAGCACAGAACTCTTACGTACCCTACTCACCGCATTCCGACTGCAACACCATTGCCCATGGATGATCACTATGTCTCCACCACCCAGATGATGGAGATGTTCGACAAATTGATGACGAAACATTCTAATGCTCTCGAGGCCCTCACGGACTCCAAAGACCACGACTGATCCTCACCACAACCTCCTTAGGCACCCTCCGACTACTCTCATGTCGAGGCACTGGACACCCATCAATCGGCTTACCTTATGCATCACTAGGAAGATAATGACATTCTCCGCTACGTCAAGATGGAATTTTTGGTTTTCGATGGCCACGAAGAACACTTGACTTGGCTTACCAGTTGTGAGCAGTTTTTCATGAATCAACCCACCCCGTGGGGCGACTGGCTAAATGTAGCCTCCTTCAATTTAATGAGCTCAACTCAGCTCTGGTATTCGTAGTTGAACGGGAAAAACCCCTTTAGACATGGGAAGATTTCAAGGTTAACTGCAACATTCGATTCGGCCCTCCTATGCATGGCAACCCCATTGGCAACTTGGGCTCCCTTATACAGACCGACCATCTTAATGATTACTTGGAGCGGTTTCAGGTTCACCTTTCCCGTGCTCCTTTTGTTCCCCTGACCCATAAGGCGCCCACCTTTATAGTGGGTCTCCATGAGCGCATATCCTCAATGCAGAGTTCAAAACACCTGCCAACCTCACCGCAACTATTAGTATTGATCGCCTATGCGAGAAGCGTTTGTTGATGGATCGGTTTTATAGTGGTCGATGGGGTGGGCAGGGATATGAGTGTTCATAAAAAATCGAAACCAAACAAACCAGACCGAACCGATCAAGCCGGACCAATTTTCAGACCGAACTGATCGGTTCGGTTCTGTTTCGATTTAAGAGGGCTGAAAACCGATATCATTTTGATTCGGTTTGATTTGTTGGTTGGGTAAACCGAACCTAATTGTTAGAGAGTAAAAATTATTAGCAAAACTTATGTATTATATTTCTATTTGGATCAAGACATCAAATTTCTTCTTTCTAGGTGACAACAACTAACACTAAAAGAGTGAATGGAGTTGATGAACTAAATATGAAAGAAAATTAAATAGGAATGAAAATTAAATATGGTCAGTGAAAATTAAATATGTTGTACTTATTGTTTCCATTTTGAACTAATACTTGAACTTCTTGTTTTGATTGCACTAGTTAATCTAAATGCTATTATATATGTTCCTTGAGTTTTCTTTTAAATGTTGATGAACTTATTTTTTTTTAATAATATATTTTATAGTTAATCGGTCTTGCACGCAACTAGTAGTCGCCCAACCAAGAAAACACTTATAAAAACCAATATTTTTTTGAATACTATGTTTTAAGTTTGTCAGAAAACCGAACCGATGTTAAAAAAACCGAACCGAACCGATCATTTTCGATTCGGTTTTGGTTTTGGATGTGTAAAAACCGAGGCTATTTGATTCGGTTTTACATAAAACCAAACCAAACCAAACCGCCTACAGGCCTAAGGAGGGAACTTCTTGTGGCTTCATTCCGCCCACACCGTCTGTGGTTCTTCCGCCGCCTAAGGGGAAGTAGAGTGCCCCCGTCCAACCATTCCTCATCTCTCCTCCCAAGAGATGGCCGACCTCCATGCTAAGGGACAATGTTTCAACTGTGATGAGACCTCCACACGTGGCCACAAGTGCAAGCGTCTGTTCTTCTTGGAGGTCGATGACCTATTCAAGGACGAGGAAGAGAAAGACGTTCACACTCCCGATATTTCCATTCACTCTATTGATTGGCCACATTCCGGAGAGGCTCTTCAGCTTCTGGTTCTCACTGCTATCACCTCTTGGTCGCACGTTGGACACTGGGAGCATGCACTTCATTAGCGCGGAGACCGCCAGTCAGCTCCATCTGACTGTGACCATCTGTCCCCTCTTGAGTGTGGCAGTGGACAATGAGAGCACTATGGAATGCCCTGGTATTTGTCTGGGGGGTGCCACTTGTGGTGGAAGGGTATCGCTCCACGGTGGATCTCTTGGTGATTGGTCTTAGGCGTTCGCTGGTTGCTCACACTTGGACCCCTGTCGTGGGAGGCAAGCGGACAATGTGGAAGGGGTGTTTGACAGAGAAGCCACATCAGACAGTTTGCCTCTCATCCAACCGAGAGCCGCACGACAACTTCAAGTATCTACTACGGGAGATTGGGGACATCTTGGCCCCTCCTCGGGGGCTTCCTCCACTGTGCCACTGTGATCACCGCATCTGCCTCCTTCCAAATACCTCCCCTGTCGTGGTGTGGCCCTATCTCTATCCCTTCAGACAGAAGGACAAGATCGAGAGCTAGTGCAGTGCCATGCTACAACAGGGAATCATTTGTCATAGCATCTCCTCATTTTCCTTCTCTGTCCTTTTGGCTCAGAAGAGGGACGCCACTTGGCTACTTTGCGTGGATTATCGGACATTGAACGCCAAGACAGTGAAAAATAAGTTCCTGATTCCTGATGTGGAGGAACTGTTCAACGAGCTCCATGGCGCACGATTCTTCTCCAAGCTCGACCTCTGTTTAGGCTACCATCAAGTGCACATGACTTCTGAGGGCGTGGAGAAGACGTCTTTTTGCATTCACCATGGGCATTTTGAGTTTTTGGTCATGCCCTTCGATATTTTACCAATACCCAATCGACCTTCTAGGCCATGATGAATGAGGTATTTCACGAGTTGCTTTGTCGTTATGTTCTTGTCATCTTTGACGATATTTGGTGCATAGCAAGACCTGAGAAGACCGCCTACAAAATTTGCAAGCCATTTTTGACCAATATCGCCGACATCGGCCCTTTTTGAAGCAAGCTAAGTGCTCCTTCGGGACAGACCGAGTGGCTTACCTAAGCCATGTGATCCACAACACAGGCATTTCGGTGGACCCCGAGAAGATTTGTAGGGTGACAGCCTGGCTGGTACCCCAATCCCTATGGGAGTTGCGGAGTTTCTTGGGCCTGAAGGGCTACTATCGTCGTTTCATTCGGAGTTACAACATTATTACGCCCCATGGTGACACTTTTGAAGAAGCACGCTTTCCTTTAGAACAATCAAGCCACTCTGTTCTTTTGAGCCTTCCGGCAGGCCTTGGTCTCCTCCTCAGTTCTTTGCCCACCCGACTTCTACTTGGAGTTTCTCATTGAGTGTGACACATCAGGATAGGGTTGTGGCACCATACTACAGGCCTACAACATGTGAGGTACCCGATCGCCTTCTTCAGCTGCAAGACAGCGGCTCACTATCAGCAACTACGGACTAACGAGCATAAGTTGATTATCCCCTAAGGCAGTGCAACACTGGCGGCCATACTTATGTGGGAGATCTTTTCTGATCCACACGGACCATTTCAGCCTCAAGTACTTATTTAAGCAGCCCCCAACACAACTACCCAACAACGTTGGGTGAGCAAACTCTTGGGCTACGACTTCTGTGTAAAGTGCAAAGCTGGTGCATTGAACTGTGTAGTCGATGCTCTTTCTCGCCAACACCAGGTGGACGGTGTACTGTGTGCCATCTCCCTGCCCATCCCCACGATTCTCATTCGACTGCGTCAAGAGTCTCAGATTCTCGTAGAGCTCAGTCAAAGGATTGTTGAAGGGCGTCTTCCTCCTCACTAAATGGTGCATGAAGGTCTGGTGCATTACAAGAGACACATTTCTTACTCCCCCCATTGGTGACATCATGGAGACAACCCACACTTTGGGTCACGAAGGGGTTTGCAAAAACCTTCGGCTGATTCATAGTGTGTCAACGCCACAAGGATTGACCGTTTCCCACAAAGATTTGGGTCGTGTTTTGATGGACTTCGTCAAAGAACTGTCTACCTTGCACTGGAAGTATGTTCTCATGGTCATGATTGACTGTTTCTCAAAGGGAGTACACTTCATTGCTATGCACAAACTACTGACAGTGGAGGGTGTTGCCCATGCCTTCTTCACAGAGATTCTTCGTCTCCACGGCCTCCCTGAGAGCATTGTCTCGGATCGGGACAAGATGTTCAGGAGCAACTTTTGGAAGGTGTTGTTTACTCTTTGCGACACAACTTTCCTTCTAATCGACCTACCACTCGTTGTCTGATGGATAGACAAAGGTTATCAATTGCACGGTAGAGATGTACTTGCGTTACCTCACCGGATATTGCCACAAGGATTGGTCCTGTTGGCTTTCATGGGTGAAGTATAGTTACAACACCAAGTTGCAGACGATGCCCTTTTGATTGATTTATTGATGGAATCCCCCACGCCGATTGATCTACGAGAGCGGCATAACCCGCCTGGACGCGGTTGATTGCGAACTTTAGGACCGGGACTAGTTTCTCTCTCTAGAACGGGGGAGCCTTTTTCAAGCCCAGACGTGCATGGAGACTGCTTACAATTGAATTCATCGCGAGCTAGTATTTACGCCGGGAGAGTGGGTATGGCTCAGACACCACCCTTTTGCAAGTCATCGGCGCTCGGACCCCATATCACAAGTTGGAACCGAAGTTCTACATCCCATTCGAGATCCTCCAGCGCATTGGCGAGGTTGCATAACGCCTTTAGCTTCCACCAGAAGCTCGCATTCATGACGTCTTCCAAGTCTCCAAATTGAAACAGTTTTACGGTTCTCCTCCTTCGGCCCCCTTGGCGCACCTACCACTGTAGGTAGATGACAAGCTTGAGGACAAGCTTGGTATCAACTCTCAACGGGGCAGGAGATGTTAAGCAACGGTAC
Organism: Platanthera zijinensis; assembly: GCA_039513925.1. Classification (NCBI taxonomy): domain Eukaryota; kingdom Viridiplantae; phylum Streptophyta; class Magnoliopsida; order Asparagales; family Orchidaceae; genus Platanthera; species Platanthera zijinensis. Next base: position 21,977,393 of record CM077087.1, on the reverse strand, counting down.
GTTGGGGCATCACCTACCATCGTAGCCGCAGGATGATGGGCGCGGACTAAGGCGTCATCTCAGTGCCATTGAATTTTTATTATTTTATTTCAATGTCACATTTTTATTTTAATGTCGCATTTCCAATTTTATGACACACTTTGTATTAGGTCCTTCCTACTTAGGAAGGATAGTGGTGAAATGAAAATTGAGCAATTAATATCAAAATCCTTCTCTCCCTAATTTCTCCTCTCTCCCTCTCCTCCAAAGTTTTTATCTCATAACCTAAAATACCGATCGCGCTTGCCGCACGCCCCTAGCCGCCTTCTAGTCGCTCCTCGCCGGATCTCTTCTCATCTAAGCTTCTGCCATAGGTTCCCAAAGATCTAAGAAGGGGAACTCCAATCTCCCCTTGAGTTCCACCTCTGAAGGCCACGAACAAGGTCTTAATCTTGGGCTCCTATTAGACATAAATTAAATATAATAATTATTACAACAACTTTCACCAGCTCGTTTTAAATAATAGTACCTATAGAAGAATAACACAAAAAGGCTCATGAAAAAGCCCATTTTTTCAAGTATAAATTAGTCTGACATCTTGGTTTGGAGTTGAATTTTCACTCATTTCTATAAATTTGTGTGCACATGCTTGTATTTTGAGTTTTTATGTGAAGTTATAAAATATTGGACTTTCACATTCTCTGTTTCTTCAGTACCAAAATGTTTCTCCTCCAAAATATAAATCCATAACTATCTATTTTTCAATAGTATCTTGATGCATCTAAAGCTTTAGCTTTACTTTAGTAAGATTTTATTTCCTTGCAATGTTAATGCATTTAGCTTGATCAAAGTCCTCACAGAAAAATTTTCAACGGGTTTCTTTTATTGAAAACCAAAAACGTTTCTTAACCCTTCCAGGCTATTTTCTAATGAGAAATACTAAATAGGAATACACTCGAAGTTATCAAGAATGCCCATAATATCATATTCACAAAGTAAAAATATATATAAAAGCACTATGAATTGGAAATTTTCAATTTCTCATATTTTTTCTTAGGCTACTTTATCTCTTAATTTCTTCTTCGGTACAGAACATGTTAATATAAATCATCAAAAAATAAAACTTTTTTGTCTTTTCTCACCACTCTTTTTGCATGACTACTTGACCATGAGCTTTCTTCTAAAACTTGAATGTCAACCTTTTTATATATACAACTACATCATATATAAATATATGGATACTAGCAGTCGGGCACGGGGCTATGCCCATGCGCGGCTGCTCTTGATTACGGACGGGTTTCCCCGCTAGTCGGTTGATTTCTGTGTGCATAAACTATGCCAAAAACGATGATTAAATTAATAAATTGTCATGAAATGTCAACTATAATTAGATCCACGGACTACCATAATGACGTGTGGACCCCTTATTTCTCCTATCTCCCTTCTCTCTCCTTTTTTTTCTAAATAATGAACTGGATTTGTTTATATATTTAGTAACAAACGGTATAAATGACTCCGATGGTGGAACACATTACAAATGAATTATTTCCTCATAAATGATATAAAAATATAGATTTTCTTAGGGTTAATTACACTGACCTCCCCGGTGGCTCATACATAAAAGAAATGAAGCCTAGGGTAGTCTGTGACAGTGAATTCTGGCGTAGGGTAGTCTGTGACAGTGAATTCTAAGCAATGAAGCCTAGGTGTGATGTCAGGGAAATAATTCCTATCTACCCATAGGATGATGCGTGCATGTGATTAATGATCCAACAATAAATTGCAGGTAATAATAAAAGATAAAAACTTACTCAGCTAACACAATGTGAAATTAAATAAATCAGAAGAGCAATTAAATTCGGCTTTACTCCACTAGGAGGGCGTTAATTAAATGCAAAGCGAATAAATTTTGTAAGGAGTGGTCAATCACAAAACAAATATACTAGCCACATGAAACATCTAAAATCATATAGGAGTCTGTAGAAGAATATCAAAAGAGGAGAAATAAAATATAATTTTATTAATTTCTCAATCAAAATCCCTTAATACATCATATGTATTTGTACATATATATAGGAGGAGAGGGGAGAGCCTAAACTCTATCCCAAGATGTGAGACTAATTCCTAAGAGAGCTTTACATAGGCCTTCAAGATGAGCATTCTTTATACTTTCTTCAACACTCTCCCGCAAGTTGGAGCATACAAGTCGTAGGAACCAAGCTTGGACAAGAACTGAGAATATAAAGGTCGTGATAGAGTTTTTTAAGAATATCAGCAACTTGATCTGTAGCTGAAACATGTCTCAAGTCTAATTTCCTGAGTTGAACATTTTACCAAATAAAGTGACAATCAACCTCTATATGCTTGGTACGTTCATGGAACACAAGATTTTAGCAATATGAATGACAACTTGACTATCACAGAACAAAGAGACAGGAGAGGAGAGTTTGACACCTAGGTCTCTCAGAAGGCTTTCTAGCAATGTGAGTTCAGAGACGACAGAGGCCATTGATCGATACTCAGCTTCTGCAGATGAGCGTGCGAAGACAGATTGCTTCTTGCTTCGCCAGTTAACTAAATGTTTACCAAAGTATGTGCAAAAACCACTTGTGGAATAACAATCATCAATGAATCCAGCATAATCAACATTAGAGTAAGCAGTGAGAGATATAGACGAGGAGGGCTTATATACAAGCCCTTGTATGGGAGCAGACTTCAGGAATCGGAGAATGCGCTCAACTGCCTGGAGATGAGAAGCTTGTGGAGCATGCATAAACCTACTAATAACCCCAACAACAAACGATATATCGGGTCTTGTAACTATCAAATATATCAACTTTCCCAAAAGATGACGATAGTATTCTGGGTTTGGTAGGTGTGTATCAGAGTCGAAGGAGCATGCACAGAGCTTGTGGTTGACATCCATTGGTTTGTCAGCTGGCTTGCAACCACAGTAGCTGACGTCATGAAGAAGATCAAAACAGTACTTTCTTTGAGATAGGAAAAGACCATCGAGTCGACGGGCTACCTCGATGTCAAGAAAGTATCGGAGATTCCCTAAATCTTTGGTCTGGAACACGGAGGTCAAGTGTTCCTTGATCATATGAATGCCTTATGAATCATCTCCAGTAACTAAGATATCATCAACATAACCAGGAATACTACGGTGCCTGATGGACTATGTCGGGTGAAGAGAGAGAAGTCAGCCGAGCTCCGAGTAAACCCAACATCACTAACAACCCGACTGAATTTGTCAAACCATGTCTGAGATGACTGTTTGAGACCATAAAGAGATTTCCTGAGGTGACATAGAAGTAACTCCCCCGTGGTCTCAAAGCCAGGAGATTGGTGCATGTAGAGAGTCTCAGCAAGATCACCATTGAACAAAACATATTTAACGTCTGATTGATGCAGCGGCCAATGTCGATGAACGACCAAAGAGATCAAGACACGAACAGTGTTTAGCTTCGCAACCAGGGAAAAGGTCTCTTCATAGTCAAGACCGTGTTGTTGAGTAAAACCACAGGCGACCAGGCGAGCCTTTAGACATTCAACTGTCCCAGTTGGAGTATGTTTGATAGTAAAGACTCATTTTCAGCCCACACACGTCTAGCCAGAGGGGAGAGGGACAAGATCCCAGATGTGATTAACCCAGAGGTCAGCCATTTCTTCTTCCATAGCCGCCCGCCAACCCAGATGTTGAAGAGTCTCATGCAAAGAATTAGGTGTGGAAACCGACGATAATAAGGTCACGAAGATATGAAGAAGCAGAGATAATTGATGCAAAGAAACAAAATTACTGATGGGGTGAGCTGTAGAAGGCGTGTCCAGATTAGCAGAGCGCAAAGTGTCATTAGTGGAAGGTAACAGGCTTGGGGAATTAGAATGAGAAAGACGACGAGTGTACACACGAATCAGAGGAGGTTTTGACGGTTGGGTTGGGAGTGGCGTGGGGATGAGGGGTGGAAATGGCAAAGTAACAGGAACAGTTGGCCGCAGAGGAGACGGTAGTAGTAGTAGAGGGTCAAGGGGTTGAGAATGATATAGTTGGTCTTCAAGAAAGGTGACATCGACTGATATAACAATCTTCCGATTAGTAGGAGAATAACAGACATAGCCTTTCTGAGTGTAAGAGTACCCAACGAACATATATTTTGTGGCACGTGAGGCAAGCTTGTCAATAGACGGGCCAAAATTATGAACATAACAAACGCAGCCAAAAACACGAGTAGTGACTGCAAAGGAGGTGTGGAGGGAAAAAGAAGGTTAAACGGAGCTTCAAAATTGAGAATAGTGGATGACATGCAGTTAATGAGGTGACAGACTGTAGAGACCGTGAAATTCCAACATACGTTGAGAACATTCATTTGAAACATAAGGGTGCGGGAGAGATCAAGAAAGTGATGATTTTTGCGTTCAGCAAAACCATTTTGTTGAGGAGTATACACACAAGAGGTTTGATGGATGATGTCAAACTCAGTACACAAGTCTGCAAACACATGACCTGTATATTCACGAGCATTATCGGTGCAGAGTGTTTTAATGGTAGTAGAACATTAGTTGCGAGTCTGAAGGATAAAAGCACGAAAGACACAAGGCAGTTCAGATTGATCATGAAGAAAACATAACAATATCATACGACAGTAATCATCAATGAAGGTCGTTAACGAAGTAACGATAACCAAAAACACTGACGATTTTATAGGGTCATCAAATATCTAAATGAAATAAAACAAGAGGAGCATTGATCCAAATACAATGAGGTGAAAAGGTAGAACGATGGTGTTTGTTGTAGATACACGACTCGCAGGTGAAGTCGGCGAGAGGCAAATCTGAAAGAGCTTTCGGGAGGATGCGGAGAGGGGAATGCCTAAGACGTCGATGCCACTCGACAGAACAAATAGTTAAGAGAATTGATGGGTGAGGGTCCAAGATGTAAAGCCCATTAACCAGTTTTCCTTTACCAATGACTGTCTACGTACATCGATCCTGCACAACACAAGAGGTAGAAGAGAAAGTCACATAACAATCAAGATCTTGTGTGAGATGGCTAATTGATAGGAGATTGAAAGGAGAGCCCGAAACACGAAGGATCTAGCGAAGAGTGAGGGAGGTAAGGGTGACGTCGGCTGATCCACTGACTGAAGTAGTGTCCCGATTGGCAGCAGTAATGAACTTGAGATGCGCAGAGTCCAAGTATCGAGATGGTTTCATTGGGGTAATATGATGTGTTGCCCCGGAGTCCATAATCGAGGAGGAACTGTGGGCAAGACAGGAAATACCCCATCGGAAATAGACACAACAGAGACGGAGGAATGACAAATCAGCTCTTGAAGTTGTTGGATTTGGGTGCGCATGACATTAATGTCATCATGAACGATGTTTGGAGCAAGGACGGCAGTAGAGGCAGACAGAGCAGGAGGTAGACCGTGCAGACTGTAACAAGTGGCTTTGAGATGACCATCTCTATCACAGTAAGTACAATAAGTCCAAATACATACAACAATAGAGAAATAATCTAACTGTACAATAAACACTCACAACTAAGGGATCGTAGAAAATGGCGTGGACATCTCGTCATCATAAAGGTGGCGGCGGCTATGATTGGTTGCTCACGATAAATGTCTGACGTTGAAACCGTTATTCGGTCTCAGAGAGAGTTCAGACTCAAAGGGGGTAGTCTGCACTTACTTATCCCGAACTGAATTTTTGGCCAAAGATTTTGAAATAGGAACAGACCCCGAGCTGTAGCGAGGAGGTCCCGCCACACACCCGAAAGATCTGAGAGGAGAGCTTCCCCTCTCAATCCAAAGCTGAGCTGGGCACCTTAGAGGGCTCTCGAAATCAACCAAAACAAACCAGAAGAGGAACAAAGCCAAAGACTGATCCCCTCCAAATGTGCCCTTAAGGGCCTATTTACAGTTTTCTAAGTCTGGCCTGCAAATAACGCAATCTCGTCTTTTGGTTTTACTAAACGCAACCTAAATTGGTCTGTCAGTAGCAAAACTCTGCTGTTTGGAGGGGCTATTAGCAGACCAACAAGGACATTCTGGTAAAAACACTGTTGGACGAGTGGTTCATGCGGCTGCCACTCGCCTGAGATGGCGAGTGCTTGATAAGGCTGGCACTCGCCGGGACTGAGGGCGAGTGCGGGCCCAGTTACCCCACTCGCCTATCCCTTGGCTAGACCATGGGGCGAAAGTGGGCCCGTGCGCTCTATTCTCCCCTGCTACTGACGACTAAACCCCATGCAAGCCGGAGAATTCCTTCCCCACTTGCAAGTCCGACTTGCCTTAGCCTAAAGCCGCTCTCTTTGCCTTAGTTTTCTTTTGAGGGACCCACTCGGTGAACACGGGATTGTACATCTGATCTCCTAAAATAAAACACCACAAAAATAAAGAAAGTACATAGAAAATGACTAACTAATGCTTCAAACGCAACTGTGACTTGTATCGTTCAGATGACGATTTGATCTACGCCTCCTACGAGAATAGACGTGTGAAACTCATTGTGCGACAGCCTACGCTCGAATTGTGATCCCCATTAGAAGTGCATAGTACATTTAAAGACGGCATCACTATCGATAAATTAAGAAAGCATGGAGGGAAAGATTAACTTGTGCAAATAATACAACTGAAACTGTATAAATTTAGAGAAATAAAATCTGAATGAAGCACATGGAAGTAAACTGAGTGCAACTAAATTGGAGTCGGACTGTGTTCACGTGCTACACTTCAAGGTTTAAAATCATACCTTTGCCGTTCCATCATCAGAGCATGAAGCTAGCAAAGAGCCAGATGGGTCCCATTTAATTGCATTGACTTCACCCTGAAATGAAGAGAACTCAATGTATATGTCCCAATGTAGATGAGATGAATATTGAAATTGCTTTAGGATAATATCTAACGAGTATGTGGATTTTATTATTTGTGGTAATACGATAAGGGAACATTACAAGTATATATACAGGGGAGGGACAGAAACTATAATATTACAAGAGAAGTAGGACCGATTATATGCAATTTTAAATATTAGCGAACAGGTGTCTGTAATTATGCAAAGTTGGAGGGGAGATCCTAGTAAATGACCCAAATGTCTTGACTACTCATCATTATGGTAAATATTAACCACATGCTATTTAAAATATAATATGACGGGAAGGAAAAATCATAGTATATAACACAGCAATGCCCAGCTATCAACTCACCTGATGCCCTGCAAATGCTTTAACAGGGCGTCCCTCCCCTACTTTGCAGACATAAATCATGTTATCGGTGGAACATGTTGCGAAAGAGACATTATTTCTCCAATCAACATCAAGAGCAGGTGCTGCAAATAAACATTAGGAGTGATTAACAAAATGGCTGTTAGTTTCTGAAAATCATCTTTAATAATTTTTTGGATAGCAATGATGAACTATAGGTACCTGAATGAAATTCAAACTGTTGCCTGCAATCCCATGTCCTTGTATCCCACACAATAGCAGTTTTATCAACACTTCCGCTGAGAAGAAAATCGCCCTTCTTATTCCATTTCAAGGAAAAAATTGGACCCTTATGCTTTGCTAAAGTATTCTTTAGCTCCCCTATGGCACAAGCATAACGACAGTCATGTAAGCTTAAGTAATATTAATTAATTAAAAATATATCTCTCTCAGCAAGTTAAGCATAAGTTTGGACATTCTGCTATGGCCTCCTGGATCCGTTATATTGTGGCGCGCTTAGTATCATGCTTAGGTGTCATTATTAGCTTAGTAACGTGCAAAGCGTGGCCTTAGTAATTCTATTTAAACGGGGGCCTTGGGCCATAGAATAAAAGTAAGAAGCTATTCCTCTCTTATCTCATTAGTTCTCTCCTCTCCTCTTAGAAGGGATTAGTAGCTCTCCTCTCCCAAGATCTAGAGCAGCGTGGTAGCTTGTGAATCGCGTAAACCTAAATTTCGACGAGCACCCCCCCCCAACCAACCAACCACCAAAAAAAGATTACAAGGTAGGATTTCAATGAATGAAGGATCAACTGCACGTCATTCAAATCCTCTTTCTTTGACAGTACATGTGTTACGGTCACGCACACTGATGAGACGCGCGCACGCCGACGAGATACCGTGGCGTGTGTACGCGTGTAGGAAGGCGATGGATATTAGCCTCACGCATTCGCCGAAACGTCTACTCCTTGTCGGGACCACCGGAGATCGCATATGAAGACCACCATGATTTAGAAATTAATTAGTATTAATTAATTGGTTAATTAATATTATTCATTATTAATTAATATAAATTAAATATATTAATTAATGACTATTAATTAGCATTAATTATATTAAATGTGTACCTTTAATGTGTGCCCTCCCTCGACTGAATAAGGGGGCGGAGTTTATGAGTTGTTTTATCTTTTGAATGTATGAGAATTAGGGTTGCTCCCTAGTCTTTCCTCTCGATCCCTCCTCTTTTCCTCCCTCACCTCCGTCGGCCTCCCTTTGCCGGTTTCCTATCCGGCCTCCCCTTGCCGGTTTACTCTCCGAGATTGTATCAATTTGGTAACACATTTAATATAAGTAATACTAATTAATAGTCATTAATTAATATTAATTAATAATGATTAATATTAATTAACCAATTAATTAACACTAATTAATTGTCAAATCATGGTGGTATTCATATGCGATCTCCGGTGGTCCCGACGAGTAGCCGTTCCGGCGAATGCAAGAGGCCAGTATCCGTCGCTCTCCTACACGCGTAGACACACCACAGTATCTCGTCGGCGTGCGTGCGTCTCATCGGCGTGCGTAACCGTAACAACATGCATATATAACACCCAAGTGAAACCTATGATTTGGGGTTACTTTGAGAGATGCGGCAATCTTGACAATCCCTCACAAATATCACGTCAATAATTAATGAGAATGTGGCGTGGACCGTGTAATTGGTTGGCAGTGTCTATGTTGTATGTCCTTGGAAAGGAGTGTCCCGTCTTGAGAATTGTGCATTAATGATGACCGTTTTCTTGGAAGGGGATTGCAGCGAAGGGATCTGCGGGAGGAACCTCGTGGCTAGATCCTCTCTGGGAGATGGGTCTTCCTGGTCGTGTTTTCGACAAATGTTCTCTAGGGTAATATTTGACATGAATTGAGATCCTGTATTTTGAGTCGATATGTGCCGAGAACGTGTCGATTGAGAAGAAAAATTAGGGCACACGTGTATATTTATCTTATTATTAGTGAATTTGTGAGTTCATATTCTCCTTTCTCCGCCAATCAACTCTCCAGCTCGTACCAATCTAACTATATTAAAAACTAAAAAACAATTTTCTTGCCAATATAATATTTCAAATGAAAAGAAAATTTGAACAGCATCAATAAGCATTTGGAAGATAAGGATATCCACAAAAAAGGTTTCTTGCTATATTGCTATAAATAATGCAAGTGCATTACAAAAAAGTATCAATCAGTTCAAGAAAATAAAAAAATACTTACAAAAATATGATAAATCACATTATTGCACATCTTACCGTCCTTGCTCCAAATTCTTGCTTGTCCATCATAAGAGCCTGTTGCAAGTAATGTTCCTTCCCCCTGAATAACATGGAATAATAATAATCTTCTATAAAGATAATAAAATTAAACCTCTAACTGGGAAATTAATATCTTTATGGATAATTTCATAGGAAACTTTGGAGAGAGGGGAGGAGGAATTAGCAGGTCAAAGTTACATAGTTAAAAGAGATAGTTAATAACAAGCAAATCTTACATTCCAGTCCAGGGTTGTCACATCTTTGCATTTCTCATTTGTTCTACCCTTGAAATGTTTCAAGACATGCACTTGGGGAGGTAGCATATGAGAACCACAAGGAGCATCAGGAATTGTCCAAATACGTGCTGTTGAGTCCCCAGACCTGTCAATTGCACAGTAAAAGAAGCTTCTCAAATGTGTATATCTATATAACTTTTACACTTAAGGCTTGGCGGCATAATTGGATGTGTCCGTGTCCCGGACAATTCACTGATACGAAGCGGCCGCCACATGTTATTTTAGTTTATGAAGCTCATGGGCAATTTTGTAATTTGTATTTCCCCCACTCACCTATATATATATATATATATATATATATATATATATATATATATATATATATATAAGTAGTAGTTTCTTTAGGGAGACACTTTTTGGAAGTCTAGGGTTTTGGCACTTTTGGAGAGTGGAGTGTCAAGGAGGACTCAGTCTCTGGATGCTTGGCAAGAACTCGTTCTCGATTGTATCTTTTATCGTTTAATGTAATGCAATTTCTTCTTCTCTATCAACTGGTCCGACCTGCCCTATATTAGGGTTCTACCGAGCCCTAATTCCTCCTCACCTTCTTTATTTTTCGCGACGACTCGCCCCCGCTGCTACCGATTCCGCGGGTCTGCTCCAGCGAGCCCTGTTCTGCACGCCGCACGCATCGCCTCTGTTACTGTCGATCCGCCGAGTCCTTCGACCGCCGCATCGCCTAGCGTCTACTCTGCCGCATCCAGCGACACGTAGCTGTTCCGCTTCACCCGACTCCTCCAGCAACAACGTCAACTGCATCGCCACTCTCGCCGAATTCTCCTGCGACTGCACCTGTAGTTTTTCGCGACTTTGCCACGTTCGGCTTCTCCAGCAACTGCTCCGGCCAACCCAGCAGTGCCTCCTCCTTCCAGCGGCGATTCCGCCGGGTACAGAGCCGCCCACAACCCCTTCTCCGACAGCGTCTGCGGCCTTCCAGGGGCCACTTCTCCTCCTCGCCGCCTTCCGTCGTGTCGGGCTGCCCTCTTCAAGCAATTGCCGCCGCCCGACACTCATTGTCGCTACTCCTAGCCGTGGTTCATGCCCAAGACTCGGGCCATGGCCCTTCACGCCGACGAGAATGCCTACACCACTACCAACTCGGACTCTCAGTGCATGGATCACATTGAAGCCCAACTAGAGGACCTCGCGCTCCTCTGAGGACTTACCGCGACAGATAATCACCCTTTGGCCCCTCCTCCACCGCAACCAATGCCAACCATTCCCAACCACATGGGATTTTTGCACCCCACAACAGACTGTGCCCCGGTACACCTCCGTAGGATTAAGATTCTGGTGTTTGATGGAACCGACCCTCTCGGGTGGACCGTCCGCGCCGAGCGGTTCTTTGACTTACAGGCCACCACCGCCGACCAGAAGGTCCCCATCACCATTATCTATATGGAAGGATTGACGCTCCATTGGGTGCGTTGGATGGGCCAGCAAGTACCTGAAATTCCTTGGCCCACATTGAAGGGGGGACTCCTTCGCCACCACGACAGCCGCCAGGCGGGTAATGCCTTTGAGCGCCTTAGTTCGGACCGCCAGTCTGACTCAGTGGCAACTTACATCAACGAATTCATCGCGGTCAGTACGCATGTCCCCGACCTGGCCCCCAACCACTACTTGGGCTATTTCCTGACGGGTCTGAACCCCACCTCCGCACGTGCCTTCGGGTCCACAACTTGACGACACTTTCCCATGCAATGGAGCAAGCTAGATATCTCGACGAGGAACTCTGCCCAGCCCCGCCATCCTCCTCGACACGGCCGGCCCCACCACCGCGGCCACTATTGCCACCTCTTCCTTCGCGGACACTATCGCCACCTCTTCCACTCGTGGACCCTCTGCACCAACCTGGGTCACAGCTCTGACTCCGCCTCCACACTCGCCAACTCCACGACCACCGGCCCCCCCCCCGACGGCTCCATCATCTGTCTTACAAACAATAAGAAGAGCTTCTCCGCAAGGGCCTCTGCTTTCGCTGTCAGCACTTGTTCTCACCCACCTATGTCTGCCCTCTCAAGAACCTGTGTATTGCTTAGAGCTAAAGATACTGATCCCGACTCTGGGGAACTAGACCCGCTGACGCTTTCTGACGACCCATTTGACCCTGGACCTTGAGGTCAAGGTCGTTTTTCGGGCGAGACGTGATGATACGAAGCGGCCTCCACATGCTATTTTAGTTTATGTACCCCATGGGCAATTTTGTAATTTGTATTTTCCCTCACTCACGTATATATATGAATGACATTTCTTTAGGGAGACACTTTTTGGAAGTCTAGGATTTTGGTTCTCTATGAGAGTGGAATGTCAAGGAGGATCCAGCCTCCGGATGCTTGGTGAGAACTCGTTCTCGATTGTATTTTTTATAGTTTAATGTAATGCAGTTTTCTCATCTCTATCATTCACGAGCGCATATATAGCAAGAGATCGCATGATGGAGGGTGTAGATGCGTTGCATATTTCATTCTTATTTTGTATTTGTATTTTTTGTTATTTTTTTATTCTGCAGATCTCGCATTATTTCATTTTTATTTTTAAAGCATTGCAATCTTGTATTTATATCTGGGGTGTCATATAATCGAGTACGCTGAATAAAATATAGTTTCTTTAGCGTCAAGATAGGATTCTAATGCTCCCTCTCCAATATCCCTTTATCGCCACCCTTGCTCCCACGCCAACTGGCCGGCTGGCGGCCCTCTCCAGAGTGCTACGTGCCCTTCGTACAACCGTTGTATTGTAGTAAATGTCCCCACGAGGATGTCACTCGAGAATCATCGACGTTGTTCGCAGTGCTGATCCTAATCCATAATGTTGTCCTTGAAGATATCATAACATAGAAATTTGGAAAAGATGTCCTCTGCCTGATCTAGAGATGTCTGCTACTTGATCATGAAATTACTGATTTGTTGGAGGGAATCTAATTAAAACCCTAGAAAGTTCACTTTAACATCAAGTTGTTCCATGATAGTCCCCACCTGGAGTTTGAGTATATCCTTCAGCAACAAGCTTTGCTTTATATCTAAATCTCAACAAACCCCTCTTGAACGAGGAAGATGAGGATCGCTGACAACAGTGTCCTCCCCTTCTTAAAGAAATATGTCATAGATCTTGTAGAAGACATGAGGATGCTTGATTGTGCTCCTTGAAAAAGGCAAATTTGCACTTCGTTTGTTCAATCTCAGGATCAGGTAGAAGACTCCTTGATTGTGCTTCAGCTAGTGGGAGACAAGCTATTGTTTTATTTATATGTTTAAAGCACTTTCTATTATTATGTATTTTTTTCCGTATTGATAGTATAATTGTACGTAATGATTGTCCTTAAAATATGTGTTTTCATAGGAATTTGAGTTGACATTAAAATGAGATCAATGCAACATTATCCTTAAAGAATATTGGATAATGATGATATTATTATAGAAGGCGATTGTTAACCGCAACCCGTTATTGGCTAGTTGCACCCCAAAATCTCCTAACTTTTCGCGCCTTTTCGAAATACGCCTTGTACATGCAATTTCAGGAAAAGTGTTCAACACAAAAGTTGTAGATCTCGACGAGATCTACAACTTTCGTGTTGAACACTTTTCCTGAAATTGCATGTACAAGGCGTATTTCTGAAAGACGCAAAACCTGTGCATATTTCCAAAGTACACCTTGTACATGTATTTTTAGGAAAAGTGATCACGAAAGTTGTAGATCTCGTCGAGATCTATAACTTTTGTGTTGAATACTTTTCCTGAAATTGCATGTACAAGGCGCATTTCGAAAATGCGCGAAAAGTTAGGAGATTTTGGGGTGCGACTAGTCAATAACGGGTTGCGGTTAACAATCGCCTTTTAGAATGGACAAAGAATATACATTAAGACAAGTATGTGGGTTGACTGATTACCGAGTCTCATAGATCACGATATTGGATATCAAGTCATCACATGGGTACTTGTTATAGAACAAGTGTATTGAACAAACACACCATGAGAATGTTTTGTGGATTGTTATGTGTCACAAGAAATTCTCATAGTGATAATGGTGTATGTGGTTCTTTGACATGAAGTCACAACAATAATTACATGACGAGAAGCATGCTTTGATGTCACATAAAGTCTTTCTTAAAAAAGATTGATGAAAATATTAGCAGGGGTTGGAATATGTTAGAATAATTGGTTTTATGTTGTTATTGTATTATCGTCATGTACACTCATATATATATGGAAGCCTTTAATGTAATGATCATGCGATTAATTCTTTTCCCTCAACATGGTATCAGAGACAAAGCGAGTTTAGGGTTTTCCGCATCCCGCCACTCCCGCACAGCGCCGACCCGCCAGCCCCGACCCCCGACTCCCGCAGCGCACCGTCGCCTCGTCTCCCGCACAACGCGTTTCGCCCAACTCCCGCGTCGCCCGACTCCCGCATCGCCCGACTCCCGCGTCGCCCGACTCCCGCGTCGCCCGACTCCCGCGTCTCCCGACTCCCGCATCGTCCGACTTCCGCGTCGCCTTCTTCTTCCTCTTTCATGCTCTAGGGACGCCAGATCCATGGAGTCTTGATTCTCTCGATGTCGGCGGTCCCTTCATTTTCTTCCCTCTTTCTATGAGGGTGGTTTTCCTTCAACATCCTTAGTGATTATTTGGTGCCTTCTTGATTTCTATTCAGGGTTTCTTTATGGCGAGCAGTGAGTCCTCTACCACCATGTCTTCCGGTGGAGTGGCCTCCCCTACTCTGGCTTCTGTTGGACCTTATCGCGTCCCCTCAAATCATGGTACTCCTCAAATCACCACTATGAAATTGGATGGTTCCAGCAACCTTCCGTGGGCTCGCTCCATCTCTCTTGCACTCAAAAGCCATCGGTTATTTGGCCATGACAGTAGCACGGTGAAGGCTCCTGCGTCTGACTTCTGAGTGGCTTCAGTGGGAGTCTGACAACTCCCTGGTGATTTCTTGGCTACTTAACTATATGACAGAGTACATTTCTCAGAACTATCTGTTCTTGGATACCGCAGCGGATATTTGGAAGTGTGCAGAGACTACCTATTCTGGTCGAGGCAATGCAGCTCAGATCTACCAAATTCATCGCCGGTTGTTCCTCCTGCGACAGGGTGATCGACCCCCCTCGGCCTACTACTCGGAGTTCACATAACTCTATCGGGAGTATGATCATTTTGATTCTATGACCCTGGTGTCTCCTGAAGATGAGGTGCTTGTCCGACCAAAAGAAGAACGCAATCGCATCTTTGAGTTCCTCCACGGCTTACATCGGGACTTTGATCCGATAAACATTTAGATTCTTGGCCGCTCTCCTCTACCTTCTCTGCCCGAGGTGTACAGCCTTGTCCAACAGGAATTCGATCGCAGCCTGACTTTGCTTCCAGACTTTGTCCCCAAGGGATCTGCCCTTGTCTCTCTTTCTCGGCCTGGGGCTCGTCCTGCTCGTAACACTAGATTGAGGACTGCGGAGAAAGATCACCTAGTCTGTGATTATTGCGGGAAGGCCCGTCATACTAGAGATACCTGCTTCAAGCTTCATGGTTTTCATCCTCGAGGCGTCCCTGCCTCTCGTGGTGGTCGGGGAAGTGGTCGCTCTCAACACAAGCCTCCTCTTCCCAGAAGCCCACTTGTCGGACGCTTGGACCTCCAGCAGAGCCGTCCAGTTCTGCCTCCTCTTCCTATGCTCATCAAGGACTTGCAGGTGCTCACTCGGCTTCCTCCCACCTCTCCTCTCAGTGGATCATTGATTTCGAGGCTATAGACCACATGACCGAATCAGCCAAAGGTTTTGTGTCATACACACCTCTGTCGGGCAGGGACAAAGCATTCCATACTCTTCTCTTACCCTCTCCTCTATTCTTCATGTTCCTGCTTTCACCCACAATCTCCTCTTTATTAGTCATCTGACAAACTCTATGAATTGTTCAGTGACTTTTTTCCTACCTCTTGTGTTTTTCAAGACCTGAAGACGGGGACAGTGATTGGCTCTGGTAGACTGTGCGACGGGCTCTACGTGTTTGACCCCTCTGCTTCCACTTCATCCAGCATTGCTCGGCCTCCCAAAGCTCTTCTTGCTTCTCGTCCCTCTGAGTTGGATTCCTGGCATTGTCGGCTAGGACATCCTCCTGTCGATATTATGAAGTCGTTGCTTCCTACTATGACTTCTACTTTGTTTAATGTTTTTCATTGTGATGTGTGAACTGATTAAACACCATCGTAGTACTCTTCCTCTTATGTCCCCCTGTAACTCAGTTCCGTTTGCAGTTATTCATACTGATGTTTGGGGTCCTAACCCTACTGCCTCTATTTCTGGTTGCTTGTGGTTTGTTTCTTTCATTGATTGTTACTTTTGTTGTACCTGTGTTTACTTAATGAAGCATAAAAGTGATGTGTTCTCTATTTTCCAGCGCTTTCACAAGATGATTACAACTCAATATGGTGTTATCGTTGAAATCGTATGTGGTGACAATGGTCGTGAATATATTGATACTCCTCTTAACAAATACCTACGTGACCTAGGTATCATTCATCAAACCTCCTGGTGTTAGCCAGGAAGGATCGGCAGGGAAAGTTTACAGGTTGAAGAAAGCCATGTATGGCCTGAAGCAATCTCCACGTGCGTGGTTTGGGAGATTTCACCGGGCAAAAATCTCTTTTGGGTACAAACAGAGCAATGTTGATCACACCTTGTTTGTGAAACATAGTGAGGGTAAGGTGGCTGCTCTCATTGTCTATGTGGATGATATAGTAATAGGCAATGATACTGAAGCGGTTGAACATCTAAAATCCAGATAGTTTCAGGAATTTGAAGTGAAGGATCTTGACCCCCTCAAGTATTTTCTGGGCATCGAGGTAGCTAGATCCAAGCATGCGATCTTCATATCTCAAAGGAAGTATGTTCTAGACTTGCTTGAGACGACGGGAATGCTTGGGTGCAGGCCAACAGATACCCCAATTGAAGTCAATCACAAACTTGGAAGAGATGAAGGAGAAGTTGTTGATGACGTACCTGACTTCCAACGATTGGTAGGAAAGCTTATCTATCTCTCTCACACTCGACCAGATATATCCTATGTTGTGGGGATCCTTAGTCAGTATATGCATTCACCTACATCACATCACGTGGATGCTACACAAAGAGTTCTGAGGCACCTCAAATCCACTCCTGGCAAGGGAATTTTGTTCTCACCCAATGAGGCATTGACCGTAAAAGTCTATACAGACGCGGACTGGACAGAATCAGTTGATGACTGGAGGTTAACATCAGGGTATTGTTCCCTTGTTAGGGGTAATTGGGCAACCTGGAGAAGCAAGAAACAACATGTTGCTAGATCCAGTAGAAAGACAGAATTTTGTGCTATGGCACAAGGGCTATGTGAAGGGTTGTGGATCCAGACGATCATGAAGAACCTTGGCGTGAAGTGTGACGGTCCAATCAGTATCTATTGCGATAACAAAGCTGCGATCAGCATTGCCCATAATCCCGTGCAACATGATCGCACCAAGCACGTGGAGATCGACAGACACTTCATCGAGGAAAATATTATTAGGGGGATTGTGAGTACCTCGTTTGTCCCATTAAACCAGCAGCTTGCAGATGTGCTTACCAAAGGGCTGAGTCAGAACTCGTTTGACAGAATACTGAACAAGTTGGGCATGACAGACATTACACACCGAACTTGAGGGGGAGTGTTGGAATATGTTAGAATAATGAGTTTTATGTTGTTACTGTATTATTGTCATGTAAACCCATATATATATATGGGAGCCTCTAATGTAATGATCATGCGATAAATTTTTTTCCCTCAACATGTTTGTGGTCGACATGTTGAGGGAAATCGACATGTTTTCAACACATTTGGCTTTTCTGGCGTATTGCAGTACTGCGGCCGACATGTCGGGCATGCCAGCCCAATATTGCAACTAATGTCGGCTAATTGCGGCTAACATTATAAATTATATATTTTTAAGTATTAATGTTATAAACGCCAACCGATTCCTCACTGCTTGCGGATTGCCCTAATCTGATACATGGACGCTCATGTGACTCTCTCCGTCTCTTGCAATCTTCTTCCTCTCTCGGCTCTCATCTTCTTCTCGGCACTGGTTTTTTGGTTCTCTGGTGATTCTCGCATCTAGGTTATAGTTTTATGGTTGTTTGGTGTTTGTCGTCTGCCGTCTTCTTCTCGGCATTGGTTTTTGACACATTTTCTCCTCTTCACTCATCATTTGTGGCTCATCTCCTTGGCACAGTGAGTTTTGTCTTTATTTTTGAAGATATTAGTTGTTATGGATAGCGGCACATCCCCTCACCATCCGTCTTCTTCTCGGCTGGCTAGTTGTCATGGATAGTTGGATACTATTCACTTCCTCTCTCCCTTTCTCTATTTCTCTCTTCTCTCTTCATTTATTTCTCTCTATTTCTCTCTTCCTCTATTTCTCTACTTCTCTATGGTTGATGTGGGTTCTAGGAGAAGTGCAAGGTCAGCTTTAAAACAGGAATGCACGGCAAAAGAGAAAGAAAAACGGCCTACGTCAGAGAGGGATGAGGATGAGAATTTTGAGGACATTGTCGATGAACTAATGATTTACACTTCCAAGGATTATCCAACTGATCAAAAATCTTGATATTGTTTAAGTGATTTGTATTAAGTTAATTCTTTTTAGTTCTTACTCAAATATTCATTCATTGATTTCAGGAAAACAATATTATAAATTTATATTATAGTAGCAGATTTTGTGGAGCACTCACATTCTGGTAATAAGTTAAGATACAACTATATTTTTTAATTTAATTTTCTCATATGAATTTAAGTTTACACTTACTGAGATTTTGTGATGTTGTATTGCATAATTGAAGGTATGTAATATTTCTTATTTATTATAAATTGGTTAGGCATAAGTTAATAGTTTAATTTTAATTTACACTTAATTAGATATAACAATTACCATATAATAAATAAATGAAAATATTATGATATATATATACACATATAATTATAATATTACAATCCAACATTTTGCAATGTCCACGATATATCTCCTGCAATCTGACATCTGACATAAAAAACTCAAACCGACATGAGTCTGACATCCGACATCTGCAACATTGAATGTTAGTTATTGGATGTGTTGCAAATCATGCAGATGGTTGCGATGTTGGGGTTTGTCCCTCATATATAACATGAGTTACATACATGGCCCCTTGATGGAGTGGGACTATAAAATGCATAGTCATGCTAGGTTGAGTTAATATTTGATATTGAGCTCACCTATTTGAAATTTTTTATTCAGGAATCAAAGATTGGATTATTAAGAAGGTGACACATTCCACGTCTTGGGTTCATTCTGGATGTCAAGAACAAAGAGACTAAACTATACTAGAACATTGGTTCCTAACAGGTTTTTCGAGTTATTAACTCTTGTATTGCATGGGTAGCAAGAATACATTACTAAATGGCGTTCATTGTTTGTGAGAGAATGATTGATATGCTCTAGCTCAAATGGGAGATTGTTGGAGTCTGTGATCTAGAGTCTATCAAGAGATTAATTTTATTGCTGACGTAATATGAACTTAGATCACACATTAAGGACAAACGAAAAATGGATATTTGATCGAGTTGGTTTCGTTTAAATTAGATTTAAATAAAACAAAATCCATAATATATAGTTAAATGATAATTCATTAATCAGGAATTAATCAATTGAGAATTATTAGTTTTGGTTTTGAACCGAAACGACAACTTCCTAAAAATGACATAACTTCCTCACTTAATGGCTTTTGAAATACTCTCTCTGGTAAAATAAGGAACGTAGTTTTAGAAACTACTATAAAAGGCTTATTTTTGGTTATGAACCAAAAAGGAAGGCTACTGTAGTTTCCTTATCTCCTGTAAGAACAGAAAGAATAGAGAAGAGAGAAAGAGAAGAATCTCGGTTAGGTAACGAAACTAGTACTTTATTTGCAGAGAAGGGAGACCGTCTTCCATCCTTAAGACCGTTGGACGGACTACGTGGAGTTTACGTCGTTTGTGTGGATACTTGTAGAGATGTGGATCTCGTTCCATGTTTTGGTTCTCAAAACAACTTATTATTCACGAAATTTGATTTTGAGGTTGGTATAAACATGTTTTCTTGATTTGTTGTGTTTCGTATGGATCTTCTGGGAGTTTCGTGAATTTCCGTTGCCCATTTGATTCCGCAAAACCCAACAATGCACACACACACTATCATAATGGGCATGGCGTGTCCATGCGCATTATCCAGACAACATTCATAGTATTTAGGTTGTTGCAAATGTTCTTCATGCACAGTGATGCAAATACAAATAGAAAGATTGCACTAGAATTGGAAATTAGATGTTAAATCACGAGGTATGCTTATCCCAGAATCAGAAACAAAACTTCTGTATGGTTTTATATTGCAAGCAGAAGTAGAGCAAATGGGCCAATGAAAATAGCAGGTTAAATTAACTACTTATTTGCGCCTAAAACAGTACTAGTGCTCTACCAGTGACTATTGTCATGCGGAAAACAGTTTATTGAAACCAATAGCACCTGAGGTCCTCCATCAATCAATTAGACCATAACAAGCTGCAAAAAATCTTCTAGTACAGCCGTACAGGCTAAAAGCAACTTTATTATCACAACCGAAACAATGTAATTGTCAAGGAAGTTTTGAAATGTAGTGAACAATTCAAAATTGCAAGTCAATAGCATGGGACAGCATGCTAGCAATATATATTTTTTAAATGAAATTGGCATGATGAAATTCTACCCACCCCGATGCTAGAAAAGAACCTGTCGGGCTCCATGCACAAGCAAAAACCTACATATATCAAAAATGGAAAGAGATGGTGAAGTAATTGAAAGCAGAAAAGAACAGAACAACAAATACAGACCTCAGAGCCATGGCCTTCCAAGATGGTTACTTCAGAGCTGTGGATCTCAGAAGCCTCAAACTGAGGGGTAGGAGTTATATCCATTGGCTCTGGACCTACAACGGGACAAAACAAAAATCAATCAGTGCAACTTGAAGTAATGGTAATTTTTAAATATGGATCATTTACTCGGGATCTCCCTCCAACTTTGCATAATTACAAGGATCTCCCTCCAACTTTGCATAATTGCAAGGATCTCCCTTCTAATTTGTAAAATTACAGTAACCTCATCTCGAAGTTTACATTGTGAAAATACATGTAAAGAAAAAAAACCCAAGAGAGATTTTTTTTTTTGCTTGTATGCTAACAATGTAAACTTAGAAGAGAAGTGATTGAAATCAATCGCGGCTCATTTGAGAGATTTACAGTATCAATAACATTTGGATAGTCAGATTGACGATAAGAAACCGGCAACGCGTTCACCATTATTTTTCAAATTTCAATGTTCTTTTTGTATTTTTCTAACTTATACTTTAAAAATTAGGATATGTGATCCGATCTGCAACTTGAGCCGTCAGATTCACTTACCCCAATTTCCCTCCAATATATATCATATGAGATGTTAGGTGAAGATGATTGAGAGTTTGATTTTTCACAGAAGTTGTTCGGTCCTCTTCCTATGGTGCAACGCTGAGGGCTCCCTGCAATGTCTACACTGCAGTTTCCCACTTTAGAGGGTGCTGATGCCCCCATCGGTCGCCTCCCTCGCCTCAGGCAAACTGTACCCTTTCTCTAGAGGTTGCTCCTGTCTATCCACCATCCACCCGGCCACCAAACAGCCACATCCCTCCATGTATTCCCCACACAGGAATTCCACAACCCCCCTTGGAGTAGCCGGTCATCCCCACCACAAACACCCCATCTCCAGCATTCTTCCACCCCAAAATGCCCTTGTTATGGGCTTCACGCTCCGTTATTATGTTATATTTAATCGAGTCAGTAGAGCTTTATTATCTTATCTTTCATTATGTTTTATTATTAAGTGTCCTTTAGATAAGTCCAATTATGCATTGTTGGCTTCCCCAATGTTTCTTCTTACTCAGTCTACCATTCCGCAATCGACCCTGGATAGTTTTGAACGACTTGCTGGGTTCTTCTTATGGAAGAAATCCACCTCTCAGCACGGCCTTCATTATATTCGGTGAGATGTGGTGTGCTCACCAGTTGATCAGGAGGGGGCTTGGCTTCCACGGTGCTTCTTGATGGCAAGGCCCGCTTCAGGCAAAGTTCGGATGGGAAATATTGCAGCCTTCCGGGTCCCTGTTCAGCAAACTAATATCGGCCTGGTATCCTGATCACCTTTGGGACGTCTAGCTCAAGTGGGGTGACTCAAATGTATGGCGTATCATCAAAAATGGGGTGGAATGTTTCCGCACGGTGATTCGGTGGAAGATCACAGATGGCGTGGATGTGGGTGTGTTGTCCCATGCTTGGATTTTGGACCATGAACTATCCAAATGGCCAACATTTGTTGACAGCTCTGCTCATGAACGCAGTAAAGTGGCGACTCTAATTGGCGATCATGGCGGGTGGGACCCTGGAATTTTTGCTCAGTTTTTTGGTTGGGAGCTTATGGTGTTAATCATGCAGATTCCAAATTACAGGGAGTTGAATAGGGGTACCCCGGAGCTCTCCAATAGGCTGTCTGGTAAACCAATTACAGCTATTTCCTATAATGATCAATTCTCCAAGGGTTCCGCATCCTTTGTCTGGGTCAAAAAACTTAAATTCCACCCACGCGAGCCCTTCTTTTGGTGGCGCCTTGCCTGGGAAGCCATCCCCACTCGCAACTGGCTCCATCGGCATGGTCTCTCGGTGGAAACTGTTTGTCCATGGGGCTGCTCCTCCATTGAAAACCGGGACCTTATTGTTGGCCGTTGGCACTTCCGGTCATCCCTTGGCCATTGCTCGTGCTCTCCTACGCTGGGGTATCTGATTGCCTGTCTTCCACTGCTGGGAGGATGTGTTGCAATTAATCACGTGCACTTCGCCGTGTGATTTGGGTGCTATCAGAATTTTTTCTTATGTTGTCTATCATGCTTGGCGTGGGCGTAATGCCAAAACACACAACAGTGTGTTTGCCACACCCACAATTATGGCCGCAATTATTTTGGAAAATATTAACATGCTACGTTTTTTTCCATTCCATGGACACTGAGGCCCCAACCAACCGCATAGGTTGTCTCAACCTCCTGCTTGCCCCCCCCCCCCCCAATGGATTATATTTAACATGGACAGTGTTGTTGATTCAACCCAAGGAGCTGGCCTCGGGTTGGCGGCGCGCAATGAATTGGGCGGTGTTCTCTTTGCGGTTGGCTCCTCCATGTTCACTGGGACCCGGGGGGTAGAATTCGCCGCCCTCCTTTAATTGGAGAAGTTTTTGGAGCCAGCTATGTTTTAGGCGCGTGGTGACATTAGTAGTGATTGTGTGAACTTGATTGATGTTTAATCCATTTTAATTTTGATAGTATCTTGTAATAGTCTTAGTTGTACTCTTTTTACATTGTTAATGCAAATGCACAATTTTAAAAAAAATTGTTGGGGGACTTATTTACATTTATATCCCTTGTTTCTCTTATTTAAATGCCCATTGGACTAGTGGAATGACATTCAAGAAGTTAATTCCATTCACTTTGTATTCAAGAAATTATGGTAGCTCTCTCTCCGAGCACACCCCGCCTAGGCAGTCGCGGTTTTGGCTCCACATTATCCTTCGACACAGTCATCCCTGCCTCTGGCCATCCTTCAACAACTCTACGGACGTCATACAACGATCTTGCATCAACTTAATATCATAGACTTCCTTTCTTCGACACCACATTTCTCCCCCACATTCCGCTGCCACCAAAAGGACCTCCTCCCTTTTCCCTCTGGTTTTCATAGGATGCCATCACCAGCGGTTGAAAGAAACCAAAGACAATCTGAGTCCCTCTGGTTTTCACGGGCCAACTTTGCTACCTTATGTTGAAATCCCTACATATCGCAAACTCATTGATTCTCCCCAAAGTCAACAACGGCGTCCGACATCAAGCATCTAGTGCTCCGACGATTCCGTCGGCATCGACCCATCATTATCATCCTCTGATGGCTCCGTCTACATCGACCACATCGCTCGTCGTTGACACTTTCATCCGACGATGTTCTTTCCTCAAAGCACAATCATAACTAGCTACCAACGACAAGCTGCGACCAGCTTTCCGACATCCCCGCTCGTCACATGTGCACATCGAAGCTAACTGTGAAGATCGAAGCCCATCTAAGCACGTTGATCTCCAAACGTCCTCGAGTCGAGAGCCCGATTGAGCCCCACACCTGTGCCACCCTCTGTTTCGAAGCGGCTCAATATCCCTGTGCTTGGTCCCTGCCAGCACCAACGCCATGTTTCAAGCCCCGCAACTTATTAATGTTTTAGAACCTTGTGCACGCCACGACATCAAATCTGTTGTTTTTTTATGCCCTATTCTGATTCATTACCTCACGGGCCGTTCAAATATAAGAGTTTTACTAATTAGCTCACAGAACATCTTGTTCGTAACTCGCTCCATTTCTTGCTCCTTGAATAACATGGGAGACTCGTCAGAACAACTGAGTTAGCTTCTAATCATGATACAAGCCTCATGGAAAACTAAACTGCTGTCGAGGCGCGTCATCCAGAGATCATGGATGCCCTATTTAAGCGCCTTGATGATCTCATACCCGCTCCACCAGTCTCCACTACTCCCGCACATAAGCATGCCAGCAGCAGTTAGGCACCTCCACCGCTACTTCTTTGTCTTGATCCCCCGACTATGGTACGACCTGAAGTCAACATCATACCTTGTTACACCAAGTTGGCATTCCCAACTTATAATGGGAAGGATGATCATTTTCAAATTTATAAATTTATATTAAAACATGCAAAATCAACTAATAAATGTATTAAATATTTTCATATTTTTTGTAATATGAAACTGAAAAATTGTGAAATAATTAATTGAAATTGATTGTACGAATAAAACGTTAAAAAATAAAACAATAATTCTAATCGATTTAAACATACATAATATAATATATAAGCGATTCAAACATATGTTACTAGTCTGCTAATATAACATAACATAAAATAGCGGACGATATATTTAAAAGTCGTGTCGGTCGATATATCGGAAACAACCAGACATGTCGTCCTATATTTTACAAAAGGACATAATATATATATTTTAGAAAAAATATATCAGTTTGCCCTTAAAAAGGACATGTCGGGAAAAATGACGGGCATGTTGGAGGACATTTAAAACAATGTCGTCCGCTATCCCGGTCCCTGATCTACCGGCTCCCGCTCTGCCTCCTTCGGCCACCTCATCGCCTGTCGGACCTGGCTCCACTGGCCCCTACATTGTCGGTCACTTCGGACATATTGTAATTGCGGTCATGCACCGCACCGCCGTCCGCGACAGAACCCTTGCTTCCACCGACTATCGTCCCATCGACCGCCTTGTCACTTTTGCATTTTGTCGCTCTGCTAGACCAACCGGCTCCATTCCTTCAGCAATTTATCCTTCCGACGGCGTCGTCGCTACTCATCACCACCAACACCTGCGCAACGCACTACCAAGCGTTGTTTTGGCGCGAGATCAAGGAACCATAGGAGTTGATCGTACTATTGGAATTCGAGCTTGAGGGCAAACTCGATTTCAAGGATGGGTGGGGTGTTATGGACCGTTGGTTATCTAGTACTAGAAGTCTTATTATATCGAGTTGTAATGTACCGAATCCTTATCGTATGAGTCGAATCGTATTGAGTCATATGAGTATTTTAATATTTTTAATATTTTCATGTATTTTAATATGTTATGCATTTCGATGTATTTACGGGTCTGCCACTGGGTCTTTTATATAAACCAGGGAAGTCGTGTAACTGAAATGAAGCAATGAAATACCAAGTTTTCTTTAACTTTCTAAAATTCATCTCCCTCTCTTAAGCCCTCTACTCTTCAAGGTTTCCTATTCCCTAAGCTTATTTTAACTTCTTCATTCCTCTACCTCCATTCTAGGGCGCCCTTGTATCCCCGTCTTCATCGATCTCCGACTAAAGAAGCCCATAACAGTCGGCCACTTCATTCTTAGTTTGCTCATCTTTCAGAGGTCTCTGAGGAGACTACACAAGGTGTTGGCACCGATCATACTAAACTTCATGTGGCTCTTTTTGCTAATAAGATACAAGTGTTCTACCGCATTATGCATGGCTATTCTACTGAGACATTTGATTCATCATTATCCTTGTATGCTCATCAGGGAAGTCAGGTGCCCATTCTGCTTCCACCCGCTCTTCCAATTACTAGATCATTGGATTCAGAGTCACTGACCAGTGACCACATGACTGACTTAGTTACAGGTTTTATGTTCTACTCTTCTACCTTCTCTTGTCTGGTGGAGATAACGTGAGTATTGATGATGGATCCCTTTCCTACATTGCCGGAAAAGGATTCATCTCATATTCCTCCCCACCCTTTTTTTTGTTCTTCACGTTCCTAATTTGACTCGTAATCACATTTCTATTAGTAACATAACCAACTCAATGAATTGTTCTATGACTTTTTCCCACTTCATACGTGTTTAAAGACCAAACAACGAGGGTGGTGATTGACTCTGACAGACTATGTGATGGCCTCAATGCATTTGACTCTTCCAGTTTTGCTTCACCTCTGCAAGCCTTGCATGCAAACCTGTCTTCTCTTTTGGACTCTTGGCACTGTCATCATGGACATCCCTCGCTTTCTGCTATTAAACTATTATTTTTTACTATGTCATCTGTGTTATTTGAAAACTTTAATTGTGATCTATGTGAGCTGAGTAAACATCCTCATACTTTTCTAATCATGTTTCTCCTCGTAGTACTATGTTCTTTGTTATTATTCATACAAATTTTGGGACCTTGTCCTGTTCCCTATATTTTTGAATACTTTTGATTTGTTACTTTCATAAACTGTTTTCCCATACTACCCCAGTGTATTTGATGAAAAATAAAAATAATGTGTTTCCTATATTTCAATGCTTCAAGAAAATGAAAGTCACTCAATTCAATTATTCAATACCACTATAAAAATTGTGATGACAATAGTCTTGAGTATATTGATTCCCAGTTTGAGCAAGATCTAAGGTACCATGACATTATCCATCAAATCTCTTGTGTCTACACTCCCACTCAAAATGGGGTAGCGGAACACAAAAATCGGCATCTTGTTGTGGCCCGGTGTTTCCTTCTTCAGACGCATCTTCCTAAATATTCTAGGGAGAGGTTATTCTCACTGCAACCTATACTATTAATTGGATTCATAATCATGTTCTCAAACATAAAACTCCACTCAGCACTCTCCAACTCACTCTCATACATTTGCATCCATGTATCTTTAGATGTGTCATGTGTGCGCTTTGTCCATCTGCATCAACGAACCAAACTCGACTCTTGTGCTTTGAAATGTGTTTTATTGGGTATTCCCCAACATAAAATGGTTACAAATGTTTCCATCTGGTAACCAAGAAGATCTTTGTTACCACATATGTGACCTTTCGTGAATCTGAGGCATACTATGGGACATAGCTTCAGAGGGAGTCCTTACCTACCTCTACCCATTCCTCCTTCATATCAACCTCCTATCACTACCTCTCTTGTTGATCCCAAAGGTCGGGAGAAATCTCATGATCATCCATTGCAGGTGTACTGCCGGAGAAACAAGGGTATAAACACACGGGATCCTCCCATGATACTAAAGCTGAGACCAGATCTGTTTTCAAAGCCTATTGCTCTAAGACAAGGTACATCTACACAACATCCTCTGCCCCAGTTTGTGTTATCACTTATGCCTCACTAACTGCTTCACATAAAACTTTTTATTTCCTCCTTGTCTTCCATTCTTATTTTTTCATCCTGGCAGGTAGCCCTTGAACACCATAAGTGACAAGAAGCGATGCTTGAGGAAATGTGTGCACTTGAAAAAAAATTGCATGTGTGACCTGGTGTGTCTTCCTTAAGGGAAGACGGTTTTTTGGTGTAAGTCGATTTTTTCTATCAAACAAAACTCTCAGGGAATAATGGAAAGTACAATGCAAGATCGGTGGCTCAAGGATACACTTAGACTATTGGGATTAATTCTCAGAAGATGTTCACTCGTGTGGCAAAGATGAACTTCAGGAAAATTATCCTCTCATATGTTGTCTAGGATGGACACTCAATCAGTTAGATGTGAAAAACGTGTTTCTCCATGGAAACTTAGAGGAGGAAGTTTATATACCCCTACCTACTGGACATGTCCTTAGGATCTGAAGGAAAATTCTATATGTTAAAAAGTTTCATACTATCTTAAACAGATTCACAGAGCCTAGGTTGGGAGATTTCATAGGATTATGACGTGTTTTGGATATACTCATAGTAATGTTGATCATACTCTATTCATCAAGCATGGAGGAGGTAAGGTGACTACGCTTATTATCTATGTGGATGATATTGTTATAATAGGGAATGATCATGATGAGATTCAAATTCTAAAGAGAAGAAATAAAAATAAAATTAAACTTGCTTTGCCTTCTCGCCGACATAGTTTGTCGGATCTCCTCCTACTCCCTTGAGGATTCCCCCCCCCCCCTCTTCCCCCGTGCACGCGTTCTCAATTTAGGGCACATAACAACTTGGTATAAGAGGGAACCTTCCTCCCCATTGCCGACGCCCTAAATCCAGAGATCTCTGCCCTTGCCGAGGCCAACCCGACCATCCCAGCATTGTCACCCTCCGTCCAACCCTCCCGCTCGTCTTTTCCGCGCCAACCAACCCCTCTCGGGCCCTCCAGCATCTTCCACCGCATCATTCATCGTCCAGCCACACTTCCTCGCAGCCTATCCTCCTCGGCTCTTCCATCGTTGGGGGTTCTCTCCTTGCGGTGTCCACCGGTTTGCTTCCGCAACATGTCCTTCCCTCCTCCAGCCCCTCTGGCGTCAACCACCACCAATTTCTCCTCACACAATGGCGTCAACCACCCACCAATTTCTCCTCACGCAATGGCCCTCCCTCTCTCAAATTTTTGAGTCTCGCCAAGCTCCTAGCGGCTAACAACAATGCCCCAATTGTCGTTGTCACCACCCAACTAACGGCTAACCGAACGGCCCAACCGGCAACGGTCTCCTCCAGTGATGTGCCGATTCCGCCAACCCTGTCGGAGTTTTTACCACAGAGGCATGAGGGCAACGGTGTGCCACGATACATGCGGCTAGATTTTCCAATAATTGACAACCACAAAGATCCCTTGGTCTGTCTGGCGCTCTCGTTGCGAGCAGTTTTCGCCCATCAGCGCACCCCTTGGAAAAAGTTGCTCAATATTGCTTCCTTTCACCCGATGGGCCCCGCCCAACTTTGGCTTTCCCATCTGCAACGGGAGAAACCACTCCTATCTTGGGACGATTTCAAAGTAAGATGCTCCCTCTACTTCGGGCCACCTCTCCACAGCAATACCTTGGGGGATCTCATCTCTCTCAGGCAGACCGGCCCGATCGACGAGTACCTCGAATAGTTTCAGGTCTGCCTGGCCCGCACTCCTACAGTTCTTACTACACAGCAGGTACCCATCGTCACGGTAGGACTCCATGAACGCCTCCGCATGGACGTGGAATTTCAGGTCCTCGCAGATCTGACAACTACAATGAGTTTGGCTCGCATCTGCGAGAAGCGTCTACTCTTGGATTGCCCCCATCTACATCACCCAGACACCGAAGGGCCCAATCACACCCCGCGCCCTCTACCCTCGCCCACAGTCAGCCTCCTCGCTCCGTCCTGCGAGGTAAACAGCCTGGATACCATTCGCGGACTGTCTCCATAGGAGATGAGTGACCGTCGTGCCAAGGGCCTCTGTTACAACTACGACGAGCCATTCTTCTGCATACATCATTGCAAGCGCCTCTTCTGGTTGGAGCTAGACGACCCGGCTGCAAAACGAGATACTGACACTGACATGGGGGATACAACGTCGACCGTCACCACAGAACAAGCTTGAGGGCAAACTTGTCGCCGGGCAGGGTGGAGATGTTACGGTCCCACTTTGGTCCTGTATTGGTCGCGTATATTGTCGACCCTTATCTAGTTCTACTTTCTATTTTATTATTATGCACGTTTTTGATCCTCTGTGTCTAAGCCCAAAGAGGGGGCATTTGGTGTGACTACTTAAATACCCGGATGGGGGGAATCAAAGGAAGAAGGCAAAGCAAGTTTATTTTTATTTTTTCTAATTTCTCTCTCTAACCCTTTTTCCTCACCTCACGGAACTCCCACGTCCCCCCAGACCTAGCCGCCCATCGGGATTTCCGCGATCCGCTCCCGCCGCCTCCGCCGTTCGCAAACCGCAAGACGTCGCCTCCATAGCTCGTCGGAGCTCCTCCTCCTCCCTCGAGGATTTCCCCACTCTTCCCTCGTGCACGCGCTCTCAATATAGGGAACGTAACACAATACTACCTAAAAGCATCATACATCATGTTTGGTTTCTCTATCTCCAATCAGACGAACAAAAGTTCAGTTGCTCTGAAGAACTAGAAGGAGGCCAGGTCAATTCATTATATCATTGGAGTCTTTTGATTGCCAAAAAATAGATAACATCTAGTCAGCCAACCCCAATGGGTTCTCCTTTCCGTATATTAGAAATTCCAACTTGCGTAGCAAGGAGCCGTATTGCCATCATATCGCTTGATGTTCATTGTTTTTGAATGCCCTAGGTGGCGTGGTCCATCATAACTAATGTATGTTTTACCATGTTGTTGATCATTGTTCCCTCATGTAGGACCCATGAGGAGTCCATGTGTGATAAGATTGTCATCGCGACATGCTCCTCATACGACGCAAGTTGTTTGTGATAATCATGTGTTCTGTACATCAATTGTATAATTTGATCATTGAAATTTGTCATTAAGCATTGATCCAGAAGAAATGAAATGATATGAACTATTGAAGAGAATCGGGTCGCAAGTCGTTGTACCTTGGGGGAGGTAGAATAAGATAATGGGTTCATCTTGCTTCCATAGAAACCATGATCGATCCTATGTTAATGGGGGTGAAAACAAACTCATGATGGTAGACGATTTGAAATGAAAGAGCGGTTGCATACACGCACCAGGGACTTTGACTAAATCAAGTGGTATTGTTGGGCCAAATTTATGATCGAATCAAACTCGGACGATGACGGTGTTGTCCCGGCGGAAAAAGATACAGGAGTAACCTTGTTGTGTGTCTGTTGGCTAGTTGCGGGATTCTGCGGAAGGAGGTTTGACGGCTATAACAACTTCAAAAGCATGTTTGAAGACAATATCTCCAATCAGACGAACAAAAGTTCGGTTGCTCTGAAGAACTAGGAGGCCAGATCAATTCATTATATCATTGGAGTCTTTTGATTGCCAAAAAATAGATCACATTTAGTCAGCCAACCCCAATGGGTTCTCCTTTCCGTATATTAGAAATTTCAACTTGGCGTAGCAAGGAACCGTATTGCCATCATATCGCTTGTTCATTGTTTTTGAATGCCCTAGGTGGCGTGGTCCATCATAACTAATGTATGTTTTACCATGTTGTTGATCATTGTTCCCTCATGTAGGACCCATGAGGAGTCCATGCGTGATAAGATTGCCATTGCGACATGCTCCTCATACGACGCAAGTTGTTTGTGATAATCATGTGTTCTCTACATCAGTTGTCTAATTTGATCATTGAAATTTGTCATCAAGCATTGATCCAGAACAAATGAAATGATATGAACTATTGAAGAGAGTTAGGTCGTAAGGCGTCGTACCTCGGAGAAAGTAGAATAAGATAATGGGTTCATCTTGCTTCCACTGTTCCACAGAAACCATGATGGATCCTATGTTCATGGGGGTGAAAAAAACTCATGACAGTAGATGATTTGAAATGAAAGAGCGGTTGCATGCACGCACCAGAGACTTGACTAAATCAAGTGATATTATTGGGCCAAATTTATGATCGAATCAAACTTGGACAATGACGGTCCCGGCGGAAAAAGATACAGGAGTAACCTTGTTGTGTGTCCGTTGGCTAGTTGCGGGATTCTGCGGAAGGAGGTTTGACGGCTCTAACAACTTCAAAAGCGTGTTTGAAGACGATGAACCGGGCTTTTGGTTGTGTGTGTGAAGATGACGGATCGGGCAATGTTATAGTGATGTGTGTTGATAGAGTTGTTGCTTGTACTGTTTGTGCGGGGGTGAGAGAAAACTGGAAGTACTGGAGAATGTTGTGTGTGTGAATCTGAAAATTCATAAACCAATTTTTATAAACCAAGATCATAATGCAAGTGTGGGGAGGGAGATGAAAACGTAGATACCTTGGAACCAAGAACCGTAGGTTGCCTATTGCAGGGTGCTGTGAGAAGGGAGCCACAAAACCTCTATGGCTAAAGAACACTCAAATCATGGTTACCATTCCAAAACCTTAATGAGTTATAAATATAACTCTGCCTAAATAAAATACAAAATGAACTAAATAAACAGAAAAATTATAAAAATAATAAAATCTGACAATAAATCTACACGACTAAATAAACTCATAATAAAAATATTCCGAAATTTTGACCATAATGTTATGGGTCTCGAGCACCGAGCCCTTTATCTTATTATTATTATTGTATGTTGTGTGGGTCTCGAGCACCGGGCCCTTTATCTTATTATTATTATCGTATGTTGTGTGGGTCTCGAGCACCGAGCCATTTATTAACGCATTTATGTCATGTAAGAGTCATTATGTTGTAGCCTATTTAAAGGCATTGGGTATGTGTTATGAAGGGCGGCATGATAAAGTTCTAATTCTCATCTTTTTTGTGAGATCTTGGTGGCTCTCTCCTCCGACGAGCAACTCCTCTTAGGTAGCCGCAGTCATGGCTCCGTAGTATCCCCGCCATCTTCTCCACCTCCAATCTCTCCTCCGAGCAAAGCTTGTAGGCCCATAACAACTTTGGTATCAGAGCGATCGGTCATCTTCCAGCACTGCAAACAGCCACCCCGAGTTCCACCGAGAACGCAGCTCTGCTCTTATACCCCATCTGGCATCTTCATCCAGAATCGACGCCGCCTTTTTCTGCCTGGATCGACAGCCACCCTGCTCATTCCGTCGTCAAAACCACTGTCGACCTTTCCCTGCTTTCCCGTCGCCGACACCTAGTCGCCTCTTCCATCGAGCCCCTCTGACAGATCTCTCCCACAGTTGCTTCCTCCGGCAAATCACTACCCGCCATCGAATCCTCTGGCAGATCGCTGGCCGCAACTCGCTCCCTCCGACAGATCGATTCCCACACTCGTTTCTGCCATCCAGCGACGACGTACTCTTTCTCTTCCCACGTCAACAACTCTTTCGGCGTCGACTAACCCAACTCTTCCCCCCTGCTGTTTTTGAGCCACGCGCGCCTCTGTTGCTGCTGTTTTAAAAAAAAAATATTGAGCCTCGTGCCACTTAATTAATAGGGACTCAGCCACCCACCATTATTACAGTAGTCCCCCTCCTCCTTATTAGTTATTACTTAGACTTGTGGACCCCTTTTATTTCTTTCCCCTTCAAATACAGCAAAAACCCACCCATTCCTCTACCCGGTTTCTTCTAACTATTTCAGCAGTCCCCCTCTATTGGCCACTCCCTCTCCTCTGACTCGGCACAATCCAACCGCCCGGTCAGTGCGGTCACCCGCTCTTTTTCTCGCTCCTCATCTCACACTATGGGTGACTCATCTGAACAACTCAGCCAGATTATGTCCATGCTGCAGGCCCTCATGGCGCAACAGGTTGCGCACACTGCCCTCGTGGACCGTCATCAGGAGGTCATTACTGCGCTCTCCAAGCACATTGACACACGACCATGCAAGCAGCAGTCAGGCACCACAATTTCGCCGCCAGCCACCGCCGCCCCTGACTATCCACAAGCCCCAATCGCTAGTCCTCGCGCACCCCGACGATGTTATTGTCCCCCGCTACACCAGATTGGAGTTCCCAACCTATGATGGGAAAAGTGATCCCTTGAGTTGGCTCGCCAAGTGTGAGCAATTCTTCGGCCACCAAAAAACTCCGTCAGCAGATTGGATTCATTTAACATCTTTTCATATGCTCGACTCCGCTGTTTTATGGGCTTCTCGACTTCTCACCGACCGACTGAATCTGATATGGGACGACTTTAAGCAGCTATGCAACTTATGTTTCGGACCTCCTCTCCACAGTAACCCCCTCGGCGCACTCACCTCTCTACGACAAAAGGGGACAGTGGACGATTACCTGGAACAATTTCGGCTTCTCTTGGCCCATCCTTCTTGCCCGGATATGCAGGTCAACATTTTCACCGCTGGACTTTGCGAGCGCCTGCGACTGGATGTCGAGTTTGAAGCCATTCCCGACTTAGTAAGTGTTATGAGTCTGGCTCGGCTTTGCGATCGTCGCCTCCAGATAGCACCGGAGGCCTATCCACCTGCCACCAACATTGTTCAACAAGGCCGTATTGAGGGTCCTCCAGCCCCACCGGTCTGCTGATTATCTCGGGATGAGATGCTGCAATGACGTGCTCGGGGATTATGTTTCAATTGCGACGAGCAGTAAAATCACGGTCACAGAAGCAACCGGCTTTTCTACCTGCACGTCGGGGATTTTGACGACGAGGGCATCAGATAAAGCTTGAGTACAAGCTTTTTTGGAGGAAGGGTGAGATGTTATGGGTCTCGAGCACCGAGCCCTTTATCTTATTATTATTATCGTATGTTCTGTGGGTCTCGAGCACCGGGCCCTTTATCTTATAATTATTATCGTATATTGTGTGGGTCTCGAGCACCGATCCATTTATTATCGCATTTATGTCATGTATGAGTCAGTATGTTGTAGCCTATTTAAAGGCATTGGGTATGTGCTATGAAGAGAGGAATGACAAAGTTCTAATTCCCATCATCTTTGTGAGATCTTGATGGCTCTCTCCTCCGACGAGCAACCCCGCTTAGGCAGCTGCGGTCACGGCTCCGTGTATCCCTGCCATCTTCTCCACCTCCGACCTCTCCTCCGGGCAACGTTTGTAGGCCCATAACACGACAGTGCAAAAGCTCAACATTGACGAAAATTAGTTCCATATTGGGTAGTTCATGTAGTGGAAACAAGGCAGCTTGTTACTGTGAGAAAAATGATTGAGCTATACAAATAGAAAACATGATACAAAATCACAAGGAATACTCATGCCAAACTCCCAAAGGTTGAATCCTCCTTGAAGTCCCTCTCCAAAAGAGAGATTTCTATGTTCACTTCACAGCTCAAATATTTCTGACTTATCAAATCGTGCAGTGTCTACTTTCGAGCTTACTATACTCCTTGGTTTCAATCCGCATATCTAAAGATCATGAAAGAGACAAGAGACAATTGGAGTGGAAACTGAAAAAAGAAACTTTGAATCAATAGCTGGATGCAAAAGACTCCAAGTATTCTGTGTATAATATCATGGAAAGATGTCCTGCTTTGCTACTCTATAGCTACTAATCTTGAAATCATTTAAGAAGACAGTTTAAATTGATTTAGGCATTGTTTGAGATGGCTCCCACACAAGTGTCGTTTCATAGAAAATGGTGTAATTGGAATGTGGGTGCCGTGGAGCATTCCAAGCTGCGGCGATAAAGGTATTGATGCAGGACCAGGAGTCCACCTGTCCGCCACCCCGGAGTCACTCCAGGGGACAACCTTGGAGTCCACCAAGAGGGTTTATCAGGGCCGCGGCCCGTCCACCCCAACCCATCCCCGGTCCCATAACAGGGCCGATTGGTTGTTGAGGTCGGGACTCCTTGATGTAGGACCAGGAGTCCACCTGCCCGCCACCCTGGACTCCAAGGCGGGTCCCTGGTGGACTCCAGGGTGGCGGGCAGTGGACTCCTGGTCCTGCATCGGGTATTTTTCGACATTTATGTACAGTGAGACACCAAAAATGGGGTGCGCAAGCAGCCAACGGACTCAAGCGCTTTCTGATCTGAAGACGCTGATGTGGTACTAATAGTCCAAAAGGGGCCTTAATAAGAAAAGGCACTAAAGATCATTGTAAGACTATGAAACAAGTACCATAATGTGACTCGGCCATCAGGAGTATACCATGATTCTGGACTTGCTTACTTCACAATACAGAATTCATAAACCAAATTTCAATTCAAGCAAAGCAAAATATGATGAGCCATATACAAATCTAAGGAGGATGGCTACCCTTTCTGATGTCAATCACTAGCTTCAATTTCGCATTCATTGGAAAAAAAACAATTCAAAAGAAAGTGCAAAAAATAATAACCAAATAGGCAAGATAGAAAGAAAAACAAATGGTTCTGAAATTTTACCACCAACTCCATTTTCCTCAGATTTTCCCTTTGCCTTATTATCCTCATGATCTTCAGCAAAATTGTCTTTTGGCTCCTTCTGCTGTTTTTCCCTTTCTCTCTCTCTTTCTTGATCATTAACCTTTTCTACCTTATCCATATCCCTTTCTTGCTTTTCTCTGTCTTTTTCACGTCTTTCTTTCTCAGTTTCTCGCTCCTTTAAAAGATTTTGCTTCTTCTCTTTCATAATTCTTTGTAATTCACTAACATCTTTCGTGATAAGGTCTAAAGGTTGTAGAAAAGAAAAATCATCATCACCATCGAACTTTTCCTGACAAAATAAACAAGAACAAACAATGTGGATCAATCTTATCAAGTGAATCATTACCGCTGTTGAAACAACAGTATAGTTGATTTAGAAGGGAGATTATAGAACTGCAGAATGCATACACTTTCCAAGTTTGCCTCCAACTCTACATAATGAAGGCCTTTCTGCACAAAAGTAATAAGAGCGCCAGGTGGAATCAAGTTGCCATCTATACTTGTCTTGTTGATTCCTGCCTCATAACCCAAAGCAAATGCAGCGTGTGTGAAACCTGAACCAAGTGAAAGTACGCATTAGGAAACAATATAAAAGTAATTTGACATCATAAATGCAAACTTAAAGTAAAAAATTCTCACAAAAATATATACTGAAGATAAATAGCTTTAACATCTAACAATCTTCTATTGAAATGACCATGTAGAGAAATAAATAAGGAATCTCACAGACTGGCACAAGACTGACAGATGCATGGCACCAGACGTTGAAGAACCCACCTGCGTTACGACTTCCTAGGGAGTCTATTGCTGCATGGTTATGCTTAGGATCAAAAATGCTTTGGGCTATGAAACTTACAAGAGGTGAGTCATGACTGTCGTATTTGAAGACGTTCGTCACATTATCAAATGTTGTGTTAATGAAATAAATAGGCCCCGTTCGTCTGCACCGTTTTCACAGCTTGGTTTTCGTTTTGAGTATTCGCGGTCGAAATGTAGTTGTTCGTTTGCCTCCGTTTTCGTCTGTTTTGGTTTTGACTCAAAACCAAACCGTTTTCACTCCATTAAACCCCCCCCCCTCAAAACAGACCTATTGTGCTCGGTTTTCACGCGTTTTGGAAAAGGCGTGTTCTCCCTCTTCCTGATGGCTCACGCGAAACCCCTCCCGCGCGGCAAATCTTCCCCGACGAGCACCCGGAGCTGAGCTTCTACCGGCGAACCACCCTCCCAGCGCTGTTGCTGGACCCAGAACGGAGCTTCTACAGGCGGTGGAACTACTTCCCCAAGGTATAGGAGCTGCAAAGCTATTTTGGGGAAGATTGACTGTTCACAGGCAGTGCTGAATCGACGAGCCTTTTTGCGAGGGCTTCTATAGGCAGCGGAACGGAGACTTTATTTATTTCTGGAACAGAGCTTCTACAGACACTCATCGACGAGCTTCTAAAGACTGCTCACCGACGAGCTTTTTTGCGAGGGCTTCTACAAACAATTCTGGATCTTCCCGACGAGCCTTTTTGTGAATCTTTTCTGGAGCTTTCTCGCACCCTACTTCCTTTTTTTGGACCTCTTACGCTCCTCCTTAAAAAGCCATACTTAAACTTGTGTAAATTTCATTTTTTTCTCAGGTCTTAAGAACATTTGCGGGTTGTTTTTCTATGATCTACATGGGAGTGTTTTTT
This sequence comes from Platanthera zijinensis, assembly GCA_039513925.1. NCBI lineage: Eukaryota > Viridiplantae > Streptophyta > Magnoliopsida > Asparagales > Orchidaceae > Platanthera > Platanthera zijinensis. The sequence continues at coordinate 21,939,640 of CM077087.1, read as the reverse complement.
TTTAAAACGTGTGGGTTAATTTATATTCGTATATGGATGTGATTATTGCGTTACGTAGGGAGAGAAGAATTTTAAGAAGGAAGAGATCAATCATGGTAGTTTTATATGCAACTGTCGTAGTCTTGATGAAACATAGTACACTAAGTCGATCAAGCACTATGAATCAACGTGATACTCTACGGTGGATGCTTCTTAACAGACTATATAATGGGTGTGACATAAACTGCTACAATCAACTTCACATGAACAAAAGTGCTTTCCAAGGCTTGTGTACCTTATTAATGGATAAGAGCTTTGTACTTGACACAGATAATATAACCGTTAACGAGACAGTAGGCTTATTCTTACATATCCTAGCCCATAATCACAAATTTAGGGATGTAGGTGGTACATATTTATGTTCCACCAATACCATAAGCAGACATTTCAACTTGGTGTTGAGGGCAATTCTCAAGCTGTGTGGAGATGATCAAGCGTCTGGAAACATCACAAACACATAGGTGGGGGTACTTTTAAGATTGTGTTTGTGCTATTGATGGAACACACATTGAGGTCACTGTCGTAGTAAGTGATCAAGGTAAATACCGCAAAAGGAAACAAGTTATAACCACAAATGTCTTCGGAGTATGTGATGCAGACATGAAATTCATATATGTTTTACCTGGATAGGAGGGTTCTTCGTCAGATTCAAGAGTGTTGCGTAATGCATTGGAGAGAGGATCGCTTTGAAGTTCTCATAGGTAAATGTACACACATTATGATTGGTGCTTTTCCCATAAGGGTTGTTCTCTTCATATATCATTTATTTAACAATGTAGGTGAATATTACCTTGTCGATGCGGGGTATTCAAATGGTCCAGGCTATCTAGTTTTGTACCAATCGACTTGTTATCACCTTCAAGAGTGAGTCACTCAAGGAAATAGTCCAACAACCTATAAAGAATTATTTAATCTTCATCACTCAAAAAACTCAATGTTATTGAAAGAACCTTTGAGTTATTAAAGAAAAGATTGGCAACTTCCTTCTTTGGTATTAAAGGATAGGTATAAACATAGCTCGGTAATTTTAATGACTAACAATCATGTAATTTTAAACATTACTTACTATGCAAGTTAAAATCATCATTGTATGTTGTATTCTCCACAACTTTTTGGTAGACAGGAGGATTGCAAGTGGTGTAAGAATGTTGGCGGAAGTTGATGCGGAATTATTAACCCAGAATAATAGCGGGGACAGTTACCAATATGAGGATGTTGTTGAACACATTCAAGCAACAAATGAATGGACCACCTTCAGAGATAATTTGGTTGTCAATGTTTGATGAGTACCAAGCATGAGCAGCGCAGTCGCTAGCGTGATATAGTTTTGAGTTCTTATAGTTATCATTTTGGGTGCATTATCTAATATATATTACCTTTTGTGTTATTAAATGAAAAAAAAATTATGTAACAGTTTTATGTTTAAATGAAATATCATTTTGCTACATATTCTTGCTTCCATACAGTGCTGACAATGGACAAAAAACACCAAAGCCGTGAAGGAGAAAGAAAAATCCTATATTCATTGGACCGCTGAAATGGATTATGCGCTTTTAGAGGCTCTTTTAGAGCAACAAAACCTCGGGTACAAGGGTGCTAATGGGTGGAAGGGACTCGCATTCACTGTTGTTAACACTGCTTTGTGGGATGAGTTCCAAGTCCATGGAAGCATGTAATGAAGTTGATGTTGAAGTGGAGGAGATTCGTGATGATGATGATGACGTGGTGGCAAGCCATCCAAGGAAGAAAAAGGTGAAGAAACCATCAACTATTGATATGATAGAAGCAGCCATCACTGATATTGCAAACAACACTGATGGCCCGCCAGCACAAGAAAAGACAATCGTTGAGAGAATGTATGCGGGATTGGCAGCTATGCCAGACCTTTTGGAGGCTGATCTTATAAAGGCAATAGATTTGTTGTGCGCTAGCGAGCTAAAGTGTGAGATCTTCTTAGTTATGTCAGAGCTTGTTAGGAGGAATTGGTTGCACGCGCAACTCGATAAAGAACTATAATATCGCTACTTTTGAGGGTTGGGTGGTTATTTTTTGCGTTTAATTCGGAAACTTTTTTATTGCTAATATAAACCTTGGATGGGTATGATTTTGGTAATATGTAATTCTCAGCATTCCTTTTGTAATTCTCAGCATATCTTTTGTAATATGTAATTTGTAAGCATTTTGGGTTTATAACAATATTTCCTTTCATTCCTCCACCAAAAAGGAGAGACATTCTTGCTGCTATATAATTTCAGTTTTTGTTTTCAATGCAGAAGTTTATGTATATGAGGTCATCCTCCATTAATTTGCGAGGTCCAATATATGCAAAGCTTTCTGATCGGATGCTGGGAATAAATTCAACGGGTGTTGATATTTCTGCGAAGTCTGGGTCCTACAAGAGAGTAGCAAATGCACAATTTTAAACTTACTATATCAACTAATTAAGAAGTTTAGAAGATCCACTTGGAAAGATCCACAGATTAGGTAAATCTGAAATTACCAGCTCAAACTGAAAATCATGGTGCAAACAAACATAAGTTTTCGTTTTGCATCAAAACGGACTTAAAAACCATGCTGCAAAAGAACATAAATTTTCATTTTGCCCCAAAACGAAAAAACTTGATTTTTTTTTTGTTTTGAGGCAAAATGAAAAACTAATATGAAAATGGGGCAAACAAACAGGCTCATAGAGAATGGCAAAGTAATTACTCCACTGGTTATCTATGTTATTACTATATATGTATTCAAGTCAACTTATGTGTCGTGCCGTGTTGTATCGAGTCAAGTCAAGTAGTGTCTTTTAATATTGTAATGTTTCCACGTATTTACGGGTGTGCCGCCCGGTGTCCTATAAATAAACCCTTACTATTTTATGCAGTTATGAATGAATGAAATGTAATTCTTATCCCCCTTATTGTGAGATCTTGGTGGCTCTCTCCTCTAACTAACAATCTCGCTTAGGCAGTCGCGATTAAGGGTCCGTTGTATCCTCCACCACCATCCTCACCGCCTTTGGCCACTATTCCGGCGAGTTACCGATGTTACGGAAGTAAGCCCGTAATAACTTTGGAATCAGAGCTTCTGGCCTTCTAGGTCATCTAACGCTGATGCACGCCCACACTCCTCCCCCAACGTAACAGTTTCCTATTTGCTTCTACGTCCACTTGGTTCAGTCCAGTCGCTGCATAACCTTTGTTTACATTGTTTCATCTCTTACATCACCATCTTCCTCACAAACTCCCCCCTCGTCGTCGAAAACTCACAGTAGTGCCCTCATCCCACTGTGTCCATTTTTGCCTTCCCCAGCCGCTCGCATCGACGCTTCCAATAGCCACTCGCTTGCTCGAAGTTGCATCCCTCGAGTTCAGACGATGTTGGCGTTCCCCCCACTTTCTCTTATGCGTCATCACCGACAAAAAATTGCATCTTTCACGCCGGTTCCAGCGAGACTTCATCGAGTCTCCCTGCTCCCGCACACAAGCTGCCATCCGCGTCCAAGTCAATGCAGCCCTAAGTAGCACACGCCGCCTGTTGCAATCCATCGAGCCCCTCACCAAGCTGTCGCACAGCCTTTCCTTCCCACGAGCCGCCAGCCTCTGGGCACGCTATCGAATCGCTTGTCTAGCGCCCCTCCCCAATCCACAGCTTTATTTTATTTTATTTTAAGCCTCAGGTAGGGCAGACACACCTCTTTTACAATTAAAACCCCCTCCCAGACCCGCACACCTCTAAACGATCAAGCCACATCAGCTGTATTAAAAAAGACACATCAGCTGTAGAGCATCACGTGGAGTAGCAAACATCAATCTTTCCATACATCGAGACCCCTTTTCCTCCTTGAGCACTGATGGGGTTTCCCATAATTTAACGAAAAACGGGCTAATCACACTAACTTAGTAGGGGATTATGGGAGTAACCCCCCTGCGTGCGATCGCACGTACCCGATCCATGTGCAATTCGCGTGCGCGATCCATCAACCACCACGCGCACAACCGACCGCTTGCGGCCGGCCAAACGGTCGGTCACCGCCCCTAACGGCCGACCCCCTCCTTGGTCGGCGCACCCGCGGCCAGCCTCCCTGCCGACCGCGACAATCCCTTACGGCCGCGAGACTGCGACCGCAAGGCACGGACGGCGCCGCGACACCCCCCCCCCCCGGATGGCGCGCTAGCGGCTGGCCAGTCGCAAGGAGTGGTCTACGCTTGCGGCCGGCCTCCCGTTCGGTGCGCCTGCGGCCGGCCGTGCCTCACGCCACAACTGAGGGATGCATCTCATCCTCTCTGCCGGCCGCGACCGTCCACCCGGTCAGTCGTGGTCGTGCCTCGCGGTCACGAGCCTGCGAACGCAAGGCGTGGTCGGCGCCCCGCCAAGCCTCCCCGACAGGCGCGCCTGCCACCGGCCGCGGCTCTCACTCCTTCCCGGCAACCATCTGCCATCGGAGGCTTGTCGCCCAGAAGAGCCAACCGACGGCCTTTCTCCGCCGTCCGATCATCCCTCTTCGATCGCCGCCATTCGTTTCGCATGTAACCACCCGCGTAACCACCATCATGGGTGGATGTCAATAACTAAAATAATTACGGTCTGCACATAGTAAAATTGTAAAAATAATGTATCTTAAACTATATTAAAAATGATCTGCAATTAGTAATTTGGGTGGTTACGGTTTGTGGATAACCATGTAATCATCGTAACCACCATTGGGCCTATAAATAGGACTCCAGACCCCCTCCCATTCTAACTTTTCTTCTTCCAGTCTTCTTCTCCTACAGGACAGAGGTCTGTCGAAAACCTCCTACGAGCCGCCTCCCCTCGAGCGCCCCGATGATTTGTCAAACTCCACGACGCTCCTACGTGTTAAGTGTTTTGTTGGCCTCCTCAATAATCCTCCTACGTGCCACCTCCTAGCACTCAGCGTCCGGACAACGACCACGAGCGTTCTACGCCGCTATAAAGAGACAAAGATTGAGCTTCGCGAGTGGTGGCCTGTCACCCTCCGAGCAAGCTACATTCTCTCTCACCCCCAAGCTATAACGAGGAGCGACATGTCGCCCTCGATTTCTCCAAAACCTTGAAAACAGAGGCAAATAATGAAGTTTGATCGGCACTGAACCGGTCGTGTGGTTTTTTACCCTATTCATGGGTTTTATACGTTAAAAATTCGTCTGTCTATTTCTCTACTTTCTCTGTGATTGAATGCGCGCTCGACCGCTCCGCGGGCTAAGGCGACAAAGTTTAGTTCGGTATACCGAGAGCCTCGAGCGACTCGCAACAAGCCCTGTGCACCAACATTGCCCTATTACTTTAAGTTTTAATTGATTAATTATTTTTGGATTAATTAGTCATTTTTTATTAATCAAGTCATTAATTAATTATCATGAATCGCAAGCTCAGTGTCGCGAAGATTGTTGCCCTCTGTTCAATAGAGGAAATGATAATCTCTTGAGACACACGCCTTCGGGACGCCGAAGCACGTCATCAGGACGCCATGACCAACACTCCTCCACAAACTTGATAATTTGATAACGGCTCTTTCGTCGAAGATTTCACCTTCGATGTTGTCGCCTCTCCTCTTGCAGTCGCCATCTTCGTCGGCCCCTAACGCACCACCGCTCTTCGCGGCGATTGTTCCCCCGGCCACGTCGACGCTTATTCTGCCAGCAATTACTCTGCCAACCCCGCCTCCAGTTTTCGGCCGCATCGTCACCTCATCTGTCAGCTCATGCTCTACCAGCACATGCTTTACTGATCCCTCTGGCCACCTCATCGCCTTCAGATCCGTTACTTTTGTCGGGCATCGCTCTTCCGACCTACTTGTTACTGCTACTTACCACCGCTCCACCGACCTTGCCGAAACTCATTACTTCCACAGCTTATCTTTCCAACAGCACCGCTGCCACTCACCGACAGTCACCGTCGCCGCTACGCGATACCATGCATTGTTCTGACGGGAGATCAAGATGTCAGATGATTCAGTCACCACGTGAAGTTCGAGCTTGAGGGCAAGCTCGATTTCAAGGGCGGATGAGATGTTACGAATCTGTTACGACTCAACCACTAGTTATCTATGTTATTACTATATATGCATTCAAGTCAACTTATGTGCCGTGTCGTGTTATATCGAGTCAAGTCAAGTAGTGTCTTTTAATATTGTATTGTTTCCACGTATCTACGGGTGTGTCACCTGGGGTCCTGTAAATAGACTATTAGTCTTGTATGAAGTTATGAATGAATGAAGTGTAGTTCTTGTCCCCTTGTTGTGAGATCTTGGTGGCTTTCTCCTCTAACGAGCAGCCTCGCTTAGGCTACCACGATTAAGGCTCCGTTGTATCATCCACCACCATCCACACCGCCTCCGACCACTATTCCGGCTAGTTACCGCTATTACGGAAGTAGGCCCGTAACAGAGTCTTTTCTCAAAAAAATCCTAAGAATAAACAATGATCCAAAATAAAAGAAATGACTCTCCATCACTCTCTTATATAGGCGAGTGAGCAGATATAAAATAATGATAATGTCACTAGGGCTGCATAGACTATTAGGGGGTGTGGCCGACTCAGAGAGTCATATTCATATCAACACTCCCCTCCTGAGAATCAACCTTATCGTCAAATTCGAGGTTCATGGGGTCGTCGGCGAGCGTCAAAGGATCCAAGTCACCTAAGTCAGGATCATCATCTTCAGCTCTGAGCAGTATGCATAGGTTTTTGAGAGAGAAGATGTGAGTGGGAGAGTGCGGTTGCAAGCCGCAAAAGAAATAGCCCTTGCGGAGAATCTCAAAATGTTGCTAGAGAGATAAGGGTTGGGGTGGTCGGGGCGCCGGAACTGGCGGTCGCAAACTGATCAATGAGACCTAGGAAGAGTCAGGTGATCCATGTGAGGGAGAGGCGTCAGAGATATTAATGGTGTAGAGTTCTGTGTCATGGCAACGAGCTTGCTCCATGGCACGGGAGAGAGTAGTCGGGTTGTGGACGTGAAAGCGCATCAGAGGAGGGGTTGCGGACCCCTAAGAAAGTACCACGGGTAATGGTCTCGGGATATGTAGGGGACGTGCATGACTACCTCGATGAACTCATCTGGCAAGTGTCGTAGTGGCAAAGGAATTCCCCCTTCAGTGTTGGCCATGAGAGGTCAGGACCTGCTGACGCATCTAATGCACCCAATGGTGCGTCAAGCCCTCCATAAAGATAGTTGTTAGGGGAAAATTCTGGTTGGCAAGGATGGACTGGATGTCGAAAAATTTGACGCGGGTGATCCAACCGAAGGGATCGGTGTCGTCGAACACAAGAATTTTGATCAGGCGGAGATGGGTCGGGTGGATCTCTGCAGCGGGGTGAAGATACCATATGTGGTCAATGACGGGTCGAGGGTGTTGCGGCGATGGTGTTGAAGGGAGCAATGGGAGGTTGATTGTCATGGATGCAAGCTCCCGAAGGAGAGTGAGATCTTTAAGGCAAGCTTCGAGACGATCCAAGAGAATGGAATCGGTGGTGGCAGAGGCATCCATGTCGGTACGGAGGGCCATGGAGCAGGTTTGGGACATGTAACAGATTGGTCAAAGAAGAGAATGGAGCGACAAAAACGCCAAAGGCGGTGGACTATGACAGTCCTAGACGTGATAGGGCGAGGAAGACGCCCGCGGAGAGGAACAGAACTAGGGAAGGTAGCGGAGGAGGAGTGTCGGTTGTTGGAGGGAGGCGACGGGTTGGATGAGGTGTGGGATGTGGAGTTGGCGCGAGGAGGCACGCTTGGGGAAGACGAGCCTCTGAAAGTGGTTGCTTTGGGAAAACAAAATGTTGCGTGGGATGGCTGGAGAGGACGAGCCTAAGGGAGGTCGAAGGCCACGAGAGGGCGGAGGAGGCAGGGAGATGGAACACAAGAGTCTGAGAATGAACTGTGGAGGCGATGTTGGGGCGGCAGAGCGACGAGATACCGTTGACGAGACGTGTGGATGGACGGTGTGAGTGGAGGAAGCGCGAGATTGAAGAGAGGGCATGCAATAAGAAGGGGGTGATTCGACGGAGACCAAACACGTAGAGAGCGCGGCAGGAGACTCTGTTAGCGTTGAGCGAAGGGCGAGGAAAGACAAGTAGGGATGATGTGATAGATTGGTCAGCGGAAGCAGGGACGATTATGGTTTGAAACCCTATTTGTTAGGGCAGGTCAGACAAATTGATAGATCTGGCTATCGTCAAACAAAAATACATAGAATAATGGAAAAGAAGATACAAGATATCAAAGCAAACTCAACCTAATCTCTTGAGGGCGGGAACCCTCTAAGAGTCTTCTCTTCGAAGAGATCCTAAGACTAAACAATGATCCAAAATTAAAGAAATGACTCTCCCTCACTCCCTTATATAGGCAAGAGTGAGCATACATAAAATAACGATAATGTCACTAGGGCTACATAAGTACTTCTCCCCAAGATATTATATTCCTCCATAATATTATGTTATAGTCTCGATCCTATTTCATTATCGGTGGCTATTTTATATATTTATTTTTGCATCTTTTATAATTCATTAGCATAATTCCTTTTATGTAAATCCAAGTATAGGACTTAATTGTCGTTATGCCTTGATCTAGTCTTATTTAAAGGATCCCTTGAGTCATGAGAAGGTACCAAAAAAGTTAGTCTATTTCCTGGTCTTGAATGAGATTGTGGTAGCCCTCTCTCTCTCTCTCGCTCTCGCTCTCTCTCTCTCTCTGAGCACACCCCGCTTAAGTAGTTGCGGTTTTGGATTCGTAGTAACCCCCATCTCCATCATCCCCACCTCGGACCATCTTCATGCAACTCTATTGATGTTTAACAGCGAGCCCGTAACATATTAATAAAAGTACTCCACATAAGCTTTACAGTCAAAATCAGATTCAATGTACTTTAATTTGTTTCATCAATTCCTTCTTGTTTTTTATTCCTTCTATTGCAGTAAATGGATTTATTAAATATCTTTTTTGTTGATTCAAAAAAAAGTTGTGCATTAATTTTGTTGGGTTCAAAGGTCAGGTTGTCTTTGGCTAGGAAGCACGGATACGCCAAAAATAGGGTCGTACCCATACCGGGTATGTTTCTGGTACGGATACGCGTACCGCACGGCTGGGTTCGATATTATCGCGCTTTTAATTTTTAGGTTTCATTTCTTCTGATCCCGCTCCCTACTCCCGATCCCGTCGCCGCTTCCTGCTCCTGCTCCCGATCCCGTCGCCGCTCCCTGCTCCTGCTCCCGATCCCGTCGCCGCTCCCTGCTCCTGCTCCCGATCCCGTTGCCGCTCCCTGCTCCTGCTCCCGATCCCGTCTCCGCTCCCTGCTCCTGCTCCCGATCCCGTCGCCGCTCCCTGCTCCTGCTCCCGATCCCGTAGCCGCTCCCTGCTCCTGCTCCCGATCCCGTTGACGCTCCCTGCTCCCGATCCCGTCGCCGCTCACTGCTCCTACTCCTACTCCTGCTCCCAATCCCGTCGCCGCTCCCTACTCCTGCTCCCGGCTCCTGTCGCCGCTCCCCGCTCCGGCTCCGGCTCCCGTCGCCGCTCCCCGCTCCGGCTCCCGTCGCCGCTCCGGCTCCGGCTCCCGTCGCCGCTCCGGCTCCGGCTCCCGTCGCCGCTCCGGCTCCGGCTCCCGTCGCCGCTCCGGCTCCCGTCGCCGCTCCGGCTCCGGCTCCGGCTCCCGTCGCCGCTCCTGCTCCGGCTCCCGTCGCCGCTCCTGCTCCGGATCCCGTCGCCGCTCCTGCTCCTGATCCCTGCTCCTGCTCCGGCTCCCGTCGCCGCTCCTGCTCCCGACGGCAGGTATATCTTTTTCTTCTTCAATTTGTGAATGTGTTGTTAGTTCAATTAGTTAGTTCAAATTAATTTGTGAATGTGTTGTTAGTTCAATTAATTAGTTCAAATTAATTTGTGAATGTGTTGTTAGTTCAATTAATTAGTTCAAATTAATTTGTGAATGTGTTTTTAGTTCAATTAGTTAGTTCAAATTAATTTGTAAATGTGTTGTTAGTTCAATTAGTTAGTTCAAATGAATTTGTGAATGTGTTGTTAGTTCGTGAATACTGAATACTGTATTATAGTTCAATTAATTTGTTAGTGAATGTGATAGTTCATGTCTGTTAGAGTGTTAGCTCATTCATGTATTATAGTTCATTCCTATTCAGTAATTTATGAATACTAAATAATGTTCATTTCAATTTTTTTCATCTTTTTCTTATTACAGCAATTATGTCTCAATCACAATCTCCTATTAGTGTCACTGGTTCAACTTCTACCTCAGCAACAAGTAGATTTATTTTTGATGATGCATGTAAGGATGATAATGCGTCACTTTGGGTTTATGTACCTCTTATCCATAGTAGAGAAGTTGGTGGCGGAAACAGAAAATGGAAATGCAATTTTTGTGAGATAGATTTCAGTGGCTCGTATTCTAGAGTAAAGAGTCACTTGCTAAAAATATCCGGGAATGGTATTAGGGTATGTCCAAAAGTAACTCAAGAGTATTTAAAAGAGCTTCAAAAAGTGATTGTTACATCAGAAGAAAAATGCAAACCGGCTCCCAAGGTATTATCGTTTTATAATGCAAGTCAAGTTTCTCAATTAATTGGGGAAACGAAAAAAAGAAGAGGGGAACCTATTGATATGGCTTTTCAAAATAAAGCTAGAGATGAGTTAAGGAGTCACATAGACAGGATGTTCCATTCTGGCGTGCCATTTCATCTAGCTAGAAATTCATATTATGTTAGTTCATATAAATTTGCTGCTAACCACAATCTTGATGGATTTGTTCCTCCTGGATATAATGCTCTCAGAACAACACTTTTGCAGAAAGAAAAATCAAATATCACTAGAATGCTTCAGCCAATTAAAGATACTTGGCCCCTAAAGGGAATCAGCTTAGTCAGTAATGATTGGACAGATGCTCAAAGAAGACCTTTGATACATAGAATACTAGATATGCATGCCTTTGGGGTTGTATCTGGAGGTGATGGGCAACTTCCATTATGAACTTGAAGAAAAGGGAGTCGCAGTATCTTACCAGAAGTTTCATGGGGGCCTGTTTAGTGAGTGAGAGCTTGTATGGTGGTTTGACAAAGACACGGTCAACATATGACAATGTTAATCATGTGTTGTTGAGATAGATGAAAATGGAAATTTAATTGTTTCAATACTTCATATGTATCCCAGAGTTTGTGGGTCAGTGACTAGAAATGGCATTCACATGGTAGGAAATAGATTCCATAGTGTCCTTCGAACTTAGAATCATCGTTGTCTATTGGTCAACAACGTTGACGTGGTGGTCCTGCATTTCTAGAAACTGAAGTTGGGGGAGTCTGCGTCGTTGGAGGGAAATAGGGCAAGAGAGGTGGTGTCGACGATAGGTCGATAAGGTGGGGTTATCCGCATGGGGGCAAAGTTTGAAGTTAATGGAGGGCAAGACGGAATATTGGTGAATAGAGGCATGGGTGAGGGTGGGGCTTGATACATCATTGGTGAAATGAGTATGGAGAAGCGTTAGAAAGAAAATGGACGAGCCTGACAAGGGATGTTGTGGTCGAAGTGGAGATTGATACACTAGGACTCTAAATTTTGGAAAATGTCTTGTTCATGCTTGTTATAGTTACATCTCCTAAAATTTGGGAACGAAGTGATAAAGTTCAACAATTTTCTCTATTCACTCTTTTTCTTAGGAAGAGATGGACAAAACTATGTTTAATGCTTCAAATAATGGCTATAAGCTTATAACACGCCACACACCTTACATTCTTTATTTTTCATAGGGTATAACAAGTCTAGATAGTTCCAAATTTCCTTCACCTCATTAAATTGAGATGTTAAACCCATTACACGAGAATCCATACAATCCCACGATAATTCACCAAATTTGACTCATGAGAATGTCAATTAAACCTTGGGAGTCTTAAGAATGAGATAGGTTTGACGGATGAATGAGTTAGGTTCAACAAGATTGTTAGTGTATTTGTCCAGACAGGACGAACAAGATTGCCATTGTATTTGTCCAGACAGGACGAACAAAATTGTCATTGTATTTGTCCAAACAGGACGACGGTTCTACCACGGACTTCAGGCTCGGGCTATCTTCTATAATGCATCAAAATTGGTCGCTATGAGTGGGGAGAGGAAAAGAATAATGAAAGGTAAATTGGCAGGTCGAATCAAATGATAGAGTGGAGAGAAGGATAATTGAGAAGCAATAATAACATATACATAGCCCAAACCCCTTCGCTGAATTTCACTAAAATCAAACTTGGATTATTTCTGCTTAAGATTCCGTATGCAGTAACTCAACCCATACATAACTAGTACTTAAGAAATTAATTTAACATTTTCACACTCCACAATGCAAATATAAATCATCTAAGAGGAAAACGAAACTCTCAAAAATAAGAGGGCAAGGTGCAGAGCTCTTAGAATTAGCACGTGTCATTCTAAGAATTCTGGTAAATGTCTCTTTCTTGCTTGTCATAGCTACATCCCCTAAAATTTGGAAATGAAGTGATAAAGTTCAACAATATTTTATATTCAATCATTTTATTTATAAGAGATGGAAAAAACTGTATTTATTTCTTCACTAAATTTTGAAAATTCAACAGAAAAGTGATTAACGATAGACTGGTTATCTCTCATCACATAATGATTATAAGATTGTGACACATCATACACCTTGCATTATTTTCTCAGGATATAACAAGTCTAGATAATACCAAATTTCCTTCACCATATTACATTGAGACATCAAACCCTTTACTCATGCAATCTCACGAAAAATTCACCAAATTTGAATCATGACTCATGAGAATGTCAATTTAAACCTTTTGGGAAGGAATTGAAATACTTTGACAAATGAATGAGCTGAGTTCCACAAGTGACATTATAGTTGTCTAAATTAGACAATATTTCTGCTACAGACTTCCCAAGTTCAAGTTGTCTTCTTTAGTGCGTCAAAATTGGATGTCTACATGTACATGTAGTAGCATAGAATATTTAAAGGGAAATTGGCTGGTCGAATCAAATGTTAGAGTAAAAAAAAGAAAGGATAATTGAGAAGCAATAATAAGGTTTGCACGGTTCCAACCCATTTGCCGAAATTCATTAAAATCAAACTTTGATAGTGTTACGCCGTCGTTACGCTTCTCGGGGCGTCAATATGTTCGTAGGCGCAAGGAGTCGGCAAGCAACAACGAGGTTGAACCATCTGGTTCAGCCCCCACTCGGAGAACCGGCCGTCCGGGGATGAACCAACGGGTTCAGCCCCTCTTGGAGGGGCCGGCCGGCCCCTCCTTGGCCCGGGTATTTATATTCGGGCTGCTCTCTTGTGGAGGCATGCAAGAACTAAGGTATTTCCCTCTCTTCTCTCTTCAACCCTAATTTCCATTCCTCTCCCTCTCTAGATCTCTCTCTCCCCCCTCTCTTCTCCTAACATTTGGTATCAGAGGAACGTTTCTCCACCATGGTTACTACCCGAACGCAAGAAGAAATCAACCGCTTGGAAACCCTAGAAGAAAACTTCGTTGGATTGACGGATTCGGTGGCCGCCATAGAGATGAGGACGTCAAGACAACGACTTGAAGAACGGATCGACGCTCGGATGGAGGAGATCAAGGCATTACTAGTGCAAAATCTGAAAGGGAAGAGCCCGGCGAGTGAAGAGAACGGCGGATCTCCAAACCCAGGACTCGAAACGGCGGGATCTAACCCGGCGGGTCCGATCTTAGGGGAGGCGGCGACAGGGACGGCGCTAGGGCGCGGGATCGGCGGGAACTCCGACGCGTGGATGGCGGGAGCAGGCGAGAGGCACCGCCCGAACCCGTCGGGCACGGGATCGTCCCAGGGCGGCATCGGGGACTTCGGCGCAGGCCGCACCCCCTGGCGGCGGGTCGGGGAGGACCAGGGAGGGGTCGGGAGACCTGTAGGTCAGGTCGGACCACCTACGCTGGGCGCGGGAGGGCTTCTCCCTCAACCGGGGGGCTTCGGACCAGTAGGAGGCTTCGGGTCGGGCATTCCTTGGGCCGGCCAACCTCCTCCAGTGGGAGCAATGTATCAGCAAGGATATCCGGGCGGGTTTCCTAAACCGGTGGAGCAAAGGAGACCAGTCGGCTACGGGCACAATCATGGTTGGCAAGGACAGGGCGCGCCGCGGGCGTACATGCCCCCAAAATTAACCCGCATGAATTTCCCCAAATTCAACGGAGGAGACGCGTTGGAGTGGATACAGAAAGCAGAACTCTTCTTCAGTTATCAGGATGTGCCAGAAGGGCAATGGGTTCAACTTGCATCCTTCCATCTGGAGGACGATGCCTTCCAGTGGACGCAGTGGTTTTTACGGGGTCGGGACTACGTTCCCTGGGCAGCGTTTGTGGAGGGATTTACGGCCCGTTTTGGACCCCTGGAGTACGAGAATTTTGAGGCCCTTCCCCAGAAGTTGCAGCAGAAGGGGACGGTGAAGGAGTACCGCACCGAGTTTGAAAAATTGGCAAATCGGGTGCAGTGGGAAGAAAGGACGTTACTAAGCTGTTTCATCTCCGAACTCAAGGAGCACCTTCGTGATGAGGTGCACGCACACATGCCCCGCACGTTGAATCATGCAATCATGTTGGCCCGCATTCAGGAGGAACGTGTTACGCCCCCGCTGCGTTTTGTCGGGCGTCATTATGTACGGAGAACCAAGGGAGCGCTTAACAACGGGGCTGAACCTTTGGGTTCAGCCCCCATTCACTGAACCGGCCGGCCAGGGGCTGAACCAGGCGGGTTCAGCCCCCTTGGAGGGGCCGGCCGGCCCCTCCAGGCCCGGATATATTTATATTCGGGCAGCCCCCTTTTGGGGGATTATGAAGAGTATTATCAGGTATTTCCCTTCCTCCTTCCTAACCCTAGTTTCTCCTAGATTTCTCCTTGCTTTCTCTAGATCTCTCTCTCACGTAGTTGCTCTCAGCATTCTTGCCCTAACATTTGGTATTAGAGGCTCCGATTCTCTCCATGGTGAACACTCGGAATCAAGAGGAATCCTCGCGGATTGAAACCCTAGAGGAGAATGTTGTTGGCTTAACTGATTCGATGGCGGCCCTAGAAGGGCGGGTGGAAGCCCGATTGGAAGAGTTGAAGACCCTATTGAAAGGGAAAGCGCCGGTGACCGACGACTCGGCCGGATCGGGCGGATCGGGGGCCGATCCCGCTGTTTCGGCTTCCGCACGGCTTGCGGAAGGGGTGGCGGCCGTGCGGCTTGCGGGAGGGGCTCCGCCTGGCGCGGCGTGGATCGGGACGGCAGGAGGTGGGGCGTCGGCGGCCCAAGGACCTCCGGCGGGCCTGGCAGCGGGTTTTGGAGGGCCGTCGGGGCTGTTTCCAGCGGGATCTGCAGCAGCGGCCTTCGGTGACTTCGGATCGGGCCCGGAACAGTGGCGCCGAGGCGGGGATGAGCCTTTCGGGCTCCGGCGGCCACCCGACATGGCGGGATAGCCAAGGGGGGGACTCCTTCCTCCTCCACGTGGATTTGGGCCACCCGGAATGGCCGGTTTGGGCCCAGGTTGGGGCGGGCAGCAGCAATTTCCTCCCTGGGGAGCAGGACAACAGCACGGCTACGGCGGATTTGAACATGGGGAACACGCAAGACGGGACGGAGGTCCAGGGACACAACGTCTGACCCCCGGACTTACCCGCATGTACTTTCCAGAGTTCGAGGGCGGTGACGCCCTGGAGTGGATTCATAAAGCGGAGCTTTTCTTTCAGTACCAGGAGGTGCCAGAAGGGCAGTGGGTGCAGCTGGCGTCCTTCCACTTGAAGGATGACGCCTTCCAGTGGACGCAGTGGTTCCTGCGGGGCCGGGATTACGTGCCTTGGGGGGAGTTCGTGGATGGATTTACGGCCCGATTTGGTCCACTGGAGTATGAGAACTTTGAGGCCCTCCTTCAGAAGCTGCGTCAAAAGGGGTCCGTGATGGAGTATCGCACGGAGTTTGAGAAATTAGCAAATCGGGTTTAGTGGCCGGAAAGGACTCTCTACAGTTGTTTCATATCTGGTCTCAAGGAACACATTTGAGACGAGGTACAGGCGCTCATGCCCCGTTCATTGAACCACGCCATTACCTTGGCACGGATCCAGGAGGAGAGGTTTAACAGGCAGCGGGCGCGGCTCATGAGTAGGCCGTCGTCGAACCCGGCCACAGCGGCGCGTCGGGAGCCACCGGTGGGTAGCAAACCGACGGTGACTCGGTTGTCTTGGAGCGAGTTGGCCGCTCGGAAGGAGAAGGGTCTCTGCTTTAATTGCGATGAGAAGTTTGTGCCTGGTCACAAGTGTCAGAAGCTACAGGTTTTCATGTTGCAGCAGGAGGGTGACGAGCCAGCCTCCGTTGAGGAACTGGAGGTGGACGTGGACTTGGACGAGACGGAGTTCGGGGTCTCTTTACATGCTCTCGAGGGTTGTGCTCCCCCGCTTACTATGCGGTTGGCGGGCCGGATTGCCCAAGAGAAAGTAACTATCCTGGTGGACAGTGGGAGTACCCACAACTTCATACACCCCGACGTGGCACGACGAGTGGGGCATCTGGTTGATAAGGGAGCGGCTTTCCACGTTATGGTGGCGGATGGCAGCAAGCTGCAGTGTGAGGGGGTGCTGAAGGGAGTGGAGATGCAGATTCATGGTTATGTGGGACGGACCGATGTCTACTTACTTCCTATTCGTGGCTCCGACATGGTGTTGGGAGTTCAGTGGTTGCATCAGCTACAGCGTGTGACTTTTGATTGGAAACACATGACCATGGAGTTTATGCATGGCGAGAGGCGGTTTTGCCTGAAGGGTATGATGTCATCTCCTGTTAAAGAGGTCTCTCTTCGCAGCATGGAGCGGTTAAGCGGGGAAGGGCAGATGATGGCCGTTCTTAGGACGGTTCAGACCGGAGAGTCCATTTCTTCTGAGGTACCGGTTCAGTTACGATTACTTCTGACTGAGTTTGCTGATGTTTTCCAGGAACCCCGCTCCTTGCCACCACCGAGGTTTCGAGATCACCGTATTCCGCTCAAGGCGGGGGCTGAGCCTACGAATGTTCGTCCGTACCGCTACCCCCATGTTCAAAAAGCGGAGATTGAACGCAGCGTCCGCGAGATGCTGGCGGCTGGCATCATTCGGCCGAGTACAAGTTCTTTTTCAGCTCCCATTATTTTGGTCAAAAAGAAGGATGGGTCCTGGCGATTTTGTGTGGACTACCGTGCCTTGAATGGTGTTACCGTCAAGGACAATTTTCTGATTCCTCACATCGAGGAATTACTAGATGAGCTACATGGAGCACAGTGATTCACCAAGTTAGACCTGTGCTCCGGCTATTATCAAATTTGATGGCGCAGGAGGACATCCACAAGACGGCGTTCCGGACTCATGACGGCCACTATGAGTTTTTGGTTATGGCCAACGGGCTGACTGGAGGGCCCGCTACATTCCAGGCTAACATGAACGAGATATTCCGGGATTTCCTGCGGGTCTTTGTCTTGATCTTCTTTGACGATATCCTCATCTACAGCGCCAATTGGGAGGACCACGTGCGCCACGTGGAACAGGTCTTTGTTCGCCTGCGCCAGCACCACTTGTATGCCAACCGTTCCAAGTGCTCTTTCGGGCAGGAGGAGGTGGAGTATTTAGGCCATTTGGTCTCGGGACAGGGCGTGCGGGCCGACCCGCGGAAGATACAGAGTATGCAGTCCTGGCCGCGACCGGTGACAGTTCGCGCCTTGCGGGGCTTTTTGGGCCTCACCGGATACTACCGACGCTTCGTACAGGACTATGGCAAGATCGCTAGACCATTGACCCAGCTGCTACAGAAGGATTCTTTTTCCTGGAGTGAGGAGGTGGAGGAGGCATTTCAGGCCCTCAAGCGGGCTATGACCTCCACACCAGTGTTGGCACTACCAGATTTTACGCAGGAGTTCATGTTGGAGACGGATGCCTCGGGAGTCGGCATCGGGGCAGTTCTGATGCAGGTGGGGCGGCCCATAGCCTTTTACAGCAAGGCATTAGCTCCTCGTACGTTGGGTCTCTCCGCCTACGAGAAGGAGTTATTGGCGATCATTCATGCAGTGGCCGTTTGGCGGCCCTATTTGCTGGGCCGACATTTTAAGATTCGGACGGACCATCAGAGCTTGAAGCATTTCCTGGACCAGCGGGTCTCTTCGCCGCTACAGCAGAAGTGGGTGACCAAACTTCTGGGCTATGACTACGAGATCGTTTATCGTCGGGGTAAAGAGAATGTGGTGGCCGATGCTCTCTCCCGTCTGCCCGAGGCAACTCTTTCTCACCTTTCAGGTCCGTTGATCGATTCACTGGAGGATATCCAGGCGGAGGTGCTGCGATCCGACACGCTCGGACCGATGGTGGAAGCTCTCCAGCGAGGCGAACAAGTGGCGGCCGGCTATCATCTGTGTAATGGTCGGCTATACTATCGGGGCCGGGTGGTCGTGCCCGCCAATTCAGCCTGGAAGACAGTTCTGATGCATGAGTTCCACTCGTCTCCCACGGGGGGGCATGCGGGGGTGTTACGCACCCTTCAGAGGGCGCGTGCTAATTGTTTTTGGGCCGGCATGCGACGGGACATTCAGCAGTTTGTTCGGCAGTGTGACATCTGCCAACGGCAGAAATATGAGACTTCTTCTCCTGCAGGGCTACTCGTGCCGTTGGATATTCCGCAGCTTGTTTGGGACACGGTGTCCATGGACTTTATCGATGGGCTGCCTAAATCTAAGGGCAAGTCCGTGATTCTGGTGGTGGTAGATAAGCTCTCCAAGTATGGTCATTTCCTGACCCTCAGTCATCCGTACTCTGGGGAATCTGTGGCGGCACTCTTCGCTCGGGAGATCGTTCGTTTGCATGGTCTTCCTCGTGCCATTATTTCTGATCGAGACCCCACCTTTATCAGTGGGTTTTGGAGGGAGCTTTTCCGGTTGCAAGGCACTCGCTTACACTTCAGCACAGCGCATCACCCCCAGTCGGATGGCCAGACCGAGGTGCTCAATCGGGGTGTCGAGACGTACCTTCGCTGCTTTGTTATGGATGAGCCTCGGAGTTGGCCAGATTGGTTACATTGGGCTGAATACTGTTACAACACATCCTATCACTCCGCCAGTAAAATGACGCCGTTTGAGGTGGTTTACGGACGGCCGCCGCCGTCTTTGGCTAGTTATGAGCCGGGTAGCACCGCTCTTCCGTTCGTGGATCGGGCTCTTCTGGATCGGGATCGCATGTTGGTTACTCTTCGGGCGACTCTCCGCCTGGCACAGGATCGCATGAAGACTCAGGCGGACAAGCACCGTACGGAGCGGGAGTTCGTCGTGGGTGACGAAATCTTCCTTAAGCTCCAGCCGTACCGCCAGTTGTCCATCGCTCATCGTGGCAACCAGAAGCTGTCCCTACGCTACTACGGCCCCTTTCAGATCATCCGCAGGGTGGGGCCGGTGGCCTATACTTTAGCTTTGCCGGAGGGATCCCGCATTCATCCTACGTTCCATGTGTCCTTGCTCAAGCGGACGTTGGGTCCGCATGTCCAGCCCAGTACTGACTTGCCCGAGGATACTTCTCTGGGGGAGCTGCGGCTGTTGCCCGAGGATATTTTGGGGCACCGGTGGAAGAGTCGGGGCACGGAATACCGGCCCGAGCTCTTGGTCAAATGGAAGGGCCTCTCGCCAGCACACAACTCTTGGGTGGACTTCTTCGACTTCAAGGAGCTCTACCCGCACTACCACCTTGAGGACAAGTTGGCTCTTGATGGAGAGGGGAATGTTACGCCCCCGCTGCGTTTTGCCGGGCGTCATTATGTACGGAGAACCAAGGGAGCGCTTAACAACGGGGCTGAACCTTTGGGTTCAGCCCCCATTCACTGAACCGGCCGGCCAGGGGCTGAACCAGGCGGGTTCAGCCCCCTTGGAGGGGCCGGCCGGCCCCTCCAGGCCCGGATATATTTATATCCGGGCAGCCCCCTTTTGGGGGATTATGAAGAGTATTATCAGGTATTTCCCTTCCTCTTTCCTAACCCTAGTTTCTCCTAGATTTCTCCTTGCTTTCTCTAGATCTCTCTCTCCCGTAGTTGCTCTCAGCATTCTTGCCCTAACAGAACGCTTCCACAGGCAGCGGAATCATACCACGGGGAGGCCTCCAGCGGCCCCCGCAGCTGCACGACGGGATCCCTCAGCGGCTGGCAAGCCAACGGTGACACGACTTTCATGGGCCGAACTCCAAGCCAGGAAAGAGAAGGGCTTCTGCTTTAACTGTGACGACAAGTTCACGTCGGGACACAAATGCCAGAAGATACAGGTCTTTATGCTACGTGAGGACACGGAGGACGGGTGCCTACCCGAATTAGAGTGGGATGGGGATTTGGATTTGACTGAGTTCGGCGTGTCAATTAAGGCGATGGAGGGGTGCAATGCCCCGCTCAAAATGAGCATGGCAGGGAGAGCCAGCCAGGAAAGGGTGACTATTCTGGTAGATAGTGGGAGCACGCATAACTTCATCCACCCGGAAGTGGCGCAGCGGGTGGGACACGAGGTTGACCGAGCAGCTGCTTTTCATGTTATGGTGGTCGACGGGAGCAAGCTCCAATGCAAGGGGGTTATGAAAGGCGTGGATTTACGGATACAGGGTTACTCAGGACGCACAAACGTCTACCTCCTACCCATCAGAGGGTCGGACATGGTGTTTGGGGTGCAGTGGCTACAATAATTACGGAGGGTTTGTAACGCCCCCGATTTTTTTCTGCGATTATTTTTATTCTCGTTGGCGTTACGATGACGCGTTTCCGCGGCTTGTGCCATTTGTGGAGTGTGGTTTAGCTCCTTAGAACTGAGTGCCCTATTCTGTAGCCTGTTGGCAAGATCTCCCTAGCAAGCCGAGTCATTTTGGGTGACCCGGTGTGGCCTCTCGGGGGATGTTTGTGTTTGGCTTTATTTGGGTATAACTCGAGTTCTGTTCGTCGAAAATTAATTTCGACTTCGCCGTTGTGTTCGTAGCGTGGGTATTTAGCTACGGTGCGAATTTCGTCGAATTCCGAGGTAGTTTGGTTTTCGCGTCGTTTTGGTGTTTTATGTAATTTTGTAATAAAATATATTATTATATATTAATATATATATATAGGATAGAAAAGCACGATCATCTTCTCCAATTAAGAACCGCCGCCACTGTACGAGAGAAACGGAGAAACCGCCGAGCCCTTGCCTTCCACCGCCGATTCCCGGAGCGTTTGTGGACGGAATTCGATTCCGAGAGTGGATTCGGATTGCTCTCGTCAAGACCTTCATTCCTACGGTAAGATTTCCTAGTTTCGTGGCCTTGCTTGTGGTTTTGAATTTCGGGTTTTGACTTGTTTCCCGCCGGCAATGTCCAGATTTTTGGCCTTGTGCTTCGTTGCCGGATTCGTGCGTGAAGAGGAGGGAAAGCCGACCAAGCTTCGCCGGAAATCGAGGCAAGTGATGTTCTCGCCCTTGCCAAGTTGTTTTTTTTTCTTTCGATTCATGCATCCTACTTGTTTCTACCATTTCTGTCTCCGGTTTCCGTTTCGAACGATTTGGCATAGTTGTGTGGTGTGGTGGACGAGTAGAATAGGTAAAAATTATGTTAGGTGTGCCGTAGGCCGTTTTCGGTGTGTTGTAGTTGTGGTTCGCAGTGTCGGGAGAATGTGATGCGCGTTCCGGTGTCGTTCGGGAAATCCCAAACGGTACAGGTTACCCGCGCACGATCATCAGCGTTAGGGCGCACGACCACTGGTCGTGTGCAACTGTTCGTGCGCGGCTACCTGTTCATTTCTCCAAAGTTCTGTCTCGGCTATCGCACGAGCACTGGCAACAGTGCGCACGACCACTGGTCGTGCGACACTGATCGTGCGCTTATGCTAAGTTTTCTGTCAGGTTTCAAGTTTCCCAGGTTCACTTCGCACGATCATCAGCCGATGAGTGCGCACGACCACTGGTCGTGCGACACTGATCGTGCGCTCTGAATATTTCCTTTTTTTTGCACCCGTATTTAGCTGGCGTCGATACGCGGGTTAGGTGGGCATGAGTGTTTTGTGTAGTGTTAAGGTAGTAATGTAAGAGTTATTGTTGTGATAGTTCGCTTTGCGTGGCACGTTGAGTGAGTGAAGCTCACTCAATGCGGTGTCGAGAGGACCCAGCGCCACGTCGTGTTGAGTCATTTCAACACTTTCTTTTTCTCTTTCCTCGATTTACGTTCCCGAGTGAATTCCTTGTTTATATTTGTAATTTCCTTGTCGGCCATGTTTCTCTTTCTTAATGGCCGAATCGTGGGTAGTGGTTAGTAGTGGTGGTTTGTAGCTCTTTATGGGGGTGGAGTTGTGTAATTTAGCCAAGGCCACTCATGTTTTTCTTGCTCCAGGTATGAGCTGGGCATGTGGGTGGAAGGTCCCTTGTGCTTTCACGTGTAGACCCTCGAGTTTGTTGACTTGGACATGGTGGATGGGGGGACTGAGTTTGCCTCCAATCCGGTTCCTCGTTGTTTGTTTTTGCTACTACCACCTCCCACAGTTTAGGGTGTTAAAAGTTTCTTCCTTGGTAGTTTGCAGCACTTTGGGCTCTTGGTAGCCTAGTAGGCCCTGCAGGATGTTGTTCCTGGGCTGGGTTGTTGTTGTTTCCTCGCACGTAGTGCTTTTCTTGTTGTCCTGTTTTGGACAGTTGTGACTCTTTCTACTGCATGTTTTTCAGGTACTTTTCCCCTTTGGTTGACTCTTTCATGCAGTTTTTACTTTGTTTAGCTTGCTGAAGTATTCTGTTTTCTTTTGAAATACCCCAGGTTCTGAGCCGTAGCCAGTTGGGTGACTAGTTTGCAGTGGTGGTGTTGGTGGTCTCTTGGACTTTGGAGTTCCGTTTGCCGTGTTGGTGAGGTAGTTATTCAGTACTTTCTTACAGACATACATGTGTGTCAGTGGGTTCGTGTCAGTGGGTTCGTGTCAGGTTGTTGGCGCCCACTGGTAGTTGTTACCTTTGTACTGGATATATTTACTTATGCTGCTACCGTTTTCTGGAGATAGTCTACTTGCCCTGAGAAGGATTTATGCTAGGTTGCTAGTTATTTTTAAACTATAATTATTATTATAAATAAAGCTCATGATCAGCATGTTTTATAAAACGTAATCACTATTTTCCAAATCACGTATAAAGACCGTTTTCTTATATATTATATAAATTAAATGTAGGGTCTTGCATACCATGAGTGGTTCTCTTGTGACCCTTATGCGCTCCTTAGGATGTCAAACCTAATAAAGTATTTTCTTTCCGCAGCGTTTAAATATAGTTTTCTTTTGTGGACTAGGTGATCCACTAAGCCGGGGGATACGACCTCTAAAATATAACTGATTTTCTAATCATTAATCACATGATTTTCTTTCATTAAGTTGGTAGGTGGTTTTGCCTGAGCGTCAGCAGTTATCCCCTGCTTGACGTGGCATCATGACGCGTGTTTTCTCTTACTCTGATAATTCTTAATTCGGAGAAAATGCGGGTTGTGACAGTTGGTATCAGAGGGAGGTTGCTTGACAAGTTAGTTGAGCAACCTTCCTTTGTTTGCTTTTTAGTAGTTCAGCATCATGTCATTCACACACCGATATGTCATCAGCACGTCTTGGCAAAAGCACGAACACTACACTCATAGCATAACATGAAGTATACGGGGCATATTATGTAGTATGAGATGCATAATATGTGTTCGTATATGGATCCACCATAGGGGCAATATGTGAGGGTTATGTAGTATGGGATGCATAACCTCACCACATAGCTGCGACTAGCACATTTTCTTTTTCGTTGCATGAGAATGTTATGTAGAATGGGATGCATAACATTTTCATGTGTACGCCGCTCATAACATGCATTAGGGCCTTTTTAGAATGCATAACACAAACATGCATATCATAACATTGCATAAGCACAACGTGTCATGCTAAAGACTGGCAGGATGACATATGTACACACATAAGTTTTCAAATTAATATAAAAGTCATGCATTCCCGATCTAGGCACAAGAGTTAGTAAGGTGGTGGTTAACCATCCTAGGTTAGGGCATAACATCTAAATTTTATTAAAAAGATAAACTCTCAGAGCAAGTTTAGCAGCTTTAAGTCTATATCTATATATGTATTGTCTGTACTTGTATTTGGTTCTAGACGTTGTAGTAGGATCTAATTTGTGTTGTTATGATTTTAGAATGGCAAGGCGTCCTGCGACTCGATCGACTCCCCTGTCTGAGGGTGAGTCATCTGGGGCTCAGAACGATGCGGTGATCGAGAGTCTGCGTCAGAGTAACGATTCCATGGGCAGACAGTTGGAGAAGGTGCGAGCCCAGATTCAGTCTTTGGTGGCGGTCGTGGCAGATCAGACTCAGGGTGTGCAAGTCCCTGCGGGGGGGTTAGCTGTTCCTCCTCCTCCTGCACCCTTGAGACCTCCAGTGGTGGTGCCAGCAGAGATGGCCTTCATCTCACAGTTTCAGAGGCTGAGTCCTCCCAATTATGATGGGAAGGCAGATTTCATGGTGATAGACGACTGGCTGATCTCCATGGAGGAGATGTTCTCGTATTCAGGGATTGCAGATGATCAGAGGGTGATGATAGCCGCCTATCAGCTTAAAGGTTTGGCTAAGAGTTGGTGGCTGAGAGAGAAGGAGAGTTTAGTAGCTGGATGCTCTTAGGAAGTGTTCATGGAGATGCTGTTGAGGAAGTTCTTACCCTCGGTCGAGCGTGACCGCCTCATGAACGACTTCCTCCATCTGAAGCAAAGGCAACTCACGGTGGGTGAGTATGAGATAGAGTTCAGCAAGTTGAGCCGTTTTTCCCCTGGATTGGTCAGCGTTGAGGCTGATCGAGTTAAGCGATTTCTCGGTGGTTTGAGGAGCGAGGTGCAGCAGTTGACCAGTGCTTATGGGTCAGAGACTTATGCAGGTGTAGTAGAGACTGCTCTGAAGGTGGAGGCTATTGAGACCGCGAAGAGCAGAGGCCAGCAAATGAGGTTGGACAAGAGAAAGTCGGTGGAGGAGAAGAAACCCCAGGTACCCGGTGCGGCTCCGGGAAAGAGGGGCAAGGTGGAGTGCAGCTTCTGTGGCCGGTCAGGCCACCCTGCCGAGAAATGTTTCAAGAAGGCAGCAGCTCAGAGGAAGGAGCAGGTTCATGCGATTCAGGGTGCTCCTAGGAGAGATGTCTCCTGTTCCGTTTGCAAGCGATCCGGCCATGATGCGGCCCAGTGTTGGACCAAGGATAAAGTCTGCTTTCAGTGTGGGCAGAAGGGTCACATCAAGTCGAGGTGTCCTCAGTTTCAGCCAGCTCCTCCTGCAGTTCCATTGCAGGCTTTACCTCCACCTCAGCGTGTGGACAGGGGAAAGGGGAAGCTGAACGTGATCTCTTCCGAGGAGGCTCAGGCTTCGACCCAGGTTATCTCAGGTTAGTTGTGTGTTGTTGTTTTTTCAGCCTGGTAGTTCTATTTGCTAGAATTTTTGCAGTATTGTTGTGCTAGTTCCTTAGTTTTGTGTGCTCCTATAGGGAAATTTAAGGTAAAGAACCGCTGGGCGCGGGTTCTGTTTGACTCCGGCGCTACCCACTCGTTCGTGGCTAGAGCCTTTGTGGAGCGACATCGGTTGACCTTAGATCGTGTTCGGGATTCCTTCCGTGTCAAGTTTCCCTCTGGTGAATCTGTGTTGTCAGATTTGGGCATTTTGGATTGCCCTGTTTTGTTGGGGAACTTTCTTGCGAAGGCGGACCTGAAGATGATTGATCTGGAGGACTTCGATGTTATTCTGGGCATGGACTGGCTCTCTAGGTTTGATGCAGTCATTCAGTGCAAGGGAAAGCGCTTGGACTTCATCAGGGACGACGGTCAGCCCGGCGCGTGTATGCTGATCCGTGTCAAGATTCTCCTGTCATCTCTGCGGTATGTGCTCAGAGGTTGTTTCTTTCTGGTTGTTGTGCTTGTTTAGTCTCGGCGGTTGGAACCGCTGTTAGCGTACCACGCTTGGAGGAAATTCCTATTGTTTGTGGTTTCGCCGATATTTTTCCTGATGACCTTCCTGGTCTTCCTCCCGAGCGGGATGTTGAGTTTGTGATCGATTTGGAGCCGGGTACGCGTCCTATTGCTAAGGCGCCGTACCGGATGGCCCCTTGTGAGTTAGAGGAGTTGCGAGTTCAGTTGGATGAGCTGTTGGCTAAAGGTTTTATCAGGCAGAGTTCGTCGCCTTGGGGTGCTCCTGTTTTGTTTGTAAAGAAGAAAGATGGGTCGATGCGGCTTTGCATCGACTATAGAGAATTGAACAAGGTCACTATTAAGAACAGGTACCCTCTGCCGAGGATCGATGATTTATTTGACCAGTTGCGCGGTAGCACGGTGTTCTCCAAGATCGATCTTCGTTCTGGTTATCATCAGCTCAGGATCCGTGAGGCAGATATTCCACGGACTGCGTTTAGATCGAGGCATGGACACTTTGAGTTTTTGGTGATGTCGTTTGGTCTGACCAACGCACCATCAGCCTTCATGGATATGATGAACCGGGTGTTCAAGGATTTCCTCGACAAGTTCGTTGTGGTCTTCATTGATGACGTGTTGGTCTATTCTCGCAGCGCGGAGGAGCATGAACAGCATTTATGTTTGGTTCTGACAGAGTTGAGGAATCACAAGTTATTCACCAAGTTGAGCAAGTGCGAATTTTGGTTGCCTCAGGTCTCATTTCTAGGCCACGTGGTGAACAAAGAAGGGATCTCGGTCGATCCAGAAAAGATTGCAGCAGTGATGGATTGGAGTAGGCCGAATACCCCTAAGGAGATCAGGAGTTTCCTAGGGTTGGCTGGCTACTACAGGAGGTTTGTGGAGGGTTTCTCTTCCCTAGCTGCACCTTTGACCAAGCTGACTCAGAAGAATGTGGCTTTTGTTTGGAGCGAGAAGTGCGAAGAAGCCTTTCTGGAGCTAAAGAAGAGATTGTGCACTGCTCCCGTTCTGACCCTGCCTACTGAGGGTGTGGATTATGATGTGTATGTGGATGCTTCGCTTGTAGGTCTGGGATGCGTATTAATGCAGGTTGGGAAGGTGATTACCTATGGGTCAAGGCAACTGAAGACCCATGAGAAGAATTATCCTACGCATGACCTTGAGTTCGCAACAGTTATTTATGCGTTGAAGCTGTGGAGACACTTACTTTATGGGGCTCAGTGCAAGATCTTCACCGACCATAAGAGCTTGAAGTACGTGTTCACGCAGAAGGAGTTGAATCTGCGCCAGCGGCGGTGGCTAGAGTATGTGGCTGATTATGATGTAGAGATCCAGTATCATCCGGGCAAGGCCAATGTGGTGGCCGACGCCCTGAGCCGAAAGACGGGAAAGATCTTTAACCTCTCCGTCGATCGGTTAGTTGAGGAGTTCCTCCTTATGGATATTTCAGTGGGATGCTGTGGTTTGCAGAGTAGTTGTCAGTGGCAGAGCCGTCCTGGATTTCTTTGACCAGACTGCACCAGAAGGACGACCCGAATCTGTTGCACTTGTTCATCAGGACAGAGAAGGGAGAGTTGCCAGATTTTGCTATCGATGATGCGGGTACTTTGAAGTACCGCGGCAGGTTTTGCATCCCCGTCGTTGGGGATATTAGAGGTATGATTTGCAGAGAGGCTCATGGATCCAGCGTTGCCTATCATCCAGGATCTACGAAGATGTACCGTGACTTAAGGCAAATTGCCTGGTGGTATGGCATGAAAGGTGATATAGCCCGATTTGTTGCTGAGTGTCATACTTGCAAGCGCGTGAAGGCCGATCATGGAAGGCCTGGTGGCAAGTTGACCCCGTTAGAGATCCCGACTTGGAAGTGGGAGAGTATATCTATGGACTTCATTACGGGCTTACCGAAATCCCCGAGGGGATTTGATTCTGTTTGGGTTATAGTGGATAGATTGACGAAGTGTGCTCACTTCGTGCCATATAAGATTGATTACCCGATGAAGAAGATAGCAGAGTTGTACTTGAATGAAGTCATCCGACTCCACGGTGTGCCGGTTAGCATCATTTCTGATCGAGACTCCCGGTTTACTTCTCGTTTTTGGCAGAGTCTGCAGGAGGGTTTGGGTACGGATCTGAGATATTCTACTGCGTACCACCCACAGACCAATGGGCAGACGGAGCGGGTGAATCAGATTGTTGAGGATATGATCCGATGCTATATTTTAGACCACGGCGGAGCGTGGGATGAGCGGCTGCGGCTTATGGAATTTGCTTACAACAACAGTTATCAGGAAAGTTTGCAGATGGCTCCGTTCGAAGCCTTGTATGGGAGGCGCTGTAGGACTCCGTTGTTTTGGGTCGAGGCTGGTGAGAGGCCGTTGTTGGGTCCTGATGCGCTGGAGGATATGGAAGTCGCCGTGAAGCTTATTCGGGAGAAGCTTCGTATAGCTCAGGAGAGGTACGAAAAGAACGTCAATCGGCGTAGGTCTGTTTTGGAGTTCTCTGTAGGGGACCTTGTATTTCTTAAGGTTTCCCCAATGGTGGGTGTAAAGAGGTTTGGTAAGAATCGGAAATTGGACCCAAGGTATGTGGGCCCGTTCGAGATTTTGGAACGGATTGGCGTGTCAGCTTATAGATTGGGTTTGCCAGCAAACTTCCCAGGAGTTCATAATGTTTTTCATGTTAGCCAATTGCGGAAGTGTGTGCGCAGTAGTGGGCAGGTCTTGGACGTTGTGCCCCAGTTGGAGCCCAACCTCTCTTTTGTTGAGGTGCCGGTTCGTATTTTGGATGCTCAGGAGCGAGTGCTGCGAAAGAAGTCCATACCGATGGTGAAAGTTCTGTGGAAAAATCAGGATTTGGAGAGCGCGACTTGGGAGCTAGAGTCGGCCATGAGGAGGGCTTACCCTCGCCTGTTTCGCTGATTTGATCGGTATGTTTCCCTTCTTGTAACTCCTATTGGTTACTTTTCCTTCTTTAGTAGGAGTGTTGTGCGTAAAGTTTCGGGACGAAACTTTCTTTTAGGGGGAGTGACTGTAACGCCCCCGATTTTTTTCTGCGTTTATTTTTATTCTCGTTGGCGTTACGATGACGCGTTTCCGCGGCTTGTGCCATTTGTGGTGTGTGGTTTAGCTCCTTAGAACTGAGTGCCCTATTCTGTAGCCTGTTGGCAAGATCTCTCTAGCAAGCCGAGTCGTTTTGGGTGACCCGGTGTGGCCTCTCGGGGGGATGTTTGTGTTTGGCTTTATTTGGGTATAACTCGAGTTCTGTTCGTCGAAAATTAATTTCGACTTCGCCGTTGTGTTCGTAGCGTGGGTATTTAGCTACGGTGCGAATTTCGTCGAATTCCGAGGTAGTTTGGTTTTCGCGTCGTTTTGGTGCTTTATGTAATTTTGTAATAAAATATATTATTATATATTAATATATATATATAGGATAGAAAAGCACGATCATCTTCTCCAATTAAGAACCGCCGCCCCTGTACGAGAGAAACGGAGAAACCGCCGAGCCCTTGCCTTCCACCGCCGATTCCCGGAGCGTTTGTGGACGGAATTCGATTCCGAGAGTGGATTCGGATTGCTCTCGTCAAGACCTTCATTCCTACGGTAAGATTTCCTAGTTTCGTGGCCTTGCTTGTGGTTTTGAATTTCGGGTTTTGACTTGTTTCTCGCCGGCAATGTCCAGATTTTTGGCCTTGTGCTTCGTTGCCGGATTCGTGCGTGAAGAGGAGGGAAAGCCGACCAAGCTTCGCCGGAAATCGAGGCAAGTGGTGTTCTCGCCCTTGCCAAGTTGTTTTTTTTTTCTTTCGATTCATGCATCCTACTTGTTTCTACCATTTCTGTCTCCGGTTTCCGTTTCGAACGATTTGGCATAGTTGTGTGGTGTGGTGGACGAGTAGAATAGGTAAAAATTATGTTAGGTGTGCCGTAGGCCGTTTTCGGTGTGTTGTAGTTGTGGTTCGCAGTGTCGGGAGAATGTGATGCGCGTTCCGGTGTCGTTCGGGAAATCCCAAACGGTACAGGTTACCCGCGCACGATCATCAGCGTTAGGGCGCACGACCACTGGTCGTGTGCAACTGTTCGTGCGCGGCTACCTGTTCATTTCTCCAAAGTTCTGTCTCGGCTATCGCACGAGCGCTGGCAACAGTGCGCACGACCACTGGTCGTGCGACACTGATCGTGCGCTTATGCTAAGTTTTCTGTCAGGTTTCAAGTTTCCCAGGTTCACTTCGCACGATCATCAGCCGATGAGTGCGCACGACCACTGGTCGTGCGACACTGATCGTGCGCTCTGAATATTTCCTTTTTTTTGCACCCGTATTTAGCTGGCGTCGATACGCGGGTTAGGTGGGCATGAGTGTTTTGTGTAGTGTTAAGGTAGTAATGTAAGAGTTATTGTTGTGATAGTTCGCTTTGCGTGGCACGTTGAGTGAGTGAAGCTCACTCAATGCGGTGTCGAGAGGACCCAGCGCCACGTCGTGTTGAGTCATTTCAACACTTTCTTTTTCTCTTTCCTCGATTTACGTTCCCGAGTGAATTCCTTGTTTATATTTGTAATTTCCTTGTCGGCCATGTTTCTCTTTCTTAATGGCCGAATCGTGGGTCGTGGTTAGTAGTGGTGGTTTGTAGCTCTTTATGGGGGTGGAGTTGTGTAATTTAGCCAAGGCCACTCATGTTTTTCTTGCTCCAGGTATGGGCTGGGCATGTGGGTGGAAGGTCCCTTGTGCTTTCACGTGTAGACCCTCGAGCTTGTTGACTTGGACATGGTGGATGGGGGGACTGAGTTTGCCTCCAATCCGGTTCCTCGTTGTTTGTTTTTGCTACTACCACCTCCCACAGTTTAGGGTGTTAGAAGTTTCTTCCTTGGTAGTTTGCAGCACTTTGGGCTCTTGGTAGCCTAGTAGGCCCTGCAGGATGTTGTTCCTGGGCTGGGTTGTTGCTGTTTCCTCGCACGTAGTGCTTTTCTTGTTGTCCTGTTTTGGACAGTTGTGACTCTTTCTACTGCATGTTTTTCAGGTACTTTTCCCCTTTGGTTGACTCTTTCATGCAGTTTTTACTTTGTTTAGCTTGCTGAGGTATTCTGTTTTCTTTTGGAATACCCCAGGTTCTGAGCCGTAGCCAGTTGGGTGGCTAGTTTGCAGTGGTGGTGTTGGTGGTCTCTTGGACTTTGGAGTTCCGTTTGCCGTGTTGGTGAGGTAGTTATTCAGTACTTTCTTACAGACATACATGTGTGTCAGTGGGTTCGTGTCAGGTTGTTGGCGCCCACTGGTAGTTGTTACCTTTGTACTGGATATATTTACTTATGCTGCTACCGTTTTCTGGAGATAGTCTACTTGCCCTGAGAAGGATTTATGCTAGGTTGCTAGTTATTTTTAAACTATAATTATTATTATAAATAAAGCTTATGATCAGCATGTTTTATAAAACGTAATCACTATTTTCCAAATTACGTATAAAGACCGTTTTCTTATATATTATATAAATTAAATGTAGGGTCTTGCATACCATGAGTGGTTCTCTTGTGACCCTTATGCGCTCCTTAGGATGTCAAACCTGATAAAGTATTTTCTTTCCGCAGCGTTTAAATATAGTTTTCTTTTGTGGACTAGGTGATTCACTAAGCCGGGGGATACGGCCTCTAAAATATAACTGATTTTCTAATCATTAATCACATGATTTTCTTTCATTAAGTTGGTAGGTGGTTTTGCCTGAGCGTCAGCAGTTATCCCCTGCTTGACGTGGGATCATGACGCGTGTTTTTTCTTACTCTGATAATTCTTAATTCGGAGAAAATGCGTGTTGTGACAGGGTTGCCTTCGATTGGGAACAGATGACGATGGAGTTTCTCCAACAGGGGAGGCAGTACTGTCTAGGTGGCCTAAAATCTTCTCCGCTGAAGGAGATATCCCTCCGCAGTCTGGAGCGGCTGGGGGAGCAGGGCAGCACGATGGCGATGATCATGGCAGTTACGGAGGCCCCCTGGGCGCCTCCGGCAGTACCCAAGCAGATGCGGGCGTTGCTCGTTCAGTATGCAGATATATTCCAGACACCCAGAACGCTCCCACCACCGCGGTTCCGCGATCACCAGATCCAGCTGAAGACCGGGACGGAGCCCATCAATATTCGGCCGTACCGGTACCCGTGTAGCCAGAAGGCTGAGATCGAGCGCAACGTTCGGGAAATGATCACAGCGGGACTCATTCGCCCTAGTACCAGTGCATCCTCTTCCCCCATAATCTTAGTCAAGAAGAAGAACGGATCGTGGCGCTTCTGCGTGGACTACCGCGGCCTAAACAGTTCCACCATCAAGGACAAATTTCTGATACCGCTGATTGAAGAACTACTGGATGAACTACACGGTGCTTCCCGTTTCACCAAACTCGACCTCCGGTCGGGTTACCATCAGATTCGCATGCATGAAGAGGATGTCCACAAGACCGCATTCCGCACACATGACGAGCATTATGAGTTCCTGGTGATGCCTTTTGGGCTCACCAACGCCCCCTCCACATTCCAGACTGTCATGAACGAGATATTCTGGTCCCTTCTTCGTCAGTCTGTGCTGATATTCTTTGATGATATTTTGATCTACAGTGCCAGCTGGGAGAAACATTTGCACCATGTGGAGCAGGTCTTCGCCATCCTTCGCCAACACCAACTGTACGCCAAACAGTCTAAATGCTCTTTCGGGCAGGAGGAGGTAGAGTACTTGGGTCATTTGGTGTCGACTAACGGCATCAAGACGGACCCTCAAAAGATCGCAAGCATGTTATCCTGGTCGTACCCCCAGACTATACGAGCATTGAGGGGCTTCTTGGGTCTCACAGGCTACTATCGCCGCTTTGTGAAAGACTGACAAGATTGCCCGACCTCTCACCCAGTTGTTACAGAAAAACGCCTTCGTTTGGCAGGACGGGGCAGAGGCAACATTTCAGGCACTTAAGGGGGCCATGACGTCTACCCCGGTCCTGGCGCTCCCAGATTTCACCAAGAAGTTTGTGCTGGAAATCGACGCTTCCGGTGTGAGCATTGGTGTGGTGTTGATGCGGGAGGGCCAACCCCTAGCCTTCTACAGCAAGGCGCTAGCCCCTCGCACGCTGGAATTGTACACCTATGAGAAAGAAATGTTGACTATCAACCACACAGTGGCTATGTATACATGCTAGGCCGGCATTTTAAA
This sequence comes from Platanthera zijinensis, assembly GCA_039513925.1. Taxonomy (NCBI): domain Eukaryota; kingdom Viridiplantae; phylum Streptophyta; class Magnoliopsida; order Asparagales; family Orchidaceae; genus Platanthera; species Platanthera zijinensis. Next base: position 21,906,485 of record CM077087.1, on the reverse strand, counting down.
TTTCGCACCAACCACCAGAGCTTGAAGCATTTCCTGAATCAACGGGTCTCTTCTCCTCTTCAACAAAAGTGGGTCACCAAGCTTTTGGGTTATGATTATGAGATTACCTATCGGAAAGGCAAAGACAACGTGGTGGCTGACGCTCTCTCTCGTCTACCCGAGGGTACTGTTGCTCACATCACAGAGCCACTAGTGGATTACTTGGATGATATACAGGAGGAAGTGATGCGAAATTCTGCTTTACGCACCCTGGTGGAGGCTTTGCAGCACGGTGAGACCGTGGACTCCGGCTATCACCTTCGAAATGGCCGACTCTACCATCATGGCCGGGTGGTTATTCCTCCGGACTCGGCATGGAAAACCGTGATGATGCACGAGTTCCATTCTTCACCGATAGGCGGCCACGCGGGAGTGCTCCGTACCCTTCAACGGGCGCGAGCAAATGTTTTTTGGCCTGGCATGCGTCGCGACATACATCAGTTTGTGCGATAATGTGAGATCTGTCAGCGTCAGAAGTACGAGACGACCTCTCCGGCAGGACTGCTTGTGCCTCTCGAGATTCCGCAGCATATTTGGGATACGGTGTCGATGGATTTCATTGAAGGGTTGCCCAAGTCCCAAGGAAAATCCGTGATTCTGGTGGTGGTTGGCAAACTCTCCAAGTACGGCCACTTCCTTGCTTTGAGTCATCCATATACCGGCAAATCAGTCGCCGCTCTTTTTGCTCGAGAGATTATCCGCTTGCATGGCCTTCCTCGTGCTATCATCTCTGACCGGGACCCCACCTTTGTGAGCAATTTTTGGCAAGAACTTTCCCGGCTGCAAGGGACATGTCTACGTTTCAGCACAGCACATCACCTCCAGACGGATGGCCAAACGGAGGTCTTAAATCGGGGCGTGGAGACCTATCTCCGTTGTTTTGTTATGGACGAGCCCCGGACTTGGCCGGGGTGGTTGCATTGGGTCGAGTATTGCTACAACACTTCCTACCACTCCGCCAACAGGATGACCCCGTTTGAGGTTGTTTACGGTCGCCCCCTCCTACTCTGAGCAGCTATGAGCCGGGCAGCACGGCCATGTCGGCGGTTGATCGGGCTCTTCGTGACCGGGATCGCATGTTAGCAACTCTGCGTGAGAACCTCCGCCTTGCCCAGGATCGCATGAAGGTTCAGGAGGACAAGCATCGTAAGGAGAGGGAGTTTGTCGTGGGCGACGAAGTGTTTCTCAAGCTCCGGTCGTACCAACAGTTGTCAGTCGCTCGTCGTCTGAATCATAAGTTATCTCCCAGGTATTACGACCCCTTTCGTATACTTAGCAAGGAGGGGTCGGTGGCTTACAAGTTGGCACTGCCTATGGGTTCCCGCATTCACCTAACTTTTCATGTCTCATTGCTCAAGCGGAAGGTTGGTGCCAATGTCCAACTGAGTGCTCTTCTGTCAGAGGCTACCAGTGCGGGCGTGCTTCGCCCACTTCCGGAGGATGTTTTGTTGCTCAAGTGGAAGCGGCGGGGCGCTGAGTACCGCCCTGAGCTCTTGGTCAAGTGGAAGGACCTCTCGGCGGCGCACAATTCTTGGGTGGAGATCAGCATCTATCTCCACTAAAGTGAAGATCGAGATTAGGTTTGTGTTACGGTTGCGCATGTTGACGGGACACGCACACGCCGACGAGACGTCGTGGCGAGCCCGCACGCGGATGGAGATCCGTCTGAAGGAGGAGAGACCGAAGACGCGCTGCCAATGTGACCATTTTATCTGCATTATTATGTTATTTTCATTATGTGTGCGCATTATTTTATTCGCACTGCTTTTTGTTATCCGCACCTCGTGCCAATATGGGGTTGCATTGTACTCTTTCTGATTATGCTTTTGATGTATGAAATTTAAGGTTGCTCCCTAGGTTTTTGTCATGTTCTCTCTTCCTTCTTCTCCCTCACCTCCGTCGGCTCTTCACCTTGCCAGATTCCTCTCTGGGATCATATCAATTTGGTCTGATCTGCCTCACCGCCCGCCATACAACCGTCGGTCACCGCTTTCGCTATCGCGTCCCCGCATCGCACGGAACCCAATCGACTTTGTTCGCTCGTTCCTCTCTCGGAACCGCTGATCGCTCCATTTCTTGAGCAGATCCTCGATTCGCCGCTCATCAGCCAAGTGTTACGCTTTCGCACCCACGATCCTGATCCCGTATCTGCCGCACGATCCGCAGATCGAGTCGCTACCGCACTGACGACTCCGTCCACTTCCGCACCGACGATCCCAAATCTGCCGCTTCTGATACGACTCCGCCTGCCACTGATTCTGCTCCTCCTGCCGCACTGACGAATCCGACCGCTTCTGCTTCCACTCTGCCTATCGCTGATTCCACTTCCAACGCATGTGACATCGCCTATCGGCTAATTCCATCCCAGATCCGTTGCAGGCAGGCCTCTAGCCTTCTTTTTCAACCGCCCTCCGTCAGATCCGGACCCTTTCCGGACGAAAGCGGACGTTTCCAACCTCATGGCTCCTACCACTCGCTCCTCCGGCGACCCCGCTCCAAATAGCGCCTCAGAAGACCTTAATCGTCGCGTGGAGGCTCACGAACAACTTATCTCCCTCACCTCCTGTAACGGCCCGTAGTCCGTTCAATTACATATAAATAGGTTTTAAAACAAGAAAGTGTATACATTGTATGTTTTCCTAATTTGCTTAAACGCAATGAGTATCATAGATTCATATAATATCACATAAGATATTCTATTTTAAAGTCTATTCTCTTGTCAATATGAAACATATTCACATATCATCCATAACTATCAAGTCTAACCATCTATTTCTAAACCAGTACCAAACCAAAAAGATAATGAAATATTTACATAGCCAACATGTCTGTCCATATACATCGATATAAAAACAAAATATATAGCAGTTCTCTTAGAAAGGGTCTTCGCAGCTAAAGAAACTTCAGCACTGTTTATTTTGGGAGCTGTCTTTACCTAAAATGTTTGGATTAACAACCGTTAGTCTTTAATAAAGACCAAGTGAGCAACTATCTTTTTAACCTGCCATACATGCAAGTGAACGGGAATATATAACAATATGCATATTCAGTTTAAAAGAAATTGCGAGAGCACATAAGCAGTAATAGTATCATTGTGCATGTAACAAATGTCTAACAGGAGACAAGAATATATTATAACATTAAACTGTATTTTCCATTTCCTGTACTGCATAATTACATTCAGTAGAACTATTTAGGGCAATTGATTCAGTAAACCGTATTTGTACTCAGTATATCAGTATTTTGGGCCCGACCCTGCTGGGTCTTCATATAGCCAAATCAGTACGTTCATCACGCATTTATGCCTTTCGGCCGACTGATTTGGTCATTCAGTAATAACACTTATGCGCATCATTTTCAATATGCCCTAAACATTTCTATGTGTCGACACATTTACATAAGTGAATTTCTTAAATTGTTTTCCCCTCAGAATAAAGTCGTTTGATTTACTTTCAAAGAAAGTCATATCTACACGATGCAGTTATACTTATTCATTATCCATACATGGGAGTGACGCAGGTATCATTAAAAAGTTCGTGTGCGAGGATAAAAGAACATCTAACAATAGTAAGCATAAACTAAAAAGGTAGAGCTCACATTGAGGTGTTCATTCCCGATACCACGCCTCGCGTCGTCATCACGACTATTGTGCGATGTCATCCTTCGAAGTATCTGTCATATCAGTGTAATTTTGAGACACATTACTATTTCTATTGGGTTGCATCACATAATAATATCGGTGTTGACGTTAAGGTGAACTCCTTTGCTATCACATACCACACGCATACCCATCTACATAGGTTGAAGGTTTATCACACACACACACAACTTCCCACTCCTAGCATGACCCAACACTCAAACTCACATGCACATAGCTGTAAGAACACAAAAATCCCAAAGAAATGAAGCAGCAACCAGCCGGTCAAGAAAAAAATACCCCAACAAAAACTGAAACATACCTCTACTGGGTACCTGTAACTAGCCTCTACAGGAACAACAGCAACAACAACTGCCAAACTCAGTGAAAAGAACAAGGATAGCAGCTGTCGGCCACTATACCCAAAGCCAACAATAAACTATTCCAAATAACAGCGAACACAACTCAAGGCAACAATAAGACAAAAGACAAACTTTTCACGTGAAAGCCACTCACAACCCTGCCGATACCAAACGAAAAACATAAACCCTAGCTGAAAATTTCCAGATTCACCACATACCACGCATCCTTAACCACCTTCTGTGAAAACAACCCAGCACAAAAGCAATTAAACGAAAAAGAAAGAAGAAGAGCTCACAGTAAGGCGGCAATGAAATAACAAGAAGTCGAGCACCGATGCAAGTACCACGAGCCCACAATCGACTTCCAGCGCCGCCAATTCAACACCGAACAGTGAAACCAGCAAGAGGGGAAGAAATCCTGATCAATTTCTGCTTTGGAGGAGATGAGAGGTAGAGAAGAGGAGAAGAAGAAGGAATCGCAAACCCTATCTGCGATGTCACCGAGAAGAAAGACAGAAGGAAATGATCGGTCGAGCGGCAGAATGGAAGAGACCTACACGTATACAACTCCCCACCGCCTTTAATGCCTTCATAATAATTAATATTGTGCCACAAGTTTATGAACACCTAAATAAATCAAGTAAAAGCCAACCCCTTAACAAATCCTTCAAAGACTAGCTCATATGTCGTAGCCAATCCATAACCTATTTCATGTCATTTTCGCACATTCATTACCAAGATCCATATATTGCCCAAAGAACACCACTCCATATTTATAGAATTATCAAGTATATCATCCTCTTTGCGCGACCTAGTTTACGCACACGCTATTTAAATCAACGTATATCGCTATCACAACCCACGTTGGATCTCATTTTTATATTTTCATCATCGGGGAAATAATTGTCGCGTTTACTTTGGTTAATTTAATAATAAAAATTGTGCTGCAAAAATAAATACAAAAGACGTACCTAACAAACGCGAAACGTCACACCACCGCCGGCCCCTCCCCTTGCTGGATTCCTCTCCGGGATCGTATAAATTTGCATGTTAAGGTTATTTGTCTTGTAGTAATGTTTACGAAAAAGTCCTTAGATTTTGTAGAACTTCAATTTATATTCATAATTTGAAATAGGTTCATGTGTTATGAATAATAATAATAGATCATTTTATACAAAATTGTACCTTTGGCTTCTTAAAATATAAAGGAACTAAGAGATTAATTTTAAAGATGGTAATGAAAATATGTATTAGAATGCCTCCTTGATCGTCTTCCCTAGGTTCTCCCTTTTTTCCCTTTTTGCATGAGCGGTAATGCAAAATAGGACTCTAATTCTTGCTTTAGACATTACCCCTTATCTTCTTCCTTCTTCCTGTTCCTTTGTATTACTCTACCCCAAAAAGCATGCTCATTAGTACCTCTTGGTTGATAATCTAAATAATAACTGAATCATGCTTATTCTAACATGATCAAACCGTATGGTTGAAGCATTCATAAATTCCCAATCTGATTTAATGAGTAGTTTTATTACTTTTAAAAATGCTACTAACATAACCATGTTAAAATATTTTTAAAGTAAATAAACCCTTTGGATTAACTCTGTCAACCCACACTAACCAAAATAGAAAATGAGAATAAAGCAGTGCTTGATGTACTTCTTTTCATACATCATTAAGAATATTGCTCGACCACTTATTTAAAAGAATTTCATTTTTAGATTCAAAACCTGCATCATGAAGTTGTGATGATGAAAAGCTATAAAGGTAATATAAAATTATAAATTGTTGACCAGCTTGAAAGTAAAGTAATAATCCAATATTCTTCAGTAATTAGCATTACAATGTGAAGTTTCAATAAGGCATTCAAGAGTATAAGATTGTGAAGATCGAAATTAAACAAAAGTGAAGCTCCTAGAATAACAACCACCATTACCTATTATCAAATACTTTAAAATTTGTGGGTGTTCATAATTCACTGGAATATTGTATTCAAGTCGGGCCTCAAATGTTCCACTCCCTTAAGAACTACTTGGCTGAGATCAAGTGTTAAACGTGGTTTGTACGCTACATCGGTCTTAACAACTTGTACCATAATCGATCAAGATTCAAAAGCATGAGACTCTAACATAGGATCGAAGTGGTTGAGTTGACTCTTCATGCATAAAACTTCATGGTATTGACATGGTTTCAATTGATAAAGAGTAATGTGTAACATAGAAGGTTCCCCGATGATGGAAAGAAAGATTCTTGAGACATTATAGTGAGCAATAGTTGAACATGAAACGTATAAAAAACATTCAGTTCATAATATAGTAGCAATGTCTCTTGCCCCATAGATTATTTAACTTTACAATTATCTTCTCTCCAACTATAATATAAAAACTTTGGCTAGCTATTATCAACGTGTTAACCGTTATTGATGTATTAAATTTTTAACTCTGTTCTTTAGACAAGAAAAAAACTTGATAATAAAGAAAATAAACAAAGATTCATTTTGATGAGAAGCAATCATATTATCATTTTTCTCAAATTTTGTACCAAAACCAGTAAACAACTGCTACAATCCCATGTATAGGACAAATGTACAAGTATGCAACCTTATGAATACATACCACACAAAAACAAATACACAAAAATGTTTAAAAAAATTTGGAATCAATTGATACCATTACTACCTTTACTAAGTAGCTATGCTTAACTTCTGCTGATCTCAAAAAATTTAGCATGGATTGCATTGAGACTTTTGTTTTAACAAAACCATGGCTAAGAGCCATACAAAAGCACATAAATGAGGCTTACAGAAAATCCAATGATAAACCTCGAGCACAAAAATGAGGCTTAACAAAGGGGGTTTTGGCATATTTACAGCGACCCAATTAAAACCCCAATTCTCCAACCACCCAATATCTAAAACAGGAATCGCAAAAAACCTAATTGGAATGCTTCAAAGCCCTTAAACTCTCGTAGAGGGCAACCTAATCTAGAATCGTTTATACAAAACAAAGACGCAGATTACAAAGAGAAAATAGAAGTGACGACACTGCAAGGGAAATTAGGTTAAACTCCAGTAACTCGGGAAATAAGAGATAGTGTTTGTGCGCGAATAAACATACCCGACTCTTGCAGATAGCGGTAAACAAGGAAATTCAGCTCGTTGGAAGTGATTGATGATGGCGTCGTCATCATACCCCTCGCCACCACAAAACCATGACCAAATCGAAGCTCCGGAAGTCGGGTGCAGAGGAAGATGATGGAAACAGGGAGGGGAAAGGGAGGAATGGCAGCGCCGAGAGCGCGCCTCTTCGTATATTTGGCGAAATCTGAGCGGGAGAAGAGCAAAGACGAGAAGAGAACTTCGAATAGTGCGACAACAAACAACTAATGATCGAAAAAAAATGAACTTTGGCGCTGATCATGCCAACACGAATCCCTTCGTTTCCTTGAATGTGGGAAGGTAACTGCAGCTGCCATTGTGTTTGTAAATGAAATGATTATACCCCACAAATAAAGAATTTTTTGTCCTCCCCTATTTTCCTATTTTGTAATTTTGCATTTGCACCCTCTAATTACAGACTTTTAGCATTTTGCACCTCAAAATTAAAATTTAAGAAGTATTTACGTCCGAGCACCACACAAAATGCTCATTTTAGCACTTTGTAAATAGCCAAAATAAGATAGTTCGGGGTGCAAAATGCCAAAATAAGCATTTTGAGTGGTGCTCGGACCTAAATATCCCTTAAATTTCAGCCTTAAGGTGCAAAGTGCCAAAAAAAACTGCAATTACGGAGTGCAAAGTTCCAACTTTAAAAATTTGTGATGCAAAGTGTCAAAAAAGAGTAATTCGGGATTGCAAAATTCAAAAAAGTCACAAAATAAATAATTAGTTATGATCACGGCCGGGGCCGCACCGGGTGGCCCTGGCGGGGAGGGCGGCCGGCCCCCGCGGGGCAGGTCGCGGCCTAGGTCGTGTGGTGTAGTCTTGGCGGCGAGAGCGGCCGGCCAACGCGGCCCCGACCGCGACCAAGGCTGCAAGATGCTGCCTTGGCGGCGAGGGCAGCCGACCGTCGCGGGGATGTGGTCGGCCATCACGCGGCCTTGGCGGGGGGATGACCGGCCCTCGCGGGGTCGCCCGCCGACGGTTGACTCGGTGCGCGGGATCCCGCATGGCGGTTGGGATCCCACGCGCGGTAGTTGTCACGTGTGATCCGGTGTGCGGATCGTGCGCGCGGTGGTTATACCCGTAACTCCCACGATGTGGGTGGAGTGAGTGAGTGAACCGGCTATTTACGGCCTAGTTTTTCAATAAATTGGGTCAACCCCATCAACAAGTATTGAGAGTTCCTCAGATGACAGAGGGTGGAAGATCACCTCTTCATTACAAGTTTGAAGTACAAAAAAGATGGGAAAATAAACAAAGTTCACGAAGCTTTGATAAGAGTGTCCACGAGAGCGTTCTTCCGCTCCTTCTTTCGGAGCGGAGAATCTAAATCCACGGAGCCTGGAGGTGAGCGCCCACGAGAGCGTTCTTTCGCATTTTCTTTGGAGCCGAAAATTGTCCAAGTCCACGAATCCTGGATGTGAGCGTCAACGAGAGCGTTCTTCTGCGCCTTTTTCTGAAGCGGAAAATTGGCTAAGTCCACGAAACCTAGATGTGAGGGTACACGTAGAGAAAGATGTTAAGTCCTAAAAGCCTTGGGAGGTCTTCACATGAAAGCGTTCTTCTAACGTCTTCTCTCGCGCTCACGGATGCGACCACGTGTGCACTATGTTGAGGTATATTTATATGAATGGTAATGAGTCCTTATTGGGTTTTTATTAGGATCCTGTAAGAATCCAATAACCGGTCAGGGATTTAGGGTTATGCCTATAAATACCCCTACTGAGGGTAATATGAAGGTCATTCCAAACTTAACGGCCACACGGGATGCTTCGAGCGCAGTAACATTCTCGAAGTGTTTTCATTTTGCACCCTAGCCCCTGCTCCCGTACGCTCGTTTTTTTGGTGATTTGGATTCTGCCGCTGCTTGCAATTTTCCTGGTTGCCACCTCCGCAAATCAATTGTCGTTCGGTTGGAGAAGGGCTTGTCACTGTTCGCGATTTGTCGAAGGAGAAGCCCGTCGATTTTTTTTCCATGCGCAGATCTAGGCTCCGTTTTGAGGGACTTATTTTCATCGGTCAAGCAGTTACGATCGCATGAACTAGTGAAAATAAGTCCCCCCCCCCCAAATGGAGCCCTAGTCGCCATTTTTGCGCCAGAATTCGTCGCCGGATTTCTGTGTGGTTTGGAGATAGTTCATCCTTGTTTTGAAGATCATAGTTCCTTCCGTCGTTCTTCTTTGCCGCCAGATCCGTCATTGTCAATTCCCAGATCTGCAGTCTGGGGGTTTAGATCTGCTCTTCCCTGATCTGCTGCTCGATTTGCCACCTGTGTGAAGAGCAGACTATAGTTCTCTGAATTCCAACCTGAGGAAAAATGGGCTCCTTGATCTCTTGATCGTTGGTCAAGCGCAAGAGGAGCACTCCTTCCTTTAATTTTTCTGGTTTTCTGATCTTGGTCTTCACCTTTTTTCATTGATAGCAAGGGCAAGTCATTAAGAGGGAAGACATTTTTTTCTGGTTTTTCCAGACTTTTTGGCTGCCGCCGACAAGAGGAATTGCCATCAGAAATTTCATGTTCTTGAAATCTACAAAGCAAGAGGAATTGGCACAAGTGCTGATCGGAGATTTCTTCAAAAAAAAGGAGATATGTATTCTAGATCAAGTTGGTATGTTGTTGTTGCAACATTTCTTGCTGATCGAGCATAGTCTTTGGCAACTGTGCTTAGTCGAAGAGGATGAGCAAACTTTCTTTTTTCTGTATTGGATTCGAAGATTTCGTCGTCTCTACACGCTCAGGTGATCTCTTTCTAGTTTTTCTGCTTGTGATTTAGGTTGTTAGTGGAATTCTACTATTTTGAAAGAGACATGCAACGTCAAAAGAAAATTCTCCCGTTCCGATGATCAAGCTGGAGAAATTCTTCAGCTAAAAGTTCAGTGCCTGGAAGCAGAATACGTAGTTCGGCATGAAGTATTTGAATATCTTTTACACTGTGCAGTCCGAATTTTAGTCTTTTAAAGGAGGAGAGGATGAGGAACACTGAATCAACGTCAAAGATTTTTGTCATGATTACCTCCTCAATTGTCTCTCAAACAAACTTACAGAGACGTACAGTAAGATGAAAATGGTAAAGGAGATCTGAGACGCTCTAGAGGAGCAGTTCAGAGAGGAAGAGAACATGCCCAAGACGCACTTGGTGGATAAGTTTATGGCTTTTACCTTCACTGAAGACAGGGAGATACTTTCTCAGGTTGCAGAATTTGAGCCTCTTGTGGATAAGCTGAATAGTGAAAACATCCCTCTACCAGATGGGTTTGTTGCAGGAGCCATCATTTTCAAGCTTCCATCGGCATTGTACTCCTTTAAGACTGAGATATATCGGAAGAAAACGCAAGTTAGGCTCTATTTGTTTGGGCGTTTCGTTGCTCCGTTTTGGGCAAACGCCGCCGGAAGAAGGGTAAACAGATGAATCTCTGACGGCGTTTGCTCCGTTTCCACCCGCCCGCCTTGAGAAATGCCCCCAAAAAGCTCAGTTTGGAGCAGTCATCTCCTCCCTCCGATTCGAACACTCTGTTTCCACCCTCCGGATCGACCCGCCACCGCTAAACCAAATGAAGCCTTAGTCTGAAATACCTCAAACGTTTCATCTACATTGAGGACGAAAATCGGACTAGACACATTATAGAGACGGTTAGTAAACATAAGTCTGCTGCTAACATGATTACACATCCTAAGCGCAAGCCTAATCTTGGAAAGACTAAACTACCCATTAGTGCACTCGCAGTTGATGTCACTAGCAGGAAAATTAAGAAATTTTAAGGCAAGTGTTGCAACTGTAGTAAGTGGGGCCACTGTGCTACCGAGTGTTATCAACCTAAAAGGGGTGAATCCAACACACCTAAGACGATAACAAAGCAAATATGGTTTATCAGACTGTGCCTGCCAGCTTTGTTGTTGTTGGGTATTGTATCCTATTGGAGTGTACTTACTCTCAAGTACAGGGCTGAGAAAGATCAAGAGCAGACAAGGAGCAAGGATGGGCCAACGAGCAGCTCACGGGTGAAAAGACGAAAAACCGTCCAAGTAGAATTCGTCGAGAATCACTAAGTGATTCTCGCCGATTCGACTAGTGATTCTCGACGAATCGTCGAGAATCACTCGCTGATTCTTGCCGAATCGTCGAGAATCACTCGCTGATTCTTGCCGATTGCAGCCGGCTGTCTCTACACCGTCTTGATTTCTGCTTAAGGCAGAATCGTCGAGAATCACTGGTTGACTCTCGCCGAATCGACGAGAATGACTTTGCATTCTCGCTGATCCGTCGAGAATGATTATTGATTCTGGCCGATTCTCTCCGGTTGGCTTTTTCTTCAGCCAGAATTCTGCTAAGTAGAATTCGGCGAGAATCATAAGTGATTCTCGCCGATTCGTCGAGAATCACCTATGATTCTCGCCGAATTTGCCTTGGGCGAAATTCTAGTGCTCGCTGGGCCGGTCCAAGTTTCAGGCGCTGTTTTGAACCGGTCTTAGGGCTTCTACTGGTTAGGGCCCACAATGGTCATAAGATATGACCTACTGTATAAATACTGGTGTATTTCGATCGTTACAGATACCTTATATACAAGAACAAAAACCGAGCCGCCGACGTGACCTAAATCGCGAAGCTCGTTCCGTCGTCGTCGCCGCTCGTGCTAGTTGGTCGCCGCTGCTGATCTTGGGTTCTTCCTGATCTCCCGGCGACAGAAGCTCTGCCACGCAACGCGTCTCACGAGCCCTTCTTGAGAACCTTTGTCTCTTGATTTGCAGATCGGGAATACCTTCCCTATCCGAATCAATCGAGACGATTGATCCAAGAAAGACCGTTGGTAGACCTTGCCGGCTAAGCTACGAAGTTTGGATCTACATAGCATCGCCGCCTCATTCTTTGTCGCCGTCGATCTCGGGGAGATCCTTTCCAAGTGAGAGCTAAGGTCGTGGACTCTTCGTCATCTTCAAAAACGCGTCATCAAACCAAGAGGGACACCTAGCGCTCCAAAGTAGTTTGTATTTTTATACATTCCATTTTATTTTTGTTGTAAAGGAACGTTGGTTCCTCATTGTAAGGGTTGGGTGCAACCCGTGGTGGAGGAGTGGTGACTCCTTCGGGTGGAAGGGTTCCTTCCATTAGTGTGAGGATTGGATTTCCATCCTGTGGGTAAAGTAACCGAGTCGTCCTTGGTTGGGAGATAGGTCGAAGGGGGAAAGTGGACGTACCCAAATCGGGGAACCACTATAAATTGCCTGTGTCTTTTTGTGCTGTGCTGTTTTGTTTATTTGTGCAGATACAATTTTAATTCCGCTAAAACGCTGCAAGACACCTATTCCCCCCCATAGGTGAAGGTAGTTGGCACTAGGTGGACTTTCAAGTGGTATCAGAGGGAGGTTGCTCATCAAAGGGGTTAATACCTCGAGTAAGTTCCTGTCACTAGTGTCAAGTAGAAGGCAGATATCTACTATGGACGGACTCAAGTACTCAGGAAAGATCCCAGTGTGCACCAGGCTAAACTTCCCTATCTGGAAGGAAAGGATTAGATTTTACATGGAAGCAGTCGACCCTCGACTCTTCATAGTCGTGGAGGAGGGACCTTATATTCTCACTAAGACCTCTACCATTGATCCTACCAAAAAGGTGCCAAAGAAGCTTTCTGAAATGGACAAGGACGAGATGGTGCTGGTTGGACTTGACAAGAAGGCACAGAACATACTGATCAGCGCAATCGATGACTCCATAATGCAGAACTTCTGCAACTACAAGACAGCCAAGGATATCTGGCACAGCTTGATTATCCTGATGGAGGGCACAGATGAAGTGAGGGATGATCGGAGATCCCTCCTGAATCAGAAATATGAGGCCTTCAGGCAGGGGCCCAAGGAAGAGATCGGAGTCACCTTCGAAAACTTCCTCAAGATCGTCAATGCTCTCAAGGGATACGGAAGAGTGTTCACTAATGGTGAAATTAATGATAAATTCCTTTGGTCCCTTACTAAGGAATGGGACACGAAGATCTGCGTCATCCGAGAGTTTGGCAGATTAGCTGAAACTGATCCTCAGATACTCTTTGGGAAGCTTATGTCCTATGAGCTCCATTTGAACACGAGGAAAGCTGAAGAAGAAGCAGAGAAGGCTGCAGCCAAGGAAAAGACTGTGGCCCTAAAAGCCATTCACTCCAGGAAGGGCAAGGGTGCGGCTTCATCCCGTGCCGGGAAAAAGGATGAGGAGGAAGACTCCGAGCCATGCTCCTCCGGCTCAGAGTTGTCTGAAGAAGACTTCTCCCTCATCACCCGAGAATTCAAGAAGTTCCTCAAGATGAGAAATCAAAGAAAGAGAGACGGCTCCTCCTCCAGAAGTCAGAAGAAGAATTATTCTTCTGACAGGTATGAATCAAAACCGAACAAATATCGTAATACTGACATCATTTGTTTTGGATGCAATAAGCCAGGACACGTCGTGGCCGACTGCCATCAAGGCAAGAGAGAAGGGGAAGGGAGAAGAGCACAGGACCTCTAGAGATAAGAAGAAGGAGAGGAGCTACATCGCCAAAAAGTCAATGACACTGAGTGAGTATGATTCCTCAGACTCCAGTGATGATGAGGAAGCCTACTTCGGGCTGGTGGGTCGCTCTGACTCAAAAGGAGAATCCCCCCCGTTCACTGGGAAGGTAAAAGCTCGTACCCGCCTCTCTGACTCTGACTATGAGTCTCCTGATGATGATCTCGAGGACAGCCTATCTGCCCGAGAAGCTGAGCTCCTCGAAATGTATGAGCTTTTGCTCAACACCTTCGAGGAATGCCGCAAGAGATTGAGGGCTCAGAAAAAGGAAGTCAAATTCCTTAAGGTCGAGGGTGTCTCCCTAAGGGAAGAGATCACTAGCTTGATTTCTCCCCGACAGGAGCACCTGGACCTGATCTCTAAGCACTCAGAGTCTCTAAGTCTCCTTGACCTTAAACAGGAAGAAATCAATAAGTTGGAAGAACAACTTACGGCAGAAAAGAAGATTGTTCAAAGCTTCTCTATGCCAAAGACTGTTCTTCCACTGGTTGATACCTTCTCTGCTAAGGCTAAGGGGGCTGGCTTGGGGCATGTGGGTGTGCCTGGTAAATCATCCAGGAGAAACAAAAAGCAGAGGAGAAATAAGGCTGCTAAGAAGGCCTCTACTACAGAAAAGGGAAAGTCCCCACTCAACCCTATTGTATTAAGGAAGCCTGGCTATCCCTGCAATGAACAGGACTTTGAGTCAACTTATGGCCACTTCTTCCGGCCCTCAGTTGAAAAGCCCAAGAGCCGGTATGAGGGGTGGGCCTTCCCCCGCAACTTTGGCGAGAGTGTCTTCAAGGCACCTTATGAGGAAGTTTAGATGGAGGATTATGGCCACTTCTTTAGCGGCCATAATAGGAAGCAGAGACCCAAGGCCAAGCCTGTTACACTGAGAAACCAGGAGGTGAAGAAATCATGTGACTGTTGTCATCATGATGCCTCCACCTCCAGGTCCGAGGCCCCGACTGAACCTTCCGTTCCAAGGGTGAAGCAGGTGCCTAGGAGAAAGTATAACAGATTTGACTGCTGGTGATGTGGCAAAGTTGGTCACTTTGCCGTGGATTGCTGGTTTAATCCGAGGAATAACGAGACTCCTCATGTTGGCAATGCGAGACAGACCACTCGTAGGGCTAACCATTCGAGGGGGAGCATGCTAACGAGGAATCTAGGACCCAAGTTCGATTGGGTTCCTAAGGGAAATTAATTCTGTTTTGCAGGAATGTCCAAAGGCCACCAAAAGTCTCATATGGTACTTGGACAGTGGATGTTCCCGGCATATGACCGGGATAAGAAGCCTGCTGCGTGATTACTCTCCAGTCGAGAATGGACCCAAAGTCATCTTTAGGGGATCAGATCGAGGAGTCACCAGGGGTTACGGTATGATTTCCAACGGTATAATATCTATCACCGATATGGCTTACGTTGAAGGGTTAAATCATAACCTGATCAGTGTAAGTCAGTTATGTGATAAAGGATATGACGTTAAGTTCTGCAAAGATAAATGCCTGATAATATCGTGTGCCTCTTCGGAGACGGTATTAACAGGCATTAGGAGCAGAAATATCTTCTGCTTAGATTTTCTTAGTTTAGATTCATCTACCCCCGTATGCCTAGTAGCAACAGGCAGTGCATCTCTTTGTGAATAATGACACAAGAGATTGACACATATTAATTTCAAGACAATTAGTATACTGTTTTCTAAAAACTTAGTAAGGGATGCTCCCATCATTAAGTGCATCAAAGATAGCCCCTGTCCTGCATGCCAGAAGGGCAAACAGACTCGGGCTACCTTTAAGGGCATCGTTGACAAAGACTCCTCCAGGTGTCTTTATCTTCTGCATATGGACTTGTTTGGTCCAATGCAAGTTCATAGCTTGGGAGGCAAGTCTTATACGCTAGTGATTGTTGATGATCACTCTCGGTTTACTTGGGTGTTCTTCTTAAAACGCAAGTCAGATACGTTTGACATCTTCACCAGTTTTGTCAGGCAGATTCAGAACGAACTTAACTGCTCGGTGGTCAAAATCAGAAGTGACCATGGAACAGAGTTCGAGTCTGGTGCTATGACAGAGTTCTGTGAAGAACATGGTATCTTTCATGAGTTTTCCTCCCCGCATACTCCTCAGCAAAATGGGATTGCGGAGAGGAGAAATAACTCTCATTGAAGCTTGCACGACAATGTTGAATGACGCTTCTCTCCCAGAATACTTCTGGGCAGAGGCTGTCAATACGGCGTGTCATGTACAAAACCGGGCCTTGATCAACAAGAATCATCATAAGACGCCTTATGAGCTACTGAAAGGCAGGAAACCAACCATGTCCTATTTTAGGATCTTTGACTGCAGATGTTATGTACTGAATAACGGGAAGCACCCGCATACTAAGTTTGGTGAAAAATGCTTCGAAGGCATATTCATGGGCTATAGTAGCCATAGTCGGGCATATAGGGTTTTCAATAAGAAAACCCTAGTGGTTGAAGAATCAATTAATGTTGTATTTGATGAATGAAGCTTGCTTAATAACAATTCTTCTAGCGGTATTCTTGAAGATGCAGGTGCAAGACTTGAACAGCTGAGTCTCGATGAGACTGCTAAAGATGTAACTCCTAAGTACGTCAAGGTTTCTACCTCAACGTCAACTAGAGAAGTTGAAGATCAGAATGGAGTAAACCTATTAGAAGAAGGAGAAGCTCAAGAAGATGTCAGAGCTCCTGATGCCAGACTCCTAGAGCTCCGACATGTGAGCGATCATCCTAGAGATCAGATCATCGGAGATCCTCATGAAGGTGTCAGAACTCGAAGAGGTACTATTAACGAGATTTTGCATGTTAGTTTCCTGTCACAGGTTGAGCCAAAGAAGTTCGACGAGGCGAACAAAGATGCAGCATGGATATTGGCCATGCAAGATGAACTACATCAATTTGAAAGATGCAACGTCTGGACGCTGGTTCCCAGACCAAAGGGGCAGAACGTGATCGACACCAAGTGGATCTTCAGAAACAAACTGGATGAACATGATGTCATCATAAAGAACAAGGCCAGGCTGGTGGCTCAAGGTTACAGACAGGAGGAGGGGATTGACTTCGACCAGACCTTTGCACCAGTGGCACGGCTCGAGGCGATCAGATTGTTCCTGGCGTATGCTTCGCACAAAGGATTCACTATCTATCAGATGGACGTGAAATCTGCATTCTTAAATGGCAATCTGAAAGAGGAAGTATACGTCGCACAAACCCCGGGTTTTGTTAATCCAACTTATCCCAATCATGTATATTTTCTTAATAAGGCTTTATATGGCTTAAAACAAGCTCCTCGAGCTTGGTATGAGACTCTGTCTAGTTTTCTTCTTGAGAACAAGTTCTCTAGAGGAAAAATAGATAAGACATTGTTTCTTAGGAAAGTCAAAGGCAAGATCTTCCTGGTGCAAATCTATGTTGATGACATTATATTCGGCTCTACGGATAACAATCTTTGCAAAAAGTTTTCTAAACTTATGCAAGGAAAGTTTGAAATGAGTAGTATGGGAGAGCTAAAGTATTTCTTGGGACTTCAAGTGAAACAGTCTGAGGATGGAATTTTCATTTCTCAGACGAAGTTCACACATGAACTCCTCAAGAAATTCCGAATGGAGAATGCAACCTCTATGAGGACTCCAATGAGATCCACCATGTCTCTGGACAAGGATGAGAAAGGAAAACCTTTTGATGAAACCAAATACAGAAGCATTATTGGATCTCTGCTCTACCTTACTGCAAGTAGACCGGACATTATGTTCTCCACATGCATTTGTGCCAGATATCAGGTGAACACTAAGGAATCTCACTATGTCGCTGCAAAGCGAATTCGTAGATACCTTAAGGGTACACCTAATTTTGGCTTGTGGTACCCGAGAAACAATGATGTCGAGCTAATAGGCTTTTCAGATGCTGATTTTGCAGGAAGCAGGGATGATCGGAAAAGCACATCCGGGACGTGTCAATTCCTCGGAAGAAGGCTTATATCATGGAATAGTAAGAAGCAAAATTGCGTTGCAACCTCCACAGCTGAATCTGAGTATATCTCAGCAGGCAGCTGTTGCGCACAACTACTATAGATCAGAAACCAGTTAGCAGATTATGACCTTCAGTTCAAGGAAGTACCAATGTACTACGACTCCTCCAGTGCAATTGCCATTGCGAACAATCCGGTATCGCACAGCAGGACGAAGCATATTGAAGTGCGCTACCACTTCATTAGGGAGCACGTGGAAAACAAGGACATCTCTCTCTGCTATGTCCCCACGGATAAGCAGATTGCAGATATTTTCACAAAGCCCCTAGATGAGGCCAAGTTCAGTCTCTTCAAAACTGAACTGGGGATGCTAAACTATGAGGAATAAAGACTACTGAAGCTCCAGGCTCGTGCATCTAGGGGGAGCATTCGCAAGAAACTCAAACGTAAGCCCAAATGCAAGAACTGAGGGGGAGCATTGTGGCGAGTGCTCAAGTCCCAGATTTATAGAAGCCGAAAAGGGGGAGATTGCCCTCTCGGCTAAGGCGCTAAGGGCTAAGGTGCTCTCGCAAAGTTGGATCCAAATGCTCTAAAGATAATGGTATGGAAATTCTTTCTCAACTGATTATTCAGTTTATGTTTTTCTTCCATCTGTTCTATTCACCTTAGCTTGTAGAGTTTAGGCTTCTTCAAATAGGGGGAGATTGTTGGGTATTGTGTCCACAATATACCTTGATTTGAAGAAACCCCTGGACCAGTTAAGGTGAATTGACTGTGTATTTGATCATTTGGTTTCAAGTTGTGCTTGCAGTTATTCCACGCTAAGTACACACCAATATCAGGGTGCAGTGGGTCAATATACACGGGTCTGCGCAACGTAATCCCTTGTTGAGCAGATCAGTGTGTTGGCCTACGTGTACTTTCTCTATTGGAGTATACTTACTCTCAAGTACAGGGCTGAGAAAGATCAAGAGCAGACAAGGAGCAAGGATGGGCCAACGAGCAGCTCACGGGTGAAAAGATGAAAAATCGTCCAAGTAGAATTCGTCGAGAATCACTAAGTGATTCTCGCCGATTCGACTAGTGATTCTCGCCGAATCGTCGAGAATCACTCGCCGATTCTTGCCGATTGCAGCCGGCTGTCTCTATACCGTCTTGATTTCTGCTTAAGGCAAAATCGTCGAGAATCACTGGTTGATTCTCGCCGAATCGACGAGAATGACTTTGCATTCTCGCTGATCCGTCGAGAATGATTATTGATTCTGGCCGATTCTCTCCGGTTGGGTTTTTCTTCAGCCAGAATTCTGCTAAGGAGAATTCGGCGAGAATCATAAGTGATTCTCGCCGATTCGTCGAGAATCACCTATGATTCTCGCCAAATTTGCCATGGGCGAAATTCTAGTGCTCGCTGGGCCGGTCCAAGTTTCAGGCGATGTTTTGAACCGGTCTTAGGGCTTCTACTGGTTGGGGCCCACAACGGTCATAAGATATGACCTACTGTATAAATACTGGTGTATTTCGATCGTTACAGATACCTTATATACAAGAACAAAAACCGAGCCGCCGACGTGACCTAAATCGCGAAGCTCGTTCCGTCGCCGTCGCCGCTCGTGCTAGTTGGTCGCCGCTGCTGATCTTGGGTTCTTCCTGATCTCCCGGCGACAGAAGCTCTGCCACGCAACGCGTCTCACGAGTCCTTCTTGAGAACCTTTGTCTCTTGATTTGCAGATCGGGAATACCTTCCCTATCCGAATCAATCGAGACGATTGATCCAAGAAAGACCGTTGGTAGACCTTGCCGGCTAAGCTACGAAGTTTGGATCTACATAGCATCGCCGCCTCATTCTTTGTCGCCGCCGATCTCGGGGAGATCCTTTCCAAGTGAGATCTAAGGTCGTGGACTCTTCGTCATCTTCAAAAACGCATCATCGAACGAAGAGGGACACCTAGCGCTCGAAAGTAGTTTGTATTTTTATACATTCCATTTTATTTTTGTTGTAAAGGAACGTTGGTTCCTCATTGTAAAGGTTGGGTGCAACCCGTGGTGGAGGAGTGGTGACTCCTTTGGGTGGAAGGGTTCCTTCCATTAGTGTGAGGATTGGATTTCAATCCTGTGGGTGAAGTGACCGAGTCGTCCCTGGTCGGGAGATAGGTCGAAGGGGGAAAGTGGACGTACCCAAATCGGGGAACCACTATAAATTGCTTGTGTCTTTTTGTGCTGTGCTGTTTTGTTTATTTGTGCATGTACAATTTTAATTCCGCTAAAACGCTGCAAGACACCTATTCCCCCCCATAGGTGAAGGTAGTTGGCACTATGTGGACTTTCAGTGTTCATTGTTGAAAAATGGAAGGCCAACACTGAGTTGCTAATTTAGTTTCAATTAGCTTGTTATACAATGCTGACATGTCATTTAACATTAGTGATGGTAAAGTAACTTTAGTGGTTAACTCATATTATTTTAGTTGTGCTTATGTATTTAATGAGATATATAAGTTGAGTCTAGCAAACAAAGTAGTAAATCAAGTTAGTTCAAATCTGATAGATCCTAAGGCTTTACATGCAAGACAAAGACATGTGAACTATAGAAAACTACTCTACTTGCTAAAACTCACAATATTCCCTCACACACAACAATCAAGTTTGATAAATGTGAAATTTGTGCACAGAATAAGATAATTAAAACATTTTTAGTCAGATTTCTAAAAACACACAATTGCTAGAGTTAATATATTCCGACATATGTGACTACAAAAGCTTTGTCATAAGAGGAGATCGGAAGTATCTGATAACCTTTATCGATGACTATTCTAGATTTAGCCACATTTATCTCCTTAAATCCAAAGATGAAACTTTTGAAAAAATTCGTATATTCAAAAATAGGATTGAAAATCAATTGGACATGAAAATAAAAAGACTAATAAGTGATAGAAGAGGAGAATATATCTTGGAGGAGTTTAGAGATTTTCTTGTCAGCAATGGCATAATCCCTAAAACCACCGCCCCATATTCACCATAATCCAACGGTATCGCTAAGAGGAAAAATATAACTTTAACAAAAATGTTGAATTATATGTTGTTCAATGCTAGCATTCCTGCGGCCTATTGGGGTGAAACAGTCCTAACGTCAAATCAAATTCTTAATAAGGTTCCTCATGCAAAGTTGAAACAAATATCGTACGAGTTTTGGTTTATGAGACATCCTAGATTTGACAATCTTAAGACTTGTGGTTGTATCGATATGTTATGATACCTGACTCTAGCTAGGAGAGCTAAGATTGAACCTAGGACAAACACATGTGTTTATCTAGGATGTACAGAGGATAATGTTATAGACAGATTTCTAGATCTCTCAACCAATACTGTAAATATAATCTAGAGATGATGTTTTCTCTGAGAATAAGTTCCTTAAAGATAAAAACCTGACCATTTCAGGTCTGCCAACCACTAATACTGAGACTATTATTGAGCCAAAACTAAGAATCTCTGACACTGAGCCCATAAACACTAGTGATTTAACATCTAAAAGTTTATCTACTAGAGAATGAGTGCATAAAAACTTCGGTTTGTGATTTATCAAGTTGAAGCTGATCCATTTACTTATAAGAAAGTGATGCGATCTAGGGATTCTCTATTATGGAAAGAAGCCATAGATGATGAGATAAATTCTCTCGTGCAAAATCACACTTGGACCTTGGTTGACTTGCTCAAATGAGATAGAACTATTGGAAGTAAGTGGGTCCTAAAAAAGAAGTCAAATCCTGACGGGAGTATAACCAAATACAAAGCACGTATAGTTGCAAAAATCTTCACTCAAGTAAGTGGTATAAACTACTATGACATATACTCACCTACTTGTCATATTGCAATAATTAGGATTCTTCTTGTAAGACCCCCCAACCTTTTGCCCCGGGTTGGGCCGGAGGGTGTTGGATTCCTAGTTGGATTTGGGCTAAGTTTACTAAATTAGGTTGAGTCTAACCCACATTGTATAGTCAGGGTCAAGTCTAGTAGTCCTAGAGTTTAGGCTAGTCATTTGGTTCAACCTTTATGGACAAGCCAGCAGAGGACATCAGTAGTCTCAAGACTAGGAAGATTTAGAGAACAGAATGATTAGTTCGAAGTTCTTCGAACTCAGCTCGACGATCGTCGATCTCAGATCGACGAACTCAGAGTTATTTCTCTGAGCTGAGCTCGAAGATATTCGAGCTCAGGTCGACGATCGATTCTTTTAGACAGATTCTCAGCTCGACGAACTCAGAGCACAGAATTGGCAAGTTATTCTCTGAATGCAGTTCGCAGTGCTCAGGTCGAAGAACAGGAATTCTCAGGTCGACGAACTTGGAACTCTGGTCGACGAATTCCGTTCATAGGTCGACGATTTCTGTTCCAAGCCAGAATGAGAAGTTTTCCATACTTCTGTCTCTTACCTTCTATATTATTTAGCAATAATATTCCTGAGTAATTAATGTTCATATTCCCCTGAATATAGTCGTTATTGACAGCATTAATTATGGTCTTCATCAGGTTAATTACTTTCTTATTTTATTATGGATAGTTGGGGAAACTCATTTAAGTCAATATTCCAGCCGTTTCTTTCTCCAGGGCAATCGACAATTAATGCCAGGAATTCAAATTTCAAAGGAGAAATAATTGATTGCAGAATATAAAAGAGTTTTTCTCTTTTCAGTCGATACACACTTAGCCAGAGTTCAGAAGAGAATATACAGCACACAAAGAATATAGAGAGTCAGACACTGAACATTCAGAACTCTCTCTTAGTGCAGAAAACATTCTATTTTCCTCCTTGTCTATTCTAAAGACTGAAGAAGAACATTCATCACTATCAAGAGTCTTCTTCAACATTCTCCTCTGGGAACATTCAAGGACAACTCATCTTGATTCAGTTAGAAAGTTCTAGGATTGTTTTCAGACAAAACTGAAGACCTACACCCTGAGCAAGGCTCCATCTTTCTGAACCAATTCTATATTTCAGAAGGAGTCTTGACAACTACAGAATCCACAAGTCTTCTCTGCTGTTTAGAGAAAAGAGAAGACCTCATCACCCCTCTCTCACCTCCTATATAAAGGGTTTATTAACTCCCTTCAAAAGTTTATTCTTGGGTTTTGGGCACCTGATCAAAATCCTAAAGGGTTGTAAGATCTCCCTAGAAATAGATCTTGTGGTGGCAGTCACCTGATCAAAAACCTGTTAGTGGATTCCTACCAGGGTGGTAGAACGGTGGATATACCCAGGTTGGGGAACCACTATAAAATTCTTGTGTTGTCTGGTTGTGTTCATTTTCTTTTTGTTCTTGTTGTGCTGTGATAGATAGATTAGTTTAACCAGTCTTTTATTTCCTTCTATAGTATTATTGGTATCACCTATTTTAAACTCTGATGTAAAACTTAAAAACAGTCAAAGTTTTAAATACTCTATTTACCCCCCCCCCCTCCTCTAGAGTAAATCAGATCTAAACCTCATCTTTCAGTTGGTATTAGTGGAGTGTTCTTTTGGTTGTACAAGCTAACACTTGAACCAAAAGATCCTTGCTAGATCTGATTTTCCTTTCCTAGCTTTTCTATTATCACATAATGATACAGAACAAAGACTATGCAAGCACCATACCTCCAGTTTGCAACTTAAATAAGTTTGATATCTGGAAGGCAAGAATAAAGTTGTATATGAGTTCTATTGATGATGATATCTTTAACTCTATTTTGACAGGACCACTAGTTCCAGTGGCAACAACTACTGCTAGTTCCAACACACATGCTGTTCCACCACTCGAGTGCAGATGCTCAGAAGAAGGCCAAAATAGCTGATGCAAAGGCCATGAATATTCTAGCTCAGACAATATCTGATGATATTTTCCAGAAGGTGGTTGAGTGCACATCAGCCAAGGCTATCTGGGATTCCCTTAAACAGATGGTTGCTAGCTTAGTTGATGAGAGAAAGGATAGGAGATCTAACCTTATCTCACAATATGAGAACTTTAAGAAGGATGAATCAGAGTCTGTTGGTGACATGTATAACAGACTGAGCTCAATAATCAATGAGCTGAAAACTCCAGATAAAGACATCACCCTGACAAAAGTTAATGACAAAATCCTCATGTACTTCCCCAGCTTATGGGATTCAAGAATCTGGCCTATCAAGGAAGCCAGAAGTTTAAATGAGATCTTCACAGAATCTCTACTTGGAAAGCTCAAGTCTTATGAGCAATTGATAAAGTCCAGAGAGGCTGTAGAGTAGAAGACTCCTTCATCAGGCAGAAAGGAGCAAAGTATTGCATTCAAAGCAAATGAAGAATCAGAAGCCCCAACAGTCAATGAAGAATTTCCGAGTCTCTTAGCCAAGAGATTCTACAAGATGGGCAAGAAAGACTTTAGGAGGAAGTCGTCAAGGCAAGATGATAAACCCAGGTATGACAAGACTCCCGCTAAAGAAATTGTTTGTTTTGGCTGCAGGAAGCCTGGACACTTCATCTCAGAGTGTCCAGAGAATCAAAAGAAGGAGAGAAGAAGAGAAAAAGAAAAAAGGAAACAACACTACAACAAGCCCTCTTCTAGCAAGCACAAAAGGAAGGAGAAAGGCTTTGTGGCTGAGACCTGGAGTGAAACTGAAGATGAATCTTCATCTTCCAGCATCAGTAAAGATGAAGAAGAAGCAAAGGCAAAGGAGATTTGTCTGATGACCATCAATGCATCAGGCAGCTGTTTAGAAGTAGAAGCTGAACAATCAGACAATGAAGACTCTGAATCTGAGGAAGATCAGATATTATCTTCTTTTGATTTTGATTCAGATGAATTTAAAACTGAATTTAAATTTTTATGTCTTGATTTAATTAACTCTGAAAAAATAATTAAACAACATAGAGAAAAACTATCAGAACAAGATAATTTCATCTCAGAAAACATTAACTTAAAAGATTAATTAACCTTAGCTAATGAACAAATCATTTCATTAAAAACTGAATTGCTGAGGCTAGGCAACTTAAAGAATCCCTAAATGGGAGAAGTATCAAGCTGATGAACATCACAAGCACAGTGAATGCCAGGCTCAATGACAAGCTGTGCTTAGATGCTTCATCAAGCCAACCCCCACTGATTCAGAAGAATATCTTAACAACTCCTATAAAATTTGTTTCAGAAAAAGGTAAAGAGAAAATAGAAGATAACAATAATGTTAAACAACTAGAATTAAAACAAAAGAATAAGAAAAGGAGAAAGAGTAAGAAAAATCTTAACCAGAACTATGTTCAGCAGATTTCGTCGAACTCAGATCGACAAAATGTGTACAGTTCGTCAAACTAAAGTTGACGAACTCAGAACGCAAACTTCTATTATAATTATTCTCTGAACTGCGATCGACAAAATCAGTATGGTTCGTCGACCAGAGATCGACGAAATTGGGGCCTAGAAAATGAATACTTTCATTCTCTGAGTATATTTTGACGAACTCATCCCCGTTCGTCGACCTCAGATCGACGAACGTACTAGAATTCGTCGACCCCAGTATATAATAACAGAAACTTTAATTTCAACATACCATTTAATCAACCAAGACAAAACATTAATCCCTTTAACCAATGGATAATTCCACCCAGAAGATATCATCCCTTAGGTTACAAGAATCAACCAGAATACTCATATATTTCCCGCTTTAGTTATGTAAATCAACAAGGACCCAAGGTAACCTTGGTCAATAATAGCTAATATGTTTTATTGCAGGTGAAAGACTATCCCACCACAGAGCAACAGTGGTATCTGGAGAGTGGTTGTTCAAAGCATATAACTGGAAACAAGGACAACCTAATCAACTATAAGTTAAAGTTAGGACCCAAAGTAATATTTGGTGATTCCAATTGTGGCCACTGAAGGATATAGAAAGGTCAAGATTGGAGCAGTCACATTCAGGAAGGTTGCATATGTAAGTGGTCTGAAGCACAACCTTATATCCATAAGTCGGTTATGTGATGAAAGGTTTCAGATATCATTTAACAAAACTTCATGTATTATTACTTCAGTTGATAACCAAGTAGTCTTAACTGATACTAGAATAGGAAATATCTATATAGTTAACTTTAAGTCTGCTAAAACAAAAATATGCCGGTTTAACCAAACCGGTAATAACAATGATCTTTGGCATATGAGATTAGGTCATGTAAACCTGAAAAACATTGATAAACTTTCTAGGGACAACCTTGTTAGAGGATTGCCTTCTTACCCCTACAAAAAGGAAAGCCTTTGCAGGGCTTATCAATTAGGCAAACAAACTAAAAATAGTTTTAAGTCACTTAATAAGAGTGATTCACCTAGGATATTGTACTTGCTCCATATGGATCTCTTTAGCCCCATTGCTGTACAGAGCCTAGGAGGGAAGTCTTATACCTTAGTAATTATTAATGACTTCTCAAGGTTCACTTGGGTGTTCTTCTTGAGAAACAAGTCAGATAACTTCAAGATTCTTACAGATTTTCTTAAGAGCATAAGGATTGAGTACTCTACTCCAGTCGCATTGATCAGAAGTGATCATGGTACAGAGTTTGAGTCTCTTCCCATACAAGAATTCTGTGAGAAGGAAGGTATCAGACACTATTTCTCTGCTCCTATAACTCCTCAAAGGGGTAGCTGAAAGGAAAAATAGAACACTCATTGAAGCTGCATGCACATTAATTGCAGATGCTAATTTGCCCCTATCCTTTGGGCAGAGGCTGTGAGCACAGCAAACTATGCCCTGAACAGAAGTTTGATACACAAGCTCAAGGGCAAGACCCCCTATGAACTACTCAAAGGGAAGAAACCTAAAGTAGATTATTTCATAGTCTTTGGTTGCGTTTGTTACATTCATAACAACAATAAGAAATACATTAGAAAGTTTGAAGCCAATGCTGAATTGGAATTTTTGTTGGATATTCCCAAGTAAGCAAGGCTTATAGGGTATATAATAAATCAACTATGAAAATGGAAGAGTCTATTCATATTTCATTTGATGAGACTAATATGTTTTACAAGGAGAAGATAACTTCTACCAGTGAAACTTTGTAGGAATCTAACTTGTGTGAGAAGTTGGATGAGTTGACCCTCACCAATGAGGCTGTTACACATCTCTCTCCACATGTTACTAAAGAAAGTGAAGATGAAGACAGTGAGCTCAATGAAGAGCCAATAACAGCTAACTCAATTTCGCAAGAGGAATTAGCTCCCCGAGCTGTTGATCAACCAGCTCCTCCTACTGAGATAGTCACACTTAGAGATCACCCTGTATCTCAAGTGATTGGAGACTTATCAGTGGGTGTGCAGACAAAGCATCAACTCCACTAGGATATGATGCATACCTGCTTCATATCTCAAACTGAGCCTCAATCCATTAAAGATGCTGAGCAAAATCCACACTGGATCATTGCAATGCAAGAGGAGCTCAACCAGTTTGAGAGATGTAGAGTTTGAGATTTAGTTCAAAGACCCAAAGACTATCCAGTCATTGGAACTAAATGAGTATTTAGAAACAAATTAGATGTTCAAGGTCCTATCATAAGGAACAAAGCCAGACTAGTTGCTCAAGAATACAGACAAGAAGAAGGCATAGACTATGACCAAACTTTTGCACCTGTTACAAGGTTTGAATCAATCAAGATATTCTTAGCCTATGATGCATACAAAAGGTTCATAGTTTATCAAATGGATGTAAAGAGTGCATTCCTAAATGCTGAACTCAAAGAAGAGGTCTATCTGGAACAACCACAAGGTTTATCTCTTCAACTCATCCCTCTTATATTTTAAAATTACATAAAGCTCTCTATGGTCTAAAGCAAGCTCCAAGAGCTTGGTATGAAACTTTAGCTAGCTTTCTTTTAGAGCATAATTTTTCTAGAGACATAGTAAATAGGACTTTATTTTTCAATCATCATCATGATAAAATCTTATTAGTACAAATATATGTAGATGACATCATATTTGGCTCTATATATCCCAAACTAAGCAAAAGGTTCTCCAACCTTATGCATTCCAAGTTTGAGATGAGTAGCATGGGTGAGCTCTCATACTTCCTTAGTCTTCAAGTGAAGCAGACCCCTGATGGCATCTTCATATCCTAATTCAAGTATGCTAAAGAGCTGATAAAAAGGTTTGGGATGGCTGATGCCTCAGCTAAGAAAACACCCATGGCTACAAATATTGTGGTTGATTTTGATGAACATGGGAAACCTATTGATCAGAAATTGTATAGGGCCATTGTTGGGTCCCTATTATATCTAACAGCAAGTAGGCCAGATATTATGTTTATTACCTGTCTTTGTGCTAGGTTCCAGGTGAACCCTAAAGAATCTCACCTTATTTTGCTAAAAAGGATTTTAAGATATATAAAGAGTTGCCCTAACTTAGGACTCTAGTATCCAACAGAATCAGAATTTGAGTTAACTGGATACTCTGACGCTGACTTTGTTGGATGTAGAGTGGACAGGAAGAGCATATCACGAACATGTCAGTTCCTTAGTGCTAGACTTGTCTCCTGGTTTTGTAAAAAACAAACATCTGTGTCTACATTAACAGCAAAAGCTGAGTACATAGCAGCTGACAGTTGCTGTTCACAGATGCTGTGGATTCAAAACCAACTCCTAGATTATGGTTTCAACTTAAATAATTCAACTCTACTTTGTGACAATACTAGTGCAATTTCTATTGCCCAGAATCCAGTGCATTATAGTAGAACTAAGCATATAGAGATAAGACATCATTTCATTAGAGATTGTGTGGACAAAAAGAAAATTAATCTTGTCTACATCTACACTGATTTGCAAAGAGCAGATATCTTCACCAAACCCTTGGATGAGAGGAACCATCTATTCTTTCTAAATCAGCTTGGTATGATCAATGAGGAAGCTTTAATTTAACTTTTTGTCTGTGGTCGAAGAATTTGCCACAGTTCGTCGACCGGAGATCGACGAACTGAGAAAAGTTCTTGAGAAAATTCGTCGACTTGAGATCGACGAACTCTTTGTGTGAGCCATTTTCATCGGCCGGATGTACAACCCCGTATCCAGCGAGTGGGCTAACAGGAGCCAAACCGGTCGGCTCAGACCGCCCCAGAGCCCCAGGCGAGTTCAGCAGGGGATGTCGAGCCCAGCATGCCGAGTACGGGCTCGGCAATCGTCGGGCCGAGCTCGAGGTTCGTGGAGCTGAGCCCGACGAAAGGAAGTCATTCATCGTGGGGCAGACCCGGCCGAGTATGTGCTCGCCCAGAGCCAAGGGGTTGGCGAGTGCCGACACGACCGTCATCCGCGAGAAGGGGCTTCAGGGCTAACTCGCCAAGGCCTGAGGCGAGGCGAGCCGGGCCGTGGCGTTGAGAGAGGCGACCTCACTCAACGCCTTCTCTCGTGGCGTTGAGAGAGGCGAGCTCACTCAACGCCTTCTCCAGAGGCGTTGAGTCAGGCGAGTTAGGCCCGCGACGCTGAGAGAGGCCAAAATAGCTGATGCAAAGGCCATGAATATTCTAGCTCAGACAATGTCTGATGATATTTTCCAGAAGGTGGCTGAGTGCACATCAGCCAAGGCTATCTGGGATCCCTTAACCAGATGGTTGCTAGCTTAGTTGATGAGAGAAAGGATAGGAGATCCAACCTCATCTCACAATATGAGAACTTTAAGAAGGATGAATCAGAGTCTGTTGGTGACATATATAACAGACATAGCTCAATAATCAATGAGCTGAAAACTCTAGATAAAGACATCACCCTGACAAAAGTTAATGACAAAATCCTCATGTACTTCCCCAGCTTATGGGATTCAAGAATCTGGTCTATCAAGGAAGCTAGAAGTTTAAATGAGATCTTCACAGAATCTCTACTTGGAAAGCTCAAGTCTTATGAGCAATTGATAAAGTCCAGAGAGGCTGTAGAGTAGAAGACTCCTTCATCAGGCAGAAAGGAGCAAAGTATTGCATTCAAAGAAAATGAAGAATCAGAAGCCCCAACAGTCAATGAAGAATTTCCGAGTCTCTTAGCCAAGAGATTCTACAAGATGGGCAAGAAAGACTTTAGGAGGAAGTCATCAAGGCAAGATGATAAACCCAGGTATGACAAGACTCCCGCTAAAAAAATTGTTTATTTTGGCTACAGGAAGCCTGAACACTTCATCTCAGAGTGTCCAGAGAATCAAAAGAAGGAGAGAAGAAGAGAAAAAGAAAAAAAAGGAAACAACACTACAACAAGCCCTCTTCTAGCAAACACAAAAGGAAGGAGAAAGGCTTTGTGGCTGAGACCTGGAGTGAAACTGAAGATGAATCTTCATCTTCCAGCATCAGTGAAGATGAAGAAGAAGCAAAGGCAAAGGAGATTTGTCTGATGACCATCAATGCATCAGGCAGCTGTTTAGAAGTAGAAGCTGAACAATCAGACAATGAAGACTCTGAATCTGAGGAAGATCAGGTATTATCTTCTTTTGATTTTGATTCAGATGAATTTAAAACTGAATTTAAATTTTTATGTCTTGATTTAATTAACTCTGAAAAAATAATTAAACAGCTTAGAGAAAAACTATCAGAACAAGATAATTTCATCTCAGAAAACATTAACTTAAAAGATTAATTAACCTTAGCTAATGAACAAATCATTTCATTAAAAACTGAATTGACTGAGGCTAGGCAACTTAAAGAATCCCTAAATGGGAGAAGTATCAAGCTGATGAACATTACAAGCACAGTGAATGCCAGGCTCAATGGCAAGCTGGGCTTAGATGCTTCATCAAGCCAACCCCCACTGATTCAGAAGAATATCTTAACAACTCCTATAAAATTTGTTTCAGAAAAAGGTAAAGAGAAAATAGAAGATAACAATAATGTTAAACAAATAGAATTAAAACAAAAGAATAAGAAAAGGAGAAAGAGTAAGAAAAATCTTAACCAGAACTATGTTCAGCAGATTTCGTCGAACTCAGATCGACAAAATGTGTACAGTTCGTCAAACTAAAGTTGACGAACTCAGAACGCAAACTTCTATTATAATTATTCTCTGAACTGCGATCGACGAAATCAGTATGGTTCGTCGACCAGAGATCGACGAAATTGGGGCCTAGAAAATGAATACTTTCATTCTCTGAGTAGATTTTGACGAACTCATCCCCGTTCGTCGACCTCAGATCGACGAACGTACCAGAATTCGTCGACCCCAATATATAATAACAGAAACTTTAATTTCAACATACCATTTAATCAACCAAGACAAAACATTAATCCCTTTAACCAATGGATAATTCCACCCAGAAGATATCATCCCTTAGGTTACAAGAATCAACCAGAATACTCATATATTTCCCGCTTTAGTTATGTAAATCAACAAGGACCCAAGGTAACCTTGGTCAATAATAGCTAATATGTTTTATTACAGGTGAAAGACTATCCCACCACAGAGCAACAGTGGTATCTGGAGAGTGGTTGTTCAAAGCATATAACTGGAAACAAGGACAACCTAATCAACTATAAGTTAAAGTTAGGACCCAAAGTAATATTTGGTGATTCCAATTGTGGCCAGACTAAAGGATATGGAAAGGTCAAGATTGGAGTAGTCACCTTCAGGAAGGTTGCATATGTAAGTGGTCTGAAGCATAACCTTATATCTATAAGTCAGTTATGTGATGAAAGGTTTCAGATATCATTTAACAAAACTTCCTGTATTATTACTTCAATTGATAACCAAGTAGTCTTAACTGATACTAAAATAGGAAATATCTATATAGTTAACTTTAAGTCTGCTAAAACAAAAATTTGCCGGTTTAACCAAACCAGTAATAACAATGATCTTTGGCATATGAGATTAGGTCATGTAAACCTGAAAAACATTGATAAACTTTCTAGGGACAACCTTGTTAGAGGATTGCCTTCTTACCCCTACAAAAAGGAAAGCCTTTGCAGGGCTTATCAATTAGGCAAACAAACTAAAAATAGTTTTAAGTCACTTAATAAGAGTGATTCACCTAGGATATTGTACTTGCTCCATATGGATCTCTTTAGACCCATTGCTGTACAGAGCCTAGGAGGGAAGTCTTATACCTTAGTAATTGTTGATGACTTCTCAAGGTTCACTTGGGTGTTCTTCTTGAGAAACAAGTCAGATAACTTCAAGATTCTTACAGATTTTCTTAAGAGCATAAGGATTGAGTACTCTACTCCAATCGCATTAATCAGAAGTGATCATGATACAGAGTTTGAGTCTCTTCCCATGCAAGAATTCTGTGAGAGGGAAGGTATCAGACACTATTTCTCTGCTCCTATAACTCCTCAATGGGGTAGCTGAAAGGAAAAATAGAACACTCATTGAAGCTGCATGCACATTAATTGCAGATGCTAATTTGCCCCTATCCTTTGGGCAGAGGCTGTGAGCACAGCAAACTATGCCCTGAACAGAAGTTTGATACACAAGCTCAAGGGCAAGACCCCCTATGAACTACTCGAAGGGAAGAAACCTAAAGTAGATTATTTCAGAGTCTTTGGTTGCGTTTGTTACATTCATAGCAACAATAAGAAATACATTAGAAAGTTTAAAGCCAATGCTGAAATTGGAATTTTTCTTGGATATTCCCAAGTAAGCAAGGCTTATAGGGTATATAATAAATCAACTATGAAAATGGAAGAGTCTATTCATATTTCATTTGATGAGACTAATATGTTTTACAAGGAGAAGATAACTTCTACCAGTGAAACTTTGTAGGAATCTAACTTGTGTGAGAAGTTGGATGAGTTGACCCTCACCAATGAGGCTGTTACACATCTCTCTCCATATGTTGCTAAAGAAAGTGAAGATGAAGACAGTGAGCTCAATGAAGAGCCAATAACAGCTAACTCAATTCTACAAGAGGAATTAGCTCCCCAAGCTGTTGATCAACCAGCTCCTCCTACTGAGATAGTCACACTTAGAGATCACCCTGTATCTCAAGTGATTGGAGACTTATCAGTGGGTGTACAGATAAGGCATCAACTCCACCAGGATATGATGCATACCTGCTTCATATCTCAAACTGAGCCTCAATCCATTAAAGATGCTGAGCAAGATCCACACTGGATCATTGCAATGCAAGAGGAGCTCAACCAGTTTGAGAGATGTAGAGTCTGAGATTTAGTTCAAAGACCCAAAGACTATCCAGTCATTGGAACTAAATGAG
Organism: Platanthera zijinensis; assembly: GCA_039513925.1. NCBI lineage: Eukaryota > Viridiplantae > Streptophyta > Magnoliopsida > Asparagales > Orchidaceae > Platanthera > Platanthera zijinensis. The sequence continues at coordinate 21,873,633 of CM077087.1, read as the reverse complement.
TATTTAGAAACAAATTAGATGCTCAAGGTCCTATCATAAGGAACAAAGCCAGACTAGTTGCTCAAGAATACAGACAAGAGGAAGGCATAGACTATGACTAAACTTTTGCACCTGTTGCAAGGTTTGAATCAATCAGGATATTCTTAGCCTATGATGCATACAAAAGGTTCATAGTTTATCAAATGGATGTAAAGAGTGCATTCCTAAATGCTGAACTCAAAGAAGAGGTCTATGTGGAACAACCACAAGGTTTTATCTCTTCAACTCATCCCTCTTATGTTTTAAAATTGCATAAAGCTCTCTATGGTCTAAAGCAAGCTCCAAGAGTTTGGTATGAAACTTTAGCTAGCTTTCTTTTAGAGCATAATTTTTCTAGAGGCATAGTAAATAGGACTTTATTTTTCAATCATCATCATGATAAAATCTTATTAGTACAAATATATGTAGATGACATCATATTTGGCTCTACATATCCCAAACTATGCAAAAGGTTCTCCAACCTTATGCATTCCAAGTTTGAGATGAGTAGCATGGGTGAGCTCTCATACTTCCTTAGTCTTCAAGTGAAGCAGACCCCTGATGGCATCTTCATATCCTAATTCAAGTATGCTAAAGAGCTGATAAAAAGGTTTGGGATGACTGATGCCTCAGCTAAGAAAACACCCATGGCTACAAATATTGTGGTTGATTTTGATGAACATGGGAAACCTATTGATCAGAAATTGTATAGGGCCATTGTTGGGTCCCTATTATATTTAACAGCAAGTAGGCAAGATATTATGTTTATTACCTGTCTTTGTGCTAAGTTCCAGGTGAACCCTAAAGAATCTCACCTTATTTTGCTAAAAAGGATTTTAAGATATATAAAGAGTTGCCCTAATTTAGGACTCTAGTATCCAACAGAATCAGAATTTGAGTTAACTGGATACTCTGACGCTGACTTTGTTGGATGTAGAGTGGACAGGAAGAGCATATCACGAACATGTCAGTTCCTTAGTGCTAGACTTGTCTCCTGGTTTTGTAAAAAACAAACATCTGTGTCTACATTAACAGCAGAAGCTGAGTACATAGCAGCTGACAGTTGCTGTTCACAGATGCTGTGGATTCAAAACCAACTCCTAGATTATGGTTTCAACTTAAATAATTCAACTCTACTTTGTGACAATACTAGTGCAATTTCTATTGCCCAGAATCCAGTGCATTATAGTAGAACTAAGCATATAGAGATAAGACATCATTTCATTAGAGAGTGTGTGGACAAAAAGAAAATTAATCTTGTCTACATCTACACTGATTTGCAAAGAGCAGATATCTTCACCAAACCCTTGGATGAGAGGAACCATCTATTCTTTCTAAATCAGCTTGGTATGATCAATGAAGAATCTTTAATTTAACTTTTTGTCTGTGGTCGAAGAATTTGCCACAGTTCGTCGACCGGAGATCGACGAACTGAGAAATGTTCTTGAGAAAATTCGTCGACTTGAGATCGACGAACTCTTTGTGTGAGCCATTTTCATCGGCCGGATGTACAACCCCGTATCCAGCGAGTGGGCTAACAGGAGCCAAACCGGCCGGCTCAGACCGCCCCAGAGCCCCAGGCGAGTTCAATAGGGGATGTCGAGCCCAGCATGCCGAGTACGGGCTCGGCAATCGTCGGCCCGAGCTCGAGGTTCGAGGAGCTGAGCCCGACGAAAGGAAGTCATTCATCGTGGGGCAGACTCGGCCGAGTATGTGCTCGCCCAAAGCCAAGGGGTTGGCGAGTGCCGACACGACCGTCATCCGCGAGAAGGGGCTTCAGGGCCAACTCGCCAAGGCCTGAGGCGAGGCGAGCCGGGCCGTGGCGTTGAGAGAGGCGACCTCACTCAACGCCTTCTCTCGTGGCGTTGAGAGAGGCGAGCTCACTCAATGCCTTCTCTAGAGGCGTTGAGTCAGGCGAGTCAGGCCCGCTGTAACGCCCCGAAACTCAAAAGAGGGACGGACAGCATTTTGAGCCTAGTCTGGGACTTGGTAGGAGGCACACGGCCTGGGACCCGGGCATGTCCCAGGGCGTGTCATGATTCTGGTCGTCGAGACGAGGTCGACGATCGTAGAAGGCTGGAACACGGCCTGGGACACGGGCGTGTCCCAGGGCGTGTCAGGCACACAGCATGTGACACGGGCGTGTCACATGGTCGTGTCCTCCTCGGTACATTTCTGGTCCTGTGCCATTTTTGGCACACGGGTAGTGACACGGGTGTCGACACGGGTGTGTCATTCGACACGGGTAGTGACACGGGTGTGTCATCCGACACGGGAAGTGACACGGGTGTCGACACGGGTGTGTCAGGCAGAAAGGAAGCCAGAAGTTTAAATGAGATCTTCACAGAATCTATACTTGGAAAGCTCAAGTCTTATGAGCAATTGATAAAGTCCAGAGAGGCTGTAGAGTAGATGTTGGGTACATTGGAAAATGTGTACCTGATTTGAAGAAGCCCAACTTAGCTCAATGATATACATCAAGGTGTATTTGATGTTGTTTTGAGTTGACATGTGCAGGTGAAGTAGTATTAAAGAATGCAGAAAAATATTCTAAGTCCACATGTCGACACCTGAAGAAATTGTGTCGACACTTCAGAATATTTGTGTCGACACTTCAGAATATTTGTGTCGACACTTTAGAATATCAGTGTCGACACAGAGAATGATAGTCGACCACATTTATGTCAACACTGGGAAGCAGTGTCGACACATAAAGAAAATCGTCGACCTCAGCACTGGGAAGCAGTGTCGACACCGTGAAAGATAGTCGACCAGAGAAGGTTAGTCGACACCGTGAAAGATAGTCGACCAGAGAAGGTTAGTCGACACCGTGAAAGATAGTCGACTAGTGAAAGATAGTCGACCAGAGAAAGATAGTCGACTCACAGAAGAAGATAGTCGACCACAACTGTGTCGACACTGGGTGGATGTGTCGACACCAGAAGACTGAGTCGACACATTTTGGCAGGATTGAAGATTGCTGTGTCGACACCTGAAGGCTGAGTCGACACATGCTGAGTTCTGAATCTACAACAACTGTGTCGACACACAGGACTTATGTCGACACACTGCAGAGTCTAGACCAAGTTATTTTCTGAAGAAGCTGTGTCGACTTAAAGGCAACTTAGTCGACATCATCAAAGACTGTGTCGACACCAAAGTCACTTGTGTCGACACAGATAGACAGATTGGTCTCGACACTTTCTAACTGACTGTCTCGACATTTTTCTGTCCAAGGCTAAGGTACAAGAACTGTTTGAAGACTTGACGGCTGTGGGTTGCCACCGTTTAACTGAAGCTGTCAGACCTGTCAGAAAACAGTTAGAAACCGGATCAGCCGGTTACCATGAAGAAAGTCTATAAATAGACACATTCAGAAGGAATTAAAAAGCAGCTAAGCTAAGAAAAATAATAGAAGAAGATCTAAGAAGAAGAAACAGAAGGATTACGATCCTGTTGAAGTTTCAATTCAAGAAAGTGAAAAAGAAGATCTTCATCAGAAGGTCTAAGAAGAAGAAGTCTGAAGTATTAGTAAAGGTGTTGGATAGAGGGAGATCCAGTCATCTTGAAGAAGAAGAAGGAAGCCATCAGTGGTTTCTCAAGAAGCTGTTTGGAAATCAACTCAGCTAAGTTCAGATTCAAGAAGCTTTGAAGAAAGCTCAGATTCAGTTGATTTCATCAGCTGATCAAGAAGTGTCTTGTCCTCTTCTCTCTCAACAAAGGCAAGACATCAAAATATCTTTTTCTAAATTTCTGTAGGATCTGTTTACACAGATCTGAGTTGTAAGCCTATGTTATAAAGGCTGAGTGTAGGAGAGGTAATCTCTGAGTGATAGGGCTATTTGCCTGAGTGTAGGAGAAAGTTATTCTCTGAGTGGTAGGCCTTGAGGCAAGGCTGAGGTAGGGCTGTTGAGCCTGAGTTGTAGGAACCTATCCTGGTTCTGAGCTGTAGGATCTGAGGATCTGAGTATAGTGGAAGTTTGGCCGAATCTAGCATATTGCTAGATAGGTGAAGGGGGAAAGTGGATGTACCCAGACCTTGGGGAACCACTATAAAACATTGTGCAATCTGTGATGCTTAGTTGTCTGTGAATGCTGTGCTAGATGTTTTAAATTGTAATTGAATTCTGCCTAGATTTATAGACAAGAAGTTAGAACATATTCACCCCCCCTCTAGGTGTTTAGGTTGTCTTGAAAGTAAAACTATCATGTGGTATCAGAGGGAGGTTACTCAAAAAGAACTTAACAGTCTGAGGTAGATCTTATAGGCAGAATCAAGATTCAAAAAGATGGGTTCTGGTGAGAATCATAAGGAGCTAGAGTCTATGAAATTACCCATATGCAAGAAAGAAATTTTTGGAATTTGGAAAGAGAGAGTCAGACTGTTTATGGAAGCATCTGACCCAAGGATTTACATCACAGTACAGGAAGGCCCCTTCATTCCAATGAAGGTATCAGTTCTTGATGCAAATATCCAAACTCCAAAGAGTTATTCAGAAATGACCAAGGATGAAATCATCTTGGCAACCATGGATAAAAGAGCTCAGAACATTATTGTTAGTGCCATAGATGATTCAACATTTCAGAATCTGATTCACTGCAAGACCTCCAAAGAGATGTGGGACACATTGATTGTCTACATGGAGGGATCTGAAGAAGTGAGGCAGGACAGGAAATCTATGCTCAATCAGGAGTATGAAAGTTTTAGACAAGGAAAATCTGATAGCATAACTGAGTGCTACAAGAAATTCTATAGAATTGTGAATGAGCTTATGTTCTATGGAAGAGTCTTCAGTACTTATGAACTGAATGACAAATTCTTGAGATCCTTAACAAAGGATTGGGACACAAAGATCTGTGCCATAAGAGAAGTGGCTAAATTGGCAGAGGTATCTCCTCCCACCTTGTTTGGAAAGTTGTTATCCTATGAAATGCAACTTATGGTGAGGAAGGAGGAAAAAAATTCAAGAGGAGAGCATAGAGAAAAGACTGTGGCATTCAATGCGGAAGCCACTAGAAAGAATAGGAGGAAATCACCATCTCCTCCTAAGGAAGTTGCAGAAGATAGTTCTGAAAATTCAGATAAGGGTTCAGAAAGCTGTGATTCAGATGCAGACTTTGCTGCATTCACAAGGAAATTCCAAAGGTTCTTGAAAAAGAAGCAATGGAAGTCTAGGCCTTCCACATCACAGCAAGTTGATGACTATTATCAGAAGAAAAGGTCATCAAGGAAAGAGAAGAGCAGATCAAAGCCCAGCAAAGCCACTACTTCAAAGATTGTCTGCTATTGTTGCAATAGGCCTGGACATGTAGTGGCTGACTGTCCTGATAAGAGAAAGGAATCTTCAGACAAAAAGAAGACTTATCAGAAAGGCAAGAAGGAGAAATCCTTTGTTGCAAAGAAAGATAAGAGTCTAACAGACCAGTCAACTTCAGAGTCAGAATCTGAAGCTGAAGCATATATTGGACTATATGCTGCATCTGAAGAAGAGGAGTTTCTGCAGTTGCTAGACTCCATCAATGAACAAAAGGATCATCAGTGTATGGGGCTGATGGCAGGATCAGAAGAGGACATATGCCAGAATCAGTCTGGTCATAATAAGGTACAATGTCCTTCTATTACATCTGTTTGTTGTACAAGTGAAGAATCAGCTACATCTGCATCAACAGATGTAGATGCATCTGAATCTGAAGGAGATGTCTATCAATTGATAGACAAGTATGGGGACCTGTTGCAGGCCCTTAAGAAAAGCAAGAACCTGGTTAAATCTCAGGCTCAGGAAATTGCTGAACTAAGGGTTGCTACAACTGAGTTAGAAAAAGTTATTGATCAAAAATTAAATGAAATTGCCAAGCTGAAGAATATAACTATTATTCAGATGGGCACAATTAATTATACTAATGATCAAGTGAAGAGTCTGGAGGCCAGACTTAGAATTGAAAGGGATTTAGTGGCTAGTTACTCTAAGCCAAAATCTGTCTTACCCTTGATAGATGAATTTGTCACTCAAAAGGGTAAGGCTGGATTAGGATTTAAAGGTAACTTCAGGGCTGGCAGATTCAAGAGGAAAGGCAAAGCTCCTGTTCAGCCACTAAACCTTTCAGTCCCCATAAAGTTTAGTAAGGTGAAAGTGCCTTCTAACAAATATGATCATGAAGACATTCAAGGTCATATTAAGACTAATGTTCTGAAGAACAAGGGTGTAAATGCAAGCAGGCCTACCTATGGTCATAAACCCAATGGTTTTAAGAAATCAGTAGGTGAAGTTGCTACAACACCAGCAATGAACAGAAATTCTTCTGACAAGGATGTATCTAGATCTAGATACAATAAGTTTGAATGTTGGTGCTGTGGCAAGAGAGGCCATTTTGCATTAGACTGCTGGTATAACACAAGTGTTATAAAGAACAATAGTCTACCTGTTAGAAGAGGTTATGGTAGCTTTATTAATGCTAACCTGAACCAAGGACCCAAGACTTACTTGGGTTCTAAGGGTAAGTAATTCTGTGTTGCAGGTGAATCCAAGTAACCATGCCCCTATATGGTACTTGGATAGTGGTTGTTCCAGGCACATGACTGGAACAAAGGGGCTGCTGAAGGAGTATTCATCTGTCAAAGATGGACCTAAAGTGATCTTTGGTGGATCTGAAAAAGGAGTCATCAAAGGGTTTGGTAACATTTCTTCTAACCTAATTACTATCACTCAAGTGGCTTATGTAAAAGGTTTGAAACATAATCTAATAAGCATAAGCCAGCTAAGTGATTTAGGATATGACATTTCATTTGTTAAAAATGGATGTCATATCAAGAGGTCAAGTGATCAAAAGATCATATTGACTGGGTATAGGAAGAGAAATGTATATTGTCTTAATTTTGAATGTGAGAATAAGGCTTCTCCCATCTGTCTTGTAGCTGATGACAATGCTTCTCATTGTGTTAAGTGGCACAAGAGATTGGCTCATCTAAACTACAAGACAATTGGCCAACTCTTTAGCAAAGAGTTAGTGAGGAATGGACCTCAAATTAAGTGTATAAAGGAAGGGATATGCTCAGCTTGTCAAAAGGGCAAGCAGACAAAATCCTCCTTTCAAAGCCTTGAAAATAAGGATTCTGTGAGGTGCTTATACCTCTTGCATATGGATCTTTTTGGTCCTATGCCAGTTCATAGTCTAGGTAGGAAGGTCTACACTTTTGTGGTTGTAGATGACTATTCTAGATTTACATGGGTGTTCTTTCTGAGACAAAAATTTGAAACCCTAAGTGTATTACTTAATTTTGTAAAGCAAATTCAGAATGAACTGGATAATACAGTAGTCAAAACCAGAAGTGACCATGGTACTGAGTTTCAATCTGAAAGCATAACAAACTTGTGTAAAGACTTTGGGATTTTCCAAGAGTTCTCCTCACCTAGAACACCTCAGCAAAATGGAATTGCTGAAAGAAAGAATAGAACATTAATTGAAGCTGGTAGAACTCTATTGAGTGACACCTCTCTCCCAGAATATTTTTGGGCTGAGGCAGTTAACACTGCTTGTCATGTAATCAATAGGGCTACTATCACCAAAAGCCACAAAATGACTCCCTATGAGATTGTGAAAGGTAGAAAACCAAATCTATCTTACTTTAAGATCTTTGGTTGCAAGTGTTATATACTTAACAATGGCAAGTCATATTTGACTAAGTTTGCTGCCAAATCCCAGGATGGGATATTTATTGGGTATAACACAAATAGTAAGGCCTATAGAGTCTTCAACTTGACCACTCAAGTTGTTGAAGAATCTGTGCATGTTGTGTTTGATGAAACAAGATTAATCAACTGTGAGTTGTCTTGTAGATCAAATGACTCAACAGGTATAAGCAAAAGTATGGACAAGCTTTCCATTACTGAAGTATCAAAGGAAGATGGGGCATTGGAAAATGAAGGCTTCAGTCCAGGGGGAGAACAAGACACTATAGAAGCTGATGAAAATCAAGAGAATCAGTTAAATGAAGGAGCTGGAGATGTTCAACCAGAAGGAAATCTTCCTCCAGCTACAAGACATTTAAGAGATCATCCAGCTGATCAGATAATAGGTGATCCAAGACAAGGGGTGCAAACTAGAAGCAGAAATCAAAACACAGTTCTACATTCAAGTTTCCTGTCACAATTGGAGCCTAAGAAGTTTGAAGAAGCTATCCAAGACCAGCACTGGATTGATGCTATGCAAGAGGAGCTGAATCAATTCAGAAGGTGTAATGTCTGGGAGCTTGTTCCTAAACCAAGAGGCCACAACATAATTGGCACAAAATGGATATATAGGAACAAGCTAGATGAAAGTGGAATAATAGTAAAGAATAAAGCAAGGTTGGTTGCAAAAGGATACAGGCAGGAAGAAGGGATTGACTTTGATCAAACCTTTGCTCCTGTAGCAAGGCTGGAGGCAATCAGAATATTCCTTGCCTATGCAGCCTATTAAGACTTCAAAGTATATCAGATGGATGTGAGGTCAGCATTTCTGAATGGTGATCTTAAAGAAGAAGTATATGTAGAGCAACCATCAGGTTTTGTAGATCCTCTTAAACCTGATTTTGTTTATAAGCTTAGGAAAGCTCTGTATGGGTTAAAGCAAGCCCCAAGGGCTTGGTATGAAACCCTGTCTACTTTCCTTATTGAGAACAAATTCTCAAGAGGAAAAATTGACAAAACTCTATTCCTTAGGGAATCCAAAGGCAAGATCATCTTAGTTCAGATCTATGTTGATGACATAATCTTTGGATCTACTGAAAACAACCTTTGTAAAAAGTTTGCCAAACTTATGCAAGGGAAGTTTGAGATGAGCAGTATGGGGGAACTGAAATTCTTCTTGGGACTCCAAGTAAGACAGACTGATGATGGCTTGTCCATATCCCAGTCTAAGTTCACCAAAGAATTGATTAAGAAATATGGTATGGAGTCATCCTCCACCATGAGAACTCCTATGGGAACAAGTATGCCTATATGCAAAGATGATGCAGGTAAACCTGTTGATGAGACTTTGTATAGAGGAATAGTTGGCTCACTACTCTATCTCACTGCTAGTAGACCAGATATTATGTATGTTATATGTGTCTGTGCTAGGTACCAAGCCTGCCCTAAAGAATCTCATTATACTGCAGTCAAAAGGATTCTGAGATATCTTAAGGGCACACCTAATCTAGGTCTTTGGTACCCTAGGAATAGAGATTTTCAACTAACAGACTATTTAGATGCAGATTTTGCAGGATGTAGAGAGGATAGAAAGAGTACTACAGGTACTTGTCAATTCCTGGGAGGAAGACTAATATCATGGAGTAGTAAGAAGCAGACTAGTGTGGCAATTTCCACAGCTGAGTTAGAGTATGTTACTGCTGGAAGCTGCTGTGCACAGCTATTATGGATGCAGCATCAGCTAAAGGATTATGGTATTCAAGTAAGTAGAACACCTCTTTTGTGTGATTCTAAGAGTGCAATTTCTATTGCTAATAATCCTGTTTCTCATAGTAGAACTAAGCATATAGAAATAAAATACCATTTTCTTAGAGAACATGTAGAAAAAGAAGACATCTCATTGGAATTTGTGAAAATAGATTATCAAATAGCAGATGTGTTTACTAAGCCCCTAGATGAGACAAAATTCAATAAATTCAAAATTGAATTAGGTATGTTAACCATTGATTAGTGTAATCACAAAATCATCAACAATAAAGTTGAAGTAGTAACAAGACATTCAAGTGATATTAAGACACATTGAAGTAGTATAAAGTACTTTGTTGTACTTATAAGTTGTGATGAACAAACAGAAATTGACTAAGTAAGCTGGTGTCGACACATTCAATAATTATGTGTCGACTCAGGGTAGTAATGTCGACAAGTCAGAGATATTGTGTCGACACAGAAAATATGTGTCGACACTTAAGAATCTTATTGTCGACTTATCCAGGAATGTAGTGTCGACTTCACCAGGATAGTGGTGTCGACACCTACAGATTTTGTGTCGACACTTATACTAAGAGTCGACACAGAATTTCTGATGCTCTACTATATATCCCTAGTGTCGATATAACCGCAAATTGGTGTCGACACATAGTAGACGATCCTGTGGTCGAGACAATAGAAGCTTGTGTCGACACAATCCATCTGTGTCGACACTTATAGTCTGTTTTTGGCGACTTTTGATCTTCTTTAAATAGAAGGTATAAATAGGTCAAAAACTCATTCTGTCGACACGCTTACAAGGTTTTCGAAACCCTGTGTCGACATTCTCTCTCTCTCTCTCTCTTTCTCTCATCTTTCAAACTTTCTCGACTGATCAATGGCGCCGAAGATTGAAGATAATGTTAATGAAGGATATGAGTTGGTGCGCCAGGCCTTTGCAGCTGCCCCTCCAGATGTTCTTGGGGTTATCTCTCTCCTCTCCGACTCTGGTTTAGAATTTCTGGTCTCCGAACCTTCAAAGATATGGAAGAAGGAGGTGCATGAGTTCTTTACCTCTGCATCTGTAAACTCTGAAAGTCATGAAATAAAATCCACAGTTCATGGGTCACCTGTGGAGATTACACCGAGTAAGATAAGAACAATTCTGCAATTATCTACAATTGAGAATGAAGAGGATGTCCCTGCTTCTAAATCTAGGGAGGCTCTTCAATGGTGTGGATTGGAATCCACCATGAAAATTGGAGCTGCGTTCAATCGGAAAGGAATGAATCAACAAGGCAAGTTCCTGTCAGAAGTAGTTGGAAAAGTTATTCTGTGCAAGTCAGGTGGACATGATAGGATTTCTGCCTATATGTTCAGCCTAATGACCAGGATTGTGTTTACAATTCCAACGGATTGGTCATCTGTAATTTTTGAAAAGATTAAGGAAGGGATCAAGAAGCCAAATCTGGCTAGGATAATGAGTATATATCTAAGTAAGGAGATTCCTGAGGTTATGCAACAACAACCTGGAACTAAAATTAATCACATGAGAAGGATGGACATGAGATTGTTCTCCAGATGGGATAGGGTGCTGACCAAAGAGATGCCTGAAGTGGAAAGGCAGGATTCCCCTGAGAAATCCCCAGGTCATGCTACCAGTACTGGGCATCCACAGGAAGAGTAAGAAATACTGGAGGTTGAAGATCAGCCTGCATCTATACAAGTTCAGGATGCCACAATACCTGCAGTTCAAGAAGAAGAAGTAAGTATACCAGCTCAACAAGTTTATTCACCTACACAAACTGTATCTACTCATGACCAGGTACCGGTGCAGGGGGAGCTGGTGTCTTTTCCTACAACAGAGATTTCTAATATTTCTATTTCTGCACAGGTCCAGGGGGAGCAAGTGCTAGAAGATGCTCCAATTCATCAATCTCCAAATTTGAATACTGCAAATGAACAAGCCCAGAAGGAATATACTCTGGAGGAGTTATTTCCAAATGATGAAACAATTACTGATAGTCTGGAAGTGGAGCAAGAAATTGAGGGGGAGCCAGTGCATGTTGAGACTGTACAACATGGCACTGAAGCAGCTGTTTCTCCTCCTCCCAAAGAAAGAGTTCAAATTGATAGCACTTCTGATTTAGAGACTGAAGAAGCCAGGGTGGCTAAAAAAAGAAAACTTATGGTCTTTCAGAGAAGGAGCAAGAGCTATAAGCAGGCTCTACAGTCTACAGCACATCACACTCCTTCTGCCTTTGATTATAACAAGTTCTTGGTAGATTTGCAAGTGAAATTGGATGAACACAGGGTAGCCATTGAAAAATATGTTGATGAGAACAACAAGTCTATGCAGTTTGACTTAGCTCAAGATATAAAATCAATTAGGTTTGAGGTCAATATACATAAGAAGGAAATGACAGATTGCTTCCATAAGGGAGGTAATGCTGTGGTATATCTGGCAAAACAACAACAGACTATCATCCCTAAGGTGGATGACATTGCTTTAAAGCAAAGCTATGTCTTGGAAAATCAGTTAAGAATGAATGATAATTTAACTGAATCTCATCATGAGATAATAGAGGAATTGAAAAAGATTGTTCCAGGCCTGCCTGCAGATAGAACAAAAGAAATGGAAGAATTTGATAAGAACTTTCAAGCTGCTATTGCTTCTGTTAAGACTGCAATCACTACCTCTCAAAAAGAAATATCTGAAAAGCTTCAAAAGTTAAAACCATTTTTTAAAGAGGGTGTCAATTATCTGGATGGCCAAATCAGATTTCAAAAGGAAGATCTCAGAGATCATGTTTCTAGAGAAGCCATAAAGGGGGAGAGGATGCTAGTTCATGCAGGCTCAGAGCACTCCAAATGGGTGACCAATAGTATTCGAGCCACATTGGGATATCCCCCATTGTGTGATGATGCTATGGTGGCTGAGTCAGGAATACAAACAAGTCTACTTGAAGGCAATCAACCTGAGGTTGCCCAAGTCATTTACCCCCCTCCAGATTATGATATGATTGATCAGCAGGTTCAAGGGATGTATAGTCCTCCAAAGGTGGTTACTAATATTGTTATTGAGAAGGTTGATAAGCCTGAGGCTACTTTGAAAGACCAGCAAGATGCTTTTCTATCTAAGAAAAGGTTTAGAGAGCAGGCTGAACTTAAGCCAGACTTTGAGCAGTGGAGTCCTACTTCCAGAAATATAATACTCACTGCATGGAAGGCTGTCAAAGACCAAGTGCAGGAAAGAGGCAAGTGGTACAATGAGATGGAATGACAGAAGTATGAAGCCAGGCAAGAGGCCATTGTACAGTTTAGAAGAAAAGCCAAGCTGGGTAGGCTGCCTTCAGATGCTCAGAAGCCAAGCAAGTACTTCCCACAGCCTTTTCATTATTTTGAAAGGCAAAGGCTCAAGGAAGAAGCAAAAAAGAAGGCTGATCTAAAAGGCAAGAAGCCAGTTGAAGATTCTGAAGCTCCTGTGAAGGCTCAAGTTCTGTCTGGCAAAGGAATTGTCATTAAAGAGCCTGATCAGTCTTAATCTTTAGTTCTTTCAAAGTATTTTGTAATGTTTTGATTAAATCATTAAATGTAAATCTCTGTATTCAAACATTATCAAGTTATAAACAAAATGTTGGTTGGTATCATATAATGTTCATTCTGTGATGGATTGTTTTTATGTTTTGTTTATATTAGGTATTCCTGTTATGTCATATATCATCAGATTATACTTTTTGTAAATGGTGTATATCATTGGCTATAGGGTTATGACTTCTCCAAATAGGGGGAGATTGTTGGGTACATTGGAAAATGTGTACCTGATTTGAAGAAGCCCAACTTAGCTCAATGATATACATCAAGGTGTATTTGATGTTGTTTTGAGTTGACATGTGCAGGTGAAGAAGTATTAAAGAATGCAGAAAAATATTCTAAGTCCACATGTCGACACCTGAAGAAATTGTGTCGACACTTCAGAATATTTGTGTCGACACTTCAGAATATTTGTGTCGACACTTCAGAATATCAGTGTCGACACAGAGAATGATAGTCGACCACATTTATGTCGACACTGGGAAGCAGTGTCGACACATAAAGAAAATCGTCGACCTCAGCACTGGGAAGCAGTGTCGACACCGTGAAAGATAGTCGACCAGAGAAGGTTAGTCGACACCGTGAAAGATAGTCGACCAGAGAAGGTTAGTCGACACCGTGAAAGATAGTCGACTAGTGAAAGATAGTCGACCAGAGAAAGATAGTCGACTCACAGAAGAAGATAGTCGACCACAACTGTGTCGACACTGGGTGGATGTGTCGACACCAGAAGACTGAGTCGACACATTTTGGCAGGATTGAAGATTGCTGTGTCGACACCTGAAGGCTGAGTCGACACATGCTGAGTTCTGAATCTACAACAACTGTGTCGACACACAGGACTTGTGTCGACACACTGCAGAGTCTAGACCAAGTTATTTTCTGAAGAAGCTGTGTCGACTTAAAGGCAACTTAGTCGACATCATCAAAGACTGTGTCGACACCAAAGTCACTTGTGTCGACACAGATAGACAGATTGGTCTCGACACTTTCTAACTGACTGTCTCGACATTTTGCTGTCCAAGGCTAAGGTACAAGAACAGTTTGAAGACTTGACAGCTGTGGGTTGCCACCGTTTAACTGAAGCTGTCAGACCTGTCAGAAAACAGTTAGAAACCAGATCAGCCGGTTACCATGAAGAAAGTCTATAAATAGACACATTCAGAAGGAATTAAAAAGCAGCTAAGCTAAGAAAAATAATAGAAGAAGATCTAAGAAGAAGAAACAGAAGGATTACGATCCTGTTGAAGTTTCAATTCAAGAAAGTGAAAAAGAAGATCTTCATCAGAAGGTCTAAGAAGAAGAAGTCTGAAGTATCAGTAAAGGTGTTGGATAGAGGGAGATCTAGTCATCTTGAAGAAGAAGAAGGAAGCCATCAGTGGTTTCTCAAGAAGCTGTTTGGAAATCAACTCAGCTAAGTTCAGATTCAAGAAGCTTTGAAGAAAGCTCAGATTCAGTTGATTTCATCAGCTGATCAAGAAGTGTCTTGTCCTCTTCTCTCTCAACAAAGGCAAGACATCAAAATATCTTTTTCTAAATTTCTGTAGGATCTGTTTACACAGATCTGAGTTGTAAGCCTATGTTATAAAGGCTGAGTGTAGGAGAGGTAATCTCTGAGTGGTAGGGTTATTTGCCTGAGTGTAGGAGAAAGTTATTCTCTGAGTGGTAGGCCTTGAGGCAAGGCTGAGGTAGGGCTGTTGAGCCTGAGTTGTAGGAACCTATCCTGGTTCTGAGCTGTAGGATCTGAGGATCTGAGTATAGTGGAAGTTTGGCCGAATCTAGCATATTGCTAGATAGGTGAAGGGGGAAAGTGGATGTACCCAGACCTTGGGGAACCACTATAAAACATTGTGCAATCTGTGATGCTTAGTTGTCTGTGAATGCTGTGCTAGATGTTTTAAATTGTAATTGAATTCTGCCTAGATTTATAGATAAGAAATTAGAACCTATTCACCCCCCCTCTAGGTGTTTAGGTTGTCTTGAAAGTAAAACTATTAGTAGAAGACTCCTTCATCAGGCAGAAAGGAGCAAAGTATTGCATTCAAAGCAAATGAAGAATCAGAAGCCCCAACAGTCAATGAAGAATTTTCGAGTCTCTTAGCCAAGAGATTCTATAAGATGGGCAAGAAAGACTTTAGGAGGAAGTCATCAAGGCAAGATGATAAACCCAGGTATGACAAGACTCTCGCTAAAGAAATTGTTTGTTTTGGCTGCAGGAAGCCTGGACACTTCATCTCAGAGTGTCCAGAGAATCAAAAGAAGGAGAGAAGAAGAGAAAAAGAAAAAAGGAAACAGCACTACAACAAGCCCTCTTCTAGCAAGCACAAAAGGAAGGAGAAAGGCTTTGTGGCTGAGACCTGGAGTGAAACTGAAGATGAATCTTCATCTTCCAGCATCAGTGAAGATGAAGAAGAAGCAAAGGCAAAGGAGATTTGTCTGATGACCATCAATGCATCAGGCAGCTGTTTAGAAGTAGAAGCTGAACAATCAGACAATGAAAACTCTGAATCTGAGGAAGATCAGGTATTATCTTCTTTTGATTTTGATTCAGATGAATTTAAAACTGAATTTAAATCTTTATGTCTTGATTTAATTAACTCTGAAAAAATAATTAAACAACTTAGAGAAAAACTATCAGAACAAATAATTTCATCTCAGAAAACATTAACTTAAAGGATTAATTAACCTTAGCTAATGAACAAATCATTTCATTAAAAACTGAATTGACTGAGGCTAGGCAACTTAAAGAATCTCTAAATGGGAGAAGTATCAAGCTGATGAACATCACAAGCACAGTGAATGCCAGGCTCAATGGCAAGCTGGGATTAGATGCTTCATCAAGCCAACCCCCACTGATTCAGAAGAATATCTTAACAACTCCTATAAAATTTGTTTCAGAAAAAGGTAAAGAGAAAATAGAAGATAACAATAATGTTAAACAAATAGAATTAAAACAAAAGAATAAGAAAAGGAGAAAGAGTAAGAAAAATCTTAACCAGAACTATGTTCAGCAGATTTCGTCGAACTCAGATCGACAAAATGTGTACAGTTCGTCAAACTAAAGTTGACGAACTTAGAACACAAACTTCTATTATAATTATTCTCTGAACTGCGATCGACGAAATCAGTATGGTTCGTCGACCAGAGATCGACGAAATTGGGGCCTAGAAAATGAATACTTTCATTCTCTGAGTAGATTTTGACGAACTCATCCCCGTTCGTCGACCTCAGATCGACGAACGTACCAGAATTCGTCGACCCCAGTATATAATAACAGAAACTTTAATTTCAACATACCATTTAATCAACCAAGATAAAACATTAATCCCTTTAACCAATGGATAATTCCACCCAGAAGATATCATCCCTTAGGTTACAAGAATCAACCAGAATACTCATATATTTCCCGCTTTAGTTATGTAAATCAACAAGGACCCAAGGTAACCTTGGTCAATTATAGCTAATATGTACAACCCCGTATCCAGCGAGTGGGCTAACAGGAGCCAAACCAGCCGGCTCAGACCGCCCCAGAGCCCCAGGCGAGTTCAGCAGGGGATGCCGAGCTCAGCATGCCTAGTACGGGCTCGGATATCGTCGGGCCGAGCTCGAGGTTCGTGGTGCTGAGCCCGACGAAAGAAAGTCATTCATCGTGAGGCAGACCCGGCCGAGTATGTGCTCGCCCAGAGCCAAGGGGTTGGCGAGTGCCAACACGACCATCATCCGCGAGAAGGGGCTTCAGGGCCAACTCGCCAAGGCCTTAGGCGAGGCGAGCCGGGCCGTGGCGTTGAGAGAGGCGACCTCACTCAACGCCTTCTCTCGTGGCGTTGAGAGAGGCGAGCTCACTCAACGCCTTCTCCAGAGGCATTGAGTCAGGCGAGTCAGGCCCGCGATGCTGAGAGAGGCGAGCTCACTCGCCGCCTTTCACCTCGGCGTGGGGGGAAGCCTTCCCGTGCCCGTACTCGCCGCCCCCGCTCAATGGAAACTCTTCTCAGGGCCGGCTCGCCCTTCAGTTGTGGGGTGTTTTTACCATGTTACCCCCTTTGGATTGCCTATAGTCCTCGAAAACAGTGAAGGTTGGATATTTACAGACCATCTTTTCCTATAAATAGGACCCAAAGGGTACCTAAGAAGGCACGCTTTCTTATGCCCGGTCTTCCAGCGCTTTCTGAGGTACCTTAGCTTCAGTACTTGGCTAAGGAGGGGAAGCGTTGTAAGATCTTCCGGGTGTGTGGTGGGACCTCCGTGCTGAAGCCTTGGGTCTGTCCCCGGTCCTTTTCCCTTGTCACTTGGGCTTGTGAGGAGAGAAGTAAGTGTGCGATCACCCCTTCCGCAAGGGTCGAACTCCTCAGAGACCGATTTTTCGGTTTCAACACTTTGGTGTGGTGAGCGTGGAGCGTGGTTAGCACAGAAAATCTTCCGCAAGACCGATGACAACAGACGAAGGGCAAGGTTCAGGCAGGGTGAGCTCGCCACCCCCTCCCCCTCCCGCAACGGCGGGGATGTCCGCGGAGCTCAGGGAGGAAGTTCTCGGACTCGTCAGGGTCGCACTCGGAATGCGAGTCGAGAGCACGACGCCGGCGGTTCCCGTGGTCGCCGATCCAGCACTAGGCAACGATGCGCCCCTCAGGCGAGCGGGGAAGGAAGTCGCGAGCGAGGGGGAGCGCGAGCCGAGGGGGCGAGTCCTTTTCCCAGGCCCGGCAGACGAGTACAAGTTCGGCGAGACGGTGGGGAGGGAGTTCCCAACTCGCCCGACTGAGGGAGGAAGCCCCTTCAACGAGTTCGTTTCGTCAGCCCCAGTTCCAGAAGGGTTCCGAGAGCCGGAGATGTCCTACTACTCAGGGAAGGGAGATCCGATCCAGCACGTCCAGTAGTTTGAAGACGTGGTATCAATCTGACAGATGTCGAATGGCTTCAAGTGTAGTTTCTTCGCCATCACCCTCAGGGAGAAAGTGAGAGAGTGGTTTCATCAGCTCCCGGGCGGCTCCATCTACTGCTTCGAGGACCTGCGCAGGGGGTTCATGTTGAGATTCACCACCTCAAAGAAAAGGAAGAGGGAGGCCGAGTCCTTGTTCCGCATCAGGCAGAAAGTAGGGGAGACCCTGGGAAGTTACCTGGACAGGTTTCAGGAGGAACTGTCCTAGGTACAAGAGATGCCAGGGCATACCATGATGGTGGCCTTTACCCTGGGTCTCCAGCCCGGGTTCTTCGCCATGGAGTTGAAGAGGACGCCTCCGGTGTCTTTTGAGGCGCTCCTGGAAAGGGTGGCAAGGGAAGCCAACATGGAAGCAGCACACCCAGAGTTTGCTCGGAGGTTGGCCAGGTGGGCCGTAGAGGAGGAGAAGCCAAGGGGAGGCCGAGCCCAGGAGGAGAGAAGGGTCGAGCCTCGGCAGAGAGAGCAACAGCCGCAGCAGCCCAGGTGAGGGCGTCAGGATCCAAACAACTGATTGGGTTGGAGGCCGGAGTGGCAGGACCAAGGGCCACGAAGGGGTTATCAGGGAGGAGATATCCGCTAAGGTGGGCGCGACCAGTTTTACCCCTAGGGGGAGGCAGGGCCAGAGACCCCCCCCTTCCTGATCAGGAGGAGGCCATGGCTATCGCCCTGGGGGGAGAAGGAGAGGACAGCTAAGGAGGAGGAGGGAGGTCGGGGTAGACCTTCCCTATTGTGACTACCATCAAGAGGAGTGGCACACGACGATCACGTGTCTGGAGTTCCTCGAGATACGGGGGAACAGGGAACAGCAACAGCAGCAGCAGCAGTAGAACCGCCAGGAGGTGCAGATCGAGGAAGTCCGGCCTCAGGCGGAGGGGGATCATTGCAAAGACCGGGCTGATGTAGGGACCCGAGGAGGGATCAGAGTGATCCATGGGGGTGGGGGGGGGGGGGTCGAAGCTTCCCGGAAAGCAAGCCTCCACACCATGTATCGAAGGAGCATCGGCTCCACGTCTCAGACTCCACCCCCAGAGGAGAGGATCACCTTCTCAAGGGAGGACATGCCGGGTCATGAGGACCCCTTCTGTGATGCGCTAGTCATCCAGACGGCCATCGAGAATTTCACAGTCTCCCGGATCCTCATTGACAATGGGAGCTCCGTCAACATCATCTTCAAGAAGCCTTTTGACGCCATGCAGGTAGAAGCCAAGAGGGTGCTGGCCTCCGATGGGCCTCTCTTCGGTTTTTCGGGGGAGAGGAAAGAAGTAAAGGGGGGAGTGGGACTCCATGTCAGCTTAGGGAGGCAATCCAGGAACTGCCGGTTCGTCATAGTGGAGGACCCAGCAGCTACAATGCCATTTTTGGACGGCCCCTCATCAGCGCCTTCTGCTGCGTCCCCTCCTCCTTCCATCAATGTCTTAAGTTCAACGTAGAGGGGATCAAGGTCCGAGTTCGCGGCGACCCCAAGGCAGCTCGGGAATGCTATGTGATGGCGATGAATTCTATTTCTTGGTAGGAGGAGGCCGAAGAGATGGGGAGAAGGATGGAAGAGGTGGAAGGGCAGGAGGCTGGAGAAGAAGGCGGAGAGGAAGGAAGGATGGAGGGGGAAGACCGCGAGGAGGTACTCCCAGAGGAGTCGGTTGAGGCGATGACCGTAGAAGGAGGGGAGGTCCTTACTCCAAGAGGGGAGGACATTGCAGAGTGGGAAGAGCAGTCCCGGTTGGAGGCCGCCTAGGAGGTGGTAGAGATGAAGGTTCTCACCTAGGATGGCAGGGTGGAGAAGGTCCGCATCAGCGGAGGGCTGACCCCGGAGGATCAAGGCAGGATGCTGGAGTGCATCCAGAAGAATGTAGATATCTTCGCTTGGAGCGCGGCCGAGATGCCTGGGATCGATGCTGACGTCGTCTGCCACCGTCTCAACCTAGACCCGGAGGCTCGCCCCATCCAGCAGAAGAGGAGATCCATCACAGACAAGCTGGCCGAACCAATCAGGGAGGAAGTCGCCAAGCTCCTCAAGGCCGGTTTCATTTCCGAAATTCAATACCCCGGCTGGGTCTCGAATGTTGTAATGGTGAAAAAAGGGGACGGCCGGTGGAGGATGTGTGTAGATTTTTCACTTCTTAATAAATCATGTCCGAAAGATTATTACCCCTTGCCTAGAATCGACGTGCTGGTAGATTCAGCCGTTGGTTTCTCTGTAATGAGTTTTTTAGATGCCTTTTCAGGTTATCATCAGATCAGGATGCACCCTCCTGACATAAAGAATGTCTCGTTCATCACAGGAGATGGTTGCTACTACTACAAGATGATGACTTTTGGGTTGAAGAATGCAGGGGCAACATACCAGAAGATGATGGACCGTGTATTCCAGGGACAGAAGGGGAGGAACCTGGAAGTATACGTGGATGACTTGTTGATAAAGAGTCGGGAGGTCGATTCTCACCTCCGGGATCTGGAGGAGACCTTTGACACCCTGCGTAAATATAAGATGAGGTTGAATCCCCTGAAGTGCATCTTTGGGGCGAGCAGAGGAAAATTTCTGGGTCACCTCCTCACCCACGCTGGAGTCGAACCCAACCCTGACAAGGTCCGGGCGATTATGGAGTTGGGGTCGCCTCGAGATGCAAAGGAGGTACAACGACTGACGGGGAAGTTGGCAGGGCTGAGCAGGTTTCTCTCCCGGGCCGGGGAAAAGTGTTCTCCCTTCTTCAAAACCTTGAGAGGAGGTCGGAAGTTCGAATGGACCTCGGAGTGTGAGGAGGCATTCCAGGCCTTGAAGAGGCAGTTGACTCAGGCCCCTTGCTCCAGGGGCCGAAAGAGGGGAAGACTTGTTTTTGTATTTGGGAGTCGGGGCAGAGGCCGTGAGTTCTGTCTTAGTTCGGGAAGAGGGGAGAAAACAGTTGTCCATCTATTACGTGAGTAGGGTTCTGAGGAAGGCGGAACTCCGCTACCCCATCTTGGAGAAGTTGGCCTTCACTCTAATCATCTCGGCCCGGAGGCTCAGACCCTACTTCCAGGCACACTCCATCCAAGTGGTGACCGACCACCCCCTCCACAACATCTTCGAGGGAGTGGAGCACTCAGGAAGACTCGCCAAGTGGTCGGTGGAGTTGAGCGAGTTCGACATCTCCTTTGTTCCTCGACTCGCGATCAAGGCGCAAGCAATGGCTGACTTCCTGGCTGACTATGTGGTCGAGGTAGCAGAAGACAAACTCACTTACCCCGTCCCTTGGAAGGTGATGGTGGATGGGGCTTCAGGGAAACACTCCTTAGGGGTGGGGGTCGTCTTGGAAAGCCCCCAAGGGACCCGGATTGAGCAAACAGTGCTAATACATTTTTTCATAACCAACAATCAGGCCGAGTACGAGGCGGTAATCGCGGGGCTGCACCTGGCCAGGGAATTAGGAGTGCATGATGTGAAGGTCCTCACTGACTCCATGGTAGTAGCGAGGGAGCCTACCCTGCAACGGTATCTGTCCATGGTCAAGGGAATCATTGGGGGGGGGGGTTCCAAACCTTATCCATTCAACATGTGCCACGGGAGGAAAATGAATAGGTCGACCATCTTGCCAAGCACGACCCTCGGGTGGGGGGCACTATCACGGACCTTTTCCACCCATCCTTGGAGGAAGGAGAGTTGATGGAGATAGAACGGCGATCCACATGAATGGACCCCTTCACCACCTACTTGTCCACTGGAGAGTACCCAGAAGGGATGGATAGAAAGAAGCTCAAGTACAAGTCAGCATACTACCTCTTGCGCGACGGGAAACTCTACTGCAAGACCCTTTCGGGATTACTGGCTCGTTGTATGGCGGAGGGGGAGGTGTCGAGGATTTTGGAAGAGGTCCACTCCGGGGAATGTGGGAGTCATTCGGGAGGTCGGACCCTGGAGGGAAGGATCATCAGGCAGGGTTACTTCTGGCCTATCCTGGGGCATGATGCCTTAAAGTTTGTCAAAAAATGCCATAAGTGCCAACTGTTTTCCCCCCTCCAACTACAACCGGCTCAGCGACTCAGGAGTATCACGTCCCCCTGGCCTTTCACAATTTGGGGAATGGACCTGGTAGGGCCCTTCCCCCAGGCAAGCGGGCAAAGAAGATTATTGTTGGTAATGATTGATTATTTCTCCAAGTGAATGGAGGTGAAGGCGTTGGCCAAGGTGACCTCGCAGATCATTCAAAATTTTGTATGGGGGGAGATCATCTGCAGGCATGGGATGCCCCAAGCCATCGTCACCGACAACGGACCACAGTTCGCCAGCAACGAGTTCATCAAATTCGTTGGAGATCTCGGGATTGACCTTAGGTTCGCCTCTGTCCATCACCCAAGAAGCAACAGGCAGGTGGAAGCGGCCAACAAGGTTATCGTGAACCTCCTGAAAAAGAAGGTGGAAAATTTGAAAGGGAGTTGGGTGGAGCAACTCCCCTCTGTTCTTTGGGCCCTAAGGACTACTCCCAATACTGCCACGGGGGAGACGCCCTTTAAACTATCTCATGGAAGCGAGGCGGTGCTCCCCATCAAACTCGAGGTCCGTACTCCCAGGGTTGCTGAGGCGGAAGCTGGAGGGGAGGAGTGGAGAGTTGAAAATGAGGGAGAACAGCGGCTCTCCTTAGACTTGATAGAAGAGCTGCGCGACCTCTCAGCGGTTCGACAGGAGGAAGTCAAGCGGAGAATGGCTAAGTACTTTGACAAACATGTTCGGGTTAAACAGTTTGTGGAAGGCGACCTGGTCCTAAAGAAGGTAGATGTGGCGGGAAGATCGACGGCCGTGGGAAAGCTCCATCCAAACTGGGAGGGCCCCTACATCGTAAAGGAGGCACTAAGATCGGGAGGGTACCGCCTCCAAAATGTGGAGGGCGAGACTTTGAGCCACACCTGGAGCGGCGACGACCTGAAACGCGTCTATCCCTGAATATTTGTATGTGCCTTAATTTTTTCAATACAATGTGTTTCACTCATTTGAGCCCTTTTTGCATGATAATCGTAACAGTGACATGAGATGTGGCGGAACTTTCGTAGCATAATATCAAAAATCCTCAAGAAATGTTCTAAGTCTTCTCGCTCTGGGGTTAGGTCTCGATTCTCCCGTTGCCAGTCTCCCTCCAAGATGGCAGGGCCGGGGTCTCGATGGACGTTATTATGACCCTGGAGCTGAGCCTGGAGGATGTTCAACACCCGCCCTTAGGCTCTCATCTAGCTGACTGGCCTGGTGGTAGCACCCGAGAGAGGCAAATGTTCTAAGTCTTCTCGCTCTGGGGTTAGGTCTCGATTCTCCCGCTGTCAGGCTCCCTCCAAGCTGGCAGGGCCGGGGTCTCGATGGACGTCGTTATGACCCTGGAGCTGAGCCCGGAGGATGTTCAACACCCGCCCTCAGGCTCCCATCTAGCTGACTGGCCTGGTGGTAGCACCCGGGAGAGGCAAATGTTCTAAGTCTTCTCGCTCTGGGGTTAAGTATCGATTCTCCCGCTGCCAGGCTCCCTCCAAGCTGGCGGGGTCGGGGTCTCGATGGACGTCGTTATGACCCTAGAACTGAGCCCGAAGGATGTTCAACACCCGCCCTCAGGCTCCCATCTAGCTGACTGGCCTGGTGGTAGCACCCGGGAGAGGCAAATGTTCTAAGTCTTCTCGCTCTGGGGTTAGGTATCGATACTCCCGCTGCCAGGCTCCCTCCAAGCTGGCGGGGCCGGGGTCTCGATGGATGTCGTTATGACCCTAGAGCTGAGCTTGGAGGATGTTCAACACCCTCCCTCAAGCTCCCGTCTAGCTGACTGGCCTGGTGGTAGCACCCGGGAGAGGCAAGTGCTCTAAGTCTTCTCGCTCCGGGGATAGGTCTCGAGTCTCCCGCTGTCAGGCCCCTTCCAAGCTGGTAGAGGTGGGGGTCACGATGGATGTCGTTACGGTCCGGGAGGTAAACCTGAAAGTTGACACATGGCAAGCATGTACGAGCAATCCCATCAGTGAGAGGGGCGAGCTCAAGGGGTCCGGTCCCCCTTAGTTTTTTGGTAAAAAGGATTTTTGACCCCACCTGGTTGAGGGAAAAATATACCTCCTAGGCGAGCCCGTTCTCGCAAGGGTCTGCTCGGCAGAGGGTCTTTTCTCGGAATGATAGGCGGGCGCCCGCGACGACCGTTCTCGCAAAGGTCGCCTCGCGGGTAAGCGGAGTATTCGCGAGTCTGTCCGCTGCCGACGCTCAAGGCCTCTCGGCAAGCGTGAATCCTAACTCACGTGCATTCTAGCACTGAAGGTAAAAAGAAGATAGAAATTTTTTTTCATTATATTTTCAAAAGGGGGAAGGCTCGCCTCGACGAGATTACAAAAAGGGGGGGATGATTACAAGAATGAATACAGTAGAGGGGGGGGGGGAAGTCCGGTCAGCTCTCGCCCTCCTTTCCCGAATGGTGATCCTCCTCCTCGCCCCCGAGCGACTTTTCCTTGCCCTTCGCCCCATCGAAGAGGGAGCCAAAGCTTCCTCCTTCTCGCTGGGCGGGGACGACAGGAACAGGCTTGGTAGAAGATCCCGGACCGCCACCTCCTCGCAGCCCTCGACCAGAATCCCCGATCCTTTCATGGCGTCAAGGAGGCATTCGGCAGACTCGATCGAGTTGACTCGCAGCCGCTCCATGACCTCCCCCTCGCCGAAGACTCGGGGCCGCTTGTAGGGGAAAGGGGGCTCGGCGCCGTCTGGGGGGAAAAGGGCTTCCGTCAGCCGACGGACCTCGCCTTGGAGACCGTGGTTCTGCTCCTTTAGCGCCTCCACCTCAGCCGCCGACCGAGCAGCAAGGCCCCCCCTTCTCGGCAACATGGGCCTCTTGCTCGCGCGAGCTGGCCTCCTGATTCGCAAGGCGGACCCGCAGCTGGGCAACCTCGCCCTCCAACTCGCTAGCACGGGCCTGTAACGACCTGGCAGACTCGACATCCTGAAAAACAAAGAGGTCAGATTCTCGGTGAAGTATTTTTCCAAGTTAAAATGAGAGTTGGTTGGTTCTTACCAGCCCGCCCGAGGCCTCATCGAGTAAGCGCTCGGTTATGCCGAACCGCCGCTCCGCGTCGGCAGCTTTCTCCGCCGCCAGGTCGCACTCCTGCTCGGCCTTTAGCAGAAGTTGGCTGAGCTGAAAGCCACGGTGAACTGTCATATGATGAAGTTCGAAGGCCCTCAGATGAGCCTGCAGACCCTCGTGGCCTATCTGCCGAGGAGTCATGTTCTTGTAGGCCTCGGCGCCCTCCCGGCCGTAGAGGCCGAAACCAAGGGCGAACGCGTGGCCCGTAGGAGGCCGGCGAGCTCCCCAGGAGGGGGCGCGAGTGGATACGGAGACGCGGTGGGCCCCCTCATCCCAGACCAGCATCGGCTCGCCGGCCGCGTCCTTGCTCCTTCCCCCCTTGCCGAAGTGGGGGTGGTCCTTTGGAATTCCCGGATCACAGGGAGCAACCTCCTCCACGGAAGGAGGGGAGGAGGACCCGCACTTCTTCCCGCGAGGGGATGACGCCTCCTTCAGTGGGCTCGTCGGGGCTTCGTCGAAAAAAACCTCCAGCGAGCTCATAAACCTGACGGGCGACAAGGGCTGCTGTGGCTGGCCTCGCGAGATCACCCTCGCCTTTTTAGGGGCCGAGGGGCGGTGAACCGAGCTCGACCCTCCAAGCTCCAGCCGCCTCTTGCTGGAAGGCTTGCCTCTAACCTTCTCTTCCCGGCACGCCTCAGCCGCGGCCCGAGCTAGCTCGAGCGGGTCCAAAAACACTCCCGGGTCGGCGAAGGGAGGTTTCACCGGGATCAGTCGCTCCCCTGTAAAAAAGACTTAGCCGGAAAATAAGGTTATGATCGATTAGGCCAAGTGGCGAGCAGAAGGTGGGTGAGACAAACCTTCACCAGGAAGGACAGACGGCAGGGACCCGAGGCCGCGGAGGAGGAAGGCGACTTCAAAGTCCTTGTACAGAAAAAACTTATGAAGCTCGGCGTCATTGCCGGACACGGACGGTGGCCGGTACACCTCCTCGCTTTTCTGCAGGGGTGAGAAGGGAATGTTGCCGAGGTCGCCCCGGACGAAGGCGATCTTCGTCATCCAGTTGTGGTTCTTGTTGGCGACCTCGCGGATCTTTATGGACGTACCGCCAAAGAAGGTGACCCCGTCGGCGTTGGCTTTGTAAGAGAAGAGTTTGCGGAAGACGGTGAGGTTGAACTCGATCCGCTCTCGGCGGAGGTAGCAGACAAATCCGACTATCATAGCGATGGCGTTGGGGTTGAGCTGCGCGAGCACGACGCCGTAATACTTGAGGACCCGGCGAACCTCAGGCCAGAGCGGCAGGCACAACCCCACCTCAAAGTACGAGATGGGGAAGGCGAGCTCGTCCTCGAAGAAGGAGTTGATGGCCTCCTTCTCCGCCGGGAGGCGGGCCACGAAGCCGGCAGGGACATAGTCCGCCACAAACTCGGCGAGCTCGCCCGCCGTGGTGTTGCCCTCGAAAAAGCAATGGTCCGCGAAGTTCTGAGCGCACTTGGCGCGGCCATCGGAATCGGGGTTTCCTTTACCCATGATCGCCGAGGGAATGGAAGCGCGCGAGCAGAAGGCGGGGAGAGCAAGGAAAGAAAGAGATGAGAAGGCAATAAAGGCATAGCCAGGGGTAGGTGGGGATCCCTATTTATAGAAAAATGGAGGAGAAGCGAAGCCGACTGACCAACCCGGCTCGCATACTCCGTCTTACATATTCCGTCTCGCCGCTCTCTGCTCGCCGACCTAGGCGAGCCCAGATGAGGAATTCAAAAAGGCACGCACCACTCGAAGGAAATAAGATACGCTCGCATAACGAAAATTTATACAATTTATTAGCATGAAGAGAGCAAAATGTCCAGAACAAGGAAAAGTAGAAAAGCACACGCATGGACCAGGAGACAGTGGGGGCGAGTATCGGTCAGCTCGCAAGGGAGCCGTCCTTAATTACCCCGATCTTGCCGACTCGATGTCGCCAGCTGCTACGCGAAGAGTTGCCGAAGCTGCCCCAGGTTCCTGTTCGCCGCTCGCAAGTTCTCATCAATTTCATCAAAGAGTATGGAGGAAGACGTCGCTGCATACGCCGAGCTGACCCTCGCCTCGCCAGCAAGCTGCGCGCACTCCTCCTGCAGCCTGGAATTGTCTTACTTCAGCTCGTGGAGCTCGCGCACTAACTTTTTTAGGACCAGTTGGCTTCGCCTCGATCGTTCGGGGCTGTCCACCTCCGAGTCCAGGAAGATGTCCAAAGCGCGCGGCAATGGAAGAGGCGAGTAGATGGCCCGTTCGGCTGAGTCATCGGCCGCAGATTGGTTAGGAGGGCCTGCACAGGGGAGTCGAGATAGCGAGTGGGAGGGGCGAGCACCAATTAGAATCAGACGCAAAATGAGGGAGTTAGTGTAACACCCCAAAAATCTCAAAATTGGATTTGAGGTGCAGGCTGGTTGACACGGCCTGGGACACGGGCATGTCCCAGGCGTGTCGGGGGTACACGGCCTGGGACACGGGCGTGTCCCAGGGCATGTCACTCAAGAAATTGCCGGATCGAGTCAGGGAAGTACACGGCCCGGAACCAAGCCTTGCACACGGCCGTGTCAGATTTGACACGGGCGTGTCCGAGGGCATGTGCCTACCCGTGTACTGCTCTGACTGGTTTTAGCGCTCGTTGAGTACCGTGTAACAGGGGTGACACAGGCGTGTCACATGACTGACACGGGCGTGTCAGGTTCGACACGGGCGTGTCGATGCCCGTGTTCTGGTAGTTTTCAGTCGGTACGTGTGCCGCTTAAGGATACACGGCCTGTGACACGGGCGTGTCACAGGCCGTGTCGGCCAAAAAGTCTAGTTTTCAGGCAGATCGTGGCCGTTCATTTTTCCTTAAAGAAGATCCTGTGGCTGGGGCTCATTCCTGGCTTGATAAGGCCGGGGAAGGAGAAGGCTAAGCTCATTTTGAGTTTCATCTTCTCTTTCTAGCTTTAAGAGAGAGGTGAGAGCAAGGTGAGGAAGAAGAAGTGGAATCCGGCTGCCGGTGGTGCTACGGTGGTCCAAATCGCGAGCTGAGTTCGGATTTGCGAAGGCAACGCTGCTGCGAAGGCTTTCATCCGTCTCAAATTTCTCTCCATGGCTCCGAAGCCAGTTCCTAGGGTAACGATTTCCTTCTTGGACATGTGAAGTCCTTAATTCCTGCATTGCATAGGGAAAACCCTTCCCCGCGAGTGTGCGGTGGGTTGTGGCGTCCCTTGGGGAGATATGTGAAGTCCCCCTTGTTAGAGTCCGGAATTGCAGTACGGATCTAGGCATGCTGTGTGAAGCCCATCTGGACATGTTGGTCTGGATTGGTGATGCTTGTTTGCATATCGGAGAAGACTCCGTGATTATTGCTTGTATGCATGATGGATAAAGTACTGGAGGAAGTCCAGGAAATTGTGAGAGTTGGGTGCAACTCTTGTGGCCGTGAGTTGCCACTTTGTGTGCGGTTGAGCGTTGGGCTGCAACTGTATGAAAAGGCTTCGTGCTGAACAGGCAAGGTGAAACCGACCCGCGCCTTTAAATGTGGCCTCAGGTACGATGTACTTGGTTGGGCAAGGCGATTTAAGCAACGGGGGGTGGCTGATCTGTACCTGCGTTATGTAGGCTGGACATGAGAGCACCAAGGCATTGGGCTTTCGTCGGCGGCATAATGAGAGTCCTGGGCCTGCGTGCCGGACTAAATGCTCAATGGTGAGATCCGGTGTTTCCGGTGCACCCGAGAGTGCCATGAGTGCACGGGACGTCGGGCCGTCGTGCCGGCGTTTGTGATATGTGACTGTGCGGTCGTGCACGTCTTGCTTGAATTGCTATATATATCATATTGGAAGATTACTATGCAGGGATGGAATTCCGCTGCCCCGTGCTAGGGGCAGGGTCGTTATAATTGGTCAGCTGAATGCTGACCGTTGCCCTGTTTGCCACCGCTTGGTGGATTGGTTCTTACAGGTACTGGAGGTGCTGGTCCGAGCGGGACTTAGCGGGCTGAAGCCCAAAGCTGCGTTGCTGCCCTTGAAGGCATTGTTTTGTTTCTTTTGTTCATGTGTGGCCGGCCTGCGTGCCGATGTCTGTAATCCACACTCTTGTTCAGAGAAATTGTTGTAAGGCCTTAAGGCCAGACTCATTTGATGTTTATGTACATTCCCAGGTTATAGTGGACAGTGTTCTTTATCTTGAGTTCAAAGATTCAACCGTGAAACTTCCGCTAGAATGCTCTGTGTTAGGATGCGTTGATTATGATATTAGTTCGTAGCGTCTCCGCCTGTTTGTGGAATATGGTGTGGGGCCCCGGCCGGACCCTCTATTATATTCTTCTTGACGGGTAGAGGTGTTACAATTTGGTATCAGCTTATTGGTCGATCTCTTCCGAATTCGCGGACGAATTCTTTTGAGAGGTGGCGAGCACGTGTCAGTGCCGTCGTTATAACAC
Organism: Platanthera zijinensis; assembly: GCA_039513925.1. NCBI lineage: Eukaryota > Viridiplantae > Streptophyta > Magnoliopsida > Asparagales > Orchidaceae > Platanthera > Platanthera zijinensis. The sequence goes on along the minus strand of CM077087.1, from coordinate 21,844,242 downwards.
TTAACTTGAACTCAAGATTGTCCACTTAGGAATGCAAATACACTTGTTTGTTGAACTTGTGTATTCTTTTTGTATGGTTGCCGTTTGCATTGGTTGTTAACCTGTGTATTTTACACATATAGGTGACCAGAAGTGTTGCGGGTCAATCCGAACCACAACGTTCTGTTGAGAGTGCGGCACCAGCTGAGGTGCCCACAACTCCTCCATCCGCTGAAACAGTCCATCTCATCACGGAAACGGTACTTGCTGTGATGAATGCTCAGCAGGCTGGGCAGGCACGTCCTGCAGTGGTGCCAACGCAAGCTGGGGTACGGCAAGAACCGGTAGAAGCCGAAGTTGATCAGCGGGTAGCAGATCAACAATGGAAGCAATTCTTGAGCTTCAACCCTCCGCAGTTTCATGGGGCGGGTACACCGGCCTAAGCAGAGGATTGGCTTGCAAGGATCAAGAGGATTATGAGAGCTATCAAGGTTGAGGAGGAACAGAAAGTCATGTTAGCCACTTTCCTACTGGAAGGTGAGGCGCGATTGTGGTGGGATGAGATTGAACTGCATCACTTGGCCGGCAGGCAATTGGCAGAGATTACAATGGAAGAATTTTCTCGTTTGTTCTTAGCACAACATCTGCCGATGCAGCAAAGGATATCGATGGAAATGGAATTTCAACGGTTAGCACAGGGAGATCGAAGTGTGGATGACTACCTGCATGAGTTCACCCGTTTGGGAAGATATGCAGACACGATCTTCGCCGAAGAAGAGCGTAAGACTAGTCGGTTTTATGCGGGACTGCAAGATGAGCTGCGGTATTTGCTCTCGAGTTCTGTGAGTCAGGGATTCCAAGCCTTAGTCTGTACGGCTCGTTCTTTGGAGACGGACATGAAACGGGGGCAAGCAAAGGGCAACTTGGCTGTTGCAAAGCCAGAGTTTAAGCCGTCGCGTCCGGAAAAGTTTGGCTACCGAAAGAGATGGAATAAGAAGTCTAAATCTTCTGGACAAGCTCCTTCTGCGACTGTGACGGATACATCTGGGTATGGATCTCGTGCTTGTTTTACGTGCGGGAAGGTTGGACACTTCGCATGTGAATGTCGATCTGGTCCTCCAAAGGGTGATAAGAAGACGGGAGCGTCTTATGCGGAGAAGGGGAAGGCTGTGGTGGAGTCTTCTGCCTCGCACGCGCAGCCCAGGGTCTTCAACCTTGGACAACAGGAGGCCATTAAGCAGGCAAATGTCGTCACAGGTACGCGTAGGTTTTAATGTTATTGTTTTTGATGTGCTGTGCTTGTTTTAATTGTAATGTTATAGGGTTTGTCCTTATACGAGAGTATCCGGCGCGAGCACTGTTCGACACAGGTGCTTCACATTCGTTTCTGTCTGAGGACTTTGTCTTTCGTGTCGGGGTGCCTATCCGGACCACGACAGATAGTGTAAAGGTGTTGTTGCCTAACGGATGTTTGATGTGTGCGGATCGATCTTGCGGTCTTGAGGTCAAGATAGGAAGTCGGGAGTTCAAGGTGGAAACATTAGTATTGCCGATCAAAGAGTTTGATATAATCTTTGGTATGGACTGGCTTTCAGAGCAGCGTGTCTGTATTGATTGCACTTCAAAAGAGGTCACACTTGGGCAAAATACCGAACAAGAGACCAAGTTCATTGGTATGCAAGGGATGAGTGGGATGTTGTTATCCGCTCTCCAAGTTGTTAAGGCAGTTCGGAAGGGTGCGGAGTTGTTCTTCACACTCATAGAGGCGGTGGCGCCGAAGGCCAGTGTGAGTGCAGTGCCGATTGTGTCGGAATATGCTGATGTGTTTCCAAAGGACCTTCCGGGGTTACCTCCCCAAAGGGAAATCGACTTCGCTATCGAGCTGGTGCCGGGTGCGAAACCTGTGGCCCGTTCGCCGTATCGGGTAGCGCCAAAAGAAATGGCCGAACTGAAAGTTCAGTTGCAAGAGTTATTGGAGCAGGGATACATACGCCCAAGTATGTCACCTTGGAGCGCGCCTGTTCTTTTTGTGAAAAAGAAAGACGGTGGTTTGCGACTATGTATTGATTATCACGAACTGAACAAGCTGACGGAGAAAAACAAGTATCCAATTCCACGGATCGATGACTTGTTCGATCAGCTAGTAGGCTCAACCGTCTATTCGAAGTTGGATTTGAAGTCCGGGTATTACCAGTTGCGGATTAGGGAAGGTGACATTCCCAAGACAGCGTTTGGCACACGCTATGGTCACTATGAGTTCACAGTGATGTCGTTCGGCTGATGTAATGCGCCTTCGGTCTTCATGGATCTCATGCATCGAACGTTCCGCGAATACCTGGATCTGTTTGTGATTGTGTTTATTGATGATATCCTTGTATATTCACAATCGGAGGAAGATCATGCAAACCACTTGCGGTTGGTATTGCATATCTTGCGAAGGAATAAACTGTATGCCAAGTTCTCTAAGTGTGAGTTCTGGCTCTCGTCGGTGGCTTTTCTAGGCCATGTGGTAAGTGAAGAGGGCATAGCGGTGGATCCGGCTAAGATAAGTGCCATTCGTGATTGTACAGTGTTGTCTTCAGTGGCCGAGGTCAGGAGTTTCCTTGGACTGGCGGGCTACTATAGACGGTTCGTGGAGAACTTCTCCCGGATTGCTTTGCCTCTGACTACGTTGACGAGAAAGGATCAGAAGTTCGTTTGGACACCGAAGTGCACACGAGCTTTTGAGGAGCTGAAGAGTCGTTTGACCACGGCGCCTGTTTTGACGTCGCCATGTGGTACAGATGGTTTTGAGATATACAACGATGCGTCAGGAAGCGGCTTAGGCTGCGTTCTCCTGCAGTTTGGCAAGGTGATCGCCTATGGCTCACGTCAATTAAAAGTGCATGAGCGTAATTACCCTATCCATGACTTGGAGTTGGCAGCGGTGATCTTTGCGCTAAAGTTGTGGCGGCATTATCTTCATGGCGTGAAGGTGGATATTTATATAGATCATAAAAGCTTAAAGTATCTGCTCGATCAAAAGGAATTGAATATGCGATAAAGGAGGTGGATGGAATTCCTTGGGGATTTTACCTTCGACATTCACTATGTTCCCGGAAAGGGAAATGTGGTCGCTGATGCCTTGAGTCATCGGACTCCGGTGCGGGCAAATTGGTTGCGGATACATGATGAGCGGTTAATCCAGGAGTTGGAAGCTTTGGAGATATCTTGTGTGGAAAGAGATTCTTCGACTGATGCATGCGTGAACTGGTTGGAGGTTCAATATGACCTTGCTGACAGGGTTCGGCGGGCAACGGAGTTGGATGAAAGTCTCCAACGCTATGCAAAGGAGGGGTCTGGTGATCAATTCTCCTGGGATGACGGTTTATTACGGAAAGATGGCCGATTGTGCGTCCCTAGTGCAGGTAAATTGCGAGAAGGATTGCTATATGAAGCACACTTTACAAAGTACTCAATTCACCCTGGGAGCACAAAAATGTACAAGGACATGAAGAAACTGTTCTAGTGGCCTGGTTTAAAGAAGGACATAACCGCGTATGTAGCTAAATGTCGTACTTGTGCTTTGGTAAAGGCAGAATGTCAACGACCGAGTGGTTTCCTGAATTCGTTGCCGGTTCCGCAATGGAAGTTTGAGGATATTTCTATGGATTTCGTGCACGGATTGCCGAGATCTCAGCGTGGCCATGACTCAATCTGGGTGATTGTAGACCGGTTGACAAAGGTGGCTCACTTTATACCGAACAAGCGGGACGATTCAGTGGAAACGTTGGCAAAGCTCTATGTGGAGCAGATTGTTCGATTGCACGGTGTTCCCCGAAGTATCGTAAGTGACCGAGATGGGCGCTTTACCTTGAAGGATTGGAGATTAGTTCATCAGATGTTGGGCACGAAGTTAGCATTCAGTACGGCCTTTCACCCGCAAACGGATGACCAAACTGAACGAACCAACAGAACGATGGAGGATATGCTCCGTATGTGCGCCCTGGACTTCGGTAAGAATTGGGAAGAGCATCTTGTTATGGTGGAGTTTGCCTATAATAATAGCCATCAAGCGAGTATAGGCATGGCCCAATTTGAAGCGCTGTATGGTCGTAAGTGTCGTACACCGCTAGCTTGGGCAGAAACTGGCGAGACCAAACTTTTAGGCAAAAAGGAGGTCGAGGATGCTACCTCAACAATACGCTCTATTCGCGAGAGGCTCCTAATAGCCCAGGATCGGCAAGCCAAGTATTACAATGCTAAGCACCGGAACGTGGAGTTCGCGGTGGGTGACTGGGTCTATTTAAAGATTAAGCCCTTCAAAGGCGTATCTCGGATTCGGCGGTTGAAAAAGCTAAGTCCGCGATACCTTGGTCCGTTTGAAGTGGTGGAGCGAGTTGAGGAAGCTGCCTATCGGCTAGCTCTTTCATCGGAATTGAGTGGATTGCATGATGTGTTTCACATCTCGGTGCTATGCAAAGCAGTCAAGGATCCAGCTCAAGTAATTGACAATGATCGAGTGCCGGTTGAGTATGGGCTAACGACAAGGGTGAAGCCTATACGGATCGAGGATCGAGCCGAGAAACAGTTGCGGAACAAAGTGATCGGGATGGTCAAAGTCCGATGGGACAATTGTGGCCGAGAAGAGATAACATGGGAGCGCGAGCAGACCATGCGAGCCGAGTTTCCCGAGTTATTTTCGTAACTTGTTCGCTCGTTGTATATGTAATAGAAACATATAAATGTTTTGTTATTTTCTCCCTACTGTCTTCAAATTTCGGGACGAAATTTTATTAAGGAGGGGAGGATTGTAACACCCCAAAAATCTCAAAATTGGATTTGAGGTGCAGGCTGGTTGACACGGCCTGGGACACGGGCGTGTCCCAGGGCGTGTCGGGGGTACACGGCCTGGGACACGGGCGTGTCCTAGGGCGTGTCACTCAAGAAATTGCCGGATCGAGTCAGGGAAGTACACGGCCCGGAACCAAGCCTTGCACACGGCCGTGTCAGATTTGACACGGGCGTGTCCGAGGGCGTGTGCCTACCCGTGTACTGCTCTGACTGGTTTTAGCGCTCGTTGAGTACCGTGTAACAGGGGTGACACGGGCGTGTCACATGACTGACACGGGCATGTCAGGTTCGACACGGGCGTGTCGATGCCCGTGTTCTGGTAGTTTTCAGTCGGTACGTGTGCCGCTTAAGGGTACACGGCCTGTGACACGGGCATGTCACAGGCCGTGTCGGCCAAAAAGTCTAGTTTTCAGGCAGATCGTGGCCGTTCATTTTTCCTTAAAGAAGATCCTGTGGCTGGGGCTCATTCCTGGCTTGATAAGGCCGGGGAAGGAGAAGGCTAAGCTCATTTTGAGTTTCATCTTCTCTTTCTAGCTTTAAGAGAGAGGTGAGAGCAAGGTGAGGAAGAAGAAGTGGAATCCGGCTGCCGGTGGTGCTACGGTGGTCCAAATCGCGAGTCGAGTTCGGATTTGCGAAGGCAACACTGCTGCGAAGGCTTTCATCCGTCTCAAATTTCTCTCCATGGCTCTGAAGCGAGTTCCTAGGGTAACGATTTCCTTCTTGGACATGTGAAGTCCTTAATTCCTGCATTGCATAGGGAAAACCCTTCCCCGCGAGTGTGCGGTGGGTTGTGGCGTCCCTTGGGGTAGATATGTGAAGTCCCCCTTGTTAGAGTCCGGAATTGGAGTACGGATCTAGGCATGCTGTGTGAAGCCCATCTGGACATGTTGGTCTGGATTGGTGATGCTTGTTTGCATATCGGAGAAGACTCCGTGATTATTGCTTGTATGCATGATGGATAAAGTACTGGAGGAAGTCCAGGAAATTGTGAGAGTTGGGTGCAACTCTTGTGGCCGTGAGTTGCCACTTTGTGTGTGGTTGAGCGTTGGGATGCAACTGTATGAAAAGGCTTCATGCCGAACAGGCAAGGTGAAACCGACCCGCGCCTTTAAATGTGGCCTCAGGTACGATGTACTTGGTTGGGCAAGGCGATTTGAGCAACGGGGGGGTGGCTGATCTGTACCTGCGTTATGTAGGCTGGACATGAGAGCGCCAAGGCATTGGGCTTTCGTCGGCGGCATAATGAGAGTCCTGGGCCTGCGTGCCGGACTAAATGCTCAATGGTGAGATCCGGTGTTTCCGGTGCACCCGAGAGTGCCATGAGTGCACGGGACGTCGGGCCGTCGTGCCGGCGTTTGTGATATGTGACTGTGCGGTCGTGCACGTCTTGCTTGAATTGCTATATATATCATATTGGAAGATTGCTATGCAGGGATGGAATTCCGCTGCCCCGTGCCAGGGGCAGGGTCGTTATAATTGGTCAGCTGAATGCTGACCGTTGCCCTGTTTGCCACAGCTTGGTGGATTGGTTCTTACAGGTACTGGAGGTGCTGGTCCGAGCGGGACTTAGCGAGCTGAAGCCCAAAGCTGCGTTGCTGCCCTTGAAGGCATTGTTTTGTTTCTTTTGTTCATGTGTGGTCGGCCTGCGTGCCGATGTCTGTAATCCACACTCTTGTTCAGAGAAATTGTTGTAAGGCCTTAAGGTCAGACTCATTTGATGTTTATGTACATTCTCAGGTTATAGTGGACAGTGTTCTTTATCTTGAGTTCAAAGATTCAACCGTGAAACTTCCGCTAGAATGCTCTGTGTTAGGATGCGTTGATTATGATATTAGTTCGTAGCGTCTCCGCCTGTTTGTGGAATATGGTGTGGGGCCCCGGCCGGACCCTCTATTATATTCTTCTTGACGGGTAGAGGTGTTACAGTCAGGGACATACCTTCAGAATTTCGGGGGGAAGCAGGAGCGGATGTGTGCTCGACGTCCATCCCAGTAGCCGCGGGAGCGAAAGAGGGTTGTTGTGAATGAATATGAGCCGGCGACCCCAGCCCCTGCGAATCCAGCTCCATGATTTCGGTGGCAAGGGGCGAGTCTCGCGGGCGCGGGTCAGAGGATGGCTTAGGCGCCTTGGCAGGAAGATTCTCGACCCTCGGTGTGGAGACCTCGCCGCCCTGGTCTTGTTCGGCGGTAAGATCCACAAAGTCTTTATCATGGGGGGCCAGAGCAGAACGGTTGGAGGAGTCGGAGCCATTGACCAAGATGTTTTTTAGGTCAACGAAGATGTGCTCGGCCTCAGGAGGAAAGGGCCTCGCCCTCTTGATCGAGCCAAATTCAGCGAAGCAGCGAGCCAGGGCGTTCAGATCCGTCAGGGCCGCAGCGCGAAGGGCGGTTTTCCCGCGAGATTTCGCGAGTCGCTCCATGACCTCTTTGGGGAGTGGCATCTCGGCATGGCTTAAGTAAAGAGAGGGGCGGAGGTCAATCGAGCAGGCTGGGCATGTATATATAGCCGTCGGTGGGTCCTACCGAGAAATTCCTTTTGGCTCCTGTCGCACTCGCAGGATCCTAGGGGGTTGGATGTTTCTTTCCGAGTTTGTGCCAACCTAGCAAAGAGCGGGGATTGTGTACAACCCCATATCCAGCGAGTGGGCTAACAGGAGCCAAACCGGCCGGCTCAGACCGCCCCAGAGCCCCAGGCGAGTTCAGCAGGGGATGCCGAGCCCAACATGCCGAGTACGGGCTCGGCAATCGTCGGGCTGAGCTCGAGGTTCGTGGAGCTGAGCCCAACGAAAGGAAGTCATTCATCGTGGGGCAGACCAGGCCGAGTACGTGCTCGCCCAGAGCCAAGGGGTTGGCGAGTGCCTACACGACCGTCATCCACGAGCAGGGACTTCGGGTCCAACTCGCCCAGGCCTGAGGCGAGGCGAGCCGGTCCGTGGCGTTGAGAGAGGCGAACTCACTCAACGCCTTCTCCCGTGGCATTGAGAGAGGCGAGCTCACTCAACGCCTTCTCCAGAGGCATTGAGTCAGGCGAGTCAGGGCCGCAGCGCTGAGAGAGGCGAGCTCACTCGCCGCCTTTCACCTCGGCGTGGGGGGGGGGGGGGAAGCCTTCCCGCGCCCGTACTCGCCGCCCCCGCTCAATGGACACTCTTCTCAGGGCCGGCTCGCCCTTCAGTTGTGGGGTGTTTTTACCATGTTACCCCCTTTGGATTGCCTATAGTCCTCGAAAACAGTGAAGGTTGGATATTTGCAGACCATCTTTTCCTATAAATAGGACCCAAGGGGTACCTCAGAAGACACGCTTTCTTGTGCCCGGTCTTCCAGCGCTTTCTGAGGTACCTTAGCTTCAGCACTTGGCTAAGGAGGGGAAGTGCTCTAAGATCTTCTGGGTGTGTGGTGGGACCTCCGTGCTGAAGCCTTGGGTCTGTCCCCGGTCCTTTTCCCTTATCACTTGGGCTTGTGAGGAGAGAAGTAAGTGTGCGATCACCCCTTCCGCAAGGGTCGAACTCCTCAGAGACCGATTTTTCGGTTTCAACACCGCAGATCGACGATCTGGCTTTAGAAAATTATCGCCGACCTGAGAACGACGAAAAGCTTTCCCTTCTTCAGACTAAGATCGACGAACTCTTTTGTTAATAAAATATTTCATCGACCTCAGATCAAAGAATTTTTCTTTATTTCGCAGGATGGAGTTTGTCATTTCATATTCTAAAAAACCTTATATCTAGGTTTTCTTCGAGCTTCATCCCGCACTTTTTGTTTCCCTTGCACTTGGTCTCTCTGTTTTCCTTTTGTAAGTGATAATGACGATTCCAATGAGCACTCTTGCGGCGATGAAATTCGATTTGGGATTTGATATAGACTTCGAGTCATTCCAGCACTCGGATCAAATCTTCTTGGATATTCTGAAATTGTTTGAAGATCAGCAGTTTAAGAATCTTATGACAACACGGATAAAGATTGCTGCAACAGAAATTAGAGAATGGGTTTACACTTCCTCCACACCTAATACAGATACTATGACAGGAACAATATCGGGTAACATCGTTTCTCTCACCCCCTCCGTTCTATCTGAAATTTTTTGATTAGTAAATGGATAAGAAGAGTTGGAAATAGACAGTGCTGAATATGATGAAATGCTGATTAAGATGGGTTATACTGGAGAAAACCCTAGTAAACTGCTGAAGAAATATTTATCTGCTGATTATAAATTTCTAGCGGATGTTGTGGGTAAGGTACTGATTGGCAAGCATACCGCCCATGACTATATCACCAGGCAGCAGTTCCTAGTGTTGTGTGCAGTGGTCAACAAAAAGCCAGTGAACTAGGCTAGAATAATGTTCGAGATGATTAAGAAAAAGAATACAAAGAAAGAGGTGTTCTTTGGAATGATTCTGAGAATCTTCCTTCAAGCAAAGGCTGCTGAATCCCTGGTCTCCCAGACCATATTCATTAATGCCTCCAAAAGGCTAACTTGTGCCTTATTTGGTAAGTGGGAGAGGAATATCCCCAAGCTATCCAAGGCTTCTTCCTCTTCCAGGACTTCTGAGGATACCAGAGTTGTATCAGCTGCTCCCCCACCCCCTGAAGATGTCCTTTCCATCAGGATTCCATCCCCTCCATCTTCATCTCAACAATAACCACCTCCTCAAATTCAAACACCCTCAACAACCCTCCAACAAATATCCACATCTCAAGCCCATACACCAACACCTCCTGCTTTCCCACTCCAACATCCTTCACCAGTTCATACTCCTGAACATCAACAATCTCCACCCCAATCTCCAGTGCATGCAACTCCACCTCATACCCCAGAGCATGTCACTCCTCCTTAGTCCCCTCTTCCTCAACATCTTGTTGATATCCCCCTACACAACATATCATCCATACCATCATTTAATCTGCTATCATCCCCCATCCATATTCAATCACCTCAAGATGAGCATATGCCAGATTCCACTCCCTTCCCTTCAACCTCATCCATCAATCCTTCTGTAGCAACTCAGACACCCTCTGAGTTCATGCAAATGGATCCCCCTTCCATTTCCTCTCTTCTGCAAATCATCACTCCACTACTCAAACAACTCATAGCAGAGGCTATTAAACCTCTTGCTGAATCCATTTCCACCCTCTCTGCTCTTCTGCCTACTCCCCTTTCTATCCCTTCTTCTGGGGGCTTGGCTATATGACCCTCTGTAACCAGGCAGGGGGAGATATTCTATGAAGAAGCTCCAATGTATCCTCCAGCAGCAGCATCAGAAGTAGCAACAACAATTTTGCAGATAGTTGAGTCAACAGATGTACAAATGATTACAGAGGCTGAATCAATTGATTTTGATATGTTGAGTGCAGATGAGCAAGTTGCTCCCCTAGAGATTGTGACTGTTGGTGATTATTTTATCAATCCCACAGTAGATTTGTTTAATTTATTGAAAATTTTTGTTTATGGATATATAAATTATCTTCCAGCAGTTTTCTCAGAGCCATCCTTGGCTATAGTGTGTTACACTCCTCCAATAAGTCCTGAAGTTGTTAAACAACTAAAGGCAAATTTTGCTATTAAAATAATTGAGGAACCATTAGGCCCAACTTATGTTATGGATAATAGCCCAATCCCAAATTTAGATGATTTGATTGCTCAAGATGTGGCACAAGAATTTGCACATATTCAAAATGATCCTGCTTTGAATGAATTTCTGTTGACTTACAAAGATATAGAAGATTATCAGATGATCACTGAGAATACTGCTCCACCTGAAGTTGCTGAACCTCAAGCACTTCCTCAGGCTGTAAAACAAATCTCAAAGGAAACTTTAAAGGAGATAGATGCATTGTATGATAATCCTCAAGGTTCTTCTGATGATGACATAGATGATGATGATTCTGATGATCCTAAGGCCAGAAAGAAGGTTGATAAGAAGAGGAAAGTTACTCCAAAGGCTGCTCCTAAGCCACATCCCACAAATTATACTCCATATTATATCTTACAAAAGATGACTCCATACCCAGGGATGCCACAACTGATGTGGCTATCAAAGAATGAGCAGAAAGAAAGGAAGAAGAGAAGGAGGTACACGTCTCCTCCTAAGCAATTTAGGAAAGACCCTCCTCCTTCTCCATCTTCAGGGGCCTCTGGAAATGTATCTCAAAGATCTGCACCAGTCACAAAAACTTATCAGAGACATTCCAAGCCAAGCAGTCAGCAACAGTCATCTCAAAGCCAACCTCCTCCAACTTCATATAAGAGAAGTACTACAGACTCCATTGATGATTCACAGAAGGACTTAAGTCCAAAAAGGCCAGCATCTCCTCCAATACCATTTGTAGATCCAGAGCAAGAGACAATAGCTAAAATGGCCAGATTTCAGGAACTGATAGCACTTTCTCAAATTAACAAAGCAAAAGCTGAAGGAAAGGATCTCTCTCAATTTTCAACAATGTCTTCATACAGGAAGTAAGAACTTAAAAGGTATGCAAAGGCAAACAAATTCTTTAATGTTGATGATTACATGAAATTGCACCCAGAAGCTGTAGTTCCAAGAGCAACATCTCTCAATATAATTGGTGCATCAGACATTACCATGTCAAAGGGACAAGCTGCCAATCCTAATAGAGAAATCATTTTCAGACTGCCTTCTGAAAAGCCTGAGAAAGAAAAGTCTAAGCAGAACAAGTGATTTGATTTATGTTTTATTCTAATTTTCTGTTAAAACTCTGTGTGTCTAATCTTGAAGCACTTATTTGTAAATATCTGCTGAATGTTTTATTTCTGTCAGATATATGTGTTTATGTTTTATGATTATTTTTGTTATTTGTTCTTTAGTGATCTCACCCAAATAGGGGGAGATTGTTGGATCCCTTGTTGGATTTGTGCTAGGTTTACTAAATTAGGTTGAGTCTGACCCACATTGTATAGCCAGGGTCAAGTCTAGTAGTCCTAGAGTTTAGGCTATTCATTTGGTTCAACCTTCATAGACAAGCCAGCAGAGGACATCAGTAGTCTCAAGACTTAGAAGATTTAGAGAACAGAATGATCCGTTCGAAGTTCTTCGAACTCAGCTCGTCGATTGTCGATCTCAGATCGACGAACTCAGAGTTATTTCTCTGAGCTGAGCTCGAAGATATTCGAGCTCAGGTCGACGATCGATTCTTTCAGACAGATTCTCAGCTCGACGAACTCAGAGCACAGAATTGGCAAGTTATTCTCTGAATGCAGTTCGCAGCGCTCAGGTCGAAGAACAGGAATTCTCAGGTCGACGAACTTGGAACTCCGAACTACGAATTCTATTCAGAGGTCGACGATTTCTGTCCCGAGCCAGAATTAGAAGTTTTCCATACTTCTGTCTCTTACCTTCTATATTATTTAACAGTAATATTCCTGAGTAATTAATGTTCATATTCCGCTGAATATAGTCATTATTGACAACATTAATTATGGTCTTCATCAGGTTAATTACTTGCTTATTTTATTAGGGACAGTTGGGGAAACTCATTTAAGTCAATGTTCCAGCCATTTCTTTCTCCAGGGCAATCAACAATTAATGCTAGGAATTCAAATTTCAAAGGAGAAATAATTAACTGCAGAATATAAAGGAATTTTTCTCTTTTCAGTCGATACACACTTAGCCAGACTTCAGATGAGAATATACAGCACACAAAGAATACAGAGAGTCGGACACTGAACATTCAGAACTCTCTCCTAGTGCAGAAAACATTTTGTTTTCCTCCTTGTCCATTATGAAGACTGAAGAAGAACATTCATCACTATCAAGAGTCTTCTTCAACCTTCTCCTCCAGGAACATTCAAGGACAACTCATCTTGATTCAGTCAGAAAGTTCTAGGATTGTTTTCAGACAAGGCTGAAGACCTACACCCTGAGCAAGGCTCCATCTTTCTTAACTAATTCTATATTTCAAAAGGAGTCTTGACAACTACAGAATCCACAAGTCTTCTCTGCTGTTTAGAGAAAAGAGAAGACCTCATCACCCCTCTCTTACCTCCTGTATAAAGAGTTTATTAACTCCCTTCAAAAGTTTATTCTTGGTTTTTGGGCACCTGATCAAAATCCTAAAGGGTTGTGAGATCTCCCTGGAAATAGATCTTGTGGTGGCAGTCACCTGATCAAAAACTTGTTAGTGGATTCCTACCAGGGTGGTAGAAGAGTGGATATACCTAGGTTGGGAAACCACTATAAAATTCTTATGTTTTCTGGTTGTGTTCATTTTATTTTTGTTCTTGCTGTGCTGTGATAGATAGATTAGTTTAACCAGTCTTTTAATTTATTCTATAGTATTATTAGTATCACCTATTTTAAACTCTGATATAAAACTTAAAACAGCCAAAGTTTTAAATACTCTATTCACCCCCCTCTAGAGTAAATCAGATCTAAACCCCATCTTTCAGAGGGATCTTACTTTCCCAAGACGTCCACCCAGTGCTCTTTAAGGGTAATACCCTACACTACTGAGCACTAGTTGGTCGTCTTGCTCGGCTTGAATCAAACATTCACATCACATCACAGAGTATTGAGGAAACATTAACAGAGAACACATCAAATATATATAATAAAATATATTTAAACAGGAAGTGCAAAAGACCGTAGCCATTGTTTATACATGGAGCCCGTAGGCTATAATAATACTACAACTATTAACTCATCTCTCTCTCAACTCTGCTCGCCAATACTCACATCTCGAAACTCGGGAGACGGTGGAGGTGCATCTGCTCGGGTAGTCCTATCAGCTAGGGTGTCGTCCTGCAGTGACTGATCCCTATGGTGCTCCATTTCCTGTGAATGGTTATTAAGATAATTATTATTTATAGAGCTAAGTGGAATCAAATATCCTCCCTGGATCCATATCCTGGAGACGAGCACTCGCATCCAACAAAATAAGATAGCCGCAGCAAGAGATGGTTAGCACAACATTTCATAAATGAGCTAGGAGCAATCAAAAGTATATCATGATATAACTGAACTAGCAACAATAATATATATCAGTTATATTATAGGCTCCACTAGCACAACAACACAATAAGTATTCAAACTTGAACGAACTTCGCAGGCCTTCAAGCCACGCACATATTGCAGTCATTCACAGTCGCGCACACATCGCAGACATTCACAATCGCGCACATATCACAGACATTCACAGCTGCACACATATCGCTGACATTCACAGACGCGCACAATACCCTATATTGACATAATATGGACCGCTTCTTTTCAAGCAGGGTATCGAGCCTCGCGGGCCTCACCGATGTGCCCATCGGTAACAATGGTTAGTCCTGCCACTTCTGGGGGTGATTGTACTGCACAACCCAGGCCCTTACATACATCTCCGTGTACTCTTGGATGTGAGCGACATCCGACGATTCAACATCTTGGCCGACCAGCGGAGGAAACCCAACGGGGAAGAACATAATGGACGGTCACCTGTGGTACTCATCTCCTTATCGCCTTGAGTCGTCAAACTTCCCGCACTGGTACGAATGGTCTGTGAAAGTGACTGACCCACCACAATTTACCGCAAGCAATTTACAGGCAATCAAAATAATCAATTTCGCTAGCATGCACCGGGTTGGTAGCGGCTTGCCCTACTATGCTTTAAATAATTTGGGCAAACGACACATGACTCGACTTTTGACAAGGAGCGTGGGAGCGCTTTATTTTTGGCTAACTTAGGAGGAACAACTCAACCCTTGTTATCCCCAATTAAGGTTCAATCTATCAAATCACTATCCGTCAGGGCAGAACTCTTGCTTAGAATAGTAAATTGCATAACAAAGTGCGGTAATAAAACTGTTGTTAGTATAAGCTGCAAAATTGAAATGCTATAAAGAAATAGGACCAGTAGCACACTGGACTAGTACTGAACTGAAAATAAGTACTAAAAAGAACTAGACCAGTACGAGACTGGAATAATACTTAAAAGAAATGAACTAAACTGAAAGTAAATAGGCAGGACCAGTAAGAGACTGGAGTATTGAACTGAAATGAATAAATGAACTGGACCTGTTGGAACCGAGATTCGGTTCCACCTAGAGTTCAGGCCTAGGGTGTATCTAACACCTACTTCTCCCAAGTCGTTCCTTGGTGAGAGACCTGAATTTGGAAAATGACCCTTAGTTCTAGCGTGGAGGTCACACCTCACACTCGGAAGACGTTTAAGATCTCCCCCTCCCTAGCCAATGCTGAGCTAGGTGCCTTGGAGGATGGATGAAGGAGATGAAGATTGTGAAAACCCATCCCTCTCCAAGGCACCCAAGGGTCTATTTATAGTTTTTTGGGGATGACCTGCCAATAGCGCAATCCTGCTGCTCTAAAATTACCGAAATACCCCGGTGTTGGTCTGCCAATAACCAAACTTCGCTATTCTGAATAGATATTTGCATCCCACCTGGGTCAAAATAGTAGACCCTCAAGCCGGGCGAGATCCTCAAGTAGGGCGAGCTGCTCAATGGGTCGGGCAAGAACCCTCATGTCGGGCGAGAACTAGGTCAGGCGAGATCTCAAAGCTGGGCGAGGACTCCGAGCGGGTGCCGGTCTCCCACCGCACCCGCCCCCCTTAGAAATGAAGCCATTGCGGGTGACGGCCTCCCGCCATACCGGCCCCCTAGAACTGGCTGGGGCGAGTACTAGCCTCCCGCCGTACTCTCCCCCTGGAGAAGGGGTCGGGGCGGGTGCCGACCTCGCACCGCACCCGCCCCCTTGAACAAGACTGAGGCGGGTGCCGACCTCCCACCGCATCCGCCTCCTGAAGGAGGGGCCGGGTCGAGTGTCTCCCTTGTGCCGCACTCGCCCCCCTGAAGAGGGGTCGGGGCGGGTGTCGGGCTCACGCCGCACCATCCCCCTTGAAATAGGAAGAAGCGGGTGCCAGCCTCCCGCCTCACCCGCCCCTTGAAGAAGGGGCTGGGGCGAGTGTCGGCCTCCCGCCATACTTTCCTCCTGAAGAGTACACCAAACACTAGCAAGCTAGACAAATTTTTACTCCCCCTACTAGAATATCGTGCAGATCAATAATAAATTGGCCTTCAGTAGTTCAAAACCCTCTAAAAGCTTACAAATGTGTAGCAAGTCTTACACCTTGCTTGAGGGCCCCATTCCACAAATACAGGATTGCACACAATCCCCGCTCTTTTCGAGCGAGTTCCACGCTCGGAAAGAAACATCCTGAAAGATGGGGATAGATCTGACTTACTCTAGTTAAATATATATGTTATATAAAAGAGAAAGCACAACACAAAAATAAATAAAGAAAGCGAGCAATCCAGATGACACAAGGATTATAGTGGTTCCCCAAAACTGGGTACATCCACTCTTCTACCATCCTGGTAGGAATCCACTATAGGTTTTTTGATCAGGTGCTCTATCACCACAATATCTATTTTCTAAGGGAGATATAGCAACCCTTTGAGCTTTTGATCAGGTGCCCAAAAACCAACACGCAGGTTTTTGATTAGGTGCCCTGCCACCAAGAAGTTTTACTTTTGAAGGGAGTAATAACCCTGTACATAGGAAAGGGAAAAGAAATGATGTTGTCTTCTCTGTCAATGATCTGAGAGAAGACTAGTGGATGTTGATGATGCCAAAGCTCCCCCTGAGATTTTGTAGATGACCAGGAAATAGAAGATTTGCTTCAGGGTGTAGGCCTTCAGATTGATGTTGATCTCCAGCAAGTCTTTTAGACTGATTTTGTATTTTTGTCTCTTGAAAGCTTTGAGCAGATGAAGAACTCTGATACTTAGATTTTTGGAAGAAGGCAGAGTTCTTGTCTTGTCTATTGTTGTCTCTCCTCTTGTCTGAGAATTCTCCTGTAACTTCTCTTCTGTAAGAGAGAATCTATATGTATTGATTGATCTTAATTCAAAAGCATTTCAATTTCCTTTTACTGCAATGACTGAATATTCCCGAGAATGGTAATTGCTTTGGGAATCAATTAACATTAAATTCTGATTTAATCCATAATTAATGCAGCCTCCAAACGGATATATTCATAAGAATATATAGCATTAAATATGATAGCTATAATTGCCTTTAATTAAGCATTAATTAATTCTGCCAGCTATAAATAATTCTGTCTTAATACTGCAAAGAAAACGTCAAATTGAAATTTAAAGCTTTCTTCAAACTGAGCTCAGAGTTCGTTGATCTCAGCTCGGAGTTCGTTGAGCTCAGCTCGAAGTTCGTCGAGGTGAGCTCAGAGAATATGAACTGCAAAATCGTTGAACTAAGTTTCACAGCTTTCTCTGAGCTGAGCACAAAGATCGTTGAACTGAGCTCAGAGTTCGTTGAACTGAGCTCGGAGAATTTCTTTGAGCTGAATTTCTGAACTTCAAATCTGAATTTCTCTGGAATTTTTCTGAAGGAGCAAACCTGGAAATAAACCTATGACCCATGACTATACATTTTGGGTCAATCTAAACATCCTAATAGTGGTCCTTGCCCAAATCAGAACTAGGGTTCCAACACATCCAACCCAACGTATTCGTTGAGTGTAGTGCTCTTGGAGCCGAAAATACTTGGTCTCTCTGAGGGGTCAACCTGCCATGCCAGTTAATGGGAGCCTGGGTGGCGAGATCCCCTCCGGGTAGAATTCACTTAACCTCCCTGAGGGGTCAACCTGCCCTCCCAGCTAATGGGAGCCTGGGTGACGAGATCCCCTCCGGGTAGGGACTTACTCTCTGCTGAGGCACATTCGACTCATCCAGCTAGTGAGAGTCTGAGTGAGGAGATCCTCTCAGGGGTTGGAACTTTCTCTCCACCGATGCACATTCGACCCATCCAGCTAGTGGGAGGCTAGGTGAGGAGATCCTCTCGGGGGTGAAACCTTCTCTCCACTGAGGCACATTCGACCCATCCAGCTAGTGAGAGCCTGAGTGAGGAGATCCTCCCAGGGGTTAGTTCCTTCTCTCCACTGAGGCACATTCGATTCATCCAGCTAGTGAGAGCCTGGGTGAGGAGATCCTTTCGGGGGTTGGTTCCTTCTCTTCACTGAGGAAAATTCGACTCATCCAGCAAATGAGAGCCTGGGTGAGGAGATCCTCTCGGGTTTGGTTCCTTCTCTCCACCGAGGCACATTCGACCCATCAAGCTAGTGAGAGCCTGGGTGAGGAGATCCTCTCAGGGTTGGAACTTACTCTCCACCGAGGCACATTCGACCCATCCAGCTAGTGAGAGCCTAGGTGAGGAGATCCTCTCGGGGGTGGTTCCTTCTCTCCACCGAGGCTCATTCGACCCATCCAGCTAGTGAGAGCTTGGGTGAAGAGATCCTCTCGGGGTTGGTTACTTCTCTCCACCGAGGCACATTAGACCCATCCAGTTAGTGAGAGCCTAGGTGAGGAGATCCTCTCAGGGTTGGAACTTTCTCTCCACCGAGGCACATTCGACCCATCCAGCTAGTGAGAGCCTGGGTGAGGAGATCCTCTCGGGGTTGAAACTTACTCTCCACCGAGGCATATTCTACCTATCCAACTAGTGAGAGCCTAGGTAAGGAGATTCTCTCGGGGTTGATTCTTTCTCTCCACCGAGGCACATTCGACCCATCCAACTACTGAGAGCCTGGGTGAGGAGATCCTCTCGGGGTTGGTACTCCATCGAGGTACATTCAACCCATCCAACTGGTGAGAGTCTGGGTGAGGAGATCCTCTCGGGGTTGGTTCCCTCTCTCCACCGAGGCACATTCGACCCATCCAGCTAGTGAGAGCCTGAGGAAGGAGATCCTCTCGGGGTTGGAACTTACTCTCCACCGAGGCACATTCGACTCATCAAGCTAGTGAGAGCCAGAGTGAGAAGATCCTCTTGGGGTTGGTTCCTTCTCTCCACCGAGGCATATTCGACCCATCTAGTTAGTGAGAGCCTGGGTGAGGAGATCCTCTCAGGGTTGGTTCCTTCTCTCTACCGAGGCACATTCGACCCATCCAACTAGTGAGAGCTTGGGTGAGGAGATCCTCTGGGGTTTGGTACTTACTCTCCACAGAGGCACATTTAACCCATCCAACTAGTGAGAGACTGAGTGAGGAGATCCTCTTGGGGTTGGTTCCTTCTTTCCACCGAGGCACATTCGACCCATCCAGCTAGTGAGAGCCTGGGTGAGGAGATCCTCTCGTAGTTTGATTCCTTTTCTCGGGGTCAAAATGTCAAAGCCTTCACCAAGAGGTCTACCTGCCCTGCCGGCTAGTGAGAGCCCGGTCAGCAGAACCATCTTGAGGCTAACATGTCCAAGTCTCCTCCAAGAGGCCTACCTGCCCTGTTAGCTTGTGAGAGCCCGGTCAGCGGAACCATCTTGAGGTTAACATGTCTAAGTCACCTCCAAGAGGTCTACCTGCCCTACCGGCAAGTAAGAGCCTGGCCAGCGGAACCATCTTGAGGTTAACATGTCTAAGTCATCTCCAAGAGGTCTACCTACCCTGCCGGCTAGTGAGAGCCCGGTTAGCGGAACCATCTTGAGGTTAACATGTATAAGTCGTCTCCAAGAGATCTATCTGCCCTACCAGCTAGTGAGAGCCCGGTTAGCAGAACCATCTTGAGATTAACATGTCTAAGTCGCCTCCAAGAGGTCTACCTGCCCTGCCGGCTAGTGAGAGCCCAGTCAGCGAAACTATCTTGAGGCTAACATGTCTAAGTCCCCTCCAAGAGGTCAACCTGCCTTGCCTGCTAGTGAGAGCCCGGTCAGCGGAACCTTCTTGAGGCTAACATATCTAAGTCACCTCCAAGAGGTCTACTTGCCCTGCCGGCTAGTGAGAGCCCGGTCAGCGGAACCATCTTAAGGCTAACATGTCTAAGTCACCTCTAAGAGGTCTACCTACCCTGCCGGCTAGTGAGAGCCCGGTCAGCGGAACCATCTTGAGGCTAACATGTCTAAGTCACCTCCAAGATGTCTATCTGCCCTGTCGGCTAGTGAGAGCTCGGTCAGCGGAACCATCTTGAGGTTAAAATGTCTAAGTATCCTCCAAGAGTTCTACCTACCCTGCCGGCTAGTGAGAGCCCGGTCAGTGGAACCATCTTGAGGCTAACATGTCTAAGTACCCTCCAAGAGGTCTACCTGCCCTGCCGGCTAGTGAGAGCCCGGTCAGCAGAACCATCTTGAGGCTAACATGTCTAAGTCACCTCCAAGAGGTTTACGTGCCCTGCCGGCTAGTGAGAGCCCGGTCAGCAGAACCATCTTGAGGCTAACATGTATAAGTCACCTCCAAGATGTCTACCTGCCCTGCCGGTTTTTGAGAGCCCGGTCAGCGGAACAATCTTGAGGCTAACTTTCCAAAAATGTCACAATCTCATAGTACGTTTACTTAAATAAAGTCTTTCTAATGGAGTGCGCCCTACCTTAACCGGTCAGGGATAAAGTCCGTTACAAAAAAGGGGCTTACCCGGACAAGACTCCAGGATGCACGATTGTCCGCCTTCTCCTTCCCTACATCAGGTGGGGCATCCTCAACCCATACCTGCTACTGCTGCTGAGCTGGGCCTTTTGCTCTCCTCACCTCAAAGAATTCTGGATTCGTGGCTGTTGTTTGACCCTCCTCCAGAGGGAGGTCACAATAAGGTAACTCTCACCTACCTTCTCTTCTCCTGCCCGAGCAATTTCATCTTCCTCTCCGCTTCTTGGATATAGAGAATCTTGATACGAAACCCTGACGTAGGTCCTCAAAGCAATTGACTGAGTTGGAGGGGAGTTGGTGGAACCAGTTGTTCACTCTTCCCTTGAGAGTGATAACAAAGAGCCGACACTTGAACGTATCCGACATTGGCCTGATAGAGACCGCATCTTCGAACCACTGCAGGTGCTTGACGGGATCATCCTTCCCGATATAGTAAGTCATGACAGGCTATCTGAACCCCTCGGGAATGAGAATTGAGACAATCAGCTCACTGAAGGGTGACCCCCAACTTGGTCTCGCATGCTCGACTCGCGCAGCCTGCTCTCATGGGAGGCTATCACTCGTCGGGCTGGGAAACAACTCCTGACCGGTAAGATCTCGCTCGACCCCCTCTCCCATCCTTTCCTTTCTGGGCCGTCTTCTTTGTGCACTTTCTTCTACCCCCTCCCGGGGTCATCTCGCATAGACCCCTGAGAGCTGGCTCGTCGAGATCCTTGGAAGCTGTCTCGCCGAGACCCCTAGAAGCTGGTTCCTGGGGGTGGGAGTTAAGCAGTCACTCCGAGGAGCAATACTTCACAGCATATCCATAATGCCTTGGATGATTGTCATGAACTCTTCCCTCCCTACAAAGGGTGTTGGGTTGGGGAGCTCGTTGGAGTCATCACCACCTCCATGATCTCCCACCATGGAAATTGCTCAAGAACTTCTATATGAGCCACGATCTACGCTCACAACACTAAATATTGGAATCGAGATTCGGTTCCACCAACAGTTCAGGCCTAGGGTGCAGCTTACACCTACTTATCCAAAGTCATTCCTTGGTGAGAGACCTGAATTTGGAAAATGACCCTTTGCTCTAGCGTGGAGGTCCCACCACATACCCGGAAGGCCTTTGAGATCTCCCCCTCCCTAGCCAATATTGAGCTAGGTGCCTTGGAGGATGGAGGAAGGAGATGAAGATTTGTGAAAACCCATCCCTCTCCAAGGCACCCCAAGGGTCTATTTATAAATTTTTGGGGATAGCCTGCCAATAACGCAATCCTGCTGCTCTAAAATTACTGAAATACCCCGAGGCTGGTCTACCAACAACCAAACTCCGCTGTTCTGAACAGTTATTTGCAGCCCATTATGGGCAAAATAGCAGACCCTCAAGTCGGGTGAGCTGCTCAAGGGGCAGGGCGAGTACCCTCAAGTCGGGCGAGAACTAGGTCGGGCGAGATCTCCAAGTCGGGTGAGGACTCCGAGCGGGTGCCGGCCTCCCGCCACACCTGCCCCCCTTAGAAATAAAGTTAGGACGGGTGCCAGCCTCGCGCCGCACCCACCCCCTGGAACTGGCCGAGGCGAGTACCGGCCTCCCGCTGTACTCGCCCCCTGGAGAAGGTGTCGACCTCGCACCGTACTAGCCCCCTTGAAACAGGCTGAGGCAGGTGGCGACCTCCCGCCGCACCCGCCCCCTAAAGGAGGGGTCGGGTCGAGTGTCGCCCTCACGCCGCACTTGCCACCTGAAGAGGGGCCATGGTGGGTGCCGGCCTCGCGCTGCACCCGCCCCCTTGAAACAGGCCGAGGCGGGTGCCGGCCTCAGCCGCACCCGCCTCCTAAAGGAGGGGCCGGGGCGAGTGCTGGCCTCCCGCCGCACTCCCCCCTGAAGAGTACACCAAGCACTAACAAGCTAGGCAAATTTTTCTTCCACCTACTAGAATATCTTGCAGATCAACAATAAATTGGCCTCCAAGAGTGCAAAACACCATAAAAGCTTACAAATGTGTAGTAAGTCTTACGCCTTGCTTGGGGGCCTCATTTCGCGAATACGAGGTTGTAACGAGACTGGAATAAAACATAAAGAAAATGGTTAGTAGTCCAATCACTCCATTCAGGAGGTTTCAGTTGTATATTCATTTCAGAAGGCATGTTCAGTTTCATCTCCGTTCTCAGGAGACATGCTCAGTTCCATCTTTGTTC
Organism: Platanthera zijinensis; assembly: GCA_039513925.1. Classification (NCBI taxonomy): domain Eukaryota; kingdom Viridiplantae; phylum Streptophyta; class Magnoliopsida; order Asparagales; family Orchidaceae; genus Platanthera; species Platanthera zijinensis. Next base: position 21,821,877 of record CM077087.1, on the reverse strand, counting down.
TCAGGAGGCATGTTCAATTCCATCTCCGTTCTCAAGAGGCTTAGTTTGAGTTTCACCCATTATTTAGGTCTGATAATAGTTTCGTTGCATTCTTTATTATTATGAATTAATTAGACCCGGAGAATTTAAAGGTTACACCTTTATTATTCATCAAACATGTTTGCTCGTATTTTCATTTTCCAAACTTGTCTGAGTAGTTTTACAAAACCTCGGAATAATACTCAGAGCTTGACACTTGCCTCGATCACTCTCATTGGTAAAATAATTTGAACTTATTATTGGACTAAAAGATAGTCGCGCGCTCCAATCTTCATTTCAAGAAAATCGGATGCTTTGATTCCCGAGCGCGACCTTAGGTTTCATTAAATTGGAAAGACTTTAATATTTATCTCAGGGTTTCCAAATTTTAATACAACCTTTAAGAAGGCCTAAAATGAGCATACAAATTTTTTCAAAAAATTTAGAGCAATTTTGGGCCTCTAAATTGGTCAAATAAAATTTATTTGGAATTTTAAAATTACCAATTTTCTTCCAAAAATTCTCAAAATTTTGTAGAGGAAGCCATCATCAAGGGGAATAATTTTCATGTTCAAAACTTTTTTCCTAGGAGCGTAGATTCTTTTATAAAAATTTATACAAAGTTCTGATCAAAATTTGTTCTGCTTATAGTAGATCTAAGCTTGATCCTGCGGCCAGGATCGCGCTAGAAAGGGAAATCCGCCAACAGGGGGCACATAAGAGGAGGCAGGGGGAAATTAGGTAATATCCGTCGTCCATTACATCACCGAGAATGGACGACAGTGATTCTATCCCATCGATAGCAAGGCGGTGGCCTTCTGCCACTGCCGACCAGCCACTGCTGGACGCTGGCGTTGCCCTCGATTGACTCGTCGGGGCCAGCGAGTCTCTGAGTGGTGGTCCGGCGGCCAGCCACTGCCAGCCACCGCCTGAATTCAATACCCCGAGAGCAGGGTGGCGGTGGATCTGCTCTCATTGCCACCGCGCCACCCTGTCTCCCTGGTGTTTAACCCGGCCATAAAATCACACCCGGCCGACGCGCTGGGGGCAGGGCTCCTCTCCGCCGGCAGTGGCCCGACAACCTTCCGCCGCCGGAGTAAAATTTCAGAAAAAGCTCTGCTTCACGGGTGCCGTCGGAACAACATTTTCTGGCGGCACCTTAACCTCCCAACATCGGGGAAAGGTGTCCCAAGTAGATTATCCCCTCCCCAGCGCCTCCACCGGCGTTGAGAGAGGCTAGTCACCTACGAACACCACCTGACCTAGAGCTTGGCTCGGGTGGTGTCGGCGGCGCTCCGACCGTCGGGGGACGCATGCAGGACGTAAAAAGGTTTAGGAAGGGGGAGGGAGGAAGATTCCACCTGTGGTGGTGCAGATCGGGAGGTGCTGGCCTGAGTTTCCATGAAGGTGGCAGAGGAGGAGGGCTCGGGTTGGTTTTCCCGGCGAGCTAGGGTTCCGGTGAGGGTTCCCTGGGCTCATTTGGCTTGGTGAGGAGAAAGGCAAGGGGCATGGGCTTTTATAGCCTGAGGGGGTGGCCTCACCCTTCACTTCCCTAGTGTGTTATCAACCCAAGAGAGAGAGAGAGAGAGAGAGGAGGAGCTCCTCCCCTCCACTTGGCTGGATACGTGGCTCCTCTTGGGAAGCCAAGGTCTGGCAGGTATTTCCTCCACGGGTTTTACCTTAAGTGGGCTTGTGCCTTGGTAGTGAGGAAGAGGGGGAGGGGAAGAGGGGAATGTGGTGGGCTTTCTTCCTAGGCCTATTTTCCTCCATGTTTGTTGGTCTGGTGGCCTAAGGAGTGAGAGGGGGGGGGGGGTAGGGCCTTAGCCATTTAATGAAGGGGAGGTGAGCATCTCTTTGGAATAAATTCAAAATGATGGGTTTTTAGGGGGGGGGGGGGGTTGACCAAAGTCAACCCAAGGGTGGGTCCCCCCCCCATGTTGGTCAAAGTCAAGATAGGTCCAAGACATCGGGAGTCAGGTCAAAGTTGGGGTGTCGTGTCACAATTTGTGTGCACACATTTTTCAGTGCATGATTATGCTTGATTTGACCATGGGTTGACTATTCGTATTTGAAATTGACCAAGACGAACTCGGTTGACTTCTTATTGACCATACGAGTCCAATGCCACTAACTGAGGTCGAATCAAAGTTCATTTGCTAAATATCCAAAATCTGTGCGTCGTAGCACGCTAAAACGTTCAAAATGCTTATGTTCGTCGTTAAACTTCAGGTTGTGACGCGACAAGTTCCAGTGAGTTCGTATTGACTATACGAAGCCAAAGAAACTGACAGAAACCAAATCGTAGTTCTCTAGGTCATTATTCAAAATCTCATCTTCGTGACGTTTTACGAGTGATGGCCATATTTGTCATATGCCATCAGAGTTCAGCAGAATGAGTTCCAATGTGTTCGTATCAATTATACGAAGCCATAGGAACTGACAGAATTCCACTCGGAGTTTTCTAGCTCTATATGCCCTGCCTAGGGTTACCTCCTACCCGAGTGTGGGTCATGGGTAGAGGTTCGGGTCACTTTTATTGGGCCTACTAGGGTTTTAGTGGACTAATAAAAGTTGGGATATTACACTTCTCACATTAGCATCTATTGAACATTTTACCATTCATCAGATGGATGAAAAGACTGTATTTTTTAATGGAGATCTGACTGAGGAGATCCATATGCACCAACCTAAAGAGTTTGTCATAGAAGGTCTGTAAAATAAGGTATGTAAGTTGATTAATTAACTCTACGAATTGAAGCAAACACTTAAATTATGAACAAGAAATTTGTCACTTATGTTAAAGTTCTGAGTTTCAAATCCAGCTTATCAGATAAATGTTTGTACGTAAGAATAAGTTCAAATAAAATGATAATTATATGTTTATACGTGGATACAATGCTAATTCTGGGTGCTGATCAGTCTGGGATGGAAGACGAGACAATTTAACATGACAGACTTGTGTAGTGAAAACCATCCTAGGAATGGAAGTGAACTTCACTTAAAATGGTATTACCCTAATTCAGAGTTACTACATTAGAAATCTACTAGAAAAGTGGGGTTACGATAATAATATAAAGATTGAGACTTCATACGACTATAACAATAGACTGAAACTAAATGAAGACTCATCTATTAAATAGTTAGATTACTTCAAACTCATAGAAAGTCTCATGTAAGCTACAACTTGCACTAGACTTAATATAGTCTTGATGGTCGGCATGTTGTGTAGATTCATTAATTAGTAACATTGGGAAAAACTACTGGGATGCCTTAAAAAAGTTAATGAGATACTTAAAGTACACTGATAAGTATGTTTTATGTTATAGTGTACATCATCCAGTGCTTATTTTATCTTTTATGGAATCGAAACTTTATGCTCTAACTTCAGCAGGAGAAGAAGCAAAGCAGATACGAGATCTGATAATGGACATTCCAATGATAAGTCTGAAAATACACTCTATTTCAATCTTTTGTGACAATCAAGTCATAAAGACCATTACAACAAATACATTATTCAATGGAAAGCGAAGACAATTAAGGATGAAATAGGCCTGGTTGACATATCCCACAAGTCAGAGGATAATCACCCTATAGAGTGTGAGATCAAAAAATAATATAATAATTGTCCTTACCAAGGCTTATATGAGGTTTTAATAACTAAAATATCAGAGGAGATGTGATTAAAGTTTATTTAGTGAGACTTAATACTATCTTATGTTTTAAATTTTAAAACTGAAGTCTGCTTACATTCAAACATCTAGAGTGAGTACACTGAAGTATTTCAGATGCTAACTGGTGAAAATCAGGGATGAATAGTTATCAGTCATTCCAAACTTGATGACTTACACAATTATTTTTATTCAAAGACTGTAGGGTATCATTTCAAAAAGAAATATTGAAGTTACTGATATGTGTCATGTTATATCATTCAAAACTTTATGATATAATGGTCACAGTTTGTTGTATCATTCCAAACTTGATAAAATAACACAATTGTGAAATTATTAATAATAATCTTAATAATCAAATGAACATAGTTTGATTTTATAAAAATCAAATATTCTATTTTTTTGTGTAAATTAGATAAAGATGTTTATTTGTGATTTTTTTCCTTATTAGAGTATTACGTTCTTTTACTGGTAGAACTAATTACTTTATATTTAATAGCAAATATTTAGAGTTATAGAGATTGGTCTTATGATATTCTTATTGTAACTGTTTGCAGATCAAATGGAGAATGAAGGAGATAAAGTTTTTGGTCTGGATGATGATGATGATACAAGACTACCTTCAGACCATGCCCTTCAACACAAATACAGTGCACATATTTAAGAATGCAGCAGGCATGCATCCAAAAATGCAGTGTCATGGAAGATTTAAAAGGAAGCAAAATTTGAATGATGTTTTGCAATTTAAATTTGATAAATTTTACTTATTTTGATAATGTTTTATTTTTTTTCCATTTTACTGAACGACTACATCTCTAAATATTAAAAAAACTGAAAACATATCGGTGTGCGAATAAGAATATTGTTTGTGGATACTCAATACTTAAAATAGTGTTTGCGGATAGTCAAAAGTGTGGATAGTTAAAAATTAGGTGCGGATAACAGCGCTCTTTAAAAAATGTTATTATTGTTGTGTTTTGGTAATATCAAGAAATATCATCACATTTTAATTTGAAAATGATTAATATATTTGTACTTATACGACTGATAATGCACGGGGGTGCGGCCGCGACAGTACCCGATCGTGACTGTGTTCTTATTTGCGGCAGTGCCTCAGTCACCAAAAATTTTTGGCAGCGCCGCCCGCTCCCAGAGGAAGGAGCGCGGACCGCGCAGTAGCACTCCAGCCGTCTGATTGGCCTTTAAAAATTGTGATTTGTTTTTTTTATTCGGATGACGTCTGACGTTGGATTTAAAGATGGACGACTTGGATTTCACTCGCTTCCAAAGGAGGGAATTCTACCCGTAAAGAAAAATTACTCCTCAGTCACAATAGTACCTCCGTCATGGAAGCATGTGTTAGTGTATATTTGGACAAAATAACAGATTCAGAGGTTTAACGGGTCGGTTCGGGTACACGGATATCTGATACCCGTAGTAACTCCTAAGAGTTTGTCTATTTATACCCACCTAGGGGCAACGGGTTGGTAACATACATATTGTAAATTTTCTTTTATTGTTAATGCTAAAATTTCAAATTAGAAAATTTTTTGCTTATTATATTTTGATTCACAATTTTTTTGGGTCCTCCCTTACTTCGAATCCTGGATCCGTCCTGGTTGTTATTAACTCTTGTTTAAAGTGACATGTTCTGTGGTACCATTTATATACAATATATGATGAGACTGTTGGGGTATATTTATATGAATGGTAACGGGTTCTTATTTGGTTTGGTTATGATCTGGTAGGAATCCAATAACCCATCAGAGATTTAGGATTACGCCTATAAATACCTCTGCTGGGGGAAAATATGGAGGTCATTCCAAACTTGACGACCACATGTGATGTTTCGAACGCGGTAACACATTAAACGCCGAGTGGTGAGCTTAGTGTTTTAAGCGCTAAGCGGCCTAAAAAGGGAGCAACGTGAATTTTAAGTGGAGGAACGATCTAAGTCTCGCGCCAACGTTGGAAAACCTCAGAGCTTTCTCTAGCATTTCTATAGTTTTCTGGAGGGACATGCAGGTAATTGCACCCGAGCGGATCTTTAGCTGGCGAATGACGTCGCTCCTTTTTGTTCACCTGAATCGCCAATTTTCATGAAATGACAGACCCCCCCCCCCCCCCCCCCCCCAGGAAGTTCGGGTAGCCCGGGCAAGGTGCCGTTGACGGAGGCGGTCGGCGATGGCAGACTACGGTTGAAGGGGGCGGAGGCGGCAGTACCCTGCGCCCGTGATGTGCGCGTTCGGGTGGTGTGCTTGGTTCCCCTCCCTCTTTTGAGGTGATTTTGGGTCCCTTTGAGCGAGTCCGTCTCACTCGATTGGGCTGCACTGCTTAAGTATTTCGGTCAAAATCTTACCGATTTGACTTGTAAATTTCCAGGGAGAAGCCCATTAGCAACGATTGTGAACCGTTGTCGTTCATGAATGTTCAACGTCACCCGAGGAACTTTGTCCACTTTTATATTCAAAAATTATTTTCTTTTTTTGGTTGGTGCAGCTGTCATAACCCTTGTCATACCAAATATATATTTCATGACAGTAACTTTTTTGTCTAAACTCATTAGAGCAAAAATACCATACCAAATATGGACTACATTTCACACTATGCCGCACTTAAAGACATTTTATTTATATATATAACTCATTATATTTTAGGGTTGAAAATGAAAATTCTATTACATTTATTTCTTAATCAACTTCTAAGGCTTCAAGTTATTAAATAGTACTAAAAAAAACACACCACAAACTTAGGGTCTCTTTGGTTGGGGCGGGTCAAATCTCCGGCCAGCCGGGTTCGAGATCAGGGACAAGATTTGTGACCGGAGGTGGGGAGGCACAAATTTATTTTCCAACACCTGCGCCCCAACTCCACCCCAAACGGGCCCTCAAATTAAACACTGCACACATATAACATAAATATAACAAACCAGTAGCTAGCTAGCTAGTACTCCAAGTGATTCAAATTAGCTGGGACAAAACCCCGGACATAACAGGCCTGGCTTTACAAAGTGCTTCCAAAGGAATCACTTTTGGCAAAGTGATTCCTTCTCCCTCGGTCAAGTCCACCATCTCCCCGCGGTCAACCCTCTCCCACTCGAAGCACTGAATGAGAGACCCCAAAGCCAGGCCCACCACGTGCAAAGCCATCGCCTGCCCCGGGCAGCTCCTTCTTCCCTTCCCAAACGGCATAAACGCGCCGCCGCCGTCTTCTTCTTCTTCCTTAAATCTCTCCGGCATAAAGCTCTCCGGCTCCTTCCAGAGCAGGGGGTCTCTGTTCATGGCGTGGGCGTTTATGAGCAGCATGGTGCCCTTGGGAATGCGGTACCCCTGAACGGTGCAGTCTTTGGAGGAGAAATGAGGTGCCAGCAGAGGGCCGGCGGGGAACAGACGCAGGGTCTCCTTGATTATGTTCTGGAGGTAGGGGAGCTGGGGGAGATCTGCATCAGAAATCAGACGGCCGTGGCCGACGATCCGATCGATCTCGTCCCTCGCTTTTTTCTGTGATTCGGGATGGTTGAGGAGGAGAGAGAGAGCCCACTCCATTGTTCCAGCCGAAGTGTCCGTCCCTGCTGCAATGAGCACCTGTGCATGCATGCATGCCACTCCTAGCGTTAGCTTAACCAATATTTCATCCAATATATTAATAGGAGGGGGGAAAACTCTAAGCATTCATATATAATTTACGAAAAAAAAAGCAAAAAACTAATGTTCCGAGGGAGTGTTGTGTTTCAAAAGTCGCTCTATTTTTTCGCGGGTACGTGAGGTTCGTGAGCGGCGGGAGCACCGGCCGGAATAATATTGTCGTCGGGATATTGTTCTGTAAGCCACGGGTGCTCTCCAGTGTAGTGTTTTAAAATATGTGTTTCATATAGGCAAAATCTAATTTTGCTCTTACAGTCGCTTGCAAACTCTCATGCATAAGGCAAAAATGAGCGACGGGCAGAGTATATCGTTTAGGGATTTGCGAGCTCCAGTAGCATTTCACGTTAAGACAATGACGTGACTGGAGTACTGTCGTGCGGGGCATTGAGGGCCCACCCGGTGCACTGTCATGATCAACAGGGTACTGTCGCGGGTGACTGTAGGAGCGGAGTCCTGTACCTACCACTCATGTGTGTGTGTTCAACCAGTCATGTTTTTTTTAAAATCTTGCAAAATCATAGATTTAAAAAAGTGTCGAAATTAATTAATTACTGTGGCCGTGTGCATGTGTGCATACTAAGGCATTGTTTGGGGGGACTTATTTTCACCGGTCAAGCGGTTACGATTTCATGAACCGGATCTTAATTAAGTTCCGGTTCATGCCGTCGTAACCGCTTGACCGATTAAAATAAGTTCCCCAAACAAAACCTAAGCATAATTTCTGCAATGACGTCGAGAAGAATTTCATATTGTCTTTGAGAAAGTTCATGCCGATCCGAAAAATATATTTATCATCATTTAATTGTGACATTAACTAATTAAAAACGTGGGACTAGCTCGATAGATTTGAACAATATATATTCTAATCATTATAATAATTAATAAATCCGTAATTTCATCATTTAAAATGAAAATAGTAATGTAATTTTTTATACATATAAAAATAAGAGGAACATGGACAAGACTCCGCACTGCACCAAATGAGGGCAGTATCCGGACAACGATATTGTATCAGCTCTTCAGTGTCACACACAACAGTGCTCCGATCATAACATTTCCCTGACGCAACAATGCTCGGATTGTCTCCTGAGTGATATACTCCGTTAATTGTATTTTTTCGGTGTAAGAAGGGATTTTCAAGCCATAGGGAGAACATAATTATTTATGGATGCTGTTATTAGCAAACCCTACTTCGCTGCTAGCAAACCAAAAAAAACCAGGTTTAGGTATTATTTTTTAGTTTTTCGGTTCTTAAAACCCGCTGCTAGCAAACCATTCTCCATACTCCTCCCGAAGCCTGTCCCCTCTTCTCCCGAAACCTGTCCGCTCTTCCTCTCCCGATAGGGTTTAGGGTTTAGGCGACGCGGCGAGGGATCGACTGCAGGGAGGGATCGACGACATCTCCGCCTAGTTCCCCCGGGTTCCGCCTGGTTCCGCCAGGGCGACGCAGCGACTGCAGGGAGGGATCGACGACATCTCCGCCTAGTTCCCCCGGGTTCCGCCTGGTTCCGCCAGGGCGACGCAGCGAAGGATCGACTGCTTTCCCGGTGGTTCCGCCTACTTCCGCCTGGTTCCGCCTGATTAGCAAGGTAAAATTTCAAGCCCTCTCTGTATTTTTCTCTCCATACCATCCCACAACTTGCATATCTTTATAGCTTAGTTTCTATATTTGTTGCATATTTTTCTTTAATTTAATTTGGATGTTCTTAAAATCATTAAGGGGTTGAGATGGCCTTTTATACTTGATGTTGAGAAAATGTAGGAAAGTTGTATTCCTAGTAGTGGTGTTGAAAAGCAAGAATCTGCTTGATGTCTCCACTCACAACATTGAGGATAAAATTTGTTTGTTATAAAAAATCCTGATACCAACAAGAAGAATGAAGCAACGAAATCTGGAAACTGGGGTATGCGTCCTGTCAAGCATTTTTCTTAGTAACCTGTGTAGACTTAAGACAACAATAAAATGGAGGAAAATGGCTAGGTTCATGAACAAGTACAATTTTAGCATTTCATAGAGCATTAGAATATCTATACCATACCCTTTGAGATTTTTAAAGCCCATCTATATTTACTACTTCAATTATTAAAATTTGTTTATCTGGATGAAATAAATTGTATGTGTGACTACCAACTTTTATAATTGTTGCTTATAGTGTTTGATGAAATGCCTCAGTGAGAGTGTTTTTCTCTGGATTGCGCTTGGAGTGGCACTTTGAAGTCTTCCACAAATCGCAGAAGTTATAACAATGGAGATTGTTGTTTGTAATCCATCGACTGAAAGGTATACTTTTAATTCATGTCTAATAATAGTCTACTATAGAAGTTTCAATCTTTTGTTTGTGCTTGGATTGATAATTATATGCACCTAGGCAACTCAACAACAAACCGTGTCGAAGGCGGGCATAGTAAGTTGAAAAAATTTCTAGAAGTTTCAATCGGAAACTTGGCGACCATATGGAAAGCATTCGATCAAATGCTAACTATCCAACAAACGGAAAAAAAAATCATTTGGGCATAGCTCCATTCAAGTTAGTAATGCTTTTAGGGGACCTTTGTACTCGGACCTTGTTGGGCGTGTATCCTTGCAAGCTTTGCAATTTATCAAGGTAGAGGAGGATAAATATCGGAAATCAAAGTTAGTAAATGGTGAACATTGTCCACATACAATTCGTTCAACACTTGGATTACCATGTAGTCATGAATTGATACCTTATATCTCTCAAAACAAAGCATGCCCGATATGGTTAGTACACAAACATTGGAAGCAATTATCTATTCCCTCGGATAATGATGCAATGCCAAATACTCAAGAATCTATAAACACCAAAGACATAGATATAGTTATTGAGTTGGAGGGGATCATTACAAGGTATGCAAACACTAATGAGCATCAACAGAAGGAGATTAAAAATAAATTACGTGAAATTATGGATCCGACATCAACCCAAACAAAAGAGCCACTTTTTCCAACAAAATTAAAAGGAAGACCAAAAGGGAGAACAAAGAGGTTCAAAGATGACTTTAAAACTACAAGACGCAATCCCTCTCTGTTTGAGTACATCATGAAAGAAGATACGAGCACACAAAAAAACTTGTCAAAGTCTTCAAGGGAACAAAGTATGAAGAACAATAGATTATATGATTATGTTCGCCGACAACTACCGTCTTGTATTTCAGATCAGTTTGTGGATGCGTTCAATGTCGCCGCGGATGGTCATTGTGGCTTTCGTGTGATTAGCCAATCACTAGGCATGAGTGAAAATTGGCAACAAGTTAGAGCCGATTTAATGAATGAGTTGGTGAGAAGAGAAGTTTTGTATGATGCAATTTATGGAATCACAAAAAAAGGAATTAATCAATAATCTTGATTGCAAAAGCTCACCCGCACCTTATGATAAGTGGATGTCTATGCCGGATATGGGCTTAGTGATTTCTACTTGCTACAATGTTGGCGTTGCGCATATTTCAAAAATTCAAAGTTTAACATTTTTACCGTTGGATTCGCCGCTTCCTCAAGTCCCGAAAGTCATCTTCATCGGTTTTATTAATGGTAATCATTTCGTGGGATTACACATGAAAGAAGGGAGCCCACTACCACCGCTCTACTCCCCATGGAGGCGCTATCATACACAATTGGCAATTTCATGGGGATCCATGCTCAATTCAAAAGAATGAAATGTAAGATTATTTTCAAATTACTTTCAATTTCTTTAAGTATGATCATCTTTCTCCTAATTGTTGTATGGATTTATTTCCTCCAGACAAAAGATGGTGCATGCCTTGTTGATTTTGAAAATGCTGCCTCTTTGACCTTTTTTTTGCTAAGGTACAACATTGTCTTGTTCAGATTTTATAAATTCTTGAAGTATTATAAAATTGTATAAATTTTACGTTCTAATTTTTGGAATATTCTTGTTCATGCTTTGTAGCTGCAGGAAGATATGAAGATGACGAGACCATATATTCTAACAATAGGTGTTCTTTTTTTGGGGGGGGGGGGCTAGCAATTTTTGGAAAATGATCATACTATGAAGCTGTAGGAATATACTTTTATTGTATTACTTTTGATTATCCGGACTATATTTTCATGAGACTATTTTGATCTTTCTAATATACCATCAGAATATGCAAGAGGTTATTTAAGAATGAATGAATGGATGCAACTTAGTTTATGATTTTTTTTAATTTTTTAGATGGTTTGCTAATAACAAATTGGTTTTCAAATAGTCATTTTCTAATATAATGGTTTGCTAGTAGTAATGGTTTGCTAGTAGTAATGGTTTGCTAGCAGCGAAAATAAGTTTGCTAATAAGAGCACCCTTATTTATTATAGGTAAATGATTTTGCACGTACCAAAACACTTTTTTTTAATTAAAGAAAAATTTATCTATTGTGTAAATTAAAAATCTTTTAATAATTAATAAAGACAAGCAAAATAGAAAAAGTTGAACGATTTATCAAAAAATAGATTTTATCCCCTTTCATATTGTACGGATATAAAGACATGCATAAGTCGACTTTAAAATTGAAAGCTGCATTTGTCCTTTGACTTTATTATCCTACTGTAATTCAAGTACAAAAATTCAGTCGATCCTTATTCGCACTACAGTTGATTATTCACATTATGTTTTTTCTAATTTTCATTCTTTTTGAAAATAGGTCTTGTATTGCATTTTTCAACACGAAAGTTGTAGATCTCGACGAGATCTGTAATTTTCGAGTTGAACATTTTTCCTAAAAATGCATGTACACGACGTACTTTAGAAATACATTTAGATTTCGCGCCTTTTAAAAATACGTCTTGTACATGCATGAGATCTACAACTTAATTTGGTGTTGAACACTTTTCTAAAAAATGCAAGTACAAGATGTATTTCCAAAAGGCGCGAAAAATTTGAAAAAAACATGTACGACTAGCTAAAACTGTAGTGCGGATAACAATCATCAAATTCTATTACACTCTTGCAAAAAATATGTGCTGATTATACATTTTTTTAAATTTCAGCTTAATTATAATCAGATAGTCTGTCCGTAAAAATCGAAATTAATTTATCCTAGTAATATAATTTAAAAAAGAAAATAAAAATAGTTACCCAGATCATTCCCAACAATCTCGTCGGAGTAGATGGTGGGCTCCGCCTCCTGCAGCGACAGCATCACATCAATAACAGTCTGCTCCTCCGCCGCCGCCTCCCTCCGCCGCCGCTTTCCGATCATCACCCGAAAGAGCTCATCCATCTCCTTCCTCAGCTCCATCATCTTCTTCCTCTTTCCCCCCACACCCAACCACCTCGCCAGCGGCACAAAATCCTCCAAGCTCGCCGATCCCGTCTGCCGGAACGCCTCCTCTATCATTTGCCGGAATCTAAGCCCCGCCTCCGGCGCCACCGTCTCATCTTCCCCGTAATACGTCCTCCCGTCTATCATCCTCGTCATCATATTGAACGTCGCCTCCTTCAGCTCCGACTTCATCTCCACGCGACGCCATCCGCCGTCGTCACCGCCGCCCGCCGGGCGGCGCAGGCGGCGGATGAGGGAGCGGACTTCGTCGGCGCGGATGTCGACGAAGGCTTGGACTCTGGCGGGGGAAAGGAGCTCGACCGAGGCGATGCGCCGGAGGTTGCGCCACAGGGGGCCGTGGGAGACGGCGCCGAGCGTCGAGTAGTTGAAGCCGAAGTACTTGCCGGAGAGGAGCGGGGGGCGGTTGGCGAAGGTGAGATCGTTGGCGGTTAGGCACTCGTTGGCGGCGGAGGGGGAGGAGACCAGGAGGACCGGCCGTGACCCGAAATGGAGGAGGAGGGTGGGGCCGTGGGCGGCGGATATGTCGGCTAGAGTTCGGTGGATGGGTTGCCGGCGGTTGCGGGCGAGGAGGTGGAGGTGACCGATAATTGGAACCGCGCCGGGGATGGTTGGCCGAAGGTTGCGGAGGCGGAGAGGACGACGACGACGGAGGAGGAAGAAAGTCAACAGGATGAGTAGGATGGTGTAGGAGAAGGATGACAGCTGATCCATTAACGGCTCCTTTTGCTACTAATGTTTGCTATTTTAGGAGGGGTTTATGCTGCCTGTATTTATTTACATGAACAAATTATTGCGTCCGTCAAGCCCGTACATATTTAGATGAAAAAAATGAGAAAATTTCTAAATGCGTTATATTCTCGGCTGGGGATACCGCATAAAATTGTATATGCCGGGCCGTAGTGGGAATATGAAACAATCACAATTTCTCCATTTGCCGCACGCTAGCTCTTCAGTTTAAATGTTCTGTTTCATCTGTCATATGTGTTGGTGATTTTTGAGGGTTGATCAGATCCACAAGTCCTATCTATATTATATATACAAAAGAATACGGGCAATCGTTCGATTGTACGGTGTAACACTTGAGGCCCCTCCAAATGATCCTAACCGTCCGTTTTTTATGAGATTTGAAAAAAAAATTAATTGAAGGATGTCAAGTTTTGATCCCGGGATCTCAAAGAGAAGAAAAATGACCCAAACCAACCAACGAAAGAAATATTTATTTTTAGTTAAAAGACATTTATTATATATTATATAATAATTATTTATTATAAAATATATAATTCATTATTACGAGTACATATATATTATGTTTATTATAATAAATTTATATATTATTCGTTAAATATATTTAATGATTTTTTTAATTTAGTGGTTAATTCGTCCGTCAAGGGCGGGCGAAGCCCGCCGTCCCGAGCTGTGTACTGTCCAGCGTGGCACGGGGGGCCCCGTGCACTGTCACTCGTTTTTATATGTATTAGTTTTTTGTTAATGACGGAGGAGAGAGAAGATAGTTAAGGTGACATTTAATGTGGCGGTCACGTGTCAGTTTTCTATTAATTGTGTTTGCCTGTATAAAGGCTTGGTTGTAGTTCTTTGAGAGTTGATGAAATAGTGCAACTTGTCTTCCCTTTAGAGTGGAGCGCTGCAGCGCTGAGAGTGTTTTGTTTTGTTCGTTTTCGGATTCTGACCCCGCGGCACCACTCCTACCCGGAGTAGCTTGCCAAAGTTATCACTCGCGGCTGCAGCCCGCACTCGCCAGTCGCACTCGCCCGTACCCGTCTCGCCGGCGTACCCGCCAGCTCGGCAATTCACTCTCGCCGCTGGAGCTTGGCGTCTCGCCTAGCCGCCTACTAGCGCGGGAAGCCGTCTCGCCTAGGTGTGCCTCGCCGGGCGAGAAGTGTAGCCCAGTTGATCTCGCCGAGCGAGTAGGTGGTCTCGCCGAGCGAGTAGGTGGTCTCGCCGGGGGGCCTTGTCGCCGGGAAGTTGTCTCGCCCCGAAGCTCTCGCCCGGTAGCATCTCGTCGGGGTGTTCCCGCAGGCTGAGAGGAGGTGTTCTCGCGCGGGAAGATCTCGTCGGGGTGTTCCCGCAGGCTGAGAGGAGGTGTTCTCGCGCGGGAAGATCTCGTCGGGTGGTTCTCGCCGGATAGTTTTGAAGTGGAAGTGTTTGGTTGTATCATGTTTTGAGCCGAGCGAATATGTTTCAAGGAGAGTGTGCGAGTCCATCCACGTTTCCAACAAGTGGTATCAGAGGGAGGTTTGGACCCCCCTTGGAAGAGTTAGTGACTAGTGGTGATGGAGATGAGAAGTGTCATGCCGGGGCAAGTCCCCAAGTTGACGATGACCAACTATGGAAACTGGAGTATCCAGATGAGGGTGTTACTTGCCTCGAAGGAGTTATGAGAGATAGTCGAGGAAGGCTATGAGTTGAGAGAGAGAGAGCTATTTGATTTGGACATGTACTAGGCTTAAACTCTTTACTCTCTTTTATTGTATTTCTCTCGTTGCGGACTATTTGCTCTATTTCAGATTTATATATATACCTCATGATTGTGGATTATGTTTTAGCAAATGCTTTCATTTGGCCTACTTGTGAAATGATCGTACTAGCCGGCATGATCGTCGTCGTGCGGTGACGACTAACTCGGTGGTTGACGTCACCGTAAGACGGCGGTCCTAAGCATAAGACCCGAGTAACTTCCTGATTTTGGGAGAGATTTTACAATTAGTATCACTCGAACTTAAAGAACTAAGTCCACAACTGCACCAAGCTTTCTCGTAATTATCTTTTAATGATCTATCATAATAGGCATAAAGAATTAAAATACAAAATTATTCTCCCATAATTGATAAAAAATAATTTTAGGAAGTCATTGTTAAATTAAATCACTTGAATTTAAATAAAAGGTTAGATAGTATTTACGAGCATCAAATTAATCACCTCTCTGTGTAAACGATTTTTATTCACTTTATATTACTTGAACCGAGCCGTGCAATTGCGTGATTTACACAACTGTTTAGAGCGTATCATATTTTGACGCCGTTGTCAGGGAGGTATCAAAAACAACTAATTTTTCCACGACTCCTCTCTTTCTTCCAACACGGAATGCAAGCCAAACAGAACCCAAATCAAAGCAAGTGGTCAGCACAACTTTACTTAAACAAAATCCCCACCATCCCCAAAGCCTCCCAAATGATGTGCTCTCTAAGTTTCTATTTTATAAACACAACTTAGAGTTTGCAAAACATGATTTTCAAGCTCCTTTCTATAAGAGCGATCAAAGCTCCATCCATCTCCTTCTCATCCCCACCACACATTCATGTTGGATCGACGCATATGATGATAGAGCATGGGTTAATAAACCAGAGTTTCATAAGGTAAAATGTAAAAAACACAACTCGCGAGCTATGCTCTTGCTTATTTTCGGACTGGTTCTCTCTTGAAGCACCTCTCCAAATGATAATTCAAACCTAGAAGATCCAAAGGTGATTATGAGAATGTCACTCACTTCCTTACATGCAATGCACAATTAGGTATACAATCTTATCACACAAATGTCACTAGGGCTACACGGGCGAATTGGCGTGCCCACCTTTATGTTTATCCACTCATGGATATACAAACATAAAGTTGAACCATAGAATAAGACAAACAAACGCAAAAGAACATAAAACTCAAGTGATTAACCTCAAGAGGAGCTAAATCTATGGGCTCAAATCATTTCATAGGTACAAAAAAGAGGGGCTACTCTAATTTTCCACACAATCTAACCATAGAATAAGATGAGTTTCATAGACAACTACGCAATTACCATAATAACCTTTCAAATAACTCTTAAAGCAAAATCCCAATCTTAGGGTCCGGTTGGCATGGAGGCGATCATGAAAGCGGTGGTTATGAACCGTTGCTTGTGAACGTCTAATGACCTAACATAAGAAAGTTCGTCCAATTTTATGTTCAAAACTAAATTTTTTTTTGGTGACGGTCATAACCGCCATCATGCCTAACACATCTCTTATGACAATGACGCTTTTGTCCAAACTCACTGGAGCAAAAACACCGCATCAAACGTTCCCTTAATTTACACGAAATTCTATAAAGTGTCTTCTGATGCGAGGGCAATATCTGTTGGTCTGGTGAAGTGCTTAATGTCATACTTAGCATGAAAAGTGAATAAGATTAGCATCAAGTATAAATCTTAAAAGTTGTTGTAATTTCTAGTGCACATTTCACCACTGATGAATATGCAAACGCCTACTTTAACAAAATGGAGCCAAAATCTTACAGTGTGACCGTTACTCACCGCCATAATCCGAGTTTAAAATCACGCTCGACCAATTCAATGATCTGTGCACGATTCTTGAAGGGACAATATCACTGTCTTCGCCTCCGGAGGCTTCGTACCCATCGCTGGCGGATCTCAAGAATTCCGCACCTCCGTGCGCTAGAGATATCCGCCGCTGAGAATCCTCCGCTCCCGAGGAAGATATGCGAAAAGAAGGAAGATCCAGCGAGCCCGCGCTGCTGCCCGGGGACACCTCATGCACACCGGCAGCGGCTCTGCTCGGCATGAAGGATCTCCGTGCTTCGAGTTGCAGCGGAGCTAAGACGCTGGATGCGTAAGCGGGAAGACGGATGTCACGAATATCACTGACAGTTGCTGAAATTTTTGCCGAAGGATGAAGAGGAACATCCATGGGGATCCTGCTTCTCTTTTTATTGGATCTCCGGGAATCTGCATCATGTTCGTGCGGTGCTTGTTTTGAAATCGGCAGCAGAATTTTCGACTTAATCCTGGCGAGGGAAGCCGCTTTTGAAACTTGTTCCGGGTTCAACCGTGCCAACGTCCAAGGATTAAGTTTAATGTTTACTGTACTCTCTTTCCTAGCTTCAGCTGGCAGCATTTTCTTCCCATCAGAATTTAGGGACATGTTGATTTCTTGAGAAATGACATCAAACTGAAAAAAAAGGAGACGACTTTCATGGTAGAAATAAACATGTCCTTCAATTTAGAAATGATATCAGCCAAACCAAATTATCAGAATTTGCATTAGTGACAAAATGAGGGTTCAGCATTTTGATTCCAATATAAGTAGCAAAAATTATAATATTGGCACTAAACACTTGATACTTCATACGAACTAGCAAAGGATTCTCAGTGGATTATAAAGAAGGCATGCACAACCGTAACAATACTCAGTTTGAAATAAATTTCAAAAAATTTGTTTCACGCCGCGGTAATGTTGTGTCTAGAGTACTGTCTCGTGGGGCACTGTGTGTGTCCCTATGTGTGTGTGGTCATTTAGGAGTGTTGAGATATATTTCATATTGGTAACGAGTTCTTATTTGGTTCGATTGGATCCATTAGGCATCCAATAACTCATCGTCGGAGATTTAGGGTTACGCCTATAAATACCCCCGCTGGGGGCAACGTGGAGGTTGTTCCAAACTTGACGGTCACACGGGATGCTTCGAGCGCACTAACATTCTCGAAGTTTTTCGTTTCTGCGCCCTAGCCCCCTCTCTCGTAGCTTCACGAAACTCTCGCCGCACTCGTTTTCGGTGAAATTTCTCTCGTTTCCAGAGATCGACTTCTCAACCTCTCGGATCGGAAGGAGGAATAAAAATTTTATGCGATTTTGGAGCCCGCCGCCTGCAGGGAAGAAACCACCTGCTCCCGATTTTGGTGAAAATCCTCCCGCTTCCGCTCAAATTGGAAAACGTTTGCTGTTCTCGATTTTCTCCTACGGCGCTCCTCGCCGTGCAGGAATCCGGTGGCGTTTTGGTCGACCGAGGAGATGTACCGCTCCTTGCCCTGAGGAAATTGTCGCCGCCGCTCGCTGGTGTTCTACGCCATTCTGGGCGAATTTTTCCCTTTACCGCTCTGATCGTAAAAGTCTGTTGTGTTTTTCCATCGTTTGACTTCAACCAGGAACTGAGGGAAAGATAGGGAAAAGGCCGCGACCCTTTGTCTCCATCAAATTCGCTGCATAGACTTTTTTTTTGGAGATCTCTGTTGAAGAACCAGAGGAGGGATCAATCTCAAACATGGGGCTCTCCTGAAGGAAGATCGATCATCTTGTTGTTGGATTATTATAAAAAGCAAGAAAAAAAATCTTAGTTCTTCCCTCATTGTGAAGCTCGCTGGTCAAGAGATTTGATCCAGATCTAGGCGTTCTTCATTCTTCCTGTATATCAACTTCAGATCGAGTTGATTGAGATCGTGAGTTTCCGTTGCCGATCCGATTGTCTCCCGCCGAAGATCATTAGGAGGGATCTTCTGTGATTCCCTTAAGTTTTTAAAAAAGAGCAGCCCGTCCCGCTGCTCTTTTTGTCTTCAAGGGAAAGGAGGATCGTGACCTTCCAAAAATGTTCTCCAGATCTAGGAGTGATCCAGCCAACCTTATACAGAGATTTGATCCAGCCAACCTTATATAGAGATTTGATCCAGCCAACCTTATATAGAGATTTGATCCAGGAAGAAATTCTGGCTCTTCTCAGAGTTTGATCTCTTGCCTCTTGATTGAGGGAGAAGAACGCTTGTGGATCCCTTAGCCACAATCACTTGTTGAACTTTGTGTTGTTAATTTGGAGAAGGAGAGTTACACTAAGTGTTGAGGGCCTTCCATGTGTTGATTTTCTTTAAGGAAGAAGGACATTGACGAGTAACACTCAATTTTGCTGCAGCCTTTTGATCGAGATCTGAAATTTGCCGCAGAATCTCTTACTTGCACTGAGCTTTGCTGTGGAAGTCTGCTGATCGATATATAGTGTTAGACGTTTTCGTTCAGCCGAAGAGGAGCAAAACAAATTTACTGAATTGGATCAGGTGATTTTGTTTGAGTTTTCTGTTTTAAATCAAAACAGAGATATATTGGAAGAAGTCGCAGGTCAGTCTGAAAGACCTCAAACGCTTCATTTGTATTGAGGATGAGAATCGGATTAGGCACGCTATGAAGACGGTTAGCAAACAGAACTCTACTGCTAACATGATCACGCATCCTAAGCGTAAACCTAAGTCTGGAAAGACTAGACCACCCAGCAGTGCACCCGCAGTTGCTGACACTAGCAGGAAGGCTAAGAAATTTAAAGGCAAGTGCTACAACTGCAATAAGTGGGGTCACTGTGCATCTGAATGCAAACAATCCAACAAGGGTAAATCCAGCACACCAAAGCCTGATAATAAAGCAAATATGATTTATCAGACTGTGTCCGCCAATTTTGTTGCGATGGTTAGCAAGGGGAAGACCAGTAGAGAGTGGTGGCTCAATTCAGGTGCTACCTGCCACGTCTGCAACGATTCGACGCTTCTGGAGGATGTCACTGCAGTAAAAGAGATTGTCACTGTTGCAAATGGAGGAGTAGCTGACGTGCTGAAGGTGGGAAATGTAACTCTGCTACTTTCCTCAGGTATGCGTATACTTTTGAAAAATGTTAAATTTATACCTACATTAGCTGTTAATTTAATTTCAATTAGTCTGTTATGTGATACTGGTATGTCATTTAACATTAGTGGTGGTAGAATAACTTTAATGGTTTACTCACATTATTTTGATTGTGCTTATGTTGTTAATCAGATGTATAGATTGAGTCTAACAACGAAATAGTAAACCAAATTAGTTCAAATCTAATAGATCCTAAGGCTTACATGCAAGACTAGAACACGTGAACTATAAAAAACTACTGTTGCTAGCTAAAACTCATAATATTCCCCTAGACACAATAATCAAATTTGACAAATATGAAATTTATTCTCAGACAAAGATAACTAGAACACCTTTTAGTCAAGTTTCTAGGAGCAAACAATTACTATAGTTAACACATTCCGACATATGTGACTATAAAAGTTTTCTCACAAGAGGAGGTCAGAAGTATCTGATAACCTTTATCAACGATTACTCTAGACTTAGTCACATTTATCTTCTTAAATTAAAAGATAAAGCTTTTGAAAAATTTTGTATATTCAAAAATAGGGTTGAAAATCAACTAGACATGAAAATAAAAAAGTTAAGAAGTGATAGAAGAGGTGAATATGTCTCAGGAAGGTTCAGAGATTTTCTTGCCAGCAATGACATAATTCCTGAAACCACTGCTCTGTATTCACCACAATCCAACGGTATCGCCGAGAGAAAAATAAGACTTTAACAGAAATGTTGAATTCCATATTGTTAACTGCTGGCATGCCTGCGATGTATTGGAGTGAAGCCGCCCTCACGTCAAATCACATTCTTAATAAAATTTCTCATGCTAAGTTGAAACAAACACCCTATGAGCTTTGATTTAAGAAACCTCCTAGATTTGATAATCTTAAGACCTGAGCCTGTATCGTTTATGTTAGGATACCTGACTTTAGAAGAACTAAGATTGAGCCTAGGTCAAACACATGCGTCTATCTAGGATGTGCAGAAGATAGTGTTGCAGACAGATTTCTAGATCTCTCAACTAATACTGTAATAGAATCTAGAGATGCAGTCTCTTTTGAGGATAAGTTCCTTAAAGATAAAAATCTGACGCTTCCAAGTCTGTCAGCATCCAGTACTGTGACTACTGTTGAGCCAAAACTAAGGATCTCTGACATTGAGCTCATAGACACTAGTGATTTAACATCTAAAAGGTTATCTAATAGAGAATGAGTGCCTAAAAGCTTCGGTACAGATTTTGTGACTTATCAAGTTGAAGCTGATCCATCTACCTATAAGGAAGCGATGCGATCTAGAAATTCTCTATTATGGAAAGAATTCATAGATGATGAGATGAACTCTCTCCTGCAAAACCACACTTGGGTTTTGGATGACTTGCCCAAAGGGGCTCGAACCATTGGAAGTAAGTGGGTTCTGAAAAAGAAGCTTAATCATGATGAGAGTATCGCCAAATACAAAGCATGTCTAGTTGCAAAAGATTTCACTCAAGTGAGTGATATAAACTACTTTGATATATACTCACATGTTTGTCACATTGCGACAATTAAGATTCTTCTCGCTTTACCATCTATTGAACATTTTGTCGTTCATCAGATGGATGTCAAGACTGCATTCCTTAATGGAGATTTGACTGAGGAGATCTATATGCACCAACATGAAGGATTTGTCGTAGAAGGTCTAGAAAATAAGGTCTGAAAGTTGATTATGTCACTCTATGGATTGAAACAAACACCTAAATTGTGACACGAAAAATTTGATACTTGTGTTAAAGGCATGAGTTTTAAATCTAGCCTATCAGATAAATGTCTGTACGTAAGAACAAGTTCAGATAAAGTGACAATTATATGCTTGTATGTTGATGACATGCTAATTCTGGGCACTGATCAGTCTGAGGCTGAAGGCGTAAAAGTTGTCTTGACGACACAATTTAGCATGACAGACTTAGGTGTGGTGAAAACCATCCTATGAATGGAAGTGAATTTCACTGAAAAAGGTATTACCCTAAGTCAGAATCACTACGTTAGAAATCTACTTGAGAAGTGCAGTTACGCTAATAGTAAAAATATTGAGACTCTATACGACTATAACAATAGACTAAAACTGAATGAAGGTTCACCTATTAAACAGTTGGATTACTCCAAACTCATAGGAAGTCTCATGTATGCTACAACCTGAACTAGACCTGACATAACCTTTACGGTCGGCATGTTAAGTAGATTTATGAGTAACCCAGGGAAGGACCATTGGGATGCCCTAGAAAGGCTAATGCAATACTTAAAGTACACTGAGAAGTATGTTTTATGTTACAGTGGACATCCTCTTGTGCTTGAGGGGTATTCTGACGCCTCCTGATGCTCAGAAATTGCTGATAGTAAATCCACTAGTGGTGTTGTGTTTACACTAGGATAAGCAACAGTAACTTGAAATTCAAAGAGACAGACGTGCATTGCATTATCCTCTATGGAATCGGAACTCTATGCTCTCGCTTCAGCTAGAGAAGAAGCAGAGTGGATAACAAATCTGATAATGAACATTCCAATGACGAGTCTGAAAATGCACTCTATTTCGTTATATTGTGACAATCAAGCCACAAAAATCACTACTATAAATATGTTGTTCAATTGAAAGTGAAGACAGCTTAGGATGAAACAGGCCTGGTTAACCTATCTCACCAGTCAGGGGATAATCTCTCTTTTGGACGTGAGATCAAAAGATAATGTAGCAGATGTCCTTATCAAGGACTTATGTAAGGTTCTAACAACTAAAACATCGAGGGAAATGTGGTTAAAGTCTATTTAGTAGGATTAATACCTTATGTTTTAAATTTTAGAACTGTAGTTTGCTTGCATTCAAACATCAAGAGTTAGTACACTGAAGTATTTCAGATGCTATCTGATGAAAGCTAGAGATGAATAGTTGTCAGTCATTCCAAATTTGATGACTTACGCAATTATTTCATTCAAAGACTGATTTGGGTGTCATTCCAAAAAGAAATACTGAAGTTGTTGATATGTGCCCTGATATTATGATTATTAGTTATATCATTCCAAACTTGATGATATAATACTCACAGTTTGTGTATCATTCCAAACTTGATGATATAACACAATTGTGGAACGATTAATAATAATCTTAATAATCGAAGAAACATGATTTGATTCTATGAAATCAATTTTCTAATTTTTTGTAAATTAGATAAAAATGCTGATTTGTGATTCTTTCTTCCTAGTTAGAGTATTACGTTATTTTACTGCTAGAACTAATCGCTTTACTTTGATAGCAAATGTTTGAATTCATAGAAATTTGTCTCATGACATTCTTGTTGTAACTATTTGCAGATCAAATGGAGGTTGAAGAACAGAAAGTTGATTTCGACTCGGATGAAGATGATTTGTTGTTTGCACAGATCAATTATCAGTTTGAGTTTTCCAGTTCTGCTTTCCTTTTAATGTTTAGAATCTTTATTTGAGTTTAGTTTATCAGTTATCTAAAACTCATGTTTATGTTTTTCTGGAAAAACTCATTTTTGATCGTTATTAACTTTTGCTTTAAGTAACATGTTATGTAGTACCAACATATACAATATAAGAAGAGATTATTAAGGTATATTTCATATTGGTAACGGGTTCTTATTGGGTTCGTTTGAATCCGTTAGACATCCAATAACTCATCGTTGGGGATTTAGGGTTACGCCTAGAAATACCCATGCTGGGGGCAACATGGAGGTTGTTCCAAACTTGACAGCCACACAGGATACTTCGAGCGCACTAACAAGTGGGACTTCCTATGTGAGTTTGCAAAATTATATGTTGCACCCCTCTATCTTCTGAAATTACAAAAAACTCCCCAAGAAGTTTAGGTCCGCTGCAATGAGTATTTTTTGGGCTTGTATGTTATGAAAAGTAAACTTACATCGGAGATTTTTGTAATTTCAAAAGACAGATGAGTGCAACCTGTAACTATGCTAGCTCCTAGAAAAAACTTGGATAGTTAATAGTATAGATACGTCTCCTCAAAAACTGACAATTCAGCGTCTTCTAGCCCATTTTATCTATATAACAATTTGTGTTTGCTCTTGTGCTCTTTTTGTTAATAAAATTGCTCCTCACTATTTACAATAATGTCATGTCACTATGCCCATGTCATGCATTCATGCATGCGCATTTTCCCGCACCCATGTCTATGTACGCATTCGTAACAACGCCATATCATACAAAAAAAAAGAAAAGAGTAGTCCACATTATACAGTCATTTTAAAATTATGTTATGTAATTCCAAACCACCATTTTAAAATTATGTTGTGTAATTCCAAACCGCCAAAAAAAAGAGAAAATATCCGAAAGAAAAAAGCTCAAATTATACCTGATCCTCCAGAAATAGCCTAGGCGGGGTGCACCATGAAGCGCGTTGGAATGCATTAAAAGAACTTGCACTGCTGAATCCAGCAAGAGAACTAGCAGAGGACATTTGTGGACTCTGCTGGCCAAGACCTTGTTGCTCCTGCTCCCTTAGGGCTACAATATAATCATATGTGCTGATGCCCTGAAATCAAAAACAAAGATGAAGAGCTCACTCAATCTTTGTTGCTGAGATTTGGAGTTTAAGCAGAAAGTTTGAAATTGAAGTCCTTCACACATATGTAGTGAGAACCTATGCATGATTTATCTTAAGACCAGTAATCAAATTTCTTCTTCGATGGTAGAAAGTTGGAACAAATTTGAGCACAAACTTTGTTCTAATGGATGTCTAACAAAAATCAAAATAAATCGACCGTTTACCTTTTTTATCAGAAGGATGTGGAAGAAGAACAGTTGAGCAAGAGGGAGAGTTGCGAGCATTGCCAGGAAGGTGCAAGAAGCCTGCAACGTGAGAGTAAATATTCATACGTGACAGTATGAAAGATCACAATGCCTTTCGTGCGACAAAAGTTGATTGAATGCTAACCACCACGACTGTGAAAGGGGCGAAGGAGAAGCTGCTTCCTAACTTTGACACTATCTCCAGTGAGTATCTCTTCCGGTCAAGAAAACATAAAATCAGCACCATTACTCCAATCGACCATTGTAGAATAAGCTGCAAGTCCAAGCCAATAGATAAAGCCAGGAGTCCTGTCAATATATCAACCAGAATGAAAGAAACTATGGGAAAAATGTGATTCACATTAACAGCCCATGAAGGTCCAATTTATTTCACAATAATTGTTTAGGAGTGTTTGGATTGTTAGGAGCACACCATCCTTGATATAACGGAGGCGAGTTAGGGCTTTCTTCATATATCTTGATACAGGGCCATCGGGGCTTTCCGCGTGCTTCTTCTACCTGAGGATGGACTGGGCTATCGGAGGAGAAGGTACTTCCTAACATGGTATAAGAGGGAGGTTCCCCACGTTGTTGCTCCTCTCCTTCGCGCACCCGTCGCTCATCTCCTTCCCGCACGCAGATCGTGGTCCAGACAGCGCCGATCTGATCCCGTCTTTGCTGCTGCATCGACGATCCCGTCGTGGAAGACGCCCGTTGATCCCGACGTGGAAGTCGCCCGCCGATTCCTTTGCACATGCCGCTGGAGCCGCCCGATGAGTGCATATCCGCCCTAGTTGTTGCATGCTGCCCTATTCCACTAAGTGCAGATCCTGTCGAAGCTCCGCTGCCTTCTTCCTTCTCTGCTGCTGTTTTTCTCTCAGCGCCTCCCAGTGCCTGAATGCAGATCTTGTTGCCCTAGTTGCTGCCTGCTGCCCTTTTCCGTTGTTTTTGTCAACATGGCCTCATCTCCGCGCCGTGTTCCCCGCTGTCACTACTGTCACAACTTAGGACACATTCGTTCGGAGTGTCGCAAGTTACATCGTGTTCTAAGCCAGTAGCGCGCACCACATCGAGTTGCTCCTAGCAGTCCCACCTCTGTATCTGATCAGACCATGCAGCTTGTACAACATCTCTTTCAGAGTCGTGCCACCTCGTCCCCGGCGTCTGGTGTCAGCCATGCCTCCGTTTCACAGACAGATTCAACGGTTGCATCTGCCTCAGCAGGTATCAGTAAGGCTTCCTGGTTACTTGATTATGGTGCATCTTTCCGTATGACTTTTGATGCATCTCCCTTACATTCCTGCCGGCCTTCTTCTTCTGATCTACGTGTAATCATTGCTAATGGCATCACCTTGCTTGTTACTAGTTGTGGTATCCTGCATACCACTCACTTTCACATTCCTGATGTTGCATATATCCCTTAACTCTCCATGAACCTCATATCTATTAGTCAACTTGCTTCTCGAGGTTGTCTTGTTACTTTTGATACTCTTTTGTGTCATGTGTAGGATCGTCAAACCGGGAAGCTAATTAGAACTGGTCGTCGTTGTAGTGGGGTTTATGTGCTCAACCATCTCCACCTTCCTTCACCCACTTCGCTATCACTTTTTCCTGATGCGGTCCCTGTTGCATATCCTATCTGTCTTTCGTCAGTTAGCTTTCCACAGTGGCATCACCGTATCGGCCATCCCAGTAGAGCTCGTCTATCCTATCTTGTTTGTCAGGGTATCTTAGGTCGTGTGTCTATTGATCGCTCGCATTCATGTACGGGCAGTAAGCTTGGCAAAGCACTACAGCCCCCATATCGGTCCAGCGAGTCTCGCTCATCTTGTCCTTTTGCTTTAGTTCATTCTGATGTATGGAGTCCTTCCTCCTTTACTTCAAAAGATGATCATCGTTATTATGCTATTTTTGTTGATGATTTCTCTTATTATACATGGGTTGACATGATGCGTTCTCGCACTAATTTCTTTCGCATTTACATTGAGTTTGTTTCTATGGTGTGTACTCAGTTCTCCACGTCTATCTGCACTTTTCGCTCCGATTCGGCAGGGGGGGATACTTGTCACATGCTTTTAATGACCTTTTGGCCTCTCATGGTACTCTACCTCAGCTCTCCTGTCCTGGTGCTCATTCTCAGAATGACATTGCGGAAAGGAAGCATCTTCATATCATTGAGACGGCTCGTACTCTTCTTATTGCCTCTTATGTGCCTCCACACTTCTGGGCTGAGGCCATATCCACTGCTGTCTATCTTATCAATCTCCATCCATTCTCTTTCCTACAGGGTAGCAGTCCTAGTGAGCGTCTGTTTGGTTGTCCTCCTCGTTATGACCACCTACGTGTGTTTGGTTGTTTATGTTATGTTCTTCCTCCTCGTGAGCGCACCAAACTATCTGCTCAGTCCACCGCATATGTTTTCATTGGTTATAGTCCTGAACATAAGGGCTATAGACGGTATGATCTTGTAGCTTGTCGTATTCGTATCTCTCGAGACGTTACTTTTGTTGAGGATTGTCCTTTCTTTGTTCCCTGCTCTCCTTCGTCTCCTCCTCCATCTTCTCACATTTCCACTACAGTTAATGACGTTCTCTTTCACTCCATACCACCGCCTGTGTCACCCTCCTCTGAGTCACCTCACACTCCGTCTTCACCAGGGTCACCGTCTCCTGTACTTCTTCCCGAGTCATCTCCGCAGTCACTTGACCTTCCTGTCGAGGTTCGTGCTCCTATTCTTCTTGAGTCTTCCCCACAGTCTCTTGACCTTCCTATTCAGGTTCATGACCCTCCTCCTCAGCGCTATGCTAGCACTATGTTCGGCGGCCTTGTCCTACAGATGCGTCATCTGCCCCTCTACATTTGGTCTCTTCCAGTGAGTTACTTGTGGATGATCCTCCAGCATGACGCTACCCCAATCGTGATCGGCATCCACTCAATCGCCTCAACCTTGCTACTCAGCCGCTTGATCTACCGGTCCCTGAACTATCAACCCTTCCAACGGCTACTTGTGGTGTTCCAAAGCCTAGTACCTACAGGGAGGCTGCCTTGATTCCTGAGTGGTAGGCCGCCATATCTGACGAGTTGAGTGCTTTGGAACGCACTTCTACTTGGGATCTTGTTCCATTACCCTCTGGGACAATCCCTATCACCTGCAAGTGGGTCTTTAAAGTGAAGACTTGCTCGAATGGCACAGTGAAGAGATTCAAGGCCTGGTAGGTGGCCCGTGGCTTTCAGTAGGAGCACGGTCGGAACTATGATGAAATTTTCGCGGTGATTTGCAGCAGGAGGTGTATATGCTTTTTTCCCCTGGCCTCTGTATTGCTCCTGGCCTGGTCTGTCGTCTTCGTCGAGCTCTTTATAGTATCAAACAGGCTCCACGATCCTGGTTTGAGCGTTTTAGTTCTGCAGTCCTTACAGCTGATTTTCAGCCTAGTCATTATGACCCAGCTCTATTTGTCTACTCCTCATCACGGGGTCGGATTCTTCTCCTATTATATGCGGACGACATGATTATCACTGATGATGATCCTGCTCATGTTGAGTTTGTCAAACATCACCTTCAACAACAATTTCAGATGACCGATCTTAGCACTCTGAGGTACTTCTTGGGCATCGAGTTCTCTGCCACTTCTACTGGCTATCAACTATGTTGTTAATGGCGCGCCTCAGGCATGCTTAAGGCTCCAGGCTCACTAGGCTCAGAGTTTTGCGCCTTCGTGCACCTTTTTTGCACCTATGGACATTAAAGGCGCGTCTGAGTGTATTTTTTTTTGTAAACTTTTTTTTTTCAAATTAATGCAGGAACTCAATAATTTTTATATGATTTAATGTTTTTGAAACATAATCGATCGTTAAGACATAGATATGATGCAAACAACCATATTGATTTTATTTTTTTAAGATATATAAATGATAGTAATGAATGATTAATGAGTAGAATATATGAAAATTTTGTTCAAGAAGATGAACTGATGTTTGATGCTGATTATTTAAAATGAATGTGGTTGTGCCTTGCCTTCTTCGGGCGTGCGCCTTCGCCTTGAGTCTTGCGCCTAGGCTCCAATACCCCTTTGCGCCTTGGTGTGCCTTGCATCTTTAATAACTAAGGCTATCAGTCATCTCAGCAACGCTACACCTCTGATTTACTAGCTCGTGCTGCTCCATCTTACACCCGTGCTGTTGCTACTCCCATGGAGCTCCACCTTCAGTTGCGTCCTGATGAGAGCTCTCCTCTCTCCAATCCGACATGGTACCGCCATCTGGTTAGGAGCTTGGTTTACCTCACCATCACTAGACCTGACATTGTCTCTGCTGTCCATATGCTGAGTCAGTTTGTGAGTTCTCCCACAACAGTTCACTATACTCACCTGCTCCGTATTCTTCGATATCTTTGTGCTACTGTCTCGTGGGCTATTCTACCCCCACAACAGCTCTTTCCAGTTACAGGCTTATTCTGATGCTACATGGGCCAGTGATCTCGTTGATCGTCGTTTTGTCACCGGCTTCTGTCTTTTCTTGGGCTCTTCACTCATTGCCTGGAAATCCAAGAAGCAGACTGGAGTTTCTCATTCTAGCACAGAGGCAGAACTTCGTGCCATGACTACTACAGCTGAGGATATTATCTGGCTTCGTTGGCTGCTTGTTGATCTTGGTGCTGCTCTGTCTGGTCCTACCACTCTCTATTGCCATAACACCAGCGCTATCCAAATTACTTTGAATCCAACCAAGCAATCGCTCTCCAAGCATATTGGTGTTGACGCTTTCTTCCTTCGTGATCAACACACGCATGGCACTCTTGTTCCTTATTATGTTCCCACCGAGCGCCAGCTTGCTGATTTGCTCACCAAACCTCTAACTTGCGCTCAACATGAGTTTCTTCTCTCCAAATTCTCGGTGTATGATCCCCCGTGAATTTGAGGGGGGGGGGGAGGGGGTGTTAGGAGTAAAGCTGTCACGGTTCTAGTTCGGTTCCGGTTCTAGTAAAACCATGAACCAAACCGCTAAGGTAATGATTCTTCAAATTAGAACCAAAATCTTTTTTGGTTTGACCGGTTCCGGTTCTGGTTCCGGTTCCAGAATAATTTTTAGAACCGCCGTGTCAACGGTTCCGGTTCAACAAGAACCAAAACCAAACCAACCACTAACGGTTTGGTCCGGTTCTAATCGGTTCCAAGTAGAAACAAAATCCAATTTGGCAAAATAAATGAGGGAGGTCAAAAATAAAAAACTGGAGGAGAAATGTAAATTTGTTCAATTTTTTTTCTAAGAGGAACTTCGAAGTTTGGGGCCCAGACATAAGAATTTTGCATTACTCCAAGGGGGATTACTTTTTTGTATAATATAGTAAGTAGTGCTGAACGTTGAAAACTGAAATCGCAAAACCACAAAATTGCACAAAACTGCATTGATTTTAAACCACATCGATTTTAAACCACGCCGATTTTAAACCACACTGAATTATTTGGTAGAGCGGCTTCGTTGGATACAAAACAACATAGTTTGCAATGCGATTTTTGGGGTGCAAAATCGACAGAACCGTACCGGACCGTCTTTTTTGTGAGGGCCTGACATTCCAATCGTCTCCAACGAGTACAAGTTAAATTAATTATATCAGAAAATATATGAGTAAAACTGAAAATACATTATATAATAGTATAAAAACCGAAACTGCACCGCAAAAATCAACTCCAAATCACATTAATGTGAAACCACACCACACGGTTTTGGTGTGGTGCGGTTTTGTTCAGTCCAAAATCGATGTCTTTTAGTGCGATTACGGTTTGGGTTCAAATCGCATCAGTTTCAACATTAATAATAAGTATAAATATTATAGATAGAATATAAAAAATAAAATATAATAATATTATTATTAATAATAAATAATAATAAAAAACGGGTTGTGATTCGGTTCTGCTTCGGTCCGGTTCAGATCGGGTCTGAAAATCTTGGAACCACTTGAGACTTGTATGTTGCGGTTCCGGTTCCGGTCCGAATAATAAAATGAAAGAACCACACCCGGACCAATGTTGTTTACGGTTCAAAAATTCAAACCGGAACCTGAATAATTTGCGAACGGTTTGGTTCGGTTCTTTGCGGTTTCGGCTCGGTTACGGTTCGGTTTACGGTTTTTGATTTTAAGTGACAGCTCTAGTTAGGAGCACACCATCCTTGATATAATAGAGGCGAGTTAGGGCCAAGGAGCATGCTAGGAAGTGTGAGACTAAACCATGAAGTTAGGAGATGAGTGGTCACCCCGCTTATACACCCAGGACCAAGGAGCACGCTAGGCAGTACGAGACTAAACCACCCCTTTTAACGAGTCGTAACACACGCTCAGACATCACCGTCCATTCTGATAGGAAAAGATCAAATCGTATCTTATTCACATCAACAATGGGATATAAATACATGTACAAGAGAGGGTGACCACAACACCCAAGGAGAGTTTAAGATATATCTATCATATAATGTGTAAAGTATATCTAACACCCCCTCAAACTCACGGGAGATCATACACCGAGAGTTTGGACAAGAGATAGACATGTTGAGTCCGCGTTTGTGGCTTAGTCATCAAATCAGCAAGTTGCTGATCAGAAGAAACAAATGAGCAAAAGTGTCACGGCCGTACTGTTCACGTAGAAAGAAAGCATCCACCCCGACATGCTTGGAGAGTGAGTGTTTCACCGGGTTTAGAGTAATCTAAATGACACTGGTGTTATCACAGTGGAGTGTAGTGAGATTTAGAGAAGAGACACCAAGTTTCTCAAGAAGCCAGCGGAGTCAAATAATATCCACAATGATGGTAGCCATGGCCCGAAGCTTAGCCTCAGTACTGGAATGAGAAACACCAGTTTGTTTCTTGGACTTCCATGCAACAAGTGAAGAACCCAAGAACAGACAGAAACCAGTGACTGGTCGACGGTCAACATGATCACCGGCCCAGGTAGCATCTGAATAAGTACGGAGCTGTAGAGAACTACAGTTGGAGAAGAAGTCACCACCTGGACAGTGGCAGATCCAGAAAAATAATAATGGGGGTGCACAATTTGATAATGGGGGTGCACAAAATTGTTTTTTGAATGCGTCACTGGATTCTATAAATTATAACATGGGAGGCCAGACATCAACTTCCTTCAAAATTTTTTTTTTAACGTTTCAATCTTATCAGAGTTGTTTCTCCCTCATCTGGCCACCGTTTTTGACGTATAAGTAGTCAAAATTCATTGCCTCGACGAGAGGAATCCAAATACACTAACCATTTTGAAAAATAATGGGGGTGCCAGTGTCCCTCGGGCCCCCCTCTAGATCCGCCCCTGTACCTGGAGATAGCGCGGGAGCCGCAACAAATGACCATAATGCACAGAGGTAGACGCACTAACAAACTGACTTAACACATAAACAACATGGGTAATGTCGGGCCATGTAATAGTGAGGTAGAGGAGACTCCCAACAAGGTGATGATAACAAGTAAGATCGGAGAGTGGAACCCCAACATCCGGTCATAGCTGAAGGTGAAGCTCCACAAGGGTGTCCACGCTGCGAGAGTCAAAGAGAACGACCCAGGCTAATAGATTTGATGTGTAATGCCGCTGAGAGAGCTGAAAATCACGGTCTGTAGAGGTGACCTCGAGGCCCAAGAAGTAGCTCAATTGTCCAAGGTCAGTCATCTGAAACTGCTGCTGAAGGTAATCCTTGACAAAGGTCACATGAGAATGATCATCACCCGAAATAATTCTATCATCCACATAAAGTAACATAAGAGTCCGACCATGAGAGGAGTGCACAAACAGGGCTGAATTATGTGGACTCAACAGAAAATAACCGGCTGTAGTGACGGAGCTGAAACGTGCAAACCACGCATGTTTAAGCTCGTAAAGAGCTTGCCTCAAGCAGTAGACAAGGCCTGGAGGGGATGAGAGATAGAGAGGAGGGAGCATATACACCTCCTGTTGAAGATCATCGTGAAGAAAGACATTCTTCACATCGAGCTGGAACAGAGACCAATGACGAACAACTGCAACTGCAATAAGAGTACGAACTATGGTCATGTGTGCGACTGGAGCAAAGGTCTCACCATAGTCTCTCCCCTGTTGTTGCTGAAAATAACTAGCAACTTGTCGAGCATTATACCTCTCCACAGAACCATCAGAGCGAGTCTTGATCTTGAAGACTCACTTACAAGTAATAGGAACAACATCGGGTGGAAGAGGAACAAGGTACCATGTACGAGTGTGCTCAAGCGCCTTCAACTCAGCAGACATAGCAACCCGCCACTCAGGTATCTGGGCAGCCTCACGGTAGGAAGACGGCTAGGAGTACAACAGGCAGTAGCAGGAAGGGAAGGTAGGTCCAGCGGTAGTATAGCAAGGCTAAGGCGGGCGAGAGGACATCTCTCACGAGGTGGGTTGCGACGCACAGGTGGATCAACCACAAGACACTCGCTGGAGGAGACAGACACTGAGTCTGGGGACACTGGAGGCGAGGGAACAGAAGGGGACGACGAGTGTAGTGATATGGAAGGGGGACGACGAGCTCGTCAGAGGAGGAAGTGGGTGGTTAAGGGAAGGAGTGAGGAGGTGAGATTGGAGAGGTTGGAGGTGGTGAGGCTGAAGAGGTCGGACGTAAGGGAAGAGGAGGGAAACATATCGGAGGATAAGATACATGAGGCAGTGAGATGGGAAGGGTGAGAAACTGCACATCAGAGAGAGTAACGGATGAGTGTGAGGTCGAGGGGATAGAGAACACAAAGAAAAGATGAGACTCGCCAAAGGTGACATCACATGAGATGCAAAGTCGACGTGCAACATGGTCATAACAACGATAACCCTTATGCTCGAGACTGTATCCAATAAAGACACGGGGAACAGACTGAGCAGAGAGCTTAGTACACTTATGCGGAGGGAGTAAAACATATCACCAACAGCCAAAACATGAAGGTGATTGTAACACAAGGTTATCCGAATCGAGATACTAGATGAGATCGTTTCGAGGTAGGATCAGATCTGATAGTAGGGTCGGATTGAGGATCGCTTTACAAAATCAACATCGATTTACAAAATTTGGATAGTAGGATCGTAAGATCCTATGATCTGAATCGCGATCCTGACAACCTTGGTGTAACGGGGGGAGGGGGGAGAGTACAAACACGCACCAGACTCAGGATCTGAAGGTTGCATGTTAATATCGTAGACATTAGTGGAAACAGCCTCAACCCAAAAATGTGGAGGAACGTGAGAGGATATGAGGAGAGTGCAAGCTGTCTCAACAATGCAGCGATGCTTCCTTTCGACGGTGCCATTTTGAGTGTGAGCAACAGGGCAGGGAAGCTGAGGGAGAGTGTCGTGGGTAGCTAGCAGACAACGAAAAGCATGAGAGAGATACTCCCTCCCTGAGTCAGTACAAAAAATACGTATGGAAGTAAAAAACTGGGTGCGCACCATAACAAAGAAGGTAGTATAAATCAGAAAAAAAGACAGAATAAGAATGCATAAGGTAGACCAAATAATAACGAGAATAGTCATCAATAAATAGAGCATAGTACCGATGTCCACCCTTGGATATAAAAGATGAGGTACCTCATACATCAGAATGAACTAAATCAAAAGAATACTGTGACCAAAACTCACTAGACGGATATGGGAGTTGTAGCTGTTTACCAAGCTTACAACCCATACAAGAGTGAGACTGATAAACAAAAACACGACCAAGGAAGTCATGACTGATGAGAGGCGCAAGATGCAAACCACTGGGATGACCAAGATGATGATGCCACTGAGAGAAATCCACCGAAGGAAGACAAATGGTGGATGTTGTCAGTGACGATGAAGTGGATGAAAGATGAAGGCAATCAAGGACGTATACCCTGCTACGACTACGACCAGCTCTAAGGAGTGTCCCATTCAAACGATCATGCACATGACATGTAAACTCATACAAAATAATAAGATAACCGTGAGATGTGAACTGACTGACGGATATAAGGTTTATAGACAACTTGGGTATGTAGACAACATCAGGAACATGGAAATGACAGGTATGAAGAAGGTCACGGCTGGTGATGGGGTAAATGGTGTCATCTGCTACCATGATACTAAGGGCAGAGGAGACGGGCCGACATGACAAAAAGTGGGTGACATCATATGTCATGCGAAATGAGGCTCCAGAGTCAAGAAACTAGTCGGAGGGGGAGATACCTACAGGGGCGGAGGCATTCGACTGGGAGACAAGCGTCGGAAGCATCCAGTGGAAGTAGGAGGCAAAGGAGCGAGGCAGTGAAACCTGTTGGGAGAACTGTTGGGCAATCAGCTAAGCAAGCTCAGATACAAAAAGAGACTGCGCCTGAGGCGAAAAATAAGTGGAAGGTGCACCGGGAGCACGTTGTTGACCAGACTACTGAGCCATCTGAAGCTTGCAACACTCAGATTTGACGTGACTAAGATACTGATAGTAGTGGCAGCGGACAGACGAGTAACGAGAAACACCAGACTGAGCTGCAGAAGGTTTCGGGGGAGGACGAGCACCAAATGCCATCGAGAAGATCAATTGAGGAGGTCGGCGCTGCAGGATCAGCCGGAGAAGAAGATTGGGGCAGCGAGATCAGCCGGAGAAGAAGATCGGGCCTGCAGGATCTGTCGGAGAAGAAGATTGGGGCTACCGAATCAGCCGGAGATGAAGGTCATGGAGTGTTAAAGTCGCGGTTCGTCAGAATCGAATCTGAATAGCAGCTGGAGTGTCTGAAGGTCAACGAAAGAGCTGAAGAGCGGCTGGATTGGAGAGGCTGGAACGAAGCGTCTGGACGGCGGATCGGAGCGGCGGATCATAGCAGTAGATCTAAAGATCGACGGTGAAAGACGTCGGATCAGTCGAGGAAGACTCTGGATCAGCGACAGGAGACGTGGGATCAACGAAGTAGAGATCGGAAGACGCAGCTGGATCAGAAGCAACGACGGAAAACGCGGCTGGATCGGAAGACGCGAGTCGATGTTGTGTGTGGGATCCGGGATTGAGTGGAAGCCATGATCGCTGCTGCAGGATCAATTGAGGGAGGGGGATCGCTGTTGCAGATGCTCTGTGATCAACAAGCGGGAAGAGGTGAGCCCGATGTGTGGAAACGAGCGACGACGTGCGAAAACAAGCAACGGGAACCAGAGTGCGGAATCCTGGAACTCTAGGGCTCTGATACCATGAAAGGAAAAGATCAAATCCTATCTTATACACATCAACAATAGGATATAAATACATGTACAAGAGAGGGCGACCATAACACCTAAGGTGAGCCTAAGATATGTCTACCATGTAATGTGTACAATATATCTAACACATTCCACGTGGCGCACTCAACACCCCCTCGTCATGTGCCCCATGCTCTGATACCGTGTAAAGCATTGTGTCGTCACTCCCCAAAACCACGCTGTTAGGGAAGGAGTGGTCACCCTGCTTATACACTCAGAACCAAGGAGCACGCTTGGCCGTGTGGAACTAAACCGCCCTTTTAATGAGTCGCGAGACATGCTCAGACATCATCATCCATTCCACATGACACACTCAACATAAGTCGCGGACAAAAGAGAAACAATCAAATATATTGGGTGGAAGAGAGAAAGGTGGCCTATGATGGAACAAAGTTGATATGTGACTTCATTAAGAGCATATGAAACATGATTAATTAAGTAGTTAGTTGTTAGAAACTTATCCACAAAAAGGTTTTGGGCACATTTGTATGAAGAAGGTGCAGGCAACATCATATGATGATTCTTCCATTCAACAACCTCATTTTAATGCAGTGTACATGAGTATAAGGTTTGATGTGTCATCCCATGTGCAGTGTAAAAGGATTGAAAGTCATGTTCCATAAAATCAAGGGCATTGTCAGTGTGATACGAACATAATACGATTTTTATACATATATATCCAAATGACCCTAGACAAATAATGAAGAACCAATACAAAATATTAGGCCCTTGAAAGAGATAAAATTTTACCAAGGACCACATACATCCGAGAGAACTAAAGAAAAACTTCCTTGAATATGGGTACTAGTACTAAGAGAAAACGAATATCGATGATGTTTGTCAAGTTGACAGGTTTGATGCTAAAAATATTGACCAAAAGTGGAATGAAACGAAATCTTGAGCATGTGAATGAAAGGATATCTAGTTCACCTAGGTATTCACTTGCGGGCTCTAGTTTGCCCCTCCAATCAGAGGCTTCCCAAACTAGTTTGCCTCGAAATATTTGTGCCCCAAACAATTAATCAAATTAAGCTTATTATAGTTTGTGTTGCTTTGTTATTTCGTACGGATTGGACTTGAGGCGTTTTCCCATCCTTGGTTCCATTAGGTTATTGTCACCCCTCTCACGTCAAAAACCCCTTCGTGTAAGCCTACTCCACATCACTAGGTTATTGATCGATAAGAAACTGAAATTATAAACAACACCACAGATGTTCGTGCAACTGAATAGGCATGCAAGGTGATTCTACAAATATTAGCTCATGCAAAGTGCTAAAAAATAATTATGCTCACCAAAATAAGCGAAGATGTCATGAGCGCAAAGAACCTCCCATAATTTTTTCTCCCAATGCAGTTATTAAGCCACTGCAAACCATTGAAGATATAGATGTATTATGGATTGATCAATTTCAACTAAACAAATAAAGAAGAGTAACTATGAATCATACCCTACAATGATGATCAAACTGGTCAACACATTTGTCGCAAACTCTACAGTGTTTACTATACTTCCTCACCTACAAAATCATTTCCCAAAATCACAATCATGTCTAGTGAAAATGGAGACAATATTTCCTAGTCATGTTTGGTGAAAATTGTCAAGACAATACTGATCACTTTCAAAAACTTCTACATGATTATATAGTCCAACATTTGGTATTAATAATCAATTGTACTCTTATCAATGTGCGCCATTGCCATATTGAACTCAGTTTGTAATGAGAATTTTTATTCGTAGTAGTTAGACCATTTCAAAAAAGAGGGATACAAAACTTTGAAGCATATACACACCACTTGTCAATTTATCAAACTCTAGATCTGTTTGTCTCTGTTACTCTCCCGAATATGGCATGGTTCTTTGGGCGTCAATATGCTCGCAGACGCAAGGAGAAGACAAGCGGCAACGGGGATGAACCAACCGGTTCAACCCCCACTCATTAAAACTGACGGCTTGGGGGCTGAACCACCCAGTTCAACTCCGTATGGGAGGGGCCGACCGGACCCTCTTGGGCCCGAGTATATTTATACCCGGAGCTCTCTCTTGGAAGGCAAGCAAGACTATTCAGATATTTCTCTCCTCCCTCCTCTAACCCTAATTTTCTCTCTACCTCCCTCTCTAGTTCTCTTCTCCTCTCTATTCTCCTATCATTTGGTATCAGAGCAGCGTTCCTATGACCATGGTGACCACTCGCTCGCAAGAAGAAAGCAACCGGTTGGAAACCCTAGAAGAAAACTACATCGGATTGACGAATTCTGTAGCCGCATCGAGGAAAAAATGAGGGCTTCCACGCAAAGGCTGGAAGAACGGATTGACGCCCGCATGGAAGAGATCAAAGTTTTATTGGCACAAAATATGAAGGGGAAGGCGACATCAAACGAGGAATTCGGAGGCTCACTGGTTATGCCCGTAGAACTAAATGGGCTTCACCAGTTTGCGCCGCAAGGGGGTGAGGCCTCCGGATCGGTGGGACAGGGTCGGGCCTTGGCGGGATCGAACGGCGCCGGGGGCACGACAGGAGCTTGGGGAGGTCGGGGAACGGCGTTGGGCGCAGGAGTCGTGTCGGGCGGAAACGGCGATTCCGGAATCGGGTGTCCACCGTGGAGGCGATTCGGCGAAGACCTGGGAGGAGCTGGACGAACTCCTGGACCTCCGGTACCACCATTAGGAGGGGTGGATGGGCTCCTACCTCACCCGCGTGGCTACGGGCAGCCAGGAGGCTATGGAGCTGGTGCTCCGTGGGGCGGTCAACCCCAGCTGGCGGGTGGACTGCCTCGTCAAGGATTTCCGGGCACTCCTCTCGAGCCTACGAAACACAAGAGGCCAACGTGGTATGGACAAGAGCCGGGGTGGCACGGTTCGGCTGCTCCGCGAGCCTACATGCCACCGAAATTGACGCACATGAATTTTCCCAAGTATAATGGAGGAGACGCTTTGGAATGGGTGCAGAAGGCAGATCTTTTTTCAGTTATCAGAAGATCCCAGAGGGCCAATGGGTACAGCTTGCGTCATTCCACTTGGAGGATGATGCCTTTCAGTGGGTGCAATGGTTTCTGAGGGGAAAGGATTATGTGCCCTGGGCTGATTTTGTGGAGGGATTCAAGGCTAGATTTGGGCCGTTGGAATACGAAGACTTTGAGACCCTCCTTCAGAAATTGCGACAGAAGGGGACAGTGATGGAGTATCGCACGGAGTTCGAAAAGTTGGCAAATAGAGTGCACTGGGAAGAAAGAACGTTGCTTAGCTGTTTCGTGTCGGGAATCGAGGAACATCTGCGTGACGAGATTTAATCATATATGCCCCGCAGTTTAAATCATGTCATTAGTCTGGCTCGCATTCAGGAGGAACGCTTCAACAGCCAACGGATCCGTAGCTCGGGGAGAACCACGACTACCCCGGTGGTCGCCAGGAGAGAGCCACCGGCGGTCGGCAAACCAACTGTGACACGACTATCGTGTGCCGAGCTTCAGGCAAGGAAGGAGAAGGGTCTATGTTTCAACTGCAACGAAAAGTACATGCCCGGGCACAAATGTCAAAAGATACAGGTTTACATGCTACATGAGGATGTGGAGGACAAGCCCTCTCCCAAATCAGAATTGGACGGGGACTTGGATTTGACCGACTTTGGTCTGTCCATACAGGCGATGGAATGATGCAACGCCCCCCTCACTATGCGAATTGCATGGAAGGTTAGTCAGGAGCAGGTGATGATTTTGGTGGATAGTGGGAGCACCCACAACTTCATCCATCCTGATGTGGCACAGCGAGTAGGACATGTGATTGATTGGGGAGCCGCCTTTCATGTCATGGTAGCGGATGGAAGCAAACTTCAGTGCGAGGGAGTTATGAAGGGGGTGGAACTACGGATATAGGGGTACTCAGGTTGCACGGACGTCTACCTCCTACCCATCAGAGGCTCTGATATGGTGCTTAGGGTACAGTGGTTGCGGCAATTGAGGCGGGTGACCTTTGACTGAGATCAGATAACGATGGAGTTCCTACAACACGGGAAGCAGTACTGTCAAGGGGGCCTCAAATCCTCCCCGACGAAGGAGATGTCCCTTCAAAGTTTAGAGCGATTAGGGGATCAGGGCAGCACGATGACGGTGATTATGAATATTATTTTGGCCCCTGCAGCTCCTCCAGTAGTACTAGTTCAGATGCAGACGATACTGGTTCAGTATGCAGACATATTTCAGGCATCCCGTACACTTCCACCGCCGAGGTTAAGAGACCATCAAATCCAACTCAAGATGGGGGCGGAGCCCACCAACATCTGGCTGTACTGTTATCTGTACATCCAGAAGATCGAGATTGAGCGCATCGTCAGGGAAATGCTTGCCGCTGGAATTATCCGCCCCAGTACTAGTTCCTTCTTGTCTCTCATCATCCTAGTAAAGAAGAAGGATAGATCGTGACGATTTTGTGTGGATTACCGCGGGTTGAACAACTCGACTATCAAGGATAAGTCCCATTCCATTGATCGAAGAACTGTTAGACGAACTGCACGACACCCTTCTATTTACCAAGCTCGACCTCTGGTCGGGCTACCACCATATTCGAATGCGCGAGGAGGACATACACAAGCCAACTTTCCGCACGCATGATGGGCACTATGAGTTCCTCGTGATGCCTTTTGGGCTCACCAACGCCCCATCCACGTTCCAAGCAGTCATGAACGAGATCTTTTGTCCGCTTCTCCGCCCCTCAATGTTGATATTTTTTGATGATATCCTCATCTACAGTACTGGTTGGGAGGAGCACCTGACCCATGTCGAGCACGTTTTCACCATCCTCTGCCAGCACCAACTCTACGCCAAGCAATCCAAGTGTTCGTTCGGACAGGAGGAGGTCGAGTACCTGGGACATTTGGTCTCCGCTCGCAACGTCAAGGCTGATCCCAAGAAGATTGAGAGCATGTTGTTGTGGCCTCGCCCTCATACGGTCCGGACATCACAGGGCTTCCTGGGACTTACGGGATATTACATGGGATTTGTGAAAGATTATAGCAAGATTGCATAGGCGCTGACTCAGTTAATACAGAAGGACGCCTTCCTTTGGTAGGAAGAGGCGAAGGCGGCATTCCAGGCCCTCAAGGGGGCCATGACGACCACACCGGTTCTCGCTCTTCCTTATTTCAACAAGGAGTTTGTACTTGAAACTGATGCGTCAGGCATGGGTATTGGCACGGTGTTGATGCAAGAGGGCCGACCACTCGACTTCTACAGCAAGGCGTTGGCCCCCCGTACTTTGGGGCTCTCTGCGTACGAGAAAGAGATGCTGACAATCATTCATGCGGTGGCCGTGTGGCGGCCTTACTTGTTGGGGGCAACACTTAAAAATCCGTACTGACCATCAGAGCTTGAAGCACTTCTTGGAACAACGGGTCTCCTCTCTTCTCCAGCAGAAGTGGGTGACGAAATTGTTGGGGTATGATTATGAGATTCTCTACAGGCAGGGAAAAGAGAACGTGGTTGCTGACGCCTTATCCCGCTTACCGGAGAGCACCTTCGCCCAAATTTCAGGCCCCCTGTTTGACTCTTTGGATGATATACAGGAGGTCATACGGGATCCCGCACTACGAGCCATTGTGGAAGCTCTTCGACAGGGGCAAGTCACTGCACCAGGCTATCACTTGCAGAATGACAGATTTATTATCAGGGTCGGGTGGTCATTCCTCCCAACTCAGCTTGGAAGACAGTCATGATGCATGAGTTCCACTCATTTCCGACCGGAGATCATGCGGGAATACTCCGTACACTCCAGCGGGCACGGACAAATGTTTTTTTGGAAGGGATTACGACGTGACATCCAACAGTTTGTGCAGTAGTGCGAGATGTGTCAGCGACAAAAATATGAGACGACCTCCCCTGCCGACATGCTTACAACTCTGGAGATTCCGCATCACATTTGGGATACAGTGTCTATGGATTTCATCGACGGGTTGCCCAAGTCTCAAGGCAAGTCGGTTATCTTGGTCGTGGTTGATAAGCTTTCCAAATATGGGCATTTTTTGGCATTGGGCCACCCTACACCGGCGAGTCAGTCGCCGATCTCTTTGCTCGAGAAATTGTCCTCCTTCACAGCGTTCCACATGCCATCATTTCCGATCAGGATTCGACGTTTGTGGGTAATTTCTGGTAGGAGCTCTTTTGACTACAGGGTACTTGCTTACGCTTCAGCAGGGCTAATCACCCCTAAACGGATGTCCAGACAGAGGTTCTCAATCGGGGAGTGGAAACATACCTCCATTGCTTTGTGATGGACGAGCCTCAGACAAAGGTTCTCTACGGCCGCCCCCTCCCTCTTTGAGGGGCTATGAACCGGGAAACACAGCCTTGCCGACCGTTGATCGGGCTCTCCGCGACCGGGACCGCACTCTAGCCACTTTGCGTTAGAATCTCCGAACCGCGCAAGATTGCATGAAGGCCCAAGTGGACAAACATCGCAATGAAAGGGAATTCGCGATCGGCGATGAAGTCTTCCTCAAGCTCTGACCGTACCGGCAATTTTCAGTTGTCCGCCAGACGAACCGGAAATTGGCTCCTCGTTACTATGGGCCCTTTCATATTATCCGTCGTGTGGGGCCTGTCGCTTACACCTTGGCACTACCTGAAGGGTCGCGTATTCATCCTACATTCCATGTGACCTTACTTAAACAAAAGATCGGCAACAGAATCCAGGTCAGCCCATTCCTTCCAGAGGCGACGATAGCGGGCGAATTGCGACCGATGCCCGAGGATATCTTGATGCTCAAATGGAAGCAGCGGGACACCGAGTACCGCCCTGAGATCCTTGTCAAATGGAAACGCTTGCCAGAAGCACACAATACTTGGGTTGATCTGCTGGAGTTCAAGGAGCTCTACCTGATCTACCATCTTGGGGACAAACTGGTTCTTGATGGGGAGGAGAATGTTATGCCCCCGAACATGACACGGTTCTTTGGGAGTCAATACGCTCACAGACGGAAGGAGAAGACAAGCGGCAACGGGGCTGAACCGGTTCAGCCCCGTATGGGAGGGGCTGACCGGCCCCTCTTGGGCCCGGGTATATTTATACCTGGGGCTCTCTCTTGGAAGGCAATCAACACTATTCAGGTATTTCTCTCCTCCGTCCTCTTAACCCTAATTTTCTCTTTATCTCCCTCTCTAGTTCTCTTCTCCTCTCTATTCTCCTATTAGTCTCGAAATTACCCATCCAGACATTTGTCCTTCCATGGTTAATGCCTTTTGTGGATGGGTTTCATTTTCACAAACCCGCTCCTTTGGCTTAGAAAGCTATGAAAAAGAATTGCTCAACTTCTTAATATTTTCCCTCACAAACTAAAGCAGCTGAAACATATAAAATGGAAGTAAATAGACAGAATCAAGTAGCAATTCCTCTACTCTTGAATCATAAATATATAGGAAGTAAGACTCAATGTAAGTGGTTGTTACGACTAGCAAAGAAGAGCGAGATAAGATTGCATTAAACAGGAACACTGATACAATTCCGAGCGAACTCCGACCAAGATCAAGGAGGTTGGGTCCTCCAATGACCCCTCTCTTAAATGAGAGCCCCAAAACCCTAATAACCAAAAAGATAATCCAAACACTCTCATACCACCTCCTTATATTGGGAGGGGGACTCACATAACATTAAACATAAAATAAGGCTAATTAATATTAATTACTTAATTAATACCAATTAATTACACGAATTAATTAAGGTGATTTCCATATGCGCGCTCCAGTGATCACGGCGACGGGTGGCTCCTCCGGCAATTGTGCGAGGGTAACATTTCATCGCTCTTGAAAATCGACCTTGCCCGCAAGGCCGAGTTTGAAAAGTTCGTCGGGCGCGATGGTAATTGCGACGAGGAAATAGTGGCCGAGATCGGGTAGGGGTCGTCGTGTAAAAATAAAAAGAAGGGAGTGGATGAAATTGGCCTTGGAAGGGAGAGGGGAAAGTGAGGTGCGGATAGGAGAAGGTGAGAGTTTAGGGTTGAGACTTGTGTCAGCGGATATGAAGAGAAAAAAAATTAAAAAGGGAGGGGGCTGCGGTATGGGGGGCCCGAGAACAGGGCGACTGGCGGTAGGAGCTGCGGCGAGGCCAACGTGCAAGGAAAATGACGAAACTGGAGGTGCGGGCGGTAGGGTGGGGCGGCTTGATGCCTTTGCAGCCGCAAACGGCGCTGGAGGTATGGATGTTGCTGCGGCAGTCGGGATCATCACGGGCGGAATCGGGCGGCCGACGACGCTAAAGATGCGGGTGTTCGTTGATGCTACCGGAATCGGGCGGCCGACGACGCTGAAGATGCGGGTGTTCGTTGATGCTACCGGAAGCGGTGCTGGAGGTGCGGCTGTAGGAAGATGCGGGCTTCTACGATTGCCGCCGAAAGCGGCGCTGGGGGTGTGGGCCACTGCCGCTACTGTCGGAAGTGGCGTGGGCTGGCTGTTGCAGTCATCACGACGCCGGAGAAGTGCCTTCAAGGAGGCAGACAGCGAGGCGAGGAGGTTGTCTTGAATGTCAAAGCGGCGTTCGATGGAGGCGAGTGTGTCCAGCGTGGTTCGAATCTCGACGGCGTGGAATGAGTGGGCGGGGGCGACAGGTCGGACCATTGTTATGACTAGCAAAGAAGAGCGAGACAAGATTGCATTAAACAAGAACACGAATACAATCTGGAGCGAACTCCGGCCAAGATCAAGGAGGTTGGGTCCTCCAATGACTCCTCTCTTAAATGAAAGCCCCAAAACCCTAATAACCAAAAAGATAATCCAAAAACACTCCCATACCACCTCCTTATAT
Organism: Platanthera zijinensis; assembly: GCA_039513925.1. Lineage (NCBI taxonomy): Eukaryota > Viridiplantae > Streptophyta > Magnoliopsida > Asparagales > Orchidaceae > Platanthera > Platanthera zijinensis. The sequence goes on along the minus strand of CM077087.1, from coordinate 21,777,013 downwards.
AGGGAGAGGGGCTCACTTAACATTAAACATAAAAAGGCTACTTAATATTAATTAATTAATACCAATTAATTACACAAATTAATTAAGGTGGTTTCCATATACGCGCTCCGGTGGTCCCGGCGACGGGTGGCTCCTCCGGCAAATGTGCGAGGGTAATATTAATTAATTAATACAAATTAATTACACGAATTAATTAAGGTGGTTTCCATATGAGCGCTCCGGTGGTCCTGGCGACAGGTGGCTCCTCCGGCAATTGTGCGAGGGTAACAGTGGCTCTGTTCAACTACTGCAGTTTTGGATCAATTACATTTGAAATTTTGGCTAGTTTCAGAAGTTTCCCTAATCAAAATAAAGAATTTTACACAAGATTTATATAATTGATGGACCCAACAATTTCAGTGCATTGTTATTTGATCTCCACTTAATCAATGCTTTTAATTCCTGACTATACTTTTGACCGATTAAATAGTAATAATGTAGCTAGAAGCTTAGAACTAAACTCAAAAACTAACAAAACTATCAAAATGATTTACAAAAACTTGTTTAGTAAGCAGTACTATTTCAAATGAGGTAAGTAAAAAATCATGCAATGATTAACCATACCTCAATTTCACAAAGGCTACAATAAAACATGCCATCCTCATTAGTTTTCTGCTCAGAAGATTGTTGGAGAGAAGAACAGAGGACATGGAATAGGCCTAATAAAACTGGCATGCAACATTTAGCTCTCCTGACTCTTCCAGATGAGCTTGTGCCCATAGCATCCACCATGAGATCACAATGTGCTTCATTGATAGAGCCTTCTTGTTTAGAATCCTTTAGGTTACAAGAAGTTTCATGGCCTTTTTCATTGACATATTTCTTAGATTTGAAAACTCCTGGGTCTCCTGGATCCGTTGCAGCACAACATATGTATAAACCGAGCACGCATGTAACCTAACAATATTGAATTTAGCAACTCCCACAAAATAAATTTAGAAATCTAGGAATGAAATTTACCTTTAATGCATCTAACTTTCAAAACGGAATGAACTTGGAAATTTCTTTATACAAAGGTTAGCACATTAAACTAGCAATATTACCATAATGATGGATGCATCAGAGATTACTTCATGCATGAGGCTAGAAAGAGTTCAACCCTTCTGTTTTTGATGGCAAATTGATTGAAACATTTAATTAATAATGTTTTATTAGAGCCTAGTATGGTGTTTGGTATTTGACTCCTCATAATTGATGAAAAACTCCAAAACCAAATGGAGGGAATCCAAATATTTGGAGGAAAACCTTTCACAAATGAAAGTATGAGACTTTAGTCTCACCTTGCTTCTCTCCATTCTTTTTGGTGAGTATTTAAATAAATTCACTCCTTCATGTTTGTTTAAAGGACATAGGGAGGAACTATAAACCGCGCGCGCGCGCGCCGCACCGGACCGTATCCGGATTTCTGATTTAGGAATTGGGATTTGGGGAATAAATGAATTGTATTGCATTTTTTAGACAAAATAGTTTTGACACTTTTGATTCTAAAATTCTGAGTTGCGTCGACTTACATCGCCTTCTGCCTGCTTGAATCGATAAGAACTCGACGCATGCGTCGACAAGAACTCGACGCATGCGTCGACAAGAACTCGACGCATGCGTCGACAAGGACTCGACGCATGCGTCGACAAGAACGTGTCGAATCCACCTTGCGTCGATAATGACTCAAGCTTGCGTCGACTTTCTTCGGCTTGAGTTGCGTCGATAAGCACTCGACGTGCGTCGACAAGAATTCGACGCAACCTGCATCGACTTCTCCCTTTACGCAGCCCAACGCGTAATTTAATAACCGCTTCTTTTACGCATTCTTCTCGCCATTAATTATATACGTTGGAAATCCAACATTTCTCTGCACGATTAAAACTTACTGATTATAACCATTGTGATTTATTATATGGTTAATTTCTTGCCATTTTTGAGACACTCCTATATAGGAGATTTTCTGAATCGTTTTATAGACGCTCTCCAAAAAACTGCTTCTGCCTTCTTACTCTTAAACAAATTTTTGTGCTTCAATTTCATTGACGTTTTCTTCATCAAGTGAGAGTTTGAGTGCTCTGTGCTTCTAAGGTGTCCGCGCACATCAGATTTTTGAGATCTAGTCAGGTGTTGTACCTTGGAGAAGTGAGCATCGGTTGAAAGCCCTACCGAAGGGTGATGCAACTTCTTTATGACAATGACCATACGCCTTACCCAGACTCGATTCTAAACTATATACTATTTCGATTTCTTTTATTTCTCATCCATCTGTTTTGTAATTTTTATAATCTTGTTATTCAAGATCTGATATTGCTAGTATAATTTACTGCACTTTTCAAAAACAAAAAATATTAATATAGGAATATATGGAAATTATTCCAACAATGATCAAACTCATTACTTTATATTCTTATTGAGTTTGAACCAAAGCTTGAAAATGGAGTGCAGTTGAGATATTGTTGGAGACAAATGTGGGCAGGTCTTGAAGAGTTATAGGAGACAACTATGCTACGACATACGGGCCTTGTTGGAGACGATCCTAACGGAGTTCTTGTAAGAAATGAGAGCAAAGTAGCCATTGTTGAGGTTCCATAGCAATACAATATTACAGAAGACGACTATGATGAGGGCCTTGTTGGGGCCTTATGGGAGATGATTGCAGGGCAAGTGTAGTTTGAACAGACACATAGCAGAACAAGTGGGAGATAGTGTGACAACATCGTTGGTAGAGATAATTGCAGCAGAAGACTCTCAAGAGAACATTGCAGCGGAGGTTTTCTTATATATAGTTGTAACATAGATATTGCAAGAGATAGTTGTTGTGTAGATCTTGTTGGAGAAGGTAGGTGACAAATCAAATATGTAGGTCAGGCAGGCATCATTTATACCATTGTGCGAATGTCAATCTTGACGGAAAAGGAATGATTCTCGGGCTTTGGGGTGAGAAATTCTCTTAAGTTAGTTTATTTTAAGACAAAAAACTTGTCTAAAAAAACTATAGTTAGGGTCTATTTATAAAGTTTGAGTAGAACAACTCAATCTTTAACGGAAACATTTCTTATTGTTATCGACAATGTTTCTTATCGTTATCGACAAGGTTTCTTATCGTTATAAACAACAAACAATGTAGATTGTGCCTTCTCATGTCCAAATTATATTGGCCTAGGAGGGTTGGGGTGGTCGGGCAGTGGCCACGGCCCAAAAAAAGTTTCCAATCATTAATTCAAAAACATTAACCGATAGATATTGACTCCACGAGTTCAACATAGGCCACAAATCGAACTCAACTGCTGGATTGTTGATCAATTCTGAGATTATTCATTTAATCAAATTTGTTAAGAAGAAATGAAAAAGTCCAATAAGAAAAGCCAATTCTTTGAGCCTATATACATTCTCTTTAGTCCCACATCATAGGATTGGAGTTTTCTCCTCCTTTCACTTCCTATATATATGTATGCATACATGTACAAGTTGGAATACAAGTTTGAGAAATTAATAAATTTTGGATTATTTCTCTCTCTTGGCGTTTCTTTACATGGTATCAGAGCTAATCGGTCCTGCGAAAAGTTCACCTCGCTCTGCTCTGGGCGGCTAGCATTCTGCTGACCGCGGTCTCCATCTCTCTATCCGCTTGGTGGTCTCTGTCTGCCTCCTGCGATACCCTTTTTCTATCCGCAGTCCTCTCCCCATGGATCCACTCCTCCTTCCTTCAGCCCCCCACCCGTTTTTTATAGTTGTTTGCGGCCCCCCTGGCAGTCGCGGACTCATTCTTCTGTTCGCTAGTCGTGTGTACCTACCCGTGACCTGCTTCTCTCTGTTGTTCGCCACAAACTGCTCTTTGATCGCTGCAGACTGGTTCCCTCTGTTGCTAGTCACGAACTCCATCTGTTCGCTAGTCATGTGTTACTACTCGTGAACTGCTTCTCTCCACTGTTTGTCGTGAACTGCTTCTCTCCGCTGTTTGTCGCGAACTGCTTCTCTCCTGCTCGCCGCAGACTGTTTTTTCTATTCGCCGCGGTCTACCAATCTTCTCGCGAACTATCGATCATTCTTCCCGCCCCTTTGCGGCCTGTTCACGACCTCTCTAGTCGCGGCCTTCTCTAGTTGCGGCTTCTCAGTTGTGCTTCTTTACTCGCGGCCTTCTCTAGTTGCGGCCTTCTCTACTCGCGACCTTCTCTAGTCGCGGCTTCTCAGTTGTGCTTCCCGCCTATGTTGGCCGCTTGACCGCAGCTTGCTCTTGCTGCCCTGCCTTTCTTTGTTGTTTGTCGTCCTCTTCTCCTCTAGCCGTTATGGTCTTTGGTCGCTCTCCTCTATTCGCCAGGCCGTCCCTGCTCCAGGTCGCCCTCTTTTATTCGCCAGGCCACCCAGTCTCCTCGCCCAACCACTGCCGTTGCGCGCTCTTCTAACTGCTACGAGCTGCGATCTTATCTAACAGCTGCGACCTATTCTAACTGCTTCCTGTTGCGGGCTCTTCTAACCTCAACTCCTCTCCCTTGCCCGCTACGAGCCCCTTTGCAGCTTGCCCTTCTCTATTCTCCAGTACGCCTTCCTCTCTCTTGTCGGCATGGGCTCAACAGCTGTCTGCTCTCTTCGCGCTCATGTTGCTGCTCCTCTTGAGGTTTGTGATGAACTTCGGATCACCACCATCTCTCTCAGCGGGAAACATAATTTTGTGGAATGGGTGCATTCTATTCGTCGCGTTCTCCAGACCAAAGGTCTTCTTCATCATCTTACTCGGGATGCTCCTACTGTCCCCACTGACGAATGGATCCGTGATGACGGTCGGGTCCAATCCTGGATCCTCAATTCCATGGACATTGAGTCATACCGCATGACCATGTATCATGAAAGGACCAATGTGATGTGAGAGGAGCTTCACTCTCTCTACTCTGGCAAAGATAGCTTACTGCATTTGTTTGATATCGTCTCTGCACTTCAAACAATGGATCCCGACACAACGGGCGATTTGACCTCCTTTAATGCCAAGGCCAAAACTCTGGTGGAGGCTTGGATACAACATCAGCCTCCCTACATGGATCTCGCTACGTAATGGGCATAAAAAGTTGTTGGAATTGTTATGATGATGGCCCATGTTCCTCCCCATCTTCACAGTGTCATGGCTCAGATTCTTTCCTCATCTACAACGCCCTCATTGTCTGATGTTTGCTCTATGCTGCTCAAGGTTACACTACCATCTGAGGTCCCAGGAACTTTCTCTCCAGCTCTCCTCCAGCAGCCCCTTTTACCTACTCCTCCAGCTCGTGACTCTTCAGCTCGAGGAGGTCGCCACATGTCTCGGGGACTAGGACGTGTTGGGCGCTCCAGCTCGTGACTGCTATCAGCTCGAGGAGGTCGCTACATGTCTCGGGCACCCAGCTTCAACAACTAGGACGCTTTGTTCAGGGTCTCTCCCATAGCTGGATTGTGGACTCTGCTACTTTACCTCCCAGAAAACCTCAGTACATACAGTCTGCCCATCCCAAGTTCACATTGTTACTTCGGTCTCTTGCGCTGCTGATCTTCGGACCCCCACTATCCCTCTATCCCCGATTCTTCATGTTCTGGGGTCCCCCTTCAATCTGCTATCAGTTAGTCGCCTTACTCAGGAACTTGACTGTTGTATAACATTTTCTCCTTCCTCCTTTATTGTGTAGGATCGTCGAACGCAGAATACCATTGGTAAAGGACGGCTGTCAAATGAGTTTTATCTCCTGGATGTTCCACCTACCGTTCTCTCTGTTGTCTCCACTGTTGATTGACATCGCCGCCTTGGGCATGCTCCCCCCCCCCGATTCTCAAGAAGACTCTTCATGATGCCTCATTGCAAGAGTTTACTTGTAAACCTTGTATCTATGGTAAACAACATTGTACTTCTTTTCCTCTTACATGTACTCAGAGTGATACTCATTTTTCTTCAGTGCATTCTGATATCTGGGGACCCTATAAAATCCCTAGTGTTTTTGGATATCGCTACTATGTTACCTTTATTGATGATTACTCGCATCTCACCTGGTTATATCTACTTCAGGATCGTACTGAACTGACATCTGTTTTTCGTACTTTTCTTACTGAGACGCGTGCACAATTCTTGACTGTGTTAAAAATCATTCGCACGGACAATGCTCGTGAATATACTACTTTATCCAAGTAATTTGCATACATGTATATATAGGAAGAGAGAGGAAGGAGAAAACTCTAATTTTATGATGTGGGACTAAAGAGAATGTACATGGGCTCAAAGAATGAGTTTTTCCCATTAGGCTTTTTCATTTCTTCTTAACACTCCCCCGCAAGCTGGAGCATACAAGTCGTAGGCGTCAAGCTTGGATAAGAACTGATGATATAGCGATCGAGAAAGGGCTTTAGTTAGAATGTCTGCTTCTTGGTATCAGATGGAGGTTAGCAAAATGTCAACTCTGCGAAGAATTCACAAAATGAAAGTCGATATATCATATATGTTTCCAAGAAATCCAACTTTTTGCAAATAAAATATTCTAAAATGCGAGTAAAGTTGGGCAATCAAAGACCTTCGACACATGTTAAGAGAGTGTGGAACAAAGGTCCGAGTTGAGCTTATAAACACAAAACATGAAGCCTGAGTGGCCATAAACCTTCTTATTTATACCCAAAAACATATTGTTCAACTATCTATTGTGGCCATGTGGGAATAATCATCACTTTCATGCTCCTTATAACAAAGAATCCCTCTTTTTCATATAAAAGATTAAACTTTTAATTCAAAATCAGTTCCACCATTACACTTCACGAAATAAAATTAAACCCACTCATCTACTCCCCCGGCCCCCCTCCTCCCCATATATCCTCAAAAGGAAAAAAAAAAGGAACTAAAGTATGAAAGCTTTCATTGGGAACTCCCATTTAAAGAAAATGGATAAAGAACAGCATTATTCCAACTCACCAAAGGAGTGTATATCGCCATCACCGCGTTCTGAAACGCCTTCTTCCCAACAAATGGAATAAAGAAAACATAAAACGCAAACCCCAGAGCCAGGAACACAGCTATGGCTACAACCTGAACAAGATAGTGTGGTTAAAAAAAAAGGTATATTCAGGATATAGAGAAGAATATTAAAAGGAATGGAGCATGCCTGAAGAGGATGATAAGGGAGCTGCCAGCCATGTTTTCTCATCTCCAGCTTGAGTTATGAGAACAATGCGAAAACAGAGATGCAGCTGAGATCCAAATGCAACTAAAAATAATAATTTGGCTGCGCAAGCAAGCGAGAAGATAACAGCGGGAGCGGTTGATTATGGAGATGGAAGGAGGAAAAAAGTGATTTTGGGGAAGCAGGGAGGACAATGTGGACTTTGTGGTTCACGGTTCACATGGCGCGGCTTGCTTGTGGGGCTCGAGTGGGCAGATTTATTGGGAAAAGTGGAAGCTGTCGGAGAAATCTTTGTTGTTTTGTGGGAAGGGTGTGTTGGAGTTCATGGCTTCAGGCTTGATGCAAATAAATATGCGGCTGGATTTGGGTTTGAGGGAGGTAAAAGAGACGGCTGCTGCCTTCAATAAATGCTCAGCTTCTGGCCTTCTCTGGTCTCTGCGGGTGTAAAAATGATATTTTAAGGTCTCAATGGTATTTTCCGCGCCTTTTGAAAATACTCCTTATACATGTATTTTTAGGAAAAGTGTTCGAAAGTTGTAGATCTCGACGAGATCTACAACTTTCGGTTGAACACTTTTCCTAAAAAATGTATAAATATTTTAAAACTACGCTCAGATTTCGCGCCTTTTGAAAATACTCCTTTTGCATTTTTAGGAAAAGTTCAACACAAAAGTTGTAGATCTCGTCGAGATCTACAACTTTCGTGTTGAACACTTTTCCTAAAAATATGTACATTCAAAAGACGCGAAAAATTGAGCGAATTCCAAAAACTAAATCATTACAGGTTTATGAGACTCTCAGTAAGGCCCTTTTGGGAGGGTTTTTTTTTCTCCTTTCTGTTTTCTGGAAAATGTCATCGTATATTATATTGTGTTTGTTTTGAGGATAAGTGGTTTTCTAAAAGGACAAATGCTTTGTTTGGAACAGCTTATGCTGATCAATAATCTCTATTTAAAATGCAAAAACAGTTTTATAATTGTTTGTTTGTGCAGCTTATATAAAATCACTTATTTTAAAATAGATGATAAGTTGATTTTTAATAAGCTATCCGAGTCCAGCTTATGTCTTCTCATAAGCGTTTATCTCTTAAAAAAATCGTATGAGTGATTTTTTTTCACATATGATTTTTTCGTTCCGATGCGATTTTTTCACCAAAACGTGATTTTTTTGCCCGGGCGCGAACTTTTCGCCCGGACGCGATCTTTTCGCCCGGGCACGATCTTTTCGTCCAGACCGATCTTTTCTTCCTGACGTGATTTTTTCGCTATGACACGTTTTTTTCACCCAAAAGAGTTTTTTTCGCCCATGCACAATATTTTTCGGCCGGGCGCGATATTCACCCATGCGGGATTTTTTCACTCGGACGTGGTTTTTTCGCCCGAGCGCGATTTTTTCGCCCGGGCGCGTTTTTTTCGCCAGGGCCCGATTTTTTCGCCAGGGCACGTTTTTTCGCCCGGACGCGATTTTTGCGCCTGGGCACGTTTTTTTCACCCAGAAGAGTTTTTTTCGCTCATGCACAATATTTTTCGGTCGGTCGCGATATTCACCCATGCGGGATTTTTTCGCTCGGGCGCGGTTTTTTCGCCCGAGCGAAATTTTTTCGCCCGGACGCGATTTTTTCACCAGAGCTTGATTTTTTCGCCTGGGCGCGTTTTTTTCGCCTGGGCGCGATTTTTTTGCCCCGGGCGCGATTTTTTTACCCGAAGCGTTTTTTTTCGCCCGGGCGCGATTTTTTTCGCCCGGGTGCGATTTTTTCGCCCTGGCGCATTTTTTTCGCCCGGGCGCGATTTTTTCGCCCGGAAGTGTTTTTTTCGCCAAAAAACGATTTTTTTGCCCGGAAGCGATTTTTTCGTCTGGAAGCGTTTTTTTGCCCGAAAGCGATTTTTTCGCCCAGGCGCGGCGAGAAGTGATTTTTTCGCTTGGACGCGTATTTTTTGCCCGGACGTATTTTTTTTTCGCCCGGGCGTGATTTTTTCATCCGAGAGTTTTTTTCTTTTTTGTTCAGGTGAAAAAATTGCATCAAGGTGAAAAAATTGTGTTGGGGAAAATATCGCGCCTGTGAGAAAAAATTGCGCTCGGGACAAAAACGCGGCCGGTCGAAAAAATCGCGCCCCGGCGAAAAAAATGCGCCAGGGCGAAAAAATCGCACCCGGGCGAAAAAAACGCGCTCGAGCGAAAAAAACAAGCCCGGGCGAATAAATCGCGGTTGTGCGAAAAAATCGCGCCCGCGTGAAAAAAATGCGCCCGGTTGAAAAAAAACCGTGATGGCGAAAAAAACGTGATCGAGCGAAAAAACGCGACCTGGCGAAAAAATCACGCCCGAGCGAAAAAAATCACGTCTGGGTGAAAAAATCGAGCTTGGGCGAAAACAATCTTGACCGGACGAAAAAAATTGTGACGGGCGAAAAAACACGTCCGAGCGAAAAACCGCCTCCAGGCAAAAAAATCGTGCACGGACGAAAAAAAACACGTCCAAACAAACAGACCATTATGAATAAATGATAAATTTAGATAAGCACTTATGACCAAACTATCCAAACAGTCGACTGCTTATTCATCATTGATTTTATTAAATCTCTATGCGACATCAATTTTTAATTAACGGCTTATTTATCATCATAAGTTGTCCCAAACAGAGCCAAAATAATAATTCTTGAATGATCTACGTTTTCTTATGATAGAGAAAACAAACACAATATTATGAATGATGACGTTTTACAAAAAAAATGAAAAGGAGAAAGAAATCCTCTCAAGCTAAAAGTTTGTTAATTAAAGGTGATAATTTTTGGGATGTGGATTTGGGGGATGAGAGAAAGGTTGTTGGAGCATAATATAGTAATAATCGTGGACTAAGTGCGAGCAAGAAGGTCTGATTATGTGATGGTAATAATAGAGAAGATTGTGATTTGTGCATGCTGTTACGTTCAGTTTGGGACGGTGGCTGTGGCCGTGATTTTGGAATGATCTCGTCTTAGGAACTTGCATGCTCGGTTACTGTTATTAGCACTGTATTTTTGGATATTCGCACTATATTTACTCTTAATTTTCCGCGCCTTTTGAAAATACTCCTTATACATGCATTTTTAGGAAAAGTGTTCAACACTAAGTTGTAGATCTCGACGAGCCGTGATTATAAAGCGGAATCAGATTTCGCGCCTCGTGCTAAGGAGACTTGACCCACTGCATGTACAAGAAGTATTTTCAAAAAACACGAAAAATTAAGAATAAATGTAGTGCAAATATCCAAAAGTGCAATGCTAATAACAATCACCTTTTTAAATCGTTCTTCCTTTTCAACCAAACTTTCTAGATCTGATCGGAACCGGAATAGAGTTAAAACAATGCCCCAAACAACTTTCTCAGTGAAATGGAGCCAAAAGGATGCCCCAAAGACAGCCTTGGCTTGAACCTTGCCCTTTTATAATTTTTTAAATTAAAATCAATATTTTGTGAGTATGCTACTTAAGGAGTCCCCATCGGGCTTGACAGCTCAAGGAAGCTGCAGGCCTACCTCTAGCATGTGCAGCTACAGGTCGCTAAAGCCTAGCTACTGCACATGCCTGCAGGTGGCCAACTGTTATTAGACCTTGGCGCGCCCCTTTCTAGGCCCTGGGCCCTGGGCCCTGGGCCCTGGGCCAGGCTTCAGATCAGGCGGTAGCCACATTGGGGCACTTAAAAATTTTGGCCTTAGCGTTCCTGAACCTAGGTTCGGTGGACTTTTTGCCAGGTAGACCTGATCGGCCTATCTGTGCTATTTGCTCCAGATTTCTTGAGCAAAAGCTCCAAAATGGAGTATCTGTGAACCGCCCCTCCCACCAGTCTGAATTGCGGGTGAGTTTGCTCCCTCACCCGACCGTCCTCTCAAATGAAGCCTGAATGCGCACAACTATTTTAATTAATTAGATGATAGATTAGTATAGCTCCTCAATCCTTGAACCAGGAGTATGGTTGGATATTCACCTAAAATAAATACTTTAGTGTTTTTTTAAAAAAAAATATAATGCTCTGTTTTGGACAATGAAAAATTGTGAAAAATCAGTGATGTGAATAGAGCTATAAAAAAGAAGTGAGGAGAAATATATCAAATAATTATTTTATAATAAGCTGGATTGGAACTCACAGTTTATCTTTTTTCTTAGGATTTTAACTCACAGTTTATCCATTCACCTAATTTTACTAGGTAGAGGTCTTCCATCCTACAAATCTGCCATAAGATACTTCTGGCTAGACTCCCCCCCCCCCCCCCCCCCACAAAAAAAAAAACACACTCCACCACACTCATCGAATTTAGGATATTACATAATTGCTTGTTGTTGTTGATGTCTCGAACAAAATGATCGACAGTTTAGATATCTCTTGCATGCTCGTGAAAAGCTGAATTGCGCTTGTCACAATTATGCGGAATTGGTCAACTTTAATTCGAGTATTACAGAACGATTAATGAAAGATAAAATCTCATTCAAATATCAGCCCATAACAATCTCATTCAGATAAACATTGTGTAAGAGAATAAGAAGAAAATAAAGAAAGAATAGAAGAAGGAAAAAACTATACATAGTGTCTTTAGTCCCAAACTCTGGGATATTCCTTTGATTTCAGAGGAAAAGAGTTAACAAGCTCAGAATCAGGAAAAAAAAATATGAGGGATGCCTGCAATTCTGTTCATATTTACTTCCATCATCAGCAGAAGAATGGCAAAAACTTTAGCCTCATTATTGTCAAATGCCAAAGCCCTTTTGCCACAGAACTACAAAGCTTGTTTGAGTATCAAAAAATGCGCCGCTTTTGATTTTATCAGCTCACTAGTTTTTTCCCTGCGACTGAAAAAAAAGATTAAAGCTTATTCTTTTGAGCTAATATGCGTAAAAAAAATAAAGAACACAGCACTGTAAAACCTGTATGAAGACAGTTTCCAAGGAATGATATTATGAAACCCAACTGCAAACTGGTGTTTTTTTTTAATAAAAGGATGACAGTTTGTTTGGGAAATCTAATTCAAAAGTGTTGATTGCTGCGCTAGGTAATAGCGTTGATTTAGTCCCACATCCATATCCTTTAAAATAAGATTTTGTGAACTGCAAGTACGACAATTGACAATAAACAGACATTTGATAGAGCAATGGTGGGCAATGAGCTGCAGGCTGATTTGGGGTGAAGATAATTCATGAAGGATCCCGTAGAATCCTCCGTGTTCCAAGATTGTCCTCTGCATATGATTTGAAGGGAAGGAACTAGTTGAGACTGATTGTAGAGAATAGTTCCACATCGGGAAGCTAACATGGCCTTGCGCACATAATATAGATCACGGGCTTCTCAAACTTTAACCAATTGAACTTTAACCAATTGATTTGAGGTTGGATAATTCTAACATGTTAACAAAGTACGTTAAGTCTAACAACCAATTCAAAGTCATCCATTTAAAAAATTGACCCTGCACGTGACCATGGACGGCGATAGAGCTTTGGTGCCATAGTCGAGTGTAGGTATGAATGTCCGTTCGTCGGTGTACATGAAGAGCTTTACGGAAGGAGACATACAGTAAGTCGGTGCGTGCAGAGAACTTTGTCCAACGATATTGATCCCACAAGAGACGAGGAGCACCAAAGAGTTCATCGTTCGCAGTTTGGGACCACACAGGCAACAACAACGATGTGTAGAAGGGACTCGAAGATGAGCGTTCGACGAATAGAGCAAGTCACGTTTGTGCTGGCGGGAAAAGCAAGAAGGCAAACTGGACAGTGGCAGAAGCTAGGGAAGCAACAGGGTGGGAAGCTTCCTAAAGAGACGGTGGCTGAATCATTGATTTTTCACAGCCTAAGGTAAAGGCATGGGGAAGAGGCAACTTAGACTAGTTGATAGCTTTGGCTGGATCATAGTCGAACAATATAGATTGATTAACATGAACAAAAATGCATGATAACAATGTTGGGATTTCCAGCCGCGGAAGTGCAATTTCAAAAAATTACTAAATACAGTCACAAGAAAATATGTACTTCGCATAATTTTATTAACACAATAAAATTAATAAGTACTCAAATTAAGAGATACAAATCCAAAAATATACTGCAGAAGAACTCAGACTACGAAAATGAAAATCCGCAGGAGTAATATGAACTTAGTTGCAGTCCGTAAAAATGACGCAGAAGATTCGTACCAGAACAAACTTTCATCGTCGTCAGACATCCAACCACCGCCACCACCGCCGAGAAGAGATCCAAGTCAGGACTTGACCCTGCCGTTAACACGCAGCCTGCCAATGTCACCACTTGTGCATACCACCACAGCCTAGTTGTGTTCAAAAAGCCCGGGCCCAGAAAGCCCGCCCGAGCCCGGCCCAGAAAAATCCCGGCTACGCCCGACCCAAGAAAAGCCAGGCCTGGGCCAAGGCCGGGCTTGGGGGCCTTACCGAGTCCCCGTATTAACTGGTTGCCCGACCCGAGCCGGGCCGGGTAAAGCCCGGGCACAGGGCCTAGCTTGGGCCCGACACCAGGCTAGGCAGGATTAAAATCCCGCCTAATCCAGGCGGGATTAAAATCCCGCCTAATCCAGGCGGGATTTTAATCCTGCCTGTTGGAAATCAGGCCGGTCCAGGCCAGGCCTGAAGTGCCTTATCGAGCACGTCTTTGAGAGGGAGCCCGAACCCGTCCCGGCCCGGCTCAAGCTGGGCCCGGGCCGAACCCGTTTGACAAAAAAACCTGGGCCCGACTGATCCGGTCAGGATTTTTGGACACCACCACCACCACCTACGAGCATGCAACCATCAAGCACCGCACACTTTGCTGCAGCCCGTGAATCTGACACTTTGCCGCTACCACACGCTTGCCGCTACCACACGCTTGTCGCTACCACACGCTTTCGCACTTCGTTGCCAATGCAACCCGCAATCAGATGACGACGCACACCGTCGCCTTCGATCGTGCACTACCGCTCTCCTCTTCAAAGCTTTACCTCTCTTTGGTTTGACTTTTAGTGTGTCCTCATAGCTTTGTTGTTATCTCCTTTTATAGAGTCAAAAGTTAATAACAATAGGGCATGAAACACATGATGTTGCCTCTTTTCTAGAAGCTTCTCATGCATGCACCCAATCAAAGCACATGGACGGCTAGAGTAAAAGCCTTCATTGGCGGTCGGTAGGTGAGAAATGTAAAACATGTGGGTTTGAAAAATCAAACCAACTCAACAATCACCACCTTAGTCATATGCACAAAACATCAACAACACGAAGCACTAATATGCACGAAGCATCAATCTGCACGAAGCACCAATCTGCATGAAGCACCACCTCATGCCTGAGGCGTCAACCGACTTATCACAAGTCGAACTTTATCTCTGCTCAGGTTCACCTGTGGGATGTCAACACACAAGGATTGCAAAAACTAACTTGCCGTTCCCGAGCCGCAGAAGGGCAATCCACTGCACCACCTCAACCATCAACCATGTCACCCGCAGAAATCATGAGTGTACCACCTCGCACTGCGGTCCACATCAGTTGGAACAAATTCCGAACTGCACAACCTTCATGAGCACGCTACACCAGCGTGTCACCATCAGAACTCCTTTTCTCGCCACAAAACTGCAGTCGCCCGAGTCCAAACTATCCAACGATATCAGATTCTTACGCAGCTTGGACATAAGATGTACCCTCTCAAGCCTGCGCACCACCCTATCATGCATCCGTATGTCCACCTCAGTAACCTCACAACCTGAGTCACACTGAAATAGACCTACCCAGTCGTCACCTCCAGAGAACTGAACATTGATGCATCCGAGCATATGTATTGTGATGCACCCGAATCTAATATTCATCTGCTGTCAGAGTCATCGTGACTCTCAGTGATGGTATAAAGACCATCACTCTCCACTCCCAGATCTAGCGTCACCACACCCGCATCCTAAACGTCTCCAGAACTCTGCACACGCTGTGGGCAATTTCTCCTGATGTAGCCGCTTTGTCTACAGTGGTAACAAACAACTCTCTTCTTCTACCCTGACTAAGCTCGTGCACCCCTCGATCCCTGTCTAATGCTCTTCCTCGTCCATCTACTGTCAAAATATGCTCACCCCCAAGAGTGGGGTCCTTCAGCATCTGACTGGACAATAACGTCGATGTGACTTCCTTTAACCTTACTATATCTTTCTCATACAAGAGCGGGATCACCATGTGTTTAAAGGACTGCGAGAGCGAGGTAAGAAACAATAGAGCTATCTTCTTCCACCACCTTCGCACCAACATGCAATTAGTTTAGATGTCCGTTGAACACATTAAATTTCTCTTGCAGTTGTCACCCTCTTGCATCTTCAGCTCAAACAATCATTATTTTAACAACCTTGTGGTCAACGACTTGGTCAGATATAATCTCTCAAGCTTCTCCAAAAGCTTGATTGCAGACTTCTCAACGCGATGTTAAAGAGTACATTTTCGTAAACACACATCTTGATGGCGTTAGTGACAAGCTCATCCAAGTCAATCCAGTTATCGTCCTTTAGTTCACCGGTCAATTTTTTTCGTCAACCCACCAGGATTGCAAAAACTAACTTGTCGTTCCCGAGCCGCAGAAGGGCAATCCACTGCACCACCTCAACCATCAACCATGTCACCCGCAAAAATCATGAGTGTACCACCTCGCACTGTGGTCCCCATCAGTTGGTACAAACTTCCGAACTGCACAGCCTTCATGAGCACGATACACCAGCGTGTCACCATCAGAATTCCTTTTCTCGCCACAAAACTGCAGTCGCCCGAGTCCAACCTGTCCAACGATATCAGATTCTTACGCAGCATGGACATAAGATGTACCCTCTCAAGCCGGCCCAACCCGGCTCAAGCTGGGCCCGGGCCGAACCCGTTTGGCAAAAAAACCTAGGCCCGACTGACCCGGTCGAGATTTTTGGACACGACCACCACCACCTACGAGCATGCAACCATCAAGCACCACACACTTTGCTGCAGCCCGTGAATCTGACACTTTGCCGCTACCACACGCTTTCGCACTTCGTTGCCAATGCAGCCCGCAATCAGATGACGACGCACACCGTCGCCTTCGATCGTGCACTACCGCTCTCCTCTTCAAAACTTTACCTCTCTTTGGTTTGAATTTTAGTGTGTCCTCATAGCTTTGTTGTTCTCTCCTTTTATAGAGTCAAAAGTCAATAACAATAGGGCATGAAACACATGATGTTGCCTCTTTCCTAGAAGCTTCTAATGAATGCACACACTCAAAGCACATGGACGGCTAGAGTAAAAGTCTTCATTGGCGGCCAGTAGGTGAGAAATGTGAAACATGTGGGTTTGAAAAATCAAACCAAACCACCACTCAACAAAACATCAACAACACGAAGCACTAATATGCACGAAGCATCAATCTGCACGAAGCACCAATCTGCATGAAGCACCACCTCATGCCTGAGGCGTCAGCCGACTTATCACAAGTCGAACTTTACAGATTCACCTGTGCGAGCACCTGCAAAAACTATGTTCCCGACGATGCCCCACTGCACCACCTCAACCATCAACCATGCCACCCGCAATCATGAGTGTACCACCTCGCACTAAGTTGGCACAAACTTCCGAACTACACAGCCTTCATGAGCACGATACACCGACGTGTCACCATCAAAACTCATTTTCTCGCCACAAAACTGCAGTCGCCAGAGTCCAAACTGTCCAACGATATCATATTCTTACGCAGTTTGGACATAAGATGTACCTTCTCAAGCCTGTGCACCACCCCATCATGCATCCGTATGTCCACCTCAGTAACCTCACAACCTGAGTCGCACCTAAATAGACCTACCCAGTCGTCACCTCCAGAGAACTGAACATTGATGCATCCGAGCATATGTGTTGTGATGCACCTGAATCTAATATTCATCTGCTGTCAGAGTCATCGTCTCTCAGTGATGGTATAAAGACCATCCCTCTCCACTCCCAGATCTAGCGTCACCATACCCGCATCTTAAACGTCTCCAGAACTCTGCACACGCTGCGGGAAATTTCTCCTGATGTAGCCTCTTTGTCTACAGTGGTAACAAACAACTCTCTTCTTCTACACCGACTAAGCTCGTGCACCCCTCGATCCCTGTCTAATGCTCTTCCTCGTCCATCTACTGCCAAAATATGCTCACCCCCAAGAGTGGGGTCCTTCACCATCTGACTGGACAGTAACGCCGATGTGACCTCCTTTAACCTTACTATATATTTCTCATACAGGAGCGTGATCACCATGTGTTTAAAAGACGATGAGAGCGAGGTAAGAAACAATAGAGTCTTATCTTCTTCCACCACCTTCGCACCAACATGCAATTAGTTTAGATGTTCGTTGAACACATTAAAGTTTTTTTGCAGTTGTCACCCTCCTGCATCTTCAGCTCAAACAATCATTATTTTAACAACAACCTTGTGGTCAACGACTTGGTCAGATATAATCTCTCAAGCTTCTCCAAAAGCTTGATTGCAGACTTCTCGACGCGATGTTAAAGAGTACATTTTCGTAAACACACATCCTGATGGCGTTAGTGACAAGCTCATCCAAGTCAATCCAGTTATCGTCCTTTAGTTCATCGGTCAATTTTTTTCGTCAACACACCAGGATTGCAAAAACTAACTTGTCGTTCCCGAGCCGCATAAGGGCAATCCATTGCACCACCTCAACCATCAACCATGTCACCCGCAAAAATCATGAGTGTACCACCTCGCACTGTGGTCCCCATCAGTTGGTACAAACTTCCGAACTGCACAACCTTCATGAGCACGATACACCAGCGTGTCACCATCAAAACTTATTTTCTCGCCACAAAACTGCAGTCGCCCGAGTCCAAACTGTCCAACGATATCAGATTCTTACGTAGCTTGGACATAAGATGTACCCTCTCAAGCTAGCCCGACCCGGCTCAAGCTAGGCCCGGGCCGAACCCGTTTGGCAAAAAAACCTGGGCCCGACTGACCCGGTCGGGATATTTGGACACGACGACCGCCACCTACGAGCATGCAACCATCAAGCACCGCACACTTTGCTGCAGCCCGTGAATCTGACACTTTGCCGCTACCACACACTTTCGCACTTCGTTGCCAATGCAACCCGCAATCAGATGACGACGCACACCGTCGCCTTCGATCGTGCACTACCGCTCTCCTCTTCAAAGCTTTACCTCTCTTTGGTTTGACTTTTTAGTGTGTCCTCATAGCTTTGTTGTTCTCTCCTTTTATAGAGTCAAAAGTCAATAACAATAGGGCATGAAACACATGATGTTGCCTCTTTCCTAGAAGCTTCTCATGCATGCACCCAATCAAAGCACATGGACAGCTAGAGTAAAAGCCTTCATTGGCGGCTGGTAGGTGAGAAATGTGAAACGTGTGGGTTTGAAAAATCAAACCAACTCAACAATCACCACCTTAGTCATATGCACAAAACATCAATAACACGAAACACTAATATGCACAAAGCATCAATCTGCACGAAGCACCAATCTGCATGAAGCACCACCTCATGCCTGAGGCGTCAGCCGACTTATCACAAGTCGAACTTCATCTCTGCTCAGATTCACCTGTGGGATGTCAACACACCAGGATTGCAAAAACTAACTTGCCGTTCCCGAGCCGCAGAAGGGCAATCCACTGCACCACCTCAACCATCAACCATGTCACCCGCAGAAATCATGAGTGTACCACCTCGCACTGTGGTCCCCATCAGTTGGCACAAACTTCCGAACTGCACAGCCTTCATGAGCACGATACACCAGCGTGTCACAATCAGAACTCCTTTTCTCGCCACAAAACTGCAGTCGCACGAGTCCAAACTGTCCAACGATATCAGATTCTTACGCAGCTTGGACATAAGATGTACCCTCTCAAGCCTGCGCACCACCCCATCATGCATCCGTATGTCCAACTCAGTAACCTCACAACATGAGTCGCACCTAAATAGACCTACCCAATCGTCACTTCCAGAGAACTGAACATTGATGCATTCGAGCATATGTGTTGTGATGCACCCGAATCTAATATTCATCTGCTGTCAGAGTCATCGTGACTCTCAGTGATGGTATAAAGACCATCACTCTCCACTCCCAGATCTAGCGTCACCACACCCGCATCCTAAACGTCTCAAAAACTCTGCACACGCTGCAAGCAATTTCTCCTGATGTAGCCGCTTTATCTACAATGGTAACAAACAACTCTCTTCTTCTACACCGACTAAGCTTGTGCACCCCTCGATCCCTGTCTAATGCTCTTCCTCGTTCATCTACTGCCAAAATATGCTCACCCCCAAGAGTGGGGTCCTTCACCATCTGACTGGACAGTAACGCCGATGTGACCTCCTTTAACCGTACTATATCTTTCTCATACAGGAGCGTGATCACCATGTGTTTAAAGGACGGCGAGAGCGAGGTAAGAAACAATAGAGCCTTATCTTCTTCCACCACCTTCGCACCAACATGCAATTAGTTTAGATGTACGTTGAACACAATAAAGTTCTCTTGCAGTTGTCACCCTCCTGCATCTTCAGCTCAAACAATCATTATTTTAACAACAACCTTGTGGTCAACGACTTGGTCAGATGTAATCTCTCAAGCTTCTCCAAAAACTTGATTGCAGACTTCTCGACGCGATGTTAAAGAGTACATTTTCGTAAACACACATCCTGATGGCGTTAGTGACAAGCTCATCCAAGTCAATCCAGTTATCGTTCTTTAGTTCATCGGTCAATTTTTTTCGTGCTCGCAAAACCCACATCAACCCCTGCTCAACTAACATATTTTTGACGCGAATTTGCCACAAAATAAAATTTTCGCTACCATCAAACTTCTCCACCAAGTACCGAGCCAAAGTTGCATTCTTCGCTGTCATAGTTGCCCTCCCATATGACTAGCAGACCTGATTAATTCAAGAATAGATTTGAAAGGATGAGAACAGAACCTAGTCGTATACCACTGCAGACAAATCTTTACTTAAATGTCCAATCAGTCGCCTACAAAACATACATTTGATACCACTTGTTGGGATTTTCGACCGTGAAAGCGCAATCCCCAAGAACAACTAAATACAGTCATAAGAAAATAAGTACTTCGCACAATTTTATTAGCACAATAAAATTAATAAGTACTCAAATTAAGAGATATAAATCCGAAAATAAATTGTAGAAGAACTCGGACTACGAAAATCCGCAGGAGTAATATGAAGTTAACTGCAATCTGTAAAATGGACGCACAAGATTCGTACTCAACCGAACTTTCGTCAGCATCAGATGAACAATCACCGCCACCACCACCAAGAAGAGATCCAAGTCCGCACTTGACCTTGCCGCGAACGCGCCTGCCAACGTCACCACTTGTGCACAACCACCACCGCTTAAGAGCATGCAACCATCGAACACCAGACACCTTGTCGCAACCCGCAAATCTGACGCATTGCTGCTACCCGCACGCTTTCGCTCTTCGTTGTCGATGCAACCCGCAATTGGATGTCGACGCACACCGTCGCCTATGATTGTGCACTACCGCTCCCCTCTTCAAGGCTTTACCTGTCTTTGGTTGAGCTTTTGGAGTGTCCTCATAGCTTTGTTTCTCTCTGCTTTTATAGAGCCAAAATTCAATAACAATGGGGCATGAAACACATGTTGTGGCCTCTTTCCTAAAAGCTTTGCATGCATACACTCATTCAAAGCACATGGACGGCTAGAGGAAAAGTCTTTATTGGACCGCTCTCCTCTTCAAAGCTTTACCTCTTTGGTTTAGCTTTCGGTGTGTACTCAAAGCTTTGTTTCTCTCTCCTTTTATAGAGCCAAAATTCAATAACAATGAGGCATGAAACAGATGTTGTGGCCTTTTCCTAGAAGCTTTGCATGCATTCACCCATTCAAAGCACATGAATGGCTAGAGGAAAAGTCTTCATTGGCGGCCAGTAGGTGAGAAATGTGAATCATGTGGGTTTGAAAAATCAAACCAATTCAACAATCAAGACATGCTGGAGACAATCTTTTGAGTGCGGGATTCCTCTAAGAGCCTATTCTCCAAGAGAACTAAAATACCTAATGATCCAAGATACCCTAAAAGACAAACTACCACTCCCTTATATAGGCAGGGGTGGCATACACATAATTATCAAGATTCCTTAAAGGTCTGTTCGTTTGGATGGAATTGGAGGGTGGAAATTGGAGGCCTAAGTGACATGAAGTGTGAAATGTGAATCAATGTGAAGCGGACACTTAGGCTCCTTTTGGCACGACGGTAGCAGTTATGAATCATCGTCCGTGAACACCCGACCTCACCTAAAGAACTTCATTCACTTTTATGTTCAAAACAATTTTCTTTTCTTAGTAGCGGTCACAACTGTCGACATGCCAAACTTACATTATATGATGGTGGTCTTTTTTTCTAAACTCACAGGATCAAAAACCCACCCCGCCAAATGGAGCCTTAGCCTCAAGTGAGTAATATTTCCTTTATGAGATTCCACTGTTGAGTTAGAAACAAATATGGATTTTGAAATCTAAGGAGACCTTCCTAATAACCCCAAAAGGGAAAAAATTAATTTCAAAAACAAAAATCAACATCTTAAACCTTGGTTGTAATTTATGTTACCTCGTTGGAACCATGATCGTCGAGCTGCTTGTCGGATTTGGCGTTCATGTTTTTGCAACAATTCATCAACTTTTTGTGATTTATACAACAATGGCCCTGAAAATTCCACTCTATCCCCTCCATCTTGGTAACCCTAAAATTTCAACAAACAAAAAATTTATCAGCTTATAAAGTCACAGTAGAAACCATACAGAAATAAACCACGAACAAAAAAAACTTTCTACGCACCATGATACTCTGCTTTGATTTCACTGCATTCCCTTGCGAAAAATCCTGAGAACGGAATGTAGAAGAAGAATCAAATGAATCTGGATGTTCCAGTTTTGCCCAATTTTTCATCATGGCTTTCTTCACCATCTTATAACGTTCATTGCGCTTGGGATGACTATATCCCTCTTCTTCTATTTGATTGTCAAAATCAGAAGTAATTTTTGCTCTAACAGTGTACAATGGCTCCGGCAAACCATAATTGTTGCCTCTAGAGCGAGATTTAGAAAGAGATTTAACAAATGGGCCATCTTCCTGCTGTTTCTTAGCCCAAGCAAAGCCGCTAGAAGGATTAACATGCAAGGGCCCCGGGATAGGAATGTCTTCTCGCGAGCTATGCTTTGCATGCCGTGCTCGATCAGGGGGATTAAGTGCTGCCATTGGTTGCAGATCAACAAGGAGTCTAGAGTCGCCGTGATTCTTTGCCCGCGATTCTGCCTGCTGGTTAACATCATTAAACTGAGGTGTTTCGTTAAGTATGTGACTTTGGTGTGTCAGTTTTGTTTATGCCTCAATGTTCGAAAATTTCATACCTGTTGTTGGTTTGATAATCTACTCAGGCCAATTGGTTCATGTATTTCTCGGTGAACCCTTAAAGGTCTCCTTGCTCTTGAAACATGTGCATGACTGTTAGCCTTTGGAATTTTTTTTCTGGAAGTGATAACATAAAATTATCAAACTGGTGACATAATTTGGGCAAAAAACAGGATTCAGAAGAGAGATTCTTCATGAACATGATAACATATCTGCAAGGTTTGAGGTTGGAATAACTCTATAGAATATGATTAGATCTAAATATGACCTAATGATTGAATTGGGATCAAAGAATCCTGACAGAAAATCAATACTGCCTGCCAGTAAAGTGTTTACTTACAATGATATTAGTTAAAATCATAGGTTTCAGCTTTGGAAGTCTTGTGATTTCGGAACTGTTTCACGTGAAATCTCACCGAAAACATCAATATTTTAGACTTCGGTTTTTTGAAAGCTTAAAGATATCACTGTTTGGGAGAATGGAGCTCCAGTGAGAGTTTAGGCTTTCCGGAGCTCAAAAATGGACGAGCAAAAATGGAGTACCAACCCAAAGATTCAGTAAAATGCAAGTAAAACTCACAGCTGCGAACAAGAATCTGCACTCTAAAATCAAATTTTTTGCAAGAAATATAACTGAACCTTTTTAATAGTCCTGGAAGTTATGCAACAGTACTATTATCGTCACCCAACATATTTCATTTGTGTTGGAACTTTGAGCAAAAAATTGATAATCCTCTTTGTCTAATACCTTAAATATATATTGCTAAATATTTAATAATACAAAGTTATCAAAACAGCAATAGAATCCAGAAACCCATGAAAGTATCAGAACCATTGACACACAATTCAAAAACCCTTGGTCAATGGAACTCATGGATCCACATGAAGTAAATGCTAGAGTCTCACCTCTGTGCATCCTCGCGTTTTTTTGCATCAATCTCTTTGGTAGGCGGACATTTTGGCAAATTTGATGGTTCACATGCAATTGGCTTTGTTCTGAAATACTGTGCAAGAATAAGATAAATATTACTAAAAAATGAAAGTAAGTAGGAACAAATATTCACAAGACAAATGTTTTAAAATGTACTTCGGATACTAAAGAAGATGTCGCAGTCCCACGCTTTTGAGGTTCTACGGATAAAAGTACTTCCAACAACTTGTAGGAAGATTGTGAGAAACTTTTGAAAGTCTCTTGCAGCTGACTCTCATAAGGGCGATGTGGTTTGAAAATCGTTGCATGAGACAGCTTGGACTTCTTCCAGTATTCATCAGATGGGGAACCACATAGCTTGAAGATTTTATGCAATTGTTCAACCTAAGGACAAATAGAAAGGTACCATGACATCAATATGAAAAGAATTGACGTTCAAAGTATGGATATTTAACTCTCATAATCATCACTGCCATCAATAACCTTATCCTAACTATTTTAAGTCAATCTTATAAGTTGTTTTTATTCGAATTTTTGATCATAACGAGATCTCACTGATGCCGGAGGAGTGGAGCTCAAGGGGAGCTACCAAATCACTAACCCTGGTTAAGTGAAATTAAAGAGGACAGGAGGGAACAGCTTCTTGCCTGCCATTCCAAGAGCCTTAAAGGCATATAAATACAACACATACAATGATACCCAAAATAATTGAACAACTGCAAAAAAACCTAAGAAATTATAATTAATTCATAATTAAAAGAAAGTTACACAACACGTGACGAAAGACTGATAACTAAAGATAATACTAGACCTATTAACAATGCATAACAAAGTGCCTCCTGATATGTTAAACATATTCTTCACCGATTATAATCATCATTGGTCTTATTCCAACAATATGGGATCAACCTTCTTGAAGTAAATACCTTGTTATCACAAATAAAGTTCCTTCAAACTTGTTATTCTTAATAATGATGACTCTTTACAAATATTTCACCTTTTCCTCATTGTTTGCTCTTCAGAAATGTTTTCCATGACATTAATCATAATAGTACCAACTACGGAGGAGACAACTACAAAGATCTTTGAGGAGCTAGATGCTCTTCATTCATCATTAATCATGTATTAGTACAACTCTTTCGTTTTAATTTAGAAATGATAAAGGAAACAAACACTTTCTAACAAGTAATAAAAGGAAGAATAATGTAACAAAAATCAGATTAACAAAAGATTAATTACCTCAGTCACTAAAAATATTTACCTCAGTCCTTCCTTGCAGGATGGGCTTCTTGACAAACATTTCTGCGAATATGCAACCAACACTCCATAAGTCTACTGACTCTCCATAGTCAGTAGAGCCTAAGAGAAGCTCGGGTGGACGGTACCACAGTGTAACCACACGACTAGTCAATGGCTGCTTATTTTCATGAGGTATGAAGTTTGCCAAGCCAAAATCAGCAATTTTTAGTATCCCTTCGTCGTTGACTAGAAGATTGGCGCCCTTCATATCACGATGGATTATTCCTCGAGAATGACAATGCTCGAGGCCAGATAGCAACTGCACCATTAAACACTTCACCTGGATGATAAAGGAATACATTGTTTCTTAGAAAATTTTCAGTTAGAACACAAAGTAGGGCAAGATGGACAAATTCCGAGAAGTTTTAGACTTCTCATCAAGGAAAACTAACCTGTTGTTCAGTAAAATTTATGTCAGGTGATGACGATAGTCCAGCAAGATCATGTTCCATATATCTAAATACTAGATATAAGCTACAAGATAAACGAGAAGTAACCAAACCCTCCAGCTTCATTACATTTGGATGATCAAGTCGACGAAGAATCTGTATTTCTCGTGCCATGAATCGAATGCTCTCAGGCTCGAAATTGTCAAACCGCACTTTCTTTAGGGCCACAATATTTCCTGTTTCAAGATCCCGTGCTTTGAAAACTGTGCTATAGGTGCCTTGCCCTATCTTCAAATGCAGTTTAAACATGAAATCCAGTCAGTATAAGGATGTGAAGAAAAAATATGTATAATCTGAGGCAAAAGTAAGTTGCAGAAGAACAAAAATGAAACTATATTATGTTAAAGTTATTTGGTTTCAAATAACTTACACATACAAAGCAAGCTATGTACCTTCATAATTTGTTCCTTTACATGGTTATCTTAATTAGGTCCAAAGATGATTAGATATTTAAGACAAATTCAAGGATGTGATGACTTTCTTCTGTTACCATTTTAGAGTTAGCAATTCTTATTTAATGATCTAACGACAATAACAATGACAACAATCTAACAGCAACAACAATAACAATGACAGTAACAAGTTGATTCTAAGCAGTAGGATTTTTTTTTTTGACAAATGAAGGGTATATCAACATTAGCCTTTCCTAAGAATCTAACAACAACAACAAAAGAAAAACTCATTGGAGTTAAAAGAGAAGTTCTCATGGAGAAGATTAAACCCTAAATAGAAGCATGGTCCATCACCAGTGTGTGTTGCAAGTTGGATAACCATCTTCTAGGAATAACATTTTCCATAACAGAAAAACAGGCTCTAATCAGTTTCTGGCAGGCAGTTACGGATCTCTCAGAAAGGACAAATACTTGCCTAAGGTCACATGTTCTTTATGTACCTAGGGTTTACATATTAAGATAACACAACTCCCATATTTTAAAAAATACACATATTGCCCGCATATAAATTTATTTCTATAGATATTTGGGAATAGTAATTAGGGTTATCTACCGGGACCTCCTCTCGAAGTTTGCGTAATTGCATCTTGCACCCCTCTAACTTTCAAAATTACAACTACCCCCTTCAATGTTTATATTTCATAACATTCATGCACAAAAAGACCCCTTCAAGATTTACTCAAGTGGGTACTTTTGTACATGGAGGTCATGAAATATAAATATTGAGGGGGAGGTTTTGTAATTTTGAAAATTAGAGGGGTGCAAGCTGTAATTACGCAAACATGTACTACGATTATGCCTATATTTTGAAGATACACAAGAGTTGTGTTTATCTATTGTTAATTTGTTATATGATACATGTATGCTCTTGTCGGATGTCTTACGATGAGAAAAGAACTAGAGACATGTCTTTTTTAGCTATTAATATTAATTAGTAATTACACTATTTTTGAGTCTTATAACTCGCATCTCTCTTTTCTATTTAAGGACGCCCGAGTGTAGTTAGAGAGGTTTCTTGAATCATCTTGGATTGTTTTATGAGAGTCAGCGTTGTATCGGGTGAGGGAACCAACCATCTATTGTGTGTGTAGCGAGAGTATGCCTCTATTGTATGTGTAGCAAGAGCATGAGAATATTTGCTATCTGCAAGGCGAACTTCGATTTGATCCATATTGGCATGAAAGGAGGCCAAATTTGTATTCATCTCGATGAAGGGAGTGTGAGGACTTGGATCCCGACGGCCTACGGAGACGGAAGGTGGTGAGAAGCAATTTAGACAAACTAATTGATAGACCAGACAAGCATTTACATAAACAGAGAAGCACGAAAAGGAATGCATTAATCGAGAAACAACTCCTTTCACGCATACAATCAAGGTCTTCAAATTCTCACAAAGAGATACAGGATGATTCATGATAAATTAAAAGAGGAGGCTTCGGTTCTTATCTCATCATGAGATGTCTAGAAGGAACCTTCTCTATGATGTAACATTGTGGCCTCCACAGGATAAAGAAAGGGAGAGGGAGGGTGGGTGAGAGAGGGACCGAGAGAGATAGACAAAATACAGTGAGAGAAGGGGACAAAAGACGGTAAGAGAGGGAGAGAGAAGAAGAGAATGTAGGTGAAGAACAAATTCACACGTGCTAGTTTCAAATACAACAAGGTATACGGTAGCTGCCAAAGATTTCTAAATATTTGTTTGGCAGAAAAAAATGATCTTTTCACACTCAATTGCCAGAAAGAATACTTAAGAGGGTTGTATACTGTAGAGAAAGAGGTCAGATTCATATCTTGAACATTCCATGGATGACAATGCGATGTAACATAAACAACTAGTACAAAGTAATAGACAGTGACAACCAAGGATAAATTGAAATTGGACGAGATACATTAATGATCAAATTCACATGCAGTAAAAAGGGCAGTCTGATGCACAAAGCATCCCCACACAATGAGAGTCAGTGGAACGGTCCCACCACAAAGGTGAAATGCAGGAAAAAATTACCCTACATTTTTGCAAGAGAATTCATAAGAAAATTAAGCTCAGATGTGATGGCAATCACTCAGTATTTCTACACCAATGCATATCTGATATGAGCCTAATCATGCTCATGAACATAAATTGTATGGAGACTCAATCTTATCTAAGAATAATGTAAAAAAAAAAATAGAGGGTGAAATTCAACATAAAATAATCAGTTGAAACAGAAGATCTATCAGAACTACTCTATAAGGGAGAAAAATATTAATTACCATTAGCTCATAATACAACCATATATCTAACCCCCTTCTCATGTAATTCTCCTAACAAAGCTAAATAAATAAAGGCTATGTTCTTGAATTTTAAATAGAAACAATAACAGACTCAATACTCCTTCCAGGATTCAAAATGCCTCGAAAAAAGGAAATGACATCTTCACAATTGGACCATTATTACCTATTTACCTTATCCAATTTCTCAAAGTTGTCTGCTTTGAGGGGCACCCATCCATTTATCGCCTCAGAGGCCACGGCCGCAAGCCACGCCGGCCATCCAGCGGCAACTTGCTCTCCTTCAATGTAATTATGAAGATTACCCAATCGAGCACTCACGGAGCGGGCGAGCTTAACGCCGGCCGCCGCCTTCCCAGATTCGGCCGGCTCATCAGGCTTTCCTTCCTTCAGCTCCTTCGACCTGTCCCGCGCCGATGCATCCAAATCAACCTCGGATCTTCGATGATCCCTGAGAATGCCGGAAGAGTCAATCGTCGGCGTCACCGACACCGCCTTCTTCGACGCGGCGCAGCCCATCGCCGCACCGCCGGCGGAAGAGAATCAGCCGGTAAGGAAAGGATTTGGGGAGAGACGAAGATTGAGCGGAAGCGCGGGGGATTGGGGAAAAAGAAGACGCGGAGGTAACACGGGGGCCTACCCCCCAAAAAAGTAATGAGAGATGAGATCTTTATACCCTAATTGTAGGGTCCGATGCGATCTTGGCGAGAATAACGGGGGATGGAGGAAGGCGAAATCCATTAGAAAGCGAGGCGTCTCCACGAAGCTCGTCGCGGCAAGAACCCGCGTACGAAGGAGGGGTCGGCCCATTTTTTCACCTTTAAGCGGCTGTAAAGGAACCAGACAAAGCCGGAGATAGCCGTTGAGCACAAAAACTTCAAACATGGAACGGCAAATGGGATTTGGTTTTCAATGGATCTGATGCAGCGTCCGGCGCAAAATCAACAACAATTGAATTTCACTGAATGAAACCACGCCGACGTTCTGAACGAAATAGTTGGAATTGAACTAAGGCTATATTTGTTTGGGCATTTCGCTTCTCCGTTTTGGGCAAATGCCGCCGGAAGGAGGGTAAATAAATGAACCTCCGGCGACGTTTGCTCCGTTTCCACCCGTCCGCCTTGAGAAACGCCCCAAAAAGCTCTGTTTGAAGCAGCCACCTCCCCTCTCCAATTCGAACACTCCGTTTCCACCCGCCGGATCGACCCGCCACCGCTGAACCAAATGGAGCCTAAATAAATGTGAGAGAGGAGGGAGGGGTCACGTGTGATGGCGTGAGCTGCGAGCTGCGTGAGTGCCGCCATGTTGTGGCACTGCCACGACGAGAAATATCGTGGCGGGACGGAGCACCCTCGTATACTATCACTCGTAATTTTAAAGTTAACTGTATATATTTAGAAAGTATTTTATAGTAAATGATAGTGTATATATAAGGCTTTTTGCACTTTGCACCATCAAAATATTCTGTTTTGGCACTTTGTATTTCAAATTTTTAAATTTGGCACTTTGCACTCTCTAATTATAATTTTTTTTGGGACTTTGCACCCCAAGGCTGATATTTTAGGAGTATGTATTTAGGTCCGAGCACGGCTCAAAATGCTCATTTTGTCACTTTGCATCCTAAACAATCTTATTTTGATTATTTTCCAAAGTGTCAAAATAAGTATTTTGGGTGATGCAATGTAAACCTAATGTGAAGATGTGTGAGTAATTATAAAATGTTAGAAAGAAAGTACAATAAACTACCATACGTATAGTGTAAATTTAAAGAAAGCTTTGTTAATTTTGAAAGTATATATTTATTTATATATATAATAATAAGTGAAAAATAAATTTTACCAACATAATTATCTTTTCAATTTTATTATTTTGGTATCAATTTTTACAATTTACAGTAGTATAGTTATATTTATTTATTTATTTATTTTATAATGTGTGGGATTATACTTTTAATTTTTATTAAATTTTTTATTTAATGAGATGAAAAAGTTTATGAAAAGATATAAATATATAATAAAAATAGAAATAAAGCTGACTTTTAGGTAGGATTCATTAGAGAAGGGCAGTTGGGAAGGAGTCAAGGTGGAGCTTCGAGCTTTGAACAACCCACCAAAGGACAAAACTGTTGGGGTAAGGAGAGCGATGGTAGCGAGTCAAATAAAAGCAAAATATTGAAATTTGTGGGGTCCACTTAAATTAAGATTTTAATGGGGTCCACTTTAATTTAGGTTTTAACGGGGGGCCCACGGACCAGTGAGTTTGCGTGCTCACACCACTAACTCAATGAACGGAAGGGGAATTGGTTGGATAACCAATCCACAACCTAAGCGTAACATTTCTTTAATTTATTCACAAATTCCGATAAACTATATAATTATCAAGAGGTTAATATAGAATATATATCTTTACATTATATTTATTTATTTTTATTCAATGATTTACATGGGTTAAAGTGGGCCCCAAATATCATTTGGATTCTTGTTTAGAAGGAACATAGAGAAGTTTAGAATTTAGGTCATGCACATGAGGGTTAAATTATTATTCGTTAACGCTTATTTAAAGAACTTCATTCACTTTTATGTTCAAAGGGATGATGTTTGTTAAGGGATTCTTAAAGAATGACAATTTAACCCCCTAGATTCATGACCGTCACCACGTGCCAAACAGAGCCTTAGTTATTAAGGCTCCGTCTGATACGGTAGTGGAGGTCATAAACGCATGAGTTAAACCGTCATTCATTGAGGCTCACATAACAAACATCATCCGTTTGAACATAAAAAAGGATGAATTTCATTAAATAGGCCTTAACGAATGACAATTTAATTCCCACGTGTCCAACAAAGCCTAAAACAAGACAAAAAATTTATACAGGTCCCTAAAATTTATTCGCCTTTGAAATTATTTTTGTTTGAAATTAGTCCCATAATTGGCTAATTTTCTAAACCATATGAAATTAGCCATAAACTGAGATAAAGACTGTTGAAACTGAGATTCGGTTTCACCTAGAGTTCGGACCTAGGCTCGTCCCTTGGTAAAATATCTGAATTTGGAAAATAATCATTGACTCTAGCATGGAGGTCCCTTGGAGAATGAAGACCTTTGAAATCTCCCCCTCCCTAGCCAATGTTGAGCTAGGTGTCTTGGAGGATAAAGAAAGAAGATGAAGATTGGTGAAAACGGATCCCTCTCCAAGGCACCCCAAGGGTTTGTTTATAAATTTTTAGTATCTGGTCTGCCAAAAGCGTAATTCCGTTGTTTTAAAATTACTGAAATACCCTGTGCTGGTCTGCCAATAGCCAAACTCCGCCGTTTTGAACAGCTATTCGCAACACACCAGGGGCAAAATAGCTGACCATCAAGCTGGGGGAGATTCTTGAGCCGGGCAAGACCCTCAAGCCGGGCGAGCTACTCAAGTCGGGCGAGGCCCTCAAGCCGGGGCGGGTGTCAGGGCGGGTGTCGGCCTCCTGCCAAGACCCCTGGGGTCTGTCTCGCCGAGACCCCTGGGGGCTGTCTCGCCGAGACCCCTGGGGGCTGTCTCGCCGAGACCCCTGGGGGCTGTCTCGCCGAGACCCCTGGGAGCTGTCTCGCCGAGACCCCTGGGAGCTGTCTCGCCAAGACCCCTGGGAAGTGTCTTGGGAACAGGCCAAGGGGAGTGTCGACCTCTCGCCGCACTCAACCCTTTGCCCCCTTAGCCTTTGGGCTCACCTATCCCGGACCCTTCTCTGGATTACACCTTGTGCTTGCTTGGGGACCCCACTCCGCGAATACGGGTTGTACAAAGACAACATTAACAATTTGTTAACTGGGACTGATTTCACCAGTTTAGAAAGTTTGGGGACAGTAGGCTCCAGCGGCCATATCGTCGGTGATAGGTTCGGCCTTCTCTCCCGTAAATATGTCAATTTTCATAGTATATAATTAGCACCAGACTCTATGAAATCTTTGGATATCGTAAGCTCATCAAAATAGTATTAATCATGACTAGAGTAGCTGACACTAATGCCCTTCTAAGTTTACCACGTTTGATTATTCCACTCATCTACACATAAATATTAGTACGTATTTATGCGTGCACATTTAAACATTAACACACATAACAACAACAACAAAAACATGAATGCACAAGCACACAAAATTATACACACATTAGTGCATATATATATATACACACATGAGTGACATGTATGGGGCCAATAACATCAATGCCTCAAAAGCAATAGTGCATGGGGACCGTCGTGCTCCGCGCGGCATTATCCCGGCCTTGACATTGTGCAGGCGCGACGACGCTCCCGGGTCTTGTAAACCACTGAGTGTAATACTCCGCTCGTCGTTTATTTTTGTGGTGTGCACATGGATTCGCTAGTGGCTGGGAGAACACATTTTTATTGTAGGTAGTGAGCTTTGTCAATATAAGATCACTTTTTTAAAAATAAAAAATACAAATATTTTTAAAAAACTAGATTTTTTTTAAAAAAAAGAGGTAAAATTAGAAAGTAAATGTTCAACCAAATAGTATTTTTCTCTTTTAATATAGTATAGATTATAGATATATATATAAACACAACACATAAAAACACGCACCCCATTCACCCCTCCCCCGCACAATAATATCCTGCGTGTAAATCATGTTTAAAGATGAAAAAAGAACATAGACCATGAAGTGCGATCGCGCGCGCGCATGCCCGATCGCGGCAGCAGGGCCACACACGCGTGTTGTCATTGGATCGCGCAAGTTGCGCGCTCACACCCCGTGCGCTAGCACGCCGCCGCCGCCTCCGGCGACCCTCGCCGTCTCCGGCCACCTTCGCTGTCTCAAGCCTCATCGGCCGCGGCCGCCTCTGATCACCTTGCCCGGGCCACCCGAACTGCCCGGGGGACACTCCCATCATTTCGACAAAAATGGTGATCCAGGTGATTGAAACAGAGCGACGTCATTCGCCAGCACAAATCACTCTCCGGCGCAATTACCACCATGACCCTCCAGAAAACTATAAATCAGTCATCAGGCCTTCATTTGAAGACAAGCAACTCCAAAGACAAGAGATAGCTCTGAGATTTTCGACGGGATCGTGGACTTAAGCCGATTCTCCGCTTATGAATTATCTTTGCGATTCTCCTTACGCTAAGGTTACAACGCGCTCCAAGTCACATCAACCGCCTCTGCGAGAGCGCTCCCATCAAGACTCTGCATTAGCGAAAGCGTTCCCCCCAGAAGCTTCATGGACTTAGATAATTTCTCGACCGGAACGCTCCCACCCAAGTTCCACGAGCTTAGCAACACTCCAAGGCCGGAGCGCTTCCATCGAGGCTCCGATGACTTAGCCGTTTTTCCTCATCTCCTACATCTGTAACGAAGTAACGGTCTGTCGCCCTCCGAGATCAAACCAAACTCTATAAAACTCCAAGAAGATGGTGAATTTTGACTCAACATAGTTCCAACCACGTGGTTTTCTCACCCTTTTCAAGTTTTTCAAGTAAAAAAACGTCTCTTGTCATTTGTTGCGGTTCATTTTGACTATTTGCACGCCCGGTCCTATTTTGACCTAAGGCGGTCCGATTTATCCAGACTGAAAAAAGACCGGCGGGCCTGATAGGGAAAGGGATGTCCGAAGATAACATCAACACCCACCGATCAATAGAGCCCAAGCAATAATAAGAAACAAAACAACCAACACAAGTGAACACAGAGATATACGTGGAAAACCTTCACCACTTGAAGGTCAAAAACCACGGGGCACGACACAACGAAAATCCACTATAATAAATAAGGATTACAGAAATTTATCTAGATTTGCCCAAACCTAGAAAGCCCTCCGGATTTGACACACAAATCCACTCCTCTCTACCACCAAGACAAACCACAACTTCTCTACAACAAGATAAATCCTACTCTCTCTTCAAGCACAATAACAAACGAAGACAAGAAAGGGTACACCTGAAACCGTAGACGGAGAAGCCCTTGAAACGGTAGAGAAAACTCCTTCCAACAGCACAGAGGAAACACCTCCTTCAAGCAACGAACTCCGCCTACAGCAGCGGCAAAATCCCTTGCAACAGCGGGGAAGAATGGCGGCCGGCGGACGGTGCGGGCGCGGGGATGGCGGACGGAGGACGCGCGGCACGGGGCAGGCGACGGTCGGCGGTCGGCGCGGGCTGGGGGAAACTTCCGCTGCTTTCAAAACCCTAACCTCCTTAATATCGGGAGAGAGAGAGGAGTTTTAAAAAGCCACACAATTAAAAAAACTGCCGCCCCCCCCCCCCCCAAACCGGTTCAAGAGGCAAAAGACAGCAAGAAAAAAGTTGTAAACCCAAAAAACAGGTTGCAACCCCTAGATTTCTGCACAACCATCAGCTTTAGGGGCTGAACCCCAACAAACTCCCCCTTCAGACCATAAAGGGGAGTATCCCACCTTGACTCCTTCAGGTGGGGATCATGCCGATCAAACGCCGACAGAGATCATGCTTTTCCCTTGGGACGACCTTCGTCATCATGTCCGAAGGATTTTCATCCGTGTGGATCTTCTCCACCACCAACAGCTTTTCCTCCACAGCATCCTGAATCCAGTGATACTTCACGTCAATGTGCTTCGTCCTGGAGTGAAAGGCGAGATTCTTGGCCAAAAATATACACTCTGACTGTCACAGAAAACTGTGTACACGTCCTATCGGAGATCAAGCTTTAGCATGAACTTCTTCATCCAAATAAGCTCCTTTGACGCCTCAGTCAATGCAATATATTCAGCCTCCGTCGTCGACAATGCCACACACTTCTGAAGCCTTGACTGCCACGACACTGCTCCCCCTCCAAAAGTGACCATGAATCCATAAGTAGATCTCCTCGTGTCAACATCTCCTGACATATCTGAATCCGAGTACCCAATAAGTTCTGGTGGACCTCCATCAAACTGTAAACAAAGGTCTGAGGTACCTCGGAGATAGCGGAGTATCCATTTCACAGCACTCCAGTGGACTTTCCCTGGGTTTGCCAAGTAACGGCTCACAGACCCCCACAGCA
Source organism: Platanthera zijinensis (assembly GCA_039513925.1). Taxonomy (NCBI): domain Eukaryota; kingdom Viridiplantae; phylum Streptophyta; class Magnoliopsida; order Asparagales; family Orchidaceae; genus Platanthera; species Platanthera zijinensis. Next base: position 21,742,070 of record CM077087.1, on the reverse strand, counting down.
TGAGCTATGTCTGGCCTAGTGCAGACCATAGCATACATCAGGCTCCCCACTGCGGATGCATAAGGAATTTGGCTCATCTCTTCCACCTCCTTCTCAGATGAGGGGCTTTGAGAACTGGAAAGTCTGAAGTGCCCGACCAGAGGAGTAGCAACAGGTTTTACCTTGTCCATCATGAACCTCTTCAGCACTTTCTCCACATACTCAGACTGAGACAGCCATAGTTGACCAGCACTCCTGTCCCTGGTAATTTTCATTCCAAGGATCTTCCTTGCCGGTCCCAAATCCTTCATTTCAAAGGACTCACTGAGCTCCTTCTTCAACTCAGCTATGCTGGCCTTGTCATCCCCAACAATCAGCATATCATCTACGTACAACAGCAGAATAGTGAACGTCTTCTCAGTCCTCTTCACATATACACAATGATCAGCCCTGGTTCGTTGGAATTTGCTCTTCATCATGAAAGAGTCAAATTTCCTATACCACTGTCTGGGTGCCTGCTTCAACCCATAAAGGCTCTTCTTGAGCCGGCAGAACATATGATGCTTCCCCTTAGCCGCAAAGCCTTCGGGCTGCTCCATATATAGCTCTTCCTCCAAATCGCCATGCAGAAATGCCGTCTTGACGTCCATCTGCTCGACTTCAAGATCCACGGAGGCAGCCACACCCAACACCAGTCTGATAAAGGATATTTTCACCACTGGGGAAAAAATCTCGTCGAAATCGACACCTTGTTTCTGACTGAAACCTTTCACCACAAGTCTCGCCTTGTACCTTGGCTGAGAGCGATTTTCATCCAACTTTAGCTTGAAGACTCACTTGTTCTTCAAAGCTCTCTTCCCTTTAGGCAATGGGACTAAATCATACGTCTCGTTCTTCTGAAGGGAGTACAACTCCTCTTCCATGGCAGCTGTCCAGGCCTCACGATCTTCAGCACTCTGAGCCTCCATATAGGACTCAGGCTCTCCACTATCTGTAAGCAAAATATACTCATGAGGGGAATACCTGGTATTGGGCCTTCTGACTCTATCAGATCTGATAAGAGGAACCTCCACCACAGGTGGTACATCAACTGGCAGAGCTCCCCTGCATCCGGAATCATCTCCTCATCAGGAATAAGCTCACCAACTTCCTCCTCAGCATGTCCATCATCAGCAGCAGTCTCTACTGGCCCATCATCAGCATAAAGTCTCTCCTCCGCAGGTGGAAACTGTGGAATATGTGACTCCGCAGGGTTCTGCTCACCAACCACTTGATCTTCAACAAAGATCACATCTATGCTTCTGATCATTTTCTTGTTCACAGGATCCCAGAGTCTATATCCAAACTCCTCATGGGGAAATCCCATCAAGATGCACTCCCGGAACTTCTCATCATGCTTCGATCTCTCTTCCTTGGGGACATGAACATGAACTTTGCACCCAAACACACGCACATGTCCGTACGTCACTTCCTTCCCGGACCAAACACGCTCTGGAATATCACCATTCAGAGGTGCAGAAGGAGACAGATTTATCATATGTACAGCAGTTTGAACAGCCTCAGCCCAAAACTGTTTGTTAATGTCAGCTTGAGAAATCATACATTTGATCTTCTCAATAATCGTCCTGTTCATCCTTTCTGCTAACCCATTCTGTTGCGGCGTCCTTGGGATTGTCCTTTCATGTACTATGTCATGCCTTCTGCAGTAAGTGTCGAAGGCACCAGTGTACTCTCCCCTGTTGTCAGATCAAACTCGCTTTATTTCTTTCCCGGTCATCTTCTCCACCTTCGCTCTGAACTCTTCAAACTTTGCTAGAACATCACTCTTCTGCTTCACAGAATATGCCCAGAATTTCCTGGAGTGATCGTCAATGAACGTGACAAAGTAAGCGGCTCCGCCCACAGACTTAGGCTCAATAGGACCACACACATCAGTGTGTATCAAGTATAGTAACTCCGCCTTCCTCTTTGGTTCAGAATCAGCAAAGGAAACACGTTTCTGCTTACCGGCCAAGCAGTGCGCACACGTATCAGGAAGCCCTCCCGATAGCTCCGGAAGGACCTTGTTCTTCACCAAGATCTTCAAGTTTTTCTCGCTGATATGCCCAAGTCTGCGATGCCATAACTCCATAAAGTCGCTCTCTGCCGCATTCACACTTGGACCACAGATCTTAGCTTTAGTACGATAAAGGCCACAACACTTCCTTCCTCTGGCTACCACAAAAGAGCCCTTCAACAACCTCCAGGTCCCTTCACCTTCAATGCTCGTGAAACCACCATCATCAAGCCTGCCAACAGAAATCAGATTCATTCTCAAGTCAGGAATATGTCTGACTCCCTTGAGAGCAATCTTCCCCAATTCAGTCTCCAGATGGACATCACCATTGCCAACAATCAACGACTCACCAGAATTTGCCATCCGGATCACACCAAGATCTCCCGCAAAATAGGTGCAGAAGTAATCTCTGTGAGGAGTGCAATGATAGGATGCACCTCCGTCCACGATCCAGTCTGTGTCAACGCAGTCCTGGCAAGACGACCCACTGCACTGCAAGCATAACGGCTCAGCCTCCACAATCGAAGTCATCGCATCACCAGTGGATTCTACTACCTCCTTGGTCTTTCCTTTCAGGTTTCTTTTCATTTGGAAGCAATCCTTCTTGAAATGAACCTTCTTCTTACAATAGTAGCACTCGATGTCCTTCTTAGACTTGCCCCTGGACTTACTCCTGGAACTGTCCCTGTGCTTCACATCCTTCTTCACAGACCGGCCTCTTCCCTCCATGAGAAAAACACCCGAAGTGGAAGATCCAGAATCCTTCCTTCTCAGATCTTCGTTCAGGAGACAACCAGACACCATCTCCATGGTTACCACACCATCAGGTGCTGAGTTGCTCAACGACACTACTAGAGTCTCCCAACTCTCGGGTAAAGAACTAAGGATCATCAGAGCTTGGAGTTCATCTTCCAAAGTGATCTTCATGGACTCCAACTGATTGATAATGCTTTGAGGAAGGTTCAGATGCTCAGTCATCTGTGAACCTTCCCGGTACTTCAAATTGACAAGCTTCCTAATCAGAAATGCCTTGTTACCTGCAGTCTTCCGCTCGTACAAGGCTTCAAGCTTTTTCCATAAGGCCTGAGCCGAGGTCTCCGTGGAAACATGATGAAAAAAAGAGTCATCGAGCCACTGTCTAATGAACCCTACTGCCTTTCGATCCATTTTCTTCCACTCTTCATCATCCTTAACTGAAGCAGGTCTTCCCGTCAACGGAGCATGGAGATCTTTACAATATAAGAGATCCTCCATCCGAGGCTTCCAGATGCTCCAATTCTTGCCATTCATACTGACCATCCTTGTGTTCTGTTCCATTGCTTTCTCAAACAAGTAACTCTATTACGGTCCATAAGTCGATTTATTTCAAGGGATTAACAAGAGAGGATAGGGAGCGGACCGATGGTCGTCACCTACCGCACCAAGTTAGAAACCGAGAAATTAAAAACGACTAGCCAAAGAACCTCCCTTTGATACCACTTGATAGGGAAAGGGGTGTCCGAAGATAACAACAACACCCACCGATCAATAGAGCCCAAGCAATAATAAGAAACAAAATCAACAACACAAGTGAACACAGAGATATACGTGGAAAACCTTCACCACTTGAAGGTAAAAAACCACGGGGCACGGCACAACGAAAATCCACTATAATAAATAAGGATTACAGAAATTTATCTAGGTTTGCCCAAACCTAGAAAGCCCTCCGGATTTGACACACAAATCCACTCCTCTCTACCACAAAGACAAACCACAACTTCTCTACAACAAGATAAAATCCTACTCTCTCTTCAAGCACAATAGCAAACGAAGACAAGAAAGGGTACACCTGAAACCGTAGACGAAGAAGCCCTTGAAACGGTAGAGAAAACTCCTTCCAACAGCACAGAGGAAACACCTCCTTCAAGCAACGAACTCCCGCCTACAGCAGCGACAAAATCCCTTGCAACAGCGGGGACGAATGGCGGCCGGCGGCCGGCACAAGCACGGGGATGGCGGACGGCGGACGCGCGGCGCGGGGCAGGCGACAGACGGCGGTCGGCGCGGGCTGGGGGAAACTTCCGCTGCTTTCTTAACCCTAACCTCCTTAATATCGGGAGAGAGAGAGGAGTTTTAAAAAGCCACACAATTAAAAAAACTGCTGGCATTTTTTTAAAAAAAAAAACTGCCCCCCCCCCCCAAAACAGTTTCAAGAGGCAAAAGACAGCAAGAAAAAGATCGTAACCCCAAAAAACAAGTTGCAACCCCTAGATTTCTGCACAACCATCAGCTTTAGGGGCTGAATCCCAACAGGGCCTGCAACTATTATAGTAATATATACAAATATATTAAAAAAGAACATACTAACATAACAAAATCTCATGCATAACCTACAATCTCCTAACAAAATAATTAAGGTGAATGAATTTGTAATGGACGCCGCACGGTTTCCATCATTTAGCTATTACTGTAGACTTCCCACCTGGATTAGGATCTCTTTATTTGAGCCAAATGGAGACTATTTATTCCATAGCTCAGATTGTTTCTTCGTTAATCTGACAGGTTAAGTAATACCATTCTTTTAAATTTCTCATATTATCAAAAAAGATTGCACCTTTAGATAAATGAGAATCCATTCTCACAGTAAAACAGACCAAATAGAGAGAACCTCAAATGAGCCGAGGAGAGAAAGCGCGCGAAAAAGAGGGAGACTGAGAGATCTATACTTATATTCAGTGGCAGGGAGAGCAAAATTATGATCTTTATACATTTCATCTATATATCAACAATGTACAAGCAAAAAAAATTATGCACAAACTACTAAATTTCTAGCTCAAGACAATTCCTATAACTATTTTACAAAACCAAGACCAATGCCCGGGTTTCAAACAAACATAAAATTGGTCATGATGTTACCTTCTTCCAGGAACTACGACCGAATTCACAGACCCTTCTTTAGCATTGTCAGAAATCCTACCATCACCTAAACCAGAAATTCCTTCAAATAAGTATCATTCTAAAATTCATGTTAGTATATTCAAATCTAAGGATGATATCAGGCTCTCTTTGGGAGAGGGAGTTCCGGGAGCAGCAACATTTCCGGGATAGAATTATGTGCTCGCTGCACGGAATTCGTCTCCGTACGTAATTTTCAGCCTGTTTGGGAGCACGGGCAGAGCTTTGTGTTCGCAGTCGGCGGCAGTGTTTAACAGAAGCTCTCCCAAATAGGGCCTTGATCTCAATATCCATATAAATCTCCAAGGAAATTAATGCTTCAGGAATTAGAGAGAGGATGAATCAAGTACCTAAGTTTGTTTTTGACTACTTGTTTGGGAGCTTGGAACATAACCTGCATAGATTGATGATTTAGAGATTTTAAACCCGCAAGAAGATGCAACAATAATCAATCAACAGATTTCACATTAGTATGAATTTTAGGCTGCGTTTGGGGGGGTTAAGGTCCGGTTCATGCGGTCGTAACCGCTTGACCGGTGAAAATAAGTCCCCCAAACGCAGCCTTAATCAACTTTAATCAAGTTAGAACCTATGCATTCAACTTTATGTGAATATCTGTTCTAACTATTCAAGAGATCCAAGTCTACATGAGTTTTAATGGCGGCCAAGATCTTACAAAAATGAAGAAGACTACATGAGTTTTAATATTATTAACACATCATTTCTTGTGAATGATTGATCGAGAGAAACATTTGATTAGTTGAGGCTAATGTGGTAGACCTAAGTTTTACTTATCAAATTTCAATATTTATATAAAATTATATATTATATTTATACATATATTAATACATTAATACTTGTAAATCTACATAACTCATGTGCATTTACACACAACATACAAGAATTTATACATAATAATTGGATAACTAAAACATTTGAGAAACAATCGGCAAATATGAGAACATTAACAACAACACTCAAGCCTTTATCCCAAGACGCGGGACAAATCTCTAGACGGTGGATTAAGGACGCTCTAACCCCACATGCAATGCAAATGAGCAGGTGACAAATGCAATGAACCTGAACACCGTCTAATGAAGAGCGAGAGACTTGATGTGTGATTACTAAAATGCAATCCTAATGTGACGTGCCTGAAGATAACTCTACTCACATTAACAACTATATGTGAAATGCAATATCCGACGGTGATTTCAAGACATAATAAATAATTAAATGGCACGCGCATAATTTTGACAAAAATAAAATAAATTCTTTAAGTAAACAAGCAATGATTTTCCTCTGCGTGGAAGGCCAAAACAATAGCGCGCGGCAAATTGATCATGCAAATCATGAGAATAATCTTAAACAAACAACTACTATTCAAGAGATTCAAGCCAACATGGAATCATAACACCAACAACACTCAAGCCCTTATCCCACTATGTGGGGTCGGCTATATGGATCCTTTGTCGCCATTGTGCCCTATCTTTTGTCATAATCTCACTAATGCCTAAGTACATCATTGCTTTCCTCATAGTTTCATACATGAATCATAACACCATATATTAATAGTGAGAATTAAAGTTTCATATAACAAATAACAACTTACAACGCGTGGGGGCTGCCGTAGGGTGGTGGTCCGTTGTCCCGACAGTTGAAATTGTGATCCAATGGTGTAAATGGTGGTTGAATGGCAAGATGGTTTGCTGGGACTGGAGGGCAGAGGTTGGGATTTGCTAGAAAAGGCAGGAAAACAACCAGGAAAACCTGGATCGGGGCACATCTGGTTGTCGAGCTGTAGAGGAGAGGGAAGAAGGGGGTTGCGGTGGTTGTTGGGGCTTAAGGTGGGGTCGGCGGAAGGTGGAGAGGGTAGATAGAAGGGAGGCGGTAGAGGCGCAACGGGAAGAAGGCGATAGCGGGCGGTTTGGAAGACTGTAGGAGCGGCAAGTTGTTGGACAGCAGTGATAAGAGGGGGTGGTTGGCCATTGGAGAGATGTGGGGAGGTGGTAGGAGGATTTGGAGGTGAAAGAAGGTGGCTAGGGGTTAGGTTTACCTTTGGGGAGCGGGAGAGGGCCTAGGAGTCATAACCTAGGGTTTCAAGGAGTCGGCACTGTGGAGTGATCGTTGAAATCCGGGAATAGTCTTTCTCTAAAATTTTGCAATGCCTTGTGGCAGTCCCCCCACACTATTATTTATACATAAAGAAGACTAGAGCACTCCGACATCAATGACTATAATTGGCCTGGAATGAGGAGGGCCCAATTACATGAAAATAAAAGACAAAATAACAAAGTAATATATGAAATCGTAGGCACACAACGGGTCGTACGCATCCGTGGAGTCGGATCATCGATCCGGAAACGTCATATATGACAGTTAGCCAATCGGCCACGAACGGGCCCAAAATTCTTCCTTCGTTGCAGGTTTGTGTCTTTGTTCCGCATCATCCCATCATACTGGGGGTTAGCTATATGGACCATTTATCTCCATTGCACCATATCTCTAGTCATAATCTCACTAATGCTTAAGTGCATCATGTCTTTCCTTATAGTTTCATTCCAAGTCTTTTTTGGCCTACCCCTCCCCCATTTTACATATCAAATAGCTAAAATCTCACAAAGCCTAACATGTGCCTCTAATGGCCTCCTTTGTACGTGTCTGAACAATCTTAATCGAGTTTCTCACATCTTCTCTAAAATTGGTGTCACTCCTATCTCATCCCTGATACATTCATTTCTAATTTTATCCAGTCTCGTGTGTCTGTGCATCCATTTAAGCATTCTCATCTCCGCAATTCTCATTTTTTGTCCATGTACATAATTCATTGCCCAACACTCATAATTGTAAAGCAACGTTGGTCTAATTGCAGTGCAATAAAACTTGCCTTTATGTTTACGATCAAATAAGATCACAAACGCGCCTCTCCATTTTGGCCCGGTATATAACTGAGCTCAGGGGCTTGATGCTCGGCCTCAACAACCTATCGCGCTTATACTGGGCGCGAAGAAGTGGTTGGGGTGCACGGGCTGCAACTCTGTTACAAAGCGGGCCCAAGCTCGTAACATAAAAAGTGGCGTAAGGACCCTATTATAGAGTGTTATGGTCCACATGTCGTTGGTTATCTACTATTGCAGTATTTTTATATTAAGTTGTATTATATCGAGTCAAGAGTATTAGGTGTTTTAATATTTTATGAGTTGAGTCAAGTTATGTAGTCTTTTTTTATTTTTTTAATATCTCACATAGTTTCATTGTATCAGATATTCACACCCATGTCTTTGGGGCCTTATTTAAGGAGATCTTATCTTATAAAAAATTAATCAATGAATGAAATTTCTCCTTCTCTCACTCACTCCTCTCCCTCTCTCACTAAGCTTTCTTCTTTCATCTAGGGTTTTCTTTTCCTCTTCCCCAAGCTTCTTCTAATTTCCTTTCTCCTCCACCATTCTAGGGCTCGCCCTTGTATCCCCGACCTCCAACGATCCCAACAAACAAGCTTATAACACCAACCTGCTTGGATTCTGTAGAGAAAGGTGAAAACCTTATATATACTTCTTGAATACCAAAATACAAGTATGAGTACAAATATATAGGAGAGAAGAGAAGAAAACTAAGCTATACAAACAATGTGAGACTAAACACTAACTCCTATATGAGCCGATACATAATGTTCTCCTAATATTCTCTAGCACTCCCCCACAAGCTGGAGCGTACAAGTCGTATGCACCAAACTTGGATAAGAACTAATGATATATTTGTCGTGGTAATGCCTTGGTGAGAATGTCGGCAACCTGCCCAGACGCAGGAACATGCTCCAGCTCTAACTTCTTTAATTGGACCTTTTCACGAACGAAATGGAAGTCAACCTCGATATGCTTGGTCCGCTCATGAAACACAGGATTCTTTGCGATGTGAATTGCAGTCTGGATATCGCAAAACAAGGTTGCAGGTGAGGGTAAAGTGACCCCCAAATCACCAAGTAGACCCTCAAGCCAGGTGAGTTCAGATACAACCGCCGCCATTGCACGATACTCAGCTTCAGCAGATGATCTAGCAACAACAGACTGCTTTTTGCTACACCAAGTAATAAGATTTCCCCCAAAGTAGGTACAAAAGCATGTAGTAGAGCGGTGATCATCTAGGGAATCCGCATCTGAGTATGCAACAAGAGATAGGGAGGAAGATGGCTTATATACCAATTCTTGTCCAGGAGCTGTCTTCAAATATCTGAGGATTCGTTCCGCAACCTGAAGATGAGAAGTGCGAGGGGCAAGCATAAATCTGCTAACAACTCCAACGACAAATGAAATATCAGGTCTTGTGACAGTTGGGTAAATCAATTTTCCCACAAGGTGCCGATAATACTCGGGGTTCGTAAGCAGGGAATAGGAGTCAGACCCATGAGCACATAACTTCTGGTTGGCGTCCATCGGAGTTTCTACACGTTTACACCCTGAATAGCCATCATCGTGGAGGAGATCAAGACAATACTTTCGTTGTGACAGAACAAGGTCATCGGGTAGTCTTGCAACCTCAAGCCCAAGAAAGTACCTCAATTCTCCCAGATCTTTTGTCTGAAAGACGGAGTTCAAGTGTTGCTTAATTTTCTGTATTCCTGTGGTGTCGTCTCCAGTGATCAAGATATCATCCACATATACCAAGAGAATGACAGTCTCAGTTGATTGATGCCGAGTAAAAAAAGAGAAGTCGGCCGAGCTCCGCTTGAATCCAACATCGCAAACAACCTTACTAAACTTGTCAAACCAAGCACGGGGATACTGTTTGAGACCATAAATCGATTTCCGAAGAAGACATACACGAGACTCCCCCGTGGTCTCAAACCCGGGTGGTTGATGCATGCAGACTGTCTCTTGAAGGTCGTCATTCAAAAAGGCTTTCTTAATATCAAGCTGATGGAGAGGCAAGTGGCGATGGACAGCCAAGGAGATCAGAACACGAACGGAATTCAGCTTGGCAATGGGAGAGAAGGTTTCCTCATAGTTAAGCCCCTACTGTTAGGTAAACCCACGCGCCACAAGTCGGGCATTGAGCCTATCAATTGTCCCATCCTAAGCATGCTTGATAGTAAACACCCACTTGCAACTGACACATGATTGGTCAGGAGGAGGAGGAAACAGATCCCAAGTTTTGTTGGACCAAAGAGCAGTCATTTCCTCGTCCATGGTCGTGCGCCACCCTGAATGTAAAAGAGCCTCCTGCACGGAGTTAGGAATAGAAATGGAGGAGAGGGAGAGAGCAAACTTGCGTAGAGATGGAGCAAGACGATGCATAGAGACATAATTCGCCATGAGGTGAGCGGTAGAGGATGTTGATGGATCGTCAGTCTGCGGGATAGCACTGGTACAAGGAGGCTGTTGTAGAGCTCCAGAGACCGGGGAACGGCGAGTGTAGGCACGAATAGGGGGTGGCTTGGATGGTGGAGGTGGAACATGTGCCAGAGGAGGAGTGGGAAGTAGTGGTGGTAAATAAGACGTAACGGGAACATGGTCGAGGAACTGGTGGGGGGAAAGGAGGAGCAATGTAAGACGATAGATCATAAAATGGTTGAGCCTCCTGAAATGTGACATCAGCAAAGATAATGACCTTGTCATGAGGCGGAGAATAACACAAATAGTCTTTCTGTGTCCGAGAGTAACCAAGAAATATACACTTGCGGGCTCGGGGAGCAAACTTATCCGTGATTGGACCGAGAGTATGAACATAGCAGGTACACCAGGACACACGAGGCGTAAGAGCAAACGGGGAGTGAGATGGAAAGAGAAGGCTTAACGGAGTGGCATGATCGAGCACAGAAGAAGGAATGCGATTGATGAGATGACATGCCGTAGAGACTACAAAGTTTCAAAAACTAGTAGGAACATGCATTTAGAGCATTAGGGATCGTGCCACATCAAGAAGATGACGATTCTTCCGCTCGGCCACACCATTTTGTTGAGGCGTGTATGCACAAGAGGTTTGATGTATGATACCGAACTCCGTGCATAAGTTCGCAAATGTACGACTAGGATTCCTTTGCGTTATCCGTACGAATAACTTTTAAAGGAGAGACAAACTGTGTATGGATTTCATTCAGGAAGACACAGAATGTAGAGGTAAGTTCAATACGATCCCCAAGTAAGTACAACCAAGTTAAGCGTGAGAAGTCATCAATAAATTTGACCAAATAACGATAACCAAACATACTAGGGTTTTATAAAGGCCTCAAATATCAGAATGAACTAATGCAAATGTAGTATCACTCCGAGTACAATGAGGAGAAAATGAAACACGATGTTGTTTGCCAAATATACATGACTCACAAGAGAACTCATGCAGAGAGACATCCGGAAGAGCTTTCTTGAGAGTCTGGAGGGGAGCATGCCCAAGACGACGATGCTAGTCGGTAGTGGAAATAGTAGAGAAGGCGGAAGGAGGGACATCAAGAAGGTAGAGCCCATTTGACAGTCGTCCCTTACCAATGATATTCTGCGTGTTCTGATCCTGCACAACAAAGGTAGATGGTAAGAAAGTAACACAGCAATTTAGGTCTTGTGTAAGGCGGCTAATAGAGAGTAGATTAAATGGGGAACCAGGAACATGAAGAGCAGAGGTCAGAGACAAAGTGGGTGTGAGGGGTATATCAGCAGCACCAGAAACGGGGGTAGTATCACCATTTGCCACTGTTATGAACGTGGGGTGAGCAATACCAGAGTATTGCAGAGGGTGTTGCGATGTGATGTGATGTGTGGCGCCTGAGTCCACAATCCAGTGAGAGCTTTGCGATAGACAAGAAATACCTTCATTGGAAATAGAGGCGACAGAGCCAGACGAGCGGGAGAGCACCCCCTGCAGGTGTTGAAGCTGAGTGCGTAGAGCATCAATATCTGCCCGAGTAAAGGCAGCAGAATCTGGGGCAGGAGCGACATGAGAAGCAGGAGGATCAACCAGAGCAGCAGCGGCAAGATGTGGAGGCAGGCCGTGTTTGCGATAGCACGTGGCCTCAAGATGGCCATCTCGGTCGCAATAGGTGCACTTAAACAGAGGTTTGCCAGACCGACCGCGTCCTCGAGTCGCGGTACGGCCGCCACGAGTTGAGGGACCCCAAGCAAGCGGAGCTGGTGAAGAGTGATGTAGGAGTGCTGGGGAAAGAGTAATAGGAGTATCGGGGGGCGGGGTGACCTTCAGGAGCATAGAGCATACATCAGATAAAGATGGTGTGTTTGTAGAGGAGAGAATCTGGGCCCGAACACTGTGGAGGTGAGAGGGGACCCGAGACATCATCATAATAATGCCGACAGCCTCTTTCTGGGCTCGCTGAGGAGTAAGATCGGTAGTGGGAGGCTGATGCTGGATCTAGGCCTCCACCAGGGTCTTGGCTTTAGCCACAAAGGAGATCATATCACCGGGACCCCCGGGATCTAGATTTGGAGATCCGAGATAATGTCAAACAGGTGTTGCAAACTATTCTTGCCCGAGTAGAACGAATGAAGTTCCTCCCATATGGCTTTCGCCGTGCAATGATACATCGTCATCCGATAGGGCTCAGTGTCCATAGAGTTGAGTAGCCAAGATTGGACGCGATCATCATCGCAGAGCCACTCATCAGTGGGAGCGGTTGGAGTAACCTTTGTGAGGTGGTGTAGAAGAACTTTCGTCTGCAGAACGCGGCGAACTGAGTGAACCCACTCGACAAAATTGCGCTTCCCACTGAGAGAGATAATAGTAATGCGAAGTTCATCGCGATGTTTGGAATTGGGGGCCGCAACACGATCGGGAAGAACCGAGGAGGTGTTGGAGTTCTTGGACGCCATGAGACCACAGGGGTTTGATGAGGGCAATAGCTGGGCGGGCAGCGAGTAGAAGCCAGAAATCAGACCGGGAGGAACCATCACGGTTCTGTTTTGGTTTCAGTTCTATTAAAACCGAGAACCGAACAGTTAAGGTAACAATTCTTCAAATTAGAATCATAATTTTATTTGGTTTCACCGATTCCAATTCTAGTTTTGGTGTCGACATAGTTTTTGGAACCATCATGTCTACGGTTCCAATTCAAAAGAATCAAAACTAAATTATTCACTACCGGTTTGGTTGGCTCTATGTAATTCCGGTTCGGTTCTATACTTCTATGTGGTTTCAATTCGGTTTTTATTCCCATTGAATCAACATTACTAAAGGCATAGTTCAATCACACACCAACTTGTGTCTTCTACAATATATCAATCATTTTGAAGATTACTGTTAGGAAACTACTAGAGAGAGAGAGAGATCTAGAGAGGAAGAAGGAAGACGGCTAGGGTTAGAGAGGAGATGAGAATTACCTTGTAATAATCTTGCTTAACCAATCCAAGGAGGGGTTCCGGGTTATTTATACCCGGAACCAGGGGGCGGCCAAAGGGGCTGGCCGGCCCCAATAGGGGCTGAACCGGTTTGGTTCAGCCCCAAATAACCGATCTTCAGAGAGTGGGGGCTGAACCGGATGGTTCAGCCCCGTTGCCACATCCTTCCTGTCTTTCCCGACGCTTGTATTGTCTCCCAAATAGCCGCGACTCGGCCCCGAGCGTAACATTCCCTGCCCCATCAACAACCAGCTTGTCCCTAAAGTGGTAGTCGGGATAAAGCTCCTTGAAATCCAGCAGATCAACCCAAGAATTGTGTGCCTCTGATAAATTCTTCCATTTGACCAACAGCTCTGGACGGTACTCCGCACCCCGTCGTTTTCACTTGAGCAACAACACGTCCTCAGGAAGGGGGCGAAGCTCGCCTGCACTGGTGACCTCAGGTAAAAGAGCACTTGGTTGCACATTGACACCCACCTTCCGTTTGAGCAATGAAACATGAAACGTCGGGTGAATGCGAGAACCCGTAGGGAGATCCAACTTGTAAGCTACCGGCCCCACCCTGCTGAGTACCCGAAAGGGGCCGTAATATCGAGGAGATAACTTCTGGCTGAATCGACGAGCTACAGACAATTGACGGTACGTTTGGAGCTTGAGGAAGACTTCATCACCAACTGCAAATTCCCTCTCCTTGCGATGCTTGTCGGCGTGGAGCTTCATACGGTCCTGGGCAAGGCGGAGGTTGTCGCGTAGTGTCACCAGCATGCGATCCCGATCGCACAGGGCCCTATCAACGGCGGGCAAAGCTGTGTTGCCCGGCTCATAGCTGCTCAAGGTCGGCGGGGGCGGCCGTAGACAACCTCAAAGGGGGTCATTTTCCTGGCAGAATGATAAGACATGTTGTAACAGTACTCGGCCCAGTGCAACCAATCCGGCCACGTGCGAGGCTCGTCCATCACAAAGTAACGCAAGTATGTCTCGAGGCCCCGGTTTAAAACCTCCGTTTGCCCATCGGTCTGGGGGTGGTGTGACGTACTGAAGCGTAAACACGTTCCTTGCAGACGAAACAATTCTTGCCAAAAATTACTCAGAAAGGTCGGGTCCCGATCAGAAATAATAGCACAAGGAAGACCATGCAAGCGAATAACCTCCCGAGCAAAAAGTGAAGCTACAGACTCGCCAGTATAAGGGTGACGCAAAACAATGAAATGCCCATACTTGGAGAGTTTGTCCACAACCACCAGAATCACTGATTTGCCCTGAGACTTGGGCAATCCGTCGATGAAATCCATAGAAACGGTGTCCCAAATCTGCTGCGGAATTTCCAAAGGAACAAGCAGTCCAGCAGAATAGGTCGTCTCGTACTTCTGCCGTTGGCAGATCTCACACTGTCGTACAAACTGCTGTATGTCTCGCCGCATCCCGGTCCAGAAGACATTGGCTCGGGCCCTCTGAAGGGTACGAAGCACACCCGCATGCCCGCCAGTAGGTGAAGAATGGAACTCATGCATCATAATAGTCTTCCACGCTGAACCTGGGGGAATAACCACCTTGCCATGGTGGTAAAGGCGACCATTCTGAAGATGATAGCCGGCTTCCACGACCTCGCCACGCTGCAAAGCCTCCACTAGAGGACGGAGCGTAGGAGTACGCATAACCTCTTCATGTATCTCATCCAAGGAGTCAACAAGTGGCCCGGTGATGTGGGCAACAGTAGATTCAGGGATGCGCGAGAGAGCGTCTGCTACCACGTTCCCCTTGCCCTGCCGATAGGTAATCTCATAATCATAACCCAAGAGCTTAGTGACCCATTTCTGTTGAAGAGACGAAGATACCCGTTGGTCCAGGAAATGCTTTAAACTCTGATGATCAGTGCGGATCTTAAAGTGCCGGCCCAACAGGTATGGCCGCCACATCGCCACGACATGGATAATAGCCAACATTTCCTTCTCATAAGTAGACAGCCCCAAGGTCCGTGGAGTGAGGGCCTTGCTGTAGAAAGCCAACGGTCGCTCCTCCTGCATCAAAACCGCCCCAATGCCCACCCCCGAGGCATCCGTCTCGAGCACAAACTCCTTCGTGAAATCAGGCAAAGCGAGAACCGGTGTGGTGGTCACAGGCCGCTTGAGTGCCTGAAATGCCTCATCAGCCTCCCCTGTCCAAGAGAAGGCGTCCTTCTGTAGCAATTGAGTCAATGGCCGAGCTATCTTCCCATAGTCTTTCACAAACCGACGATAATACCCTGTCAACCCGAGGAATCCGCGTAGCGCCCAAACTGTAAGTGGTCATGGCCAGGATATCATACTCTGAATCTTCTGAGGATCGGCTCTGACGTCGTGACCGGAAACCAGATCTCCTAAATATTCAACCTCCTGCTGACCAAATGAGCACTTGGAGAGCTTGGCGTAGAGTTTGGGCCGACGGAGAATGCTAAGTACTTGCTCAACATGGCCCACGTGGTCCTCCCAACTGGCGCTGTAGATAAGAATATCATCAAAGAAGATCAACACAAATTTACAGAAAAGATCTCAGAAAGTCTCATTCATGTTGGCCTGAAAGGTAGACGGCCCGCCGGTCAACCCATTGGTCATGACGAGAAACTCATAGTGGCCATCATATGTCCGAAAGGCTGTCTTGTGGATATCTTCCTCCCGCATCAGAATCTGATAATAGCCGGAATGCAGGTCCAGCTTAGTGAAAACGAACGCCCCATGTAACTCATTCACTACAGGAATTGGAAAATTATCCTTCACTGTGGCGCTGTTCAGAGCTCGGTAGTCAACATAGAACCGCCACGAACCATCTTTCTTTTTCACTAGAATGATTGGTGCTGAAAATGAACTAGTACTGGGACGGATAATTCCCGCATCCAGCATCTCCCGGACACTGCGCTCGATCTCTGCCTTCTGAACATGTGGATAACGATAAGGTCGAACGTTGATTGGCTCTGTCCTTGCCTTAAGCTGAATCTGATGATCCCGAAACCTCGTGGGAGGTAGTGTGCGGGGTTCCTGAAAAACGTCAGCATACTGCTCAAGAAGAGTCCGTAACGGTACCGGTACCTCCAATTCACCCGTAGCTGATGCCTGAATCTCCATAAGTACTGCCATCATATTGCCTTCCTCTCCCAACCGCTGCATGCTACGTAGAGAGATCTCCTTGATAGGAGACGATTTGAGACCCCGTAAGCAGAACTGTTTCTCGCCCTGGTGAAACTCCATAGTCATGTGCTCTCAATCAAACGTTACCCGGCGCAACTGTCGTAGCCACTGAACTCCCAAGACCATGTCAGAGCCCCGGATAGACAACAAATATATGTCGGTGTAACCCGTATATCCTTGCATCTGAAGTGCCACACCCTTTAGCACCCCTTTACACTGTAGCTTGCTTCCATCCGCCACCATAACCTGGAAGGCAGACCCAGTATCTACCTTGTGTCCGACGCGCCGTGCCACAGCCGGGTGAATGAAATTGTGGGTGCTCCCACTATCCACCAAAATGGTGACCCTCTCTTGATTCAACCAGCCTGTCAACCTCATGGTGAGTGGAGGACTGCACCCCTCCAAAGCATGTAGAGATACCCCAAGCTCGCTCAAATCCAAACCACCGTCCAATTCCTCCTCATGCACCGCTTCCTCTTCCTCCTCTTCCTGCAACATGAAGACTTGTATTTTCTGACACTTGTGGACCGGTGTAAACTTTTCATCACAATTGAAACACAGGCATTTCTCCTTCATGGCTGCAAGCTCGCTCCATGATAACCGTGTCACTGTCGGCTTGCTACTGGCTGCTAGTTGCTGTCGTGCTGGGGCCGCGGGTGGCTTACCCGTGGTTCGAGCTTTCTGCCTGTTGGAGCGCTCTTCCTGAATACGAGCCAATGTGATGGCGTGATTTAAGGAACGGGGCATGTGTGCTTGTACTTCGTCCCGAAGGTGCTCCTTGAGTCCCGACACAAAACAACTCAAGAGCATCCTCTCTTCCCAATGAACCCGGTTTGAAAGTTTCTCGAATTATGTGCGATACTCCATCACGGAGCCTTTCTGTCTCAGCTTCTGCAGAAGAGCCTCGAAATCCTCATACTCCAGCGGCCCAAATCGGGCCGTGAAGCCATCCACAAATTCTCCCCACGGAACGTGCTCCCGCCCGCGCAGGAACCATTGCGTCCACTGGAATGCATCGTCCTCCAGATGGAAAGAAGCCAACTGCACCAACTATCCTTCAGGCACATCCTGGTAACGGAAGAACAACTCTGCCTTTTGAATCCATTCCAGAGCATCCCCGCCATTGTATTTTGGAAAATTCATGCAGGTCAATTTTGGAGCCAAGTGGGGCCGCTGCGCACGTTACCCCGGCCACCCTTGGCCATATCCGTAGCCCTCTCGCCTCCCTTGTTCAACTGGTTCCAGAAAAACATGCCCTTGATATTGTCGTGCTCCCCATGGTGGAGGTGGTGGCTGGCCGGCCAAAGGATTGTCGTGGACGAAGCCTCCCGGTGGTCCCCCAGCCCGTGGGAAGGGAAGAATCCCTCCCGTAGCACCTGGAGCGTGCCCCGCCGCTGCAGCCGGCCGCTGGAAGCCCGACGGCTCTTCCCCGGTCCGCCGCCAGGGGGTGCGGCCCGCTCCCACGTCGTCGTTACCAGCGAACGGTGCGGGCGGCCCCGTCGAACCCGCTCCCGTCAGCGGTTGACGCCCCCGGTCTCCGACAACTCCTTGCCAAGCCGTGCCGCCGGCGATGCCGACGCCCAAGCCAAACCCGGCCTCCCGAGCATCCGGCGGAAGCGAATGGTGCGATTCCGCCGCATCCAGCCCGGATCCGCCATTCTCCTCACCGATCGGCCCTTTTCCTTTCAACAATGCCTTGATTTCCTCGATTTGGGCGTCGATCCGCTCCTCCAACCACTGCGTTGATGTTCTCATGTTGTCCTCCATTGCGGCCACCGAATCCGTCAACCCTACGAAATTTTCTTCTAGGGTTTCCAGTCGGCTAGCCTCCTCTTGCGTACGAGTGTTCACCATGGTTGAAGAAAGTTCCTCTGATACCAAATGTTAGGAAACTACTAGAGAGAGAGAGATCTAGAGAGGAATAAGGAAGACGGTTAGGGTTAGAGAAGAGATGAGAATTACCTTGTAATAATCTTGGCACAACGGGTGGGGCATGTGATTGATAAGAGGGGCGCCTTTCAGGTCATGGTGACCGATGGGAGCAAACTGCAGTGCGAAGGGGTGATGAAGGGGGTGGAGCTACGGATACAGGGATACGCAGGGCGCACAAACGTCTACCTTCTACCCATCCGAGGGTACAACATGGTTCTTGGGGTGCAGTGCCTGCAGCAACTGAGGCGGGTGACCTTTGACTGGGACCAGATGACGATGGAGTTCCTGCAACACAGAAAACTGCACTGCCTGGGGGGCCTAAAATCTTCTCCTATGGAGGAAATATTCCTTCAGAGCTTGGAGCGTCTAGAGACCCAAGGCAGCACGATGACAGTGATTATGGAGGTTACACCGGCGCCTACTGAGGCTCCTATTGTACCAGCTCAGATGCAGACGCTAATGGCGCGGTATGCGATATCTTTCAGACACCCCGCACACTGCCACCACCGCGGTTTAGAGATCATCAGATTCAGCTCAAAACAGGTACCGAGCCTACCAATATCCGACCTTATCGATACATGTGCATCGAGAAGATCGAGATAGAGCACAGCGTCAGGGAAATGCTGACTGCAGGAATTATTTGTCCCAGTACCAGTTCTTTCTTGTTTTCCATCATTCTAGTTAAGAAGAAAGACGGAACATGACGGTTTTGTGTGGACTACCGTGATCTGAACAGCTCTACTATCAAGGACAAGTTTTCCATTCCCGTGATCGAGGAACTACTAAACGAACTGCACGGCGCTCGCCTTTTCACCAAGCTCGATCTCCGATCGGGCTACCATTAGATTCAAAGCGGACCCTAAGAAGA
This sequence comes from Platanthera zijinensis, assembly GCA_039513925.1. Lineage (NCBI taxonomy): Eukaryota > Viridiplantae > Streptophyta > Magnoliopsida > Asparagales > Orchidaceae > Platanthera > Platanthera zijinensis. Next base: position 21,722,804 of record CM077087.1, on the reverse strand, counting down.
TCGAGAGCATGCTATCGTGGCCCCGTCCACACACGGTCCGAGCGCTACGGGGGTTCCTGGGGCTTACAGGATATTACAGGCGCTTTGTGAAAGACTATGACAAGATCGCTCGACTATTGACTTAGTTCTTACAGAAGGACGCTTTCCACTGGACGGCCGAGGCGGAGGAGGCCTTCCGGGCCCTTAGGGGGGTCATGACAACTACTCTGGTGCTCGCTCTTCCTAACTTCACCAAGGAGTACATCCTGGAAACAGACGCTTCCGACGTAGGCATTGGCGCAGTGTTGATGCAGGAGGGGCGGCCCCTGACGTTCTACAGCAGGGCGTTAGCTCCTCGTACTCTGGGGCTCTCCACGTATGAGAAGGAGATGTTGGCGATCATCCATGCGGTGGCCCTGTGGCGACCGTACTTGTTGGGACAACATTTCAAAATCCGCATGGACCATCAGAGCTTGAACCACTTCTTGGAGCAACGGGTCTCCACCCTGCTTCAGCAGAAGTGGGCGACGAAACTGTTGGGGCATGATTATGAGATCCTTTACCGGCAGGGTAAGGAGAACGTGGTTGTCGACGCCTTATCACGCCTACCGGAGAGCACGGCCGCCCAAATTTCCGGGCCCCTACTCGACTCATTAGATGATGTTCAGGAGTAGATCATGTGGGATCCCGCCCTGCGAGCCATTGTGGAGGTTCTTCGTCAGGGGCAAGCCACAACGCTAGACTATCAGCTGCAGAACAACCGACTATATTATCAGGGGCGGGTGGTCATTCTGCGGCTTCCGCCCAACTCGGCTTGGAAGACGGTCATGATGCACGAGTTCCATTCATCGCTATCGGGTGGACATGTGGGAATCCTATGTACCCTTCAGCGAGCACGGGCTAATGTTTTCTGGACGGGGTTACGACGCAACATTCAGCAGTTCGTGCAGCAGTGCGAGGTATGCCAACGTCAGAAATACGAAACGACCTCTCCAGCTGGCTTACTGACACCTCTGGAGATCCCGCACCACATTTGGGAGACAGTGTCCATGGATTTCATCGACGGATTGCTCAAATCTCAGGGCAAGACAGTTATACTGGTCGTGGTCGACAAGATCTCAAAGTATGGTCATTTCTTGGCTTTGAGCCACCCTTACACCGGCGAGTCAGTCGTCGATCTCTTTGTTCGAGAGATTGTTCGTCTCCACGGCATTCCGCGCGCCATCATTTCAGATCGGGATCCGACTTTCATCGCCAATTTCTGGGGGGAGCTCTTCCGATTACAAGGGACTAGCCTACGCTTTAGCACGACAAATCACCCCCAGACGGATGGCCAGACAGAGGTTCTCAATCGGGGGATGGAAATATACCTCTGTTGCTTTGTGATGGATGAGGTGCGAACATGGACCAGTTGGCTACACTGGGCCGAGTACTGCTACAACACTCCTACCATTTCGCCGATAAGATGACCCCGTTCTAGGTCGTATACAACTGTACCCCCCCCCCCCTTGAGCAGCTACGAGCCGGGCAGCACAGCATTGCCCGCTGTGGATCGGGAACTCCGCGTCCGGGACCGTACTATAGCCACATTGCGTGAGAATCTCCGAACAACATTAGAATGCATGAAGACCCAAGCAGACAAACATCGCAAGGAAAGGGAGTTCGCAGTCGGCGATGAAGTCTTTATCAAGATACGTCCCTATCGGCAAGTCTCGGTGGCACGCCGAGTGAATCAGAAATTAGCTCCACGCTACTATGGCCCTTTCGCATTATCCGCCGCGTAGGCCCTGTTGCTTACATTTTGGCCCTTCCCGAGGGGTCGCGCATTCATCCGACATTTCATGTGCCCTTATTGAAATGAAAGATCGGCGATTCCGTGCAGGCCAGTCCTTTTCTTCCAGAGGCAACGGTAGCGGGAGAACTCTGCCCATTACCTGAGGAAGTCCTGATGCTCAAATGGAAGCAACGGGGTGCTGAGTACCGACCTGAGCTCCTTGTCAAATGGAAACACTTGTCAGAAGCGCACAATACGTGGGTTGATCTGCTGGAATTCCGGGAACTCTACCCGGATTATCACCTTGAGGACAAGCTGATTTTTGATGGAGAGGGGAATGTTACGCCCCCTAACATGACTCAATTCTTTGGACGTACTTAAGCTCGCAGGTGGAAGACGAAGATAGACGGCAATGGGGTTGAACCATCCAGTTCAGCCCCCACTCTTTAAGTCGGCGGGTTGGGGGGCTGAACCACCCCAGTTCAGCCCCGCTTGGGAGGGCCGGCCGACCCCTCTTGGCCCGGGAATATATTTATACTCGGGCCTCTTCGTGTGGAGGCATGCAAGAGTAATTTCAGGTATTTCTTCCTTTCTCCTCCCTAACCCTAATCTCTCTTAGCTTTCTCCTTAACCTCCGCTTCTCTACTCCTTTCCTAACAAATTTAGATGGGATTATTGGCCTCTAATATGGTAGCCGGGAGGATTTACATGCATCCATCTTCCTCCTCCCTCATGTATGAGTCCAATATTGAGTTTCTCATGTTGTCTTCTACACTTTATAAGTTCTCAGATTTCTCCATCTAACACCAGCAATAAGGCTTTTGGCTTTAATTTACTATTTTTTAATTTCATGTGTCCAATCCTTTGGGCCTTGTGTGACCATTTCCCCTTGGGGATATTTTCTGTAAGCACTTAGCAACTTTTTGAGTACTATGCTTACGAGTGATAAATGATTACGATCCAATTTCAACTATTATAATGTCTTAGCTACATTAGAATCTAGGATGTTTTATGCAGATTTCAACGATTTCTGATGAACAGTAGCTCTTCTAAAATTGCTGAGTTAGAAATGAAATTGTTTATCGAACAATCATTCAAACTCAGCTTCCAATCCTTGTTTAAAAATCTTCCTAAAAAGGGAGAGAAACCAAAACTTTCTTTAAGCAACAATTCACGAGCAGCGTAAAATTCTTCCCACAATCATCACAATGCGGGAGGAGTGTATAAAACACACATCAAACAGGGATTCTAAGCTCAAGAAATGAGAAGGATTAAGTTTCAAAACCCTTAAACAAGTTAACAGAGAAAGAAGCGTAAATCTATCGCGCTTACACCCAATCCTGAGCTCGAGTGACGAATCCAGCGCTTCGGCCGATTCAGAGTCCGACTCCGGCGTCGGAACGGAGGCGGCGACGTCGAACGATCTCCGGCGATAGAAGCTAGGAGGTGGGCATGGTTCCGACTCGTGGAGCTGCGGGCTCCACATCGGCGGGTAAGGGCAGCCTACGTTCCGGACCAGCCAATCTGCCGATGGTCGTCGGCGGCGGCCGGGGGGCAGAGGAGGAAGCTCGGGGCCTTGGGTATTTTCTTCTCCGATGATGCTCTGGGAACATAATTTTCTTTTGCGTATGGGAAGCTCTTCGTCTTTCACCATGGAATAAATTTTTGTATTTTTCCCCGGCGGGAAGAAGAAGAGGGAAACGAAAAAGGAGAAAGAAGGCGTGGTCTTGGCGGGGATTCTGTCGGTAATTACTCGATGCAGAATCTGCAATTTAAGGTTTTGGTTAATTACGCCCTAATTTTGGCACTTTATAACTGTTTTAACCCATTTTGGTTAAAAACCGAACCGGACGGGCAATTACCTTGATTTTAACATTATATATATATATTCACACAATAAATAAATAATATCATAGGGGAATATAAATATTATTTCTTCATGATAGTTTCAAAAATTAAATTTATATACTATTTTAATAAATTTGATAGTCTTTTTCTTTTATAACCCCAAATAAAAAAGAAATAAATTGCAAATAATGCAACCTATTGCATTTTAACTTAATTATTTTAATAATTTTAGGTATTTAATAATTTGATAAAATAATACCTTATTTTCAAATTAATTACTAGATTGTGTCAATTAGTCAACTAAATATTTTGCTAATGAATGAGTATTGTGACCCTAGTTACAAAATATGGGATATGCAGGAAACAAATTCAATGTATATGTATTTAATACTGTATCATATGAATTTTGATTGAGAATTATAAATTAAATATAGAATCTTTATATTAGGGTTCTTTTTGGGACTGGAGGCAGTTGGGAAGGAAGACTAATGTTGCAGGAGCTTTGGACTGGAGGTAGGGGCGGCGGCGGGGGACGGCGATATTTTGCCGTTCGTAGAGGGTGGTGGCTGGGGTAGGCGGGAAAACAAACAGTCCTTATGCATGACGATGGCATTCGCTCCAAGCGCAATAGAGCCTAAATTAAATAATATACTTTTTAAAAATAATTTTGTTTTTTTTTTGTGGGATATCAAAATAAGATATTTAAAGGATGACCCTTAGGCATCGATTGGTTCGACATTTTGCTCAGGCGGCGGGAGGAGAAGGCGGGCTATTGAAACCGGAGGGGGAAGGTCGTGGTTGGAACCGTCTGTTTTCCTCCTTTTCTCATGACGCGCCGGGTGCAAACGGAGCAAACGCCGCCGGCGGCCATTTGGTTACCCGCCGTGCGGCGGCGTTTGCCCCAAACGACGCTCAAAACGCTGTGCCAAACGAAGCCTAATCCTTAGATATGATGTTCTAATAAGTTTGGCTCAGATCTTTCTGCTCTTGTGAGTTTGAACAAAAACGCCATAAATTGTATATTCAGCATGACAATGGTTATGACTTATGACTGCCGGTCTGCCACTAAGAGAAGAAATTAGTTTTGAACATAGAAGTGAATAAAACTTCTTAAGAGAGGTCAGACATTCATGAATAACAATTTATAATCACCGTGTTCATGACCATCATCGTCACCCCAAACCTAAATTTAGTACACAAATGAATGTTAGAAAAACGTGAATTAAATAACTACATGTAGTTATCAAATAGGTAGATAAAATGATAATTAGCAATATTGTCATATATGTAAAATGTTAAAAATGATTTGTATAATTTAGATATGACACTTTATTTAGCACTAGCTATATGAATGAAATATCCAAATTAAAAAAAAAAAAAATCGAGCCAAACAGTGAGGATTAATACAAAGTGATAATTAGCTCATTTTATTCTGGCTCGAACTGGAGCTCGATGCCTACTTATCGAGCTCAAGCTTGAGTTTCGAGCTCATGAGCGAACAACAATATGTGAGCTCGAACTCGAGCTCTACAAGCTCGATTCGAGCTTTTTTCGAGCCGGTTTATCGAGCATTCGAGCCAGCTTGACTCAACTTGCTGTGTTTTTTCTTAGTGGAGTTTTTTCAAAAAAAAATGAAAAAGTTATTTTTTTGCCTACTGCTTCATTTGGGAGAGCAGTTGTGATTGTAAAAGAAATTGTTGTAAATACAGTTTTGTAAATGGAACTTTTGAAAACTGTTTGTTGGAAATAAATATCTTTGTTTGGATAGTCTGTGTTTGCAGAGCTGTTCAGAACAGAGAACCGTTTGGCAAAACTACGGTGGCATTTTATAAATATTTTTTATTATATAATTTTTTAATTATTTTTTTCTAATATATATATAAATGAATAAATTGTGAAAACAATATATATTTTAATTATTTTTATTAATATAAATTTTACTGTTTATACTATATATTATATAATTTTAATGCTTAAGCTCCCGACGGCGGCGGCAACCTACAGATGGAGGAGTAGGAGGAGGTGTTGGAGTGTTGAGTAGGCAGAGGCGGAATCTCCTCCGGGCAGTCTCAACTCCTCCACCTCCGGCAACTGCAGCACCTCCGGTCTCAACTCCTCCACCTCCGGCGAAGGAAACCGCCGGAGGTAATTTTGAAAAGGATGCGGGAGAGTCCAAATTTAAGGGAGGCGCTGGAGGGGGTTGGGCCGACGAGCTCCATCGTCACGATGAATTCCAAAAAAAAACAGAAAACACGGCAAACTGGAGAGCGGGGTTGGCAGTTGCAACCGGCGGAAATTTTTTAGGAGCGAAATGCCGGAGTTCCAAACGGGAGGCGGAAAAACAAACAGAAAAACCACCGGCATTGCGTTTCTAGAAAACGGAACGACACTTAAACGCTAAACCAAAAGAAGCCTAAGAGCCTCCATTTGGAAGAGCTGATTCCCCAAAACATTAGTTTATGCATGCTTACAACTCCACTGAGCAAGCTTAATTTCAAAACACAATTTTATCTTTATCTTCAACAGTTATCATCAACCCAAACAGACCTTAAGGCTCTGATGGGGTAGCATTGGCGGTGGAAAAAATCTTATTCCCACCGCCACTGCCCTTTTGAGGCCTTTTGAATGAGGAACTTTTTCAAGAAACATATTTTGAAGCCTTTTTGAGCATCCAGTCCAACATGACATTCAAAAATCTATTTTTCTACTTTCAGCTTTTCCACTTTAATTCGAGGGTTTACAAAAGTCACACCGATCATTCACGATATGTCCTTCCTTCTCGCTGCTACAAATGTTTATTCTTTCGTTAACAATTCCTTCATTCGCAATTTTAGCTTCTTTCGACCTTTTGTAATCTGCTTATTTAAAATTTATATAATACTTACTTATTTATGCGATGATTGACATAAAACACATTTTATTATTAAAAAGCTAAACTATTATTTTGTTCTTTCAAACAAAAAAATGCAAAACATTTTTTTTGAAAAGGGCTTCAATGGAGATTTTTTAATAGTGTACGAATTTTTCAAAACAAATTTCTGATTAACACTAATGCCACCACTGGTTTTCCAGCACTACTTTTTTCATCGCTAGCGCCGCCCCCAAATAGATACCAAGTGTATCTCTACCTCTCTTTGAAGCATTGTGAAAACATCCACAACTACTCTAAGAAGATTAAAACAGCAAAGGGCGTGTTTGTAATTTGAACTTCATCCTAGGCTGTAGAATGCTCAACTTATCTACATATAATGGAATCCAGTGTTCATATGATGCATTACATGAATTTTGGCTGAAATAACTCACAATAATGAATTGTGGCTGCTCGGCATCATCCGAATCGTGTAATTGTGAAGCACAGTTGGCTCGTGCAGCCCTCTGAACGAACTATAATCATTCAATCTTCCAAAACACGTGATTGCACGAAGCATCGTCAACTCAGTATCCGCAAAACTGCCCAATCTGGAAAGAAGTCCGCGCTACTTGACGCGAAACATGTGGAATTACGAGAGAGGAAAATATTGCGGGCAAGTAAAGGGGAGAGTCGATCTAGTGATCTAAGCCTCCCTTCTTCATATCTATCTGAAGTGGTCACAGCGGGCCAATACTTTCATCTTCCTCCTTTCTGCTCTCAACCTGACCTGGGAGATTTGGATCAACCTTCATCTTCTTCCTCCAGGTCTGACATGTAGTCAACATATATACTGTATTGCCCTTCATAAACTTGCCATCATCTTCATTCTTCATGCCTATCTGAAGGGGAGCCTTGGCGCACCAATTGAGGTGTTGCCGTGTGACATTGAGGTAATGGGTTAGAATCTTGAAAGTAGGCTCTTGCAGAAATGCAAGGTAAGGTATAAAATATCATGAAGAGGCTAAGTTTCATTATTTAAAATAAACGATAATGTACATGGTCCTCCGGTGTGCAATATGCTATAAAAAACATTAGCCAACGTTAGCCGACAGGTGTTTAGTCTAAACTCATGTAGACTCTAACATGAGAAAGCCCAAGAGAACAGCTGCTACCGAAAGGAAATGAAGGGAGAACGGAAGTGGGACAAGATAGATCATCCCTCAAACGCATATTCAACTCAAAATCTTAAGCCTATGGAGACTATTGGGTGGGTGGTGATGGTTGGAGATGGAGTGGTCAGAGATGAAAATAAAATTGTGTTCTTTAATGAAGCTCTTCCTGCAATTGGAATCAGACATAAAACAACATTTTGGAAGAACAACGGTTTCAAATAGAAGCTATTCAAACATGCAAAAAAAAAAACATTTCCGTTTTTTGAAGAACTTAATGGAGAAAAACAGCCCAAATGAACGAAGCCTAAATCAAGCTCTCTTGTGACTCAACAGCATATAACATAGACTCTAACTAAAAAGAGAACCCACATATAACCAAAGAGCTCATCTTTGTAAGATGAAGAAACTCATCCTCACTAATACACATGTTAGGGAGAACAGTCAAAGCAAAGGAGAAACAAAAATACTTGGGTCCGATCTCCTTGACAGCGCAGATCTGTTCTTCGCCTATGGCAGACATCACTGTCACCGTCGGATCCTTCCCCCTCCAAATCCTTCCTTTATCTGCACAATATTCAAAGTGAGGGGATCATTTGGAGGGATTATAGCTGTGTCCACGAACATTAAGCAAACACTTTATTTTCCCATCACATCTGAATATATTCAGACGGTTGTTGCATATATACTTCTTCTCCCAGATATCCATTCAGGAACGCCGACTTGAAATCCATTTGATAAATCTTTCATCGATGATGTGCTGCAAGTGCAAGAATAAGCCTGATGTGTCAATTCTTGTCATAGGTGCAAAGATCTCGTCATAATCCAAGCCTTGAACTTGCTTATATCCCTTTGAGACAAGCCTAGCTTTATACTTCTCCTTCTATGTTTGTTTTCACTGGATAAACCCACTTCACTCCTATGGGCTTATGTCCTTCCGGAAGTGTCATTAACTCCTAAGTGTCATTCTTCTTAATCGATGTAATCTCCTCCACATCCATTGATTTCTCCACTTTTCTTCTTGAGCCGCCTCTTCAAAGGAATAAGGCGCACATTTTGCTAGAAGACAATATAGAAAATCATTGTCATGCACGAGCTCCGTCAACTAATAGATATCTTTTAACTGCCTCATCTTCAGAGGAGGTAGTTCTTCTCCACTTGTACTATTGCTCGCTTTATCAGAGGAGGATGTAAAAGCCCCCCTGAAGCTTCACTTGGTGGTGATGGAGGTTGATCTGGGTCATGTTCAATTGCTGCTTCATGACTACCTTCATCTTCAACTTCAAAGAACAACCCTTCAACGCTTCTCTCTCCTGCATCCCACCGCTAGCAACTATCCTCATAAAACTCAATATCTCAAGAGATAATTGCCTTCTTTGTCACCGGAACATACAAGTAGCATGCTTTGCTCTGAGGGTTATAACCGACAACATGGTTATCAGGATCGCGATCTAGATCATAGGATCTTACGATCCTACGATACAGATTTTGTAAATCGATCTGGATCTTACTTAGGATCTAAATCGGTACATCTACGACTGGGATCACGATCCGGATCTTAAGATCTTTGGGATCGCGATCCTGGCCCGATTCTACCGGTATGGCCAAAGGTAACTAGAAACATATCTAATCCTATCCCGACCCCATTCAATCGGTCCAACGCCCATAATCCATTGTTTAACCTTATCCCAATCCCGACCTTATACCCCATCACAGAATCATATCATGTTGTTTTACTATAGCTCAAGTGTTGATTGTCGACTGCAGATAGAGGCAAAGAGCGGCTTCTTCGGTCGCTTCCAGTCCAGATTTATTTTTATTGTTAGTAAACATTGGGTGTCTTACCTAAAACTGAAATTGAAATCAGTATGATATTATCTTTTTGATTTAGTTATTCAAAAAATTTTAATATAGTTATTTACATACTACTCAATTTATTGATTTTTTTATTAATTGAGCATGTAATTTAATAATACAAAATTCAATTTATTTTTTATCTTAATTTATGAATGTTATAGGATCTTGCGATTCTCGATCCGATCCGATCCAACCTTAAAACGATCCCACCTAGGATATCGATCCTGACAACCTTGACCGACAAAGATACATTTCACTCCTTTGTCATTCAACTTCTTCATGGTCAGCTAAGGAACATGGGCATATACAACACACCCCAATACTCAAAGATGTTGAACACTCGACTTCAAGCCGCTCCAAGTTTCATACGGTGTTCAGAACTTCACACTCTTCGTCGGACAGAGATTCAACACATAAATAGCACATTGCACTACTTTTGCTCAAAAGAACTTAGGTACTCGCTTACCTTTGATCGTGCTCCTAGCCATATCCCTTGAGCTTTGCAGAACTCATCGAACAACCTTGACGTGTATTCTCCTCCACGACCAGTTCTCAAAATCTTCAAGTGTTGACCGCTTTGCTTCTCTGCCATTGCTTTAAACTCCATGAATTTCTCCTATACTTCAAACTTTTCCTTCAGAAAGTACATCCAACACTTTCGACAGAAGCCATTAATAAAAGTGATATAGTATTTACTTCCACTAACAAAAGCAATGTCAAACAGACCAGCAATGTTTGAATGAACAAGCTCTAGCGATCTCCTAGCTCTCTGCGATCTGCCAACTTCAAATCTTTGTTGATGTTGTCTTCCTGTAACGGCCTCCCCAGCATACAGCTCGAACGCCTACACCCCCAGCACGCAGCTCGAAAAGATTCAGCCTCAACCGGTCTGCAACCCATGCACCCCAACCCCTCTCCATCCACCAACAGTTTGTTAGAGGTCGCAGTCTCCCTTTGATGAGGAACCTCAAGTTAAGCGGGCAACACAGGGACTTCTCAGAAGGTCACCCATCTCAGGACTACTCCATCCTAAGCATGCTTAACTATGAAGTACTTTCACTTCTCATCACCATTTGAGCCCTCAATTGGTGATGAGAAGCGAAAGTACTTCATAGTTAAGCATGTTCGGGCTGGAGTAGTCCTGAGATGGATGATCTCCTGGGAAGTCCTCGTGTTGCTTGCTTAACTTGAGGTTCCTCGTCAAAGGGAGGTTGCGGCCTCCAACAACCTGGCAGAGGATGGAAAGGGGTTGGGGTGCATGGTCTGCAGACCGGTTGAGGATGAACCCTTTTGAGTTGCGTGTTGGGGGTGTCAGCTGTCTTCCTTTCGAGTTGTGTGTTGGGGAGGCCGTAACAAAACAAAAGTGACTTTTTAGCTCAATTGGTGATGAGGAGTGGAGAAACTTCATAGTTAAGCGTACTCGGGCAGGAGTAATCTTGGGATGAGTGACATCCTGGGAAGTCCTCGTACTGTCCGCTTAACTTGAATTTTCGTCATCAAAGGGAGTTGCGGCATCCAACAACCTGTCGGTGGATGGAGAGGGGTTGGGGTGCATGGTCTGCAGACCGGTTGAGGCTGAACCCTTTTGAGCTGCATGTTAGGGGTGCCGGCGGTCGTTCTTTCGAGTTGTGTGTTGCGGAGGCCGTTACACTTCCTTTAACATGAGCTTCACACAACTTCTTTGACTATAGTATCTTTGGAAGATTGTGTGCCACCTTTGCTTGAGAAAGTAACCTCAAACCATTGAAGTCAAGGTGACATAATCTCAAGTGTCACAATCATGGTTCGTCTTCTTCAGTTGTTGTCTAACACGTCATCTCTTTTGTGTCCATCTTCGGCGTAAATAGATGATTCTTCGTCATGACTACATTCACGATTTCTTTTCCACGCTCATTTCGAATGACGAGTGATTCAACCTCCAGATAAATGTCAAAACCTTTCTCGACCAATTGTCCAAGACTCAAAATATTGCTTTTCAATGTCGGCACATAGAAAACATCTTGAATACAGATCTTTTGTCTATTCAAAACACCCTAAATTACTCCTCTTCCTTCGATAGCAATCTTCGATGACTCACCAAAGCTGACTTCACCTTGACTTGTCTAAGTTTTGTGAACATCTCCTTTTGACCACACATGTGGTTGTTGGCTCATGTATCAAGATACCAGATGTCATGCTTCCTTTTTTTCTATTCCTCCGTATATAAGGAACCTCACCGAATCACCTTCAGCATTCCTAACTTTTGTGAAATGACTTGTCTATTCCATCTTCTTGCACGCTCGACATTCATAGCTCAAGCGCTCGTACTTGTTTAGTTGTAACATTGAATCTGAGCTCTACTTCTTTGAAGTCTTCCACGACCTCTGCCTCTAGCACCTCTACCACGTCCGCGGTCAAACGGTTGTACACGACCTTCTCTTGAAGCCTGACTTTGATCAAAATTCATCCTTCCTCGGCCTCTCCCACCTCGGTAGTTACATCGACCTCTCATGTGTATGCCTCTTCCTTGACTTTCTCCAAGAGATAAGCGGTTCTGCAGTGCTTGCTCCAAAGAACTAGTTCCCTCATCCTGATTCATCTGATTGAGCTTGCAGTGAACCTATAAGCTTGTTCAACAGGACCCGTGATAGCTCTTTGGACTCTTCAATGACAACTACGACATAATTAAACTTCCTCGTCAAAGAATGAAGAAGTTTCTCCATAACACCAACATCATCAAGAGCCTCCCCATTTTGCTTCATTTGATTCACCACGGTCTCCACGGTCTTCAACCGAGTCACATGCTCTGTAAACTTCTCAGAGTTTTGCAACGTCAAATTTTCAAACTTCACTTGTAATGTTTGTATTTTGGCCTTCTTTGCTTTCTCAACACATTGTTGAGATCTCTGCAGAGTCTCACAGAGTTCCTTCCTCACATCAGAAATTTTCTCAAAAGTGGATTCGTCAACACCTTGATATAACATGAACAATGTTTTCTTGTCCTTCTTTTGTGCTTCCTTGAGAGTGGCTCTTTGCGCATTAGACATCGTTGCTTCGACGTCTGCGGTAGATTCAACACACCCATCATCGACTATCCCCCATAGCTTCTTCGAGGCAAACATCTTCAGTTGAATACTCCAATTCCCAAAGTTAGTTTTCATCAACTTGGGAATTTATGATTGTATTACATTTGTGGTCTCCATGTGGTCAAGACTTTGTCACGACCACCTTCAATTGTCAATCAATATGTCGTCACCGCGTCACCACGCAACCTCCCTCTAATATCACTGTTGGAAGCGTTCAAGTGGGCACACATATTGTGCACAAACAAAAAAACAACTTTTATATATTTCAAACAAAGGTTACACAACCACAACACAACTCCACGAGCTCACACATGAAAGCTTGCAACTAATGCGATCACAACTAGAACGCACTGCTTTACAAGTTGGAGAGCTGAGCTCTTCTTTGTCCGCAACTTCTTTTGTTGGAGTTCGAATGTCCCAGTCTATCCACCTGTTGCTTCTAGGGAGTTCACGCCTCCCTTTTGGTTTGCCAACCGCCTGAAGCTTTATCCGCCCAAAGCTGAGCTGCAGCCTTTTTTAGTACACAATCCTGCAGCCAATCTTGATTATTTATAGATGTAGGATATCACTTAAGAGCTGCCACATGTCCCACCTTTTCAGCTTTGACTGATCAGCACAGCCATAGATACTTATATCTATTTATGTGTAAGTAAATTATCTAATATATAATACACACATAGATATTATCTCCTGCTTCAGGGCACTATCACCCCCCATCTCCGGCAAAACTATCCGGCGCTCGGCTTCCACCGGACACCATCTCTATAGAGGGTTTGCCTTCTAACAAAACTTAGTCACTTGTACCTCTAACACGACTACTACATCGGGGAGAGAGAGAGAGAGAGAGAGAGAGAGATCCTATTCCGACTTTCCCAAGATTGGCCTTCGAGTGCAAGGGCATAAGGGCGATTAACTGCAAGACTCACCCGTCGAGCAGAGACGAAAGTCAGCCTTTGCGATCCGAAGTGGAAGGGTCGTCGCTCAACGGGCAAAAGTAACTCTATGGATAACAGGCTAATCTTCCTCAAGAGTTGACATCGACGGGAAAATTTAACACCTCGATGTCAGCTCTTCGCCACCTGGGGCTGTAGTATGTTCCAAGGGTTGGGTTGTTCGTCCGATAAAATAGTACATGAGTTGGGTTTAGAACATCGTGAGATAATTCGGTTCATATCTGGTGCAAGTGTTAGAGCATTGAGAGGACCATTCTCTAGTACGAGAAGACCGGGAAGGACGCATCTTTGGTGCACCAGTTATCGTGCCCACGGAAAACGCTGAGTAGCTATGTATAGAGAGAAAAAAACACTGATTTGTAATTCAAGTTCTTCCCTTCAAGATGTTAGCGCTCCTTGCTGCTGCAGGAGTAGTACTAGAGAGAGAAAAAAGGCATACAACACGCTGGGCGTCTTCTTCCTCAACGACATTCACACTTTGGGTAATTGCAGGAATCCCTCCATCTTCTTCACCGAGAGAGACTATGACAGCTAAAAAAGTCCTGAGAAGAAGGGAAGGCACACAAAATCGAAGAACCCGTAGTAAATATCGATTCAAATCGCAGGAGACGAGGTGTGTATGGATTGCATGCGCGCGACGGTCGCAATCGAGGGCATGGGAGACGAGGAAGGCTACTAGGGCTGGCCGAACAGTGTGCGGAATAGATTATGTGCGAGTAGTACTTTTTGAAGAGTTGTTTTAGAATAAAACTCAGAATTATTAGATGTGCAGATAGCTGAAGTGCGGTGCTTTTAACATTTCTCTTCTGCGAACCATATAGAATGTGTGAAACTTTCACAAAGCCACAAATGCTCACACCTGCACCAAGAACCTTTTCAAGACCAAGCTAAAAAAAACAGACAGGAATTATTTCATAGGAATATGTTTCAGGTTGCAATCCCTGGGCACAGAAACAGAACCTCTGGATTATCGCCAAAGTCAAAATCAAAGACGAAAGAACTTACAGTCGCAGAGGCCTCTTTGAGACGAAGTCGAAACATATCCCATTTGCCTGGAGCCGCTCCTGCAGATCGGTCGTGCCGAAGACAATTCCAGGCGGATACACTCCTCCGTCCGGTAAGTTGTGGCGTTGGCTCAAGATAATGATCGCGCCCTGAATCAGGATGATTGGTGTGGCCACATACCCAACCTCGGGGCCCGAGACTCTCGTGATTATCTCCGTATCACATCTTACCGACCCCTCGGCAGCACGGCTAACATCGTTGTACCCCAGTCCTACAAACCACATCTTGAAGGAGGCACCACGGACTTCTTCTTCGGAGGGCCCTCTCTTGCTAAACATCCCGAGCGAGAAGATTCCGGGGAAATTTAGTAGAAGGTTCCTCCCAAATACGGAAACGCCGAGGAGACCGATGAATATGCCGGTTAGCATGACCCGCAAGAGACCCCATAGTGATTTCGATCCGATCTTCACGCCAAAATGTGCAGGCTTTACAGTCGGCCAGAATCCTCTCCTCTTCTCAGTGAATTCCTCGGTTTCGGCCATGCCTTGAAGGCCTTGTGGGTTCTCTGTCAGGGATGATAATGTCCTGCGAACGACAGTGGCGTCGGCAGAGGGGAGTTTCAGTGACCAAACACCCAATGATTTTTGTTGCTCGATTAGTTTAGGTCTAAAGTCAGGGCCAGGAATCTGCAATACAAGCGAAGCCATTTTAGACCCACGATAGATGCATAACAACAAGCATATGTTAATCATTCGAAAGAAGTTTCAGGAAGATACTACATTTACATATTAAAAAATGGTTATAAGAGAGGATAAAAGTTTTTCAGAGTTCAGGAAGATTTGTTTCAGAAAGAGAATTGATTAGTGGAAGATGTGGTTAAGGAAGAGAGAATTGAATAGTGGAAGATTTGTTTTAACATAGGCTCAGTTTGGCGCAGTGGCGGCGGTCGTGAACGCGGTGGTTATGAACCAACCTCACCTAAGGAATTTCATCGCCTTTATGCTCAAAACTAGTTGTTTTCTTGATGGTGGTCATAACCATTGTCATGTCGAACATATATTCGATAATTGTGGCGTTTTTATCCAAACTTAGGCTGTGTTTGGTGCGGCTTATCGCAACTTATTTGCTCCGGTGAGGTTGGACAAAAATGTCATTGTCATAGCAAAATTTTATGACTCAAACTATTTTCTTTTTTGTAGCATTTGTGATATCAAACATACATTTTATGACAATGACGTTTTTATCCAAACTCACCGGAGCAAATAAGCTACGATAAGCCGCTCCAAACGTATCCTTACTAGAGAAAAAACGCTTGTGCCAAACGGAGCCATAATAACTGCAGGCCGCATTATTAAGGTCAAGAATGTTAAAAATCACGATCAAATATTTTTTGGGTAATTTGACCAATAAGGACTATATTTTTTTAACTTACACCATTCAAGAAAACTGATTATAGACACATAGGAAGCATTAAGAACAACACAAATTCTACAAAGCACGTATAATTAAAATAAGACTGATAGGGTCAACCCCAATTATAGACAAACCGGGTTGCATGTAGCCGAACCGCCCTCTCCTCCACTAAAGTCATGGGAGTTACGCAGATAACCTTCGCACGCGCGGGATCTGCACGCCCGATCCACGTAGTAACTACCGCGCGCCGGATCGCGCGCGCAACCAAACCACAGCCGCCCGACGGTGTTGGCCGGCCCCGGCCCCGGGCCGGCCGCACCCTCTAACCGCTTGGAGACCGGCGGTCCCGGCACGGCCGGCCTACGCGGAGACTGGCCAAGGCCACCCATCCACGGGCGGCCTCGCCGCGGCCGCCCCCCCGCAAGGGGCCGGCCAAGGCCACCCGATCTCGGGCGGCCTTATCGCGACCGGCCATCGCAAGGGCCGGCCAAGGCCTCCCAATCCTGGGCGGCTTCGCCGCGTCCGGCCCTCGCAAGGGCCAGCCAAGGCTGCCCAGATCTGGGCAGCCTCGCCACGGCCGGCCCTCGCAAGGGGGCGGCCTCACCGCGGCCGGCCCTCGAAAGGGCCGACCAAGGCCACCCGATCCAGGGCGGCCTCGCCGCGGCTGGCCCTCGCAAGGGCCGACCAAGGCGCCCAGATCTGGGCGGCCTCACCGCGGCCGGCCCTCGCAAGGGCCTCCCAAGGCCGCCCGATCCTGGGAGGCCTCGTCGTGGTTGGCCCCTGTAAGGGCCGCTCGAGGCCGTCCACCCCCGGGAGACCTCTCTGCGGCCGTCCGCCCCTCCCGGCCGCCCTCCATGTGGAGCGGCGGCGGCCGGCCGCCCACTCCGGCGTCGTCGGGCCACCATTACTTGCGGGCGGGCCTCCCCTCGACCCGGGGGCAAGCTGGTCATTTCCCAAAAGTGGCGATCTGTGTGATCATTTTCGAGCAATCCTATTGGTCGGTCCGGTAGTTACCGGGCAAAATTACCGGACCGCCCTCATTAAAATCTATAAATAGGCCGAGTTTCGATTTCAAATGGGTCCTTTTCCCGGTTCACTCCACTCCACTCTTTTTCCTCCTACTTTCTCTCTGCAGAATCCCCACCCAAGACAGCTTCCGCAAGGTTCCGTCTAGGCCGCAAAGTAAAGAGGAAGTTGGTGAAGAAGCAAGTCAAGAACGAGACGCGTGGAGTCGTCACCGCCGACACGTCAAGACAACTCCGGAGGCCAGGAAGCGTCTACGCCTCGAGTGAGCGCGCAGCGGAAGGTTATGGAAGCAACACGGCGACCAACGACACCTGATATTCACTTTCCCCCTATCTCATTAAGTGTAACGAGACGCGGTCTGTCGCCCTGCCCTCCTCTAAGAAGTCTTGTAACAAACTCTCATATAGTGGAAGTTAGGTCGGCACCGAACCGACTACGTAATTTTTCACCCCGATTGCGGGTTTTCCACGTCATCAAGTCTTCGTCCCAGCATCTAGTTAATCTTTGATTGTTGGCACGCTCGGCCACTCACGGGCTAAGACGGTTGAGTAGGTCTGATCTAAGAGCGTCGCGCGATTCCCCAACAGATTGGCGTCGTGTGTGGGAACAAGTTCCCAGGAGCTTCAATGAGGCACAAAGGATAGGACACCACGCACCGTCGGACTAGTTAGAGAAAGGAATGGTCGGGCGCAGCACTCGAACAACTCGGGAGTCAGCACATCGGGAACGTGTCGAGCTTGGCCAGTCTCACTCCCTTGTCAACGCACCACAACAAAAAGAAGTCGTTGCCGCCCCGGATGCTGCTTTCGCCGGGAGAAACGATCGTTTGGAGGAGCACCTTGCGGAAATGCTCGCCCTCCTCAGAGGCATGACCACCGCCAAGGCACCCGCAAGAGTACCAGCTCTAGAGGACGCACCGCAGGCTCAAGAGGAGGAAGATTCTGAATCCTCGCAAGAAGCCAACACTGAGCATCCCACCCGTCAGGCCAGGGTTGCCGGGAACGGTCTCCTCCACCAGCTCCCGAGGACGAGAGCCCCTGAGGATTTAGCAAGGGGGATGACCCGAGAAGAAGTAAGGGAATTGTTTGAAGAAGAGTTCGGCCAAGTCGGTCGTCGAGGGGCACAAGTCCACCACCCTGGGATCCATCATCAGATGTTTTGACAAACCTCCCGCACCACCGCTCGCTTCGATTGATTCCATCCATCGATGTCACTTAACCTATCTCTGATACCATAAAGAAATTCTTTATGTGAAGAAGGAATATCTATTGTCTCCTCTTTCAATGTACAACCTACCTACCTATTTATACAGAAAACTTACAGGAGCACTCATACAGGTAAACTCATCAAAAAAAAAGAAAAAAAAAACAGAACAACCACCGTAACTAGCAGGACCAACAGGGCAACCACCGTAACTAGCAGGATCACGTGTCCAAATAATAGGGGTTAATGACTTTTAATTGCCCAATTAGGATTATAAATAGGGGCTATTGCTTGTAATGGGGATTAAGAAAGAAAGTTAATAAAGTTCTACCGTCTAGTCTCTGGTTTCCGTTTCCCCCCTCGTCTCTCCCAACTCTGGCCACCTACTGCGGCCATTCTTCCTCTATCTCAGCCTCATCCACCTCTCCCTGGCTATTCTCCCTTCTTTATCTCTATTTTATGCTTACATCCCTATTTTAGGTGTTACAACCACACAAGGCAAATCCTAACTCCTCAAATGGAAAAACAGAGCACACAATGAAAATTGCAATCACTTCACACAGAAGGACTCTTCATGCAGCATATGCATAATAACATACAACTCCCGAAAATATTGCCCCTGTGCTGTTGCACAGGGCGTCGTCCGCCATCGGGTGGAGGACGGCCGAGATTAATAAATTTCGTTGATCTTGGGAATGAAACGTGGTTTCTATTGTTGATGGGGGCGGAGGAGGAGATCGTCGGCGAGAACACCATTGTTACAGATGAACTAGTGGACTAGGTTCATTCTGATGAAGACGACGACGGAAAGTATCAGAAACTCACCTGAGGCCGTGATCTTCGAGGCCGGGATCTCCTGAGGTTCTGTAAAGTAGAAGTATTAGCTACGCCAAGCACCGCAGATTCATAAGTCCCGACATTCCCCACAATACGCCGATCCGACTCCATGACCAAATACGCTTCCACCTGATTCGGCGCAGCCGGCGGATCCCATTGCCTGGAATGGAACATAAACCCTAATTCCGCCGGTATCGAGTCAAATCCGCAAGCCGAAATCACCAAAGACCCCGCACTTTTGGCCCTCTCGTGATGCTCGAGCTCCATACGCTCCATGAACTCCGGCTCTCCGCAGATATCGAGGTAATCGGTTCCGGCCTCAACGCAGGCGGCGACGACGGGATGTCCGTAGAGGCGGAACGGGCCGACGCAGTTGAGAACGAGGCGGGTGCGGCGGAAGAGGGTGAGGAGGGAGGAGGGATCTGAGACGTCGGCGAAGACGATCGGAATGGGCGGAGGGTGACAAGGGGATGCGGCCCAGGTTAAGGCATCGGAGATCTTGGAGGGATTCCGGCCGGCAAGGGCTAGGGATTTGAGGGGGCAATTGGGGGATGAGATGAACTTCAGTGCTTCGCGGATCACGTACTTGCCGGTGAAGCCGGAGGCACCGAAGATGACGACGTCGAAGTCGAAGGACGGAGGAGCTTCTGCCGCCATGGCGGAGGAATTGAGGTAATGTTCTCGTGACAGGAGTAGAACGGATTGGAGGTTGAAGAAAGTATAAGCGGTGAGGTTTCAGCAGTGCTCAGTATTTTTTTTTTTCGCAAACTAATCTTTAGTACTTGAATAAATAGCAAACAACCAGTGCCTAACTGCTTGTACTAACGATTTTCTAAGGCAATAGTTATGTACACATCGAATTTGGATAGGTGTATCACAAATTTTTAAATACAATCTATTAAATCAAAAGCCCTAAAATTTGATCGGCGCAAACCAGCCCCGTCTTCTGTTTTTCTCGCGACATTTAGGCTCTGTTTGGGGGGACTTATTTTTACCGGTCAAGCGGTTACGACCGCATGAACCCGACCTTAATTAGAGTCCGGTTCATGCGGTCGTAACCGCTTGACCGGTGAAAATAAGTCCCCCCAAACGGAGCCTTAGTTGTTCGCCAGAAGCTCCCTCCGTCTGCCTGCGCGTAAGAGGCCCTCTCCGCCGGTCATCGTCGAATCTCTCTCCAGCCATAGTTGAATCCCTCTCCGCCGTTGGTTGAAGCCCTCTCGACTGGTACTCCTACCTTTCTCCGCCAGTACTTCAAGCTTTATTCGCGGGTTTCGCCGTACTCGCTCTCCAAACCGCTAGTTTCGCCGATAGCATAGTAATTCCCTGTTGGCTGGTATATCTCCTTTTGCCTACTCTATGGTTTTTTCTTGATTTTCTGGATGATTTTCTAGATGGTTTTGTAATTGATTTTGTCATTGTTTTGATGTGTTTAGCTTGAGAGAATTAGCAGTTTTTTATGATTTTTCTGCTATATTAGGTGCAAAATTTTTGAGTTTGATGCATTTTTTTTATTGTTGGTTGAAATAAGTTTGAAAAATATTAATTTGTTGACATTCGGTGAATCGTCTCAAGCAACACAAGTTGATGTTGGAATACATTTTTTCACAACAATGTGTTTTGAATAAAAGGAGGAGTTAATATTGTGGGCCCAAAAGGTTGCAAAGGGATTGAGATTTCTTATAACTATTCAAATTGCCGATAAGCTTACAAGCCAGCCTAAATCGAGGGTTCTACTATGTTGTGAGAGAGCTGGTTTTTATCGTGAGAAACAACGAGGTAAAAGATGGGTAAGGCAAAATCTGCGAAGTAGCACAAAGAGGTGTGATTGTCCGTTTTCACTGAAATGTCAAAAAATGCACACATAAATGAGTGGAATCTTAAAGTGAAATGTGGAATACACAACCATGAAATAGTTCATCTTGAAGCTCATTCCCATGCCATTAAGATAAATGAAAATGAGTAAAAAATTATGGAGGAAATGTTTGTGGTCGGGGTAAAACCTAGAAAGATTCTATCGGCATTGAAGAAGAGAGATCCTTCTAACACTACTGTAACGAGAACTATTTATAATAAAAGAACAAAAATGCAAAGAGAGGAGTTCGATGAGGGCACTCAGATACAATTTATATACAAAAGTATTACTAAAGGTGTCTATGTAAGCTTCAACAAAGTCAATGTTGAGACTAATTAGCTGAAAAGTTTATTTTTCACTCATCAAATATCAATTCAGTTATGTAAAATATTTTTATTTGTGTTTTTATTGGATTGCACATACAAGACAAATAGATACAAACTACCATTATTTTGTATGGTTGGTGTTACTTCAACCAATCGTTCATTTTATGCGGCCTTTGCATTCATGTCAAACGAAGTACAAACAAGTTATACATGAGCTCTTGAATGTTTTAGAAGTACTTTAGACAAAAAAAAATTGTCATGTGTCTTGGTAACTGATAGAGAGATAGTATTAACGAATGCAATTAAAGTTATTTTTCCAGCGTCAAAAACATTTTGTGTAAATTTCATATAAGTAGAAAAAATTTTGTGCATTGCAAAAAGGGATTCAAAACGGGTAAAGAATGAGAAAACTTCAATGGTAAATGACAACATTTAGTAGATTCTCAAAAAGAATCAGATTTTTATCAAAACTTTCTTGAAATGAAAACCGAGTATGAGATTACATATCCACAAGTTTATTCATATGTCGTCGCTACCTAGATAACACTGTGTAAAGAATATTTTGTTGCCGCTTGGGTTGACATGCATCTACATTTGGGTAACTCGACAACTAATTGGGTGGAAGGTAGTCATAGGCAGTTCAATAAATTTTTGGAGGTGTCAATTGAAAATTTTGCTACTATTTGACAAACTTTTGATCAGATGATTAAACTGCAGCACACTGAAATTAAGCGGTCTTTTGGACAAAGTATCATTCAGACGAACAAGGAGTTTAGTTCATCTTTGTATTTTGATCTAGTTGAGTATATTTCTATCACATCATTGGAGTATATCAGAAATGAAGAATTCAGGACAAGGACCTGTACAACCTCGGGCTCGCACGAGAAGGACTTGGAAAATAGAGGACTAGAAGGACCCCGGGAGCAGATAAGGCGCTAGCTAGGCGAAACAGACCCAAGGGAGGATCCACTCGCGCTAGGCGAGACGGACCCAAAAGAGGATCCACTCGCGCTAGGCGAGACAAGCCCAAGAGAGGATCCACTCGCGCTAGGCGAGACAGGCCCAAGAGAGGATCATTTCGCGCTAGGCGAGACGAACCCAGGTGGCGCTCTTGCCCGCGGGGGCGGCACTCTCTCCAATCACCGGTTCGGCAGGAAGTTTGAGGACCAGTTCAATTAATGGGCAAAGACCGGTTCAGGTGGCAAACGGTTCTTTTTTCCCAGCTTCAGAGGTTTTTGCTCCTTTACCCTTAGTGGTCTGCCCATAACCCTTCAGAACAGCGGAGTTTGGTTGTTGGCAGACCCGACCCAGGGTATTCTGGTAATTTCATGAGTGGTTCAATTTGGTTATTTGCAGTTCAAATCTTGAGGCATATAAATAGACCGGTAAGGTGTCTGAGAGAGAGGCATTGGAACCCCTCTTTTTCTCTCCTTGAGGCACCTAGCTCAGCATTGGCTAGGGAGGGGGAGAATCATAAGTTCTTCCGGGTAAGAGGTGGGACCTCCAAGCTGAAGCCCTCGGTCTGTTTTTCCAGGAATCCTATTGGGAGCGTGGTCCAAAGAGAGTAGGTGTAGGCAGCACCCTTAGATCCGAGCTTTAGGAGGAGCCGGCTTTGTTGGTTCCAACATTTTTGGTGCGGTGAGCGTGGATCGCAGCCTACGTAGAAGAACTTTTGATCACCTCATGGCAGGAGACCAGGGAGGAGAAGACGAGGGTGGGTGCCAGAACCCGGGGGGATACGTTGGGAGAACGGAGTTCATGGCGTCCATTGGAGGTATTATGGACATGCTGCAGCAGATCTCGCAGCGAGGTGATTGCGTGACCCCCCTGTACAACCCCGTATCCCGCGAGTGTTCGACAGGGGCCGAACCGGGGTTAAACCAGCCGGTTCAGACCCACTTGGACCCAGCTTGCCGAGCCCGAGCTCGGCAATAGTCGAGCTGAGCTCGGCGATGGCCGAACGAAGCCCGGCATGCCGAGACCGAGCTCGGATGCGGGGACAGGGCTCGACGATAGTCGAGCCAAGCTCGGCGATCTCCGTGCCGAGTCCGAGCTCGGCGATCGTCGTGCCGAGCCCGAGCTCGGCAATAGTCAAGCCGAGCTCAGCGGTATTCGAGCACAAGTCTGCCGAGTACCTGTCCGCCCAGGCCCAAGGCGAGGCGAGTCAGGCCTCCAGCCGAGCGAGTGCCCCTTTAGGTCCAGCTCGCGTCTTGGCCATGGCATATTTTTACTATGTGGCCCCTTTTGATTTGCCTGTAGTCCTCAAAAACAGTGAAGGTTGTATATTGGCAGGCCATCTTTTCCTATAAATAGGACCCAAGGGGTAACTCAGAAGGGACGCTTATTAATTCTCCGGCCTACTAGCGCTTTCTGAGGTACCTTAGCCCGGCATTTGGCTAAGGAGGGGAAGCGCTCTAAGATCTTCCGGGTGTGTGGCGGGACCTCCACGCCGGGCCCTTGGTCTAGTCCTTGTTTCTTCTTTTCTTTGTCGTTTTCTTGCAGGAGTGAAGTAGGTGCGCGGCCACCCCTCCCCCAAGGGTCGAACTCCACGAGAGACCGGTTTTCCGGTTTCAACATTTTGGTGCGGTGAGCGTGGAAAGTGGTCAGCAGAGAAAACCTTCTGCAGGCTCGATGACTGGAGAGGAAGGACAAGGATCAGGCAGGGGCAACTCGCCACCCCCTCCCCCACCCCCAGCGGCGAGCATGCCGGCGGAGCTCAGGGAGGAGATCCTCGGGCTCGTCAGGACCGCCCTCGGCATGCGAGCTGAGAGTGCGACACCGGCTGTCCTGGTGGTCGCCGTTCCCGCACTCGGCGACGACGCACCGCTCAAGCGACCAGGGAAGGAGCCCGCCGAGAGGGGCGAGCGCGAGTTCCAGGGGCGAGTTCTGTTCCCCGGCTCGGCCGCCGAGTACCACTTCGGCGAGACCGCAGGGAGGGAGTTCCCGACTCGCCCGGCTGAGGGGGGGAGCCCCTTCAGCGAGTTCGTTTCTTCAGCCCCCGTTCCCGAGGGGTTTCGCGAGCCGGAGATGACTTACTACTCCGGGAGAGGAGACCCGGTCCACCACATCCAGTGGTTCGAGGACATGGTCTCCATTCGACAGATGTCAGACGGCTTCAAGTGCCGACTCTTCGCCATCACCCTCAGGGAAAAGGCGAGAGAGTGGTTCCACCAGCTCCCGACCGGGTCCATCTACTGCTTTGAGGATCTACGACGGGGTTTCATGCTGAGATTTACCACTTCTAAGAAGAGGAAGAGGGAGGCGGAGTCTTTGTTCCGCATCAAGCAGAGGGTGGGAGAGACCCTGGGGAGCTACCTGGACAGGTTCCAAGAGGAACTGTCCCAAGTTCAGGAGATGCCAGGGCACACCATGATGGTGGCCTTCACCCTGGGTCTCCAGTCCGGGTTCTTCGCAATGGAACTGAAGAGGTCACCTCCAGTGTCTTTTGAGGCACTTCTGGAGAGGGCGGCCAGGGAGGCCGAAATGGAGGCAGCACATCCAGAGTTCGCGCGAAGGTTGGCCAAGTGGGCCGTGGAAGAGGAAAAGCCAAGGGGTGGCCGAATTCAGGAGGATAGGAGGGCTGAACCTCGGCAAAGGGAGCAGCCGCAACAGCAGCCGCAACCCAGGTGGGTGCGTCCGGAGCAGACCCACCGTTTGGGATGGAGGCCCGAGTGGCAAGATCAGGCACCACGAAGGGGTTATCAGGGAGGAGATAACCGCCAGGGTGGCCGAGGGCAGTACAACCCCCAGGGGGGTAGGTAGGGTCAGAGACCCCCTCTCCCCGACCAGGAGGAGGCAATGGCAATTGCCATGAGGGGGAGGAGGAGAGGACAGCCGAGGAGAAGGAGGGAGGT
This sequence comes from Platanthera zijinensis, assembly GCA_039513925.1. Classification (NCBI taxonomy): domain Eukaryota; kingdom Viridiplantae; phylum Streptophyta; class Magnoliopsida; order Asparagales; family Orchidaceae; genus Platanthera; species Platanthera zijinensis. The sequence goes on along the minus strand of CM077087.1, from coordinate 21,697,792 downwards.
CAGGGTGGACCTGCCCTACTGTGACTTTCATCAGGAAGAGGGGCACCTCACATCCACGTGCCCGGAGTTCCTCGAGATGAGAAGGAGAAGGGAACAGCAACAACAAGACCATCAGGAAGTTCGGATAGAGGAGATCCGGCCTCGGGAGGAGGGGGATCGGTGTGAAGACCGGGTTGATGTGGGCACCCGGGGAAGGATCGGAGCGATCCACGGGGGGGCCGGGATCGAGGCCTCCCGAAAGTCAAGCCTCCACACTATGTACCGGAGGAGCGTTGGCTCCACATCCCAATCCCCTCCCACGGAGGAGAAAATCACCTTCTCCAGAGAGGACTTGCCGGGTCACGAGGACCCCTTCTGCGATGCGCTGGTTATCCAGACAGCCATCGAGGATTTCACTGTCTCCCGAATCCTTGTGGACAATGGGAGTTCGGTCAACGTCATCTTCAAGAAGGCGTTCGATGCGATGAAGGTAGAGACCAGGAGGGTGTTAGCCTCGGACGGGCCTCTGTTCGGCTTTTCAGGGGAGAGGAAAGAAGTCAAGGGAGGAGTGGGACTCCATGTCACTCTAGGGGGGCAGTCGCGCAACTGCAAGTTTGTTATCGTGGACGCCCCTAGCAGTTACAGTGCCATCTTCGGGAGACCCCTCATCAGCGCCTTCCGCTGCGTCCCCTCGTCCTTCCACCAGTGTCTAAAGCTCAACGTCGAGGGGGTCCAGATCCGGGTCCGAGGAGACCCTAAGGAGGCAAGGGAGTGCTACGTCTCGGCGGTGAACTCCATCTCTTGGCTGGAGGGGGCCGAGGAGATGGGGCAGAGGTTGGAGGAGCAGGAAGCTGACAAAGAAATGGAGGTGGAGTGCCGCGCTCGGGAGGAGGCCGCGGAAGAGACTCGGGGGTCGGCCGAGGCCATGATCGTCGAGGAAGCTGAGGAAGAGGTCCTCGCCCCCGGAAGGGGGGGTATCGAGGAATGGGAGGAACAGTCCCGTCTGGAGGCGGCGGAAGAGGTGGAGGAGATGGAGGTCCTCACCATTGGAGGCAGGATGGAGAAGGTCCGCGTCAGCGGAGGCCTGACCCCGGAAGCTCAAGGCAGGATGCTGGAGTGCATCCAGAGGAACGTGGACATCTTCGCCTGGAGCGCCGCGGAGATGCCAGGGATCGACCCCGACGTGGCCTGCCACCGCCTCAACCTGGACCCGGAGGCTCCCCCCATCCAACAGAAAAAGAGATCCATCACGGACAAGCTCGCCGAGCCAATCAGAGAGGAAGTCGCCAAGCTCCTCGAGGCTGGCTTCATATCTGAAATCCAATACCCTGGCTGGGTCTCCAACGTTGTAATGGTTAAAAAAGGAGACGGCCGGTGGAGGATGTGTATCGACTTTTCTCTTCTTAATAAATCATGCCCGAAAGATTGTTATCCTTTGCCTCGGATCGACGCGCTGGTTGACTCAGCCGTCGGTTTCCCTGTAATGAGTTTTCTGGATGCTTTTTCAGGTTATCACCAAATCAGGATGCACCCCCCTGACGTCAAAAACGTCTCGTTCATCACGGGGGACGGATGTTATTGTTACAAAATGATGCCCTTCGGGCTAAAGAATGCAGGGGCCACCTATCAAAAAATGATGGACAGGGTCTTCCGAGAGCAGAAGGGGAGGAATCTCGAAGTGTATGTGGATGATCTCATGGTCAAGAGCTTGGATGTCGACTCCCACATCCAGGACTTGGAAGAGACTTTCGCCACTCTCCGCAAGTTTAAGATGAGGCTGAACCCCTTGAAGTGTGTCTTCGGGGCAAGCCGGGGAAAGTTCCTAGGGCATCTTCTCACCCCCGCTGGGGTAGAACCTAATCCGGATAAGGTGAGGGCAATCTTGGAACTAAGGTCGCCACAGAATACCAAGGAAGTACAGCAACTGACAGGGAGGTTGGCAGGGTTGAGTAGATTCCTCTCCCGGGCCGGAGAGAGGTGCTCCTCGTTTTTCAAAACTTTGAGAAGGGGTCGAAAGTTTGAATGGACCTCGGAGTGCGAGGAGGCATTCCAGGCCTTAAAGAAACAGCTGACTCAGGCCCCCCTGCTCCAAGGGCCCAAGGAGGGGGAAGACTTATTCCTATATCTGGGGGTCGGGGCTGAAGCCTTGAGTTCGGTTTTGGTTCGGGAAGAAGGAAAGAGGCAACTCCCCGTCTATTATGTGAGTCGAATATTGAAGAGGGCCGAGCTCCGTTACCCCATCCTGGAAAAACTGGCCTTCGCCTTAATCATCTCAGCCCGGAGGCTTCGGCCTTATTTCCAGGCACATTCAATCCGAGTAGTGACTGACCACCCCCTGCGTAACATCTTCAAGGGGGTAGAGCATTCAGGTAGGTTGGCCAAGTGGTCAGTGGAGCTGAGCGAGTTCGACATCTCCTTCATCCCTCGCCTCTCAATCAAGGCCCAAGCTATGGCTGACTTCCTGGCAGAGTATGTGGTCGAGGTGGCAGAGGAGAGACTCACTCGCCCCCTCCCCTAGAAAGTCAGGGTGGACGGTGCCTCGGGGAAGCATTCTTTAGGGGTTGGGGTCATCTTAGAAAGCCCCCAAGGGATAAAGATCGAGCAGACTGTGGTAGTGCACTTTCCTATCACCAACAACCAAGCCGAATACGAAGTTGTAATCGCAGGTCTGCGCCTGGCAAGAGACTTGGGGGTGCATGACGTGGAGGTATTCACTGACTCCATGGTGGTGGCTTCTCAGATCAAGGGGGATTTTGAGGCAAGGGAGCCCACCCTGCAGCTCTATCTGATGAAGGTAAGGGGAGTCATTGGGACCTTCCAGACCTTCTCAATCAAGCACGTGCCAAGAGGGGAAAACGAGCCAGTTGACCAGCTAGCAAAGCACGGCCCCCGGATGGGAGGCACCATTACGGATCTCTTCCGACCTTCCATCGAGGAGGGGGAGCTAATGGAAGTAGAACAGCACCCCTCATGGATGGATCCCTTCGTCACCTTCTTGTCCACCGGAGAATACCCGGAGGGAATGGACCGAAGAGGGCTCAAGCACAAGGCGGCATACTACCTCCTACGTGAAGGACAGTTGTACCGCAAGACCCTCTCAGGGATGCTGGCCCGTTGCGTGGCCGAAAGAGAGGTGCACAAAATTTTGGAGGAAGTCCATTCCGGTGAATATGGAAGTCATTCGGGGAGTCGGACCCTGGAAGGGAGAATCGTCAGGCAAGGGTACTTCTGGCCCACCCTCGGTCAGGATGCAGCCGGATTCGCGAAAAAATGTCATAAGTGCCAACTATATGCCCCGCTCCAGCTCCAGCCGGCTCAGAGGTTAAGAAGCATCATGGCACCATGGCCCTTTGCCATATGGGGGCTGGACCTCGTAGGACCTTTCCCTCAGGCCAGCGGGCAGAGGAGGTTTTTGCTGGTCATGGTTGATTATTTTTCTAAGTGGATGGAGGTGAAGGCTCTAGCCAAGGTGACCTCTCAGGTAGTCAGGAACTTTATCTGGGGAGAGATCATCTGTAGGCATGGGCTGCCACAGGCTATCGTCACGGACAACGGACCTCAGTTCGCCAGCACGGAGTTCATTCGTTTCTGCGAGCAGCTAGGGATCGACCTTCGGTTTGCTTCTGTCCATCACCCCAGGAGCAACGGCCAGGTGGAAGCGGCCAACAAAATCATCGTGAACCTCTTAAAAAAGAAAGTGGAAAATTTGAGGGGAAGTTGGGTGGAACAGCTTCCATCAGTCCTCTGGGCCTTGAGGACCACCCCCAATACGGCCACAGGGGATACACCTTTCAAACTCTCTCACGGCTGCGAGGCCGTTCTACCTATCGAATTTGAGGTCCAGACGCCCCGGGTCGTCGAGGCAGGAGCCGGAAGGGAAGAATGGAGGTCAGAGAATGAGGAGGAGCTTCGACTCTCCCTCGATATGGTGGAAGAACTACGCGACTTGTCCGTCGTCAGACAGGAAGAGGCCAAGCGGAGGATGGCCAAGTATTTCGACAAACACGTCTGTGTCAAGCAGTTCGTGGAGGGGGACCTTGTCTTGAAGAAAGTGGACGCGGCAGGGAGATCGGCCGCCGTGGGAAAACTCCACCCCAATTGGGAGGGCCCCTACATTGTGCAGGAGGCCTTGAAATCGGGGGGGTATCGCCTCCAAGATGTAAGAGGGGACACCCTCAGCCACACTTGGAGTGGCGACGATCTGAAACGTTTCTACCCTTGAAAATATTGTAAATATCTCGGCCTTAAGAATGAAAACAAATCTCATTGTCGTATTTTAAGCTCTGTCAAAATAGTGAGGGTAAAGGGGTTCTCAGCTTGAACCCCCAAGAGGCAAAAGTTTCTAAGTCTTCTCGCTCTGGGGTTAGGTCTCGTCACTCCCCTGCCAGGCTCCCACCTAGCTGGCACGGCCGAGTCTCGATGGACATCGCTATGACCCTGGGGCTGAGCCCGGAGGATGTTCAACACCCGCCCTCAGGCTCTCACCTAGCTGATTGGCCCGGTGGTAGCACCCGGGAGAGGCAAAAGTTTCTAAGTCTTCTCGCTCTGGGGTTAGGTCTCGTCACTCCCCTGCCAGGCTCCCACCTAGCTGGCACGGCCGAGTCTCGATGGACATCGCTATGACCCTGGGGCTGAGCCCGGAGGATGTTCAACACCCGCCCTCAGGCTCTCACCTAGCTGATTGGCCCGGTGGTAGCACCCGTGAGAGGCAAAAGTTTCTAAGTCTTCTCGCTCTGGGGTTAGGTCTCGTCACTCCCCTGCCAGGCTCCCACCTAGCTGGCACGGCCGAGTCTCGATGGACATCGCTATGACCCTGGGGCTGAGCCCGGAGGATGTTCAACACCCGCCCTCAGGCTCTCACCTAGCTGATTGGCCCGGTGGTAGCACCCGGGAGAGGCAAAAGTTTCTAAGTCTTCTCGCTCTGGGGTTAGGTCTCGTCACTCCCCTGCCAGGCTCCCACCTAGCTGGCACGGCCGAGTCTCGATGGACATCGCTATGACCCTGGGGCTGAGCCCGGAGGATGTTCAACACCCGCCCTCAGGCTCTCACCTAGCTGATTGGCCCGGTGGTAGCACCCGGGAGAGGCAAAAGTTTCTAAGTCTTCTCGCTCTGGGGTTAGGTCTCGTCACTCCCCTGCCAGGCTCCCACCTAGCTAGCACGGCCGAGTCTCGATGGACATCGCTATGACCCTGGGGCTGAGCCCGGAGGATGTTCAACACCCGCCCTCAGGCTCTCACCTAGCTGATTGGCCCGGTGGTAGCACCCGGGAGAGGCAAAAGTTTCTAAGTCTTCTCGCTCTGGGGTTAGGTCTCGTCACTCCCCTGCCAGGCTCCCACCTAGCTGGCACGGCCGAGTCTCGATGGACATCGCTATGACCCTGGGGCTGAGCCCGGAGGATGTTCAACACCCGCCCTCAGGCTCTCACCTAGCTGATTGGCCCGGTGGTAGCACCCGGGAGAGGCAAAAGTTTCTAAGTCTTCCCGCTCTAGGGTTAGGTCTCGTCACTCCCCTGCCAGGCTCCCACCTAGCTGGCACGGCCGAGTCTCGATGGACATCGCTATGACCCTGGGGCTGAGCCCGGAGGATGTTCAACACCCGCCCTCAGGCTCTCACCTAGCTGATTGGCCCGGTGGTAGCACCCGGGAGAGGCAAAAGTTTCTAAGTCTTCTCGCTCTGGGGTTAGGTCTCGTCACTCCCCTGCCAGGCTCCCACCTAGCTGGCACGGCCGAGTCTCGATGGACATCGCTATGACCCTGGGGCTGAGCCCGGAGGATGTTCAACACCCGCCCTCAGGCTCTCACCTAGCTGATTGGCCCGGTGGTAGCACCCGGGAGAGGCAAAAGTTTCTAAGTCTTCCCGCTCTAGGGTTAGGTCTCGTCACTCCCCTGCTAGGCTCCCACCTAGCTGGCACGGCCGAGTCTCGATGGGCATCGCTACGACCCTGGAGTTGAGACTGGGAGTTGGCCCGAGGAAAACACCAGGGTGCGAGCTCGCCAGTCAAGACGGCGAGCTCGGAATACCCTATCCCCCCCCCCCTCTCTTTCTCCAGCTCGCTACTAAGGAAGCCCTGGTCCTGTCCCAGACCCAGGGGAAGGAAAGCGGCTCTCTCCAGCGAGCCTAGCCTCGCTCCAGCTAACTCGGCGAACGACACGCCCTGATGTCTAAAGCGGATGCCGGCAACATCTTGACCCAAGCGTATTTTCACTTGTCGGAATTATCGAAAAACTAAGGCGAGATATGGCGGGGAAAGGTGAGGCGCGAGTAGGATATGGCGTGAGCACGTGTCCTAGGGATTCGCCGCGAGCACCGCGGGGGGCTGGTCCTAACTCAAGGCATTCTACAGGCGAGGTCGCTCTACCAAGCGCGCGGGAACAACATCGCAAGTGAGCTCAAAAAGAAGATAGCAAAATTGTGCAAAAATATCTTTGATTCATCATTACAAGTTTACAAGGCCCGCCTCGGCAGGGTACAAAAAAACAGGGAAAAGAAAACAAAAGTTAACTCTCCTCCTCCCCCCTCGAGTGGCGGTCCTCCTCGTCACCAAGCCGAGCGTCCTTCTCCCTCACCCCAGCAAAGAGCGAGTCAAAGCTATCTTCCTTCTCGCTGAGCGGGCTGGGCGGGAACAGGGTTGGCAGGAGCTCCCGGACGGTGACCTCCTCGCAGCCTTCCGCCAGGATCCCCGTCCCCCTCATGGCTTGTAGAAGACACTCGGCAGCCTCGACGGAGTTGACTCGCAGCCGCTCCGCGACATCCGACTCGCCAAACACCCGGGGCCTCTTGAAGGGGAAGGTCGGCTCGCTGGCGTCCGGGGGAAGGAGAGCGTCGGCTTGGCGAAGGACCTCTCCCAGGAGCCCCTTATTCTTCTCTTTCAATTCCTCCACCTCCGCCCCCAGCCGGGCGGCAACAGCCTCCTGCTCCTGGGAATATGTCTTTTGCTCGGCGAGCTGGGCTTCCCGCTCAGCGAGCTGAGCCCGCAACTGAGCTACCTCGTCTCGCATCGCGTTAGCGGCTTCGGCGTCCTGTAAGATTAAAAGTTCAGAATACGCGCAGGAATAATCTTAAGCAAGGTAAATAGAGGTATCCAGTGATTACCAGGCCGCCGACAGACTTCGCGAGTAGAGCGTCCGCGAGGCCGAACCGCCTTTCCGCGTCGACCGCGCTCTCCTTCGCCAGGTCGCGCTCCTGCTCGGCAGTCAGCAGGGCGTTGCTGAGCTGGAAGCCGCGGCGGACCATCATGTGATGGAGCTCGAAGGCCCGCAGGTGGGCCTGCATCCCCTCGTAGCCGAGCTGACTGGGGGTAAGTTTCTTGTACGACTCGGCGCTGTCGCGGCTGTAGAGGCCGAAGCCGAAAGCGAAGGCGTGGGCGGTGGGCGGCCGGCGAGCTCCCCAGGAGGGGGCGCGAGTAGAGACGGAAACTCGGTGAGCCCCCTCGTCCCACTTCAAGATGGGCTCGCCAGCCGCATCTTTGCTCTTGCACCCCTTGCCGAAGTTGGGGTGATCCTTCGGCAGACTGGGCTCGCGGACGGTGTCCTCCCCGGTAGAATCGGAGGACGGCCCGCTCTTCTTCTTCCCCTTTCGGGGGGAGGAGTCTTCTTTCAGCGGACTCAAGGGCGGCTCGTCGGACAGAGCCTTCGGCGAGCTCATGAACTTGGCAGGCGACGAGGGAAGGTGCAGCCGTCCGCGCGAGACCACCTTCTCCCTCTTCTTCTTGGGGAGCGAAGAATCGGGGCGCGAGCTCGACCCCCCGGACTCCAAGCGCTTCTTGCCGGGGGGTTGGACTCGCGGTTGCTCCTCGCGACAAGCCAGTGCCGCCGCCCGGGCCAGCTCCAGAGGGTCTGAGAATATCCCCGGGTCGGCGAACGGCGGATGCTCCGGCAGAACCCGTTCCCCTGCAGAGAAAGACTTAGTCAAAAGAAAGAGAGAGGGAAAAATTATATGAGATCCACCTTGATAAAGTTCGCGAGAGGGCTGAGCGAGGTATACCTTCGCCGGGGAGAATGGGCTGAAGCGAGTCAAGGCCGCGGCGGAGGAAGGCGACCTCGAAGTCCTTGTGGAGGAAGAACTTGTGGAGGTCGGCGTCGCTACCGGACAGGGAAGGAGGACGGTATATGTCCTCGCTCTTCTGCAGGGGGCGAAAGGGGATGTTGCCGAGCTCGCCCTTGATGAAGACGAGCCGGGTCATCCAATTGTGGTTCTTGTTCGCCAGCTCGCGAACCTTGATGAAGGACCCGCCGAAGTAGGCGACCCCGTCGGGGGTAGCCTTGTAAGAGAACAACTTGCGGAACACCGCGAGGTTGAACTCAATTCGCTCCCGGCGGAGGAAGCAGGCGAACGCCACCATCATAGCAATGGCATTGGAGTTCAGCTGCGCGGGCACCGCGCCGTAGTACTTCAGGATCTGGCGGATTTCCGGCCAGAGGGGGAGGCGCAGTCCCGCCTCGAAGTGCGAGATGGAGAAGACAAGCTCACCCTCTGGGAAAGAATTGATGGCCTCATGCTCGGCGGGTCTGCGAGCCTGAAAGCCGGGGGGGACAAACGCCGCCGTGAACTCGGCGAGCTCCTCCTCTGTAATGTGCCCCTCAAAGAAGCAATGATCGACAAAGTGCTGGGCGCACTTAGATCGACCGTCCGCATCAGGGTTGGTCTTGACCATGGTCGCAGAGAAAAGGGAAATCGCGAGCTCGGGAAGACAGAGACGAAGCAAAAATTCGAAAGCAATAAAGGCGTGCCTCGGGGGTAGGTGAGAAGGTCTATTTATAGAAGAAGGTAAAGAAGGGCGAGAGGGAGGGCGAGTCGGCCGATCGGTCCGGTCTCGCCGCGCCACCTCGCCACCCTCTCCTCGCAAGTCTTGCGAGCCGGCCAGGCCCCCGAAGGGGGAATTCGAAAAGACTCGCCAAAATATTGAAAAAGCGTCTACATAAACAAAGTGGTTGAAAAGTTGTTCCAAGATTATTACAAGCAGACCATTCAGAGTAAATAAAAGAAAAAAAAATAATACAAATAAGGGCGCGAGGACCATGCGAGGGCGGGGGCGAGTACCGGCCGGCTGACAGAGGAGCCGTTTCATTCTCCCCGGTCTCGCCGGCCCGCCGTCGCAGGCCGCCGCGCATGAAGTTCGTGAAGCCGCCCCATGTTCCTATTTATCACCCGCAGGTTCTCGTCGATTTCGTCCATCAGCACCAGGGAAGACACCTCCTCGAACGCCAGGCTGACTCCAGCGCCGTCCGCGAGACGCGAGCACTCCCACTGCAGCCTGTTGTTGTCCTTCCGCAGGTCGTGGAGCTCGCGCACCAGCTTCTTGAGAACCTTCCGCTCCCGTCTTGCGCGTTCAGGGCTGCCCACCTCGGAGTCCAGGAAGGCGTCCAGGGCGCTTGGAGAAGGGAGGGGCGAGTAAGGAGGTCGATCCACGGACTCGCCGTCCTCCATCCGCCCGGGAAATTCTGGGTGGAGAACTGAAAGACGGTCAGAAAAGCAAATGTCCATGAAACAGAAGAGCAATGTCAGAAACTTACCGCGCGAGCCTGGCTCCTCCGGGTTGGCGCGAGGAGAGAAGTGGCGCAGGTCCTTGCCACGCCCCAGCAGTTCTTGAGGAGCGAGTTGGTAGCCGGGAACAGGGATAATCCCGGCGCCTCTCCCCACGACCAGGGATCCAGGGGAGGGTTGCCGGGAAGGGAGGCGACTCGGCGACGCCAGTTCTCGCGAGCCCGGTTCCTTGACCTCGGGATCCTGCCGTGGCGAATTGACAGGAATACTTTTGGTCCGAGGGGTGGACGCTTCGCCGCTGTTCTCCCGGTCGGAAGACAATTCCACGAGGTTTTTAGTGGAGGAGCCAAGAACTGGCTGGTTGGAGGAACCGGCCCCGTTCCCCAAGGCGGCAGTAAAGTCGGCCAGGATGGGTTCGGCCCCCGGGGGAAAGGGCTTCGCCCGCTTGGCCGAGCCGAAATCGGCAAAGCGGCGAGCAGGGGCCTCAAGGTTGGTCAGCCCCGCGGCCTGGGCAGCGATCTCCTCACGGGAGCGTGCGAGTCGCTCTAAGACTTCCTTGGGGAGCGGCATCTTGTCAGAATTTGGGAAGGGCAAAGGTCAGCCAGGTGCGCAGGGGTACATATATATAGCTACCTGTGGGGCCTACCAGAAGATTCCTTTTTGCCCCTATCGCACTCGCCGGATCCTTTGGGGTTGGATGTTTCTTTCCAAGCTTGTCTCAACCTCGTAAAGAGCGGGGATTATGTACAACCCCGTATCCCGCGAGTGTTCGACAGGGGCCGAACCGGGGTTAAACCAGCCGGTTCAGACCCACTTGGACCCAGCTTGCCGAGCCCGAGCTCGGCAATAGTCGAGCTGAGCTCGGCGATGGCCGAACGAAGCCCGGCATGCCGAGACCGAGCTCGGATGCGGGGACAGGGCTCGACGATAGTCGAGCCAAGCTCGACGATCTCCGTGCCGAGTCCGAGCTCGGCGATCGTCGTGCCGAGCCCGAGCTCGGCAATAGTCAAGCCGAGCTCAGCGGTATTCGAGCACAAGTCTGCCGAGTACCTGCCCGCCCAGGCCCAAGGCGAGGCGAGTCAGGCCTCCGGCCGAGCGAGTGCCCCTTTAGGTCCAGCTCGCGTCTTGGCCATGGCATATTTTTACTATGTGGCCCCTTTTGATTTGCTTGTAGTCCTCAAAAACAGTGAAGGTTGTATATTGGCAGGCCATCTTTTCCTATAAATAGGACCCAAGGGGTACCTCAGAAGGGACGCTTATTAATTCTCCGGCCTACTAGCGCTTTCTGAGGTACCTTAGCCCGGCATTTGGCTAAGTAGGGGAAGCGCTCTAAGATCTTCCGGGTGTGTGGCGGGACCTCCACGCCGGGCCCTTGGTCTAGTCCTTGTTTCTTCTTTTCTTTGTCGTTTTCTTGCAGGAGTGAAGTAGGTGCGCGGCCACCCCTCCCCCAAGGGTCGAACTCCACGAGAGACCGGTTTTCCGGTTTCAACACCCCCTCTCTCAGGCGCCGGGCCTTTCGCCTCAGGAGGGCATCGTCTCGGCAAGGGTCGGCGAGGGCGCGCCAGGGGGGCGGCCGGGAAAAGAGAAGGCGGTGGAAGGAAGCGGGCGAGACCTGACAGGGAGGGAGCTGTTCCCCAGCCCGGCGAGTGTCGTCTCGCCAGGGGACGTCGTCGCGCGAGTAGAGGTGGCGAGACTCCTGGTGAGAGGATCGCCTTTTTGTGAATTGATTCTTTCGGCTCCTGTCCCGGAGGGATTCCGCGAGCCTGAGATGACCTATTACGTGGAAAGGACGACTCTCTCCAGCATCTGCAGTGGTTTGAGGACGAGGTCTCCATCAGACCAATGACAGACGCGTTCATGTGCCGCCTTTTTGCCATCACGTTGAAGGACAAAGCTAGGGACTGGTTCCATCAACTCCCGGCGGGATTGATCTACGGTTTCGAGGACTTGAGTAGAAGTTTCCAATTGCGCTTTTCAACCTCTAAAAAGAGGAAGAAAAACCCGGAGTCCATTTTCTTGATCAAGAAGAAGGCCGAGGAGTCTTTGGCCCAGTACGTGAATCGTTTTCAAGAAGAAATCCTAGACATCCAGGAGGTGTCGGGATTCGCTCTCCAGATGGCCTTTACGGTGGGACTAAAGGAAGGCTTCTTCAAGATGAGCCTGACCAGGAAGGCGCCATTATCATTCGAAGGGTTGATGGAAAAGACAGCAAAGGAGATATCGATGGAGGCCGCAAACCCGGCGTTTGCTAAAAAATTGGCAAGGTTGACAGAAGTGGAGTCGAGAGAATCAGGAGAAACGAGGCAGCAGGAAAGAAGGAGGAGGGAGGAGCCAAGGGGGCCGGCACATCAGGAGTTGGGTTGGAGGCAACTGGGAGGCCCTGTTCAGGGGCAAGGAAGAGGTTTTCCTCTGGGAGGAAGGAACTACTACCAGAGAGGACCATGAAGATTACACCAACCAAACGGTTATTTGTTTTGAACAGCTCTGCAAACACAGACCATCCTAACAAAACTCTTTCTCCAACAACTCCATTTACAACTGCTCTTTTACGAATACAATCTCATGAACCCATAATTAAAATCCAGTTCACAAGATCATAACCACTTGACCAGTGATAATAAATTAGCCCAAACAAAGCCTAAATCTCTCCAAATAAAGTAAAAATAAGAAGAGTTCTTTCTTATTTTAAATAAAACTTATTAAATCATAAGATTAAACTATAAATAAACTTAGTACGAAACATAAATAATAAAAAATTTGGACTTAAAAAATTTGATATTTAAAATTGGCAGGGGCCGCGCAGGCGCGAACCCCCCTATCACAAATTATGACGTCCACTCTCCGACTCAGGGAGATGGTAAGTCAGCGCAGCATCAAAGTGCAATGGTGCCCACTGGCCTAGGCCACTGGCATTCTTGATCGCCCGTATGGCCCCGCCCAGGTAAGTATGGTGAGCAGTGCTTATGCATCCCCTTATCTAAGAAGCCGGGAAATACATTTTTCACTACGCTCGATGTGGGACAATTAGTTCTACCGCCTTTCAGGCGAAAAGCACGCAGAGCCTTTAATTTCTCTAAATTGATTTTAAATATTGTTGCGGGCCTACGACAATTGGCAAACTGAAAATATATTATTATAAATCTTTATCTTGCTTATTGAATTTCTCAGTAATATACTAATATACATAATGTTGAAGCAAGCCAAAAATTAGCTTCAACGAGAGTCCGAACCTTGGGGTGTAGCCAACACCAACTTCTCCCAAACTCAAACCCCTGTCTAGCAACAAAGAACCAGAAACTAACCCTAAGCCTCAGTCGAGAGGTCCCTCTACTAACCCGGAAGATCTCTGAGCGTTTCCCCTCCTTAGCCAATTTCTGGGCTAGGAGTACCTCAGAAAGCACTAGAAGACTTGGGAAATTATGAAAGCTCTGCCTTCTGAGGTACCATGTGTAACACCCCTATCCGTCGTATAGCATATAGCAGTAGGTCCGGCCGGGGCCCGACGCCATATACTACGGACAGACCGGTTGGTTACGCGTTGAAACCATACAACCAATCACCAACGTCCTACACAGAGTCATTCTAGCGGAAGCAAATTATTAAGTTGCACAAACTCAAGAACCCTGCCAAGCAAGAATGTCCACTACAGAAGTAACAATAGGAATGAAAAATACCAAAAGTACCGGCATTATGGCCTTACAAGGTTTGCTTAACAAAACATGTCTTACATACTTCGGCTCGCAGGCCGGCCATACATGAAATAAACAGAAAGCATAAAAGGGTTAGGCCTTCGAGGGCCAGCACCGCAACATGGGCTTTAGCCCGCTATTTTTCGCTCGGCTCCGCAGCACCTGCAAGCACAAACCACCGCCCGGTGGCAAACAAAAGCAACGGTCAGCTATGCTGACCAAATTATAACGATCCCGCCCTCAAAATCGGGGCGGCGATGCTCTTTCCCTGCACTTTATTAGTATAGACAATATATTAGTGTGAACACACAACATCACACGCGTAGGCTCGCACGGCCACACACCTCGTGCACACAGGGCACATTCACGGCGAACCGGCCAACGTCACGTCAATTCAAGCCATAGACGTTCCCGTTCCACCACCGCCTCTTGGACGGCCAACCATATGAGCAATTTGCCTTCCTGGCCTTGGTCACGACAATTTAAGCCATAGACCGCCGAAGACCCTCATCCATGCCAACGGTCCTACCGAACGACATAGACCGGGTACGGTTCCGCCTGACCCGTGCTCACACCGCAACGGCAATTTAAGCCATATGCGCAGGTCAAGACTCACCGAGTCCCGTTTCCACCACAATAATCACATAACCCGGTTATGTTCACGTTGGCTCCCCGACCACCGTGTTGGCAAAACCCGCTTTTGCCTAGTTTTCCGGGTGCACCTTGGAGTTAATCTCCAAGGCTCCCTGATGCAATCTACCACGTAGAAAATCCGAAAAACGCCCAAACACCCGGAGTCTTCCCCGGTTCATATGCAATGCAACATCACCGATCCGGCTCTACTTGTCCGGATGGGCTTCACACACAATGCCTATGTCCGTTTTCGCATACGGACTCTACACAAGGGGGACTTTACATATCTACCCCAAGGAACGCTCCAACTCTTCGCTTACTCGCGAGAGAGGGCTTCCTATGCAAAGGGAAAAAGAGCTTCACATGCCCAAGGATGAGAAATCGTTACCCTTGCATTCTTCCGCGGCGCCATCGAAAACTATGCGGTTGGAAAGCACCACAACAGCGTCACCTCCGCAGATCTGGACTCGGATCGCGATTCGGAGCCCCGAAACTCCTCCGGCGGCCGGATCTTGGACCCCTCCTTCTTCCTTGCTCACCCTTCTCTCTAAACTCTTAGAGAGAGAATGGCTAATGGAAATGAGGATTCCCAACCCTAAATCCCGGCTAAAACCACCCAGGAGCAGCCCCCCACCGTCGGATCCAAAGCCAAGGAAACGAACGGCCAGGATTAGATCTGAAATCACAAAAACTGGGCCGAACACGGGTTCACACACGGCCGTGTGCCTGGCCGTGTAGCTCATTCGCCGTCTCAACCAAAATTGAAAACCAGCAACACGGCATGTGACACGGCCTCCGACACGCCCGTGTCACCTGCGACACGCCCGTGTCGGGACCCGTGTCACGCCCCCCCCCCCCCCCCCCCGTGTGCAATCGATCAACACTTCGCAGTCAGAGAGGTACACGGCTTGGTGACACGGCATCAGACACGCCCGTGTCAAACTAGACACGCCCGTGTTCGTGCCCGTGTCACTGCCCGTGTACCCCACCGTACAGCCCAGGTGTGACACGGCCTGGGACACGCCCGTGTCCTAGGCCGTGTTCCTCCACACGACCATCGTCGACCTGAACTGGTCGACTACACGGCCAGCTCGATGGCCCAAGCTCGACACGCCCGACACGGCCTCCGACACGCCCGTGTCGGGGCCCGTGTCACCTGCACCAAAACTTTGTCTTGGCCAAAAGTGATCCCCGTCGCTCCTACAACATTTTGGAGTGTTACAATTCTACCCTCCTTAAAGAATTTCGCCCACGAAATTAATAAAGGAAAAACAGGACTTAACGTAAATCAGTACCTGAGCGGAACAATTCCGGGTACTCCTCCAGCATAGTCTGCTCCCGTTCCCAAGAGAGCTCCTCTCGCCCGCAATTATCCCACTGTACCTTAACCTTCTGGATCTCCTTGTTACGGAGTCTCTTGACCTCAACATCTTCGATACGAATGGGCCTGACCCTAGTCGTCAACCCTTCGTCCACCGGCACTTGATCAGCCGCGATCACCTGCGAAGGCTCTTGCACCGCCTTCCGCAACACAGAAATGTGGAACACATCATGTAAACCACCTAATTCCTTCGATAGCCTCAACCGGTATGCCGCTTTGCCGACTCGCTCCAGAACCTCAAAAGGTCCAAGGTATCTTGGGCTCAGCTTCTTCAAGCGTCTCACCCGCGAAACCCCCTTGAACGGATTCACTTTCAGATATACCCAATCGCCTACCGCGAACTCCACGTTCCGGTTCTTGGCATTGTAATACTTCGTCTGCCGGTCCTGAGCGATCAACAAGCGCTCCCGAATGATCCGCACTAACGAGGTAGCACTCTCCACCTCCTGCTTCTTGTACAACCTTGCCTCACCCGTTTCAAGCCACGATAACGGCGTGCGACACTTCCTACCATACAGGGCCTCGAAGGGCGCCATTTGTATACTTGCTTGGTAGCTGTTGTTGTACGCGAACTCCACCAAATACAGGTGGTCTTCCCAATGCTTACCGAAATCCAGAACACACATGCGTAGCATGTCCTCCATCGTTCTATTGACTCTCTCGGTCTGCGCATCCGTCTGCGGATGGAAGGCTGTGCTGAACTTCAACTTGGTCCCCAGCATCTGCTGCACCAACCTCCAATCATTTGACGTGAACCGCCCATCGTGATCACTCACAATGCTACGGGGTACACCATGCAGCCTAACAATATTGTCAACATACAACTTTGCCAATTTCTCCACTGGATCATCCTTCCTATGCGGAATGAAGTGTGACACCTTTGTTAGCCGGTCTACGATCACCCAGATGGCGTTGTTCCCTTTCTGTGACCTTGGCAACCCGTGCACAAAGTCCATAGATATATCGTCGAATTTCCACTCTGGTATAGGCAAGGACTTCAGAAATCCTCCCGGCTTTTAGCACTCCGCCTTCACCAAGGCGCACGTTTGGCACTTAGCCACAAACAACGCCACATCTTTCTTAAGCCCCGGCCACCAAAACAGCTTCTTGAGGTCACGGTACATCTTTGTGCTCCCTGGGTGGATCGAGTACTTGGTATGATGAGCCTCGTACATCAACTCCGCCCGTAGGTTACTCCCACTTGGGACGCACAACCGATGATCCTTCCTTAGCAACCCATCTTCCACTGAAAACTGGGAATTTGACCCATCCAACGCTGCCTCCATAAGCTCCTTCATGGAGTCATCTAACTCCAATGCCTGCCGAACCCGGTCAGCCAGGTCATACTGAACTTCTGTCCAATTTAACATTGTTTTGGCGCTCGTCTGCCTGTCAACGCAACAGATCTCAAGCTCCTCCAACTCCCGTATCAACCGCTCATCATGCACCAACAACCAGTTGGCTTGGGCGGGAGCCCTGCGACTCAACGCATCTGTAATTGCATTGTCCTTCCCGGGTACATAATGTATTTTGAAGGTATAGTCTCCCAGGAACTCCATCCACCTCCTCTGCCTCATATTAAGATCCTTTTGATCCAACAAGTACTTCAGGCTCTTGTGATCGGTATATATATCGACCCTTACGCCGTATAGATAGTGCCTCCACAGCTTAAGTGCAAATATCACGGCCGCCAACTCCAAGTCGTGGACCGGATAGTTCCTTTCATGCACTTTCAGCTGACGCGATCCATACGCAATCACACTTCCATGCTGCAGCAACACGCAGCCCAAACCACTACCTGAAGCGTCGATATACACCTCAAAGCCCTCAGTCCCACTCGACGAACTAAGCACTGGCGTCGTGCTCAACCGTCTCTTCAGCTCCTCAAACGCTTGCACGCACTCATGCGTCCACAAGAATCTCTGATCTTTCCTTGTCAACTTCGTGAGAGGTAGCGCTATCCGCGAGAAGTTCTCTACGAAGCGCCTGTAATATCCGGCAAGCCCGAGAAAACTACGGACTTCCGCGACAGAAGACAACGCAGGCCACTCCCGTATCGCAACGATCTTCACCGGATCCACCGTTATACATTCCCCACTAACAATGTGACCAAGGAACGCTACTGAGGGTAGCCAGAACTCGCACTTGGAGAATTTCACATAAAGCTCATTCCTCCTCAAAGTCTCCAACACCAGATGCAAGTGATTGAAGTGATCTTCTTCGCACTGCGAGTACACCAATATATCGTCAATAAAGATGATCACAAAGCAATCCAGGAAATCTCGGAACGTCCTGTTCATCAAGTCCATAAACACCGATGGCGCATTCGTCAGTCCAAACGGCATGACCGTGAACTCGAAATGCCCATACCTTGTGCTGAACGCCGTCTTCGGGATATCACATTCCCTTATCCTTAACTGATAGTACCCTGACTTCAAGTCCAACTTAGAATATACCGACGATCCGACTAACTGATCAAAGAGATCATCAATCCTCGGGATCGGGTACTTGTTCTTTTCCGTCAGCTTGTTCAACTCTCTGTAGTCGATACACAACCGCATACTACCATCCTTCTTCTTAACGAAGAGGACCGGTGCGCTCCAAGGCGACGATCTTGGACGCGCATACCCTTGTTCCATCAGCTCCTCTAGCTGAACTTTCAACTCCGCCATCTCCTTAGGTGTCAACCTATACGGAGCACGTGACACCGGTTTGGCCCCCGGCACGAGCTCGATGGTGAAATCAATCTCCCGCTGCGGTGGGGCTCCGGGAAAATTATCCGGGAACACATCGGGGTATTCGCAAACCACGGGAATGCTATCCAACGTGGACTTTGGCTCCACAGCCCCCACTATTGTGAAGAACAGCTCTGCACCAGCACGAACTGCCTTTACCACCTGAAGAGCAGACATCAGCGTCTTGCTCAACCCCTTGAGTCCCTCGAATGTTGTCCCCCGCCCAACACCCAGCTTGACCTCCTTCCGGTCGCAGTCAATCCAAGCTTTCTGCTCCGAAAGCCAATCCATCCCAAAGATCACGTCGAACTCTACTAGCGGCAGCAATGACGCTAGCAAGTCGAACTCTTGGCTCCCTATGTGAACCTTTACGGGGCACACCCTGTCCGCACGCATCGAGCAACCATTCGGTAGCAGCACATCCAACTTGTCCTTCGCCATCGAAGAAGGGACTCCGATGCGCGATATGAAATTTTCGGACAAGAAGGAGTGTGAAGCTCCCGTATCGAACAGTGCCCGTGTCGGACTATCACTAATCACAACAAAGCCTATACAAACAATATTAGGCTAACAAGCAATAGACAACAGTATATAAAGTTAACTTGCTGTAAATTAACTCGTACCTGTCACCACATCAGCTTGTTTGATGGCCTCCTGCCGGCCCAAGTTATAGACTCTAGGCTGAGTCGGAGCATAGTGGGACGCGGTTGACTCCACCGCCTTGCCCTTCTCTTCGTAAGTAGCTCCTTGCTTTCTCTCGGACTTTGGGCGTCCGCTCCAGCAATCGCGGGCAAAGTGCCCCGTCTTTCCACACGTGAAACAAGCGCCCGGGGTTCGATTAGTAGTTGCCCCTGAGGCACCCGCAGAAGAAGCTGGACCTGACGTCCTAGCCTTCTTGAAGAATTTTCGATAGCCCGACTTCGACGTAGTCGGCGCTTTGAATTCCGATTTCTTCCCGCCAGAATCTTTCTTAGCTTGCACATTCTTCATGTCCTTCTCCAAGGACCGGGCCGAGTTAACCAAGGTTAGGAAACCCTGCGCCATGGGCCCTGACAGTAGCAACCTCAGCTCATCTCTTAACCCTTCATAGAAACGGTTATTCTATCGCTCCTCGTCGGCAAAAGTAGCGCTAGCATATCTCCCCAACCGAGTAAACTCGTGGAGGTACTTGTCTACAGTGCTATCTCCTTGCACCAACTTTTGGAACTCGTTCTCCAATGCGATCCTCTGCGCTGAGGGGAGGTATCGAGCCATGAACAGTCTCGAAAACTCCGTCATAGGAACTTCGGCCAACGGCCTTCCCCTCAACTAGTGTAGCTCTAGGCCTTCCCACCATAACCTTGCGTCCCCATCCAACAGGAACGTCGCTATTGTGGTCTTCTGCCACTCTTCCGTTTCTGTAGCTGTCATCACCCTATTGACTCTTGAGAGCCAATCCTCAGCCTGGGTCGGGGTTCCCGTCCCCGAGAACACCGATGGGTGGAAGCCCATCACATGCTTCAACTGTCTTTCAGTTGCTCTCCTAGGCAACTCCGGCTCCACCGCCACCTGCTCAACCCTTCTAGGCTCCGCCGCTTGGAGCGGCACTTGCTCCCCCGCAGGAGCAGGCTGTTGCACCTGTCTTGCAGGTTGCGCATTAATCATAGCAAAGACAGCTTCTGCCACCAATCTAATGGTCTCGGCAGACGGAGGTGTTGCAGGCGCTTCACTTGGCGCACTGCTTGCCTCAGAACCTGACCGTTCTGACGGCCCAGCACCACTCCTGGTCACCTATAATCGTGCAAAACACCGATAAGCGACCAAAAATTACTGCAAACAGCAATTATAGGAACACGCAGGTTCCTCAAACATGTATATTTTCATTCCTAAGTGGACATTCATGGGTTCTTTTCATGTTATAACGATGACGCACACATGTGCTCACCACCCCTTAAAGTGAATTCGTCCACGAATTCATTTAAGTTTGACCGAAACCAGTAGTCTGATACCAATTTGTAACAACCCTATCCGTCATATAGCATATAGCAGTAGGTCCGGCCGGGGCCCGACGCCATATACTACGGACAGACCGGTTGGTTACGCGTTGAAACCATACAACCAATCACCAACGTCCTACACAGAGTCATTCTAGCAGAAGCAAATTATTAAGTTGCACAAACTCAAGAACCCTGCCAAGCAAGAATGTCCACTACAGAAGTAACAATAGGAATGAAAAATACCAAAAGTACCGGCCTTATGACCTTACAAGGTTTGCTTAACAAAACATGTCTTACATACTTCGGCTCGCAGGCCGGCCATACATGAAATAAACGGAAAGCATAAAAGGGTTAGGCCTTCGAGGGCCAGCACCGCAACATGGGCTTTAGCCTGCTATTTTTCGCTCGGCTCCGCAGCACCTACAAGCACAAACCACCGCCTGGTGGCAAACAAAAGCAATGGTCAGCTATGCTGACCAAATTATAACGATCCCGCCCCCAAAATCGGGGCGGCGATGCTCTTTCCCTGCACTTTATTAGTATAAGCAATATATTAGTGTGAACACACAACATCACACGCGTAGGCTCGCACGGCCACACACCTCGTGCACACAGGGCACATTCACGGCGAACCGGCCAACGTCACGTCAATTCAAGCCATAGACGTTCCCGTTCCACCACCGCCTCTTGGATGGCCAACCATATGAGCAATTTGCCTTCCTGGCCTTGGTCACGGCAATTTAAGTCATAGATCGCCGAAGACCCTCATCCATGCCAACGATCCTACCGAACGACATAGACCGGGTACGGTTCCGCCTGACCCGTGCTCACACCGCAACGGCAATTTAAGCCATATGCGCAGGTCAAGACTCATCGAGTCCCGTTTCCACCACAATAATCACATAACCCGGTTATGTTCACGTTGGCTCCCCGGTCACCGTGTTGGCAAAACCCGCTTTTGCCCAGTTTTCCGAGTGCACCTTGGAGTTAATCTCCAAGGCTCCCTGATGCAATCTACCAAGTAGAAAACCCGAAAAACGCCTAAACACCCGGAGTCTTCCCCGGTTCATATGCAATGCAACATCACCGATCCGACTCTACTTGTCCGGATGGGCTTCACACACAATGCCTATGTCCGTTTTCGCATACGGACTCTACACAAGGGGGACTTTACATATCTACCCCAAGGAACGCTCCAACTCTTCGCTCACTCGCGAGAGAGGGCTTCCTATGCAAAGGGAAAAAGGGCTTCACATGCCCAAGGATGAGAAATCGTTACCCTTGCATTCTTCCGCGGCGCCATCGAAAACTATGCGGTTGGAAAGCACCGCAACGGCGTCACCTCCACGGATCTGGACTCGGATCGCGATTCGGAGCCCCGAAACTCCTCCGGCGGCCGGATCTTGGACCCCTCCTTCTTCCTTGCTCTCCCTTCTCTCTAAACTCTTAGAGAGAGAATGGCTAATGGAAATGAGGATTCCCAACCCTAAATCCCGGCTAAAACCACCCAGGAGCAGCCCCCCACCGTCGGATCCAAAGCCAAGGAAACGAACAGCCAGGATTAGATCTGAAATCACAAAAACTGGGCCGAACACGGGTTCACACACGGCCGTGTGCCTATTTGTGTAGCTCATTCGCCGTCTCAACCAAAATTGAAAACCAGCAACACGGCATGTGACACGGCCTCTGACACGCCCGTGTCGCCTGCGACACGCCCGTATCGGGACCCGTGTCACGCCCCCCGTGTGCAATCGATCAACACTTCGCAGTCAGAGAGGTACACGGCTTGGTGACACGGCATCAGACACGCCCGTGTCAAACTAGACACGCCCGTGTTCGTGCCCGTGTCACTGCCCGTGTACCCCACCGTACAGCCCAGGTATGACACGGCCTGGGACACGCCCGTGTCCTAGGCCGTGTTCCTCCACACGACCATCGTCGACCTGAACTGGTCAACTACACGGCCAGCTCGACGGCCCGAGCTCGACACGCCCGACACGGCCTCCGACACGCCCATGTCGGGGCCCGTGTCACCTGCACCAAAACTTTGTCTTGGCCAAAAGTGATCCCCGACGCTCCTACAATATTTTGGGGTGTTACACCATGTGGGTCTATTTATAGATTTCCAGTATCTAGTCTTCCAACAGCATAACTCCGCAGTTCTAAAAGGATATTTGCAGTCCAATTTGGTCTGCCAAAAGCGTAACTCCGCTGTTTTGAGGAGCTAAATGCGGACCTAAGGGCATCTAGGTAATTTCACCTCTGGACCATGTCGGGCGGAAGCCCTTCCATTATTCTGTAGGCCTTCCGCCCACATTAGTCATAGACCCTCCCGGCCGGCACCCACCTCGGTCCTAGTAAATTAGGAAGGGCGGGTGTGGTGGCAAGCCAACACCCGCCCGACCTTTTTAGGGTGTTGCCCGATGATGCCACTATCGTCTGGCGACACCATGGAGGTCTCGCCCGGCCTAGTTCTCTCCCGGCTTGAGGGTCTGCTATTTTTCCCCTAGTGGGTTGCGAATAGCTGTTCAAAATAGCAAAGTTTGGATGTTGGCAGACCAGCCCAGGGTATTTCAGTAATTTTAAAGCAGTGGGTGTCGGCTATTTGCAGGCCGTTTTTAGGAATCTATAAATAGACCTTTTGGGTGCCTTGGAGAGGGATCCGTTTTCACCAATCTTCATCTTCTTTCTTCATCCTCCAAGACACCTAGCTCGGTATTGGCTAGGGAGGGGGATCTCAAAGGTCTTCCGGGTGTGAGGTGGTACCTCCACGCTAGAGACAAGGGTCATTTTCCAAATTCAGGTCTCTCACCAAGGGACGGCTTGGGATAAGTAGGTGTGAGCTGCACCCCTAGGTCCGAACTCTCGGTGGAACCGAATCTTGGTTTCAACATTTTGGTGTGGTTAGTGTGGACTGTGACTCATACAAAAGTTCCTGAGCAAGTTCCATGGCAGGAGATCATGGAGGTGGTGATGACCCCAATGAGCTTCCTAACCCAGTACCATTTATAGGGAGGTAAGAGTTCATGGCACCCATCCAAGGCATCATGGAGATGTTGTGAAGTATTGCTCCTCGGGGTGACTGCTCAACTCCCACCCCCAGTAACTAGCTCCCAGGGGTCTCGGCGAGATAGCTCCCAGGGGTCTCGGCGAGATAGCTCCCAGGGGTCTCGGCGAGATAGCTCCTAGGGGTCTCGGCGAGACAGCTCTCAAGGGTCTCGGCAAGACAACTCCCAGGTGTCTAGGCAAGATGACCCCAGGAGGGGTAGAAGAAGGTGCATCAGGAAGACGACTTGGGAAGGAAAGGATGGGAGAGGGGGTCGAGCGAGACTTTACTAATCGGGAGTTATTCCCCAGCCCAGCGAGTGCTAGCCTCCCAGGCGAGCAGGTCGTGCGAGTGGAGCATGCAAGACCACCAAGTAGGGGGTCACCCTTCAACGAGCTGGTTGTCTCAGCTCCCGTTCCCTAGGGGCTCAGAGAACCTGACATGACTTACTATACCAGGAAGGATGACCCCATCCAACACCTGCAGTTGTTCGAAGATACGGTCTCTATCAGGCCGATGATAGATGCATTCAAGTGTCGCATCTTCGCGATCACGTTAAAAGATAAGGCAAGGAATTGGTTCCATCAACTCCCAGCTGGATCGATCTACGGGTTGGAAAATTTGAGTCGGAGTTTTCAGCTTCGCTTCTCCACTTCTAAAAAGAGGAAAAAGAGTCTTGAGTCCATCTTCCTGATAAGTCAGAGGGCGGAGAAATCATTGGCCCAATATGTGGACAGGTTCCAAGAAGAGATCCTGGACATCCAGGAGGTGTCGGGGTATGCCCTCCAGATGGCATTTATAGTGGGGTTACGTGAGGGGTTCTTCAAGATGAGTCTGACCCGAAAGGCCCCCTATCCTTCGAGGAGCTGATGGAAAGGGCGATAGAGGAGATAGCAACTGAGAAGGCCAACCTGACGTTTGTCAAGAAGTTGGCAAGGTTAACAGAGGCAGAGTCGAAAGAGCAAGGTGGCTTGAGACATCAAGAGGGAATTAGGAGAGAAGAGCAGAGAGCTCAGGGGTTCCAAGGACCTCGGGAAGGTCCGGAGCCAGGTTGGAGGCAACAGGGAGGGTCCGTTCAGGGTCCAGGAATAGGTCTCTTCCAGAGTGGGGGAACTTTCATGGAGGTCAAGGGAGGTTCAACTTCCAGAGGCAAGCCCCTAGGAAGCTCCTACCCCCACCGCAGCAAGCCATGGTGATAGGAAGAGGGGGAAGAGGTAACATGAGAGATCACCAGCCCGTCGAAGAAGGGGAGGAAGAGTGTTGTCATGTTATGACTTCCACCAGGTAGAGGATCACTCCATAGCTACCTGCTTCGAATTCCTGGAAGTGAGAGAGGAGAGAAAACCAACCCAACAGTAGCAGCCGGTATAGATTGAAGAATTTCTATCCAGAGTAGGGGAGATCACATATGTGAGGAGCGGGTTGATGTATGACCCCGAGGAGGTATAGTAGTGATCCACGGTGGAATGGGAATCGAGGTCACTCGAAAGGCAAGCCTCTATATCATATATCGTCGGAGCATCTCTTCGACATCCCAGACCCCACCCCCAGAGGAGAAGATCACCTTCTCAATGAAGGACATACCGGAATATGAGGATCCGTTCTGCGATGCGCTGGTCATCTAGACAGTCATCGAAGGCTACACCATCTCTCGAATCTTGGTTAACAACGGGAGATTCGTCAACGTTGTTTTCAAGAAGGCATTTGACGAGATGAAGGTGGAACCAAGGAGGGTGTTGGCCTCGGACGGGCCCCTCTGCGGATTTTCAGGGGAAAGGAAGGCGGTAAAAGGATGAGTAGGACTCCAGATGAAGTTGGGGGGATCTCAAGGAACTGCCGGTTCGTCATTATTGACACTCCGGGCAATTATAATGCCATCTTTGGAAGACCCCTCATTAGCACCTTCCGTTGTGTGCCATCATCATTTCACTAGTGCCTCAAGTTCAATACTAGAGGGATCCAAGTCAGGATCATGGGAGACCCTAGGATGACAAGGCAGTGCTACGTCACGGCCGTCAACACCATCACCTGGCTAGCCAGTGCAGAGTAGATGGAAGAGATCATGGAGAGCTTGAGCAGGATAGAGGTATCAGAGGAGAAGGAGGCGAACGACGGTCATCATGCCCAAGCAGCCTGAAAGAACCTTGCTTTGGTAAAGTCTTTTCCCTTTTATGTTTATGTAATGAGCTCTACGCCTGACCAGCTGAGTCAAGAGGTCATGTATCCTAAACATTTCCCCATTTGAGGATGTTGAATTTAGTACGGTTCGAATAACGTGCCTAATCTCACCCTAAGAGGATCTCCTCATCCAGGCTCCCACTAGCTGAATGGATCGAATGTGCCTCGGTAGTAAGTTCTCGTCCCAAGAGGATCTCCTCACCCAGGCTCTCACTAGCTGGATGAGTCGAATGTGCCTCGATTGAGAGAAGGTTCAACCCCGAGAGGATCTCCTCACCCGGGCTCTCATTAGCTGGATGGGTCGAATGTGCCTCGGTGGAGAGAAGGTTCCAACCCCGAGAGGATCTCCTCATCCAGACTCCACAAGCTGGATAAGTTGAATGTGCCACGGCGGAGAGAAGGTTCCAACCCTGAGAGGATCTCCTCACCCAGGCTCTCACTAGCTAGATGGGTCGAATGTGCCTCAGTGGATAGAAGGTTCCAACCCCGAGAGAATCTCCTCACCCAGGCTCTCACTAGCTGGATGGGTCGAATGTGTCTCGGTGGGGAGAAGGTTCCAACCCCGAGAGGATCTCGTCACCCAAGTTCCCACTAGCTTGATAGGTCGAATGTGCCTCGGTGGAGAGAATGTTCCAACCCTGAGAGGATCTCCTCACACAGGCTCCCACTAGCTGGATGGGTCGAATGTGTCTCGGTGGAGAGAAGGTTCCAACCCTGAGAGGATCTCCTCATCCGGGCTCTCACTAGCTTGATGGGTCGAATGTGCCTCGGTGGAGAGAATGTTTCAACCCCGAGAGGATCTCCTCACCCAGGCTCTCACTAGTTGGATGGGTCGAATGTGCCTCGGTTGAGAGAAGGTTCCAACCCCGAAAGGATCTCCTCATCCAGGCTCCCACTAGCTGGATGAGTCGAATGTGCCTCGGTGGAGAGAAGGTTCCAACCCCGAGAGGATCTCCTCACCCAGGCTCGCACTAGTTGGATAGGTCGAATGTGTCTCGGTGAAGAGAAGGTTCCAACCCCGAGAGGATCTACTCATCCAGGCTCCCACTAGCTGGATGAGTCGAATGTGCCTCGGTGGAGAGAAGGTTCCAACCACGAGAGGATCTCCTCACCCAGGCTCTCACTAGCTGGATGAGTCGAATGTGCCTCGGTGGAGAGAAGGTTCCAACCCCGAGAGGATCTCCTCATCGGGCTCCAACTAGCTGGATGGGTCGAATGTGCCTCGGGGATGAGTTTTAACCCTGAAGGGATCTCTCCATACAGGCTCCCACTAGCTGGTAGGGAAGGTTGACCCCTCGGGGAGGTTAGGTGAATTCTACTCGGAGGGGATCTCGCCACCCAGGCTCCCGTTAGCTAGCATGGTAGGTTGACCACTCAAAGAAGCCAGGTATTTTTTGCTCCAAGAGTGCTACACTCAGCGAATACGTTGGTTTCGACGTTTCTTTCCGACTGTGGAACTCGCTCGAAAAGAGCAGGGATTGTGTATAACCCCGTATTCGGGAAGTGGGGTACCCAAGCAAGCGCAAGATGTAATCCAGAGAATGGTCCGGGACAAGTGAGCCCAAAGGCCTTGGGCAAATGGTCGAGTGCGGTGGGAGGCCGACACTCCCCCCGACCTTACTTCAGGGGGGGAAAGTGCGGCGGGAGGCCGGCACTCGCCCCAGCCCTATTTCAGGGGGGCGGATGCGGCGGGAAGCCGACATTCTCCCCGACCCTACTTTAGTGGGGCGGGTGCGGCGGGAGGCCGACACTCTCCCCTGCCCTACTTTAGGGGTGTAGGTGCGGCGGGAGGCCGGCACTCGCCCCGACCCTACTTCAGGGGGGCGGGGGCGGCGGGAAGTCGGCACTCACCCCGGCCCTACTTCTGGGTGGGCGAGTGCGACGAGAGGATGGCACTCTCCCCGGCCCTACTTCAGGGGGCGAGTGCGGCGGGAGGCTGGCACTCGCCCCGGCCCTATTTCAGGGGGGCGAGTGCGGCAGGAGGCCGGCACTCGCCCCGACCCTATTTCAGGGGGGTGGGTGTGGCGGGAGGCCGACACTCGCCCCGGCCCTACTTCAAGGAGGCGGGTGCGGCGGGAGGCCGGCACCCGCCCCATCCCTTTTTCTGGGGGCGGGTGTGGCGGGAGGCCAACACCGGCCCCGACCCTTTTTCAGGGGGCGGGTGCGGCGGGAGGCCGGCACCCGCCCCGACCCTTTTTCAGGGGGCGGGAGGCCGGTACCCGCCCGATCCCCTTTTTAGGTGGGTGCGGCGGGAGACCAGCACCCGCCCCATCCCCAATAAATCAGGAAGAGCGGGTGTGGTGGCAAGCCAACACCCGCCCCGGCCTTTTTAGGGTATTGCCCGACGATGCCACTGTCGTCTAGCGACACCATGGAGGTCTTGCCTGACCTAGTTCTCGCCCGGCTTGAGCAGCTCGTCGGCTTGAGGGTCTGCTATTTTGCCCTTAGCGGGCTGCGAATAGCTGTTCAAAATATCGAAGTTTGGCTGTTGGTAAACCATCCCAGGGTATTTCAGTAATTTTAGAGCAGCGGGTGTCGGCTATTTGCTGGTCGTTTTTAGAAATCTATAAATAGACCCTTGGGGTGCCTTGGGGAGGGATCCGTTTTCACCAATCTTCATATTCTTCCTTCATCCTCCAAGACACCTAGCTCAGCATTGGTTAGGGAGGGTGAGATCTCAAAGGTCTTCCGGGTGTGAGGTGGGATCTCCATGCTAGAGCCAATGGTCATTTTTCAAATTCAGGTCTCTCACCAGGGGACGTCTTGGGAGAAGTAGGTGTGAGCTGTACCCCTAGGTCCGAACTCTAGGTGAAACCGAATCTCGGTTTCAACAGCGAGGTAAAGGATGGGTAAGGCAAAATCTGTGAAGAAGTATCACAAAGAGGTGTGGTTGTCTATTTTCGCTGAAAGATCAAAAAATGCACACATAAATGAGTGGAATCTTGAAGTGAAGTATGAAATACACAACCATGAAATGGTTCATCTTGAAGCTCATTCTCATGCCAGTAAGATAAATGAAAATGAGGAAAAAAATTGTGGAGGAAATGTTTGTGGCCGGAGTAAAACCTAGAAAGATTCTATCGGCATTGAAGAAGAGAGATCCCTCTAACACTACTGTAATGAGAACTATTTATAATAAAAGAACAAAGATGCAAAGAGCAGAGTTGGATGAGAGTACTCAGATATAATTTTTATACAACAGTATCACTAAAGGTGTCTATGTAAGCTTCAACAAAGTCAATGTTGAGACTAATCAGTTGGAAAGTTTACGTTTCGCTCATCCAATATCAATTCAGTTATGTAAAATTTTTTGTCTGTGTTTTTATTGGATTGCACATACAAGACAAACAGATACAAATTACAATTGTTTTGTATAGTAGGTGTTACTTCAACCAATCTTTCATTTTATGCGGCCTTTGCATTCATGTCAAACGAAGTACAAGCAAGTTTTATAGGGGCTCTTGAATGTTTTAAAAGTACTTTAGACCAAATAAAATTGTCATGTGTCTTGGTAACTGATAGAGAGATAGCATTAATGAATGCAATTACAGTTGTTTTTCCAGCGCCAAAAAAATTGTGTGTAAATTTCATATAAGTAGAAATAATTTGGCGCATTGCAAAAAGGGATTCAAAACGGGTAAAGAATGAGAAAACTTCAATAAAAAATGGCAACAATTAGTAGATTCTCCAAGAAAATCAGATTTTTATCAAAACTTTCTTGACATGAAAACCGAGTATGAGATTACATATCCACAAGTTTATTCATATGCCGTCGTTACCTGGATAACACCTTATAAAGACTATTTTGTTGCCGCTTTGGTTGACATGCATCTACATTTGGGTAACTCCACAACTAATCAGGTGGAAGGTAGTCAAAGCCAGTTCAAGAAATTTTTGGATGTGTCAATTGGAAACTTTCCTACTATTTGACAAACTTTTGATCAGATGATTAAACTGCAGCACACTGAAATTAAGCGGTCTTTTAGACAAAGTATCATTCAGACGAACAAGGAGTTTAGTTCATTTTTGTATTCTGATCTAGTTGGATATATTTCTATCGCATCATTGGAGTATATCAAAAAGAAGAATTCAGGGCAAGGACCGATCATGGTTCATTTGCGGAGTGCACACATAAATAAAATATATGTTGGGACTTCCTTGTGCTTACAATTTGTTGCAATACATAAGACAGAATAATATATTTTTATTATGGATGATACATGACCACTGAAAGCAACTTACTTTGCATGAAATTAAAGAAAAACAAGATATTAAGGATGAAAATGAAGCGGACAGTAAAATCGATGTGAAAATTGAAGATATAATAACACCTCTGATCTTCAAAACAAGAGATAAAAAAAGAAAATGTCGCGAGCTTATGGATCCCAGTTCTACTCAAACAATGGAGTCTTCTTTACCAACTAGAATTAAGGTTCGGCCTAAAGGAAGTTACAAGAAGTTTACTAGTGATTTTAAATCGATAAAGCGAGCTCCAGCGCTATTTGAACATGTTTTGATGAGTGAGCAGTTATCATTGAAAATGAGATCAATGTGTCCCACAAAAAAGGAAGCGGTTTTGAAAAAAGGTTCTTGAAAGTAGTCTGAAAAGAAATGCCAGCATACATAGTGGACTATATTTCTGATGTCGTGGATGTTTTAGGAGATGGACATTATGGCTATCGGGTAATCAACAACGAAATAGAAATGGGGGGTGATTGGTTACAAGTGTGTAATGATCTATCGAGGGACCCAATCCAAAAAGGGGGTCTTATATGACGCTATTTTTGAACGACGAGAAAAATTGAATTGCTAAATTCCTTGGATTGTGCAGTTGCTTCTGCTCCTTTGGATAAGTGGATGACCATGTGTCACAATGCGCATTTTCTCAATATTTAAGAATATTATTAGAGTGAGAAAATATGTGTCATAATGTCATGTCATGTAGGGCACAACTGCAGACGCTCAGGCAATGGTAACCATTAATTATCGTACTCATGACTTGGAGTTTGCAGCAGACATTTATGCCTTGAAGCTGTGGAGATACTCTTTATATGAATTGTCATGTAAGATCTATACGGATCATAAAAGTTTGAAAATGCGGGTTGTGACACAATACCTGATATAAGACCTAGTCCACTTCACAATACCCTAAACCCTAAACTCTAGTCCACTTCACAATACCCTAAACTCATGTTTCAGTCTTTCACTTTCTTGCATTTGCATTCACCGCCTTCAGCTATTCGAAGAACTATATTCATGGGATTCATTCATGGAAATTATTTTGTGCAACTGAAGATGCGGGATGATTGTCCACTTCCTCCTACGATCTCGATTTGGAGGTATCATGAAGGGATTGCGCTAAGCAATGGTAACCATTAATTAAATTCAAAATTGTAGAGTTTTATGACTTCATATATTTTTATATTGTTCACAAACAAATATACATTTTGCAGGTGTCAAAATGAGCTTACTAATACACTTCATTAAACTTGAAGTAAAACATTTTTTTATTGCTACTTTGGGACTACAGGTACTATAAGGTTGCCACATATTCAATTAACTTACATTATATGATGAATTTTAAAAGTTTGATACACTTTTATTTGACAGATTCAAGAATTCAAGCTAAAGGTTGAACAAGAAGACATACTTGATAATTTAAAAAGTTTCATTTTTTGTTATAATTTGTAATTCAAAGCTTAATGTTACAAATTTTTAGTGGTTTCATCATGAAGCTATAAAAAAGTTTTGATAGATGTATTTTTTGTAGCTTCATTTTAAGTTTTTATCAATTAAAATGATTATTTTCAAATTTTAATATGGGTTTGCACGTAATAATTTGATCTGCACTTATAGTATTTTGGTCTGCAAGTAAAATTGGTTTGCAGGTATCCAATTTCAATTTGCACATAACAATCGCCGTTTTTAAGGATGTCATTATTAGCAAACCTAATTTAAATCTTACAAACCGAAAATTAGCCAAAAATAATGATTATTAGACGCAAATTCATATAATTTCGGGTATTTGCACCCGTTAGGCGGGTGGTTACCTGCACATCGGGCGGTGGCGATCGAAAGGCCGAGGCGGGTCGGCCGAAGGTTGCGGCCGACCGGCGGCAAGACCCGATCGGCGAAGACCGACCAGTGGAAAGACCGGCTGAAGACCAAGGAGGACAGTCTTTGTCGGCCGGCCGAGGGGCGGGGCGGTCATGGGGCCGCCCTCCCTAGGCGGTAAAAGGGCCGCCCGATCTGGGAGGCGAAGTGGCCGCCTGTTCGGGCACCCGGAGAGTGCGACGGTCTGAGGGAGACCCTGGGTAGTGGAACAGTCGCCCGATTCGGGCGGCCGGAGGGCTGGGTAGCCATGGGACCGCCCGCCCAAGGCGGCAAAATGGACGCCCGATTCATGCTCACAGTATGTAGCTTAGCAAAATTAATGGCTCTTTTCATTTTGGATCGGGTAGAATATATTGATGTAGAGTATATCTTTTGACATTTTCATAGGGATCATGTACATTAGTGCTGAAGTTTGGCAAACTGATGATATTTGATAGGTAATCCTTAACGAATGACAGTTTAATTCATGCATTTACGACCGTCACCATCATGTCAAACAGTGACTAGATAAAAATTTTGAATCCGACACTGCCCTTAGTTATAATAGACAATAATGAATTTACAAATTAAAATTCAAAATTGTACTCAAATAAAACCGGCCCTGGGATTTTGAATCAGCAACTTCCTTTTCTAAACTAATTACCACACAATACATAAAATTATGTACAAGTTTAATATTTATAACTAATCCCGGCCATTTATATGAGATTAATTTTAGCTTAATTCTAGTTTTTTCATATTTATGAATTTTCAAAAATTAGAAATTTCAAGATAAGCTCAATTGGTGATGAGAAGTGAAAGAACTTTATAGTTAAGCGTGCTCAGATGAGAGTAGTTTAGGATGGGTGACCTCCTAGGAAGTCCATGTTTGAGCGCTTAACTGGATCACTTCTTATCAAAGGGATGTTGCGGCTTCCAACAACCCGTCGGTGGACATGGAGAGAGGTTGAGGTGCATGGTCTGCAAACTATTTGAGGCTGAACTCATTCAAGCGTGATGCTGGAGGTGTCTGTGGCCATCGTTTTGAGATAGTCTCCGTTTAATTAAAATCAAGCTCATGCGATCACAACCACTTGACCGGTGAAAATAAAGCTCCGTTTGGAAGGACTTAGGCCTTTTTTGGGAGAGTGTTTAGCTCCGGTGCGTTTGACCTAAACAAAACATTGCTCCCAATTCCCGTTTGTTTTTCCGCTCCGTTTCCAAGAGCTAAGGGTTTTATCGCTGTTAAGAATTCCGCGGGCCTAAACCCCGAAGGCGAGCTCCGTTTATCGCGTTTTTTTGGAGAGGCGGGGGGAGAAGCTAGGGCATCAGGAGCGCTGCCTCTCCGCCGTATTTCCCGTTGCCGACGAGGAGAGTCGATTCCTCCGTATTTGCCGACCTCATCCAGGCGACCCGACTCTGCATCGTTTGGTTCGGTGTTTTCTTCTCCAGCACCAGGATTCTTCTCCGCCGCATCTGGATTTTCCTTCCTCCACTGGATTTCTTCCTGCAGGTAATCTTCTCACTACACATTCAATTGTTTCCTCTTCCCTTCACAGCAACTTCTCAGAGCAACTTCTCACAACACCTCTCCCCCTATTTTGTGCAGTTCCCTCCCTTCCAGCTATGTGCAGTGGTTGATCTTGGCCCTAACCTACAACCATCTACAATATAAGATATACTTGCTTCTCTTGTTTTTTTTGATGGTAGAGTTGGATTTTGTCGTGGTGATTTGGATTGTGTGAAATGTATTTATTTGGATTGTGTGTAATTTGGATTAGTGTACATATATTTGTGTAGAATTTCATTATGTGTGTTTATGATTTTGTATTGGGTTGTAAAAATGTTTTTATGTTATGTTGAATGTGTGTGTTGAATTTGTGTGTTCATGTATGTGTGTGCGAGTGTGTGTGAGTGTCTGCGGGTGTGTGCGGGTGTGTGTGTGTGTGTGTGTTCATGTATGTGTGTGTGTGTTCATGTATGTGTGCGTGTTCATGTATGTGTGGGCGAGTGTGCGCGAGTGTGCGCGAGTGTGCGCGAGTGTGAGCGAGTGTGCGCGAGTGTGCGCGAGTGTGCGCGAGTGTGCGCGAGTGTGCGCGAGTGTGCGCGAGTGTGTGTGTGTGTGTGTGTGTGTTCTCATGTATGTAGTGTGTGTTCATGTATGTTATGTGTGTGTGTGTGTGTGTGTGTGTGTGTGTGTGTGTGTTCTCATGTATGTTAAGTGTGTGTGAGTGTGTGTGAGTGTGTGTGAGAGTGTGTGTGACTGTGTGTGTGTGAGTGTGGTCATGTGTGTGTGTGTGTTCATGTGTGTGTATGTGTGGTGCGTGTTCATGTGTGTTCATGTATGTGCGTGTGTGTGTGTGTTCTCATGTATGTTAAGTGTGTGAGAGTGTGTCCATGTGTGTGTGTGTTATGTGTGTGTGAGTGTGTGAGTGTGTTGTCGTGTGTGTGTGTGTGTGTTTGTGTGTGTGTGTGTGTGTGTTCATGTGTGTGTGTGTAGTGTGTGTGTTTGTGTTCATGTGTTTGTATGTGTTGTAACGCCCCGAAACTTAAAAGATGAACGGGCGGCGTTTGAGCCAAGTTTGGATCTTAGTAAGGTGAACACGGCCTGTGACACGGGCGTGTCACATGGCCGTGTCGTGCTCGGGTCATCGAGGCGAGGTCGACGATCGTTGAGGGCTGGGAACACGGCTTGGGACACGGGCGTGTCACAGGGCGTGTCAAGCACACGGCCGGTGACACGGGCATGTCACATGGCCGTGTCCTCTTCTGGAAGTTTTGGTCCTGTGTCGATTGAGGGACACGACCCGAAAAACGGGCGTGTACTGATTGACATGGGCGTGTCGAAGTTGACACGAGCATGTCTAAGCCCGTGTCCTGGTCGGGATACGGCAGTTTCAGTGTCGAGTGAGGCACAAGGCCCATGACACGGGCGTGTCCATGGGTGACACGGGCGTGTCACAAGCCGTGTCACAGGCCATGTCCTGTTCTGGATTTCCAGGTTTACGACGAGTGTGGAACACGGCCTTGGACACGGGCGTGTCGCAAGCTGTGTTCGGCCCAGTAATTTGACTTTAAGTGCGAATCGTTGTCGTTCGTTTCCTTATTTTGGGATCCAAGGGCTCAGGTTGGTCTATGTTGGGATTTAGGCCGGGAATAGGGTTTCTAACCCTCATTTCAAGAGAGCATTCTCTTTCTAAGTCTTTAGAGAGAGGGGAGAGAAAGGAGGAAGAGCAAGAGGAAATCTGGCCGTCGGAGAAGCTTCGGATCCCTGATTCTCGACCGAGTCCAGATCTGCGAAGGCGAGATCGATACGGTGCTTTTCATCCGACTAGATCTTCATGGCGCCGAAGATAAATGCTAGGGTAATGATTCTCTTCTTGAACATGTGAAGTCCCCTTTCCTTTTTGCATAGGAAGCCCGCTCTCGCGAGTATGCGGTGAGTTTGAGGTATTCCTTTGGGTAGACATGAATAGTCATGTTGTGTTGCATGTAGAGTCCGGAATCGAAGTACGGACATAGGTATGGTGTGTGAAGCCTACCCGGACAAGTTGGTCTGGATCGGTGATGTTTCATTATGCATGAATGGTCGGAGAAGACTCCATGTCAGTAGTTGTTTTCGGGTTTTCTACGCGGTAGATTGCATCAGGGAATCTTGGGGATTAACTCCAAGGTGCACCCGGAAAACTAGGCAGAAGCGTGATTCTGCCAACTTGGTGGCCTGGGAGCCAACTTGTACATAACTAGGTTATGTAAGATTTGTGTAATCGCTTTGGGACTCGGGGAAGTGTTAGAAACGAATTAAAAGAAACCGGAAGTGGTTTAACTGAAACTTTATTATCTGGAAAAGGTTTTTATTACAAAGGTATGACCTCCCTTATATAAAATGGAGGAGAGAAGAGAGAATACAAATAAGAGATGTGGGACTAAAAAAATACATGACACAAGCGGACTGTACAGACACAAACCGCACAAGCCGCGCGGTTAAACAGAGGGGCTAACCGCTCGGCAACTGCCAGAGTGAGAGAGAGATCGTCATATGAGACCGCTAGACCGCCCGGTCTCCAAGTCGCCAGTGACAAACCGCTAGACCGCTTGGACCAAAGACAGCAACACACAGCAATAACCCTGCTGAAGGGAAACCGCCAGACCGCCCGGTCATCAACCCGCCAAGACAGACCGCCAGATCGCCCGGTCATCAACCCGCCAAGCAAGACCGCCAGACCGTCCGGTCAACAACTTCAACACTCCCCCTCAAGCTGGAGCATATATATCGATCATGCCCAGCTATTCACAAATATGAAAAAACGAGGCGGATACTGGCTTGGTGAAGATGTCAGCCAGCTCTTTATCAGAAGTGATGAAGGGAGTGCAAATTTGTTCCTTCAAAATCTCTTCACGAATGAAATGACAGTCGACCTCAATGTGCTTGGTTCTTTCATGGAAGACTGGATTTTTGGAGATGTATATGGTTGTCTTGTTGTCACAGAACATAGGTAGAGGATGGTTGTAGACCTCTCATAAATCCAGCATGAGAGCCCGTAGCCATTTTAACTCACAAGTGGTCGATGCCATGCTCTGATACTCTGCTTCAGCACTGGACCTGTAAACAACAGACTGTTTCTTGCTCTTCCAGCTTACCAGATTTCCCCCAACAATGGTGCAGAAACCGGAGATAGACTTGTGATCCCCTTTGTCATCAGCGTAACTCGCATCTGAGTATGCTTCAACCCTCAGATGACCATTCTTCTGAAATAGTAATCCTTTCCCAGGGGCTGCTTTGACATACTCCAAGATCCGCAAGGCGGACTGTAGATGGCACTCCCTGGGTGCTTGCATGAATTGACTTACCTTGCCCACAACATAGGAAATGTCGGGCCTGGTCACTGTGAGATATATAAGCTTACCAACTAGACGCCTGTACCGCGTAGTATCTGAAAGAAGAGGTGAATCATCTGTCCAGGTTTTGTCTTCTCCAATAGCCATAAGGCATCTGGCAGGTTTGGCTCCAGTCAATCCTGCTTCTTTTAGAAGATCAAGGGCATACTTACGCTGGGAGAGGACTAAGGAGTTGGGCTTCCGAGAGATTTCGATCCCCAAAAAGTACTTCGGAGAGCCCATATATTTTGTGACCAGATGTTGACGAAGATGCCGCTTTGTCAAGGCTACCCCTTCCTGGTCATCACTAGTGAGAAGAATATCATCAACATACACAGCAAGAACCACCAGTCTCGAGGAGGTTTTGCGAATAAATAGAGAGTGATCGGCAGAGCTGCGCGCAAAATCAACGACCGCCACGATGCTGCTGAACTTGTCAAACCAAGCTCGAGGGATCTGTTTGAGGCCATAGATTGCCTTCTTCAACCGGTATACTCGTGTCTCCCCCTGAGCAACATACCCAGGAGGTTGCTCCATGTAGACGGCCTCCTGAAGATCACCATAAAGGAAGGCATTCTTTACATCCAGCTGGGAAATTGGCCAATCTTTATTGACCGCCACAAAGAGAAGGACCCGTATAGTGCTGAGACGAGCCACGGGAGAGAAGGTGTCAAAGTAATCAACCACATAGGTCTGAGTAAATCCCTTAGCAACAAGACGAGCATTATAACGGTCTACAGTGCCATCCGGGCCAAATTTGACCACAAAGACCCAGCGACAGCCAACAACATCAGTACTGAAGGGAGGAGGAACAAGAGTCCAGGTATCCCGCTCCGTTAGGGTCGCCATTTCCTCATCCATGGTCATCTTCCAGTGAGGAATAGCAAGGGCCTCCTAGTAAGAACAAGGTGTGGCAGTGACAGAGATAGCCAGCGTAAAGGCCATGCGAGAAGGGGTAAGACGATCATATGAAACAACAGCAGCAAGGGGGTGTAGGGTACACGTCTGTACCCCTTTGCGAAGAGCTACAGGAAGATCCAGGTTGGCGGGTTCCTCGTCATCCGGAGCATCTGTGGCAGAGAGAGCTGGCCCAAGAAGAGAGAGCGACGGCAGCGGAGATGATGGAGATGGAGACGGAGAGAGAGGAGTGGACGGAGATGGAGTAGGGGTGGATATCGCAGTAGGAGGCGAGGGAACGAAGGGAATAACAGGAGAATCAGAGGCTGGGGGAAGAGAAGAGGAAGCTTGGGGAAGAGAAGAGGAGTCATTCGAGAAGTATGAGGCATTCTCGATGAAGGTAACGTCGGCGTAGACGAACTGCTTACGAAGAACAGGGTCAAAGCAACAGTAGCTTTTCTGAGTGGTGGAGTACCCCAGAAAGACACATTTGGTGGAGCGAGGGGAAAGCTTATCATGGGTGGCAGATGGGGCATGCACAAATGCAGTGCACCCAAAGATTCGGAGAGGGAGAGAAAAAGGCTCCTTGCCCGGATACAGTATGGAGAATGGGGTTTTCCCGTGGAGAACTGAGGAGGGAATGCGATTGATGAGGTAGCATGTAAGGAGAACAGCATAGCCCCAATATGAGCGAGGGACCTGCATCTGTGTCATCAGAGTGCGAGCGACATCAAGGAGGTGACGGTTTTTGCGCTCTGCAACACCATTTTGTTGTGAAGTATAGACATAGCTAGTTTGATGAATAATCTCATGTTGTATACAAAAGGACGAAAAAGCATGACTGAGATATTCTTGGGCGTTATCAGATCGAAAAACTTTAGTAGAAACATCAAACTGAGTTTTGATCATGAGAAAGAAAGATGTCCATACAAAGAATAATTCGGAGCGATCTTTTAAAAGATACACCCACGTACAACGAGAGAAATCATCAATAAACGTGACAAAATATGAACTTCCCCGACCAACGGTAGGGGTAGGAGAAGGACCCCAAACATCATAGTGGATGAGATCAAACGGTCGGGAAGATCCACGAACTTTCTTTGGTGGGAAGAAGGAGCGGTGATGCTTGCCAAGCTGACAGGCCTCACAATTGAGGGGAGGACTTTGTGGAGGAAGTTGGGGCAGAAGCTGATGAAGAAGACGCGGAGGAGCATGACCAAGGCGAAGATGCCATTGGAGTATATCTGTGGAGGTGGAGGAGAAGGCGTATAGAGCGGAAACGTTGTCGAGGAAGAATAGGTCGCCACTCTCAGTCCCAGTAGCAATCGTCCGCTGGGAGTCCGGATCCTGAAAAGAACAAGAAGTAGAAGTAAATGTGACGGAACACCGTAATTGCTTGCATAGAGAGGTAACAGATATTAAGTTGCACGGGAATTTGGGCACGTAAAGAGTATTCGCCAATTGAAGAGACGGAGTGACTTGAACCACTCCCGTCCCATGGACCGGGTATGGAGAGCCATCAGCGAGAATAACCGGGGGTAACCGATCATGTGTTTCCAGGAAAGAAAAACACTGGGGAGAGCCAGTCATATGATTGGTAGCACCTGAGTCGATCAGCCATTTTCCTTGAGTAACGAAGTTGGCACTACCAGAAGACGTGACCACCGAGGCAGAAGGCTTCAAAGAAGAGGAGAAGGTAGAGATATAGAAGAGAGCCATAGGAGCAGAAAAAGGTTGCGCGAACAGAGAGATAGGTCGCGCGAACTAAAAAAGGAAGTGCGAGAGGACCGAGAAATAGGCCGCGCGAACAAACAAGCAGCGAACACGGCACCAGCACAAGGAAGTTCAGGAGAACCAGAAGACCGCAGCGGACAAAAAGGAAACCGCAAAGGACATAACCAAGAAGCAGACCAAAGTAAGGAGAAGGCCGTGCAGTTAGAGAGAAGGTCGCACGAATATAGGAGGAGTCGCGCGAATGAAAGGAGATCGCGAGAAAAATAGAGGCAGAGAAACCGCGAAAATAGGTCGTGGATAGAACTAGAAAGAGAAGAGAGGCCGCGCGGATAGGAAGAAGAAGATCTGCAGCAGTCACGATGTCAAACACCAGCGGCTAGAGAAGCCACGACCAAGCCGCAGAATCAAGCAGAGGGATAGAAATCGAGCGGCTAGAAGAAAGTCCGCTTGAACAAAAGCAACAGGCAAAACAAGTACAGGGTAACAGGTCGCGGCGAACAGGGCAACAGGTTGCGGCGAACAGGGGCAAGATGTCGCGCACACAGAGGGCAACAACAAGAAGAGAAAAATAGGTCGCGCGGATAGGGCGCAAGCAGGCGAAGCAAGCCGCGCGGACAGGGAGGACGCACAGAATCAGGAGGAAAAGATTGAGTCCTCTGATACCATGTTAGAAACGAATTAAAACAAACCAGAAGTGATTTAACTGAAACTTTATTATCTGGAAAAGTTTTTTATTACAAAGGTATGGTCTACCTTATATAGAATGGAGGAGAGAAGAGAGAATACAAATAAGAGATGTGAGACTAAAAAAATACATGACACAAGCGGACTGTACAGACACAAACCGCGCAAGCCGCGCGGTTAGACAGATGGGCTAACCGCTCGGCAACTGCCAGAGTGAGAGAGAGAGATCGCCATGTGAGACCGCTAGACCGCCCGGTCTCCAAGTCGCCAGTGACAAACCGCTAGACCGCTTGGACCATAGACAGCAACACACACAGCAACCAACCTGCTGAAGAGAAACCGCCAGACCGCCCGGTTATCAACCCGCCAAGACAGACCGCCAGACCGCCCGATCATCAACCCGCCAAGCCAGACCGCCAGACCGCCCGGTCACCAACTTCAATAGGAAGCTTGACCCGCGCATATGGCTTAAATTGACGTTGTGGTGTGAGCAACGGGTTAGGCGGAAACGTACCCGCTCTATGTGGTTCGGTTAAAGAGACTTAATGTACGTGGCACTTACCGTTGGCATAGATGGAGGGTCTTAGGCTTAGGCCGGAAGGACCAAAATGCTCACAAGATTTGCCGTCCTAGAGGCGGTGGTGAATCGAGTTCACCGTGTAAGTGCCCTGAGAGCACGGGGCGCGCGGCCGTGTATGCCTACACTTGTGGTGAAGTGTGCTTAAATTGTACTTTCGTTATCACGTTTGTTTATACTAACGCATTGCAAGGAAGGAGCACCGCCACCCCAAGTAAAGGGGTGGGGTCATTATAATTTGGTCAGCTTTAGCTAACCGTTGCTTTTGTTTGCCACCGTGCGATGGAATGTTGTTTGCAAGTGCTGCGGAGCCGAGTGGAAAATAGCGGGCTGAAGCCCTTGTTGTAGTGCTGGCCCTCGAAGGCTGAAGTGTATTGTTTACTTTATTCTCATGTGTGACCGGCCTGCGTGCCGTTGTATGGAATACACGTTTTATTTAAGTGAACTTTTGTAAGGCCATAAGGTCCAGTACTTGGTGTTTTTGTACGTTCATTCCTATTTGAGTTTGTTAGTGGACATTCATACTTTTGGCTGGGTTCTTTCTTTGTAACTTATTAAATTGCTTCCACTAGAATGTACTCTGTGTAGGACGTGTGATTGGAAGAATTGTTTTATTTAGTAACCCACCGGTCTGTCCGTGGTATATGGCGTCGGACCCCGGCCGGACCTACTGTTATATGCTATGTGACGATAGGGGTGTTACAATTTGGTATCAGATTACCGGTTTTGGTCATGCTTATATGAATTCGTGGGCGAATTCTTTTAAGGGGTGGTGAGCACATGTGTGTGCGTCATCATCATAACATAAAAAAGAACCCATGAATGTCCACTTAGGAATGAAAATACACATGTTTGAGGAACCTGCGTATTCCTATAATTGCTTTTTGCAATATTTTTTGGTCACTTAATGGTGTTTTGTATGACTATAGGTGACCAGGAGTGGTGTAGGGCCGTCAGAACATTCGGTTTCTGAGGCAAGTAGCGCACCAAATGTTGAGCCTGCAACACCTCCCTCGACAGAAACCATACAATTGGTGGCTGAAGCGATGTTCGCTATGATCAATGCTCAGCCTGCGAGATAAGTGCAGCAGCCAGCCCCTACTGTGGAGCAAGTACCGCTTTAAGCGGCGGAACCGAGGAGGGTAGAGCAAGTGGTAGTGGAGCCAGTGATGCCCAGGAGAGCAACTGAAAAGCAGCTGAAGCATATTATGGGCTTCAATCCTCCGGTGTTCTAGGGGACGGGAACCCCAACCCAAGATGAAGATTGGCTCTCCCGGATAAAGAGAGTCCTGACAGTTACGGAGACGGAGGAGTGGCAGAAGTCGACTATAACCACTTTCTTGTTGGACGGCGATGCAAGGCTGTGGTGGGAAGGTTTGGAACTACACCACTTGAGGGGAGGAAACTCACGGACGTCTCGATGGAGGAGTTTTCGAGACTATTCTTGGCAAGGTACCTTCCCTCGACGCAGAGGATTGCGATGGAGAACGAGTTTCAGAAGCTGGTGCAATGAGAGAGTAGCGTGCACAAGTACCTCCACAAATTTACACGCTTGGGTCGGTATGCAAGCGCTACATTCGCCGATGAGGAGCGAAAGACAAATCGATTCTATGAAGGTCTGAGGGATGAACTAAGGCTACTGCTCTCGGGGCCTATGACGCAGGGTTTTCTAACCTTGGTCAACACGGCCTGATCTTTGGAAAAAAGATATGAAGAATGTGCAGACAAAGAAGGACTCTGGTGCTAAGAGGACAGAGTTCAAGATGTCGACTACCTCAAAGTCTGGTTATCGTAAGTTCGGTAAGAAGGCTAGGACTTCGGGTCCAACCCCTTCTTCTAGTGCTTCGGGGGCAACTACAGGCCGAACCCCGGGTGCATGCTACAATTGTGGGAAGTCGGGGAATTTTGCTCGTGACTGTTAGAGCGGACGTCCAAAGTCTGAGAGGAAGTTGGTAGCAACCTACGAGGAAAAAGGGAAGGCGGTGGAGTCAACTGCATCCCATTATGCTCCAAATCAACCAAGAGTCTACAACCTTGGCCAGCAGGAGGCCATAAAACAAGCAGATGTGGTAACAAGTATGGTTTAAATTTATAGCAAGTTAGCTTTAAATACTTGTTACCTTGTGCATGTTAGCTTACTACTGTTTGTACTAGGCTTTGTTTATTTTCGATAATCTGGCGAGAGCACTCTTTGATACGGGAGATTCTCACTCCTTTTTATCCGAATGATTTATATCGCGCATCGGAGTGCCTTCTTCGATGGTGAAGGACAAACTGGATGTGTTGTTTCCTAACGGGTGTTTAATGCGCGCGGATAGAATCTTTTACGTAAAGTTACGGATTGGGAGTCATGAGTTCGACTTGCAAGCATCGTTACTACCGCTGGTGGAGTTCAACGTAATATTTGTTATGGACTGGCTCTCGAAGCAGCAGACATACATTGATTGCAATCGCAAGGAGGTCAAGTTGGGAACTAGTCGTGAGATGACTTTTACAGGCTTGAAAGGGTCGAGAAAGACGTTGATGTCTGCTCTTCAGGTTGTTAAGGCAGTTCGTGTCGGTGCATAGCTGTTCTTCACGCTAGTGGAGGCTTCGAAGCCTAAGCCTACTTTGGGCAGTATCTCAGTGGTATCTGAGTACCCCTGACGTATCCCCTGATGATCTCCCTAGAGCCCCACCGCAGCGAGAGATTGACTTCACAATTGAGCTAGTACCAGGTGCCAAACCTGTGCCGCGCTCTCCGTATCGGTTAGCGCTTAAGGAGATGGCGGAACTAAAGGTTCAACTGGAAGAGCTTTTGGAATAGGGTTATGTGCATCCAAGTTTGTCTCCTTGGAGCGCACCGGTCCTCTTTGTTAAGAAGAAGGAAAGAAGTTTGCGGCTCTGTATCGATTACAGAGAGCTGATTAAGTTAACGGAGAAGAACAAGTACCCGATCCCAAGGATTGATGATCTGTTCGATCAGTTGGTTGGGTCATCAGTGTACTCTAAATTGGATCTTAAGTCCGGGTATTATCAGCTGAGGATAAGGGAAAGTGATATCCCCAAGACAGCGTTCAGCACGAGATATGGGCATTATGAGTTTATTGTCATGCCATTTGGGCTAACTAATGTGCCATCAGTGTTCATGGATCT
Source organism: Platanthera zijinensis (assembly GCA_039513925.1). Lineage (NCBI taxonomy): Eukaryota > Viridiplantae > Streptophyta > Magnoliopsida > Asparagales > Orchidaceae > Platanthera > Platanthera zijinensis. Next base: position 21,654,694 of record CM077087.1, on the reverse strand, counting down.
GATGAATAGAACGTTCAGAGAGTACTTGGACCACTTTGTGATCGTCTTCATCGACGACATATTGGTGTACTCGCAGTGCGAAGAGGATCACTTCAAGCATTTGCATTTGGTGATGGAGACGCTGAGGAGGAACCAACTATACGCCAAGTTCTCCAAATGTGAGTTTTGGTTGTCATCGGTGGCGTTCCTTGGTCATATAGTAAGTGGAGAAGGGATTGCGGTGGATCCGGCGAAGATAGTTGCGATACGGGAGTGTCATGTGTTGTGTTCGGTAGCGGAAGTCCGGAGTTTTCTGGAGCTTGCCGGCTACTACAGGCGCTTTGTAGAGAACTTCTTGCGAATTGCGTTATCCCTCACGACTTTGACGAGGAAAGATCAAAAGTTTGTGTGGTCGCCAGAGTGCGAGGAAGCTTTCGTGGAGCTGAAGAGATGGTTGACCACGACGCCTGTTCTAAGTTCGCCGGTTGGGACCGAAGGCTTTGAGATCTATAGTGATGCTTCGGGCAGTGGTTTGGGTTGTGTTCTACTGCAGCACGGGAGAGTGATAGCTTATGGCTCGCGCCAGGTGAAGGTGCATGAGAGAAATTATCCGGTCCATGACTTGGAGTTAGCGGCCGTGATATTTGCTCTGAAGCTATGGAGACATTACCTGTATGGGGTTAAGGTCGATATCTATATTGACCACAAGAGCCTGAAATACTTGTTAGATCAAAAAGATCTAAACATGCGGCCGCGGGGATGGATGGAGTTCCTGGGAGACTACAAATTCAAGATTCACTATGTACCCTAGAAAGGCAATGCAGTTGCGGACACATTGAGTCGTAGGGCCCCTGTGCGAGCCAACTGGTTGTCGGTTCATGACGACCGGTTGATTTGGGAGCTGGAGGCATTAAAGATCTCTTGTATGGATTTGCAGACCAGTGTCGAAGCACAGCTGAACTAGACAGAGGTGCAGTATGACCTGGCTGATCGGATTCGGCAGGCGCTAGAGTTGGATAGCAGTATGAAGCAAATCTTGGATGAGGCTTTGGATGGGTCAAATTCCCAGTTTAATGTTGTTGATGGACTATTATGGAAGGATAGTCGTTTGTGCGTCCCTGATGTGGGTAAATTATAGGATGAATTGATGTACGAGGTGCATCATACCAAGTACTCGATTCACCCGGGGAGCACGAAAATGTATCAGGATATGAAGAATTTGTTCTGGTGGCCAGGACTGAAGAAAGACGTGGCACTTTACGTGGTGAAGTGTCAAACGTGCGCCTTGGTGAAGGCGGAGTGCCAGAAGCCCGGAGGTTTCTTGAAGTCTTTGTCTATCCCAGAGTGGAAGTTCGACGACATTTCTATGGATTTTGTGCACGGTTTGCCAAGATCACAGAAGGGGAACGATGTCATCTGGGTGATCGTAGATCATTTGGCGAAGGTGTCGCACTTCATTCCGAATAGGAAGGATGATTCGATGGAGAAACTGGCAAAACTGTATGTGGATAACATTGTTCGACTACACGGTGTGCCCCGCAGCATCATGAGCGACCGAGATGGACGGTTCACGTCCAACGACTGGAGGTTGGTGCAGCAAATGTTGGGAACCAAGTTGAGTTTCAGTACGGCCTTTCATCCGCAGACGGATGGTCAGACCGAGAGAGTAAACAGGACGATGGAGGACATGCTCTGCATGTGCGTCCTGGATTTCGGGAAGCAGTGGAAATATCACTTGTACTTGGTGGAATTTGCGTACAACAACAGCTACCAAGCGAGCATTCAAATGACGTCATTCGAGGCCCTTTATGGTAGAAAATGTCGCACGCCGTTGTCATGATTAGAAACGGGTGAGACGAAGCTTTTCAAGAGGCAGGAGGTGGAAGATGCAATGTCGTTTGTACGAACCATTCGAGAACAGTTGTTAATCGCTCAGGACTAGCAAGCTAAATATTATAATGCCAAGCATCGGAATGTAGAGTTTGTTGTTGGCGACTGGGTGTATTGGAAGATCAAGCCGTTCAAGGGTGTCTCACGGGTACGGTGCTTGAAGAAGCTAAGCCCGAGGTACCTTGGATCGTTTGAGGTTCTGGAGCGGATTGGCGAAGCAGCCTTCCGACTGAAGCTATCAGCGGAACTTAGTGGTCTACACGACGTATTCCATATATTGGCATTATGGAAGGCGGTGCAAGAGCCTTCACAATTGATCGCAGTCGATCAAGTACCGGTTTATGTTGGGTTGACGACGAAGGTCAAGCCCGTATGCATTGAGGACTCGGAAGTCAAGCGACTGTGTAACAAGGACATCAGGATGGTCAAAGTCTGATGAGAAAACTGCAGTCGTGAGGAGCTTTCGTGGGAGCGAGAGTAGACCATGCTCGAGGAGTATCCCGAACTCTTCTTCTCAGGTACCGTTTAAGTTTGAGTACTTAGTTTTCCCTTCTGTAATTTCGGGACGAAATTCATTTAAGGAGGGGAGAATTGTAACTCCCCAAAACTCAAAAGAGGAACGGGCGGCGTTTGAGCCAAGTTTGGGTCTAGGTAAGGTGAACACGGCCTGTGACACGGGCGTGTCATATGGCCGTATCGTGCTCGGGTCATCGAGGTGAGGTCGATGATCGTTGAGGGTTGGGAATACGGCCTGGGATACGGGCGTGTCCCAGGGCGTGTCAAGCACACGGGCGTGTCACATGGTCGTGTCCTATTCTGGAAGTTTTGGTCCTGTGTCGATTGAGGGACACGACCCAGAACACGGGCGTGTACTGATTGACACAGGCGTGTCTAAGTTGACACGGGCGTGTCTAAGCCCGTGTTCTAGTCGGGATGCGACGGTTTTAGGGTCGAGTGAGGCACACGGCCCATGATATGGGCGTGTCACAAGCCGTATCACAGGCCGTGTCTTATTCTGGATTTCTTAGTTTACGGCGAGTGTGGAACACGGCCTTGGATACGGGCGTGTCGCAAGCCGTGTTCGGCCAAGTAATTTGACTTTCAGTGCGAATCGTGGTCGTTCGTTTCCTTATTTTAGGATTTAAGGGCTCAGGTTGTTCTATGTTGGGATTTAGGATGGGAATAGGGTTTCTAAACCCTCATTTCAAGAGAGCATTCTCTTGCTAAGTCTTTAGAGAGAGGGGAGAGCAAGGAGGAAGAGGAAGAGGAAATCCGGTCGCCGGAGAAGCTTCGGAGCCCCGATTCTCGATCCGAGTCCAGATCTGCGAAGGCGAGGCCGATACCGTACTTTCCATCCGACTAGATCTTCATGGCGCCGAAGAGAAATGCTAGGGTAACGATTCTCTTTTTGGACATGTGAAGTCCCCTTTCCTTTTTGCATAGGAAGCCCGCTCTCACGAGTATGTGGTGAGTTTGAGGTGTTCCTTTGGGTAGACATGAATAGTCCCCGTTGTTTTGCATGTAGAGTCCGGAATCGAAGTACGGACATAGGCATTGTGTGTGAAGCCTACCCGGACAAGTTGGTCTGGATCGGTGATGTTTTATTATGCATGAATGGTCGGAGAAGACTCCGTGCCGATAGTTGTTTTCGGGTTTTCTACGCGGTAAATTGCATCAGGGAATCGTGGGGATAAACTCCAAGGTGCACCCAAAAAACTGGGCAGAAGCGTGATTCTGCCAACTTGGTGTCCTGGGAGCCAACTTGTACATAACTGGGTTATGTAAGATTTGTGTAATCGCTTTGGGACTCGGGGAAGCTTGACCCGCACATATGGCTTAATTTGACGTTGCGGTGTGAGCAAAGGGTTAGGCGGAACCGTACCCGCTCTATATGGTTCGGTTAAAGAGACCTAATGTACGTGGCACTTACCATTGGCATAGATGGAGGGTCTTAGGCTTAGGCCGGAAGGACCAAAATGCTCACGAGATTTGTCATACTAGAGGCGGTGGTGTACCGAGTTCACCGTGTAAGTGCCCTGAGAGCACGGGGCGTGCGGCCGTGTATGCCTACGCCTGTGGTGAAGTGTGCTTAAATTATCCTTTTGCTATCCCGTTTGTTTATACTAACGTATGGCAGGGAAGGAGCACCGCCACCCCAAGTAAAGGGGTAGGGTTGTTATAATTTAGTCAGCTTTAGCTGACCGTTGCTTTAGTTTGCCACCGTGAGGTGGAATGTTTCTTGCAGGTGCTGCGGAGCCAAGTGGCAAATAGCGGGCTGAAGCCCTTGTTGCAGTGCTGGCCCTCGAAGGCTGAAGTGTATTGTTTACTTTATTCTCATATGTGACCGGCCTGTGTGCCGTTGTATGAAAGACACGTTTTATTTAAGTGAACTTTTGTAAGGCCATAAGGCCCAGTACTTGGTGTTTTTGTACGTTCATTCCTATTTGGATTTGTTAGTGGACATTCATGCTTTTGGCTGGGTTCTTTCTTTGCAACTTATTAAATTGCTTCTGTTAGAATGTACTATGTGTAGGGCGTGTGATTGGAAGAATGGTTTCATTTAGTAACCCACCGGTCTGTCCATGGTATATGGTGTTGGGCCCCGGCCGGACCTACTGCTATATATTATGTGACAGATAGAGGTGTTACATATGTGGTGTGTGTGTGTGTGTGTGTGTTGAGTGTGTGTTCATGTATGTGTGTGTGTGTGTATGCATTCTCATGTATCTTAAGTGTGTGTGTTCATGTATGTGTGTGTGTGTGTGTGTGTTCTCATGTTTGTTAAGCTGGCGCGGGCCCATGTTTGGGCACACTCGGGCACGTGTCTGAGTCCAAATATTTATGGTTTGCTACATCGCCTCATATTCGCTATTCCTTCTCTACCCTGAACCCTGGAATCGACAGCAGTTTATATATAAATCGTTGTCATGTATCTTAAGTGTGTGTGTTCATGTATGTGTGTGTGTGTGTTCTCATGTATGTTAGGCAGTCGCGGGCCCATGTTTGGGCACACCCGGGCATGTGTCCGAGTCCAAATATTTACAGTTTGCTACATCGCCTCATATTCGCTATTCCTTCTCTACCCTGAACCCTGGAATAGACAGGAGTTTATATATAAATCATTGTTTATTCTACCATGAACCCTAGAATAGACAGCGGTTTATATCTATTCTACCCTGAACCCAAGAAAAGACAGTGGTTTATATATAAACCGTTGTCTATTCTATGGTTCAGAGTTATATAAACCGCAGTTTAAAGTCATTTTCATTAGTACCCCCACTCTCCTGTTTTCCTATTTCTTAGGATCAGTTTGTTTCTTCTCGGCAGATCTAGGCTAGGCTTGATTGTAGGACATCGTCGGAGAAGTTTGTGTTGGCGGTGTCTATAAAATTTCTCTGAGACGACTGTTTGTGGAATGTTTCTCTGACAAGACTGTTTCTCAATTTCTTCTTTGTTCTTTGATTTTAGGCTTGAACTTTGCTGATTTTAGACTTGAACCTTACTGATTTTAGGTATACTTTGTTGTTCGTACTATTTTTTTATATAAATTGAAATGGACTTGTGGAGCATTGTTATTATTTGCTTATGAATTTCATTTAATAGGAATTCAATTGTTCTTGTGACTTAAGATGGTTAAGTTTTTGTCAAAATCAGTTGCAAAAAAACTTGAGTGTAAGAGCTCTCGAATTAAGTTCAACTTAGAGGACTTACCCACATATCCAGGTTTGCGGCCACCAATATCAAGTTATGACGTTAATGTTCAAGATTTTGTGAGAAGATATTACTTGCAAAATGGGTCATGTCAACCACATTTAACTCAATTTCCACACTGTAATGGGACCGAAAGCTCGAAGATATAGGCTTCGTTTGGCGTGGCATTTTCGCCGGCTGTTTAGGGCAAACGCCGTCGGACGGTGGGTAAATAAATGCCCTCTGGCGGCGTTTGCTCTGTCCCCCCCCCCTCTTGCCGCCCCCTGAAAAACGCCTCAAACCACTTCGTTTAGATCCCCAGCTCTCCGCCTCCAATTCGATCGCCGTGGGAGGAACCGCCGGATGGGCCCTCCACCGCTGCACCAAATAAAGCCTTAATAAAGACTAGTTCAATGAATTTAGGGGTTGGTTGGAGTATAGCGAAGCTAGAGATGTAGAACTTTGTTTGTATTGCTTTGTCTTTCCAAAAAATGATTGTGATCTAACGTTTACAAATCGTGGATTTAGATATTGAAAAGATAAAGCTATACTTGAAAAACATGTTAGAAAACACAACAGTGCACATAATGAATCAAAAGGAATGTGTGATAATTTGATGGATCAAAAGCAAAGTATTCATAATGCATTTGCTAGACAGGAAGAAACACAAATTTTAGAATATCGTGCTCGCTTATGTGTATCAATTGACTATATTTGTTTTCTTTTATGCCAAGGATTATCTTTTTGTGGGCATGATGAGTCAAAAGATTCACTAAACAAATGAAACTTTCTAGAATTACTAGATTTCCTTGCTTCGCATAATGAGGATATTAAAGCGGTTGTAAGAGAAAATGCCTCAAGCAACTGTCAACTAGTAGAACCAAAGATTCAAAAAGAAATAGTTGCCACAATTGCAAGTGAAACGACAAAAACAATTATTACACGGATTGGACAAGAGTATTTTGTCATTTTGGTTGATGAATCCCGTGATATTTTAACTAAAGAGCAGATGGTAATTGTTTTACGATATATTGATATAAATGGGGCTATTGTTGAACGACTTCTTGGTTTTGCTCATGTACAAGATACTACTGCATTATCACTAAAAGGAGCTATTGATCAACTATTTATGAAACACAGACTTAGTTACTCAAAATTATGTGGTTAAGGTTATAATGGGGCAAGCAATATGAAGGGAGAGTTTAGAGGCCTTAAGACATTGATTTTGCGGGAAAATTCGTCTGTATTTTATATTCATTATTTTGCTCATCAATTGCAGTTAATATTGGTTGTTGTTGCAGAAGGTCATTCTCAAGTAGCTGAGATATTTTTTTGTTTAACAATGCATTGAATATTATGGGAGGTTCTTGTAAACGTCGCGACAATCTCAGAGCAGCATAAATTTATAGAGTTGCACGAGGACTTGGCTGTGGCGAGCTCGAAATAGGTCGGGGAATAAATCAATCATTGGAGATTAAAAGGGCTGGAGACACACGATGGAGTTCCCATTACAGTACAGTGTTGAATTTTATCCGAATGTTCTCATCTATTGTGGAGGTTCTAGAATTTATTGAAGTAGATGGAGTGAATGGAAATCAAAGAGGGACAACTATCAATATAATCAAAAAGTATATTGACTTTTGATATCATATTTATTTTACATTTAATGAAGGGCATTTTGTCAAAAACAAATGAGTTATTACAAGCACTGCAGAGAAAAGATCAAGATATTATTAATGCAATTAATTTTGTACAATTATCGAAACAATTGTTAATCAATTTGAGAAATATTGAACATGAATGGAAATCATTTTTAGGTGAGGTTAATAAGTTTTGTGGTAAACATAATATTAAAGTTCTTAATATGAATAACAAGTACATTCAAGTTGGGACATCAAGAAAAATGCAAGAGATGTCATAAATTTTCATCATTATCGTGTTGAGATTTTTAATACAGTAATCGATTGGATATTAAGTGAGCTGAATGATCGTTTTAATGAAGTGAACACTGAGTTGCTTCTTTGCATTTCGTGTCTCGATCCATCCGATCAATTTGCTAGATTTGATAAGCAAAAAAATGATACGTTTTGCAGAGCTCTACCCGCATGATTTTGATCCATTAGATTTGCAGTTGCTTGAAGGCCAACTTGACATGTACATTCCTGATATGTGATCAACTAACACATTTTCTCACGCCAATGGACTCAGTGGGCTTGTTCAAAAAACTTGTGAAACTAAAAAAGCATAATCATTTCCAACTGGTTTATCGACTTCTAAAGTTAGCATGTTTACTACTTGTTGCAACTGCTACTGTTAAGAGGATGTTCTCGGCAATGAAGATAATAAAGACTCGTTTGAGGAACAAAATGAGAGATGATTGGATGAATGATTGTTTAATCGCATATATCGAGAAGGATATTATGAAATACATTGACAATGAGATAATTGTCACACGCTTCCAAAACATGGGTCCACGGAAAGTGGTTTGGTAATGGTATATGTATATTTTTATAATTGGTAATGTTTTATTATGCTTGATAATGTATTGTCATTGCGATAATATTTATGTTAAAAAATTATCATAATCATGATTCATGAATCTTTAGTTGGTGCTCGGGTCGACCGAAATTCCTGGGTCCACCATTGATGTTAATTGTGTGTGAGTGTGAGTGTGGGGGGGGGGGGGGGGATTATGTGTGTGTGTGTGTGTGTGTGTGTGTGTGTGTGTGTGTGTGTGTGTGTGTGTGTGTGTGTGTGTGTGTGTGTGTGTGTGTGTGTGTGTGTTTTATTATTTTTTTCTCTCATCCAGTTTACACGTTATGGGTAAACATAAAAAAGGCAGTGTTAGTGCTAATTGGGAGGCCAATGATATTTTGATTTTTTGTTATTTGTGCTTGAAAGAAATTGAGTTGGGTAATTGCCCAACAACACACTTTAGCAGGGATGGTTGGACCAACCTAACCACGTGTTATTTGTTCGCACGGGAAAGTCTTATGATCGTAATCAAATGAAGAATAAGTGGGATCAACTAAACAAAGATTAGAAGTTATGGAGAGAGCTTAAGGGTCGTGAGATGGGTGGGCTGGGATCCAATCCGCAAAATTATTGTTGTTTTAGAAGATTTGTGAAAATAATGCCTCAAAGTATGCATTTTAATTTTAAATCTCTTGTTTTAATTAATGTATTATAGATCATTCGACTGATAGTTATTAATTTCCATCACAGATGCTTCCAATTGCAAGGAAATTTCAGTTCTTTAGCATATCTCCTGAGTTAGAGGATAAATTGAATATGATGTTTAGCCAGGTCGTAGCAACTGTAGATTTTGCTTGGGCACCAAATTCTAGACATTTTGAGCATGAGTCGATTGACGAACATGACTTATCTGCTGGAGATGACACGCATCACTTGAACGAGTAACCAAATTGAAGCAAGGAACAAACGGACGATCAGTAAGGGAAAAAAAGATGACTAATAAGAAAACAAAGAGCTCGACACTAGATGATATAGTTGAAACATCGCGCATTATTGGGAAGTGCATGACGAAGCCTCCTCGCATCCAGATATCTTCATCCATATACACTATTCCTGAGGCGATTTCTGAACTCGAAATTATGACGAAGGTTATGGATGAATCCAACTACGACTACTGCACCATGTTTCTGACAAAAAAATATTATCGAGAAACCTTTATGAGCATTCGAAAGGATCGCCGACTCAAATGACTGCAGGCTCGTTATGAGAAAAGATCGGGCTAGTTGCAATGTGATAGACTTTATATTAGTTGTTGTCTGATGGACCTATGTTATATTTATGCTAGACTTGTTTTTTTAGTATCTGTGATGGACATGTTTTGTGATGTTTTGTGACGTGATTGCATTTATGTTGGTATTTTATTAATATTGCACTAGATTCTGAGACTTTATGATCACTTATGTGATAATATTTTATTAAATTTAAAATTACTGCAGATTTTCAATGTCTTCCTCAGATCGAACTAACAGTTCTAATAAGGAGATCGACTCAGCGGCAAATTATTGGGTGATTTTATCGTAATAGAGCAGTCAGTGGGCAACAATTTTTAGCATCAATGGATATTAACCTATCTGCGGTTAGTGGATCATCAAATGTAGCTTTCATGGCATCAAGCCAAACAGGGTCTAGATGGGTTGGTGAACTTCTCGATGGACACCCTTATAAATTTTTAGATTCATTTAGAATGTCGAAGCTTATATTTGTAGATTTGTTAACACTCCCCACATAACAATATGGACTGCAAGGATCCAGGAGAACTCTACCACGAGAATTACTTGCAATTACATTTCATATTTTAGGTCATAATGTACTCATGCAAATTGCAGGCGAATGATTCCAACACTTTATAGAAACTATTAGTAGGTTTTTTGCAAATGGGATCACTGTTATTAAGAGATTATCTTCTGATGTCATTATGCATGTAGATCATCTTTTCAGTGATATTCCCCCCCCCCCCAAATACTGAATGATGCTCAATACATGCCGTTCTTTAAAGACTGTATTGGAGCTATTGATGGGACATGTGGATGCTTGTGTTTGTTGAAACCGAAAACTCGGTCTCTGTGAAGTTCACCCTTGGGTAAGGGGTGATCGCACACTTACTTCTCTCTCGCGAGCCGGACAACTAAGGAAAAAGAACAGGGAACAGACCCAAGGGCTCGGCATGGAGGTCCTACCACACACCAGGAAGATCTTAGAGCGCTTTCCCTCCCTAGGCAAATGTCGAGCTAAGGGTATCTCAGAAAGCGCAAGAAGACCGGGGTACTAGTAAGCATGCCTTCTGAGGCACCCCCTTGGGTCTATTTATAGATTTCTGAAAACGGCCTGTAAATAGCCAACCTCCGTTGTTTTGAATAGCTATGTGCAGTCCAACTAGGTCTGCCAATAGCGTAACTCTGCTGTTCCAACAGGCTATAGATAGGCTAGTGGGGATAAAATAGTAAAATTACACTACAGGAGACTGGGCGAGTGGCCCTATGGAGCCTCCACTCACCGGGGGCGGCAGTACTTGATGGAGCTAGCACTCGCCGCCTCTGCCAGCCCTGGGCGAGTGCGGTCCCTGCCTGCCCCACTCGCCCGATGTACGTCGAACCCCCTGGGGCGAGTGCGAACCGACCCACTCCACTCGCCCACTGCTCATGCGGCCCCTGGGGCTAGTACGAGCCGACCTGCTCCACTCGCCCCTCAAACGATCCACCCCACTTGGGCGAGCTGGGTTGCTGGACTTTGGCCGATCTGGCTCCAGTCGCCCACTACTCATGGGATATGGGGTTGTACATAATCCCCACTCTTTGCGAGGTTGGCACAAGCTCGGAAAAAAACATCCAACGCCATAATATGTGGCGAGTGCGGTAGGGGCCAGAGAATCTTTTGGTGGGCTCCACCAGCGGCTATATATATAGGTCTGCGTACCTGGGTGACCTTTGTCATTCCCTCTTACTTTAGCCTTGCCAAGATGCCTCTCTCCAAAGAACTCCAAGAGAAGCTCAGTTGCGCCCGCGAGCTCAATGCCGCTCGCGCTGACGCGTTAGTCGGCCTACCTCCTATCACTACACTGTGCGAGCCGACAAAGTCCGATTCTGCCAAGAAGTCCAAGTCCATCCCAAAGGATGTTGAATCCAACTACCATGACCTGGAGTCTACCTTGACTCCTGGGCTCGCCTCCTCCGAACCAGATGCCGACCAAGAGGACCACCAATCCAATGCATAGACCTCCACGCCGCGAGTCCACACCCCCACATGACAACTCGCAGTATCAGACTACCCACGACACTCACCTGCAAGGCAAATCACCCCCCCCCCCCTTGGAGCTACGGGGCTGGATTCGCTGAAGATCAGGTCGCCAGCTCTCACTCCTTCTCAGCTGCCAACAAATACTCATGCGCTCGCGGGGGAAAGGGTCGGAGACATCCTGGTTCCTAGCTTCAATCTCATCTCCCCGGGAGTCCATCCTTCGGGTTGGGAGAGAACTTGGCCTTACCTCCTCCGCACACCTTCCAAGAACTACTGAGCTCATCCTGTTAGCTCCACTTTCTCTGAAATATTTTGCCTATATCTCTTTGCTGCTCGCACTCTCTCTCTCTCTGTCTGAGATGATTATTTTCTACAGGGCTCCCTGCCCCATTTGAAGTCAAAGAATCTTCAGAACAGGCTCGCGACTCTTCACCCCCTGAGCCTGGGGTAGAAATCTTCTTGGACGACTCGATAGATCCTGTCGAGCTGAGGCGGCGAGTAGTGGAGTTGTTGAAGAAGCAGGACGCCGCCCTGCGCCAACTTCGAGCGGACAACGCATATAGCGAGAAGTGGTTGCAGGCGCTGGAGCAGGACTACGTGCTGCTCGCGGACAGGGTGGAGCAAGGATTGGCGAGCGAGATGATGTCCCCCACCCCAGTTATGGAGAGAGTTGATGAACACCTGCAGACTCTTGGCAGGGACCTGAACCTGATCTGTGAGTTCCTAAACCCATGCCGACCTCCGGGGATGGGGGCGTGAGGGCGGGGTAGATGGAAATGTCTCCCTAGCTGAGCCTACCGGTCCTTGCCCCACCAACTCCCTAGCTCGCACGGGTTTGCTGAACTTTCCTCTGCTTGCAATGGACTTCTTTTTTGGGGCTGCAAACGTCCCTGTCTGTAATAACTTAAACAATTTTTAGATCTCAATTCTATTTGAAATAACAGGATGTGCCATCAAGGTTTAGTTCGCACTGGGATAGGTGAGATTGCCGGGTAGCGAGCTGGGATAGACGAGCTGGGGCTGGCGAGCTAGACCGACCGGTCAGCATGGCCATAAATCCGATTTTCTATAAATAGGCCCCCTTACCAACCCCTTGGCTATCGCCTTAATTGCATTCATACCCCCCTTTGCTGCTTTGCTCGCAACCCGCTCTCGCATCCCAACTTTTTCATAAGCATGGTGAAGATACGACCAGACGCCGACGGGCGCTCCAAGTGTGCTCGGCAATTTGCCGAGTACCTATTTTTCGATGGAAACACCACCAAGCGCGAGCTCGCCGCCTTCAAGACTGAGTACCTGCCCCCCCCCCCCCGACTATAAGGCGCGCCGGCCCAGAGAGGGTGAGGCCATCAACACCTTCTACCAGGACGAGCTTGCCTTCCTCATCTCGCACTTTGAGGTGGGGTTGCGCCTCCCCCTCTGGCCGGAAATCCGCCAGATCCTCAAATACTTTGGGGTGGTTCCAGCCCAGCTAAACCCGAATGCGATCTCCATGATGGTCGCATTCACCTGCCACCTCCGCCGGGAGCGGATCGAGTTCAACCTCGCCGTCTTCCGCAAACTCTTTACCTATCGCGCGACCAGCGACGGGGTTGCCTTCTTGATGGGCTCGCACATCAAGATCCGCGAGACCGCAAACAAAAACCACAACTGGGTCTCCAAGTTCGTCTTCATCAAGGGAGACCTGGGCAACATTCCCTTCTCCCCCCAGCAAAAGAGCGAGGAGGTGTATCGGCCTCCGACTCTGTCCGGCAACGATGTCGAGCTGCACAGGTTCTTCTTGGGGTAGGATTTCGAGGTCGTCTTCCTCTGAAAGGGCCTCGACTCGCTTCCCCCGTCCTCCCCGGAGAAGGTATACTCTATTTTTTCCTTCTTGCCGGCTCGCTCGTAATCATCATTTTCTGACCCGTCCTTCTTTGCAGGGGAGCGATCAATTCCCGAGCATCTTCCCTATGCAGACTCGGGAGTCAACCCGGACCCGCTCGCGTGCGAGCAGGCAGTAGCGGCGGCCTGCCGAGGCGACCTGGGGTCTGGCGAACCCTCCTCCAGCCGGAATTGACCTGGCCTCGAAGGGTCCGGCTCGCCTTGCTGCCCCCCGCCGCCAAATAAGTTGAAGGCGATGGTGGTCTCCCGGGGGGACTACAAAAACAACAACAAGTTCGGGGGAGACCATAACAAGTTTTCATAAGCTCGCCGGAGACCACGCCATAAGGGTTGCCAAAGAGCTCACTGAAGGGTTTGCCAGAGAAGGACCTGGAGGGTGGCGATCCCTCCGCCTCCCCTGCTACAGTGGTGACTACAGCCTGCGAGTCGGGCCTGCTGAAGAGCCACCCCCTCTTCAGCTTTGGGGGAAAGTCAAAAGATCCGGTCGGCGAGCCTATGGTGTGGTGGGATGAGCAGACTCATTGGGTTTCCATCTCATCACTCCATACATCCTGGTTGGGGGGTCATTCCGACTCCGGGCACGCCTATGCGCTTGGCTTCGACCTTTATGGGCACGAGGATGTCGAGGCCTACAAGAGCCTGACTCTTCGTCAGCTCGGCCGCGAGGGTCTACAGGCCCAGATTCAGGCCCTGGAGCTGCACCACATGGTGGTCCGACGAGGCTTCAACCTCAACCACTAGCTGCTGAAGGTGGAGCAGTATCGCAACCTCGCAAAGGACAAAACCGGCAACCTAGGGGGGCGACTAAAGGTCACCGAGAATCTCCTCGCAAAATCCTCCGGCGGGATGGTAAGCACAGGCTATTCCCTTCCTTTTTCCCTTAGGATTTTTCAAGCATATTAATCTTACCTTGCCCTTCTTTCTAGGATGCCGAAGCCGCGAACAAACTGCGAGCTCGCGCCGCCGAGTTGGAGGCTCGCGCTGCCGAGCAGGGGACTCACACCGTCGAGCAAGAGGCTCGCGCCGCCGAGCTGGAGAAGGAAATCAACAGCCTGAGGGAGGAGAACAAAGGGCTCAAGGGCGAGCTGATTCGATAGACGAACATCTTCCTCCCTCAGTCTGGCGGCGAGCCGAGCATCCCTCCCAAATGGCCAAGGGTCTATAGTGAGGCTGAGGTTGACGAGAGGCTGCGGTTAAACTCCATCAGCACTGCCGACTACACCCTCCAGATGATGAAATACGTGGAGGTGTTGGTAGAGGGATGCGAGGAGATCACAGCGAGGGACCTTGTGCCGAACTTGTTCCCGACGACCACCCCTCCCAGCGAGAAGGAGGAAAGCTTTGAGTTGTTGTTCAAGGGCTACAAGGACGGTCGCGCATCCGGAGGGGAGGGCGAGAGATGACTCGCATCCCCTTCCCATTTTTGTTTTTCCATTGTAATTCTCCCCCCCCCCCTTTGTAACATGTATTATTTACTAATGAAAAAGTACTTAGCTTGAATTCGCCTCTTCTTTTCTTTTTTTTGAATCCACTGTGTTGTATTCGCCTGCGAGTTGACCTCCTCATTGGGCAACCTCGCTATGATAGAGCTTGCCGCTAGAATGTATCTGAGTTAGGATTCGTGCCTGCGGAGAGGCCCTGAGAGCTCGCTGACCCTAGATAATAAAGAGGTGGACCATCCTTCGAGCCAAGCTCACGAGTAATCAGCTCGCCCATGGGTTGCCCTTTTTGTTTTCGCCAAACTGAAATTGTTAGCAAATTCCCAAGTAAAATTTTAAGAGGGTGGAAATGTACCGTCAAGGACAGCCTAGTCTCGCTATCCTTAGTGGATGTCGAGATCTCTGCTTGCCACACTCTCGTCTTGTCATGGGATGATGCTACCCCCGGGTAATAGGCCCAGACGACTTGCCGAGCTGGTCTCGTGAGTGCTCATCTCGCCTGCGACATTCTTCCACCTTGAAGTTGCCCGTAGTATCCTAGGCTAGCTCGCCCAGTGGTAGCTGGATCCTACCCTCAATCACCTTTGTGTTTTGCCTTTGAAGTTCAACTAGCTGGTTCCTGAATTTAGATGTAGCTCTTTCCACCGAGAATCTTAGCCTTATCAGCTAGGTGAGAGCCTGATAGCGGGTGTGTAGCATCAACCGGTCTCAGTCCTCCAGGGTCATAACAACATCACTCAAGGATCTCGGTCCTGCCAGCTAGGTGGAAGCCTGACAGCGGGAGCATCTTGGGACCTAACCCCAGAGCGAAAAAACTTTCCATCACTTATCCTCCAGGCGCTACCACCGGCCCAGTCAGCTAGGTGGGAGCCTGATGACGGGTGTTGAGCATCAACCAGCCTCAGCCCTCTAGGGTCATAACGATGTCACTCAAGGATCCCAACCCTGCCAGCTAGATGGAAGCATGGCAGCGGGAGCATCTCGGGACCTAACCCCAGAGCGGGAAAACTTTCCATCACTTATCCTCCGGGCGCTACCACCGGCCCAGTTAGCTAGGTGGGAGCCTGATAGCGGGTGTTGAGCATCAACCGGCCTCAGCCCTCCAGGTTCATAACGACATCACTCGAGGATCCCCGCCCTGCTAGCTAGGTGGGAGCCTGGCAGTGGGAGAATCTCGGTACCTAACCCCAGAGCGAGAATACTTGTCATCACTTATCCTTCGGGCGCTACCACTTGCCCAGTAAGCTAGGTAGGATCCTGACAGCGGGTGTTGAGCATCAACCGGCCTCAGCCCTCTAGGGTCATAACGACATCACTCGAGGATCTCAGCCCTGCCAGCTAGGTGAGAGCTTGGCAGCGGGAGCATCTTGGGACCTAACCCCAGAGCGAGAAAACTTGCCATCACTTATCCTCCGGGCATTACCACCGGCCCAGTCAGCTAGGTGGGAGCCTGACGACGGGTGTTGAGCATCAACCGGCCTTATCCCTCCAGGTTCATAATAATGTCACTCGAGGATCCCGGCCCTGCCAGCTAGGTGGGAACCTGGCAGCGGGAGCATCTCGGGACCTAACCCCAGAGCGAGAAAACTTATCATCACTTATCCTCCGAGCTCTACCACCGGCCCAATCAACTAGGTGGGAGCCTGACGGCAGGTGTTGAGCATCAACCAACCTCAGCGCTCCAGGTTCATAATGACGTCACTCGAGGATTCTGGCCCTGCCATCTAGGTGGGAGCCTAGCAGCGGGAGCATCTCGGGACCTAACCCCAGAGTGAGAAAACTTTCTCTTGTCCAACCTCCGGCTCCTGCCAACAAGGTGGGAGCCTAGTAACGGGGGCATTTCGGAAGTTAGCTTGATAAATACGACTTGTCATAACTTGATCTGCAAAAGAGATGGAGCATCAAAATATTTCATATTCATTGAAGGAATGAACGTGCATATTTTCACGGATAGAAACGCTTCATGTCATTACCACTCCAGGTGTGACTTAGGGTCTCGCCCTCCACATTTCAGAGATGGTACCCCCCTGACCTTAGAGCTTCCTCGACAATATACGGGCCTTCCCAGTTGCGGTTGAGCTTCTCCACTACCGCCGACCTCCCTGCTGCATCCACCTTCTTCAGGACCAAGTCCTCTTCCGCGAACTGTTTGACCATGACGTGCTTGTCAAAATACTTAGCCATTCTTCGCTTTACCTCTTCCTGTCGGATGGCGTACAGATCACGCAACTCCTCTACCATGTCTAGGAAGAGTCATAGCTCCTCCTCGTTTTCAGCTCGCCATTCTTCCCTTCCTGTCTCTGTCTCAATCACCCGAGGAGTCCGGACCTCGAACTCTATTGGAAGCACGGCCTCGCACCCATGGGAGAGTTTGAAGGGGGTCTCCCCCGTGGCCATGTTGGGAGTGGTTCTGAGGGCCCAAAGAACTGAAGGAAGCTGTTCCACCCAGCTACCCTTCAAATTCTCCACCTTCTTCTTGAGGAGGTTGACGATGAATTTGTTCACCGCCTCCACTTGCATGTTGCTCCTAGGATGGTGGACCGACGCGAACCTGAGATCGATCCCGAGCTGTCCACAGAAATTCATGAACTCAGTGTTGGCGAACTGAGGCCCATTATCCGTGACAATGGCCTGGGGCAGGCCATGCCGGCAGATGATCTTCCCCCAAATGAAGTTCCTGATTACCTGGGAGGTCACATTGGCTAGCTCCTTCACTTCAACCACTTAGAAAAGTAACCAATCATCACTAGTAGGAACCTCCTCTGCCCGCTAGCCTGGGGGAAAGGCACTACCAAATCCATTCTCCAAATGGCGAAGGGCCTAGGGGCCGTGATACTCCTGAGTCGGTGAGTTGGTTGGAGTTGGAGGGGGTCAAATAGCTGGCACTTGTGGCACCTCCTTGTGAACTCTCCAGTGTCCTGACTTAGGGTCGGACAAAAGTACCCTTGTCGGACTATCCTCCCTTCCAAGGTTCTGTTCCCCGAGTGGCTTTCACACTCCCCTAAATGCACGTCCTCTAGAATCCTCTGGACCTCCCCCTCAACTACGCAACGTGTCAACATCCCCGAGAGAGTCTTCCTATACAATTGCCCGTCGCAGATAAGATAATATGTCGACTTGTGTTTAAACTTCTTCTTATATATCCCTTTCGGGAACTCCCTTGCGGAAAGGAATGTGGCGAATGGATCTATCCATGAGGGGTGTTGGTACACCTCCATCAGCTCTCCCTCTTGGATGGACGGACGGAACAGGTCAGTGATGGTACCCCCCCCCCACCCCACCCGGGGACCATGCTTGGCTAGCTGATCAACCTGGTCATTCTCTTCCCGCGGCACATACCGGATGGAAAAGGTTTGAAACGTACTTATGACCCCCTTCACCTTTGCCAAGTACAACTGGAGAGTAGGTTCCCTTACCTCAAACTCCCCATTGATCTGGGAGACCACTGCTATGAAGTCATTGAGGACCTCCACATCATGCACCCCCAGCTCCCTGGCTAAGCGCAACCCTATTATCACGGCCTTACTCGGCCTGATTATTAGTGATGGGAAAGTGCACCACCACCGTCTACTCGATCCTCATTCACTTGTGGCTCTCTAAGATCACCCCTACCCCCAGAGAATGCCTTCCTAAAGCGTCGTCCACCATCACCTTCCAGGGGACTGGGCGAGTGAGTTCCGCCTCCGCTACCTCGACCGCATAGTCAGCCAAAAAGTCGAACATTGTTAGGGCCTTGATCGAGAGGCGGGGGACAAAGGAAATGTCGAATTCACTCAACTCTACCAACCACTTTGCCAACCTTCCTGAATGCTCCACCCCCTCGAAGATGTTGCGGAGGGGGTGGTCTGTCACCATCCAGATGGAGTGTGCCTGTAAATAGGGTCGGAGCCTCCGAGTCGAGATGACTAGAGCAAAAGCCAGCTTTTCCAAGATGGGATAATGGAGCTCTGTCTTCCTCAGGACCCGGCTTACGTAGTATATGGGCAGTTGTTTCTTCCCTTCTTCCCGAACCAGGACGAAGCTCAAGGCCTTTGCTTCGACCCCAAGATACAAAGATAGATCCTCCCCCTCCTTCGGCCCTTAGAGCAGGGGGGCTGAGTTAACTGCCTCTTTAAGGCCTAGAACGCCTCCTCGCATTTTTTAGTCCACTCAAACTTCTTTCCTCCTCTCAACGCCTTGAAGAAGTGAGAGCACTTCTCCCCGGCCCGGGAAAGAAACCTGCTTAGCCCTGCCAACTTCCCTGTCAACCGTTGCACCTCCTTAGCATTCTAAGGTGACCCCAACTCCATGATAGCCTTTAACTTGTCAGGATTAGGCTCCACCCCTGCAGGGGTGAGAAGGTGACCAAGGAACTTGCCTCTGTTGGCCCCGAAGACACACTTCAAGGGGTTCAGCCTCATCTTGTGCCTCCGGAGGGTGCCGAAGGTCTCCTCCAGATCCTAGAGGTGAGATTCCACCTCTCTGCTTTTGATCATCAGGTCATCCACATACACCTCCAGGTTCCTCCCCTTTTGCTCCTAGAATACTCGATCCATCATCTTTTGATATGTCGCCCCTGCATTTTTAAACCCAAAGGGCATCATCTTGTAGCAGTAACACTCATCCCCAGTGATGAAGGAGACATCTTTTACATCGGGGATGCATCCTGATCTGATGATAACCTGAAAAAGCATCTAAGAACCTCATTACAGGAAAACCGATGCCTGAGTCAACCAGCGCGTTGATTCGAGGCAAGCGGTAACAATCTTTAGGACATGATTTATTAAGCAAAGAGAAATTAACACACATTCTTCATCGGTCGTCTCCTTTTTTTACCATTACTATATTGTAGACTCAGTCGGGGTATTGGATTTCGGATACAAAGCCAGCCTTCAGGAGCTTGGCCACCTCCTCCCTGATGGGCTCAGCCAGCTTGTCCGTGATGGACCTTTTCTTCTGCTGGATGGGGCGAGCTTCTGGATCCAGGTTGAGGCGGTGGCAAGCAACATCCGCATTGATCCCTGGCATCTCAAATGTGCTCCAAGCGAATATGTCCATGTTCTTCTGGATGCATGTCAGCATCCTCTCCTGGTCCACCGGTGTCAGCCCTTCGCTGATGCGCACCTTCTCCACCTTACCTCCCAGGGTGAGTACATCCATCTCCACCATATCTTCTGCAGCCTCCAGACGAGACTGCTCTCCCCATTCTCCAAAATCCCCCTCTCCTAGGACAAGGACCTCCTCCTCAGCCTCTGCCACTTCCTCCACAGCCATTGTCTTGGCCAGCTCTTTCTGGACATCCTTTGCCACCTCCACCTGGGTGCGGCTCTCCACCTCCATCTCCACTCCACCTGCCTCTTGCTCCACCTCCTCCATCCTTCGTTCCATCTCCTCGGCCCCCTTTTGCAAAAAATGGAGTTCACCGTGGTGACGTAGCACTCACTTGCCACCTTGGTGTCTTCTCGGACCCGGACCTGGATCCCCTCGGCGTTGAACTTCAAGCACTGGTGAAAGGATGAGGGGACGCAGCGAAAGGCGCTGATGAGAGGCTGTCTGAAGATGGCGTTGTAACTGCTGGGGGCGTCCACAATGACGAACATGTAGTTCCTGTACTGTACCCCAGAGTGACATGGAGCCTCACTCCTCCTTCAACATCCTTCCTCTCCCCCGGAGAATCCAACAGAGGCCCATCAAAGGCCAGCACCCTCTTGTCTTCCACCTTTATCGCGTCAAACGCCTTCTTGAAGATGACGTTGACTGAGCTCCCGTTGTCGATGAGGATCCGGGAGACGGTGAAATTTTCAACCGCAGTCTAGATGACCAATGTGTCGCAGAAGGGGTCCTCATGATCTAGCATATCCTTCCTCGAGAAGGTGATCTCCTCCGGGGGTGGGGTCTGGGATGTGGAGCCAACGCTCCAGTGGTACATGGTGTGGAGACGTGCCTTCCGGGAAGCCTCGACCCCCCCCCCCATGGATCACTCTGATCCCTCCTTGAGCCCCAACATCGACCGGGTTCTCACGCTTGTCCTCCTCCGCCCGAGGCAGGACTTCTTCAATCTGCACCTCCCGGCGATCCTGTTGTTGTTGCTCCATGTTTCCTCTCACCTCGAGGAACTCGGGGCATGTGGTTGTGGTGTGTCCCTCCTCCTAGTGGAAGTCACAATAGGGTAGCTCCACCCTGACTTCCCTCCTCCTCCTCTGCTGACCCCTCCTCCACTGTATGGCTATCATCATAGCCTAATGATGATCGGGGAGAGGAGGCCTCTGACCCTGCCTCTAGCCTAGAGGGTGGAAGTGACCCTGGACCCCCTGGCGGTTGTCTCCTCCATGGAAACCTCTCTATTGTCCCTGATCCTACCGCTCCTATTGCCTCCAGTCGAGCCGATTATTCGGCTCCTGACGCTCCCACCTCGGCTGTTGCTGCTGCAATGTTGTTCCCACTGCCGGGGTTCAGCTCTCCTTACCTCCTGACCTCGGCCACCTCCTGGCCCCTTCTCCTCCTACGTGGCCCACTTGGCCAGCTTCCTCGTAAACTCAGGGTTTGACGCCTCCCCCTCGACTTCCCTTGCCGCCCTCTTCATCAACTCCTCGTAGGAGAGAGGTGGCACCCTCTTCAGCTCAATCCTGAAGAAACCTTGTTGCATCCCCAAGGTAAAGGTCATCATCAGGGTGTGCCCTAGCATCTCCTATACCTAGGTGACCTCCTCCTGGAACCAGTCCACGTAGCTTCCCAAGGTCTCGTTCCCCCCTGCTTGATGTGGAACAGGGACTCTTACTCCTTCCTCTTTTTGGAGGTGGTGAACCTCAACATGAACCCTCGGCGCAAGTCCTTGAAGCAGCATATTGAGTTGGTCGGTAGTTGGTGGAACCACTCCCTCGCCTTCTCCTTGAGATTGATGGCGAAGAGTCTGTATTTGAAGGCATTCGACATCTGTCTTATTGAAACCACATCCTTGAACCACTGGATGTGATGGACCGGGTCATCCTTCCTGGTGTAGTAGGACATCTCTGGCTCCCTAAACCCCTCTGGAACTGGGGCAGAAGAAGTCAACTCGCTGAAGGGGCTGCCTCCCCTACTGGGTGAGCCAGAGGATCTCGCACCCCCATCTCGTCGAACCGGCCTCCACTCGCCGAGCCTGGGAAGAGCACTCGCTCGGGGAGGTCGCGCCCACTCCCCTCCTCTGCTACCTCCTTCCCAGCTCATCGAGCCGGGGTATCCTCGCTTAGAGCCGGGTCGGCGGCGACTGGGACAGCTGGCGTTGAACACTCGGTGCGCGCGCCGAGTGCGACTCTGACGAGGCCAAGCACCTATCGCCTGAACTCTTCGAACATCCCCACCGTGGCGAGAGGGGGAGGGGTGGCGAGTCGGCCCTGTCCGAACATTGTCCATCTCCTCCATTCATCGAGACTGCTGAAGATTTTATGTGCTGACCACGCTCACCGCACAAAAATGTTGAAACCGAAAACTCGGTCTCTGTGAAGTTCACCCTTGGGGAAGGGGTGATCACACACTTCTCTCTCGCGAGCCGAACAACTAAGGAAAAAGAACACGGAACAAACTCAATGGCTCGACGTGGAGGTCCCACCACACACCCGGAAGATCTTAGAGTGCTTCCCCTCCCTAGCCAAATGTCGAGCTAAGGGTATCTCAGAAAGCGCAAGAAGACCGGGGCACTAGTAAGCATGCCTTCTGAGGCACCCCCTTGGGTCTATTTATAGATTTCTGAAAACGGCGTGCAAATAGCCAACCTTTACTGTTTTGAACAGCTACGTGCAGCCCAAATGGGTCTGCCAACAGCGTAACTCCGTTGTTCCAACAGGCTATAGATAGGCCAGTGGGGATAAAACAGTAAAAACACACCAAAGGAGACTGGGCGAATGGCCCTATGGAGCCTCCACTCGCAGGGGGAGGCGAGTGCTCGATGGAGTTGGCACTCGTTGCCTCTGCCAGCCCTGGGCGAGTGCGGGCCCGGGCTGCCCCACTCGCCCGCTGCACGCTGAACCCCCCGGGGTGAGTGCGAGCCGACCCACTCCACTCGCCCACTGCTCGCGCGGCCCCTGGGGCGAGTGCGAGCCGACCCGCTCCACTCGCCCCTCAAACGATCCACCCCACTTGGGCGAGCTGGGCTGCTGGACTTTGGCCGATCTGGTTCCTGTCGCCCACTACTCGCCGGATACGAGATTGTACAGTGTTTCTGCTGATCAATAAGTTTCGTACATTGACCGTCATGACACAACAACACAGAATGTTATGACAGTTTGTGTTTTCAATATGTATTTCACATTTGTACTAGTGGGTTGGGAGGGTTCTACTCATGACAGCCGTACTTTTCAACGTGCACTTATGAATCCGAGTTATAATTTTTTATATCCTTCACTATGTGAGACTTTTATTTCTTGGGATTTCAGTGGTTTTTAGTTACTGTATTTGATATGAATAAAATTTAAACTTTGTAGGCAAATATTATGTAATTTATGCGGGATATTCTCTCCAACTTGATTTTTTGAAATCATATTCAGTTACACGATATCATTTACCAAATGTCAGAAGGGGCAGCAGGCTTATACAAAATGCCGAGAAATATTTAATCGGGCTCACGCTTCCTTACAGTGTTATAGAACGGTCATTCGGAATTTGGAAAAAGAAATGGAAAATATTTAGGGATATGTCGTCATATAGTTTGACAAAACAATGAGGAATTGTGATTGCAACAATGACTTTACATAATTATATTCGCAGATAATCATCCACTCAGACGGTCATTTTCAGGTTTGTGATCAAGACGAGCATTTCATTTATCTAGTGGGCCTTCAAAGAAGATCAGGGCAAAATGATGAAAGCTCGGGTGAACGATCATGTTAGAGGAATTCGAGTTGGTGTTGTTGAGATATCGGCACTGTGTGACTCGATTGCCGAACAACTACATGATGTTTGAACGTACTTGAGATATCTGCGTAGTCAATGTATTTCAAGTTTTGAACATTTTGATATTTGTATGTATTTGAATATTTCGATGTTTGTATGTATGTTGTCCTTCTACATATCTTGACGTACATATATTTTCTACAATTTAATATACCGATTAGAACAAAAAAATTAAAAAAATAGAAAATATTTTATAAAAAAATTTTAATAAAACAACCGCTGTGATACTTTATTCTAAACAACAAAGACTATCCAAACAAAACTTTATTTTCAACAACCAATTTCAAATAACTCTATTTACAATTACAGACCTAATTTACAACCACGACCGTTTGAAACATCCTTAATTTCACAAGTCTTTAACACATAATTTAAATCCCGTTTACAAGATAATAAAACTTGCCAAGTGATATTATATCATTCCAATCAAAGCTTAAATAAATGCAAATAAAGCTAAAAAAAGAAAACTTTTTCTTATTTTAAATAAAAATAATTAAAACATAAATCAAAACATAAATAATAATAATTTAATCTTAAAAAAATTTGATAATTAAAATTGGAAGGGGCCGCGCAGGCGCGAACCCCCCTATCACAAATTATGACGTCCACTCTCCCACTTGGGGAGATGGTAAGTCAGCGCAGCATCAAAGTGCAATGATGCCCACTGACCTAGGCCACAGGCATTCTTGATCACCCGTTTGACCCCGTCCAGGTAAGTATGTTGAGCTGTGCCTATGCGTCCCCTTATATAGGAAGCCGGGAAATACACTTTCCTCTACGCCCGATGTGGGACTATTAGTTCTACCGCCCTTTCAGGCGAAAAGCACGCGGAGCCTTTAATTTTTGTAAATTGATTTTAAATATTGCTGCGGCATTTGGCAAATTGAAAATATATTATTATAAATCTTTATCTTGCTTATTTAAGTTCTTTGTAATATACATAATATATATTATAATAAAATCATGTAATATTTTCATCCATTAAATATGATTATCGATTTTTAATTGCATGTATTCATTACCCGTTGTACAATAATAAAATATGGTAAAATAAATTTAATAGAAAAATATTAATAATAACAGAATAATATAAAAAGGGAAAAAAATATAAAAATTTTAAAGAGGGGAAAATTATATAATTAATTTCATAGTAAAAAATGACTTAAAACTATGTTTTTTGTGTTCATAGCGGTGCAAGTTGATTTGAGCATTGTTGCGGGTTACCTGATTTTTTCGGTTCGGAGAATGGGTGCGTGCAAGCTACACGGCATGGCACATGGCTGTGTGCAAAGTTGTGTGTCAGTTTTTCTAAACAGTTTGAAAAACAGAGAGGAACACGGCTTATTGACATGGTTGTGTCCAAAGTCATGTCAAGCTACACGGTCTGGCACACGGCTGTGTACTAAGTCGGGTAGAGCTCCAGGTTTAAGACTCGGATGGTAGATTTCTGTAAGTGCTAGTACACATCCTGAAACACGGGCGTGTCACAAGCATGGGCGGAACTAAGTGGAGACACACCCGGGCAAGTGCCCGGGCGTGTTTTTGGAAAATGTTTGCCTAGGATTGCTGTGATCATGACTGTTTCGGGCTTGTTTTACTGGCTGCGCAGAGGGAGAAAAGAAAGAAAGGAAGTTGGCAGGTGCAACTTAGTTTCCATTTATGTGAAAAATCCTAGATGCATTGATACTTGAGTGTCTGCATCCATGCATATTTCAGAAAAACCTGCTTCAAAAAGTACCGCCTTCATAGCTACGCTCCACGTCAATGTCATTGCAATGACAGTAAGGCACTCTAGAGTCCAGTCCCCAATGGCTGGGAGATGATATTAGATGTTTCCCTCTCTCTAACTTCTCTCTCTATCCCCTCTCTTTAACTTATCTCTCCACCGCATTGTTTTAATTTTTCCATTTTTTTTCTTTTAATTTGTTTACAGCTAATAGTGAGTTTTTCAAAGCATGTTAACATTTATTTTTTAAGAACTTGGTTAGGTCAATGTTAACATTTATTTTGGTAGGATTAAAATTATAGTTCAGCTGCCTGAGAAGGCAGGTGATGGGGGGAAGCAGCAGAGAAAACTCAGTGGGGTATTTTCTTTAGAGAATTTGGAGATTAATGAGGTCTCTCACCAAGCTCTTCCTATTTTTTTTTTCATGGCCGATAGTTCAAATCATCTGAACCGTTGATCAAGATGCCCGAGATAATAAATAATGAAGTTGTAAGGAATGGACGGCTGGGGGCAAATGTTTTGGTACTCTTAACACATCATGTGCAATGAGAGAATTTTAGCTAGGTACCTACGCTCGGTGCCTCGGTGTGTATATATGGATCGTGAGGGACTATATTTGGTAGTATGGCAAACTCATAAATTTTATAATTGTTATGCAGAGTTAACTAGTGTGTGTCAATAGCTTGTATTGAATTCAAAATTTGTTTTGATTTTGGAAAAAGAGAACCGGCATGATTTCACTCCTTTTGAAATTGTGCATCTATTGATTTCGAAAGTATGTTTGAGTTTTCAGTTTAACTTAATGAGATTTAATTCGTTAGTTTTCTATTGATTTAATTCTTGTTTTCTCATGAATGTCAATTAATAGGATTCAATTGTTGTTGTGATTTTGATTGTTTTCGTTCATTTTTAGGCACTTGAAATATTACTTTTAATAATATTGAATTAAAAAATATATCAAAAATTTAAATCAATTACTTGGTGCCCGGATCGGATGAAAATCCTGGGTCCGCCACTGGTCATAAGTCATGTACGGGACCAGGAAGCCCATTTCAATCTAAAATCAAGTCCATTCGTTGGGGGATCTTGAGATCTCATGGCTAGGATTTTGTCATGATCCTTTAAGGTCAGCAAAGATGGGTTTGAATCTCATTATCTTTTGGAGATTCTCTCTCCAAAGAAGAGAAAAAAGATAGGAAAGGAGGAGGAGGAAGGTGATCTAGCCATTGGAGGAGTTCCAAAGCTACGAATTTCGAGTCGAGTTCAAATCCACGGAGAGGAACCCGTTGCGATCAATTCCATTCGACTCAATCTTTGATTCATGGCGCCCAATCGAACGTGAGCGATCCTTCCCTCCGCTCTTAGGACGTGATTGCCTATTTTATATTAATATCTTTGCATCTGGAAGTGTCTATTGTGCTGAAAAGCGGAAGGTATGACCTCCAACAGGTCAATTGTCTCCATCCCCGGCATATATTGCATACAGAAATTTGCTTGGGTTGCGTATTTAGATATATGTATGAATCCCATCTGCGATATGTTGGTCCGGAATAATAATGTTTGGTTTGCGTGCCGGGAAAAACTCAGAGATCTATTTTATTGTGTTGTGAGAAGTTAGAGTAAGGGAGCTTGGGAAGCACTTAGCGAAAACTCTGTTGTTGTCGTGCAGTAGAATGCAAACTTCTCCACAAATCTGTAGCGGTGTGGCGATGTCCCACCTACGATGGTTTGATCACGAAGACTATATCCTCTTGAGGGGATTAGGTGTGTGGCATGTTATTGGTTATACGTGATCGGGCCGAGGTAAAGTTATACCTGCACCATGTTTGGTTGGCATGGTGATTTGAACAACAAGCATTAGCTGAACCGAACCTGCACTATGTTGTTCAGCTCAAGAGAAGCCTCGTAAACGTTGTTAGCATGAGATAGATTGATTCAAAGCCGTTGAGCTTGATTAGTAGAATGTTCAAACAAAATCTGAGTTTGCAATACTTGGATTGGAGAAGATACACGTGCAAGTGTTTGTCATTACATGCCTTGAGTGCATGAAATATGTGGTTGTGCGTGTCAACGTTTGTGATTGATGTTTATTATCCTCATGTTTAGGCGGTTGAGGTAAGCTTCAAGTAAGGCGCGGGCGCGAGTAGCAAGCATGCGCTCGCGATAGAGGATCGCGTGCACGGGCAGCACGCTCGCGCATGGTCGCGCAAGAGGAACGCGTGCACAGGTAGCACGCCCGCGCGTGGGCGGCCAGCCCTCGCACGTGCGCGTGATCCTCACTAGCGCGCGCAGTCGGCCTGCGCGATCAAGCTTGCGCTCGCTCAGACCGCCACCATCACACGTTGCCCAGGCTGCCCGGACCGTCCAGGGGGCACTCCCATCATTTCTTTAGCATTGACGATCCAGGTGACCGAAACGGAGCGACGTAATTCGCCACCTCAAAATCCGTCCGGGCACAATTGTCAGCATATCCCTTAAAGAAAACTATAAAAATGTCACTTGACCCTCATTTGAAAAAAAGCAACTCAAAATACTAGAGAGAGCTTTGAAGTTTTCTAGATAGAACGTGTGACTTAGATCGTTCCTCCGCTTAGAATTTGCGGTGTTCCCTTCCCTCTCTAAGCCGTTTAATGCTCAACGTTTAACGTTCACGTGGATACATTCGTGAGCGCAAGAGAAGAAGTCATAAAAGCACTTTCGTGCACGCTCCCCTTCCTGCGTCGTGGACGCTCACCTTCAAGCCTCGCGGACACTCTAATCCAAGTTCTGAGGGCTTGTCCAATTTTCCGCTTCGGGAAAAGGCCCAGAGGAACGCTCCGGTGGACGCTCTCGTCAAAGCTTCGTGCTCCGTTTGGGGGGACTTATTTTCACCGGGCAAGCGATTTACGACTGCATGAACCAGACCTTAAATAAGGTCAAGCGGTTGCGGACAAGTCCCCCCAAACGGAGCATTAGTATTTTTTCACTTTTCATGCACTTCAAGCTTGAAACGGAGAGGTGCCGTGTCACCCTCCGAGAAAACTCTCAACTTGTAAACTCAAAACTAAATAGTGAATTTTGACACGGCACAGCATGACCACGTAGTATTTTACCCTTTCAAGATTTTTCATGGTAAAAAAACCGGGTGAGCCGCACATTTGTCTTGATGAATTTCGCTCAAAGGGAGCGATAAATAGTTACGGAGTTCTTTAGTTATAAAAATGTGATTAGATTTATATTAAATTTTAGGCCATTGTAAACACAATTCAATTCTTGTTTGCCGAACCCCAATATTAATGGCAACCCAAAAATTTAACCGCAACTCAATATTTGATTTATCGCACCTCATTATTAGCGAGAATGGAGGTAACTGACAGCTTCAACAACAACAAGAAACCAAAAGGGATACTCAAGGAATTGGGCGTGATTGAAGACGGATATACGAGAGGATATGACTTTAAGATGTTAGTTGCGGTTAAACAGAAAAAAACTGTAATATTTTTTGAATTTCGAAGTTGCAGATAGCCAATAACAAATTAAGGTTAACAATCACTTATTTACTTAGTTTTGATAATATATATATTTTATTTTATACGATTTTAATGGTCAAATATTTGAATGTTATAAATAAAGGGCAATGTTAATAGCACCCCTCTATTGGCTAATAGCACCCCAAAAAAGCCAAAATAACACATTGAAATGGCTGCTAATAGCGACTTCAGGGGTGCTATTAACATTGTCCTAAATAAATTGACAGAACTAAAAATAATAACAAATAGCTCTTTATCAGTTTACGCTTAATTATAACCCAAAAAATAATCGCACTATTAAGAACAGCTCAGAATCCACTGTAATAAGAAAAATCGGAATAAATTATATTTATTATCTATTTACATATTATAGATTATATTACTAATTAAAGATTTGATTGTTATAATTTGATAGGGGCCGCGCGAACGCGAATCCCCGCTATAACAAATTATGACGTCCACTCTCCCACTTGAGGAGATGGTAAACCAGCGCTGCAACAGAGTGCAATGTCGCCCACTGATCTAGGCCACGGGCATTTCTGATCACCCGATTGGACCCCGTCCAGGTAAGTATGGATTACAGTGCTTATATGCCCCTTTAAATAAGAAGGCGGGGATTACATTAGTTCATATCGCCGATGTGGGACTAATGAACGTGCGTATGCTTTGTTCGTGTCACGTGATAAAGAACGCCTATAATTCTATTATATATATTCTCTTTTGCTTACTTAAGCAGTTAAGCTGTACGTGTAAATCACCTATAAGGCTATAATTCTATTTTATTATTTTATATATATACTAAATATTATTATCTTCTTTAATTACAAGGAGTAAACTAAATGAAATATAAAAATATTAAAGAAAATAGGAAAATATAAAAAAGAAAAAAATTAAAATTTTAGTTATTGCGAGTTGCGACCAAGTTGAGGTTGCTGCAAATCGGTTAGGTTGCACCGTTTTTGCTCGGGAGCAGTCGAGCGCGCAAACAATCAGAGAGAGGGAGAAGTTTGGCTAGGAAATTTTTAAACGCAAAAAACCTCGAAAATTGGTTCAAAACCACGTGATCAGAATTGTGCGGACCAAACTTCCATTTTTTGTGATCATTGTACAGATCTTTACAGAGAAGGTGAAGACGACAGGCTGCTCCTCGCTATAATTGTTGGGGGAGAGAGAGAGGTGTTTGGAAGGTGATGTTCACTGCTCGCGGAGCTAAGTCTTTTATTTGCTACGGTGGGAAATGAGCACTCTTGATGTTTTAGAGTCGTTGCCCGTTGCTTGGATGCTTGTGTGGTGCGCTATGAGCGTCTTTATCTCCGCGGCTTGTCTCTTATTGTGCGTAGAGGAATCTGGAGCAGACTGATTGCTGCCGACTGGAGGTTTGCCATCGATTGGAGGGCGCAATGCGCACGAAGCGTGCTGGAGTACGTTTGAGAGGTATTGTCTGCTTTACAGAAAGTCTTGTGGACCGCCGACATCGTTCAGGAGTAAGGCGCGTGCTCTGGAACAGTCTTAAGAGCGGAGCGCGTGGGTGCGTGTGGGTTCACGTGGGTGCGCGTGGGTGCGCAAGGGGGCGCGAGGGGGCGCGCTTGGGGACGGGTTCAGGCGCGTTCGAGGGCGGGCTCGGGCGCGCTCGAGAGCGGAGCAAAACTTAGGAGATTCTCCGCTCTTAAACATCTTAGCCTTTTTTTTCCTACCTCCCTAATGAGGGCCTTAGGGGCCCTCCCTCCCTAATGAGGGCCTTAGGGGGCCCTTTTAGGAGGCCCGGTAATTTTACCTTGATAACTTTCGGACGGACGAATAAGAACAATCGAATTGGGGCATATGGATCACAAAATTTACGCATATGACGATGTTGCCCCCTCCCCCCTAGGGGGCGTTTCGGGACCAACGAGCCCCCGGCCGGCAAGGGGAGGGACGTCCCAATCGACGGGCAGCGGGCGGGAAATTGCACCCTTGGCCGAGGTCGGCCAAAGGGGACGGCCCTCCGCACACCGACGGAGGGTCGGGCGGCTAGAGGGCGCATCCCTTCGTGCATAGGCGGGGGATCGGGCGGCCAAGGATCCGCCCGATCTCGGCAGCCAAGGGGTCGCCCGATCTAGATGGCCAGAGGGCGCGGTGTGATGACCCAGGCCCGGCTCCAATCGGGACCACGTCCACCGAGGGAGACCCAGCGCGACCCAGCTGGCATCGTCCGGGCTGCAGCCCAAACACCCAACCCTTCTCCATGCCCACAAGAGGGTTGTTGGTGGACGTAGCCCCCCTTTGATGAGCGAACTCGATAGTTAAGTTGGGTCGTACGGGACTTCCCAGGGGGTCACCCATCTCAATGCTACTCTCGCACAAGCACGCTTAACTATGGAGTTCTTTCACTTCTTATCACCAGTAGTACTGAGATTGGTGACCTCCTGGGAAGTCCCCGTACGGCCCAACTTAACTATCGAGTTTGCTCATTAAAGGGAGGTTGTGGCCATCAACAACCCGCCTATGGGCTGGAGAGGGGTTGGGGTGCTTGGGCTGCAGCCCGGTAACCGGAACCGGACCAGGTGGAAATTAGAGTTCACGCTGGGGCGGGTGGACGTTACACGCGGGCCTCTACGCGCCGACGGAGAGGCTGGGCGGCCAAGGGGGTCCCGATTTGGGTGTCTAGAGGGCGCGACCCTCCATACATCGACGAAGGGTCGGGCAACCAAGGGGTCGTCCGATCTGGGCGGCCAAGGGGTCGCTCGATCTGGGCGGACAAGGGGGCGTCCGATCTGGGCGACCAAGGGGGCGCCCGATCTGGGGGGGCCCTCCTCTTTACGGCCACGCACATCGTGCACAGCCGCATGTCATATGATCAGCCGCCCGACCACCCGTCATCACGCTACCGTGAGCCTGACCGGCCTCATACGTTGCGTGACCGGTCACCCGGCCCATTATCGTTGTGGGTTCGCCGCCTGACCTGTCGACTCTCCAATGGGGGAGCACGGCCAGCCATCTGGCCAGCCCTCCATCGGTCGGCCCCGGTCGGCCGGGCCCCGTCACCGACTTCCACCGGCCGGCCTCCGCCAGCCAGCCCCCGGTCGTTGCCTAACTTCTATCATTCAATCGTCGTGGTTGCGTAACAACCGCGCTCCACCATCGACGTAACCACCCATTATGTGGTTGCGTATAACCAAATCCCATAATGGGTGAGCGTGTAGCAAATTTCATAAATATTCACATGATAAAATATGAAATATTGAGGTGTGTATAGCACTAATACACATGACATTCTGTGTATAGTAAATAATATGGTTACGATGTGCACATAGTCATTTATATCAGGTGCGTGTATAGCACATACGTTGATTATGGTGTGTGAATAACAACAAAACTACCCATAATATGTGCATAAATTGGTTATGTCGTTATGATGTACGGATAGTAGCATAACCACCATGTCCCCTTAAAAGGGGTCTCACGCCCTCCTTTCATTGCACCTTGCTTCCTACACATGAGAGAGCTCTTGAAGAATCCTTTGAAAATCTTCTTGTGCGCTCGAAGGAATCATCGAAGACCTTTGAAGGTCTCTGTAAGATCTCCTAGAAGCCTTCAAAGGCTCCTCGAGGATTCCACCGTGCACATTACGCCTTTCACATTTCACCCTATGCAAGTTTCACTCTGCGCAAATTGCATAGCACATTGCGCTCAACACATCACACTCTCTACACACCTCTCCAGACTCCTACGTGCGCAACTGGAGACAAGCCTCAGATTCTTGGTTGTGTTGAGCGCACCGTTCCAGCTTCTGAGCATCAGTAGAAGACTCTAGAGCACAACAATCATATTGCCCCCAATGTGCAAGCAGAAAATACTTATCTCCTCGAGCATGTTGGGATTTCACACAATCCCCAGGATAGTCACAATAGTTGTAAGGGTGCAATGAACACATAATAATCTGGAGAAAAATTCAACGCACGATGATTAATCAAAACTACAAATAGAGTATACAAAAATATCAATCTGTTACAAGTACACCGCAGATAAAGATGGATTAGCTTAATCCGCAGGTTGACAATGATCTTAGACTACAATCCTCAGAAGGACGCACAAGGTTTGCCCTAGCAAACATTCGTCGTTGTCAGACGACCAACCAGCGTCGCCTTCACCAGAAAAGTCAATGCGGAATAATGCCCAGCTCGCATGCAAGCATGTTGCTCAATACGTTGCTTGCCTCACTACAGCCTGACGCACTCACTACATCCCGTCGCAGCCTCGCCTTTTTTTTTCTGTGAATCCTCCTTCAAGGGTCTCTTTCTCCAAGATGAGAACCAGTGATGTGTCTATCCAAGCCATAACCCAACTCATTATATAGTCATTTTATTTGTCTTAGCCACTTTCCTAAAAGTTTCCTATCATGTGAAACACATGGGCGGCTTGGAGAGTTAACATCAACGACTTGGAGAGTCAACATCGATGGCTAGGAGAGTCAACATCGACGGACGGTAGATGGAAGCATGATACATATGAGTTTGAAATATCAAACCAACTCAGCAATCAGCACCTTGGTTTGAATTTCAAAAATACCATATTTTACATCAAACACCAAACTGCACCGGACATTTGCACGAAGCACCATCTGCACGAAACAACAAGTTGCACTAAGCATCTACATGAATCACTAAACTGCACTAAGCATCTACATAAAACACCACCTCACTTACAGAGGTATCAGTCGACCTGCTTCAGTCGATTCCATCCTGCACTGTTTTAACGTGAGAAAGTTGACACTACTAGATCGTGAAAACTGACTCGTCGAACCCGGGTCCCGGGAAGGCGATCGGATGCACTACCATGACTATCAATCCTATTATCAGCAGAAATCATGGGGTCACCATCTCGCACTGCGATCCCCATCAGTCAGTATAGTCTACTATACTATACAGCTCGTATGAGTACGGTGTGTCCTCACATCACCGTTAGAACTCCATGCCTTGTCGCCCAGTTACAGCCTTCCGAGTCCAATCTACCCAACGATATCAGATTCTTACGCAACTTGGGAACCAGATACATCCTCTCAAGCATATGTATCACTCAATCTTGCATCTATAAGTCCACCATCCCTATCTCTATGACGTTACATCTCGAGTCGTCACCCAGTATGTCCAACCCAGCCGCCACCTCTAAGGAACTGAACATCGACGCATCTGAGCAAACATGTTACTATGCATTAGAATCAGACATCCAGTTATCAGAGTCACCCGACTCTCAGTGATTCAATAAAAGTCATCATCTCCTGTCAAGTCCAATGTCACTATATATGCATCCTAGACGTCACCTGAAGTACCAGAACTCCTAGCACGCTTCGAACAATGTCTCATAATGTGACCAACTTGTCTGTAGTGGAAACATGTCACTGTCTTCTTCGAAGCCGACCGAGCTCGTGCACTGCTCAATCCTTTATCAAAACTCCTCTCTCTTCCATGTGCTACTAATATCTAGTCACTCCTAGGAGTGGGGTGCTTCAGCATCTGACTAGATAAAAGTGCCGACGTGACTTCTTATAGCCTCATCGTATCATTCTCATACAAGAGCATAATCATCATGTGCTTGTATGATGCTAAGAGCAAGGTAATAAGCAAGAGGGCTTTGTCTTCTTCCTCTACCTACAAGCCAACCACATGCAACTGGATTAGAAGACCGTTGAACACATTAAAGTGTTCATGTAGGTTGCTATCTTCCTATATTGTTGAAACCGTTAACCAGTCTCAGAGAGAGTTCAGACTCAAATTGGGTAACTTGCACTTACTTATCCTGAACTAAATTTCTGTCCAGAGACTTTGAATTAGGAACAGACCCTGAGCTATAGCGAGGAGGTCCCGACACACACCCGGAAGATCTGAGAGTGCTTCCCCTCCCAAGCCAAAGCTGAGCTGGGCACCTTGAAGGGCTCTTAAAACCAACCAAATCAAACCAGAGGAGGAAGAAAGAAAAAGTCTGATCCCCTCCAAAGAAGCCCTTAAGGGTCTATTTATAGTTTTCCAAGTTTGGTCTGTCAATAGCGCAATCCCGGCTTTTGGTTATATTAAACGCAACCCAAATTGGCTTGTCAATAGCAAAACTGCTGTTTGGAGGGGCTATTAACATACAAACATGGACATTCTGGTAAAAACACTGTTGGGCAAGTGGTTCATGCGGCTGTCACTCGCCTGGGATGACGAGTGCTTAATGAGGCTAACACTCACTACCACCCTGAGGCTGAGCGTGAGTGCGGGCCTGGTTACCTCACTCGTCTGTCCCTTGTCTAGGTCCTGGAGCGAATGTGGGCATGTGCGCCCCACTTGCCCCTGCTACTGATGGCTTAACCCCATACGAGATGGGGAATTCCTTCCCCACTCGCTAGTCTGACTTGCCTTAGCCTAAAACTGCTCTCTTTGCCTTGGTTTTCTTCTGAGAGACCCACTCGGTGAACATAGGGTTGTACATGCATCTTCTGCTCACAGAGCCACGCTTCAACAATAATCTTATTGTCACGGATTTAAACAAGTACAGTCGCTCCAACTTCTCCTAAAGCCTGATTTTCATCTCTTTAGTCTCAATGTTGAAGAGCACCTGGTCAGCAATCCACATCCTTATTGTGCTCGTAGCTCTTTCATCAAAATCTTTCCAGTTCTCATCTTTTATTGTCGCAGGCAATTTGTCGCGCCCCCGCAACACTCGAATCAAACCCTGTTGAACCAGCATATCTTTTACTCGAATATGTCATAGGCTAAAATTCCGCCACCATTGAATTTCTCCAATGAAAATGTCTCTAGAATTACGTTCTTTCCTGCCATGACTTTCCTCGGCAAACTAAAATACCTGATTTGCTCAAAGTCCGGATCTGAAGGGATGAGAAGATGACCTAGTCGCTCACCGCCGCAGTCAGAATTTTCATAGAACAACCAATCACGATCGTCTATTGAACATCGCTCTGATACCACTTGTTAGGATTTCACACAATTCCTAGGACAGTCACAAATAATAACTGTAAGGGTACAAAGAACATGTAATAATCCGGAAAAAAATTCAACGCACGATGATTAATCAAAATTACAAATAGAGGAGACGAAAGTACCAATCGGTTACAAGTACACCGCATATAAGATGTATTAGTTTAATCCGTGGGTGGACAATGATCTTGAACTGCAATCCTTAGAAGGACGCACATGGTTCACTCTGGCAAACCTTCATCATCGTCAGACGGCCAACACCACCGCCACCACCAGAGAAGTCAACTTGGAATAATGTCCAGCTCGCGTGTAAGTCTGCAGCTCATTATGCCGCTTGCCCCACTACAGCCTTGCCGCACTCATTGCAGCCCGGCGTTGCCTCGCCTTCTTCTTCTCCGTGAATCCATCTTCGAGGTCCTCTTTTTCCAAGATGAGAACCGGTGGTGTGTCTATCCAAGTCATAACTCAACCCATTATATAGCTATTTCATTTGCATTGACAACTTTTCTAGAAGTTTCCTAGCATGTGAAACAGATGAGCGGCTTGGAGAGTCAACATCGACAGCTTGGAGAGTCAATATCGGCGGCCGGTAGGTGAAAGCATGATACACATGAGTTTGAAAGATCAAACCAACTCAGCAGAGCGATGACCTTTCACCCTCAGAGCCTCTCTCTACAATTGTAACGAAAGGCGGTCTGTCGCCCTCAAGTTCTTTACAAATCTTTGTAGCAACACCATGGAAATTTGTTCGGCACGGTCTCGACCACGTGATTTTTTACTCCTTTGCAGGGCTTTCAACATTAAATTTGTTTTTCTCTTGACAACCGTTTCTCACTTTTCTGACCGTTTGCACGCTCAATTGCTCCTGAGCTATGACGGATCATTTTAGACCGGTCTACCAAATCATCGAGCTAACCCGCATTAAATTGCATAGGAAAAAAACATGAGACGGCCTAAAGTAATTGCAGTCATATTTTACGTGTGTAGGGATGCAAGTTGCGTTGAGCCTGCTAAAAAAACTCGACTCGAGCTCACGAGCTCAGAAGCTCGGGATCCATAAATAGACCTTGAGCTCGAGCTCAACTCGTTTGCATCTCTACATGTGGGGAACATCTTTGACAAAACTATATAGCAAGCATTGCCGCGTCTAGAAGGATACTGTGCGTTGGGAACCTCAAATCAGCTCAACTACTATTACCAATACATAAGATACCAGCTTAGCGGGAAATGAGAATACAACTCAGTCCCTGATACATTTTGAGCGTTGTTAAGAGCACACCTATTTTGGATAATAGCACACTATTGATATTGGCACATCACAAAATTTTATTTGCAACCCAATTTTTTATGAGCACACTGACTTCATTTTTTTGAAAAAAAAATCTTCTAATGAGCATAAACTTTTCCCCGTTGTCATCTTTATGGTTTTCCACATTCCATGCACGTGCAGTGATCTTATCAGCCCTTAGGATTGTAACCACAAAACCTATTCTTCTCGCAACTATTCGGACCCAAGCAATTAAATTTTCCTTACTTGGAAACACGGTGTCTGTGATGAATTTGAGCCCAACATCTACAGTTGTATAATTAATTGAGCCCTCAAATTTAACTAGCTCTTGTGTACAACTCATCATGCAAAAACACAGAAAACCCTGAAATTTAAATTTGTGAAGTTCATTACACGTAATGAAATTGTTTACGGCTAATACAACTATAACAGTAATTTGAATCATATGTTGTAATGAACAAATACTAGAGGTGAATCAAATGTGGTAATGAAGAAATGATAGAGGTGAATGACTCAAGAGCTACCTGTGATGGTGGCGGCAGATGGGACTCGGGTGCTCGGCAGCGCCAGGCTCCAGATCGACTTCTTCGCCCGCTATTTTAGGGAATAGCAGCGGCGGTCGAGCGGCAGGCGGGAGATCGGCTTCTTCGTCGCTGTTTTAGGGTTAGGCCCGCGGGTGTGCTCATAAGGAGTGGGGTGAACTGTAAAAAAATAGGTATTATTTGATTTTTTGGTGTGCTATTATCTAAAATAGGTGTGCTCTTAACAACGCTCTACATTTTTTTCTGTCAGACAACTACTTTGGTTTGATTATCACAGATGATGCACAGTTCTAATGAGAAGAGTACACTTGGCTGATGCATACAATTATTATGTAAGTTATGACACTGTCAGTTCTTATGAACACAATTAAAAGGGGGCGGTCCGGTCCGGTGCACAAAGCATCTCCGTGTAGCGACGGTTTGAATGAATACAATTGTTTCCCAAAAGTAATTTGATAGATTCTATACCCATTGTCGGATTTGAACCTCAAAGAAATAAACTCCCGACAAACTTGCACGAGTAAGAGCGGAGTCGCATATGATATCATGCACTTGATCAAGCTTGCGATCTAGTTACGACGCATCTGAAATTGAAGAGGCGAATTGAGTACATGTATTATTATCATCTCGATCAATGACGCCACACTTTTTTTTCTTTTGTTTAATGTTTTCATATGTATTTGTATGTGTGCTATGACTTTGCTACTTGCTAGCGCCTATTCAATCTAAGAAATGAAAAAGGTTTGCATTTTATCGAACATCTTTCACAATAGAGCCACATCCTAAATAATTATCTAAACCCTGCATTAGTACTGCCTTGAACCCAACATCTTTAGAACTCCAACATTAGCACTTGTTGCGGATTAACTCGATGCACCGGTCGGGTCGGTTGTTTCTTGGACCGTCTTAGCTCACGGAGCGGTCGAGCGCGCACACAGTCAATGAAAATGAGAAGTTGACACAAGGTGTGATGACGTGAAAAATCCCCTCAAATGGGTAAAAAACCACGTGACTGGGTCTGTGCCGGTCAAATTCCACTAGCTTCGGGTAATTACAATGTGTTGGAGAATCGGGGCGACAGGCCGCACCCGTTACAGCTTGGGGAGGGAGAGAGACTACGACTCCCAGCGGGCAACAGGCTGCGCCGCGGGAGTAACTTGGATGTTGAAATGCGAGGGACAGCTCTGGTGTTATGACGTTCGGAGCGGCGCGCGTTTGCTTGCAGAAGTCGTCTTCCTCCTTCGGCTCGCTCCGGGACTTAGGCGCTTTCCTGCTGGCGACGTGCTGGTGGCGCGCTGGTGGCCGTTGGTGGCTCGCTGGTGGCCGATGGTTGCTCGCAGCGGCTGGAGGCTGACTCGAGGGAGGAGGCCGACAAAACTATCACCTGAGGAAGAAGATGACCAGGAGCAGAGAAAAGTGAAAAATGAGGAGGCCCTGTGGCTCCTTTTATAGCCTCTGGGGGAGGTTCATGGCGGGCCCCACCACTAACGTAATGGGTTAGTGGGTGGTTACCCTCATGATCGGACGGCGAGGAGAGTCTCCCCCCGATCGGACGGTGGGCAGGCCGTCTGTTACCGATCTCCATCCGGAAGAGCCGTCATGGCGAGTATACACTCGGCGAGGGAAGACGGCGGACGGGACTAGCCGTGGCGAACCTACTCCAACCACGGGCGAGGGCGAGACCGGAACGGGGGAGTAGCGGCACCGGCGACTTTATGTTATTTCCTTTTATGTTATTTCCTTTTTAGGTTATTTTCTTTTATGTTATTTCTTTTTTAGGTTATTTCCTTTTATGTTATTTCCTTTTATTATTTTATTTTCTTTTTAAGCTTCTATGAGACCTCTATATATATGAGGGGTATGTAAACTTTATTTGGATCCTGGAATCAGTTTGCTTAGTGGGGGCTGAACCCTCGTCTCTCCTTAACCCTAATTCTCCTCTCTTCTGATCTCTCTCTTCCTCCCTTCACCTCTTACCGCCGCCGCCTGTTGCCCGATACCGTCGGGCGGCCTCTTACCGCCACCGCGATACCCCAGCGGTATCATTGGTCTGACCTGTCATCTCCGCCCGCATCGCGCCGCCGGAACGTCCTCCCATGGCACCCAACACGAGATCCACCCCCGCCGATTCCGCGGACAACGCCGACGAGGCCCGCCAACGCCTCGACCGCCACGATGCCCATCTCGCCACCCTCCAATCCTCCATGGAGGCCATCATCGTTGGTCAAGCACTGCTCCTAGGGCGTTTGGACGCTCTCCACCCCCCCCCCCCGTCACAGCCACGCCGTCGTCGGGCTCTACTACCCATACCGACGCCGGGTCCATCCTAGGCATGCCGCCTACTCCGTCCATGTTTCCGCCAACACCCATCCCGCCGCCGCTACTCAATCGGGCGGCATCACACCTCGATATTCCAAACTTCTATGGAGTCGACCCCTTTGGGTGGATTGCACGAGCAGAACAGTTCTTCGACCTCAACGGAACACCGCTGGTGGACCGCATCAGCACAGCAGTAGTAGATCTCAGCGGGTCAGCACTTCACTGGGCGCGTTGGCTCCGTCAAATGCAACCTTCTATCTCATGGCATGAGTTTAAACAGGAAATGATTACCCATTATGACTCCCGGTACACCGGGTCAGCCATTGAACGCCTCTGCAGCGCCCGCCAAACGGCCGACGTGGATACGTATATTGATGAATTCGTGGCCTTGGTAACAGAGGTACCCGGCCTTCCACCTGACCACTATATCGGATTTTTCTCCAAGGCCTACTGCCCTCCATCCGTTCTCGGATCCGCACCCACCACCCGCGAACCGTCTCCGACGCCCTCAACTTGGCTCGCGCAGTGGAGGCTGATTTGGGGATCCGCCCGGGGCCGACCCCTCCACCACATCCATCCTGACCGCCAGCAACGCGAGACCGACCGCCTCCGGCTGGCAGAAGTCGCCCGCCGCGGCCGGATACCACTCATCGCATCTCTAGCCAGGACTACAACGAGCTGCGTCGTAAGGGGCTGTGTTTCCGGTGCCGCCAACCTTACTCACTGCAGCATGTATGCACCATGAAGGAATTCCACGCCTTATTCGTCGAGGAGGATTCCGAAGTTACCATGGCCGACTTCGACGCCCTCGCCATCCGGGATGATGACGGACCCCCGGGCGCAGACACCGCCCTAAACATTTTGGAGCTGTCGTTATACTCGGTGGGCGGCATCACCGGCCCTCGCACCATGAAGATGGCTAGCACTATCCGCGGGCGGCCGGTGATCGTCATGATCGACAGCGGTGCAAGCCATAATTTCATTTCTCGCCACGTCGCGTGCGCCTTGGAGCTTCCGGTCTTGCATCGCCGGCCTTCACGGTGTGCTTGGGGGACGGGCGTCGTCGACCTACATTGGGGCAATGCTCGGGTGTTCCGCTCTCCGTGGGCAATTGCGACATCACGATGGACTTCTATGTGTTCGAATTAGGCAGGCTGGACCTCATTCTTGGAGTGGCTTGGCTCCATACATTGGGCGAGGTCTGTGTGAATTGGGCGGTCATGACCATGCGATTCCACCACCAAGGCCGTGCCTGTCACCTCGCGGGCGACGCAACACTCCTCCGCTCTCATATCTCGGCTCGCGCGCTCCACCGGGTGGCGGACGTGGATTTCACCGCGTGGCTTTGGGCGGTCGAGACCATCGACTTCACTGCGTCGCTTCCCACGGATTTTCGACCGATGCTCGATGAATACTCGGACATCTTTATTACGCCTCGGGGGCTGCCACCACCGCGGGCAACCGACCACACGATTCTCCTCCAACTGGGCGTCGCCGCCATCTCCGTCCGGCCGTACCGATATGGTCACGCCCAGAAGGACGAAATGGAACGCCTAGTCCGCGAAATGTTATTGGGTGGCCTCATCCGCCCCAGCGCCAGTCCCTTCTCTAGCCCCGTCTTGCTTGTACGGAAGAAGGACGACAGTTGGCGTTTTTGCGTCGACTACCGGGAGCTTAACAAGGCGACGGTGCCGGATCGCTATCCGATTCCGGTGATTCAAGAACTGTTGGACGAGCTTCAGGGAGCGACTTACTTCACCAAGCTGGATCTCCGCGCCGGATACCACCAAATCCGGGTGCGGCCGGAGGACATCGAGAAGACGGCCTTCCGGACCCATGACGGCCACTTCGAGTTCCTCGGCATGCCGTTCGGGCTCACCAACGCCCCCGCCACATTCCAAGCAACGATGAACGGCATCTTTCGACCGGTCCTTCGTAAGCATATTCTTGTATTCTTCGATGACATTTTGGTGTTTAGTCATTCGTGGCAGGACCACCTCGTTCACGTCAGGAACACCTTCGACACACTGCGGCACCACCAACTGGTCCTCAACCGAAAGAAATGCTCGTTTGGCACAACCTCAGTCAGTTATTTGGGCCACACTATCTCGGCCTCGGGCGTGGCAATGGAGGCGGACAAGGTTCAGGCGGTCGTGCAATGGCCGGCCCCCACGTCTATTCGGGAGGTCCGCGGATTCTTGGGCCTCACCAGATATTACCGGCGCTTCATCAAGAACTATGGCTCCTTGGCGCGGCCACTTACCCAGCTACTCAAGCTCTCGGAGGAGGGCCCCTTCACGCGGACTTCCGCGGCATCCGACGCCTTCGCCGCCCTCCAAAAGGCTCTCGTGCACGGACCGGTTCTGGCCATGCCGGACTTCTCCAAACAGTTCATCGTCGAATGCGATGCGTCTGGCACCGGGGTCGGCGCGGTCCTTATGCAAGACGGTCGACCGGTCGCCTACTACATCCGGGCCTTCTCGCCCGCCGTGCGGAGCCGCTCTGCTTATGAAAACGAGCTCATGGCGTTAGTGCTCTCCGTGCAACATTGGCGGCCATACTTGCTCGGCCGGCCGTTTGTTGTTCGGACGGACCACCATAGTCTCTGATACTTGCTTCAACAGAAGATTGCCACGCCCACGCAACAAGTTTGGGTCGCTAAACTGCTCGGCTACGAGTTTTCCATTGAGTTCAAGCCGGGGCGGACAAACAGCGCGGCCGATGCCCTTTCGCGCCAACCACAGGCGGTGGAACTTTCGGCCATCTCCAGACCGATTTGGGACGAGGCGGCAAGT
Source organism: Platanthera zijinensis (assembly GCA_039513925.1). Lineage (NCBI taxonomy): Eukaryota > Viridiplantae > Streptophyta > Magnoliopsida > Asparagales > Orchidaceae > Platanthera > Platanthera zijinensis. The sequence goes on along the minus strand of CM077087.1, from coordinate 21,612,004 downwards.
ATCCAACAAGAGGTGGACCGCGACCCGCGACTCGCGGCGATCCGAGCCGCCCTCGTGGCCGACCCGGGGGCGCACCCGCCATACACGCTCGAGGGAGGCCGTTTGTTTCACCGGGGCAGATTAGTCCTCTCCGCCTCCTCGGACCGAATTCTGCAATTATTAGCCGAGTTCCACTCCACCCCGACGGGCGGCCACGCGGGGGCTTTCCGCACCTACCGCCGACTGGCGGCATCCTTATATTGGCCCCAGATGTTTCAGCAAGTGAAGGCCTATGTGGCGGCGTGTCTTCCGTGTCAAAAGGCCAAATACGAGGCGATGTTCCCAAGCGGCCTGCTACAGCCCCTGCCCATCCCGGATCACATATGGGAGGACATCGCGATAGACTTCATCACGCGCCTCCCTCGCTCCCGCGGATTCGATTGCATACTAGTCGTGGTGGACCGACTTTCCAAGTGCGTGCACTTCGTACCGCTGCGTCATCCTTACACAGCTTCCACGGTGGCCGAGGCCTTCATCACGGAGGTGGTACGACTGCATGGGTTTCCCCGGTCCATCGTCAGCGACCGCGACCCGCTATTTTAGAGCAATTTCTGGACGTCTCTATTTCGCCTCCAAGGCACCCGCTTGCGCATGAGTACAGCTTACCATCCGCAATCAGACGGTCAATCCGAAGTGCTGAACCGGTGCCTTGAGACGTACCTACGTTGCTTCATCGGAGAACGACCGGGCACTTGGACCAAGTGGTTGTGTTGGGCGGAGTACTCCTACAACACGACCTATCATCATGCAGCCAACACATTTCCGTTCGAGATAGTCTACGGCCGACCCCCGCCGTCCATCGTTCGCCATCTACCCGGGGAATGCCCCGTGGCGAGTCTAGCGGAGCACCTTCAAGATCGGGATATCATTCTTGATAGTCTCAAACACCACTTACGAAGAGCACAAGCCAAGATGTCGGCTTTTGCTAACAAGAAGCGTCGGGACCTCTCATTCCAAGTGGGCGATCGGGTGTTCATCAAGCTGCAACCATATCGGCAACTTTCTGCCGCCCGCCGGACCTGCCCGAAATTGGCACCGCGCTTTTACGGGCCCTACGAGATCATGAGCCGCATTGGGGCGGTGGCATACCGCCTTCGTCTATCGGAGGGCACCAAGATACACCCGGTTTTCCATGTGTCCCAACTCCGGCGCGACGTCGGCGACCACCCCACGATGGACCATATACCGGCGGAGTGTGCACAGCCCGACGACGACTCTCTGTACCCCGACGCCATCATCGGCCACCGACACCACCGCTTCAACGCCGCCGGCCCGGAGGAAGTCCGAGTCGCTTGGAAGAATCGCCCAGTGGAGGAGGCAACGTGGTTATTACGCGACGACTTCCGGCGACAGTTTCCAGATTTTTGCTTTGAGGACAAGACAAATTTCCCAGACGGCGGTATTGTTACCGATCTCCATCCGGAAGAGCCGCCATGGCGAGTATACACTCGGCGAGGGAAGACGGCGGACGGGACTAGCCGTGGCGAACCTACTCCAACCACGGGCGAGGGCGAGACCGGAACGGGGGAGTAGCGGCACCAGCGACTTTATGTTATTTCCTTTTATGTTATTTCCTTTTTAGGTTATTTCCTTTTATGTTATTTCCTTTTTAGGTTATGTCCTTTTATGTTATTTCCTTTTATTATTTTATTTCCTTTTTAAGCTTCTATGAGACCTCTATATATATGAGGGGTATGTAAACTTTATTTGGATCGTGAAATCAATTTGCTTAGTGGGGGCTGAACCCTCGTCTCTCCTTAACCCTAATTCTCCTCTCTTCTAATCTCTCCCTTCCTCCCTTCACCTCTTACCGCCGCCGCCTGTTGCCCGATACCGTCGGGCGACCTCTTACCGCCACCGCGATACCCCAGCGGTATCACCGTCCACGGTGACGAGGCGCCAAGGCGGCAGAGGTGGCCGACAGGGTAGCCGACGACGGGGGCTGGTGGCCGGCGGCGGCGGCCTGCCGTGGCCTGGCCGCGGCTTGCTGCGGCAAGGCCGGCCGCAGCGCGACCGGGCTGGTGGCCAGGCTGACTGCAGCCTGTCGCGGCAAGGCCGGCGGCCTGCCTGCCGCGGCAAGGCCAGCGGCTTGCCGCGGCTAGGCGGCCAGGCGGCCTGGCGCGGCCTGCCGTGGCGAGGCGGGAGGCCGACCGCCGCGAGGCCGGCGGGGAGCTGGATTCCGGCGGCGGTTAGGCCGGCCGATGGCAACGGCCTGCCCGGCAGCGGTGATTTTCTCCATGGGGAGAGGGAGTGCCCCCCCCCCCCCCCCCCCCATGATTTTCTCATCATGAGAGTTCATGGGGGGTGGAATTGACTTGGTCAACCCATGATCCCACTTAGGGAGGAGATCATGGGGGGGGGGGGGGGGTTCCTATAAATGATGGTAGAATCCATCAGCACTAAACCAAAACAGCTCGGACCCAACATTAGCAATCGTAACATGAAAATTGTTTAGATCGAGACGCCGCATTTTTTCCTCGTTTAGACCCGACATTTACACATCCAAGTGCTTCAATGTGCATATTCGACGTTGAATTCAATGAAGGCATTATTATGGAAGTAAAAAAGATCCAGGGGTTGGGGACATAAGTTTTCTTCGCTCGCACCACTTTCAATATGATAAGTCAATCTTCTCGCATTTTAGTTAAACCAAAAACAGAATCAACACGTTCGCATAATAAATGCAGTGTGCAACATACCAAAACATTAACGACATGAAAACGGTAACAATCATGCTTTTGGCCTCAATATGAACAAATACACACCAAAGTCCCATAGAAGAAAAAGACGAAGAATCAATAGTTAGAGAATTATTTTCCTACAACTCATGCCCAAAACATAAAGACCATTACACCATGCCACGGCGAAAAATAGAAGCAAACGTGGAAATTAACAAGCGCACACAGGACGAGTTTGAGGTGAGTTTTGGACCAGCTTAATACGGTTAAGCAGCTGCCAATCCAACTTGAAATAGAAATAGCTCTGGGAATGCGGTCTCAAGATAGGAGTAAGTCGGAACGAAATTTTTGATCTCCATTGGACCTCATTTCCGACTTCAAATTTTGATCTTCCGAATGCCAGGAATACTTAACAATAAAGTTCTCGATCTCCGTTGTGCCGTCATCATGGAAAAATGAAGGGTTTTGTTTTGGGCCGTCATTGGCCATGCTGGAGACAGCAGCAGATGTGCGCACAGCAGGCGAGAGTGCGATAGCAAATCCAATGGTGGGGATGACATCTGCGACGACAGCCGTGTTGAGCGTGCAATGAAAGTAAGCTAGAGATCTACATTATAGTACAGATGCAAGAATCGGCATAATCGTCTTCGGAGTCACTTGAATCACTGCAAGCAAAGAGGGAAAACGTCAATGTGAAAAATAAGCAGACCAACATCATATTGTAAAGCTGGAAGGTCTCTTAACAATTAAGCCCGGTGTACAAAACTCTGGTCCAATTATGTATCAAGTCTGACCACAGGTCCCAGCAAATTACTAAATATGTGCGTGTGAGCTTCTGACGGTCCACATAGCAAAAATACGACCATATTTGGAATTCAAAAATAAGGTTGTATTTTCACGAAGATTTCCACCGTAGGATCGCAGATCGTGCGGGTAAAATTAATCCCGCAGGAGAAATTATGGTGTGAACAAGCCTGCTGAACATCACTTCTCCAAAGGATCTGAGCCACATGGTTGAGGTAAAGGACTTCACATTACCCAAACCTCCCTACAAGTTAGCATAATTACAGGTTGCACCCCTCTATCGTTTAAAATTACAAAAACCTCTCATCTGAGTTTACATTTCGTAACATGCATGTATAAAAATACCCCATGGATCTCCCCTTCAGGGGATGTATTTTTGTGCATGGATATTGTGACGTGTAATATTACCGATAAAGAGAGGATACGGACAAGGGGGAGGGTCGGTGGCAAGGAGGAGAGAAGGAGGCTAGGTTTGAGAGGAAACAAGGGAGCAGCCCATTTTTTTATAACACATCCAAGACAAACCCAATACAAAGTCCAACATGCTCTCTTATAGTAGCAAGGTGCAAATAGCAAAACAAAAATATTAAATAAACAAAAACATAATATAAGGTTTAATGTTAATAATCCTCCGCACTCGCCATAGCCGGTTCATCCTCGTCGGCCCGAGCCACGCCCGCCTGCGTATTCGCCACATGCTGTTCCCGCCGCTTGTACGCCCATCATGGACGCACCTCGTCGCGAATATCCGTAACAATGCCGCCATCTGGAAAAATCGTCTTGTCCTCAAGGCAGAAGTCGGGAAATTGACGGCGGAAGTCATCTCGGAGTAGCCAGGTGGCCTCGGATGGGGACGGTGGCGCCATGCCATGAGGATCTCCTCGGGGGCCGCATCTCCGGGAAGGTGGTGGCGGCGGTCTAGAATGCTATGCGGATATACGGAAGCGGAGTCGGAGTAGTCAAGATCGGTCGGAATGCGGTCCAGAGTTGGATGGTCGCCCACGCCGCGACGAAGCTGAGAGGCGTGGAAGACCGGGTGGATACGACTCCCCTCGAGAAGCTGGATCTTGTAGGCTACGACCCCAATCCGGGCCACGACGGTAAACAACCCAAAGAAACGAGGCGTGAGCTTGGGGCAAGGGCGTTTGGCGACCGTGAGTTGGCGGTAAGGATGGAGCTTGATGAAGATCTTGTCGCCGACTTGGAAGGACATATCCCGGTGCTTGCGGTTGGAGAAAGATGTCATTTTTGTCTGGGCCCGACGTAGGTGATGCTTGAGACTGTCCAGAATCATGTCCTAATCTTGGAGGTGATTTGCCAAACTAGATACGAGGCACTTCCCGGGTAGGTGTCGCACTACACCCGGTGGTGGTTGGCCGTAGACGGACTCAAACGGAGTCGATCCTGCTGCATGGTGGTAGGCAGTGTTGTACGAGTACTCGGCCCAACCCAACCACTTGTCCCACGTGTCGGTCTCTCGCCAATGAAACAACGTAGGTAAGTCTCCAAGCAACGGTTGAGAACCCCTGATTGGCCATCAGTTTGCGGATGGTAAGCGGAGCTCATGCGGAGGTGTGTGCCTTGAAGGCGGAACAGAGACGTCCAAAAACTGCTCAGAAAGAGCGGATCCCGATCGCTCACAATCGATCACGGAAATCCATGGAGTCGCACGACTCCGGAGATGAAACTGTCGGCTACTCCCGCGGTCGTGTACTGATGTCGGAGAGGAATAAAGTGCGCGTACTTAGAGAACCAGTCCACCACGACGAGGATGCAGTTGAACCCGCTGGACCGGGAAAGACGTGTAATGAAATTCATAGCAATGTCCTCCCAAATACGGTCTGGAATGGGCAGGGGTTGAAGTAACCCGCCCGGAAACATAGCCTAATACTTCGCCTTCTAGCATGGAAGACAGGCAGCCATGTGGGCTTTGACCTACTTGAACATATGCGTCCAGTAAAAGGAAGCCGCCAAACGTCGGTAGGTGCGGAAAGCCCCGGGGTGACCCCGGGTTGGTGTAGCATGGAACTCGGCGAAGAGCCGTGGAATGAGAGCGGAGGTTGAGATGGCACTAAGCGGCCCTGGTAGAAGAGCCGACCGCCCACCAGGGAGTACGGAGGGTGGCCTTCCGGGTCGGCGATGAGGGTCGTTGGAACGGCGGCAAGGTGCTGGTCCATCTCTACGTTATGTTGAATCGATGCAGAATCCACCCAGACTGGACGGGAGATGACCCGGAGTTCCAGGGAGTGTACTTGTCGGGAGAGAGCAACCACCGCTCGGTTGGTGCGGCTCGAGCGGAATTCGATGGAGAAATCGTACCCAAGGAGCTTGCCACCCAAAGTTGTTGTGTCGGCGTGGTGATCTTCTGCTGGAGAAGATACCGCAGGCTATGATGATCGGTGCGAATGGTAAAGGGGCGGCCGAGGAGGTACGGTTGCCAGTGTTGCACTGCGAGGACGAGCGTCATGAGCTCGTTCTCATAAGTCGATTGGCTACGAATGGTGGTAGAGAATGCCCGACGTAGTAGGCGATGGGACAACCGCCTTGCATGAGAATCGCACCCACCCCGGTGCCTGAGGCATCACACTCCATGATGAAGGGTTGATTGAAGTCGGGCATGGCCAGAACTGGGCCATTCACAAGAGCCACCTTGAGGGGAGTGAATGCAGAAATGGCAGTTGGGGTCCACGAAAAGGGTCCCTCCTCGGTAGATTTGAGCAACTGTGTCAAGGGGCGAGTCAAGGTTCCATACTCCTAAATGAAACGCCGATAGAAACCGGTGAGGCCCAAAAAACTCCGGACATCTCGAATGGAGGTGGGGGTCGGCCAATGTAGAACTGTCTTGACTTTGTCGTCGTCCATAGCCATGCCTTGGGCCGAGATCGTGTGGCCCAAGTAGCTAACGGTGGTCACACCGAACGAAGACTTCCTGCAGTGGAGGACAAGATGATGTCAACGGATCGTCTCGAGATGCGGTGAACATGAGAAAAGTGCTCCTGCTAGGATGAGTTATTGATGCATCCGTCGTCGCACCTGAGCACGCGTGATCCCATCACGCGACAATTACCTTTTTATTTATTTGCTATTTCAATTTTTGCATTTTATTTTCATGCATCGCTGCTATTTCCAGTCCTGGCTCATCGGTTTGACACCCGGTGGGACCCTAAATAAAATAGTCTGGTAATTTGACTAGTTAGGACGTATAGGGCAAGCTTAATTTATTTAGTAGAGTGCATAAAATTAAACCGCAAGAAAAGTACGTTAAAATACTTTAGGAAATAATATGGTATAAAGCCTGCACTATTAAGGTTGGAAAGGAAATAATGTCAATCACGAAAAAAATTTGTTGAAAGGATGTCAATCACGAAAAAAATTTGTTGAAAGGAAATAATGTCAAGGTTGGAAAAGAATAAGGATTGTTTTGGGAATCTGAACAGAAAATAGACAATTGATCTCGGCTATAAATTAAAAGACTGCTTTGAATAGGGGGACCGGAGAATTAGAGGAAAAACGACCATATTTGTTTTCCTCTGACAACCGGTCCAGCACTTGGCCTTCACCGTCCATCTCAGCCCACGACGATGCCAAAACCCAGCGCCTGCAACCTCGGCGGGCGGCCTCTCCCTCCAGCCGCCTTCGTCGACTGCCCTCCTCAGCCCAGGCGAGCCCCTGCCGAAGCCCTCTCCGTAGAATGACGATGACGACACGCCTCTCCGTCAATCGGCGGCTGGTCCTGTTCACCCCAGCACCTACACGGGGTTGGCGAAACCCCGATCTCTGCCTTCAGTTTGAGTCGTCGACTACAACAAATCTCCGACCCGTCTTTGGACCACAGTGAATCTTACCCTTCTACCACAGGATTTGGAAGGGCCCTTCTAGCTTGGGTAACTTTCACTCATTCCGTGCTTTCAAAATATCGAATTAATTTTACGTGTCTCAATTAAATATTGCAAGCTTGCCTCGAACGTTCGATCTACTTCTATTACCGTTATTTCATAAATTATTATTGTGGTTTGGCTTGTGGATGTGTAAGTCTCGCGAAGCATTCAACTCGGGAGCTCTCAAGAGATCCGTCTCTGACGAAATTCACGAACTTATTAAAGTTCATTACGACGAGCGTAAATTCGCGTGCAACACTCGATCTTGGCCGCTCGGCCCCTCGTTTAAAAATCAATTTATGTTCAAAACTCTAATTTTATTTTTCTACAAAATAAATTATTTGTTAAAATAATTATTTAAATTTGAAACTGTTAGCATAGTTTCCTTTGTTTCTGGTGTGCAAATAGCACGTTTGTATCTTATATTTCTCCTCTATATATAGAGGGGGTCTCTTAATGCAATTTATCTTTTTCCCCTAACCAACATGGTATCAGAGCCATGACCTAATTTCTTTCCGCGTTCCGCTCGACAGCCCACCCGCCTCTTCCGCGTTCGTTCTGCCCGACATCGCAGGTCTCGCTCGTCAGCGCCGATCTTCCGCGCGCTCGCCTCCCGCGCGCTCGCCTCCTGCGCCTCCGCCTCGCCTCCGTCTCCAGGCTCGACAGCGCCGGTCCCGCTCGCCTCCGGCTCCGTCTCCGCCCGCCTCGCTCGCCTTCGCCTCCGGTCTCGCAGCGCCTCCCGCAAGCCAGCGCTCGGCAACGCCTCCTCTCCTCCGCTTCCGCCCTCTTCTCATGGCGCCGGAATAGTGCTCTTGATTTCTCCGGCGCCACCTGCCCTTGTGATGCTTGAATGGATGCATCTACATACCTCTTGATGTCCTAATTTCTTGTTTTTTCCCTCCCTAACTGGATTTCTATTCCGATTTGCTTCTTCCCTCAGGATTTCTATTCCTGTGTCATGGGCTCTAGTGGAGCGGATTCGCCTTCTCTCTACCGTAGTTTACTTTGTTTCTGGTGTGCAAATAGCACGTTTGTATCTTATGTTTCTCCTCTATATATAGAGGGGGTCTCTTAATGCAATTTATCTTTTTCCCCTAACCAACAAAACTATAATCTGGTTTACATCAGTTATACACCAAATATCATCAAAAAAAACAAGGACGTATTGACGGAGTACCGCCCGAAAAATATCGTTCATGGTGGTTTGGAAGGTGGTCGGGGCGTTGGTCAGCCCGAAGGGCATGACCAGGAACTCGTAGTGTCTATCATGCGCCGAAATGTTGTCTTTGGTACATCCTCCGACCAAACCCGAATTTGGTAATACCCCGCCCGGAGATCGAGCTTCGTGAAAAAGGCGGTGTCGTGAAGCTCGTCCAAAAACTCCGGAATGTCAGGAATGGGATACTTGTCTGGGACCATGACCTTGTTTAACTCACGGTAGTCGACACAAAAGCGCAAACTTTCGTCATTTTTGCGCACGAGGAGGACCGGGCTGGAAAAAGGGCTCGCATTAGGGTGGGTAAGGCCGCCCATGAGCATCTCCCGCACTAAGTGTTCGATCTCATCCTTTTGAACATGCCCGTAACGATAGGGCATTACGGATGCGGACAAGGTGTGAGGCTGCGGTGGAATGACATGGTCGGTGGCCCGCACCGGAGGTAAGCCGCGGGAGCTGTAAACACGTCGAAGAACTCGTCGAAGAGGCGGTGAAGGTCGGGTGGAAGCACCAAGGCGTCCGCCGATTCGGTCTGTAGCTGCCAAAGCCAAGAAGAGAACTCCACGTCGGAAGTTTGTTGGATGGCTCGGAAGGTCACCAGTGTACGAAGAAGAGCGGAGTCGCCGACGAGATGACAAGGGGACCCCTCCCAAGAGAATTGCATAGACATCTCGACCCAATTGACCCGGACATCGTCCAACATTGTCAATCATGTCATGCCCAAGATGATGTCAACACCACTCAGCTCGAATACATAGAAACCCGCCATCACGGAGCAAGGTCCCATGGCAACCCGCACGGCGGTGCAAGAGCCCGCGGTTGGGCGGCGGTGGCCATCTCCCAAACAGATCGTGAAGTCCAGCGACGGGGTGCGCAGAATAAAGAGGTGTCGCACCAGACACTGTGAAATGAAATTGTGGCTGGCGCTGCTATCGATCATAATGAGGACAGGATGTCCATGGACGAGGCCGGACAAATTCATCGTTCGTGGCCTGGTGAGGCCGCCCACCGAGAAGCAGGGGAGGTCTAAGCGGTGGAAGGTGGCTCTGTCGGGTTCCAGTGTCGGCGTCACGTCGGCGAGTTCGAGCGCTTCAAAATCCTCCAACGAGATTTCAAGAGCTGAATCCCTGATGATCGCATGAAACTCCTTTACCATGCACTTGTGATTGGGAGAGTAATGTTGGCGGCACCGGAAACATAACTCCTTTCGTAGCCCAATGTAGTCCCATTGGAAAGACGGTGCGGTGCTGGCGTGCGGCCCGACCGAGCCCCGCCAGTGGGCAACGGTCGCGGCCCGTTGTCACACGGTGGGGGTGGCCGAGTAGGAGGAGGCCCGACGTTGGTCGGTGGCTGGGCAAAGAGATCCGCCTCCACAACACACGCTAGGTCGAGCGCCTCGGAGGCCGTGCATGGTTGATGAGTGCGGAGGCGAGATCGGATCGACGGGAGTAAGCCTTGCATGAAGAAACTCAAATAGTGATTAGGCAGAAGACCGGGAACATGTGTAACCAAGGCGACAAACTCGTCGATGTAGGCATCAAGACCGGCAGACTGGCAGATGCTACAAAGATGCTCGACGGCTGAATCAGCGTAGCGGGGCTCGTACCGTCGGACCATCTCTTGCTTCAGTTCGCCCCATGAGATGAGGGGTTGAGATTGACGTAGCCACCGCGCCCAATGGAGAGCAGGGCCATCAAGGACTACTATGGTTGTGCCAAACTTGTCCGCCTCCAGTGTGAGGTGGAGGTTGAAGTATTGTTCCGCTTTGGCGATCCACCCCAGAGGATCGGTACCAGAGAAATGCGGAACGTCGAGGGCGAGGGTCGAGCGACCGGAACGGGAAACATCGGCGGTCAGCTGGGGGTGCCGAGTAGCGAGCCCCGTTGGCAGAGGAGACACACCCTCCGTTGGCGGCGAACGCGGGCGATGCCGGTCGGGCGTCCAGGCGCGCGATGACAGCTTGCAAGGTGGCCTGGATCGAGACGAACTGGGAGTCGTTGGCGTCAAGGCGGCGTTGGATGGTGTCATCGGAAGCGTCGGTGGCCGCAATGCCGGGATGTCCACACGTGGACGGAGCCATACGCAAGTGTTACGTGGTGGCTAGTCTGCACGACAAACGTGCGGATGGGGGAAGAGCGCACGGCGGAAGACCTACGCGGCGAATCATTGTGGCGACCTGATGCAGAAATCCCGCGACCCGAAGTAGAGATCGGCAAAACGCGTAACAGGGATGCGGAAACCGACAACTTCCAAGCGGGCGAAACGGCAGGTCAAACCCAATATTACCGATCGAGGATCCGGACTAGGGGAGGGCCGACGACAAGGAGGAGAGAAGGAGGCTAGAATTTGAGAGGAAACAGGGAGCAGCCTTTTTTTCATAACACATCCAAGACAAACCCAATACAAAGTCCAACATGCCCTCTTATAGTAATGAGGTGCAAATAGCAAAACAAAAAAATTAAATAAACCAAAACATAATATAAGGCTTAATGTTAATTTTCCTTCGCGCTCGCCATAGCCGGTTCATTCTCGTTGGCCCGACCTGCTCCCGCCGTCTCCGCCGCAAGAGGTTCCCGCCGCTTGTAGACCCGCCATGAACACACCTCATCGTGAATATTCGTAACATGTAAACTCAGAGAAGAGGTTATTGTAATTTTAGGGGTGCAACCTCAAATTTTGCAAACTTATCAGGGGAAGTTCCAGTAACACACACACACACAATATTAAAAAGGAATAACATCATTTGGCTAAACATTCACTTTCCAATTTTACCCTCTTTATAAAAAATTCACTTTTTAAAATTTTTATTTTTTTCTTTTATTTTAAAAAGTGTGAGCTCATATAGGCAAAGTCCCCTACCTACAAAAAATGTGTTATCCCCGTCACTCGCAAAACCACGTGCACACGGCAAAAATGTGCGACGGGAGGATTATAAGTATATAACGCTAGGGGGTTTGCGAGTGGCGGGAGCGCCATCACGCCGGGGCAATGCTATGACTGGAATAATGTCGCACGGGGCACATGAGGCCTCCGGTGCACTATCACAGTTGGGATATTGTCGTGGTTGGTCGTAGGGGCAAAGCCTCGTGTTGCATAATTACATATTGCACCCCCTCTATCTTTCGAAATTACATTTACCCCCCTTTAAGTTTCCCCAGTTTACAAAAATGCCCCTCCATTAGAAATATGATTGAAAATGATAAAATCAACCAAATTATTTTATGATATTCAATTTTACCCTTTGTAATGACTCTGCATTGAAAGGTGTGACCTTTTCCTTCAGAAATATAGATGGAGAGTGATCAAATATGTCAAATTATTTTATGATATTTCAATTCTATCCTTTGTCATAACTCTACATTGAAAAGAGTGCGTTACATTTTACCCTTTATAATGAATCTAGAATCATTATAAAAAGATAAAATTAAAATATCATAAAATAATTTGACTAATTTTATCATTTTCTTGTAAATTGGGGAAACTTAGAGGGGGAGGTAAATGTAATTTTAAAAGATAGCGGGGTGCAACACTGCGAGTGTGTGACCCTATGCTCAGCTACAACATATATAAGCTCAGCTACAACATATATATGCTATTAATTTTATGTTTCCTTTATGTTAAAAAAAAAAAATCATGCGTACTGTTAAATCAGAGAGATTAAAAATTGAAGGGCGCAAATTTATTTGATGGTCCTATTATTGTCAACCATCAGAGCCTTTCCTTTCAATAAGTATATAGAAATTACACCATCAGAAAAATCACATTTGTTCCATTACACGTCTGCCTTTTCACACCTCCAATCCAGATAATATCCCACACCCCAACTTCAAAAGGCTCGCCACCAAAACTCCTCCCCTGCATTTCCTCTCCTCCATAAGGAAAATGATCTTCAGATTTCAGGTCAACCGACGCACCACACCCAAACCAACAAATCACGATATTTCCTCGCAACCGATCATCTTCTTGCAGAATTTTGTTCAATTGTCGCCTATGATTCCAAAGGTTTGCATTTTCAATCAATATACCTTTTCCATCTTTGGGCAAAATCATTCCATCTGGGTGAGAGAAAGGATAGGTGTAAGACAACAGGAAGTTGGATCTAGGGTTAGGTCTTCACTTTGCTTTATGTTTAAGAAGAGTTTTGGGTTCTCCCATGTAATGTTGCCAAATGTGCTAAATTTTAGTCAACTTTCAGAAAAGCACATCTTCTTTCAAAACTGCCTTTCATATCTTTAGAAATATTAGAAAAATTTTAAGAAACAGGTTATAAAACAAGAATGATACTTAGCCAAATTACACTAGCTCCTCAAAGTCGTACTAAGGAATTCAACGAAAGAGACTTCTTTTTAAACCCATCCCTAATACTTACCATGCAAATTACTCCACACATGATCCTAAGTTACAAGATTATAAAAAAACCTTGGCCATATAAATTTTTTATTTTTGCTCTCTATTATGGGTCCCACACCGTCATTTATCTATTAGCGGTTATATTATTATGAGTCTTTAGATATCAGAGTCGAGTTGTATAAGTCGAATTGTATGAGTCGATTCGCAATTACGGGTTATTAGTGTCGTACTGTTTCCCACATTTTTTATATTGGTTATTAGACCGGAGAACGTCTAGGCGCGCCTAACCTGCGCCTGAATGGCCCGCAAGGCGCGCGCCTGGGGCGCGCCCGAGCCACTTCGCCCGCCTCGCCCGTGGCCAGGCGCTGTGTTGTGCGCCCGGTGCGCCTGGTGCGCCCGGCGCCTCAGGCGCGCCTAGGCGCGCGCCTTGATAACTTAGTGTGAGTCTACATCAGATCTATACTCATAAACGAGTCTCTAACTTGAGTCTCATCTTCAATAAGGCTAGGTTTGGGTAGTAAGCACTATAAGCTAGTGTCGCTCTTAGGAACACTCGTGATAATCACAATGTTATCTTTCTCAATCTACACTATTGGGTCGGCGGCCGGCTCCTCACTATTCAAAGGTGGACTCTTCGCAGGACCATGGGTTATGGAAGGAGTGGTTTGACCCGACCTCCTAGGCCGTATAATATTGAATCTTGCATTTATTTATTTTAAGTCATTACGAATGTAATCAAAGTGAGTGTCCATGCGGTCAAATTGAACTAACATAAATTTATGGAATACAACATCTCTGTATTATTATCATTCTCAAGATGGTGATCTCAATGGAACTCTTGATAAACATTGGGTTGTGTAGAAGAATTAACTAGATCTCTATTGGCATTAGGATTGTGGGTGGGGATGATCAACATAATAATACGACAATCTCTTAAGAGAAGATCCCTGGTTTGAACATAAGGAGACTCTGGATCCACAAATAGAAGAAAGGAGCAAACGAACTTTGGATCCTCAAATAGAAGATACGAGCAACAACAACTTAGATGATGATCATTTTGACTATGATGAAATCATGTTAGACGGTTACTGTCCTTGAATAATCTATAGACTATATTCATATGTGTAGAAAGAGCTCGAAAACTTATGTATATTTCTCAAATGTATAAACACAAGGAGAGAATACAAATATATAGGAGAAAGGAGAGAATCAATCATATACATGATGTGGGACTAAAGAGGAGAGAAGAGAAAAAGGAAAATGGGTTCAATAATGGGCTCTTTACATGGGCTTTTCTAACACTCCCCCGCAAGCTGGAACGTACAAATCGTATGCGCCAAGCTTGGACAAGCACTGGTAGAAGAGGGGCCTGGAAAGAGCCTTTGTGAGGACATCCGCAACTTGTTCAGACCCTGGAACATGCTTTAGATCGAGCTTCTTCATTTGAACTTTCTCCCGGATGAAATGACAGTCGACTTCGATGTGCTTTGTTCTTTCGTGGAAGACCGGGTTCTTGGCGATATGTATAGCAGCTTGGCTGTCACAGAGGAGAAGAGCTGGTGAAGGTAGTTTTACACCCAGATCAGTGAGAAGACTCTCAAGCCACGTCAGTTCAGACACCACAGATGTCATTGCCCGGTATTCTGCCTCAGCTTATGATCGAGCAACGACCGCTTGTTTCTTGCTTCGCCATGTAACCAAATGTCCTCCAAAGTAGGTGCAAAAACCACTGGTAGATCGTCGGTCATCAAGGGAACCAGCATAATCAACATCTGAGTATGCCATCAATGTTGGAGCTGAAGAAGAGGTTCTATAGACAAGTCCTTGACCAGGAGCTGTTTTAAGGTATCTGAGAAGACGTTCAACAGCCTGAAGATGAGATCTTCGAGGGGAGTGCATGTATCGACTGACAATACCAACATCAAAGGAAATATCTGGCCTGGTTACCGTGAGATAGATCAATTTTCCGACGAGGCGACGATAATATTCAGGATTCTGGAGTAGGAGATCTGAGTCAGATGCCCGGGCGCATAACTTGTGGTTTACATCCATAGGGGTGTCACTCGACTTACAACCTGAATAACCTGCATCATGAAGGAGGTCGAGACAATACTTTCGTTGAGAGAGGACAAGCTCATCCGGCCATCTGGCAACCTCAAGACCCCAGAAGTATCGAAGAGGCCCCAGATCCTTTGTCTGAAAGCCGGAACTTAGATGTAGTTTGACTGTCTGTATCCCTTGTGAGTCATCTTCTGTAATGATGATACCGTCAACGTATACTAACAGAAGAACCGTTCCAGTTGGTCGGTGGCGAGTAAACAACGAGAAGTCGGCCGAGCTCCGAGTAAAACCAATATCACGAAGGGTCTTACTGAATTTGTCAAACCATGCCCGTGGGGATTTTTTGAGACCATACAGAGCCTTCAAAAGACGGCAGACCCGAGACTCCCTCGTGGTCTCAAACCCGGGTGGTTGCTGCATATACACTGTCTCCTGGAGATCCCCATTTAAGAAAGCATTCTTGATATCCAGTTGAAATAGGGGTCATTGGCGATGGACAGCGACAGAGATGAGGACGCGAACGGTATTGAGCTTGGCCACCGGAGAGAAAGTTTCCTCATAGTCGAGCCCTTGTTGTTGGGTGAAACCACGAGCCACGAGACGATCCTTCAGACGGTCAGTTGTCTCATCAGCAACTTGTTTGATGACAAAAACCCACTTACACCCAACCGGTTTCTGACCCGGAGGAAGGGGTACTACAATCCATGTCTGGTTAGCCCAGAGAGCAGTCATTTCTTCCTCCATGGCTGTCCGCCAGCCCGGATGTTGAAGCGCCTCCTACATAGAGTTAGGAACAGAGACCGAAGAAAGAGAAGTAGCAAATGTGTGCAGGTAGGGAGAGAGGCGATGGAGAGAGACATAGTTGGCCAGAGGATGAGCAGTGGAGGGCGGTACCTGATCAGCAGGACGCGGAGTATCCGTGGTTGAAGCCGACTGCAGAGGGGCAACGGAACCGGGAGGGCGATGAGTGTAGGCACGGATAACGGGTGGTTTGGAGGGAGCAGGAGCCGGTGCAGGTGGGATGGATGGCAGGAGAGGAGCTAGTGGTGTAGTAACGGGGATAACTGGGCGTGGTATGGATGGCGGGAGAGGAGCTGGTGGTACATGAGCGGGTAAAGGAGCAGGGAAAAACGGTTGATCTTCCCGGAAGGTAACGTCAGCAGAGACCGAGATCTTTCGAGTAGCCGGAGAATAATATACATAGCCTTTCTGGGTGCGTGAATAGCCGACAAAAATGTGTTTAGCCGCCCGGGAATCTAACTTATCCGAGGACGGCCCCAGACGGTGGACGTAGCAGGTGCTGCCAAAGACACGAGGCGGGAGAGGAAAAGCCGGAGTGGAGGGAAACAGTAGGCTGAATAGAGTAACATAGTGGAGGACGGAGGAAGGGAGACGGTTAATGAGAAAGCATGCAGTGGAGACCGCAAAGTTCCAGTAAGTCTTGGGAACATGCATTTGATGCATGAGGGAGCGGGCGACATCGAGTAAGTGGCGGTTCTTCCGTTCGGCAACATCGTTTTGCTGGGGGATGTAGGCACAAGATGTTTGATGAATAATGTTGAATTCAGAGCACAAATCGGTAAATTCGTGACCGGTGTATTCACGAGCATTATCGATGCGCAATATTTTGAGGGTGGTGTGGAATTGAGTACGGGTCTCAAGGACAAAAGCACGAAAGACACGGGGAAGCTCGGAGCAATCTCGAAGTAAGTATAGCCACGTAGTGCGAGAGTAATCATCAATAAATGTGATAAAGTAACGAAAACCAGAAATACTTGTAATCTTAAAAGGGCCTCATACATCAGAATGAACTAAATCAAATGGAGCAGCGCTCCGAGTACAATGCGCAGGAAAAGAAGAACGCGGCTGCTTGCAAAAGATACATGACTCACACTGAAACGAAAGAAGTGAGAGATCAGAAAGAGCCCGCTGGAGGACCGGCAGAGGGGCATGCCCAAGACGTTGATGCCACTCAGTGGAAGAGACAGAAGAGAGGATGGTGGGAGAGTCGTCGAGAAGGTAGAGCCCGTTCCGCAGCGTGCCTTTACCAATAGTAGTCTGCGTCCGCCGATCCTGTATAACAAAAGAAGAAGATGTGAATATGATAGAACAATCAAGATCACTAGTAAGACGACCAACATAGAGTAAATTGAACGGGGAGCTCGGAACATGAAGAGCCGAGCGCAGGGAGATCGATGGGTTGAGAGAAAGATCTGCCGAGCCGGAGACGGGAACCGTCGCCCCATTGGCCATAGTGATAGACTTCGGATAAGTAGAATCCGAGTACTGGGCAGGCCGTTGCGAAGTAATGTGATGAGTGGCACCTGAGTCCATGATCCAGCACGAGCTGGTGGATAAACAAGCAGTACCTGTGTTGGAGACGGAGGCAATGGAGGCAGAGGGCAGGTTGAGCAGCCCCTGGAGTTACTGGAGCTGAAGACGGACTGCCTCAAGATTAGGAGGAGCGGCAGAGGGGGCGTCAGCAATCACAGATGTCGTCGGACGAGGAGGATAACCAATTTTCCGGTAGCAGGTCGCCTCAAGGTGGCCGTCTTTCCCTCAGTAGGAACACTTCGGCCGACCCGGCCACCACGCCCACAGCCCCGAAAGCCCGAACGTCCGCCTTGAGCAGAGGTAGGAGGGGACGGTAGGAGCGAAGGGGCCTGCTGAAGAAGGGTCGGGGGAGGAGCAGAAGTATCCGGAGGAGGTGACACGCGGAGAAGCATGGAGCAAACATCAGAGAAAGACGGTGTTGTGGGAGAAGCAAGGATCTGAGTTCGAATACTCTGAAGGTGAGACGGAAGACGGGTCATCATGATGGCAATGCAGACGGCTTCCTTCTGAGCGCGCTGAGCAGCATGATCATTGGTGGACGGCTGATGCTGGATCCAGGCCTCAGCAAGGGTTTTGGCGCGAGCGATAAAGGAGGTCATATCTGAAGCCCCGCCAGTGTCGAGAGCGAGAAGATCAGTGAGGAAATCGTAGAGACGTTGAAGGCTGTCGCGGCCTGAGTATAAGGAATGCAGCTCATCCCACATAGCCTTGGCGGTGTCGTGGTACATAGCCATCTGATAAGGTTCTCCATCCAAGGAATTAAGGAGCCACGTCTGAACGCGGCCATCATTGTGGATCCAATCATCGGTAGGAGGAGAAGGAGGTGTCTGAGTAAGGTGAGGCAAGAGGCCCTTGGCCTGAAGAACACGTCTAACCGAATGCACCCAAGGGATAAAGTTTTTCTTCCAAGAGAGAGAAATAGTAGTTATCCGTAGCTCATCGCAGACTTCAGCTGAACAAACCTGGCGGTCTACAGGACATGTCGGGCGGTCTGTAGGCGGACTAGCCGTCGGGCCAGTGGAGTCGACAGACGAGCCCATATAAGCAGCTGGAGAATGAGATCGCGATCTGAATGCGGTCTGGAGAAGGAGACTGCAGCGAGAAGAGCTGGAGATCGTACGACAGGGAGGGAAGGAGAAAACCGCAACCTGAATGCGGGAAAGCAACAGTCCGCACGGTCACACCGGACACCAGCGATCAGACAGACCGCGTCCAAAATGCGGAAAGAAGATAGTCCGCACGATCTGGGTGAGCACAGCAGTGATCAGAGCAAAGGAGGCCGCAAGAAGAAAGCGAGCGGACAGGGAGGGGAAACCGCGAGTAGAAGAGGCAGGCGAACTGGAACAGTCCGCGACGAACTGAAACTCGAGCGGATGGAAGAAGAGGCCGCGAGTTGAATAATAACGAGCGGAAAGAGAGTGAAGTGAACTGGAATAGGCCGCGGCGAACTGGAACAGGCCGCGTCGAGTAGAAGAAGCAGGTCGTATGGCACGAGTTGAGAGAGACCGCGGCGGACAGGAGCAGGCCGCAAGGGGGGGGGCAAAGTCAGCGGACCGTAGAGAGGAGAGCCCGCAGCGGATAAGAGGAGCCCGCAGCGGACTGAGTGAGAACAGCTGGGAGAAGTGGACCCCACGGGTCAGAGAGGAAGGAGGATATAAGAAGCCCGAAGAGGAAGGTGGAACCACGGAGAGGAAGAGGGAGCGGAAACAGAGATAAAGGCCGCAGTTAGCCGAGCGGCTAAGGGAAAGGAGCGGACAGGAGATGCAGGCCGCAGGAGGCCGCAGGAAGGAGACTGCCTAAGGTAGGCGGTTAAGAAAAGAGAGGCTGTCCAAGGAGGATTTCTGCCTCTGATACCATGTAGAAAGAGCTCGAAAACTTATGTATATTTCTCGAGTGTATAAATACAAGGAGAAAATACAAATATATAGGAGAAAGAAGGAGAGAATCAATCCTATACATGATGTGGGACTAAAGAGGAGAGAAGAGAAAAGGAAAAATGGGCCCAATAATGGGCTCTTTACATGGGCTTTTCTAACAATATGTATTATAGATTAAGACCGAGCTTGAGGCTCTGATACCAAACTAATGGGGGACAGTTCTAACAAAATATAAGTGGACACTATGAATGTCTAAGGGTTCGTTCGGTTGGAGAGTTTTGATTTTTAGGGAATTGAAATTCGTCAAAACCAAAACCAGATGTACTCGAAAATGGACTGAATTCTAGTTAATGTGTTCGGCAGTTTCAAAATTTGATGGAATTGGAATTCAAATCTAGGGCATCGACATGGCCGCAAGGAAGAAGAAGAACTTGTACCGACCAATGCAGGAACCATTACAATACCAATTTCGGTCTTTTCCCCAAACTGCTCACAATTTTCAATTGAGAGGCTTCAAAAGAAACCCGGATTGCCAACAATATCACCTAGGAGGACTTTTCCCATTGAAATCAGCATATATGTAGCAAAGAAAGAAGAAGAAGAAGAAGAAGAAGAAGAAGAAGAAGAAGAAGAGGAGGAAGAAGAAGAGGATGGAGAAGAGGACGAGGAAGAAGAAGAAGAAGAGGATGGAGAAGAGGAGGACGAGGAAGAAGAAGAAGAAGAAGAAGAAGAGGAAGAGGAAGAAGAAGAGGAGAAGAAGAGGAGGAAGAAGAAGAGGAGGAAGAAGAAGAAGAGGAGGAAAAAGAGGAGGAGGAAGCTCGTATTTTTTCTACACTGGTTTTTTCCATTGGAGGAGGGCGAACGTTGGAGGAATCGACCTTGGCGATGTCGCGGGTTTGATTTCTTCCGCCAAAATATACCTTTTTAGGTACTAATTGGGAATAGGCTAAAAAGTAAAACCGTGGTTTTGCCCAAAACCAATTCCACCTCCAATTCTATCCATGCGAACAGGAAAAATGATTTATTTAAACCAAAACCACGGGGCCATTTCCAACGAACCGAACCGAACCTAAATGATTTTTAGAATTTATCTGACATTAATCTCTGAGTTTCAATTAAGAGAACGCATATGCGTGTGTAAACACAAGGGTATGAAAGAAAAAATGCAAGAGCAAACAAAACCCTACAAGTCACAAAATACCCTGGCAAAAATATTACAAGGTAAAATCCACCAAAATTGAGAATTCATACCATATTCTGCAATGATAAAGAAGGAAAATATAAAACGCACTCACAGTGATTAGAATAACTCTAGGGTAGAAGACTTAGAGGGCATATTGCTGAGAGAACATTAACCGGAAAGGTGGTGGTGCACTGATTTTGAATATTTGAAGTGGCCGGAAGCTATGTAGATTGCGAAGATTGTTATAGGAGTAGAGGGTATGGACTAGTGTTGTCCATGTGCAGGAAGATAGTTGTAGAGGGTTGGAGAGAGGCGGCAAACGCTGAAATGGACTGGGAGTGCATGTCGAATGAGGTTAGGGTTGGGAAAAAGCCAAAGGGTGGGAATTACTTCCTGGACTGCATCTGGATGTGAAACCGGGAGCTGAAAGGGAATCTAGCAATTTTGCAAGGGAGTTTTGGAATAGGGACAACCTGGATTGGCGACTGGTTGGGAAGTAATTACAGTAGCAGTGGAAGGGATGGAGAAAGAGTGTTTGGTTGAGGTATTGGAGGGATGCAGTGGTTAGAAAGTAGTAGGGAGTCAGCTTCAGCGGTTGGGAGTGTTTTTAGTGGGGAGAGGAGGTTATTTGGTGGTTAATGGGGCGGTTAATGGGTTGGCCGACTCGACGGCCATGTGTTAGTGAAGAGTGATTGTTGTGGATGGGAGTTAGGACGGTTGTGGGAAGGGAGTGGGTAGTTATTTGGAGGGTGGCTGCCCAAGAGGTGGTGGCTGGACGATGATGGGGTGTGGCGGTTTGAAATGGTAATGGCGTTGTTGCGCTCACATATCGTCAGAACGGACATCCCTCATCGACACCACGGTCGCTTGCATATAGAACTGTCACTTAAAACCGAAAACCGCAAATCGAACCAGAAGCGAACCGGAACCGCAAAGAACCGGACCGAACCGTTCGCAAAATATTCGGATTCCGGTTTGAATTTTGGAACCGTGAACAACATTGGTCCGGGTGTGGTTCTCATATTTTATTATCCGGACCGGAACCGAAACCGCAACATACAAGTCTCAAGCGGTTTCAAGATTTTTAGACCCGATCCAAACCGGACCGAAGTAGAACCGAACCGCAACCCATTTATTATTATTATTATATTGTTATTATTTTATAATTTATCTATAATATTTATACTTACTATCACAAGTGAAGCTGATGCAGTTTGAACCCTAACCACAATCACACTAAAGGGGATCGATTTTGGACCGAACAAAACTTCACCGCATAAAAACTGTATGGTATGGTTTGACATTGGTGCGGCTTGAAGTCAATTTTTACAGTGCATTTTTTATTTTTATACAGTTATATAATATATTTTCAATTTTACTTACATATTTTTTTGAAATATTTTATTTAAAAAATATTGAAGATATACAACTGCTATTTATTAATAATCATGAAAGACAACTAATTGTAGGTGATTATTATGGTTGAGCATGTCGATGAGACGTTCGCAAGCCAACTAGAATTCGTGGCAAGCCTACACGCGTAGGAAGGAAATTGATATCATCTCACCGATCGCGGAAAAGACCGTCGAGAAGTGCGTAACATAATTATTTTTCGATATTGTTTTGAGTTTTACTATTTACAGCCCGCTTTTATTTCATTCCGTCAAGCTTGATTTTGATTTTAGTTGGAACCGATTGGAACCGGACCGAATCGCATGAAACCGGACCGAACCGATAGCGGCCGGTTTGGTTTTGGTTCTTGTTGAACTGTAACCGAAACCGTTGACACGACGGTTTCAAAAATTAAGCTGGAACCGGAACCGGAACCAAAATCAAAACCGGTCAAACCAAATAAG
The DNA here is from genome assembly GCA_039513925.1 of Platanthera zijinensis. NCBI lineage: Eukaryota > Viridiplantae > Streptophyta > Magnoliopsida > Asparagales > Orchidaceae > Platanthera > Platanthera zijinensis. The sequence continues at coordinate 21,589,728 of CM077087.1, read as the reverse complement.
GTTTTGGTTCTAATTTGAAGAACCGTTACCTTAGTGGTTCGGTTCATGATTTTAGTAGAACCGGAACCGAACCGGAACCGTGACAGCTCTACTTGCATATGGAGACCGCCATGATATATTAATGGCGGAAAATAATATTATTAATTAATAATATTATTATATTATATTAGTTATATTAATTATCATGTGTGTTGTATTATGGCCTATTGGTTAATAATATTATTATATTATATTAGTTATATTAATTATCATGTGTGTTGTATTATGACCTCCTTCATCTATCTAAGGGGGAATGACATAACTGTTGGGGTCCGGAAGCTTTTGGATACAGAGGTTTTGGACACACTCTCTCTCTCTAGATCTCTTCCTCTCCCTTGGAACTCTCCTTTCTATCTCTCATGAATCTTTTTATTATTATGAGTGTTAATGCAATGATGTCTTGTTAAGTTGCACATCAAGTAATTTTGTTCATAACAATTGGTCCGACGTGCCACCTTCTTGCCGCGGTTTCCGTCGCCGGAATCTCACCAGCAAGTAGTGTCCATGAAATCTTTTTCATAGCAAGTCAAGAAATGATGTCTTTTTCATGGCAAATCAAGAAATGATGTAAAATCTTTTTCATGGCAAATCAAAAGAGAAAATGGGGAGAAATCAGAGTTTAGAGACCATAATCAAGGGCTCATCATCAAAGTGGCATCAAATTTTCTACATCAACAATACCATAACCAATTTTTCTAATGCAATTGTATTTAAACCCTAGTCAAGAGTACTTTCACCTTCAAGAAACACCGAGTATAAATTTTACGATGGCGATACATATCGTATTTCCATCTACTCCCATCCAAAACCATCTTATCTACGAAATCATTAGCAAGCTCGAGGGAAAGAACAGGAGACTAGCATCATCAGGTGTTAGGAGATACAGGATTGAGTAAAGATAAGCAAACACTTGACAACCACTACGAATTCTAAGGTTAAAGGTTGGTGTTGTGAAGTTATCTTGTATTGCACTGAAGATTTCATTATCCTACAAGCAGCATGGTGTAGTCTGAAATCAGTATAGCAGTAAGAAAACATGAAAAAAAATGAAAAAAAAAACACATCAAAATATCAAAAAAGTGATGTGGAATATATCTGCAAAAGGCATTTCAGAATTCAGTATTAGCTACGAATCAAATGTAATTAAGTACCTCAAATCTATCAGTCAAATGATGAAGGTCAATCAATTATGAAGAACAAAAACACAGTATAGAGGAGAGAGGGATGATTATGTAAACCTAGGCTGGAATTCCAAGACTTCCACGAGCTTGTTGCCATTGCAATCATTCCACTGGACTTTCTTCCTTCTGCTCCTCTGTCTCCTCCCCTTCATCCCACCCTTTTTCAATGCAGGTGAAAGAAGCGAGCTCGTCTCCCCGTCCTCCTCCTCTCTCCTTCCCGTCCCCTCCTTAGAAACCGCGACAGAAGGTGGTGTACTCCCATTACAGATCTTAGCATCCATGGCCTCTGAATCCATCCGCACCGACACCCAACCCTGGGTTTCCGGGCATCGATCTACCCTTTAAATCCAATCACAGATTCCCAAATCCATTGATTCCAAGGCTAATGAAATCGCCGATTCCGTGACCCCCGAACATGAAAATTAAAGATCAAATAGGATCCCCAAGTCGCTAGCCCTCGCTTCGAATAAAGAGCCAAAAAACGGGGAAATCGGGCGGAGAGGGGAAGGATTGGGCTGATTTGTCAGGAATTGAAGGAGCGGATGCCTCGATTTCCACTTTGCGCTTCCTTTCTAATGGATTTACAGCAGATGATAAAACAAGCAATGGAAGAAATTGAATCTGGCGAGTAAGAAGAAGGGAAGGGGAGAATCGTTGAAGAATAATGCCCACTCTCTTCCTCCCTTTGCGCTTCCTTGATATTTTCCGATTCCGAACGAATGTCATGCAACAAACACTGGCGCCGCCGCGGAGGCTCTCCAATTCCGGCAGCTTGTATTGCTAAATGCTATAACGTGCGCTAGATACGGTCGTTCTGGGCTCTTTTTGGGCCTATTTTTTTTGTATTTAGGGGAGTCTTCTCCTAGGGGAGGCTGAAAGGAGGTGGACCCCAACGTCACTTTGAAAGGCGCGTTTAAGTGCAGTGGCAGACAGGGCCAACCCGGTCCGTCGGAGCGACTGTTTGGATTGCGTCCGTCCTGCCTCCATAGGTCGTTGCCCTTGTGTTGGAGCTTAAATTCATACGTAGAGGAAGGTAGTAAAAAATCGTGAGTCATACAATTGTATGAACGGACGGTTCATGATTTTTAAAATATTTGAGTCGTCGGATTGTTGATCGGACGGCCCACGATTCTCTCAAATCTTTCTCTAGGTGGTTATGCACTTACGCTTACCCATTTCGGACCACCCTAAACCGGGTCTTTGTTTGACGTTTTTGCACCATCTCTAGTGGGGGAAAACGTAACGCTAAAAAAATTATTTGATAACCCTCCAATTCTCATTGTCATCGCTCCAAAATATTATTTTTGATCTTTCTTGAGGCCGCGGACTGTTTGGAACGCCTCTGTCCTGCCTCCGTTGTCGTCGTCCCGGAACGCAAACATCAACCCAAACAGGGCCTTTGTTTGGTGTTTTTGCAGCATCTCTATTGGGGGAGAACGTTAATGCAAAAAAATTGTTTGATAACCATCCAATTCTCACAGTCGCCGCTCCAAAATGTTATTTTTGATCTTTTTTGAGGCCGCAAACTGTTTGGGACGCCTCCGTACTGCCTCCGTTGTTGTCATGCCGGAACCCAAACAGGGCCATTGTTTGGCGTTTTAGCACCATCTCTATTGAGGGAAAACGTCAACGCTGAAAAAACTGTTTAATAGCCCTCCAATTCATAGTGTCATCGCTCCAAAATGTCATTTTTGATCTTTCTTGAGACCGCAGCCACACCCCTCAATTTCTGACCACTCCATTGACAATGCTCTCATGTCCACTGCTCCAAGTCTCACCACTGAAACAAATAGACCCCATGTGCAGATCATTTGAACCATATTCTCTCATGTACATTCTATAATTTTGATTAGGAGAAGGCTCAGAGAGGCAAAGACTTCAGAGTGGTAGTGATTGCAAACAGTGACGGAACTAGGAATTTTTTGAAGTTCAGACACAATTAATTTAAACCTAAAATTAATTAACAATAGTTTTTAAATATCTATACATCAACAGTGATAATGCAAAAGTGTAGATAAATAATCAAAATTTTAACCATTAAACACTTCATTGTAGTTTTGTAGAGCAAAAAATAACATAATAAAACATACTGCTTAACGAGCCATTTTTCTTGTACACATTTTCTGAAAATAGAAGATAATTGTGTCATTAGTAATTTTCATCAGCAACATCTTTTTCAATATAAACAATAAACCAATCATTCATTAATTCATCACTCATTCGGTTTCGCAAACCAATCTTTATTATCTTCATTACAAAAATATCATTTTAACACTAGTTGTTGTAACTGGAAGGAGACATGCCAATTTTAATAAGCTGAAAACTAATTGAAAATGTTTGTCCTTTTCAATTCCACTAATAATTGAAGAAGTTCATTTATGTCTATAACCTGATATAATATATCAATTGAAATTGTGCGCATGCCACAAATATAACTATCAAGTTGGCCTTCAAGTAGTTGTAGTTCTATTCGAGTGAAATTGTATGTATAAAATTCTGCATGTCGAAGCAACTTTTGTTTGGCATAAGAACCAAAGTTATCATTGGGATTAAGACAAGAAACACTTAACAACAACTCAGCGTTGACTTCATCAAAATGATCATTCAGTTCATTTAGCATCCAATCTAGTACTGTATTAAAAATTTTCAACTCTAAAGTGGTGGGCATTTGTAATCTCATTTGCTCGACGTCTTGATCTCCCTAGTTGCACATACTTTTCATCCATATTTGGAACTTCTATAACATGTTTGTTATAAAAAGTGGACACTTCAATTTTGAAAATTTGTCATTCAATATCATCATTTCTCATTCTGAAAGATAGATGTTTTGATACCTTCAAAAAATTCATTGCATTTACAATATTTTGATCTTTTTTTTGTAAGATTTGAAATAATTCATGTGATTTTTCAATAATATTTTTCATCAAATACATTAGAAATATAAATCAAATGTCAAGATACGAATAAGAAGAGTGTTGGTTATTCTCCTTTGGTTTCCACCTACTCCATCAACTGTAATAATCTCAAAAACATCAATAATAGAAGAAAACATACGAAAAAATTCAGTACGGTGCCAAAATATAAACTTCATTTTGTATCTCTAGCTTTTTTAGTTTCAAAGGTTGATTCAAGTCTTGACCGCTTTCTAACTCTCCACAACCAAGCTCCCGAGCAACTCGATCAACTTTCAAAGTTCTAAGCAAATCACGTCGCTTATAAGAGCCTCCAATCACATTCAAAATAGTGTTAATAAGTGAGAATAACTCGGCAATTTCAAAGTGCCCTTCTGCTACATCCATTGGGACTAGTTGAAGTTGATGAGCAAAACAGTGAACATAAAAAAACACATTTAGTTTCTCTCATCATCAAATTTTTAAACCTTTGAACTCGTCTTTCATATTACTAGATTCATCATAGCCTTGTCTACTTACTTTTGGAATACTAAGTCTGTATTTCATAAACAGATTTTCAATAGCAATTTTAAGAGATAAAGTTGTTGTGTTAAACATATGAACAAAACTCAGAAGATGCTCCATAATTCTACTTTTCATGTCCACTTATCGTAGAACAGTAGTCATTTGCTCCTTGGACAAAATATTTTGAGATTTGTCAATTAATATAGCAAAGCATTAATCTCCAATATTCTTAATAATTTCTTTTGTTGCCTCACTTGCAATTGCTAAAATAATTTTTCTTTAGTTTTTTGGAGAAGTCAGCTGACAGTTAATAGGAGCATTTTCTAACACAACTGATTTTATATCATAGTTATGAGATGCCAAAAATTCCAAAAATTCAAGAAAAGTCCCTCAATTCATTGACTCTTTTGTCTCATCGTGCTCGCAAAAAGATAATCCTTGGCGTAATAGAAATTGAATGCAATAGAAAGCCGCCCCGAGAGGGTAACGATGTTGTTGAGCTTCCTCCACCAAAAAAGAAGAAGTCGTTGAAGAAGAAGAAAACACTTTCTTCCAAGAAGCACAACCCGCCACTTACCACCAGGAATGCTGCTGAGCTGAATGTTGAGTCTGAGGTCCCTTCGAGCACCCAGAGGGTACTCAGCCAAATGGGCCTGGGCGACGAAGTGGAGTCACCTGCTCCGAAGTCGCGTGGCCCTCCGGCGGAGAAGGTTGCCTTTGCGAACCTCATTAGGACCCAAGCCCGAGTTCAAGCCTATATCGCCTCTACATGAGGTAGGGTTCTCGCTGACGCGAAATATTCATTGTCGTCATTCTGTCTTGCTTGTTGACGATCTTCTCTGATTTCGTGGATATTCCGCCCTCCTTGGGAGAATCTCTATCGGTTCCTCCCCTGCGATCTACCCCTGTAATTGCCCTCGAAGCTCAGCATAGTGAGCGACCATGTCAGCAAGTCCGAATCAACATCAAATCCTTGACGACGTCATTAGGGAAGTGAGTTCCCTCCATGGGTGACAAAAGGAATCCTCCCAAGAAGTCGCAACTCCCGATGACTAACCCTCCTCTATCGCCGCCTCTTCCGTCAGTCTATTTTTCCCCGATTGAGTTTGGCCTGAAGTCGCAGGGTCGGGGGGCCGGGACCTCGTTGAGTTTCTTCATGCCATGAGTAGGAGGTTGGCAATTAGACGGTCGTAGTAGGGGAACGTTCCCCATATTCCGAGCCCGCAGGGGATGTCACCAACCTGCTCTGCTCCGCAAGGCAGGATCGGCACAGGGGCTCTCTGGCGAGGTGGCGAGATCTTGCTTGAGGTAGTCCTTCTCCTCACCAAGGGTGATCCCGTAGTCCCCACCGTGAAACGAGAACCGACACTACTCGGCCTAGTTGTCTTCTCGCTCATTCATGATCGCCTTTCTTTCGTTAGGGTTGATACTGACTGAGAGAGTATATATTCTTTCTTGCAGGTCGCGCTTCTACCCCGGGGGTGCCTTCATCGACACCCTTAATCTCCCCAGTCGCGAGTATTGGGAGAAGAGTTATTGAGCATGCATGGAGCTGGAGGCCCGACTTGATCAGCTGTCTATCTGCGAGCCGTTGGTCGGAGCGGAGTCCTGCTTCCATATGATCAATGAGTTTGAGAGACAAGTTGCGGTGATCGAACATCGCCAGCAACTCCTTCACGACGGGCTCGTCGATATGTGGGCGAGTATGGGTTTGCCAAGCTGACTAGAGGGGATGGAGAATCAGATTCGGAAGGGCGAGGAGACAATGGCCACAACGACTGAAGACTTTCGGCGTGCACGCGACATGGGGTGGGTTGGGCGACATCCTCCGCTTTCAAGCCAACAACAAGATAGAGTTGGCACGTTCCTACGCGTGGTGAGTTGTTTGCGATTTTGGTGATACTCGCGACAAGATACACAAATACCCACTAGTCTCTGCCTATAAATAGAAGGTATGGATACATATTTATTACGCTTTTTGTAATTTCACTCTCTTTGTCGCGAGTATCTCCGACTTTCTTATTTCTCTCCCCTTGTACTCACATTCTTTCAACTTGTGATTCTCTAAGATGGGTGATGATGATGTGACACAACGAACAAGGTCTACCGTTGGGGAGAGTGATTGGTCATTGTCAACGGCAACTTCAAAAGAGTTCCTCGCCAACCACATTAGTCGTCGGAGGCGACCTTCCTACTACCTTTCCTTGAAGGGCCAAAGGAGCAGCTTGTTGACGCTTTCCAAGGTCGAAAGTTCGATGCGGTCTACTGGCGACAACACATCAATCAGTTGGGCCAGATCTTCCAGGGTGAAGGTAAACTATTGAGCGAGGTTCCCTTGATACTCGTCGTATATTAATGCACCTCGCCCTGCATTCAATGACTAAGACTTTATTTGGCACGGTGGTGGCGGTTGTAAATGCATGGATTAAACTGTCATTCGTTAAGTATCACCTAATAAATATCATCTGTTTGAACATAAAAGTGAATGAAGTTCCTTAGGCGGGCTAGATGGGCGTTAACGAATGACAATTTAACCCCCTTGTTCATGACCGCCTCCACCATGTCAAATAAAGCTTAACTCTACCTTTGTCTCCTACATCCTCCCACGTGAGCTTATCCCTTTGGCGGTGGAAGTTTTCGCTTCTCTAAAGGAGGTGCGAGATCCTCCACACGACATCGAGGAGGTGCCAAACTCTGGCAAGAAGGTTGCTTCCTCTTTGAAGAGGACAGATAAGGGCAAGGGCAAGGTCGAACCTCAGATGCCCGCCTGGAAGAAGTTCAAAGTCGTCGACACTGTTTTGGCTAGAAGGAGAGTCATCCTGAGGCTGATGAGCCCGACCTCCACCCCAACTATGAGTATGGCGTTAGTGGCGAGGATGACTATGGTTGTGTGTTGGTGACCTGGGCCGAGGGCGAGCACAAAGTGTCCCTTAGCACCAACCTGCCCCCCTGGTCGGTCGATCAGGAAGATAGAGGCAAGACCTTAGATGTTGCCTTCGTGCTCTACGACCGCACAGATATAGAGACGTTGTCGGACCTCTCGGTGGAGGATCTCGCTAACCAAACCGCATGCGCGCTCCTGCGGACTACCGAGCCCGGCCATTTCATGTCAAGGAGCCTGCTCACGACCCAAAACAAGACCAGGGAGCTGAGCAAGACCATCCTTACCCTTGGGCCTAGAGCTACTATATAAGTGCAAGGTCTATAAGGTAAAACTTGGTTTGAACTAGGGCTTCTACATGTCGCTTCCTACTTGCTCGTAGGTTCGTTATGTCGGCGACTATTGTTGTTACTCCCAGAAAGTCGAGCTATATACGACAAATAAGGTGTCCCAACTAGAGAAGGAGTTGACGGACACCGGGGTGGATTTGGAGGCCGCTCAAGTAAGAAATGTCGAGCTAGAATCTTGTCAGGCTACGCAATAGTCCCCAATGGTGATTACCACGGGGATGAGGAAGAAGATTCACTTCCATGGCGAAGAGATGTCTGCCATTCGTTGCGGCATCATGGGAGCAACCAGGAATGTCATCCTGAGTAAGTTAAAGGTCGATGGACATCTCGTGCCGGAGGCGAAAAACCTGACAGTGATGGATCTCATCCCGAGCTTGCTCGTTGAGGAGTCTAACTCGCTCGATCATGTTCTGTGTTTGACTTATGAGGATGTCGAGGATGATGATGGCGAGGAAGAGGATGATGAGGGCGAGGACAAGGTCGGCGTTGAGGAAGATGCCGACGTCGATGGCGAGGAAGAGGAGTTTGGCGATGGAGATGGCCACGCCGATAATGAGGATGATGACTATACGCCTACCTACCAGACTTTGTAATGTTTGTTTGGCGAACCTTCATTCAAGGCGTTAGATGTAATGTCGCCTCCTTTTTTTAATTGGAATATTTTTTTTACCCGAATGCTTGAGACTCGTTAGGCTCGTAGGCTCGACTATGATGGATGTTTGCTAGGCTTATAGGCTCTAAGCGAGGGTGAGTGTCTGCTACCTATGGATTATTGCGGCTTTTGATCATGCTCGTCATCTCACATACTTATCGAGAACGTCCTAGTACATGCATGCCCACAAAAACCATAGTCGCATTTGTATACTCAAACAACGAAGAACTCACGCGTGCGCATTCTCGTACATCTAAATACTTGCCCTATTCACAGGCCACAAGTTCTTGGATATGGGGTGGCACTCGGGAGATCCCGTGAGACGCACACTCTCGAGGCCTCACCCACCCTTTGTAGGGGAGATGAAGAAACTTGAAGAGGGACATAACACTCAGGAGCTTCTGTTGGACACACACGCAAGCCTTCATCCTACCTCTTGTTGAGAATACGAAGGAACCTGAGTAGGGATATGACACTCCGAAGGTCCCGTGGGACACATACGCACGAGTCCTTCATCCCACCCCTTGTTGAGAAGACGGAGAAATCCGAGTATTGATATGACACTCAGGAGGTCTCGTGGGATACTTACGCACTAGGCCTCCATCCTACTACTTGGTCTCCTTTCCCTATAACGTTCATATTCATTTCCTGTTATTCAAAATCAGAGGGGATTAAGAGCCACAACTCTTATGATTGGACGAAGAAAATAAAAACGAACTTTGCATTTAGAAATGACGCTAACAACAGACTTTTAAGCCCTTTGGGCCCAATGAAGCATTTATACAAGGTTTTGTCGCTTGGTTAAGTTGTTCGTCGAATTGGGAGGTTAGCGTCCAGACTCTCTTCTGATGATCTCTCCAACCGGATGAGAGATGCGATCGGGAGGTAGCTCGACCAACATGCAAGGGGTGAACTGATCTCGGTCGTCAATGTATGAGTCCGGTCTTATGAGAACACATTAAAACCCGATACGTCGTCTCATCATCTGCTCTAGGTTTTACGAGAGTTAAGTTGGAGGCTCGTTTCCCAACCAGATCATAGAAATCGACTTTACATACCAAACTATTAGATACCTTTGTAGAAGAAAGAAGCACGGCGTATTCCTGTATTTTAGGGGGTAAGAAAATCATTAATGAATAAATGATTACATATACAAGATAGTCGTACCCTTTCCCACTAAAGGTAGAACCTTTTTAGGATGTCACGTACCGCTCTGGGTGCTCCTTAACAGCTCTCCCTCGTGGTTCTACATGTGGTATCCTTTGGTTGCTAGCGATTGATAGATGTTGAACAACCCTTCCCAGTTTAGATTCAACTTTCCAACTATGGCCGCTCTTCCTATCGCATGCACCTTCTCTAGAACGAGCTCTTCTGCCTGGAACTACTTGAGATAGACATGTTTGTTGAAGTGCTCTGTCATTAGTCTCTTGATCTCCTCTTGTCGAACTGAGGCCAGGCCCCGAAGCTCCTCAATTAATGTAGTTGAGGGAAAGTCATTGGGCCTCTTCATTTCCCAGGCATCATTCATCGCCTTCTTCAGTCGCAACCACTCTCGGGCTTCTGACCTCAAATTTTATAGGGATAAGAGCCGCAAACCCGTGTGACAACTTGAAAGAGGTTTCCTCTGTAGCTGACTTATGATTAGTTCTCATAGCTCATAGAACCGAAGGAAGCTGCTTCGCCCAATTCCCTTTTAGGTTTGTGACATTCTTCTTCAAGAGGTTGATGACTACCTTATTGGTCGCTTCCACTTGCTCGTTGCTCCTAGGGTAGTGGACATAGGCGAATTGTAGATCTGTCCCTATCTGTTTGCAGAAATCTTTCAGCTCCAGACTGACAAACTGTGGTCCGTTGTCAGTGACAATGGCAAGAGAGATCTCAAACCTGCAAGCGATCCCTCCCAAAATAAAGTTCTTCGTGATTTAGGAGATGGTCTTGGCCAAAGCCTTAGCCTCGATCCACTTTGAAGAAGTAATTTATCTTTATGAGAATGAACCTTATAGCCACTAGCTTGGGGAGAGGGCCTATCAAATCCATTCCCCAAATGACGAATGACCAAGGGGCCGTGATCGAACGGAGTTGTTGGACTGGCTGCAACTGGAGGGAGTGAATAGCTAACACTTCTTTGCGAAGGCTTCAACATCCTTTGATAGAGAAAAATCGAGTTCTCTAATCCATATTCGATTAAGACAAATGTACATATCAAAATATAACATAGGATATGAAAATATCATGATCGTATTAAAACTCGGGTCTGTTGAGTACCACTACTTCGAGAAAACAAACTATTATTTTATCAATAAAAAAACAAGGTAATTTTATAATTAAAACTAAGGCTTCGTTTGGTTCGGCGGTGGTGGATCGATCCGGCGGGTGGAAACGGAGTGTTCGAATCGGAGGGGGGAGGTGGCTGCTCCAAACGGAGCTTTTTGAGGCGTTTCTCAAGGCGGGCGGGTGGAAACGGAGCAAACGCCGCCGGAGGTTCATTTGTTTACCCTCCTTCCGGCGGCGTTTGTGCAAAACGGAGTATCAAAACGCCCAAACAAAATAGAGCCTAAGTGCGAAATAAGAAACCTAAATTTGAACAAAACACACTTTGAATGCAATATAAAAGATTTTTTATAAACGTCTAATCCAATTCTTGACCGTGGAGATTTTCGAAATATGAACACGCCTTTTTGAGGACTGAGCTCAACTGAGAATAAGATTAATATTGACCAAACTCTCATTCTAATCGATAACTTAATTAATCCTCGCCTTACCTAGGTGAATCCCGCTATAGGATTTGACTCTTATCCAGAAGATTTTCGTCATCATCTACCGAGGGTTGCAATCAACTCTCTTTATTACCGAGCGATTAATTCGTATGCACGATCCTTTTGGATACTAGAGTGCAAAAACATATATCGGAATCCATGACCTCCATATGAACTCGACGCTTTAAAATCAGGAATAAATCTAATAAGATGAAGAAAGAGAGAATAAAAGAGAAATAATAATTTCATTCAAACTTCGCAATGATCAAAACTAACATTTATACTACTTAACAATACGAAGTAAAAATGAAGAAACATTGCTAAAAATAAAATCTAAATTATCATTGCATAGAGGGAAATTACATGAAATAAAACTACATTAAAATAAAAAATATATATACAAAAAAAGGAAATCGATGAATAACAAAAAATATAAAGGCATCTAATGACAGAGGAAGAGAGCGCTTGAGAGAGGAGTATGCTTGGAATATGACCTATATTTATAGATGAATAAGAGAATGAATGTGAGAGAATGTAAAGACTTGGAAATTGGGGAAAATTAAAGAGAGCAATATTAAGGGTTGAAATGAGGAGCATTCAAGAGGGGGGATGAAGGATTACATGAGATTAAGGCTCCGTTTGGGGGGACTTATTTTCACCGGTCAAACGGTTATGACCTCATGAACCGGGCCATAATTAAGGTCTGATTCATGCGGTCAGAACTGCTTGACCGGTGAAAATAAGTCCTTCCAAACGAAGCCTAAATAGAGGTGGCATCATGAAATGAAAAGGAGTTCGACCACTACAAATGAGGAGATGAATGGGGACCGACCATGCATGAATGAGAGAGGAAATGACTCGCGGTTTAAGAGGGGGAGCGAAAATGAAAGTCAGAAGAAAGTAATAAATTTTAAAGGAAGGAAATGCAAGGGCAAATGAAAGGGAGCAGACCACATTAAAATTTGGATTTTAGTGGGGGCATGGATAGATGATGCTAATAATATTTAAATTAAGTGGTTGATGATGTTGTGGCATATAAATTTAAGAAGAGGAAGGGGTGGGGTAGCAGCAATAAATAGGAGGTTTTAATATGGTGGTTTTGCTAAATATTAAAAGGTAATTGTTTTTGTTTTAGGAGAGAAAGAGGTGGCGGTTTAGAGAGAGAGGGAGAGAGGAATATATTCATAAAATTAAGGGTGACTATAACTTTATCAGAGGTGGCGGGTTTGCATATAATAAAAATGGTTGAATGATATTTGCATGAGTAATTAATCACGTGGACATGCATGGGAGTTTGAAGGTGGCTTGTGAAGTATGGCTTATGACGGCGATGACATGAATTTTCATGGAGATGAAGGTCGGCGATTTGAATTCACGTGCTCGGCTTGCATGTAATGACGTAAATTATATGGTGTGCGTGCATGAATGAATGCATTTAATTGGATAAGATTTCATGTGAATGATGAGATGAAAATAAATGAAATATTAAGCACAGATGACGGTATTTGCATAGATCGGCCTTGAGATTGGAGTATACGGTGACATGCAAAAGGGGGCGGCGATGGTGGGCGGCTTGAACTTGTGCGGGTAGCAGCTTGATATTGTCGTGACTGGAGCTGGATCGTCGTGAAGGCATGAAAATATCGTTATGGCAACATGAATTTCTTGCTTTGAACGAGTGTAGCTCGAGCGGGCGCGACAGCTTCGTCGAATATTTCATTCTTTCCAACGTCATGAGTGCGGCCGCAACATTAAACCTACAAAATAAAATGAAACTATATTAGTACACAATTATAAATAAAAAATAAACAAAATACTAATAATTAATTTGTATAAATATTATACTGAAATTAATACTAAAAATATGTATAAAATACTACTTATCATCCTTCCTGATGGTGGGTCAAAAGTAGTCCTGTCTTAATATTCTCTGCTCTAGAATGCGAGTCCTAGAGTAACTTCCACACTCTCCCGAATGAATCTCCTCCAACACTTGAGGAACCTCCATTTCTGATACACACCTGGTCAGGGGCCCCGAGATGGTCTTGCGGTATAGATCCTTCTTATACAGTAGATAGCAGGTTGCCTTATATCAAAATTTTCTTTTATACACCCCGTTGTCAGGAGTTGTCCGGTAGTTAATTAGAAAGGTGACAAATGGTTCTTTCTGTGAAGCTCACTGCTCGATCTCCATCATTTCTCCTTCTTTGATTGATGACCTAAACAACTTCGTGAGGGTTATGCCAGCCCTCGGGCCATACTTGGCTAGACGATCTGCTGTAACGTTCTCCTCGATCTTGCGGCACGTGTTCGACGAAGAAAGACCGAAAGCTAGCTTCCATTCAAGTCCTTCACCAAGTATCTTTGCAGGGCGGGATCACGCACTTCGAAATCTCCCCGGATCTGATATGTAACTACCATTGAATCTATGTAGGCTCTGAATTCTTGGATTCCTAACTCAATGGCGAGACACAAGCTTGCCACTATGACCTCGTACTCCGCCCGATTGTTCGTATCTGGGAAGAGGATCTTGACTGTCGGCTTGATCCTGGTTTCATGCGGGCTCACCAACTCAATGTCCACTCTCACAAAATTTTTGTCTGAGCTCCGTCTACGAACCTCTTCCATGAAACTGGGCTAGATGAGCCTTCATCTCCACCTTTCTCTAAATAAAGTCGGTCAGGAAGTCAGCCACTACCTGCGCCTTTATCACCATCCTGGACGAAAATGAGATATTGAATTTGCTGAGTTCTTCCGCCCACTTTACGAGACTTCCTGAATGGCTCACTCCATCCAAGATACTTTGGAGAGGATGATCGGACATAACCTTGATGGAGTGAGCTTAAAAATATGGTTGGAGCCTCCACTCTGAAACCACTAAGGCGAAGGCCAACTTCTCTATGATGTGATATCTCATCTCTGCCTTCTTGAGCACTCAAATCACATAGTAGACATACAACTACCTCGTTCCTTCTTCTCTGACGAGCACCGAGCTTACTGCCTCGACCCCCACTTCTAGGTAGAGTTGTAGGTCTTCACATTCTTTCGGGCTTTTGAGTAAGGGAGTCTGAGTTAGTTGTTGCTTGAGCTTCCCGAAGGCCTCCTCCAACTCTTTGGTCCACCTGAACCACTGGTTGCTTTATAGGATTTTGAAGAATGGAGAGCACTTCTCCCCGACCTTGGATAGGAAATGGCTAAGGCCCGTCAGCCTTCCTGCCAGCCTCTGAAATCTCTTGGTACTCTTTGGCGACACCATCTCCAGGATTGCTTTCACTTTGTTAGAATTGGTCTCCACTCCCTTCGGGGTAAGAATATGCCCCAAGAACTTTCCCATCCTGCCCCAAACACGCACTTCATTAGATTTAGCCTCATCTTGAACTTTTGAAGCGTTGCGAAGGTTTCCACCAGATAGTTGATGTGCACCCGAACGCTCCTGCTTTTGACTAGGAGATCATCCACATACACTTTCAGGTTCCTCCCCCTTTGCTCCTTGAACACTTGATCCATAATCGGCTAGTAGGTGGCTTTGACATTCTTTAGCCCAAAGGACACCATCTCGTACCTATAACAACCATTGCTGGTGATGAAGGAGAGGTCGTGATAGTCGGGGGATACATCTGGATCTGTTAGTATCCTGAAAATGCATCAAGGAAACTCATCATAAAAATTTTGACTGCTGAATCAACCAGCGTGTCGATTCGAGACAAGGGGTAGCAATCTTTTGAACAAGCTTTATTTAATAATAAAAAAAATGATACACACTCTCCAACCTTCTCTGGCCTTCTTCACCATTACAATATTTGAGACCCAGCTTGGATACTGAATCTCGGACATAAAGCCTGCCTCAAGCAGCTTTCTCACTTCCTCTCGGATCAGCATAGCCAAAACAGTGACACTCGTTCTCTTATTCTGTCGAATGGGCATGGCCTTGGGATCCAGGTTGAGGAGATGACAGACATGTCCGTGTCGATCCTTGGCATCTTCGTTGCGCTCCAGACAAAGATATCCACATTCTCCTGCAGACAGACCACTAGTTCCATCTTCCCACCAAGGTCCAAGGACCCGCTGATCTTCAACGAATAAGGCTATTGATCTGCTGAGACCACCTTCACTTCATCCAGATCTTTCGTGACCTCCAGCCTGTCTTCTCCCTCCATCGTCTTCTCCATCTTCTCCACACCCACTATCCGACTGATAGTGTTGAAGACGTTGAGGTAGCACTCCCGAGCCACTCTTGGATCACTCTGTATCCTCACTTGGATATCTCCTTTGCTATATTACAAGCATCAGTCATATGAGGATATGAATGCTTTGAATAAGTTGATGAGTGACCTCCCGAAGATTGTCTGGTAGCATCTCAGCGTGACGACAATAACAAAGTGATACTTAATGGCGGTGCCATCGAGCATTACTGAAAAGTCAGCTCCTCCCTCCACTTCTTTCTTCTCTTCAGAGATGCCAAAAAGGGGACCATCCAAAGCTGTCACACTTCCTTCTTCCATTTGCTGCCCCCCGTCAAACATCCCTTTGAAGATGATATTTACCGAGATCCCATTGTCCACCAGGATCCAATCGACAGTGTGGTATTATACTGATGCCTGGATCACGAGGGCATCATGGAAGGGATTCTCATTTCCTAATATGTCTACTAAGAAGGTGATCTCATCTGACGGGGGCAGTGCCTGGAAGATTGAGGCGACACTTTTGTGGTAGATCTGATGGAGACTTCCATTGCGGGAAGCTCCCGGACCAACTCCCCCATAAATCACCTATATGGCTCATCTTACTCCTTGGACCACTTCTTCGCGACCTCCTTGGTCGATCTTATATTCATTCTTCCTCCTCACAGGAGCTTGGAATATTGCTGGCCCTACTAGGGCTTCATGTATCTGCTTCTCTCCTCCTCCCCCCTCCTCCTCTTGCCAAACTCCTTCTCGCTTACTAAAAGTCTGGGCAAGTCATGGTCGCATTCCCCTTTACTTGATGCAACTCACAGTAGAGCGTGATCTCCTCTGCTTGATTCTTTCTCGGTTGGATCCATCTTTGACGTCTATTCCCTTGACGGGTAATGTCCATCGCTTCCGCGCGCTCTCCTTCCTGCCACCTCTCTTGCTAGTAGGAATTCCTCCTCGGAGGAGAACCTTCTTCCCTGACCCTGGAATAGAGGCCTCCCTGCCGGCCTCCATGGCGACCTATTGGCAGGAACCTGATATTTCACTTCTTCCTCCCTACGCTCCAGAGCCGCCAATGGGCTCCTCGTTTCCTGCTTTCGAGGCTCCTCCTGCCTTCGACGATCTTTCCTTCCCCTTTCTTCATACCTCATCCTCTCTCTTTTGCCTTGCCCTTCCCTTGGCATCTTCCTGAGTACTCCATCCTTCTCGTCACTCAGCTCCCGAGTTGCTCTATTCAGCATGTCCAGAAAGCTAGGATTCGTTAATTTGCCATGAATAAACTTGTTTTACCTCCCGATGAGATCCTCATATGACACTTGTGGATTCAAACCGATCTCAAGCTTGAAAATGCCCTCCTTTAGGCCGAACGTCAGGGCTAGCTGCAATATTATGCCCTCCATCTCCTTGATTCTAAGGACCTCTTCCTAGAAATGACTGATGTAATGACCAAGTGTCTTGCGCTCTCCCTACTTCATATGAAAGAGGGCTGTCGTCTGGTTCTTCCTCTTCTTGGACATGCTGAACCGCGTCATCAACCCTCGACGCAAGTCCTCAAATAAGTAGATCGAGCTTCCTGGTAGCTGGTGGAACCAATCACTGGCCTTCCCTTTGAAGGCGATGAAGATGAATCTGCACTTGAACTCATCCGTCATATTTTGGATGGATACCACGCCCTCAAACCAATGGAGATGCTCGACCGGGTCTTCTCTTCCGGAGTTGTAGTTTGGGACTGGCTCCCTAAAGCCTTCTAGGACTGGGGCCGACAACATCCCCTCGCTAAACAAACTTCTCCCGATCCGGCGATGATGGTCCTCAAGCTGGCGAACAACTCCTCCATACTCGCCACCTGGGCGAGTATCCCAATACCACGCCAGATTCTTTGAATCTCGAAACCTGATACCATGCGAGCTCGCCAAGTAAAACTATGAATGCACTAGTCGCTCTAACTCTTCCACCTCATGCTCAATACCAAGTTACCTGGGGAGACTATCCTCCAACGGAGTCACGCGTCTGGGTGAAGTCGCTGGAACCTCTGAGAAATGAAGGAATGCTATTTGCATGTTCCCCTCTATCCTCCTTGTGAACTCTTTAAAAGATGTTATTGTCACATAGCCTCCTACGCCTGCTGAGTTGCTGACCATTTCTGCATGCTCGCCTGCATCCACCATCACGCATACTTGTAAGATTTTTTTTCTTGGCTACGATCCACACTCACCTCTCCAAAGTGTTGATGCCGGGAAAATTTTATACTCTAAAATTTGGATCAATGCAGCCTAGGGTTACTTGTCCAACGGTCAGGCTTGATGGGCAAGGACATAGAAATAAAGGGGACAATATGAGAACACTAAGTGTTGCGACAAGGAGGTCCCGCCACATACCTAGATGCTCAGAAAAGCTTCCCCTTTATAGCCAATAATGGTCGAGCAGGGTACAAGGGGGACACTAATTGAACGACTATCTCGAGCTGGCGACCAAGGGGGATGATCACTGTCTCACAACTCAAAAGTTTGATAAAGGGATTCAAAAGCTCATCCAAAAAGGTCTTATCCTCCTTGTACCCATGTGGTCCTACTTATAAGGAAATCCAGAGGGTCTTGTTTATAGCCGAACTCCCACCTGACGACCATGCGACCTCTGAAGGAACTCGCCTGGATTGGGCGAGCATCTACTTTTGTATCCCACCTAGTGAGTATGCGAGGGATGCTCGTCATACACGCTCATGCCTTATTTTGTGTTGAATGCTGACTTTGACTTCTGTCTTAACTTGTTGACTTTGACTCATGTCTTGACTGAGCCCACCCTCGACGAATATGGGTTGTACAATCAATGCTTTCATGTTCATGAGTTTGGCTTAAACAAAAATGTTAGTTATTGTGGGACAACTCGATGCTCTGGTAGACCGGTCCTAAATCGAATCATCTTAGCTCGGGAGCGGTCGAGCACGCAAGCAGTCAAAGTAGAGCGAGGCGACTGACAAGAGATTTTTTTAGCGTGGAAATCCTCGTAAAGGGGTAAAAATTCACGTGGCTAAGTCTGTGTCGATCAAACTGCCACTATATCTTGGTATTGTAACAAACTTGGGTTGAGAACTCGAGGGTGACAAACCGACTCTTATTACAATTGCAGAGGGAGAGAAAGAAGATAAGCTTTGAGACTGGCATGGCACCGCTCGCAGAACTAAGTATTTTCTAATTTATACATTAGAGAGCAATGTGCTCGTTGCATGCTTGAATCTTCTATTGATGCTCGAAAGCTGGAATGACGCGTCCATCACAATTTGTAGTCTATTGCTTGCTTTGGTTGCGCGCGATGGAGTCTGAAGCGATGTGCAGATAGTATGATGTGTTGGGCACAATGCGCACTGTGCAATGTGCATGGAGTGAAATGTGGACATGATGAAATATGCGCGGGGTGCATTGTGCGTAGTGAAATCCCCAAGGGGTCTTCGAAGGCCTCTGAGAGATCTTTAAGGGTCCGTTCGTTTCACAGACATTGATATTAAAGTATTGGCTTTGAGAATATGAACGTCATTTCTCTTGTTCGTATCAACAATTTTTAAATTGGAATTGGCTTTCTGATGGAAAGTCGTCGATATTCACCGTAATCTAAAAACTCATATATTCAATATCTATCTCTAGTGACGGATATTCAGTCCGGTTTTCCAAAATGAGACCATTTTTTTAGCCTGAACGTGATTTTTTTCGGCCGAATGTAATTTTTCATCGGGACGCAATTTTTTTGCACGGACGTGTTTTTTTGTCTGTGTACGATTTTTTCGACCAGACGTAATTTTTTGTCTTGAAGCATTTTTTTTACCCAGACAGGTTTTTTTCTCCCGAATGCGATATTTCTGTACGAACGCGGTTTTTTCCTCTATGACGCAATTTTTTTGCCCGAATGTGTTATTTTCGCCCGTAAGGAAATTTTTCGCTGCGATTCAATTTTTAGTCGCCTGGGCCGAATTATTCATCGAGACGTAATTTTTTCACTCAGACACAATTTTTTTTCGCCCGAACATAAATTATTCGGCCAAACAAGGTTTTTTTCGCCCAAACGCTTTTTTTTCCGCCCGGACGAGTTTTTTTCGCCCGGACACGATTTTTTCGCCCGGGCGCGATTTTTTCGCCCGGGCGCGATTTTTTCGCCCAAACGCGATTTTTTCGCCCGCACGCGATTTTTTCGCCCAGACGCGATATTTTGGATTTGACGCGATATTTTCGCCCGGCCGCGATATTTTTCACCCGGACGCAAATTTTTCGCCCGGACGCAAATTTTTCGCCCCGACGCAAATTTTTCGCCCGGACGCGAATTTTTTGCCCGGACGCGCATTTTTCGCCCGGACGTGAATTTTTCGCCCGGACGCGAATTTTTCGCCCGGACGCGAATTTTTCGACCGGACGCGAATTTTTCGCCCGGACGCGATTTTTTCGCCCTGACGCGATTTTCTCGCCCGGACGCGATTTTCTCGCCCGGACGCGATTTTCTCGCCCCTACACGAATCTTTCGCCCCGACGAGAATTTTTCCCCCCGACGCGCATTTTTCGCCCGTGAGCGAATTTTTCGCCCAATTTTTCGACCGGACGCGAATTTTTCGACCGGGCACGAATTTTTTGACCGGACGCGAATTTTTTGCCCGGACACGAATTTTTCGCCCGGACGAGATTTTTTCGCTCGGACGCGATTTTCTCGCCCGGACGTGATTTTCTCGCCCGGACGCGATTTTCTCGCCCGGACGCGATTTTCTCGCCCGGACGCGATTTTCTCGCCCGGACGAATTTTTCGCCCGGACGCGATTTTTTCGCCCGGACGCGATTTTCTCGTCCGGACGCGATTTTCTCGCCCGGACGCGATTTTCTCGCCCGGACGCGAATTCTCGCCGGACGCGATTTTCTCGCCCGGACGCGATTTTCTCGCCCGGACGCGAATATTTCGCCTGGATGCGAAAATCTCGCGTTAGGGCGAAAAATTCGATTTGAGAAGTAAAAATCACGTCCGGGCGAAAAATCGCGTACGGGAGATGCGCCCGGGCGAGAAAATCGCGCCCGGGCGAGAAAATCGCGCCCGGGCGAGAAAATCGCGCCCGGGCGAGAAAATCGCGCCCGGGCGAGAAAATCGCGCCCGGGCGAGAAAATCGCGCCCGGGCGAGAAAATCGCGCCCGGGCGAGAAAATCGCGCCCGGGCGAGAAAATCGCGCCCGGGCGAGAAAATCGCGCCCGGGCGAGAAAATCGCGCCCGGGCGAGAAAATCGCGCCCGGGCGAGAAAATCGCGCCCGGGCGAGAAAATCGCGCCCGGGCGAGAAAATCGCGCCCGGGCGAGAAAATCGCGCCCGGGCGAGAAAATCGCGCCCGGGCGAGAAAATCGCGCCCGGGCGAGAAAATCGCGCCCGGGCGAGAAAATCGCGCCCGGGCGAGAAAATCGCGCCCGGGCGAGAAAATCGCGCCCGGGCGAGAAAATCGCGCCCGGGCGAGAAAATCGCGCCCGGGCGAGAAAATCGCGCCCGGGCGAGAAAATCGCGCCCGGGCGAGAAAATCGCGCCCGGGCGAGAAAATCGCGCCCGGGCGAGAAAATCGCGCCCGGGCGAGAAAATCGCGCCCGGGCGAGAAAATCGCGCCCGGGCGAGAAAATCGCGACCGGGCGCGAATTTTTCGACCGGGCGCGAATTTTTCGACCGGGCGCGAATTTTTCGACCGGGCGCGAATTTTTCGACCGGACGCGATTTTCTCGTCCGGACGCGAATTTCTCGCCCGGACGCGATTTTCTCGCCCGGACGCGATTTTCTCGCCCGGACGCGATTTTCTCGTCCGGACGCGATTTTCTCGCTCGGACGCGATTTTCTAGCCCGGACGCGATTTTCTCGCCCGGACGCGATTTTCTCGCCCGGACGCGATTTTCTCGCCCGGACGCGATTTTCTCGCCCGGACGCGATTTTCTCGCCCGGACGCGATTTTCTCGCCCGGACGCGAATATTTCGCCCGGATGCGAAAATATCGCGTCGGGGCGAAAAATTCGATTTGAGAAGTAAAAATCGCGTCCGGGCGAAAAATCGCTTACGGGAGATGCGCCCAGGCGAGAAATTCGCGCCCGGGCGAGAAATTCGCGCCCGGGCGAGAAATTCGCGCCCGGGCGAGAAATTCGCGCCCGGGCGAGAAATTCGCGCCCCGGCGAGAAAGTCGCGCCCGGGCGAGAAAGTCGCGCCCGGGCGAGAAAGTGGCGCCCGGGCGAGAAAGTGGCGCCCGGGCGAGAAAGTGGCGCCCGGGCGAGAAAGTGGCGCCCGGGCGAGAAAGTGGCGCCCGGGCGAGAAAGTGGCGCCCGGGCGAGAAAATCGCGCCCGGGCGAGAAATTCGCGCCCGGGCGAAAAAATCGCGCCCGGGCGAAAAATTCGCGTCCGGGCGAAAATATCGCGTCCGGACGATAAAATTCGCGTGCGGACGAAAAAATCGCGTTTGGGCGAAAAATTCGCGTTCATATGAAAATTTCGCATTCAGACTGCAAAAATCAAATCAGATTGAAAAAAATCACGTCATGGCGAAAAAAACACGTCTGGGCGAAAATAACACTTTTGGGCGAAAATTTCACGTTCGGTCAAAAAATTCGCGTTGTGGTCGAAAAACTTGAGTTTGGGCGAAAAAATCACGCCTCAAGAAAAAATCACGGTCGGGCTAAAAAATCGCATTTGTGATTTTTAATTGTGATCATTAATAGCATTGATCAATGTCAATTCCTATGACAGAAAGTCTTTCTACAAACGAACAATAAAAAAATATCAATGTCAATTTCTATGATATAAAGTCTTCATGCGGACGAACAAAAGAATTGGATTTAAATCCAATATCATTTCTCATGTGTATTGATATTGAATTGAAAGCCAATACTTAAATGCCAATGTCGTTGAAACGAACGGAGCCTAAGGGATTTTCAAAGTTCTTCGAAGATCTTCAAGAATTTTTTCGAGCGCACGAGGAGATCCTCAAAAGATTCTCCAGGAAGCTTTCTTGTGCATATGAAACAAGGTGAAATGAAAGGATGACATGAGACTCATTTATAGTTTTTGAGGGTGACATTTCCATAAATAAATGACTAGAATAGTTTTGTGGTTATCCGCACATCGTAACAAATTTATGTGGTATACACACACCGTTATAAGTATTTTATGGTGATATGCACACCCATGATTTGCCATATTATTTGATATACATAGATCATCATGCACATTTTCGCTATTCGCACCCCGATATCTTATATTTTTATATGCGTATATTTAGGAAATTTGTTGCACGCACATCTATTGTAGGCTTCAGTTATACACACCCCCGTAATAGGTAGTTACATCGATGGTGGGCGTTGTGGTTGCGCGTCCGAGGTGGTTGGATGACAGAAGTCAAGCAACGGCCGAGGGGTCAACCGGGGGAGGCTGGCCGGTGGCAGTCGAGGGGCCGACCGATGAAGACCGGCTAGTGGAAGTTGGTGATGGGGCTTGACCAACCAGGGCCAGCCGGATGGCTGGTCGTGCGCCCCCATAACAATACTCTATCAGGCTGACTCGCTTGAGTGCCTCAGTCTACTTTGTCCAAGCCCCTTTTTGGGCGACTTTGCCGCCCTTCGAGCAAACACAATTTACCCTCACGGCTCACTCGTTCGGGCTGACCTACTTGAGTGCCTCAGTCTACTTTGACTCAAATATTTTTAGGGAGAACCCTTCAATACTATTAGAATAAACACGAATCTCTACAAAAACTTCGACCACAATACCTTCTCCCTGCATAGGTTTCTTCACACAAAAAATTAATACCCTCCAAGGTTAGGTTTATCTCGTGCAAAAAGAGTTCTTGATGTTTATTATTACATGATAGAAAATAAATAGCAATTTAAAGTATTGATTATAAACTACTACTATAAATAAATAAATAATAATAACAATAATAGTTTATTTATTTATTGAATTTTTACTATTGGACTAAACGAGCCTACATCCAGGTCATCCACTTGCCACCACTATGAGAAAACATTTACAAAGCGTCCATGTTTCCCCCACGCCATTTCTTTCTTTTCATTCTCTCCTCCCAGCTCTTCATTTTTTTTCCCTCCGTCAAACTGTACATTGTTTTCGTTATCTTCCAAGTCGAATCTAATTGACTCTATTGAGCTCGAATCATATTAGCGAATCGCTCGCGATCTCATTTCGAAAGGGGCTACGTTTCTTTAGGGTTTTGTTCATCGTCTCCTCTGCCTCCGGGCTCTGCTCTGATCGGAGTCTCTCGGATGTGCGAGGTTAAGGGAGGATTACCAATCCGAGGCTTTTGATCTTGTCGGAATCCGTCTCCGGTTTCCTGTCCTGAGATTTTCAGTGTTCCTCTCAGTGTTTTCCGTTTAGGGCAAGTGCTGGGTTGTAATCCGTATGAAGGAAAATTCCTCAGGATTTCAACTTCCGAGCGTGTTCATGTTCTTTCGGCGCTTCTTCGTTGTTGGTAAGTTGTTTGGTTCTGAGAAAACAAGCTGGATCCAGGTTGCTGATTCCGCACTGAAGGAATAGATTGGGCTATTGCCCGCAGTTCCTTGCTCAGTGCATTAAAATTAGCGTCTACTCAAGTATTTCTGGAGGCTGCTACATTGATAAAGGGATCACTGGGAAATTGAAACGGCTTGTTTACGTGATTTGAAGTAGCCTATTCTGATGGGCGATCATGAAGGCTGGCCTCAGCCACTTGGCCTTCTTCCCAATGAAGCGGGTAATGCATACCGAGTGCTTGATGGGGAGAGATGGTTGAAAGCCGAGGAGAGAACTGCCGAGCTAATAAATTGTATTCAGCCTAATCGGCCATCGGAGGAGAGAAGGAATGCTGTGGCTAACTATGTCCAGCGGCTCATCATGAGGTGCTTCTCCTGCCAGGTGTGTTGATGGTTGAGTTCACTTGATCATGCACCTATTTTTTTGCACATGAGGCGATTTTTTATCCATGTTTACTGGAGAGCAGATTCAAATATTTTTGCTTGCTGAGGTTTTCTCCACAGATTAGTTAAAATTGGTTGAATCACTTACATATTTAGTGTGATAAACTTGGCTATTTGTTAGGCACTTAGGCTAGGAAACACATTTCAGTACTTATTATATAAGACAATGTGTTGTTATTTTGTGGATGCTTATCCTGTTTTTTTTTTTGGACATTTATACTAAATTCTGACTTGCCAATCAGAAAGTAGTGAAACTAAGTAGATATTGTCGGGAAGGCACAAGTGAAGACATTTCTTAACTAGATTATATACCTCGAAACCTAAGGCAACATGCCGAAGCAAAGAGCCTTAAACATGAGCGCCTCCACAATTAATCTCAAACTTTTCCTATTGTTTTATTTTGCAGTGTACTTATTCGTGGCTTGTTATCTTATTTTTTCTTAATAGATGACAGTAACTATTCCAAAAATGTTTCTCATTGTTTGTAGATCAATGTGTTCAATAGCATAAAGAGCTTGATTTTGTTACTTAATTTTTGGTAATAACAAATAATTACCTGAAAGCTGAAATAGAGGATTGGTTTTCTTCATTGCCTACCTTTCTTCTATGGTACCTATATGTGGCTACTATGGTGAAAAGAACTTAAAATTTGTTTGATTTCCTAGCTTTTGAGAATCTATTAAGCAACGGTACCTCATTATTCTTTTGTTTGGAAAGCAAGGGAAACTGTAGCCCCTTCTTTTCAATAAAATTATTCCCTTTTACTTATCTGATAATGTATTCACATTGTGACATATTTCTAATGCATGAAGTTTCTAAGATGCTTTTCTTATCAATATTATTTGTTTTCAGATACTTCTACTTCTTTTTATGATATGTTATTGAGTTACTTTATAAATGCTACAATTGATTGAGAATACAATACTTTTGGGCTCTTATTTATTTGTTGTCCTCTTGAAGGAATCTGTTACACCAGTCATATCAGAATCCTAGCAATGTAAATAGCATTTTAACATTATATATCTATCTGTCAACTTGCTATTGTGGTCCCTTACTCATTTTCAAGCGCATTGGAGAAGTTCCTTATCATTTGAAGTTGCTTGAGCAGAGTTGGATTCACCCTATTTTTCATATGCAACAACAACACTCAAGCCTTTATCCCACTATAGTGAGGTCGGCTATATGGATCCTTTGTCGCCATTGTGCCCTATCTTTTGTCATAATCTCACTAATGCCTAAGTACATCATGTCTTTCCTTATAGTTTCATTCCAAGTTTTTATTGGTCTACCCCTCCCTCGTTTAACATGTCTAGTGACTAGACTCTCACAACACCAATCAGGTGCCTCTAATGGTCTCCTTTGTACGTGTCCAAACCATCTTAATCGAGCTTCTCACATCTTCTACGCAATTGGTGCTACTCCTGTCTTATCCCTGATATATTCATTCCTAATTTTTTCTAGTCTCGTGTGTCCATACATCCACCTAAGCATTCTCATCTCCGCAACTCCTATTGTTTGCTCATTCAAAATCATAGAGCATCACTGGTCTAATTGCAGCACGGTAAAACTTGTCCTTAAGTTTTAATGGTACTTTACGATCACATAAGATCCTTGACGCGTCTCTCCACTTCAACCAACCCGCTTGGATTCTCTGTGTCACATCTTTATCAATACCTCCGTCTTTTTGAACTACTGATCCAAGATATTTAAAACACTCACTGCGAGAAATATCTTGATCACCCAACTTAATAACGAAATCATCCGTCCTTCTTGTACTGCTAAATTTAAGCTCCATATACCCCGTCTTTGCCCTGCTCAACCTAAAACCCTTATTTTCTAAAGTGTCTCGCCAAGATTCACCCTATTTTCATATATGCCAAAAAAAGGTGATGTGTTCCAAGAAGCAGCATCATTATCAGTTGATTTAGTGGTTGATGTTGACCACATCCCTATCCGTCCGAACAATAAAAAGGGTGATATTGAATTATTGACCAAGTGGTAATAGAATGTCTTGAATTCCCGGTTGAAGAAATTACTGATTGAATCCATCAAGTTTTACTAACACTTTCATTCATTTTCCTTTGGGGAGAAAGAACATCTTCATGAGGAAAGTATTGTTACATAAACAGCCCGTGGGAAGACCAAAACAACAACACTCAAACAAAGCAATCAGATCCAAGGAGATTAAAATGTGTAAAGTAGGAGTTCTATGTGGTGATGGTTAGGGCCGGAGCTCTGTATCCATAATGAGGTGAATTTGAAATATGATATTAATGTATTAAGATGAATAAATGCACACTAATGAAGAATTGAGGTGCACAGATGAGAATGAATAATTTTGAATGTAGGTTATTTTCTATTGAAGATGACCTATAATATACTATAATCCTTATCGGTGGGAGGTTAATTGTAGGGCTATTGCGAAGCCTTACAACTATTGCCTGTGGAGGAGAGGTCGATGATGCAAGAGACTTGGTAGATGATGCAAGTCATGATCATCATATAACACATGAAACAAAGCTTCTTTCTCAAACACAATGGATGGAAGCATATTGATGACATAACAAGTCTTGAGAATGGCATTATCCCAAAACATATTCGAAACATCATTGTGCGGCCATCATAAAGGCGATGATGGTTCTTTCATTCCGCCACTTCATTTTGTCGAGGAGTGTTGGCGTAAGATATTTGTAAGATGTACCTGCGACTGTAGAAAAGTTTGAAGTGGGGAAGACATTTTGTATATGGGTGCATTGTCATTGTACATAACTTAATGAGTTTACCAAATTGAGTTTTCATTTCAACACAAAAGGTTCATGAAATATTATATAGTTCAGATCATTTTGTATTTAAAACACTAAAGTGCATCTAGAGAAATCATCAATAAAAATAACAAAATACTTAAATCCATGTTTAGTAAGACACAAACGTCAAATATCATTGTGAACAATGTCAAAGATACCAAGTACATGCAAACTGATGCGAGGAGCATACAAAACACATATATGCTTACTCAACTCACAAGAATCATAGTTTATGCTAGGACTTTTACTAAATTAAGAGTACAAACACTGTACACAAGACAAGGATGGATGACCAAGCCGGCAGTGGAGTTGCAAAATGGATGGATAGTACAACAAACTACAGATAGGAGCAGGTTCAGGGGTAATGTAGTAAATCCCTCCAGATTTGATCTCGTATCAAAAGTCCTCTCCATGGTCCCGTCCCGCACAAGTTAAGAACAAGATGAAAAATCACATTGCAATTAAGTTTCTTGGTTAATTGATTAACATATAAGACTATAAGAGATTAAGCTGAAGTTTAGGTACATGAAGACCATAATTCAAAGAGAGGGTGTGTGTTGGGGAGGCATCCCCAATTCTCATAATCATAGAACTTGAACCATCCGCAAGGGAAGCAATAGACACATATTTACGAGGGGGATAAAAGGAAGAGTATACCCACATTTCCAATCATATGCTCAGAGGCTCCTGAATCATTGACCCATACTTGAGGAGTGGTGGAGAGAAAAGCAGAGAGAGTACTTGTATGCGAATATGCAACACCGAAGGGTTCGACTTCTTGAAGAGGGTTTTGAGATTGGATGAACTTGACATATTGCTATCTAGAGAATAGAACCCCTTGAGGGTTGCTCTTTGAGGGGTTAGAATCTCTTTGGTCAGTCATCACTATATTGTCCCCTTTTTTAGGAGGTTTTCCATGTAATTTCCAACATTATGCCATCACATGCCCTTCTTCCCACAATGATAACATTCTCCCCCATGTCCCCGACCATCAGGGTTCAGAGATGAAGATTTGCCTCTATCTCCATGAGCACAATTACGATCACGCTACCACGACCCTTCTCAGACATTTGGGTAAACATAACAGAGTTGTTCTTTGTATGGCACACTCTGGATGGGATGATGCCACCCCATCCACACCAACAACACGCATAACTCTAGAATATGTTGTATATAAAGTGGTCACAGCAATGCCCCCCCTCCCAAGATTTGGGAGCGGCCTACACTAAATTCTAGGCGTAAGTGTCCTAAGAATGCCATTATGACAACAGTTCCCTCTGTGCCATTATGACCAATAGTTCCCTCCGTGCCATTATGACCAATAGTTCCCTCTGTGCCATTATGACCAACAATTCCCTCTGTGCCATCATGGATTACAAACCTTTAGTAATAGGAAGTATGACATTCAATTCTTCATCAAGTCTACAAAACTCGTGAAAGAACTCATTGACAAATTTAGTTCACATCGTACACCCACTCCATACCAGGGACACCTCATATATGCAATTTGCATTATTTTGTCATGAATAGAGCATCTCCAGGTAGGTCCACAGTTGTTTCACACTAGAGCACTGCGAAACACGGTTGCACACATGAGTGTCCATACTGCTTCACATGAGATTCACCAAGTTGGCATCGACCATGTGCCACTTTGAGCCTTCTAGAGAGGACTCAAGGGAAGGATCCATGCCTCCACGGTGATGCGATCCGCCTTTTCAATTGCAATTTGTGAATTGAGAATAAATCACATTAGTGACTGTAGTTCGATTCAAAGTGTTTTTATTCTCAGGAGTCCCCATCATCAGCTTGGATAAATCAGAATACGACATTACAAACATAAATACCTCAAGGAGCATGACTCGAAACTGGACTAGAACTCCATGCAAAAGCTTATAGGAACACACACACTACACCGTATACGCAGATGACTGAAGACGATGATGATCGCTGGACTAGAAGGCAATGATGATTGCTAGACTGAAATTCAAAGTAGGAAATCTTTGCAGACGTTCGCAGGAAGACTACACAGGAAGTCATCTCAGCTGTAGGAATGATCAAATAGGATTGATGCAGACAATCGTAGGATCGACGATAGGCAACACAGGTTGAACGAAAAAAAATATCAAGGATCGATATAGACGGCCTTAAGAACGATTGAGAAGTAGATGCAAATGGGCGCATGAACGATCAAAAAAGATCAAAGAGAGACGAACTTCTAAACCCGCGCAGATTAGCTGAGGAATGACACAGTCGGCTCTGATACTATGTGAATAGAGAAAGAGCAATACCTCGATCACAAGATTGACCCCGATCAATCCAAGATGCCTTAATAGAATAGTCATAACACATTTTATACACATACATGTTATGTGGTTAACCCGGTGTGGTCAACTTATCTTCACCCCTCTTACAATGATGATCTTATAATTTTGATATTTGCACCTGATGGAGACCAGACGGACAAAAGGCGCGGGCTCACGCGCGTTTATTCCCGCCGGAGGCGGTTTTGATCTTCTTCATTAGTTGGGCCTTCCTTTGCGAACGATCCGACTCCACGGATGCGTGCGGAAAGTCGACGCCCATTATTTTTGTATTTTGCGTTACTTATTTCGGTCATTCATTTTGATAGTTTTGGCACCCGGAAGATTCGGCCAATCATAGCCGTCCATTTTGGAAGCTTCCGGATGCCCTCTTATTTTCCTATAAATAAACCCTAAATCTAAGAGGAGAGGACCGATGTTTTGAGAGCTTTCCAGCAGCCGGTCATTTGGTGCGACGCCAACCTTCAGGTGCGACTCCTGGTTATCCCTCCCATTCCCGCGATTCCCCTCATCCCTGCCTCCGCCGACCACCCCGGTCTCCCCCAGCCCCACCGTTTCCTCCAGCAACTTCACCAAACCCCCCCGACCTTCTTCTACCTCCAGCGACCTCACCGTGCCCGCTCTCCTCTCCAGCAGCCTCGCCGAGCCCCCGCCGCCACCTACCATCATCAGCAACCCTGCCGTCCCCTCTCCAGCAACCTCACCGTGCCCCGCTCCCCTCTCCAGCAGCCTCGCCGAGCCCCGACATCTACCTACCACCATCAGCAACCCGCCGTTTTCCCTCCAACAGCCTCGCCAGCCACTCGCCTCCCTTCTACAGCCACCACAACCACCAAGCTCCCCGACAACCACCTCACCATTCCCCGACCTCCTCACAGCCGTCAGATTCAGCAAGAGTCTCTCTCGTCGATTCCTACTTCCTCTCAGATTTGGGTTCGCACGTGTTTGTAAGTCATTATTTGCTTTCGTATCTTGAACATTGAGTATGCTAGTTGATGTTATATGTTTATGGTGATTCCGTCTATTATTGCGTTGGTTGCTTGAGATCGTACTAATTTGCAGGGACATTTGAACGGTAGTTCGACTAATTGCACTCTCCGAGTGTGAACCGCTCTCGTGGCTTACTTTCGTTGCGTAATCCCCTCCCGTATATTTGCATATGCTATAAATACACTTTTAATACACTCAAAACGGTTGGCTTCATTGGTGCTCTACTCGTGTTTGACAAACTACTTCTCGGGTCCCTTTGGTGTATCAAGTTTTCTTCACCCCTAGTCTACCACTGCATCAGCACCCTTTTGTAATCAATCATAGTTATTCTTTCAAAATATCTGCTGTACAGTTTCTTCTGCATTTAATGGTTATAAGATTATGAGCGCTTACTCTATCCTTTTATTTTATTGTCAGGCACTCTAGAAATCATTTTCAAGAGCATTTTCTATTTTACTTTTTTGTTTAACTAGTATATGATTTTTCAGGTGTTCACATTTGGATCAGTACCTCTTAAGACCTATTTACCTGATGGAGATATTGACCTGACTGCATTTAGTAAGAATGATGATTTAAAAGATTCTTGGGCCAATGAGGTTCGACTGGTGTTAGAGAATGAAGAAAGGAGTGAGAATGCTGAATTTCGTGTGAAGGAAGTCCAGTACATTCAGGCAGAAGTATGTCTTTATGAACTTGGATATCAATACTTATTACATGTACATAAAATGCTTCTGTACAACCTCTATTTTATAAAAGAGGAAGAAATTATTAGAATTGTTTTCAAGTTAATACATCATCAGTTAAATTCAAGCCCTAATTAGACATGTAAAGTCTAGACACAATGATTCTACCACATGTAAAGCCCTAATTTTGATCGTTGATATCTTTGAGTCATGAAATAAGTCTTCCTTATAATAACCTTTTATTTGCACCGTTAATAAGATTTTGTGATTTGTGCACACGATTATTTTGAAGATGTGCTGGGCTTCAAAATTTTATCAGTTTTTACTTCATTTTCATTAAGCACAACAATATGTAGGAGTATTTTAGCAAAATCTAGCACTGCAAGTTCTTTGATGCGAAACAGAGACGTGGAGCCGCAACTTTGGGTCCGTGTGAGGCTGATTTGACGACTTATCATATATGACGTGCTCGGATCGATGATCCGAATCCGCAGATGCGTCCGGATTCACGTTGCGTATCGATTTCATATATTACTTCATTATTTTGCATTTTTTTTGATGTATTTGGGTGGTCCCACCTCCGGCTAATCATAGTCGTTCATGGTGGGATGTCCTAATTCTCTTATTATTATAAATAAATCTGTAGTGTGTTGATTTGGAGGCATTGCAAATTTTGGTGAAAGTATTCCCCGAATCCCGCGATCCAACCACGCTGACGACTCCGTGGAACCCTGGGTGACGATTCCTAGGTTGGTATCTTCCTCCCCAAGTCTTCCCCTAACCCTAAGCCACCTTTTCCCCCTCCCTAGCCCCTTGCCGCCGCCTCCCAGCCCCCAAAACCCGCCGGCCAAGTTGCAGTTCCTGCTTCCCTCCTTCAGCCGACCCTCCTCCTTCAAGTCCACCGTCGGCCGCTCCCTGTTCCCACCCCTCCCCTTCCAGCCGATCCCTCCTCCATCCAATCCACCTCCGGTCACCCCATCTGGACACCCCCATGTCACAGACTTGTCCTCTTGACAACGTTGTGTGCGGCCTTAGCTCCTTCCCACGCCCTTCACAGTTAGCTAAGTCAGCCTCCGTCAACACTAGATCGTGGAAAGATAAGAAGAGAGCACTTAGAAAGGGTGAATGAGAGAGTAAGAGAGCAAGAGTGTGTAAGAGAGCTTTATGCTTGAATTGCTTGGTGAGTTACAAATGAGGGGGTCTTCCCCTTATATAGGCCCCCAAAGGGTTTTCCCTCCAAAGGATCGAAGGGTACAGACTACTCTACCATCATCTATGTATCTATATCTTTCAAGAATATTCTAGACTAATCTTTATGTACAAGAATGTCATCCAAGATCCTAGATTTCTCTAGAAATCTCCAGAAGTTAACCCCATAGGTGCAAGATCGTGACATCCTCCCCCACCTAACCTGGCGACGCCCTTGTCGCCTCGGACTGTTGGATGACGTCTTTGAACTGCCAAAGATCTTCTAAAGTCCCATGTCGCTTCAGACTCTGGCCTTCCTTTCCACTTGATCAAATATTGCGTGCTGGGTTGCACGCCTCTTCTCCACACTATTTTCTTTGTGAGCACTTCGTCCACCTCTTTGTCGAAGGACTTGGTCATCACTGGTGGTGCTCTTTGAGATATTCCCCTTTGAAGATCTTCATGGTCTCCATGGTAAGGCTTTAGCATGCTGACATGAAACACTGGATGCATTTTCAAAGAGTGTGGTAGGTCGAGGCGGTATGAAACCTTACCCACCTTAGCAATCACCGGAATTGGGCCTTCATACTTTCTAACCAATCCTTTATGCAAGCTACGAAAGGCTTTGAATTGTTGGGTAGGAGTTTTACCATGAACTTGTCCCCAACTGTGTATTCCACCATCCGTCGCTTCGAATCCGCCTACTTCTTCATTCTCTTGTGCGTCTTCTCTAAACATGCTCTCGCCAAGTCTGCTTGTTCCTCCCAAGACTTAGCCATTTTCCATGCTCCTGGGCTTCTTCATTCATCAGTTGTGGCCAGTGTGTGTGGAGTAAGTGGTTGCCTTCCCGTTGCAAGCTCAAATGGGCTCCTTCCAGTTGCCTCACTCCTTTGTAGATTGTATGAGAATTGCGCCACATCCATCAACTTAGCCCAGTCCTTCTGATTGGCACTCACAAAGTGCCGCAAGTAGCACTCGAGCAATGCATTCACCCCCTCAGTTTGTCCATCAGTTTGAGGGTGGAAGCTTGTGGAGAAGTTGAGTTCAGATCTCAACAATTTGAACAACTCTGGCCACAGTTTTCCTGTAAATCTGGGGTCTCGATCGCTAATAATAGTATTCGGCAAACCCCAATACTTCACTACGTTCTTGAAGAAAAGACGTGTTGTCTCCTCCACTGTAGTGTCCCTTGTGCTTGGGATGAATGTCTCATACTTGGAGAATCGATCCACCACTACTAAGATCGATCCACACCCTTTGGATTTTGGCAAAGCATTGATGAAGTCAAGTGTCACCGACTCCCAAGGATGCTCTGCAATCGGCAATGGCTCCAATAGTTCAACGGGTTGCTTGTTGTCCACTTTGTCTTGTTGGCAACCAAGACAAGTTTTGACGTATAGCTCCACTTCATCTCTCATCCGTGGCCAAAAGTATGAGTCCTCCATCAACGGCAACGTGCGTTTCTGTCCAGGATGTCCTGCTCATTTTGTGTCATGACATTCTTTGATGTCCCTCCGTAGGTTATCCCACTTAGGGATGTATAGTCGCCTTCCTTTGGTATAAAGTAGCTCATCCTCTACCCAAAATCTCCTGGCTTGGCCTTCCTTGGCCAAACGCACAAGTTGCATGGCATGAGGGTCCTCTTTCATCCCTCGCTTCACGCGATCTAGTATTCCTCCACTAGCCATGGATATCGCGGCTAGATCGGCTTTGCGGCTTAGTGCATCTGCCACAACATTAATCTTCCCCGCCTTGTGCTCCAAGATGAAGTCGAAGACGAACTCTGCTAGGAAGTCTTGCCACCGTGCTTGCTTTGCTGTCAACTTCTTTTGTTTGAGCTCCTAGTAGATAATGTCTCCAAACTTGCAAGCAATGTATTATGACCGTCATTTCCTTCTCCTGAACGGCGTACCTTCGTTCCGCCTCATTGAGTTTGCGACTTTCAAAGGCTAGGGGATGACCTTCTTGCATTAGGACTCCACCGATCGAAAAGTCAGATGCATTCGTGTGCAACTCAAACCTCTTGTTGAAGTCTGGCAAGGCAAGTACCGGTTCACTACAAACCACTGCCTTCAAGTCTTCAAAAGCTCGTTGGCATTCATCCGTCCATAGCCAAACCTTGTTCTTCTTCAACAAGTCTGTCAATGACACTGCCCTCTTTGAGTAGTCCTTGATGAACCTACGGTAGTAGTTCACCAAGCCAAGGAATGACCGTAGATCAGTCACCTTTGTTGGCGGTTCCCATCCTTGAATGACTTGCACCTTGGTCATGTCCATTTGCAGTTGGCCATGTCCAATGACATGTCCAAGAAATTGTATCTCCTCTTGTCCAAATGTGCATTTGGACTTCTTCACGTACAACTCGTTCTCTCACAATGCTTGGAATACCAAGCTCAGGTGCTTGGCATGCGCCTCTAGGGTGTCGCTATAGACCACGATGTCATCCAAGTACACCACCACGAATTTGTCCAAGTATGGGTGGAATATTTGGTTCATCAGTGTGCAGAAC
Organism: Platanthera zijinensis; assembly: GCA_039513925.1. Lineage (NCBI taxonomy): Eukaryota > Viridiplantae > Streptophyta > Magnoliopsida > Asparagales > Orchidaceae > Platanthera > Platanthera zijinensis. Next base: position 21,554,836 of record CM077087.1, on the reverse strand, counting down.
GTTGCCAGTGCGTTGGTTAAACCGAATGGCATCACCAACCATTCGAATGCTCCATACCTTGTGACGCAAGTGGTCTTAGGTTCATCTCCTTCTGCAATCCGCACTTGATGATATCCCTTTTGTAAGTCCAACTTGGAATAGATCTTTACCTTCCCAAGCATGTCAAAGAGATCCGCAATGAGAGGAATAAGATATTTATTTTTTATCGTCACCTTGTTTAGCGCCCGGTAGTCTGTGCAAAGCCGCAAGGTTCCAACCTTATTCTTTTGGAATAGCACCGGAGCACCAAATGACGCCTTTGATTGCCTGATCATCCCCGACTCTAGCGGTACTTGAAGTTGCTTCCTCAACTCCTCCAATTCAGGGGGAACCATTCTGTATGGTGCTTTGGCCGGTGGCTTTGTCCCCGGCTCAAGCTCAATCCTGTGATCCACCTCCCTCCGAGGTGGTAGCTTGAGAGGTAACTCGGCGGGCATAATGTCCTCATTCTTCACCAGAACGTCCGCAATGAGGTGAGCCACCTCCTCCATCATGTCGCCTTTGTCTTCCTCCTTTAGGGTAGCCAAGTAAGTTGGTTCACCCTTCTTGAACCCTTTTGCAATTTGCATGGCCGAGCGTTGTTTCGGCCCTTCCTTGTCAAACTTTGATGGTCCTTGCATCGTTGGGACCATGCATGCAGTTCTTTCCTCCAAGACGCAAACTGAACGATGTGCTGACATGACAATGACTTTCATCTTCTCTAGGAAGTCCATTCCTAGCACAACATTGAAGTCATCCATGTGTGCTATAGAGAAGTCCACCGACCCTTCCAGATGCCCATGCGCAACTCCACGTTGCGTGTAACTCCATCGAGCGGCCTTGCTTGACCGTTCACCATCTTGATCCAACCTCCGCCCTTCATGACTTGCAAGCTCAACCTCTTGGACTCTCCTTTTGTCATGAAGTTGTGTGAAGCTCCTGTGTCTATTAAGGCTTCGTGGTTTTCCCATTGACCATAACTTCCACATGCATCAGCCCCTTGTTTGATGTAGCTTTCGTTGGCTGCACGTTCAAAGCGTTTAGTAATTGCAATGAACTCATTTGAGAAGTACCTTCTTCTGGTGGGGTGATGTTTTGGCTCTCCACCATAGAGGATAATGATCCCAACTTTTGGTACGAAACTCTTCTTCCTTTCTTCAAATTCCTTTCGCGGGTCGGGCAAAGTCTTTGATCCTCCTTTGAAGTGAGTGGTCTTGTTGTCTCGCCGATCTCCCCAATTTTTGCCATTGTTGAACTTGTCCTTCTTCTCCTTGATTGGGTTGGGTTGGCGTTGTAACTCAATAAGAGACTCGGCGATAACAATGACGTCTCTGGTGGTCCTTGGGTCCTTCCGCTTGACCTCTTGCTTGACCCAATTTTGCAGTCCATCAATGAAGTTGAAGAGAAGAATGTGCTCGGGGACATCAAAGACTTGTAACGATAGTGCTGTAAACTCCTTGACATAGTCTCCAATGGTACCCTTCTGTCTCAGCTCTCTGAGCTTCCGTAAATTATCATCCTTCACATTCTCCGGGATGAAGTTCCTTCTCAAATCTTGTTTGAAGTCCTCCCAAGAGTCGATCCGGTAAAGTCCTTTGGCAATATCTGCTTGTATTTTTCGCCACCATAGTGAAGCAATGTCTTATAAATAGTAACTAGCATGACGTACCTTCAAGGATTCATCCGTAATATTGTATCCCTCCAAGTATTTTTCCATATGCCAAAGGAAGTTCTCTACCTCCAGAGCATCCCGCTTTCCCGCAAACTTCTTAGGCTTTGGCACGTCCAGCCTTGAGTTGTTCACGGCTCCAATGTTTCCTCCATTGGTAGGACTTTGCTTGCGCAAGTCTTTCACTTCTGTTTCCACGTTTGTCAAGCGCTCTTCAAAATCACTAAGGATAGTGTCAATAGCATTGTGCGAGGATTCCGACTTGCCCAATGTTTGCTCCTTAAGAAGATCAATATCTATTTGCATCTTCTCTTGCTTCATATGAAAAGTATCAAAGTACTTACATATGTCTTCCACTTTCCGTTGTAGAGTAAGACATGCATCCCCGCATTGCCTCGTACTCTAGCATGTCCACCATGTTTTGATCCACGCTAGGACCTTCGCGACCTTTGCTTTGGTCTCTCTTCATTCTCTCCCTTTTCTCCCCGGTCGCCCTGCCGCGCTCATCAATGATGCTTGAAGTGTTGTTCCCTTCCAAAGCTATCTTACTTCTTAGCATGAACCACAAACTTGAGTGAACCTCCCTCTGATACCAACTGTCACGGACTTGTCCTCTTGACAACGTCACGTGCGGCCTTAACTCCTTCCTGCGCCCTTCGCAGTTAGTTAAGTCAGCCTCCGTCAACACTTGATCGTGGAAAGAAAAGAAGAGAGCACTTAGAAAGGGTGAATGAGAGAGCAAGAGAGCAAGAGTGTGTAAGAGAGCTTTATTGCTTGAATTGCTTGGTGAGTTACAAATGATGGGGTCTTCCCCTTATATAGGCCCCCAAAGGGTTTTCCCTCCAAAGGATGAAAGAGTTTAGACTACTCTACCATCATCTATGTATCTACATCTTTCAAGAATATTCTAGACTAATCTCTATGTACAAGAATGTCCTCCAAGATCCTAGATTTTTCTAGAAATCTCCAGAAGTTAACCCTATAGGTGTAAGGCCGTGACACCCAGCAACCCGCCGCCTCCCTGCCCCTCAACTACAGCTATACACGCCTCCCCCTTCTTCACCCACAACAACTGCCCCTCTCCTCCCATCCCTAAATCCCTTGCCGCCAACCCTCCTTCCGTGGAACCAACTTCCATAGCCTTTCCCCTTCCGGATCAGCCCAGATCTGAAATTTTCAGTCCGAATCTGATCTCAAAATATCAGATCTACTCTTCCTCGCCTGGATCTACCCATACGTGGCCGGATCTATCCATTTTTGGTCTGATTCCACCATCCACTGCCAAGGACAACCACCTACGTTGTTTCCACGCCACCGGGTTCCACATTAGATCGCCGTCAAAACGCATCCAGTTCCGGAATCTTCAGTGTCTTGGTCAACCCACTTCTTTGATGAGTCACTTGTTGCATTGAATTATTTTATTCAGCATTTTTATTGGATCGGACACTGCGTTTGTTTGGATTCGTGTTTGTGAAAATTCGCTTCAATACGCTTATAATTTGTTAGGTGAGATTTATTCGCCGCGTGCTTAGCCTTTGCCCTCCGAGCGGAGAAAAGACGTTAATTGTTTGCTAATTGAATGTTTTTTTGTTATTTAAATATTGATGCGGAGCAGAGACGAGAACAAGTTTTGGGTCCGTTTGGGGCTGATTTGACGACTTATTATATATGGCGTGTCCGGATCGACGATCAGACTCCGCAGATGTGTCCGGATTCGCGCTGCGAATCGATTTCATATATTATTTCACTATGTTTGCATTTATTTTGTTGTATTTGGGTAACCTCACTTCCGACCAATCATAGCTTTTGATGGGGAATGCCCTAATCTTCTCTTTATTATAAATAAATCTCTTAGGGGCTGATCTAAGGCATTGCAGAATTTTGGAGAAGGTATTCCCGGATTCCAGCGATCACCCCTCGGTGCCGACGCCGTAGAGCCGTATGTGACGACTCCTAGGTTGGTTTCTCCTCCCCCAACCCTTCCCCTAACCCTTGCCATCATTTTCCACCCTTGATCCCTCACTTTCAGCGTATGAAGCACAGATACTTAAAAATGGACAACGTATCGACTCGAACGCGTATCAAATACAGGAAATGCCCGGAAACGCGTTTCCGAAACTGCAGGAAACACACTTGAAAATAAAAAATAAAAAAATATTTTGGATTCGCGTTTCCCGCTGGGGGGATACGTGAATCTCACGGCTTAAATTTCATTTCATTAGGTTTTCAATCCCACGCCACTCCACTCTCCCGATCCCTCTCCCGATCCCGGCGCTGCTCCCCTCTCCCGATCCCGATCCCGGCGCTGCTCCCCGATCCCGATCCCGGCGCTGCTCCCCGATCCCGATCCCGACACCGCTCCCCGATCCCGATCCCGGCGCTGCTGCCCGATCCCGATCCCGACGCTGCTGCCCGATCCCGATCCCAACCATGGTAAGCTTCTTCTTCTTCTTCTGTTAAGCCCTCTTCTTCTTCTTCTGTTAAGCCCTCTTCTTCTTCTTCTTCTTCTGTTAAACCCTATTCTTCTTCTTCTTCTTCTGTTAAGCCTTCTTCTTCTTCTTCTTCTGCACCCTCTTCTGTTAAGCCCTCTTTTGTTAAGCTTTTTCTGTCTTCTTCTGCACCCTCTTCTGTTAAGCTTTTTTTGTTATGCGGCTTATGCTTTTTCTATTAACTGTATGTAGAACATATGTAGAGCATTTCATTAGTTTCAATATTTGTACCGGAATATATGTACAACATTTCATTAGTTTTAATATTTGTACCGGAATATATGTAGAGCATTTCATTAGTTTCAATATTTGTACCGGAATATATATAGAGCATTTCATTAGTTTCAATATTTGTACCGGAATATATGTAAAGCATTTCATTATCTCTGTTAGTATGATCTATGTTAACTGTATGTAGAGTATTTCATTAGTATAAACTTTTGTACTAGTATAAGATTTTTCTTAAGTAATATTTTTAGTTGTTAGCTTTTTCTTATGCAGTATAAGCTAATTAACGTTGCTCTAGACATGGATTCAAGTAGTTTTTTTCTGTATGTATGTTGTTAAATCCTAATTGTTGTTATGATTTCATTATTGTTTAAATTAGGTTTCATTATTGTATAACATGGATTCAAGTAGCAGCGTTACTGAAAATGATGAAAAGTCTTTTTGGAAATATGTGACAAGAGGGAACAAGTTAACTGAAGGAGGTGGAAGTATAAGTTGGACATGTAATTTTTGTGGTAAGCCTTACAAAAGATCATACATTCGTGTGAAGGGTCATTTATTGAGGATCAAAAGTAGTGGAATTGGAGCATGTAACAAAGTTCCGGCTTCCACATACAAGAACATGTTGAAGGAAGATAAAGATGTTCAAGAGCTTATTGAGCGAAGACTTTCAGAATTTTTACCGGTAGCTCCAAGTACTTCAAGTGGAGTTGGAAGTGTTGGGAGTGTTGGTGATAAGCGGAGAAGAAATGATGGTCCAAGCGGTGGAGAAAAGAATCCAATTTCTAGTGCATTCAATAATGATGATAGAGCTCATTTAGATGCTTTAATTGCTATGACATTTTTTCGGCGGGGTTACCTTTCAATCTTGCAAGAGATCCTTACTGGAGGGAATCTTATTCTTTTGCCGCTAGTCATAACCTTGCGGGATACGTACCACCCGGATATAATTCTTTAAGAACCACATTATTGTTGAAGGAAAAGATCGAAATTGAAAAAAGATTAGCTCCCATTCGAGGGATGTGGGTAGAGAAAGGAGTTAGTATTGTAAGCGACGGATGGAGCGATCCACACAGAAGACCACTCATTAATTTTATGTCAATAACCGATTCAAAAGCAATGTTCTTGAAGACGGTTAATTGTGAAGGTCAAACTTAAGACAAGTATTTTATTGCCTCTTTGATCAAAGATGTCATTTTAGAAATTAGATATGAAAAGGTTATTCAGATTATAACAGATAATGCGGCGAATTGCAAGGGGGCGGGACAACTAATTGAGAGTGAGTTTCCATCAATATTTTGGACTCCTTGTGTGGTGCACACTCTCAGTCTAGCTTTGAAGAATATATGTGCCGCTAAGAATTTAGAGAATAATGCGGTTACATATGAAGAATGTTCGTGGATTACTCGTATTGGTAATGATGCCATGTTTATTAAAAACTATATAATGAATCATTCCATGAGATTGACAATGTTTAATGACTTTGTTAGTTTAAAATTATTATCTATTGCTGAAACTCGTTTTGCTTCAATGATCATCATGTTAAAACGATTCAAGCTTATAAAGAATGGACTCCAAATAATGGTTATTAGTGATCATTGACTTCTATATCGTGATGATGATATGGAAAAGGCAAGAGATATGAAAGAGAAGGTTTTAGATGATGATTGGTGGGCTTCCATTGAGTATATTCTTTCATTCACTGCTCCGATCTATGACATGATACGCTTTTGCGATACAGATAAGCCTTGTCTTCATCTAATATATGATATGTGGGATGCAATGATTGAAAGGGTGAGGAAAGCTATCTACTCTCATGAGAGGAAAATAGAAGAAGATGTGTCTACTTTTTTGAGGTAGTACATGCTATCCTTGTGGATCGTTGGAACAAAAATAACACTCTGCTTCATTGCTTTGCGCATTCATTGAATCCAAGGTACTTATCTTTTTAATTATAAATTTATATTGTCTTAATGTCTTTTGTTTGATTAATTTTTAACTCAATTTTTTTTATTTCACTAGATATTATAGTGAACAATGGTTAGCGGAGGATCAAAATAGAGTTGCTCCTCATAAAGATCCGGAAGTTAGCAAGGAAAGACTTAAATGCATGAAAAAGTATTTTCCAAGCTTAATGGAGCGCAATGTGGTCGCCAAACTGTATGCGGAATTTATTGATAAATCGGGGGATTTTAATGATTATGATTCAATTCAAAATCGTTATCTCTTACATTCAAAGACTTGGTGGCTAAATCATGGATCGCCGACCCCTTCACTTCAAACCATTGCATTAAAATTATTAGTACAACCATCATCTTCTTCATGCGCCGAGAGAAATTGGAGCACTTACTCTTTTATTCATTCAATGAAAAGGAATAGAATGACACCACAACGTGCAGAAAATTTAATTAATATTCATAGCAATCTTCGACTTCTTTCTAATGAGATCAAAAATACAATGAAGGAGAGTCTACATTGTGGGATATTGCGGGCGATGGCTTTGAGTCATTCGAAGATGTAGGTACACTTGAGATAGCTAATTTATTGCTTGATGAACCAAGGTTGGAGCTCTCGATTATTGAAGAAGATGATAAAGTTGATACTTGATACTGTTGGAGAGAATGTTTAATTTTTAAACTTGATATTTTGCATGTGATTGTAGCAAAACAATGATCAATTGATGTAATGATATATTGATGTGGACATGTGATAGATTGTTTTTTACGGTGCTTGTTTCCTTGAATGTTATTTATAGCATTATATGAAATGTCAAAGATATATAATATAGTCTTATTTAATTTTTTCGTTATATGTACAAATAGTTTATTAGTTGTCATATTCTTATATTAAAATAATTAAAAATAATTAAAAACGTTTCCCGTATCCTTATTTTTTTAAAAATCACGTTTCCCGTATCCGTTTCGTATCGTATCCCGTATCCCGCTTCCGTCCCCGTGCATCATAGGCTCATAGCTTTCAGCCACTGCAGCCCAACCGCCAGCCTGCTGTGAACCGCCAGCCTACCGCCGTTCTCCTCCCTTTTCCGCACCCTCCTCCACCCACCAACCCTGTCGCCATACCTTCCTCCACCCTCCAGCAAGCCCGTCGGCTAGCCCTCCTCTAGCCGACCACCACCCGACCACCACCCGACCACCACCCGACCACCACCCGACCACCACCCGACCACCACCCGACCACCCTAAGCCCAGGTCGACCACCTCTAACACCCCTCACGTGGATCCACTTTCCCGCACCCCCTATTCTCAAGATCAATCTAGATCTGAGAATTTCAGCCACCGATCCGTCATCCCCACCACTCATATTGCCATTTTAGCTTGGATCTGACCGTTGATAGCGGATCCACCCTCCCCGGCCCATATCTACTTGTACGTGGCCGAATCTATCCATTTCTTGTCCGATCTCATCATTTACCGCCAAAGACAACCACCATCATTTTCACGCCGCCAGTTCCACCTCCGATCGCCAGTCTACACATCCAGACCCAAATTCTTTAGTGTCTCGATTCAGCCCGCTACTTTGTGAGTTTCTTGTGGTATTGGCTTATTTGATTCGACATTTTCATTGGTGAATTAATATATGTGTTGTGATTCTTGATAGTAGAAAATTGTTTTCGATACGCTATTAATTTGCAGGAGTTATTCGTCGCGCACTTTGCTTTGGCCCTCCGAGCGGAGAAAAGCCGTTATAAAATTGTCGAATTAAATAATTGTTTTTAATTTTAAATATTTGTGTAGTGTTAGAAAATTTCATTGCTCAAATTTATTTGTCGCCGTAACTGACGGCCGCATTGCACTTAAGGTCATACTAGAGAGTCACCTTTGCATTTACACTTAAAGTCCTAGGTTTTGTGCACCCCTTAACCTACCCTACATCATTTTGGTATCAGAGGGAGGTTGCACACAACCAGGTGGCCCGTACTTTTCGATACACAGTCGTAGAGTCTATAGGTTTTTCATTATGTCTAGCTGCCACAATTATTCCCCTCCTCAATTTAAAGGTCTCGAGCCCACTTGCACCCGCTCTCACAGAATCCCGTCAGAGAGATCCTCACATTATTACAACGATTATTCTCGATCGCAGTACACCACTTTCAGAGATCGTGTTGACCCACCGACACGACCCCACTATGTTAGAGACGATCAGTATGATGATTGTCGTTATTCTTATCCGTACACACGAGCGGATCGTGTTGATCCTTCGACACGACTCAGTTATCTTAGGGATGGTTATTATGAGGATAGTTGTTCTGAGAGAGATCTTGAGAGACAGTTTCGTACTGCTGCCCCTTCCTTTGACGGCTCATCGAGTCCCGAGTCTTTCAATTATTGGCTCGTGGATATGGAGTATTATCTTGATCATTCTGAGGTATTCGGTGAGCGTCGCGTCAAGTTTGCGAAACTTAGACTTTTAGATCAAACGATGACATATTGGGCTAGCGTTGAGAGGACCCGCGAGCGAGACCGTCTACATCGCATCACCAATTGGGTGGACATGAATCGTACATTGTGTTAGAGGTATTTGCCTTTGTCGTATCAGAGTCTCTTGCTCGACCAATTATTTTCCTTTCAGCAAGGATCCATGTCTGTCGCTGAGTATAATGATCGCTTTGATGAGTTAGTTGTGATGAGCAATATCCAAGAGGACCCAACCATAACCACTTCCCGATTTTGGTCCGGGCTTCGATCTGACATTCGTATTAAGGTGAATTATCATAGCTCGAAGTCACTCGAGTCGACATATCAACTCGCCCTTCGTTATGAACAGTCTTTGAGATTCTCAAGAGCTGGTCGATAGGATTCTCCCCCTGACCTCCGCAGCACGAGTCTCCCTCATACTGAGGTCACCATGACGCCTACCACTGTCTTGTTAGCCACGACAGAAGTGATACAGATACCTGATGCGGAGTGCTCTCACCCCAGTGAGGTGCTTAGCCCAGTCAGCGTCCTCTCTTTTGTTTCTGACCCGCCTCTTGTGACCCAGACTATAAGTGAGCTTGATCGACCTATTAAGTCTGTAGTGTCGTGTCCCTCACCCACACCTCCACTTTTGACGTGTCATGGGTTGATTAACACCCCTACTGTAGACTCTTGTCTTGACACCGCGCTGACAGACCCGATCTTGAGAGGAGGTCTGTCCCCCTCTCATTGTCATTGCTCTGAGTCATATCACGATCGGGAGCCCAGAGCCTAGTGTTGATCTCGTAGTGGCTATGTCACTCAATCAATGAGACACTACCTCTCACGATGGTACTCATATGAAGGATCATGAGCCTAGTGACGAGTTCTGTAACGACCCCCTTGTTGAGCCTCCTGATGATCCGCCACATCCCGGTGAGGATGCGATTCAGGTGAGTCGCTTGTTTACGAGTTCTGAGTTATTGGCGCCTCTTCCATTATCGTCCCTGGCCTTGCCCCAGAGAATGGATATTGTGCGGAGAATTGAGTGTCTAGAGCACCACCGGTTGACGCACCACACTCTAGATGAGTTTTCTTACACACTATAGAGTCACACCTTCTGGTCTGTGTACCAGGGATTGGAAATAATATATTTATCGAACAATATATTATAATATATTGTACACAATATATTATATTGTCCATTTGACAATAACAATATATTGTATTGTTATTTTAACAATAACAATATATTGCCAATATTATTGTACTTTTAATTTTTTTTAAAAACCTAGTATATAAAGATAAAATTTCATTTTTATAGATATTTGTCACAAACAATCATCTAAAACAGGCTGAACCGAAATTTGGCTGAACCTAAACTTGGCTGAACCGCTGAACCCAAACAACACCTACAAATACACGGAAATAGGGCTGAAATGAAATTCCGAAACCCTACCTCCCGACGGCTCCCTCTCGCAGTCTTCTTTTTTCTCCCGCAAGCCTGTGACGGCAGACGCCTGCCGTTCTACCCATACCGCAAAGAACGAACCCCGCCAGACGTCTCTTTTCTCCCGGAAGCCTGAGACGGCAGACGCTGTGAGTTCGGCCTCCACCCTGCACTTTGGCGAGGAAGAAGCTTCGTCTGCCGTGAGTTTTACCTCGACCCTGCACTTTAGAGAGGAAGAAGCTTCGTCTGCCGTGAGTTTTGCACTTCTGCCTCCACCTTGCCGCCTGGAAAAGACATCAGTTCAATCATTAAAGGTGCAACATAACAACATCGAGAGTACTGATGATAATGATGACTCTGGCTTGTCATTTGCCGAACGTGCACTCAAACGACAGCGAAAACAGCAGGAAATAACGACGACTTACATTGATACTAGGTTTTTAATGCCCACATCGAATCATGTAGAACGGTTGTTCTCCATGAGCAATCGAATATTTTCGAAGACACGACGAAGGCTGCTACCACGTACTTTGGAAGCGTTGGTTTTCCTCAAACAAAATCGACATTTATGGAATTTGGCTTTGGTGTCTGTTGTCGTGAATGAAGAAACAGTTGATGATGAAAACCAAAGTGACGAGGATGAGGAGCTGAACTTTTGAGAAGTTATATTATAAAGTTTGTTTGTAACTTTTATTATTGGTTTTGGAAACTTTTGAAATGCTATATTATATTATCTGTTTGAAACTTTTGAAAAAATTATAATATATTATTTTTTCATTTTTAGCATTTACAATACAATATATTGTATTGCTAACATTGCAATATAAATATATTGTATTGTTAGCATTACAATATCAATATATTATATTGTTTATTCTCAAAATTACAATACAATATCAGATAGTATTGTTCCAATCCCTGCTGTGTACACGATTTTCACCTAGGTGGTCATCTCATCCGCGATGACTTTTCTTACACACTTTCTGGTGAGCCCCCTGATGTTCTATGTTCCCCGAGAGACATTTGGCTCTTTATGAGCTCACGTTTGAGTATAGATGTCTCTCACGGTCATCCGAGGACTCGTTTCACAGGGGATGATTTTTTCTACACGCCACCGAGAGAGCCTCCTGATAGGCCACCTTCCTTGATAGATTTTCAGGTCATTATTAGATTTTCCAATAGAGAACATGTTGTGTCGGTCATGTGTCATTGACATCATTTGCATGAGTCTGTTGTGTTGTTTGTTCATCATTTGCATGTGTGTCATGAGTCGATCTGACGAATAATCCATATTGGTAATAAAACTTGTAAATCACATGTGGATGTTCATTGACAAGTGCAAGTACTTCAAGAAGGCGAGCATGTGATGGTTAGAATTTGCGTGAGGCTCCGTGCGAGGTTTGTTAAAAGCTTGAGTGTTGAGGATATGACGCCGTACTACGAGCCTCGCCAGTATGTGGACCTAAGCAGTGGGGACTTCCAGCCACCCACACCTCCATTTTCGTTACCTAGCCACCTTCATAGCTCACATACGTCTGATGAACACCACTACTCACCCACTTCTGACACTCACCCACTTCTGACACCCACCCACCTGGGACTTGTTTTCTTTGGTTCTGCCTACGACGCCGCCGATCGCACCAGGATCCAATACTCGTGAGTTGAGCGTTGAGAGCTTTATGGAGATCAGACTCCACCAGTGCATTCCTAGTACAGATGCTGGTGACACCTGGGTACTTGCAGCAGAGCATGATCGATTCACCCCTGGACTTCGACTTCAGCACGACATTTTTTCAGTCAGGGGGAGTTGATTGTCGAGAAATCTCTTCCGTTTGGACAACTTTCGGTGGATCTCTTCAAGTTGTACCTGACATTCATCGGGAGAATTTCGATCCCAATTCATCGGGAGATGAATTCTTTCAAGCCGGGGAGATTGATGCGGAGCAGAGACGAGAACGAGTTTTGGGCCCGTTTGGGGTTGATTTGACGACTTACCGTATATAACGTGCCCGGATCGACGACCAGACTCCGCAGATGTGTCTCTGGATTCGCATTGCGAATCGATTTGATATATTATTTCACTATTTTGGTATTTATTTTGTTGTATTTGGGTAGCCTCACCTCCGGCCAATCATAGCCGTTGATGGGGGATGCCCTAATCTTCTCTTTATTATAAATAGACCTCTTAGGAGCTGATCTAAAATATTGCAGGATTTTGGAGAAGGTATTCCCGATTCCAGCGATCACCCCTCGATGCCGACGTCGTGGAGCCTTAGGTGACGACTCCTAGGTTGGTTTCTCCTCCCCTAACTTTTCCCCTAACCCTTGCCATCATTTTCCACCCCCGATCCCTCACTTTTAGCCATTGCGGCCCCAAAAAAACTGCAGCCCAACCGTCGTCCTGCTGTGAACTGGCAGCCGCCAGCCTACCGCAAAGGTGAAAATGCAAAGGTGACTCTCTAGTATGACCCTAAGTGCAATGCGGCCGTTAGTTACGCCGACAAATAAATTTGAGCAATGAAATTTTCTAACACCACACAAATATTTAAAATTAAAAACAATTATTTAATTCCACAATTTTATAACGGCTTTCCTCCGCTCGGAGGGTCAAAGCAAAGCGCGCGGCGAATAACTTCTGCAAATTAATAGCGTATGAAAAACAAATTTCTAATAGCAAGAATCACATCACATATATTAATTCACTAATGAAATGTCGAATCAAATAAGCCAATACCACAAAAAACTCACAAAGTAGTGGGCTGAATCGAGACACTAAAGAATTTGGGTCCGAATGTGTAGATTGACGATCAGAGGTAGAATCGGCGGCGTGAAAATGATGGCGGTGGTTGTCTTCGACGGTAAATGATGAGATCGGACGAGAAATGAGTAGATTTGGCCACATACAAGTAGATCCGGGCCGGGAAGGGGTGAATCCGCTATTTAGGGTCGGATTCGGGCTAAAATGGCAATATGAGTGGTGGGGATGAAGTATCGGGGGCTGAAATTCTCAGATATAGATTGATCTTAAGAATAGGGGGTGCGGGAAAGTGGATCCACGTGAGGGGTGGTTAGAGGTGGTCGGCCTGGGCTTAGGGTGGCCGGGTGGTGGTCGGCTGGAGGAGGGCTAGCCGGCGGACTTGCTGGAGGGTGGAGGAAGGTATGACGACAGGGTTGGTGGGTGCGAAAATGGGAGGAGGGCGGCGGTAGGCTGGCGGCTCACAGCAGGCCGGCGGTTGGGCTGCAGTTTTTGGGATTGCAGTGGCTGAAAGTGAGGGATCAGTGGTGAAAAATTATGGCAAGGGTTAGGGGAGGAGAAACCAACCTAGGAGTCGTCACCTAGGGCTCCACGACGTCGGCACCGAGGGGTGATCGCTGGAATCCGGGAATACCTTCTCCAAAATCCTGCAATGCCTTAGATCAGCCCATAAAAGGTCTATTTATAATAAAGAGAAGATTAGGGCATCACCCATCAACGACTATGATTGGCCGGAGGTGAGGCTACCCAAATACAACAAAATAAATGCAAACATAGTGAAATAATATATCAAATCGATTCGCAACGCGAATCCGGACACATCTGCGGAGTCCGATCGTCGATCCTGGCACATCATATATGGTAATTCGCCAAATCAGCCCCAAACGGGCCCAAAACTCGTCCTCGTCTCTGCTCCGCATCAAATATTTGCGTGGGTTGAATTTTCAATTGCTTAAATTAATTTGTCGCTATCACTGACGGTATCATTGCATTTAGATTTTGGTTAGTGTGTCACATTTACATTCCCCTTAGAAGTCTAGGTTTTGTGTACCTCTGTAGCCTACCGTACATCAATTGGTATCAGAGGCAGGTTGCAAGCACTCTCTTGATACACAGTTTTAGAGTCTGTTGGTTTTCATCATGTCTATGTTTCACCAATATTCTCTTCCTCAATTTGGAGGTTTCACGTCCACTTACATCCGCTCTCATAAAGGCCCGTCAGGGAGATCCTCACGTTACTACGATGATTATTTTCGATCGCTGTACACCACTTTTAGAGATCGTGTTGACCCGCCTACGCGAACCCACTATGCTAGAAACAATATGTATGATGATTGTCGTCGTTTTTATCCTTGAACACGAGCGGATCGTGTTGATCCTTTGACACGACTCGATTACCTTAGGGATGATTATCATGAGGATCATCGTTTTGAGAGAGATCTCAAATGCCAATTTCGTACCGTTGCCACTTCTTTTGACGGCTCATCGAGTCCCGAGTCCTTCAGTTATTGGCTCATTGATATGGAGTATTATCTCAATCATTTTGATTTATTCGATGAACGTCGCATCAAGTTTGCGAAACTTAGGCTTTTAGATCAGACGAGAGCATATTGATCTAGCGTTGAGAGGACCCGCAAGCGAGATCGTCTTTATCACATCACGAGTTGGGTGGATATGAAGTGCGTATTGTGTCAGAGGTATCTGTCTTCGTCGTATCAGAGTCACTTGCTCGAGCAGTTATTTTCCCTTCAGCAAGCATCTATGTCTGTCGCTGAGTACATGGATCGCTTTGATAAGTTAGTTGCGAGGAGTGATATCCGAGAGGAGCCAACTGTGTCCACTTTCCGATTTCGGTTTAGACTTCGATCTGACATACGTAATGAGGTGGTTTATCATAGCTCGATGTCCCTCGAGCAGACATATCGACTCGCCCTTCGTTATGAACAATCTTTGAGATCCGCAAGAGCTGGTCAATTGGATTCTCACCCTGACCTCCACAGTACGAGTCTCTCCCACACCGAGGTCATCACTTCGTCTGCCATTGTCCCATTAGACATGATTTAAGTGATACCTGATACGGATTGATCTCAACTCAGTGAGGTGCTTAGCCCTGTGAGTGACCTATCTTTTATTTCTAACCCGTCTCTTGTGACCCCGACTGAGAGTGAGTCTTAGCGACCTATTGAGTCTATTGCGTTGTGTCCCTCACTTGCGCCCCCTCTTCTGCCATGTCCTGGGATAGCTAACACCCCTACCATAGACCCATTTCTTGACACCGCACCCACAGACTCATTTTTGAGAGTAGGTCTATGACCCACTCCCCTTCTCACTGTTCCGAGTCACGTCATGACCGAGATCCCAGAGCCTGGTGTTGATCACATAGTTACTATCTCACCCGTTCATGGGGACACTACCCCTTACGATGATACTTAAATGGAAGATGATGACCCTAGTGATGAGTTCTGTGACGACCCCCTTGTTGAGTCTCCTGATGAGCCGCCACATCTTGGTGAGGATGTGATTCAGATGAGCCGCTCGTTTACGAGTTTCGAGTTATTAATGTTTCTTTCATTATCATCTTTGGCTTTGCCCCAGAGAAGGGGTTTTGAGTGGAGCATGACGTATGTAGGGCCTTCCTCGAGTACACTTGAGCATACTCATATTTTGAGGACCTATCTTATGACACATCACACTCTTGATGAGTTTTGGGACACGCCACTCGCTGACCCACCAGATGAGTTCTTTCTTGGCCGAGACACTCACCACATTCTAGAGTCACGTCTTCTAGTCGATGTACATGATTTTCACTTAGATGATCGTCACATTCGCGATGAATTTTCATACGTACCCCCTGGTGGGCCCCCTGATGTGTCACATTCCCTGAGAGACATTCAACTCTTTAAGAGCTTGTATTTGAATGTAGATGTCTCACACGGTCACCTGAACACTCATCACACATTGGATTAATTTTTCTACACTCCACCGAGAGAGCCTCCTGATAGGCCCCCCTCCTTTTGTAAATTTCCAGTTCATTGTCAGACTGCCTCATAGAGAGAGTGTTGTGTCTGTCGTGTTTCATTTGCATCATTTGCGTGAGTCTATTGAGTTGTTCCTTCATCATTTGCATGTGTCTGTTGAGTTGTTTGTTCGTCGTTTGCATGCGTGTCATGAGTCAGTCCGACAAAAAATTAATATTTGTAATAAATTCTATAAATCGCATGTGGATGTTCATTGACAAGGACAGATACTTCATGAAGGCGAGCAGGTGATGGTGAGAATCCACGTTGTGAGGCTCCGTGCGAGGCTTGTTAGAAGTTTGAGCGTTAGACGAATGAATTCCTATATAATCATGAGATGAATCGAAGCAAATACCTATGATCTTGATATCCCTGCAAGTATGGGCATCCATCCGATATTTAATGTTGAAGATCTGATGCCATACTATGAGCCTCGCGAGTATGTGTACCCAAGCAGTGGGGACTCCCAACCGCCCACACCTTCACTTCCATTGCCTTACCACCCTCTTAGTCCACCCACGTCTGATGGCCACCGCAGTGCACCCATTTCTGACACCTACCTACCTGGGAACTCATCTTCTTTGGGTCCACCTACGACACCGTCGATCGCACCGGGATCCACCTCGTGAGTTGAGCGCTGAGAGCATTACAGAGACCAGATTCCACCAGTACGTTCCTACTACATACGCTAATGACACCTAAATACTTACAGCAGAGCTTGATCGATTCACCCCTGGACTTCGACTTTAGTTTTGCCGTCTCCATTCACTGTAGATGATAGTTTTTTTGTTGGGGGGGGGGGGAGTTGATTGGCGAAGAAACTTTTCCATCGACGACACTTGGACGACCTGTGATGGGCCTCATCAAGTCTTACCGGACTTACATCGAAAGAATTCCGATCTCTATTCATCAGGAGATGAATTCTTTCAAGCTGGGGAGAATGATGCGGTCCAGAGACGTGGAGCCGCAGCGGAGGACGATTTTTGGGCCCGTTCGAGGCTAATTTTGTGACTAACCATATATGGCGTGCCCGGATCGATGATCCGACTCCGCAGATGCGTCCGGATTCTCGTTGTGAATCGATTTCATATATTACTTCATTATTTTGCATTTTAGTCCACCCACCTCTGGCCAATCATACCCGTCGATGGTGTGATGCCCTAATTTTCTTATTATTATAAATAAATGTGTAGGGGTCTGATTTGGAGGCATTGCAGATTTTGGTGAAAGTATTTCAGGATTCCCGCGATTCTGCCACGATGCCGACTCCGTGGAACCCTAAGTGACGATTCCTGGTTGGTATCTTCCTCTCCAAGTCTTCCCCTAACCTTAAGCCACCTTTTCCCCCTCCCTAGCCCCTTGCCGCCGCCTCCCAGGCCCCATAACCCGCCGGCCAAGGTGCAGTTCCTGCTTCCCTCCTTCAATCGTCCCTCCTCCTTCAAGTACACCATCGGCCGCTCCCTGTTCCCACTCCTCCCCTTCCAGCCCATCCCTCCTCCATCTAATTTACCGCCGACCGCCCCATCTGGACACCCCCAGCAACCCGCCGCCTCCCCTCCCCTCAACTACAACAATACCCGCCTCTTTCTTCACCCACAACAACCACCCCCTCCTCTCAACCCTAAATCCCTTGCCGCCAACCCTCCTTCCGTAGAACCACCTTCCATAGCCTTTCCCCTTCCGGATTAGCCCATATCTGAAAATTTTCAGCCCTGTTCCGATCTCAAAATATCGGATCTACTCTTCCCCGCCCGGATATACCCATACGTGGTCGGATCTATCCATTTCTGTCCCGATTCCACCATCCACCACCGAGGACAGCCGCCTACGCTATTTCCACGCCATCAGGTTCCACATTAGATTGCCGTCGAAACACATCCAGCTCCGGAATCTTTAGTGCTTTGGTTAGCCCACTACTTTGGTGAGTCACTTGTTGTATTGGATTATTTTATTCAACATTTTTATTGGATCGGGCACTACATTTGTTTGGATTTGTGTTTGTGGAAATTCGCTTCGATACGCTTATAATTTGCAGGTGGGATTTATTCTCCACACGCTTAGCCCTGCCCTCTGAGCGGAAGAAAGCCATTAATTGTTTGCTAATTGAATGCTATTTCTGTTATTTAAATATTTGTGCGGGTTGAATTTTCAATTGCTCAAATTAACTTGTCGCCGTCACCGACGGTATCATTGCATTTAGATTTGGGTTAGTGTGTCACATTTACATTCCCCCTAGAAGTCTAGGTTTTGTGTACCCCCGTAGCCTACCCTACATCATTCTTGTTTGCGCATTTTGTCATGCCATCCTAGAAGTTTTCACCTTGTTAGTTTTAACACGTGTTAAAAAATTTCAGCAAATAGAAAACATGCAAATTTTAATTGAATAATCCATTTAGTAGTTACTACTGAATATACTTTATGAATTCTCATTCTAGTAATTTTACCTGGCCTTTGTTTTGATCACTTAGATGACTGAAATGTGGAATGGGACATGGGTTTTCTTTTGTTTGATCACCATCTTTTATGTCTTTATTATAGTTTAGACTTTTTAATCAAGTGGGCATTCATGGATTAGTAGACCACTTGTGTGATCTATTGTTAAGGGGAATTGATTTTTTTTTTCCAAACGTTTTACTCAACAAATTTTTAGGCATCAACCTGTTTATTGTATGCGAATTATATTTCAAAATGCATACCACAATTTCATATTCATAATGCAACAATTCTTGATTACTGAATGGTTAGTTCATATTTCATTGAGCTAGATATTGTTGTACTCAAGATTTTACCATCTTAAATCTTATGAACTGTATATTTAGATTCCTTGATTCTCTTAATGCTATAGTACTATATTGATGCAGGTCATGCAGCCGTGGTAGGAATGCTTTATTATGTAAATTCATTTTGTTAGAAAACTGTTTGTAAAAGCCCATTTAGAGACCCATTATAGGTCTTTTTACTTTCTCATGAATTAGTCTCACACCTTGTATAAGGGATGATTCTCTCTCTCTTTTACCTATATATTTGTACTCATACTTGTAATTTGTAATTCAAGAAGTATATACAAGGTTTGCTCCATTCTTCTACATGGTATCAGAGGCAACAGATCCGTCTACGCGGCCTGTTTTTTTCTAACCGCCCACCTCCCGCGGCCTGTTTTTTCTCTCTAACCGCCCACCTCCTGCGAGCTCCTGTGTTCGGCAGATAGCTGTGTTCGATGGATTGCGGTGTTTACGGTTTTCTTTCTCTCGGACTTCAGGCGGACTGCTAGTCCTAGACCGCCGGACACTCACAACACTGTCCTCCCTTGTTTTTTGTGGGCCTTCTCTTGGTTTTATAGTGTTGGTTGCTGGGTCCCACCATCCTGCCTTGACGCAGTCTGCTTCTCTCCACCGTGGTCGCGCGACCTCGCTCTTTACCCGCAGCGGTCTGCTACTTTTATCCGTTGCGGCCTTCTCCTTGCTTGGTGAAAATTTTCCTCTAGCCACTGCCCTCTCCGTGGTCTCTTTTGCCGCTGCTCTCTTAGCACGGTTTGCTTGCCCCAAACGGGTTGCGGCCTGCTTCGCTTGTCCGCCCGTTTTGCCTTCGTGGTCTCTTACGGTCTATCCTCACGGCTTTCTGTCGCAGACTGCCGCTCTTCTTCTCCTCTAGCCGCAGCTTGCTCTTGCCGTCGGTCTCTTCTTTTGTCCGCAGCTCGCTCTTGTTGCTATCGGCCTCTGCCCTTACCGTGTGGTCTCAACTTCGTGTTCGTCTGTAGTCTCCTGCTTGGTCTCTTGCCGACTTCTTCTCCCGCCGTGCTTGTCCCGCGGACTGCTCCTCTACCCGCTTTGCCGCTAACCGCAATTTCGTTGCCAGGCCGCCCTCATTGCTTTTCTCCTTAACCGTTGCTCTCTGCTTCCTCACTACTTGTCGCACGGATTGCTCCTCTACCCGTTGTGCTTGTCGCGCAGACTGCTCCTCTACCCGTTGTGCTTGTCGCGCAGATTGCTCCTCTACCCGCTGTGCCGTTAACCTCAACTTCGTTGCCAGACCGCCCTCTTCTCTTGCTACAATGAACTCCACGACGGCCTCCTCTCTTCCCGCTCGAGCCGCCGCCGCCTCGCCTGAAGTTCGTGATAAGCTTCGGATCACCACCATCTCTCTCAGTGGGAAGCACAATTTTGTGGGGTGGGTGCATTATGTTCGTCGTGTTCTACAAACTAAAGGTCTTCTTTATCACCTTACCCGGGATGTTCCCATTGATCTTACTGACGAATGGTTGCGTGATGAAGGCCGGGTCCAATCTTGGATCCTCAATTTCATGGACACCGAGCCCTACCGCATGACCATGTATCATGAGACGGCCAAGACAATGTGGGAGGAGCTTCACTCTCTCTACTCTGGTAGAGACAACTTGTTACACCTGTTTGATATCATCTCTGCGCTTCAAGCTCTGGATCCCAGAACAACAGGTGATTTGACCTCTTTCGTTGCCAAAGCCAAAACTCTGGTTGAGGCATGGATACAACATCAGCCTCCCTCCACGGATCTTTGCTACACAAAGGGCGCAAAAGTTAGCGGTTGGGATAGCCATGATGATGGCCCGAGTTCCTCCTCACCTACATAATGTCCGGGCTCAGATTTTTTCCTCCTCCACCACGCCCTCTCTGTCAGATGTCTACTCTATGTTGCTCAAACCCACACCTCCTTCTGAGGCCCAGGCCCCTACAATTTTTTCACCAGCTCTCCTTCAACAACTAATATTACCCACCCCTGCTCCGGCTCATGGCTCTTCAACTAGGGGAGGCCGCCACACGTCTCGGGGACAAGGACGTGCTGGGTGCTCCGGTTTCAAATGTACTTGTTGTGGTCGAGAGGGGCATCTTGAAGCTAAATGCTACCGCAAGCATGGTCTGCCTCCACACCTCGCTGCTTCTACTACAGCTGCTCCTCCTCCCATAGGTGCTCCACAAGATTCTGATTCTTCTACCCAACAAGATATCGATGCTCTCCGCTCCCAGCTTCAAGAACTCCAAGGCATAATCAGTCTCTCATCTGGCTCGGTAGCGTCTCTTTTTGAAGGTATATCTTGTCTCTCCCATAGCCCCCACTGGATCGTGGATTCGGGTGCTACTCCACATTACATCCCAGAGACCATCGCAGTATATACAGTCTGCTTATCCCAAGTTCATCACTGTTGCCAATGGCGACACCACTCCGGTTGCTGGCGCTGCTATTCTTCGGCTTACTCCTACTCTCCCTCTCTCCTCAGTTCTCCATGTTCGGGATCCCCCTTCAATTTGTTATCAATTAGTAGTCTTACTCAGGAACTTGATTGCTGTATAACGTTTTCTCCTTCCTCTCTTGTTGTGCAGGATCGCTGCATGCGTAGTATCATTGGTAAAGGGCGGCTGTCGAATGAGTTGTATCTCTTGGACTCCCTGCAAGAGTTTACTTGTGAATCATGTATCTACGACAAACAACATCATATTTCTTTTCCTCCTACATGTACCGGGAGTGATACTTCGTTATCTTTAGTTTATTCTGATATCTGAGGCCCCTATAAATTTCTCAGTGTTTTTGGCTATCGATATTTTGTCACCTTTATTGATAATTACTCACGTCTCACTTGGTTATATTTACTACATGATCGTACTAAACTAACATCTGTTTTTCATACTTTTCTAACTGAGACGCGTACGCAATTCTTCACTATGCTAAAAATCATTCGCACCGATAAGGCTCGCGAATATAATGGTCATACCTTCTCCAATTTATGCACCGAGTTTGGCATCTTACATCAAACCTCGTGTGCTTATATCCGCAGCAAAACGGTGTGACCGAGCAAAAAAATCGCTACCTCCTTGATGTCGCCCGATCCCTCATGTTTCAAATGCAGGTGCCCACAAAATATTGGAACTTTGCGGTCTCTACTGCCTGTCATCTCATCAACCGCATGCCTTCGTCCGTCCTTGACTTCGCCTCTCCATTTAGTCCCCTCTTTCCTTCCAAGACTCTCTTCTCTCTCACACCTCGTGTCTTTGATTGTACATGTTATGTTCACTTACTTGGACCGCCTACTGACAAGCTCGCTGCTCGCGCCACAAAGTGTATGTTCGTTGGCTACTCCCGCACTTGAAAAGGTTACATCTGTTATTCACCTACCGACAACAAGCTCATTGTCTCGGCTGATGTAACCTTCCTTGAGGATCAACCATTCCACTACTCTCCTTCTATCCCGTCACCACCATCCACTGCTGCTCGTCCCGTCGTTTCTGTCATGACTCCCTCTCTACCCCCTCCTCCTACATCTCTCCTGGTCCTTCTCTACCTCCGCCACCTCTCCGTGTCTATACTCGCCATCAGTCCAAGACTACTTCCCTGTAGTAGCTTCCCTCTACAGATGACATCCCGCGGCTTGCTGATCCTGCATCAACTTCTACGGCTCATCCCTTGGCGAATTATATGTATCTACATCGCCTCTCTCCACCACTCCACCATTTTGCCGTCTCTTTTTCCTCCATTTTTATTCCTAACTCTGTGCAGGAAGCGCTTCAGCACCCGGGGCGGCGGGCGGCCATGGAGGATGAAATAACTGCCCTTTAGGCTAACTAAACCCGGGATTTGGTTCCTCTTCCTCCCGGCCAATCCTGTGTCAGTTGCAAGTGAGTTTTTGTTATCAAACATGCTGCCGATGAGACTGTTGACCGCCTAAAAGCCCGCCTTGTGGCCCGGGGGTTCACTCAGCAACAAGACCTTGATTATGATGAAACCTTTTCTCCGGTTGCCAAGTTGAATACTGTTCGGGTTCTGATCTCCTTGGCAGTCCATCGCCAGTGGCCTCTCCATCTGTTGGATATTAAAAACGCATTTCTCAATGGTGATCTGCAGGAAACTGTCCATATGCAACAACCTCCCAGGTTTGAGACCACGGGGGAGTCTCATGTATGTCATCTCCGGAAGTCTATATATGGTCTCAAATAATCCCCGCATGCTTGGTTTGAAAAATTCAGCAAGGTTGTTCGTGAAGTTGGTTTTACACGTAGCTCGGCTGACTTCTCTCTATTCACTCGTCATCAGCCAATATGCACGGTAATTCTCCTTGTGTATGTTGATGATATCTTAATTACTAGCGACGACTCTACAGGAATACAACAAATCAAGCAACATTTGAACTCAACATTTCAGACAAAAGACCTGGGAAATATTCGCTACTTCCTTGGGCTCGAGGCCGCCAGACGACCTGATGGACTCGTCTTATCCCAGCGGAAGTACTGTATTGACCTCCTTCAAGATGCTGGATACTCAGGGTGCAAACCTGCGAACACCCCTATGGATGTAAATCATAAGCTCTCTGCACATGGTTCTGATTCTGACCATCTGCTTACAAATCCAGAGTATTATCGACGTTTGGTGGGGAAGCTGATTTATCTTACAGTTACTCGACCTGACATCTCATTTGCTGTGAGAGTTGTGAGTCATTTTATTCATGCTTATCAGACATATCATCTCCAAGCCGTTGAACGCATCCTCAGATATATAAAGATTGCTCCGGGACAAGGACTTGTTTACAAACCATCTACCTCTCTATCTCTAGTTGCATATTCTGACGCCGACTACGCAGGTTCTCTGGATGATAGGCGTTCCACAGCTGGTTTTGTACATACTTCGGTGGACACTTTATAACCTGACAGAGTAAGAAGTAGACCGTTGTTGCTCGATCCTCTACCGAGGCCAGTGCTGGGCTATGGCTGCTGTTGTATCTGATTTTACCTGGCTTAAAAGTCTTCTTGATGATTTGGGACTCAAGCTCTCATCTTCGACAACCTTATTTTGTGACAGTCAAGCAACGATACATATTGCCAAGAATCCAGTCTTCCATGAACGAACAAAGCATATTGAAGTTGACTGCCACTTCATTCGGGAAAAGGTTCAATCAAAGAAGATAGAATTGGAACATGTTCCTGCTACTGGACAGCTTGCTGACATCCTAACCAAAGCCCTCTCTCGGTCGTTATACTATCAGTTCTTATCCAAGCTTGGCGCCTACGACATGTACGCTCCAGCTTGCGGGGGAGTGTTAGAAAACTATTTGTAAAGGCCCATTTAGAGGCCCATTATAGATCTTTTTACTTTCTCATGAATTACTCCCACACCTTGTATAAGGGATGATTCTCTCTCTCTTCTCCCTATATTTGTACTCATACTTGTAATTTGTATTTCAAGAAGTATATACAAGATTTATTCCATTCTTCTACACATTTGATCATAGTATTTTCTTGATTTTTAACATGATATATGGGTTTATATATCGATTATGTTTTGATTCTGATCTCTTATTTATCTTTTGCAGGTTAAGGTTATAAAATGCCTTGTAGAGAATATTGTAGTAGATATATCTTTCAATCAGGTTGGCGGATTATGCACTCTATGCTTCCTTGAAGAGGTTGGTTTGTTAGTTTTTCAATAAATCACTCGAATATATTTTTCAAAGTTTTGATCCAACATATTTGCACTTAATTTTGTTTTAAACAGTGTAGTAATGATTATTTCTGTTATTATAGATTGACCATCTCATAAACCAGAACCATTTATTCAAGAGGAGCATAATATTGATTAAAGCATGGTGTTATTATGAGAGTAGGATACTTGGTGCCCATCATGGGCTCATCTCAACATATGCTTTGGAGACCCTTGTTTTGTACATATTTCATGTTTTTAATAATTCGTTTGCTGGGCCGCTAGAGGTAATGATGGTTTTTATTTTATTTTCCTGTTGTTGAAACTTATCAAATACTTATCTGGATTATATTTATTATCAGGTCTTGTATCGTTTCCTTGAATTTTTCAGTAAGTTTGATTGGGAAAACTTTTGTGTCAGCCTTTGCGGCCCAGTTCCAATCAGCTCACTTCCAGATATATCAGGCAAGTCTTTTTTATTTCAATGTTTTGAAATGTGAATGTAAGGAGAAGCACTGGAATCATACCGGAATTGTTCTTAGGCTTTCCTGAGTTAATCCTAACTTAAAATTATAGTAAGTAGAGACATGTATGATATTTCAGTAATTTTATATATTTTTTCTGCTCCTGAAAATACTCTCGACATGTGAGAAGCGGAAAACAGTTATTTAAAAAAAATACATCGTTGCATAAAACTAATGCAGAGCCTCACAATTATCCATAATCGAGAGTTATGTCTCATCTTTGGAATGGAATATGCCTATTGTTGTTGGCGATACTCTTTGATTTTGATACTTAGTAGATACACCATCCTTTGTATCCCTAACATATCAAAATCAATGTTTAGAGAGAGGCGATGACATCACTTGTGACCCGTGACAAGTTCATAACTCTAGTTGTAGTCATGCAATGTTTCATTAATTGGCCAATCCTAAGAGGTTTGTTATTGGGGAAACTACATTTCTCTAGATTTTGTCACATTTTGGGGTAACTAGGAGCAAATGACTATGAACATAATGTATAAAGATATTTTATACTCCATTGCAAGGTTGCAGATGTTGGATGTCGGGGACAAGTCTGTTTGAGTTTTTCATGTCAGTTTTAATACGTCGGGGTATATCCGTATATATCATGAATATTTCATATACCGGGTTTCAATATTTAATAATTTATATACATAATTATATATACATATGATCATTTTTTTAATTTATACATATTGATTGATTAACATTTATTGAAATTCTAAATGTATCAAATTAATATTATGTTACACAAGTAATAACATTATAATACATGGAAGAAAGTCAGAGGAAATAAGAAGCTAGGAAGTTGTCTACAATGATTGAAGATAAGGAACCTTTAGTCCAAAATTCAAAAGCCAAGCAAAATCAACGTCGACGACGAACGAGAGCAGAGAAGAAAGCCAGAGGAAGTTAGATGAGAGTAAAGAGCTGGGGCACAAAATGACCTAGACAATGAAATAATTTTATTTTGTTATCTATTAAATTATATATGTTAAGTAAAATAAATTAAAAAAATTTAGTTGATGTACTTTCAGGATATATCGGCCAATATATCGATTGATAGTTGATATATCACCCGATGTATTCCCAAAAGATATTTTGCAAAATATTATTGATAACTTGTTGTTTTACCCTCAAAACCTTTATGTTGACCGACACGTCACCCATGTCGTCCGATTTTCACAACACAGCTCCATTAATCCTAAGATTCCATATTTTGGAGGTGGTCTTACTTTTTAATTTTGACTAAGGATTAGCAGTCGGGCACAGTACTACGCCCATGCCTGATTGCTCATGGTTGCGAATGGTTTCCACCCATCCATAATGAGTGGTAGCGCATGGGGATGCTTGGATTCCACTCGTGCGTTTGCGCGAAAGTTTTGGATACTGTAAAAAAATAGTAGGTATTTAAAAACAATAAAAAAGTTGTAAAAATATTATAGAGTATTAAAATCACTTATTCTATCAAAAGGAGTGAAACTTGCAATTTTCACTTGAGTTACATAGGGAGTGAAACCTGCAGTATTAGGGTTTGTTTAGTTCGACTGCAGCGCTGAGAGAAGCAGTGATGCAAATCAGTGGTGAGAGAATCAATTTTTTTGTAGAGTGGTGAGAAAATTCATGAACTATTTGGAAAACTCTTTTTGTAGTGCTATTTGAAATATAGAAGCATGTTTATTTGTTTGACAAAATAAATCATTGGCAAAACTGTTAAAAAACAAAAATACATTATATATAGAATATTTAAGATCCTTACATAACTCAGAAATGAGGTCCAAATTTTATGAATTACAATCGCACAAAGGAGTACATTTTGCTCGACATAGTAATCTCCTTGAAATAAGCATCAAATAGATATTTCCATTAATACACCCAGAGGGACGACCAATGCTGTAACTGTAAGTCCCACACTGCGTGATACTTCAATTAACCCCTCAACATATGATAACATTGCATTCTTTGCACCAATTTCCTTTTTCTAACCTTTACACAATCTTTTTGGACAGTTTGAGAACTCGACTAACATCATGTTCTTTATTTTCACTTGTGCCAACATCACGTTCTATGTGCACACTTGAGCCAACATTATCAATTGACAACACGAGAGTCGAAATATTCTCGACAACATAATCCTCTTCATCAGAGAGAAACTCGGGTTGAGAAAACATAGGGTGTATTTTTCCCATTTATGGGGTCCACGAATTATCCCCTATAACAACGAACAAATTAAACTTCTTATCTAGTATTTCCTCAACCTCCCGATGATATGCCTGCATATCGAAATTTCTTGGTAGCATGTATCATATACTATGAAAAGAAGTTATAAAGGATATACATAATTGTACAGAACTCACGTCATAACAAAATCTTAATCTTAACTCTCTGTCTACCATTCATGAGAGACATCAATTCTTTTGGTTGGATTCCCAAAGCAGTCTCATCTCTTTTGAGCTCCTACCATAACTTCCATCCACGCTTCAATTGTTCCTATTTTTTCTTCATTTGTGCACGATTATAATTTGAAGTTGCGTGCTATTTGATTTTTTTATTAAATTAATCCAACTATCCATGTTGTAATGAGTGATCAACTTATTGTCTAATTCAATTTCCTGCATACATAGATCGCAGAATAACATCACATGAGCAGACCCCTTGTTGAAAAAATTGCACCATCCTTTGATATACATGTTGAAACCCGGATACCGGTTCAACGGAGTTCGGACTAAAAGGAGGTGACTCATGTTGCTTCTCTCACTGTCGGACACTAGAGACTGGATATTCCTAGCCTAGATTTGACCATCACCAAATGAAGAGTGGATTGCCTTCACTCAGACCCTCTAGATGCTGTGAGGAGGTCCCTCCACACATCCGGAAGTTCTCTCCTCATATTGCATTTCCGAACTGAGGCAAGCTAGTAGCCCCTACTATTCTTATTGCACCAGTAAGATCAAACGGCCATTAAAGCTCGACTCCAGTATACTGACTACTGAGGAAGGTTGACAGAATTTAAGGTAGTGTTGTGTAATTGTTCCCCAGAACTCTAACGAATGAGTGGTGTGGTGATATTGGGACTCCTAAATAATGCAATGCGTATGCTTTAGTTCAACATTTAATTGCAATAAAATCAGAAATTAATAGGAGAATTCACAAACATGCACAACGAAGATTTAACATTAAAAACACAAACAAGATTTAGTTGAATTTAAGAAGAAAGCACTTCAATTAAATGTCTGGTGAATGATTCTTTTATTTAGAATTAAATTTGCCCAAACTTCTACAAATATAAGATCCCAAATTATATGTTTTATAACTGAATACGCAATAGAAAGTAATATTAATTTCAAATTAAAACTTATGCAAGCAATAGGAGTCTGGGAGGACATTCAGTGGCTGATTTTGAGTCTGTCCAGCAAACAATCCAAGTATTTACGCACTGTTTTCCGGCTTCAGGTGGGGGTTTTACAACATAGATGGGTCCAAGTAGATGCTTGTTGTTGTGGCGCGCGCGCACGTGTGGTGGTGGTGGTGGTGGTGGTGGGGGGGGGGGGGGGCTGTAAGGAGGAGGGGGTGCTTGTGGAGATGGAGAGGCATTAGGGATGTTTGAAAAAAGTTCCCTAGCGCCAGGAAGGTGATTCCAGGGCATATGCTGGAAGAAGGTGCGCCTGTATACAGGAAACAAAAAGGAGTCCTCCACTTGTTGGGGATTTGAAGCAAGGCTGCTTGAAGTGGGAAGGAGAAGTCTTGTTCTAGCCTAGGAGGGGCCGACTGCCCATGCGCAGGAATTGGTGGTTAACTGGCGGTTACATGAGGGATTTGTGGAGTTCACGTGAATAGATGGAGTTACCGCTTTCGGATTAAGAAGGGAGTGGGAAGTTATGACTTGATATGGGAGATAGAGATGGCTGGATGAGAAACTGGACTGGAAGTTGGCTTTGGAGGGGTAAGGGACGATATGGAGATGGGATGAAGGTGTGGGGTCGGCCAAATGGGAGAGAAAACACGAATTAGGCTTCAACGCCTAATGCTCCATGTCCACGGAATGATCGCGAGAACCTTAAATTACTCTCCAAATTCTTTAATGCCCAAAATGCCCCTAAAATCTTATTTATAGACTAGTATCCCATCATGGATGACCATAATTGGCCAATACAAACATACATTAAACATGTGTAAATAAAATACATAAAAATATTCTGTCGTCGTTCTGGACGCGATCACAGGCTTGGATCGTCCATATGGCGATCCTAGTTCCGCCTCCTCTGTATGTTGATTTAGGTGGATCCAGATAAGGGTCGGCCTACCCATGATTATGATTCCCATCAAAGGTGAATGTACAAAGTTTGTGTCGCGATCTTTTACAGGCCTTGATTCCATAGAATTATCATAATACCACCAAAAGATTATAACTCTTTGACCCAGTTTTAAGCAAAAATTTTGAATTAAGAATCACTAAATAATTCACATGGATATAAAGCTTGGATTGTACTTTTGACTCAAACCATTTAATAAAGATGGAATACCGTAAGAAAGTTGGAAAGGCATAAAAAGCTCAATTGAAAATATCATGTCTAACCCAAAAGACGATGAAGCTTGATTTACATATCAAAAATGTATTCCTTCTGCGCGTTGTTGCGTGCACACTTTTTGTTTAACATGACAACTCAACCATCAAAAGGATTGTACCATTCAAAAAGTTGACATGAGTACAATTGGTCATATAGACGAAAAATATATTATATATATCAAACATGTTTATATTGGGTGTTTTGATACAAATACAATTTCTCAGTACACACATATGCCCTCCTATCTATCTATGTAGTCTTATGACATTATCATAATTATGTGTATGTCACTCTTGCCTATATAAGGGAGTGGTAGTGAGTTTTTTTGGCATTTTGGATCATTAGGCTTTAAGCTCTCTTTGGAGAGAAGGCTCTTAGAGGGATCCTTCTATCAAGAGATTAAGTCGAGTATGTTTTGAAATCTTGTATCTTCTTTCTCATTAATCTACTTATTTTTGTTTGAAAAAAGTGGAAACTATCAATTGGTCCAACCTGCCAGATACTTTGGTTTCAATTCTGAACCGTAATAGTCTCTTGCTTCTTTATCCCAGCTTTGCGTCGCCCAACAACGATCTTGCCGCTTGCTCGCGATTTTTAACTCTAGCAACGATCTCGCCTTTTCTGCCTCCGTCCTTGCACCCCATTCGTGGGAGCGCTTATCGTTAGCAACGATATTTGCACATTCTTTCCCTCGTGATTGAAGATGGTTCAACCACCTCGTTCGATTGTGCTTTTGACCCCGACGTTTGAACTCGATGCCAAAGACATGTCGTCATCCACAATGCATACTCCAACCATTCTGATCGACTCCTGCGTGGGCTCCCTGCATCGCTTCCAACTTCTCCTCCAACTGACTCTCTTCCAACTCCTTGACTACAACTACAGTAGCGTGCCATGAGTCGCTAGTTTGTTACACCGCTATTTCCTTTCCTCGATGACACTTCGCACCGGCGTCTGTACCCTCCGGTTCTTTGCTTCTGTCACGATAGCCGCATTCTGCCACGGTCCAACCATTACTACCGTCCTTCCACCCACTTTTAGCCAACCGCTAGCGCTGCCATTTCATGCTACATCCTCTTCTCTCGTTCCTCCGTTACATGTCCTTGACTCGTTTCATGGACCTCTGCGTAGATAAGGATGCCTCTGCTTCGGATTTTACTGATTCCACGCGTTCGGATCGTCTGGAAACTTGTTTAGAAGATCTCACATTTCTTATCCGCAAGCTTGCGACCTCTGTTGTCAAGAGTCCACCGACACTTACGAAACCTCCACCTCATTGAGGGCATTCACCTGACCCACCTCTCCTGATTGAAATTTTGGTGTTCAACAACACCACCCCCCTCGGTTGGATCGCCCATGTCGTGCAACTTTTTGACCTCTAATCCACCCTCACCAACCATAATACCCCCATGAAAACTATCTATATGGAAGGACCTTCGCTATACTGGGTGCGTTAAATGCACCAAAATGTCGCTGATCTCTCCTGACCCACATTGAAGGAGGAATTCTTTTGCCACTATGACACATTTCAAACGGGTAAATGGGTAATGCTTCGTTTGCTAGTCTGCCATCGTCGCTATCTATATTGCAGAGTTCATCAAAATTTCTTCGCACGTCATCAAACTCTCCCCTGATCATTATTTCAGATATTTCATAGCAGGCCTACAATCCCACATCCACACGTGCCTTCGTGTCCACAACCTATTTTCTCTCTCCTGCGTTATGAAGCAAGCTCGTTGCCTTGAAGAGGAACTTTACACGGTCTATTCTCCCTCTTTTACTCGACCACCCTACCAGCTTTTGCCTCCACTGAAATCTAAGCCGCCACTGGACTTCCGTTGATCAGCCTTCCATCGCCGCTGGTCCTGTCTCCTCCGCTATCCCCACCTCCCCAGTGCTTATCTCAGAAGGAGTACCTCGAGCTTCACCGAAAGGGTTTCTGTTTTCGATACCAATAACCATGCTCACCCACCCACAAATGTCCTCTCAAGGACTTGTGTTTGCTGCTCAGTGCTGAAGACGACACTCCGAATTTTGCAGACTTTGATCCTTTAACGCTCGTTGCTGACCCCTACGGGTCTCGACCTTGAGGACATGGTCAATTTGAGAGGGGAGTGTTGATGTGAATACGACTTCCCATCCCTTCCACACATCCTCCCATCTACCTATGTAGCCTTGGGTTATTTTTGTAAATATGCGTATGCCACTCCTACCTATCTAAGGGAGTGGTAGTAAGTCTTTTTGGGATCTTGGATCGTTAGACTTTATGTTCTCTTTAGAGAGAAGGTTCTTTGAGGGATCCTATCCACAAGAGATTAAGTTGAGCTTTTCTAGAAATCTTGTATCATTTCACATTAATTTACTTATTTTTGTTCGACGATATCAAAAACTATGATGTATATATGAGAATTTGTCCGTATATATGCTCTAAAAATCATTAATTTTACTTTTTATTGGGTCACGCACACACACACACACATCAAAAGTAACACAGCTTTTCACCCATGCCCATATCAATAATGCTTTTGCCATCTACCATGGTGGGGTGGCAGTTTTTCCAAGCCCTGGTTACTTGAGAAATTTAAAAGCAGTGCATCACTTTGAGTTTAAGGAGGGGAGGATAGAGATGAGCAAATCTAGATAGATCACCCACGCTAAAGTAGCGGGCAGGATGATGTGTCAAGCACCAACTAGGAGTGATGCGGAGCAGAGACGAAGACCTGCAGTGGAGGACGAGTTTTGGGCCCGTTCGAGGCCAATTGGCAACTTTCCATATATGGCGTGTCCAGATTGATGATGACGTGCCCGGATCGACGATCGGACTCCGCAGATATGTCCGGATTGGCGTTGCGAATCGATTTGATATATTACTTAATTAGTTTGCGTTGTATTTTGATGTATTTGGGTGGCCCCACTTCCAGTCAATCATAGTCGTTGAAGGTGGGATGCCCTAGCCTTTATTTTATTATAAATAGATAGGTAGTGGGCTGATTGAGGCTATTGCAGAATTTGGAGAAAGCTATTCCCAGATTCCCGCGATCCCGCCGTGGTGCTGACTCTGTGGAACCCTAGGTGACGACTCCTGGGTGTGCATCTCCTTCCCCAAGGTTAGACCTAATCCTAGACTCCTTTTCCCCTCCCAAAATCCCTCTCGTAGCCCCCCTACAACCCCAAATCCAGCCACCACTGGCTAGTCAGAATTCCTCTTTTCCTTGAAGTTCACTATTTGATGAAATTCACTATTCATTTCCTATAGTTTTTTCCCCCTCCCTCTCCACTGCCGGCCTGGTTTTCTCCTCCTTCAGCTGGCCTTCCCCTCCAGCAAACTAGCAAACCGCCCCTCCCTTGGCTTGCCCCTACCCAATCCACCTCCTGCTGCCTTTGATCCAGCCCGACGCCCCTTCACGAGCCACCTCCGCTCCTCCCCCTGCCTTCCTCTGGCCACCAACCCACAACCGCCTTCCCCTACTCCCGTGGAGCCACCCCGACGTCCTTCCACATCACTTTTTGTCCAGATCCAACCCGGCTACTCACTCACCACCACTTCTACAGCCCGGATCCACTCCAATAGACCCGATCCCTGCCCTCCTCGTCTGGATCCACCCATACATCGCCGGATCTACTCCTTTCCGGCACGATCCCGCCTCTTACCGCCGAGGACAACCACCTTCGATATTTTCACGTCACCGGTTCCACCTCGGATCGTCGTACACGCATCTCCGGCTCCGGATTTCTCAGTGCCTTGGTCGGCCCACTATTTCGTGAGATTTCGTTGTATTGGTTGGTTATTTTCAGCATTACTATTATTGGTTTGGACCTCATACTTGTTTGAGACTCTTGTATTGTGGTTGTTTGTTTGGATAATTATTGTGATTTGCAGGGTTTATTCGTCGCGTGCTCTTGGTTTGACCCTTTACGCGGAGGAAAGCCTAAGCTTGTTTTTGCCCTAATAAAATATTTTGTCTTGCTGTGAATTACTTGTGTGAGATGTTTATGTTTATTATCTAATTTGTGATTAATCCGTCAGATTTTGCATAGCATGTAAGGTTAGGTCATCGTTTATCCGCCGCCTATATATCCGCACGCAGGGCAAATCTATAGGCGGCGGATTAACGGTGACCTAACCCTACATGACATGCAAATACGACGGTTAAATCACAATTAGATAATAAATTTCACTATCCCACACAAATAATGTACAACAAGACAAAATAATTTATTAGGGCGAGGCAAGCTTACGCTTTCCTCAGCGTGAAGGCCAAAGCAAGAGTGCGCAAAAAATAAACCCTGCAAATCACAATAATTATCTAAGGCAAAATTCTACAATAATGTTTCTCCAAGCAAATAAAAAATGTCAAATCCAATAAATAAATGCTGAAAATAATAAACCAATACAACGAAATCTCACTAATTAGTGAGCTAAATCTCACTAACTAGCGAGCTGACCAAGACACTGAAGAATCTTGAGCCGGAGATTCGTGTACGACGATCCGAAGTGGAACCAGTGGCATGGACATAACGTCGGTGGCTGTCCTCGACGGTGGAGGGTGGAATTGGACCAGAAGTGGATCGATCCAACCACATAGGACTAGATCCAGGCGAGGGGGGATGGATCCGATGTTTGGTAGCGGATCCGGGCTAAGGGAGGGAGTATGGATGGAGGGAAAGACGGATCGGGGGCTGAAATACCTGGATCTAGACTGATCCGGGGTGCGGAAGGAATTAGAGGGTGGTTCCACGTGGAGGGGGGCTGCGGCCAGGAGTTGTAGGGTTTTGAGGGGGGGCGACTGCAACAAGGAAGATGGGGGGAGGCGTCTGTGGCTTCTGGGAGGGGGGGGGGGTGGTCGGCTGAGGTTATAAAGGAGGGTGGGGAGGCAGACGACTGAGGAAGGCCTGGAGGGGTGGCGGTGTCACAAGAAGGGGAGGCAAAACTATATGTTAGGAATAGTGAATTTCATTATTGAATAGTGAAATGAAAAAAAAACGAACATGAATTGAAATGGTGGGATTTGGGGGCTGTGGAGGTTGAGAGACAGAGAGAGGGGGCGTGGGAGGGAAAAGAAGGGGCGTAGGGTTAGGGCAAACCTTGGGGAGGGAGATACGCACTTAGGAGTCGTCACCTATGGTTCCACGGAATTGGCACCGTGGGATGATCGCGGGAATCCGGGAAAAGCTTTCTTCAAATTCTGCAATAGCTCTAATCAACCCACAAACTACCTATTTATAATAAAAGGAGAATTAGGGCATCCCGCCATCGACGACTTTGATTGGCCGGAGGTGGAGCCACTCAAATACATCAAAATAAAATGCAAAATAATGAAGTAATATATCAAATCGGTTGCGAATCCGGACACATCTACTATGCCAGGAAAAGAGAGGATATTTTCCGTGCTATGTAAGCTGATGGCATATGTAAGCTGACGACATATGTAAGCTGATGGCTTGAGCCAACAACTCTGAGTTGACTTACCAATTTTCTCGAGGAAAATTTTTACGTTATTATTGAAAAGTGGCGAAGAAAATGATTTTTGACACGTGGAATTTTGTTCGCCATGACATGATTTTGACTACATTTCACTATCTCATCTCAATATGCACGATTCTCACTCGTTTATCTGCCTTCAAACTTAAATATTAATAAGGTGGAGGCTCTTCTTGTTTAACTTATCCATTTAGGTGTAAAGATTAGAAGAAGAGGAGGATGGTTGTTTTGGAAAGGTTAGAGAGGCATTGGGACCTTTAAGATAGATATCGTGGGTTTTTATTGACAAGCGCTTTCATCAAGTCATATTGTTGTGTTTATATGTGTAAACTGCAATGTATAATGTATATACAAGAGTTCAGGCTTATATATGTGTAAGCGAGAAAAAAATATATGAATATTGTAGTTTCATAAGAAATTTATAGAAACTCCCAAATAAACCCTATATATTTCTCTCTTCCATAGCCTGTGAGATTCCACTACCTTTGACATGGCGACGAGTCTTTTCCACCGAAGACTACAACCCAACTGGATTTTTTCCAACTGGAGGCCAAAGAACTCGACGAGTCTTTATCTTGAGACTCTAACCACATCACATCTTTTAAAGGGAGAATCCCACATTTATAGCAAATTCGAATGAGAGATCGTCAAGGAGAAACACAATAAGAGCTATATGATTCTATTAGAGTCTCAATAGAGAAGAGAGACTCTGATTTCAGTTTTGTATAGCTATGTCTAGTGGGGGAAGTGAGACACAGGTTTCCAATCTAGGCTTTTGTCCAACATGAAATTGTACAAAAAAGGGGAGAGGGAGAGATCTTACATATTCTTCTCTATCATAAATATATCCATTCATTAATCCTTCCCAAATTCCAAAACAGGACATGCGACAACAAAGCCGCGTCTACCTTTTTCGGACACAATAACGAATCTTTTTCAGAATCCGACAAAGCTACAAGTTCGGGCAACAATCGACGAACACTGAGCTCTGGGTCGATCGTCGAGCCCCGGTCAGCAATTGACAAACTCAGGTTTGGTTCTCCAGAGAATGAACTTCCTTCTATGATCCTCGGTCAGCGGTCGACAAGCTGAGCCCGGTCGGTGATCGGGTCCTCGGTCGGTGATTGGATCTCCGGTCAGCGAACTGCGACACGGTCAATGACCTGCTAGTGATAGAACTCTGGGTGAATGACTTGAGCTTGGTTGGCGTTTACGTACATGGTCGGTGAATGCCCGACCGACGATTGGCTATCTGGCCGACATCGGGTACTTGGTCGGCGAACGAATCCCCATTTGGTGAATTCCCGGTCGGCAATCGTCGACTGCTCCTATATGAATTCAGTGAACTTTTATCTTCTGTCTGGTTTCTGTTAAGACACTAGATAGAGAGAGAGAGAGAGATAAACTAGAGAGGAAGAGGGGGCTAAGAGGAATTAGGGTTTAGAAGGAGGAAGAAGATTATACCTCAATACTTGCCTCCCGAACCAAGAGGGGTTCCGGGATATAAATACCCGGAACCAAAGAGGGGCCGGCCGGCCCCAATAGGGCTGAACCGAACCGGTTCAGCCCTATTTCGGCATCTTCAGAGAGAGGGGGCTGAACCGGATGGTTCAGCCCCGTTGTGTACGGCATCCTTGCGTCTGCGAACATATTGACGACCGGCAAAACGTTGCGGGGGCGTAACATTCCCCTCCCCATCAAGAACCAGCTTGTCCTCAAGGTGGTAGTCGGGGTAGAGTTCCTTGAAATCGAAGAAATCCACCCAAGAGTTTTGTGCCGGAGACAGGTTCTTCCACTTGACCAAGAGTTCGGGCCGGAATTCGGTGCCCCGGTGCTTCCATCTGCTTCGTAAAACATCCTCTGGAAGTGGCCTCAGCTCACCCGCTGCCGTAACGTCAGGCAAGAGAGCAGAAGGTTGGATATGCTGGCCCACCTTTCTCTTGAGCAATGAAACGTGAAAAGTGGGATGGATGCGGGAGCCCGGCGGCAAAGCCAAGGTGTAAGCTACCGGCCCCACCCTGCTGATGATCTGAAAGGGGCCGTAGTAGCGCGGGGATAACTTCTGATTGCCACGGGCTGCAACAGATAATTGCCGATATGGTTGTAACTTGAGAAAAACCTCATCACCGACGGCGAATTCCCGCTCAGTGCGGTGCTTGTCCGCTTGCACCTTCATACGATCCTGGGCCAAACGGAGGTTGGCCCGAAGAGTGACCATCATGCGATCGCGGTCCAGAAGAGCCCGATCAACCGCCGGTAGAGCGGTGCTACCCGGCTCATAAGTGCCCAAGGTCGGAGGTGGCCGACCGTAAACAACCTCAAATGGCGTCATCCTGCTGGCGGAGTGATAAGACGTGTTATAACAGTATTCGGCCCAATGTAACCACTCTGGCCAAGTGCGGGGCTCATCCATCACAAAGCACCGAAGATATGTCTCCACCCCTCGGTTAAGAACTTCTGTTTGGCCATCCGATTGCGGATGGTTGGCCGTGCTGAAATGTAAGCGAGTTCCTTGTAAGCGGAATAACTCCCTCCAAAAGCTACTAACGAAGGTCGGGTCACGATCAGAAATAATCGCGCGAGGAACGCCATGCAGACGCACAATCTCTCTACCGAAGAGGGCGGCCACCGAGTCTCCAGTGTAAGGGTGGCTGAGGGCAATAAAGTGGCCATACTTGGAGAGTTTATCCACTACTACCAAAATGACCGACTTCCCTTTTGATTTAGGCAACCCATCGATGAAGTCCATGGACACCGTGTCCCAAATAAGCTGCGGGATGTCCAACGGAACAAGCAGCCCCGCGGGTGAAGAAGTCTCATATTTCTGCCGCTGGCAGATCTCACACTGGCGAACAAACTGCTGAATGTCCCGTCGCATGCCCGCCCAAAAGACATTGGCCCGCGCCCGCTGAAGGGTTCGAAGTACTCCGGCATGTCCCCCCGTAGGCGACGAGTGAAACTCATGCATCAAAACTGTTCTCCAAGCTGATGCGGCCGGCACCACCACTCGGCCCCTAAAGTGAAGACGACCATTACATAAATGATAACCAGGCGTAACAGTCTCGCCCCGCTGCAAAGCCTCCACTAACGGCCGCAAGGTGTCCGAGCCCATGACTTCCTCTTGAATGTCGGCCAAAGAATCGAGCAAGGGTCCCGTAATGTGAGTGAGAGCTGCCTCCGGCAAGCGAGAGAGAGCATCAACGACGACATTATCCTTGCCGCGCCGATAAACGATCTCATAATCATATCCCAAGAGCTTTGTAACCCACTTCTGTTGGAGAGGCGAGGAGACCCGTTGGTCCAGAAAATGTTTTAAGCTTTGATGATCCGTGCGCACCTTAAAGTGCCGCCCCAACAAGTACGGCCGCCAAACGCCCACCGCATGAATGATTGCTAACATTTCTTTTTCGTAAGCCGACAGGCTCAGAGTACGAGGGGCTAACGCCCTACTATAGAAAGCTATAGGCCGTCCCTCCTGCATCAAGACGGCGCCGATGCCCACCCCCGACGCATCCGTCTCGAGGACGAATTCCTTCGCAAAATCTGGTAAAGCAAGAACAGGCGTGGTCGTCATGGCCTGTTTGAGGGCCTGGAAGGCGCCCTCCGCCTCTTCTCCCCAAGAAAAAGAATCCTTCTGCAAAAGCTGAGTCAAAGGTCGTGCTATCTTGCCATAATCCCGGACGAACCGCCTGTAGTATCCCGTGAGACCCAAAAATCCGCGCAAGGCACGTACTGTAACTGGCCGCGGCCACGATTCCATACTCTGAATTTTTCGTGGGTCGGCCCGCACGCCCTGACCTGAGACCATGTGGCCCAAGTATTCCACCTCCTCCTGACCAAATGAGCACTTAGAACGGTTGGCGTAAAGACGGTGTTGCCGAAGTCGGCAGAGGACCTGTTCCACATGTCCCACATGATCCTCCCAACTAGCACTGTAAATGAGAATGTCGTCGAAGAATATCAGCACAAAAGTCCGCAAGAAATCCCGAAAAATCTCATTCATGTTGGCCTGGAATGTCGCAGGTCCGCCAGTCAAGCCATTGGCCATGACCAAGAACTCATAATGGCCGTCATGTGTTCGGAAAGCCGTCTTGTGGATATCTTCTTGGGCCATGAGAATCTGATAATATCCAGAGCGAAGATCTAACTTGGTAAAAAGTTGTGCTCCATGCAGTTCATCCAGCAGCTCCTCAATGTGAGGAATCGGAAAGTTATCCTTGATCGTGGCGCCATTCAAGGCGTGGTAGTCCACACAAAACCTCCAGGAACCGTCTTTTTTCTTGACCAGAATGATGGGAGCGGAGAAGGAACTAGTACTCGGCCGAATGATACCGGCCTCCAACATCTCCCGGACACTCCGCTCGATTTCCGCCTTCTGAATGTGTGGGTAGCGATATGGTCGCACATTAGTAGGCTCGGCGCCCGCCTTGAGCGGAATACGATGATCCCGGAACCGAGGCGGTGGCAGGGTACGGGGCTCCTGAAAAACGTCAGCGTAATCTGTCAAAATGGACTATAAGTGAACTGGTACCTCAGAATTGCCGGAGTCGCCGGTCTGAACCTCCCGTAGAATGGCCATCACGTGCCCGTCTCCGCTCAACTGTTGCATGCTGCGAAGAGATACCTCCTTAATAGGAGAAGACATAAGACCCCGCAGGCAAAACTGTTGCTCCCCGAGCACAAACTCCATGGTCATGTGCGCCCAATCAAAAGTTACCCGTTGTAATTGGCGTAACCACTGAACTCCCAAGACCATATCCGAGCCACGAATAGGTAGCAAGTAGACGTCCGTTCGTCCCGCATAGTCTCCTATCCGCAGTTCCACTCCCTTCAGCACCCCTTCACATTGCAACTTACTGCCATCCGCTACCATAACATGGAAGGCAGCCCCCTTGTCGACCCTGTGTCCAACTCTCCCTGCCACATCGGGATGCACAAAGTTGTGGGTGCTCCCACTGTCCACCAAAATAGTAACCTTCTCCTGGGCGATCCGACCCGCCAGCCGCATTGTAAGCGGAGGAACGCACCCTTCCAAAGCATGCATAGAGACTCCAAACTCAGTGTCTTCCAAGTCCACCTCCAATTCATCCTCGTCGACCGCCGGTGCTTCCCCAGCCTCCTGATATAACATGAAGGCTTGTGTCCTCTGGCATTTATGGCCCGGAGCAAACTTCTCATCACAATTGAAGCATAGACCC
Organism: Platanthera zijinensis; assembly: GCA_039513925.1. Taxonomy (NCBI): domain Eukaryota; kingdom Viridiplantae; phylum Streptophyta; class Magnoliopsida; order Asparagales; family Orchidaceae; genus Platanthera; species Platanthera zijinensis. The sequence continues at coordinate 21,514,584 of CM077087.1, read as the reverse complement.
TTCTCTTTGCGAGCTTGCAACTCACTCCAAGACAAGCGAGTCACCGTCGGCTTGTTAGCCGTAGGTTGTTCCCGCCGTGCAACCGTAGTAGTAGTAGTGCTGGCCGAGGGCGGCCTATTTTGCATGCGGCCTCTCTGCCTGCTGAACCGCTCCTCCTGAATACGGGCCAAGGTAATGGCGTGGTTCAACGACTGAGGCATGAGTGCCTGCACCTCATCACGAATATAATCCTTGAGACCGGAGATGAAGCAACTGTATAACGTCCTTTCTGGCCATTGCACCCGATTCGCCAACTTCTCGAACTCCGTACGGTACTCCATCACCGAACCCTTCTGGCGGAGTTTCTGAAGCATGGCCTCATAGTTCTCATACTCTAGCGGACCAAATCGAGCCGTAAAGCCCTCCACAAACTCCCCCCAGGGCACGTACTCCCGTCCCCGCAGGAACCACTGTGTCCATTGGAAAGCGTCATCCTTTAGGTGAAAAGACGCCAACTGCACCCATTGGCCTTCAGGAACATCTTGATATTGGAAGAAGAGTTCGGCCTTCTGAATCCATTCCAAGGTGTCACCACCCTCGAACTCCGGAAAATACATGCGAGACAAGCCTGGAGACAAGCGATGCGGACCATGACCTCCTTCTCGCCTTCCGATATCGCCTTGCTCAAATACACCATAACCCGGTGGTTGGCCACCCCATGGTGGTCCATAAACCGGCGCACCCCGCTGTCCAAACCCCCGAGGAGGAGGAAGAAGACCTCCCCTCTGCTGTCCTGCCTGTTCCGGTGGCCGCCGCTGACCTGCGGCCTCATCCCAGCCCCGCCGATGGCCTGCGGCCTCATCCCAGCCCCGCCGAACTCCTGCGGGGTCATCCCAACCACGCCGGAAGCCTGCGGGCTCATCCCAGCCCCGACGCGCCTGGATCCGGTTTGCGACGGGCTCGCCAAAGCCGCTATTCAGCGATGCGGGCGGCATCGGCCCCGCATAATGCCCCGATCCCGACCCGCCAGTCCCGCCATATGGCCCCGTTGACGGAGGGGGAAAAGGACGCGCGTCGTCGCCGAGCCCAACACGCGCGACTCCGCCATCCGTGGCCCCGCGCGCAACCGCAGCCGGATCTTGTCCCGATCCGGCCGAATCATCCGTAGCCGGCGCTTTTCCTTTCAATAAGGCTTTCAACTCCTCCATACCGGCCGTCATGGCCGCCACCGACTCCGTGAGAGTGACCACCGTCCCCTCTAGGGTTTCGAGCCGTGCGGATTCCTCTTGCGTGCGCGTGTTCACCATGTCGGAGAACGAACTCCTCTGATACCAAATGTTAAGACACTAGATAGAGAGAGAGATAGAGAGAGAGAGAGATAAACTAGAGAGGAAGAGGGGGCTAAGAGGAATTAGGGTTTAGAAGGAGGAAGAAGATTATACCTCAATACTTGCCTCCCGAACCAAGAGGGGTTCCGGGATATAAATACCCGGAACCAAAGAGGGGCCGGCCAAAGGGGCCGGCCGGCCCCAATAGGGCTGAACCGAACCGGTTCAGCCCTATTTCGGCATCTTCAGAGAGAGGGGGCTGAACCGGATGGTTCAGCCCCGTTGTGTACGGCATCCTTGCGTCTGCGAACATATTGACGACCGGTAAAACGTTGCGGGGGCGTAACAGTTTCCTTCTTGCGTCTTCTAAGCTTCCACCTTCTTATATCCGGTCTTATCATGGTTTTGTGCTATCAAATCATCGATTATTTTTTCCAACAATATGACTGGATCGTTGATTGTTTTATTATTATTTTTTTGACAAGGAGGGAAGCTTGGCATCGATGTGAACTTGTTGATCGGTAGACACTCCTAGGGACACATGGATTCTTTCTCAAAAATATTGACAGGGTTGACACTCAGAAATGTGAAAGAAACTTGACAGTTTGTCAATTTTTTTGCATTTTGCAGTTGGTCAATAATGGAATAAAGATTTATTACATCAAACTTTTTTTATTAGGTTGGGAGAAAAATGAGAGTGACATTAATTGAGTAAATTATTGAATATTGTGTCACAAGTTTATTTTTATACTAAAGGAATTATTTATAATTAATTTACTTCTCTATTCATGAGAAAATCTTGAGAAGTTGGCAAAATCTAAATAAAGAATTTAGAACTAGAATATGAAAAGAGGGAATTTGTTCAGCATCGGGTGGAGGGTCTTAATCGAGATCAATTTTTCTCATTAGAAGCTCATGTTTTGAAGCTTCAAATTAAAGCGCCAAACCAATAGCTTCGATGCATGTTTAGCTTGGTTTGCTTTTGAAGTAAAAATGAACAAGTTTTGTTGCATTAAAAAAAAACGATAGTTTAATTTTCCTGACTTTTACAATTTTACATTCTCATATTACTTAAATTATGCAGCTGGGCCTCCTCGAAAAGATGGTGGTGAATTGTTGCTTAGTAAAATCTTTCTTGAGGCTTGCAGTGCAGTTTATGCTGTTTTGCCTGCTGGTCAAGGAAATCATGGTCAACAATTCGTATCAAAGCATTTCAATGTTATTGATCCTTTACGTTCAAACAATAATCTTGGGCGGAGTGTGAGTAAAGGTAAGGTTCTCTTAATTGTACCTATAATTTGACAAAATACATGCAATGTTTGGTGCTGCTTCAATTGAAATCATGATCATGCATTAATGTATCAAATTATTATTATTGCAGGCATAGAGTATTCATTAGATAATGCTTTGATACTCAAAATGATTATATGAAGAGTGATAGATCATAGTTAAAGGATTTGTTGCATTTTATCTTTCAAGTGTGAACTGTAAGGCTTTGAGCTACTTATGCTTTTGGAAGCTAAATTAGTACATCACTTTAATTTTAATGTGTTGGTGAGGATATTATTCTGTTACGGACTTGCACGATGATGAGACGCCGTGGCGGGTCTATACGCGGAGGAAGGCGACGACGGCTCCGTCCATGGGAGGAGAGACGGAAGATGCGGCGCCAGTCTGACGTCTTTATTTATTTCCTATTCTTTTAATTCTTATTTGGTTGTATGCATTTATTTAATTTCCTTTATGTTGTTATTTCTTATTATGTCATACCACGCGGTTATAAGGGGTGGAGTTGTACTTATTTCTGGATTATGCTTGGATTAATGCAAATTAGGGGTGCTCCCTAAGTTTCTCTCAAATCCTAATCCCCTCCTTCTCCCTCATCTCCCGCCGCCCCTCCTCTCGCCGAATTCCTCTCGAGTTCGTATCAATTTGGCCCGACCTGCCGGCCGACCCTGTCTTATCCGGGATCCGAACGACGCTCATCGCGGACGGCTCCGCCCACCCACCATACTCACTTGTAGGGGACCGCCTGTTCTTCGAGCACCCTCTTCTCCGAGCATTCCCCGCCTCCTCGCCGAGTTTCATGCTACGCCCTCTGGCGAGCACGCCAGGGCCTTCTGTACCTACCGCTGTTTCGTGGCCTCTCTCTACTGGGCCCACATGTTCTGACATGTTAAGGCATTCGTGGCCGCCTGTTTGGTTTGATAGAAGGCCAAGTACGAGGCATCATTTCTAGCTGGCCCCCTTCAACCTCTTCCCATTCCGGATCGCGTTTGGGAGGACGTGACCATGGACTTCATTACTTGACCACCACACTCACAGGGATTCGATTGTATCTTGGTCGTGGTGGACAGACTGTCCAAATACGGTCATTTCATCCCCCTTCGTCACCCCTACACTGCCGCCTTAGTCGCGGACAGCTTCATTAGCGGCGACGTTTGCCTTCATGGGTTTCCTCGGTCAATCGTGAGCGATCTTGATTCGCTTTTCTTGAGCAACTTCTGGGCCACACTCTTTCGGATATTGGGGACCCGCCTCCGCATGAGCATTGGGTACCACCTGTAGACGGATGGCCAGTCCGAGGTCCTCAACCGCTGTTTGGAGACGTACCTCCGCTGCTTCGTGGGGGAGCAACCCCGTGGATGGGCCAAGTGGCTCTGTAAGGCCGAGTACTCCTACAACACTCCCTACCATAACGCAGCAGGTACCACCCCGTTTGAGGTTATTTATGGCCGACCACCACCCCTCCCTCCATTCTCCACCATCTGTCGGGAGAGTGCCAGGTCGAGAGTTTGGCCACCGCTTTGCAGGACCGTGACACCATCCCGGATCACCTGAAACATCACCTCCTACGGGCCCAACAGAAGATGTCCTCCTTTGCGAACAGGAAGCGGCACGACCTTTCCTTTCAGGTGGGGGAGAAGGCGTTCATCAAACTGCACCCGTACCGCCAGCTGTCTGTAGCCCGAAGGCCCTGCCCGAAGCTATCCCCACGGTTCTTTGGGCCATTTGAGGTACTAGCGCGTATCGGTGCGGTCTCTTATCGCATACGGCTCCCTGTCGAGAGTCGCATACACCCGGTCTTCCACGTTTCTCAGCTACGCCGTGTGGTGGGCAACCGCGCCACCACGAACCACATTCCGACCGACGTCGGTCTCGCTGGCGAGGCACCGTACTACCCGACCAAGATACTTGACCGCCGCTGCCCTCTTCCTGGGGACCCCACTTCGGAGGAAGTTTTTGTCGCCTGGGCAAATCACCCAGACTCTGATGCTACATGACTCCCTCGGAATGATTTCGTCGCCAGTTCGCTGACTACTGCCTTGAGGACAAGACATATTTTCCAGACGGTGGTATTGTTACGGACTTGCACGATGACGAGATGCCGTGGCGGGTCTATACGCGGAGAAAGGCGACGACAACTCCGTCCGCGGGAGGAGAGACAAACGACGCGACGCTAGCCTGACGTCTTTATTTATTTCTTATTATGTTAATTCTTATTCGGTTGTACGTATTTATTTAATTTCTTTTATGTTGTTATTTCTTATTATGTCACCCCGCGGCTATAAGGGGTGGAGTTGTACTCCTTTCTGAATTATGCTTGAGTTAATGCAAATTAGGGTTGCTCCCTAAGTTTCTCTCTCAAATCCTAATCCCCTTCTTCTCCCTCATCTTCCGCTGACCCTCCTCTCACTGGATTTCTCTCGAGCTCGTATCATACTCCCTTATTATTAGAAAAAAATAATAGTAAAATCTTATTGTAATCTTCAGATTATTTTTACGTGAATTATCATTGTATCCCTTCATTTCTTGTTCACTTAAAATGTGCACTATTATATATATATATATATATATATATATATATATGTATATTGTAGCATCTTTATCTCTCTTTTTCATTGAACAAGTATTTAGTAGATGATGCTTTGTGTAAGGGGTCCTACTCTGGCAGTTATCTAGTTAGATAGTATTTATATATGGAGTCAAGTCTTTATGTATTGTGTCGAGTTTGAGTTGTATCGAGTTGAGTTGAGTAGGTCGCATTGTCTTTATTATTATTATTATCTTTTTTTGTTAGAGTTAATATCGTGGGTCTATAAATAGACCGATTGTTGTATGAGCAAGGATATCGAAGGAGTAAATCAATTTCTTGTTTCTCTCTCTAAAGTTCTCCCCTCTCTCTCTAGCTTCTCTCTTCTCAAACTCCTCCCTCGTTCTAGGGTTAACCCCATGCATCTCCGCTCCCTATCGGCCGCCAACACCTCCGTCGAAGCCTGCAAAATAGGCCCATAACACTTTGGTATTTGAAATGGTTAAATGAGAATAATACGAAGCATAGCTAAATGATTCTTTGCATTATGTCTTATAAGTTTGTAAACTAGAAGGCTTTGAGCCACACATAATTTTGAAAACTAAATCAATTCTGTATTTGGAGTCAATTTCTATACTTAATACATGCATCATTCTGAACTAAGCATCCAATTTGCAGGTAATTTCTTTAGAATACGCAGTGCGTTTGCATTTGGAGCCAAAAGAATGAGCTATTTACTTGATTGTCCAAAAGAGGATCTGATTGCGGGTGTCAATCAGTTCTTCATGAACACCTTGGAAAGGCATGGGAGTGGTAGTAGGCCTGATGCCCCCGCCTCAAGCCTTCCCTTCTCAAACTCAAGTAATAGCCAATCCGAGGAGCCAAATAATTCTAGAGGCAGTGCTAGTCTAAAAAAAAATAGAGAAATTACTGGACTTGGCACAGTCGTTCAACCCTCCCACCATGCATACAGAGGTAACAATCCATCCACAATTTCTCATGACAGGAGCCAGAACAGCTTCTCGAATCAAATTTACTCAGCCAAGGGTGATCTTGTGGAAAGAATTGCCAACTCTAGCATGCCTGTTAAGACTCAGAAAAATTCAAGGTCTGATTTTTCAATTACTGATCAGAAAGGACAAAGTATGCTTCAGTTTTCAAGGACACAGTCCAGTCCTGAGCTCACAGCGACATCTCCAGATACTCAATCTCAAATGAGACATAACAGAGTTGCAGAGTCATCTAAAACACACAATGAACCATCAAGATCTGAATATCGTAGCAGAAGAAATTACATGTCTCCTGAATCTCCAAGTGTCCAAAGTACAGGACTTTCTTTTGAGGATCCTTCGATTTTGAAACAAAATTTTTCTCATCAGAGCCTCGGCATTGCTTCAGATTCAAACAATTTCTCAAATAGTTATCATGATGATTCTGTTTCCACAGCTACAGGGGAAGAACTTGCATCTGTTTGTGAGGCGTTGGAGTCTCAACAGCTGGAAGAGCAAGATCTAATCAATATGATGGCATCTTCCCAGATCCACACTTTTAATGGCCAGTTTCAATTACCAATGCAATTTGCCTCTGCTAATGTACTAGCTTCGATGGGTTATGCTCAGAGAAATTTTCCTGGAAAGTTTCCTACCAATATTATCTTAATTGACCCTTCCTGGGGATCTAGCATGCATTTTCCTCAAGGTTTTGTTTCTTCACAACCGCCTCATTACTTCGGTAATGCTACCGCAAACTTAGACGCAGAAGAAGACGAGTCTGCCACTGAAAACTTTGGTATGGTTCAGATGAGTTCAGAGATTAGTGACCATGATGTTGGCTCTACAGATGGTTTTGAAACTGAAACTGGAGCCCCTCAGACGCTTCTCTCTGATGAAAGAAAACACCCACATGTAATTGGGTATAACTACATGCCTTCATCACGTGGTAATATCACTGGTACATCTGTATTGCAAGGCAATCAAAACTTGGCTGTAGGAAATAGAGGACCCCGAGATTATCCTGATTTGTTCCAGCATCGAACCACCGAAGAAAATGAATTCAGTGGTAGCGAGAGAAAAAGGAATTTGAGGTTCTTTCCTACCACACCAGTTAGCTCTTCTAAAATTAAACCTTCCTCTGAGACTTCAAGCGATGCCCTAAATTCAAAGTTTTCCAAATCAAGGGATAAATGGGGAAGAAAACCCAATGTTTCTGCAGTTGCAAGTTCCTTGCATGGAGAAGCAGTGAGCCAGTGGCAATTTGAAGGCGTGTCAGCACAGGACGATGATGAAAGCGGGGCTTGGGTTCCTATATCAACTGCACTTACCAACACAGAGGATAATACTTTAGGATGTTCTACTTCTACTTCCCCGCGTTCTAGCAACGTGCTATCCAGATATGACTCAGCACAAACGAGTCCAGTTGCACCAATGTTTGTTGGACGTTCACGGCAAACTGCGGTAGATAATTCCGGAGTTTTTCCTGTTGCTTTTTATCCCACAGGTCCACCAATTCCATTCTTAACTATGCTTCCAATGTACAACTTTCCAGCGGATGGAATGAGTTCTGATGGTTCAGTTAACCGGATTGATAATGTGGACAGGGGAGAACTAAATCATACATGTGCTTTAGAAAACAATTTCAATTCCGTGGAGAGCTGTAACCAATCAATGGGTCACTTGAATTTAGGTACCATAAAAAGTGAGGCTCCGGAGCCATTTGAAGTAATAAAAACAGACATCCTACACAGTGATTTTGCTAGCCATTGGCAAAATTTACAGTATGGGAGGCTGTGCCAGAACACCCCAAACAACGGACCACTCATTTATTCTCCTCCACTTATGGTTCCACCAGCCTATTTGCAAGGTCATTTTCCATTGGATGGTCCTGGTAGACCACCTGCTACTAAGGTTAATATTTTCCCCCAATTCATGGGCTATGGCCCTCGGTTGGTTCCAGTTACATCTCTGCAGTCGGTTCCTAGCAGATCTTCTAATGTTTTTCATAGACATGGAGAAGAAGCGCCAAAATATAGGGGTGGTACCGGGACCTACCTCCCAAATCTGGTAACTAGCCGCATCACTTCTATCGCTCTATTATTTTTCTGCTTTTATACAAATAGTTGATTAGCAAGATATAAACCATCCTATCTGCTTAATGCCTAAAATAAAAATAGTTTACTTGCCTATTTGCCTCGTTTCTATTATTTTTTTTGTTTGTGCTTATTTGTAACTTTATGATTATTTGACATGTCTGATAGAATAACACAAATGTATTTCAAAGCTAAATTAATTGCTATATTTGATTATTTCAATTAAACATTCGATGAATAAGCCTTAATATTGAACAAACTTCTACGGATTTAGATCCCAAACAATCTGATTCTTCACCAAATGAAGAACAAAGTGTAATAATAACTTCAATTATAACTTACCCAAGTGAAGTCCATGGAAGTCGTAAGGGACTGCATTGGATGTCTGGACATCAAATTAAATGAAATCCGATGCCATTGGGGACTGAAGTTCTGCACTCTGGGAATGTTCACAGGGGGTGCTTGTGAGTGGAAATACTGTGGTGTTGTTTGGAATGATGGTCAGATATGAAGTACAAGGTGGTCAAATTGAGTGTGATGGTTGGCTGGTGGATGCAGGAACCCAAAACTGTGTTGGAACTGTATCGGGCGGCTGGCAGTTGTTCTTCAGGCGGTTTGTGGACTGGACAGCTGCTAAGAGGGCGGGGATTGAAGATTGAAGTGTAGACTATGGCAGGAGGAGGTGGAGTTCATGTTTGGGCTGCAAAGTGGGGAAAACTGTCAAAAAGCTGCTTTTAGTGGGCAGTTACAACAGTTAGAACAAGAACTTTGGTGGAATTAAGAGGTAGTTACAGGTGTTTATAGGTAGTTAAGAGGTTGGAAATTTTGTCCAAATTTTGCTGTTTGAAAATCATCCCCCAGACCCCTAATTATAGATTTAGAACTCACTACCAACGGCCTAGATCATCCGGAACATAAAACCACTAAAATTTCATAGAATAAAAATACATAAAAATTATGTCATCGTCGTTCTTAATACTACTATCTGCTCTGATCGTCTATCTGACGATCCTATCTTCGCCTCCTATATATGTAGACTCATGCGGGCTCCGGTAAGTGTCAGTCCTCCCTCGATATGTGATCCCCATCAGTTTGTTCCGCTCTTTGGTTTAATCTTGCTACCAAGTTGAGCTTGCAAGTTGAGATCTCATGTGGAGTTCAGCTCCTTTCATCCCGAACAAGATATCTACCACAGTGATTTCTTCACTGCCTTTGTGCCAAGCTTTCCTTCCTCTCTCATCATTCTTTGAGCTCACTATCATGAACTGAATTACCATCTGTTGTCTGAAATGAAACTGATTAAGCATGAGTCACTCCTTTATTGTATAGGAGTGACAAGAAGTAACAGAATACGGAACAAAGAAAAAATTAAAAACACGAAAACACTAACACTCTTCCTCATGTTGGGTTTGTGATGTCTGTCAAACCCAACTTGGACAATATGTTTCCAAAAACTCTATAACTCAACCCCTTAGTAAGAACATCAGTCAGCTGTTGATCGGAGGTGACAAATGGCGTGCTCACAACTCTCCTCACTATGTTCTCCTTCATGAAATGTCTGTCGATTTCCACATGTTTGGTGCAATCATGCTGAACACGATTGTTTACGATGCTAATGGCCACCTAATCATCACAATGAAGCTGGATGGGGCCCTTGCTTTGAATACCAAGTTCTGACATAAGGGATCGAATCCACATTCCTTCACATATTCCATGTGTCACAGCTACGAATTCAGCTTCAGTACTAGACCTGGCAACAACCTATTGTTTTACTTCTCCAGGTTACCAGATTTCCACCAACCAGAATACAATATCCAGAAGTGGATCTACGATCATCTACAGATCCAATTCAGTCAGCATCAGTGAAAACTTCAATGGTTAATTCTTTGTTGGGAGTAAACAAGATACCCCGCCCAGGTGAGGTTTTGAGATATCGAATAATCCGCTGGGCAACATCTAAGTGGTGAGACTTGGGTGAATGCATGTATTGACTAATGACTCCAACTGCATAAGGGCCCATTCAGATTGCAGGAATTGGAATTCATCCAATTTCAATTCCCAAAGGAATTGAAATTGGTCTGAATTCCATTGTAGTTGTTCGGCTGCATGATTACTTTTTAGAATTGGAATTAGTTTGGAATTGCTTTTTTCTCATGACTGCAGGATCGGGAGACAATGACAATTTGTACATAATGCCAGAGAAATCAACTTCAGGTAGTGTACCAACAATTAATTATGGTAAGTTTGTTTAAAACACATTATATATACGAAGTAGAAAAACATGTCCGAGCGACGATGAGTTCGGTTGACGACGGCGAGATCGGGGGACAACGACGAGATAGGGAGACGACGACGAGATCGGGCGACGAAAGCGAGATCGAGCGACGATGGCGAGCTCGGACGACGACGGCGAGCTCGGGCGACGACGACGAGCTCGGGCGACGACGGCGAGCTCGGACAACGACGGCGAGCTCGGACAACGACGGCGAGCTCGGGCGACGATGGCGAGATCGGGCGACGACGGCGAGATCGGGCGACGACGGCGAGATCGGGCGACGACGGCGATATCGGGCGACGACGACCCTAGTACAAAACTAAATTCTATGGAATATATGCCTTACCCCTAAGAATTGGCTATAATACAAAAATGAATTCCATGGAGTTGGACCAATTATAATTCCACATGAATTCCTAACATTTATTTGAACACTGGAATTGGAATTCTGATGCCCCAATTCCAATTCTCAATTTCAACTCCAGAGATCCGACGTGCCCTAAGTGATATCTATGCAAGTATGTGATAGGTAGATGAGCCTATCAGTCTTTGAAAATCATTGTTATCGGCAACAACTTCTCCACCAACCCTCCCCAATCTAGGTCTGGAAACGAGTCGAGCTCATCAAAAAGAGCCGGATCAAGCTTGAGCTGTTTTTTGTGCTCGAGCTCGACAAGCTCGTTTTAAAAGGCTCGAGATCGAGCTCATCTAGCTCGGGCCTAGCTCGATTCGAGTTTGGTGAGCTCGACGAGCTCGACTCGAATTATGCAAAAAAAACCATCCATATGGAAAGTTGCAACTTTTTCAATTTTCACAAATAATATGAGATATAATACATTATATTATTATAAATATGCATAATGCATGTCCCATACAGCAACACGCACTGACCCACCCCCTACAAGTATAAATTTTCCAACTTTAGATCGTGATTTTCCACATTCCACATGGAAAATTGCAGCCAACTTTTTAGTTTATTTTTAAAAATGGTTCAGCAACAAGAAGATCCATCAGAAAACATAGTAATAAACTTGAAAGATTACCATATCAACTCAGAATATGAGGTGTATCAAAACTGAAATAGATCCAAATGATATAGTGATGAATCCAAATTATATGGACTAAATTATATAAAAACTCCTCATACAGAGCTGAAATACCTGATTGAAAATAGAATCAGAAATGAATTAGGGCAGAAATTTGGATGAAAACATGGTTGAAATACCTGCTTTAGGGCAGTAACAAAAAGAGGAGACAATCAACTAGTAAAGTAATAGTTGGGCTCCACTCTATCTTTAGTTCTGTGAAGATCAGTTCCGAAGATCAAAATTCAAAACCCCCAAAAAATGTGTTTGAAAGGAAGAGGAAGAAAAATAGTACAAAATGAAAGATTACAAATTTGAAGACAACCGACATAGGAGAAAGACGGCGGTGTGGACGAGCGCCGAGCGACGAAGACGAGGAGCAACGAGGAGGCACGGAGCAGTGAGGAGGCAAGGAGTGGCGATGAGGCGAGGAGCAGCGAGGAGGCACTGAGCGGCAAAAACCCTAAATTAGCGATGGAGACTTGAGCCGTCGAGCGTAGTGAGGAGGTGAGAACTAGGAAAAAAATAAAATGAGATGACGACGGAAACCCTAAATTAGGACGCAGGAGTTAAGAGATCACCACAGAGTCACGAACCACAATATTATATTAATAATATATTATAATATTATATTGTATTAAAATATTATTTACTAACAATAATATAATATATTATTAAATAAAAAAAGCTTTCATAGGGGTGCTCGCGAGCTCGTGAACAAGGTTAATTAGGCTTGAGCTCGGCTCAAAAGCAGGCTCGAGCTCGAGCTCGACATGCTCGAGCTCAGTTGAGTTTTTTTCGAGCCGGCTCAATTCAACTTGCACCCCTACCCCAATCTATGGTTGGCTTCAATAGGGGTGTCCGCTGGTATACACCCCATTCATCCCTGTTGTCTCAAGCAGGTCAATGACGTACTTCCTTTGAGAAATAAAGATGTCGTACTTGGATCTTGCTACTTCAATGCTGAGGAAGTACTTGAGATTTTCGAGATCCTTTACCTCGAATCCCCTAGTCAATCTTGTTTTCAAATTTTGAATCCGCTCCACGTCATTCCTAGTTATGACAATATCATCCACACAGACAATCAAAGAAGACAATTTTCCTTGCCTGTGTTTTACAAATAGGGTATGGTCGACATTGCTCTGAGTATACTCGAATGTCATCATGACTCTTTGGAACCTTCCAAACCAGACCTTCAGAGATTGTTTAAGGCTATATAAAGTTTTTTTCAGTCTGCATACCTTTCACTCAAATCCTTTAGAGGTAAGACCTGGCGGTAGATAATATACTTCCTTTTCCAAATCCCCATGGAGGAAGGCTTTCTTTACGTCTAACTGGCTGAGACTCCATCCTTTGCAGTAAACACAAAAGAGTAGAATCCGGATGGAATTCATCTTTGCAACAAGAGCAAAGGTTTCCTGATAGTCAATCCCAGTAGTCTGGGTGTATCCTCTGGCCACCAACCTAGCCTTGTAATGGTCCACAAAGCTTTGAGAGTTTTGTTTCACCGAAAAAATCCATTTACACCCAACAATGGTCTTTCCTTGAGGAAGATAGACAAGATCTCATGTGCAATTCTTCTCAAGAGTTATCATTTCTTCCAGCATAGCTTCTTTCCACTTATGGTTCCCCAAAGGTTCCTGCCAAGATGAAGGGATGGATATGGAAGACATAGAATTGACAAAGACTCTATGCACGGACGACAACGAGTCATAAGTCACATAATTAGATAAGGGATGCTGAGTGGAAGCACAATTACCTTGGAGACCAGTGGACGGATCAGACGGTGACTCTAGTATGGTGTGCAAAACCTGATTGGTTGTCCCCTACGTCGATGAGTATAAACCTGTAAGGGAGTAGGACGAGGAATGATGCAATGCCAAAGGAAAAACAACATGAGGAATCACAGGCTGATATGGAGGGGAAATATGTAGAGGAATAGTGAGAGAGCTCATTTCCATGGTAATAGGCTCCTTCTGAAGAGAGCTCCCATAATAGGACTCGAATTCTTTAAAAGCATCCATACGAGACAAGTTTTTCACATCACAGGATGGAAACACTTATTCCCTTATTGGGTGGGAAAGTAACTGATGAAGACACACCGAAGCGCACGAGAATTAAGTTTGGAGTTGTGATGCACGTGGATAAAACACACCCACCCAAAGGTATGCAAAGGAAGATGAGTAGGAATAATATTGAGAGTTTCCAATGGGGTTTTGTGGTGAAGGATACGAGTAGGCAGACGATAAATAAGATGCACAGTCGTGAGGATGACGTCACCCCAGTAATATTTAGGAAGATGCATCTTAAGTAAGAGACATCGAACCACCTCAAGAAGGTGTCGATTCTTACACTAAGCGACCATATTCTGAGCCGGGGTGTAAATGCAGGAAGTTTGATGGATGATACCCAAATCACTAAGGTAACATTCAAAGTGAAAGTCAATGTACTCACGACCATTATCACTGCGCAACACTTTAACGTGAGAATTGAACTAAGTGCCGATCATTTTATGAAATTGCTGGAATAAGGGAAAAACATCAGATTTGTTTTTAAATAGAGAAATCTAAGTGCAACAAGAGAATTAGTCTATAAACGTAACAAACCACTTACAGTTAGAAATAGAAGCAAGCGAGCAAGGACCCCAAACATCATAATGAATAACCTCAAAGGGAGTAGCACTAGGAGTGGGCATATGAGTAAGAGAGGCTCTTTGGTGCTTACTTGACAAGTAAAACTGATAAACACAACGTTCAAAATAGCAGGAAATAAATGTTTCATAACAGAGATAGAGGGATGTCCTAGGCGACAGTGCCATGAATCCAAATCAGAGGGTGACGCCACATGAAGAGCATGCGGAGGAGCCGAGCTGGAGGGGTCAAACAGGTACAAACCATCACACGAGCTACCATTGCCATTCACCTTTCCCATCTTCAGGTTCTGAAAGATACAAGAAGAGGGGAAAAAACCATCACACGAGCTACCATTGCCATTCACCTTTCCCATCTTCAGGTTCTGAAAGATACAAGAAGAGGGGAAAAAGTCACTGAACATTGCAAAGAGTTGGTCAAGTGACTAATAGAAAGAAGGTTTAGTGTAAATTATGGAACTTGAAGAACAGAAGAGAGAGTGAAAGAAGAGCAGATAGTGGTTCCTTTTCCAGCAATGGAGGAAAAAGAACCATCAACAACACTCACTTTGTCTCGACCAGACATAAGAGAGTAGGATACAAAATCGTAGGCAAAGACAGTCATATGATCGGTGGCTCCGCTATCCACTGGGTGGAGGCGTGACTTGTAGCAGGATGAGCATTTGGGGGGCCCTGGTGGGCATAAGAGGATGATGAAGTAGAGGACTCATAAGGCTTGCCCGCCTGGCCGTGCATCAGACGGCGGAAGTCTTGAATCCCTTCAGAAGAGAGGGCATTAATAGCACCAGGAGGAGAAATATTTTTCTTCAGAAGCAACCGAGAGATGAGCCGATCTGGACATAGGAGAACGGCTGGGAGAACGACCATAACCACGACCACCACGAGAGGCAGGACCCCCCTGGGTGGAGGAAAGCCGTGAAGCTTGAAGCACGTGTCCCTAGTATGACGGGCCTTCCTGTAATAGTCACACAACAAATGATCCTTCTCACCCGACTTGGGCCTGTGATCACCAGAAGGATGCCCACCGAGACTAAACTGAGCAGCTTGTGGTCACCAGAAGGGCGCCCACCGAGACTAAACCGAGCAGCTAGGGCAGAGTCCTCGGTGGTAGAGTCAGGATGTAACGTCTGGCGACGATCAAATTCTTGCTGAACAAGGCTGTAGACTTCTGGCAGAGAGGGAAGAGGAGATCACCTAAGAATCTGGACACTAATAGGATCAAAATCTCGATGCAGACCATGGAGAAATTCAAAGATACGGTACGTTCTTTTCGAGTCCGAACAGGAACTTCATCTTCAGGAGAGACAAAGATGAGAGCATCAAAGTGATCATACTCTTGGTAGAGTTGGGTAAACTTCAGGTAATAGGAGGAAGGAGGACGATCTCCTTGCCTCAAGAGGAAAATCAGTCGGTAAAGTTGGAAGATCTGAGCGTCATTCCTTCAACAGGAATAAATAACCTCAGCTCTTTTCCAAATATTTATGGCCGTGTACAGGAACAGATAATTTCGAGCGATGCACTCCTGCATGGAATTGAGCAGCCGCGACATCACCAGGGAGTTCTCTGACTCCCATTGAGACCATTTAGTAGAGGCCTGATTGGGGGATTTTGTAGTACTGATAACATAGTCAAACCTATGACGACTTTTGAGAGCAAGAATGATATACAGAGCCCACGGGAGGTAATTGGTGTCATCGAGTTTCATGGTGGTAATTTGAAGAGTTCCATGGTCATGTAGAGCGCAGTTGGAGCCCAATGCTGACATCTGAGAGGACTCAACGCGCATGTCAGAGGACATATTTGGAGATTGAACACTACCTTCCATAGAAACCTTATGATAGAAACCATGGGACGCGAGCAGACGAGTGTGAGCTGGCGAATTGATTGGCGCAACAGAGGGCGGAGCGAGCAAATGGGACACAAGCAGACAATTTCGGCGGAGCGGGATTAGGGTTGCGAAGGCTCTGATATCATGTTGGCTGAAATGAAATTGATTAAGCATGGGTCACTCCTATATATATATATATATTGTATATATATATATATGAGTGACAAGAAGTAACAAAAAGAAAATTAAAAACACAGAAACACTAACACCATTTTTTCTCTAAGTTAAGTGTGGTCATAGTTAGTGACGTAGGACAGATGTAGGTGAGTGTTGTAATTGTACCTTAGAGAAATTGACACGCATGGTCGCGCGTTTCACAACAAAGTTCTAAATTTGCGCCACGAACTCCTCAAGGCAACTATTAGCTACTACACATTGATTTACTAATCATACTAATCAAAGACGGTCAGAAGTAAAGAAGGATGAGGGGGAGAGGCAGTCTTCCCTACTTGCAATGCATGATGTATGACATATTTAGCTCACAATATGCTCATATATGGGCTTGAAGGAATCTAAGTGGTATGCAATGTAATCTATCAATGCAAGAGATTAAATGATCAAAGTATGGGCTAAATAAGTGTAAAAAAACACTATACTAAAATCACTCATCAAATACTCCCAAACTTGAACATTTGCTTGTCCCGAGCAAATCAATTTGCTCATCGGGGATATCAGAAATAAACCCCGTAATCAAACTATGAAATAAAAAAGTATTGAGAGAAGTTTGTAAACAAGAATAGAGTAGAAATAGAATTCAAAAGAATTTACTAGACATAACAAGAATCCATAAACTTCCATATGATATATCAATATGCATATTGATTGGGGGCCATGTGGAATAAGACCTTGGCTTGTCCTCATGCATACACCGCCAACAGGCTTGCTGCAAACATAACAAATGATTGGGGGCCATGTGGTAATCCCACCTCTGATACCAATTGAAAGTGAGGGGATAAGTTGTAAACTACTCTAGAGGGGGGGGGGTGAATAGAGTATTCAAAATTTTATGAACACTTAGTCAGCTCCCTTGGAGTTTATTTGCGGAATAAAAAATCTGATACTTGAACCCTAAGAGCCTAACACAGTGAGGTGCACAAGTGAAGAAGTTGACTGAAATTTCAGTTAACTACAAGCCTATCACAGCAACTAGCAACCCTAGGTAGTTCTAACACAGCCACAGAATAAACAAATCAGCAAGAACCAGAGAGACACAGGATATATAGTGGTTCCCTCTTAATAGGTACATCCACTCTTCTACCACCCTGGTAGGAATCCACTACAGGTTTTTGCTAAGGTGCCCTGCCACCAATGATCTGATTCAGGTAGATCAAACAGACCCTTTGAGCTTTTGATAAGGATGCTCAACCACAGGTTGTTGATAAGGTGCCCTGTCACCAACGTTCACTTTTGAAGAGGTGTGAACAAACTCTTTTTACAAAGGGGTTGAGAGGGTTAGATTATCTTCTCTGTTTTAAATACAGATTAGAGAAGATTTGTGGATTCTCTAAAGAATCAAAGTCTCCCCCTGGCTCAGTGAAAGTCCAGGGAAAGCCTTTGCTTCAGGATGAAGGAGTTTCAGATAAACTGAAACTAAATCCTCAGAGATCTGAAGACTGATTTTTATCAGGTCTTAAGATTCTGGAGCACTTGAAGCAGATCTGGAGCTTTTTCTGAAGTCTTGAAAACTCTAAGCAGATGCTCAGGAGACTTGAGAATGAAAGATGATTGCTCTGGGCTTTTGCTTCAGGAAAACTTTTCTTCTTCTTGTTGTGAGATTGTGAAGAGCTGCTCTGATGATGCTTGAGCGAATGAATAATATTTCTCTGTGTCTGTAACTTCTTCTTTTCTGAGAGAAGAATCTCTCTTAAATATGTTTTCACGTTTTTCCTTTGGAACGGCTCTATTGATTTGAATTCTCGAGCCCTGCAACAGATTATCTCAAAATAGAATATAGCAATAGGAATAGAATGACCTATTAACTTTCTGTCAGTCCCAATAAGGAAATAAATGAATAGGAAAATATCTCAGCATAAAGATTTATCGTTCTTGGAAATAGCATACACCGCCAACGGCTAGAATACAGCCTGACAATATATTTTGAATAATAAGACAAAAATGCTTTATCAAAATACGAAATCCCGTGATTTATGCTTGACATATTTTGTAAATAATTCATTTGAATTTAAGCCATAAATTAGCAAAAACATTCTTCAGAAAATCTTTCTAACCACACGTTAAAACACTTGGAAATAAACCAAGGAATAAAATAAATACGAACAGATAAAAGCAGACAGAAATCGTCGAACAGGAGTTCGATGATCGTCGACCTGTAAACAGATCGTCGACTAATAGCAGGAATCTGTCGGAACAGAAATCGTCGACCAGAAATCGTCGACCAGCTAATAGATCGTCGACCGGCTAACAGATAGTCGACCAGCAAACAGATAGTCGACCAGCAAACAGATAGTCGACCAGCAAAGGCAAATATCTGTCGAGACAGAAATCGTGAAGCAAGAACACGATCGTCGATCTGTTGATGACAGATCGTCGACCAACCTTCAGAGCGTAGTAAGCTTGCTCTGAGATCGTCGACCAACGGTCGACGATAATTGTCTTGACTTCAACGATTCAATAGCCCTGCTATCGTCGACCAATGATCGACGATCGCGAGGCCTCGTTCGACGATAGTCGAACGGAAAAGCCTTAACTACAAAAACATCTAGAACTTCTAACCTAAGCTCTAGGTCAGTTTATAAACTGCCCTAGGGAGACTAAACAGAGTCTAAACAAGATTATATATCTTTATATGGATCAAGAGGGGCTGGAAAGGGATCACATAAGCCAAATCACATCTAGGGTACCAACAATCTCCCCCTATTTGGGTTATGTTATCCAATCCAGTTTAAAGGCTAAAGCAGACAACAACAAATCTAAAGATTAACCAGAATGTTAAAACACAGGCAATACACAGAAAATATAACAAGCATAAATCAGCAGAAATGGAATGTATCAAGCAGATTTATCAGCATGTTTAGCATCAGATGAGTTTTTGGGTATTGCAGCTGGTTTGAAAATAATTTCTCTGTTAGGGTTTGCTGCTTGTCTCTTGGATAGCATTAGATCATGTTCACCTATGATTTTCTTTTCAGCATAACTTGGTAGAACTGCAGCAGGATGTAGCTTCATGTATTCTTCAGTGTCAAAGGCTTCTGGATTGACTTGAATTCTGCTGAGTTCCTTTTCTCTGAATTCTGACATTGTTGAGTAAGCTGTAGGATCTAGTCCTTGAGATTTGGCTCTCTCCATCATGCTTAGTGCAATAGACTCTTTGAATCTTGCCATAGAGGCAATCCTTTCAGCTTCAGTTTTATCTGATGGAGAGGGAGGTCTATCAGTATCTGTATGAGCTGCAATCTCCATGTTCCTTTGAAGAGCTGTAGCAAGTTTGCTTGAATCAAGAGGAATCTGCACAGCCTTCTTAGGATCAGTTTGAACATATAGAGATCTTGGAGGTGCAAGCTCAATGAACTTTTTATGGGATTTTTCTGAAAAGACCACTCTTTTTCCTTTTGATTCAGTTGTCTCAGCAGCAGCAGGTTTTCTTGAAGAAGAGGATGGACCTTTCCTGGGAGGAGAAGGAGGAGGAGAGAATGTAGGTTGCTGAAAAGTCATCTCCTTTATTTGTTCCACGAGAGCATTGTCATTTCTTTTTCTTCCCTGTCCTGATACACCTTGGCCTCCCTGGCTTTGGTTACTCCTTCTTTGGTAGGTCTGAGAAGTGTTAGAACTGGCTGACCTTGCAGAGGGGGCAGAAGAGAGACTTCCAGAGGCTCCAGCACCAGGAGGTGGAGGAGGACCTCTGGGGGGGAATTTCTGAACAGGAGTGTCATATCTCTTTGTCCTCTTCTTCTCTTTAGTCTGATTCTTTGACAGTCTCATCCATGGCTGAAATTCCTTGCTCTTAGGATCTATTCCCTTCAGAATGTAATAGGGAACATCCTTGTTAGGATTGGCAGTAGGAGGAGCAGGAGCTTTTCTTTTCTTGGAAGCAGCTCTTTTCCTTTTCTTAGAGGAGTCAGAATCATCAGAATCATCATCATCATCATCAGAATGAGATGAGTCTTTCCCAGCATAATCATCAAAGTCAAGTTCAGAAGGATCCTTGGCAGCAGGTTCAGCTTTGCCTTTCTTTTCTCTTTCTTCTTTCTCTTTAGCTTCCTCAATGGCATCTTGCCTAAGGAGAGCATCAAGATCCACATTTGGAGACCTCTTCCAGAGTTCTGATTCTGGATACAACTCAGGAACTGTCTTGGGGACCAGTTCTGCAATAGAAGGAATGGATAGAGGATAGGTAAGGATAGGTGGAGAAAAGATGACGATATCTGCAGGGGCAGATGCTTTCTCTAGAGAGATGGCTAGGGAATCCAAATGATAATTAGCCAACCCTTCAATGTACTCAGAGGCAATATTCTCAGCCACAAAGGCTATAAATTGTTCTAGGTTTAGAGTACCTGAGCTTGAGTCCATTTCAGTCATCTTGGGAGCATTGTCTGCCCTATCTTGCACATCTTCAATTTCTTCAGCAGCAGCATCAGCAGGGATGTTGATGTTTTCAGCAGCAGCAGCATTTATGGTTGTGCCTGCATGCAAAGAAAGATAGGTTAACAACCAAGTGGGAATAAAATATTCCCCCCAAGGTGAACAAACAACAGGTAATAGATAGGATTACCTGAAGATCTACACAGGATACCACTTTGCATCTAGGAAGGAGGTTATAATTCCTTCTAGATGTTCAGTGACATCAGGGATAGACACCTCTGCAAGGCACAAGAGGAGTGCCATACAGGAAAAGAAAAGAGTATCTTTGACCAAGGGGTCATCAAGGTACTCAGGTCTATAAGGGACCACTATCTCTTGAGGAGGAAGAGCAAAAGGAGTAGATGTGAGTGAGAACTCACAGTCTGAGTTGAGAAATGATTCCAAGTCTTTATCAGAATCAAGGGACTTAGCAGCATCAACTTGCAATACTGATGTAAGGTCATCAGCAGCTGTGATGGAAAGGAAGGGATAAGAAATTAACTCTAAGTTGGAGTTAGAATTAATTAGAATCTTAAATAAAGCTATACCATCAGGTTGAGCAGCATCATACTCACAGGTGTCCATGGGGACTTCCTCATTTTCTTTTTCAGGAACTTCTTCCTCAGAAGCTAGATTCACTAGGGAGTGAATGTCTTTGTTAGATACAAATATCAAATTGAAGTCCTGATTATAACCTTTGGAGGAAGAATTTTAAGGTTTACCTTCTGGTTCTTTCTCTGGAATCTCTTGAGGTTCTTCTACAGTTCCTTGAAGGGGAAGAGAAGAATTGTCCTGAAGGGTCAGGGCATCACCTGAGACCACTTCAACAGACATCTCCCCCTGCATGACTTCAGTGGGAACTGGAGTCATGCATCTTACAGAAGAGGGCTCAGCAGAGGGATGAGATGATTTTATGGCTTGAGTAAGGGCATTGATGGATGCAATGAGAGAGGCATTGGCAGTCTCAATCATTTTTTGGATGGAGGGAGTAATGAGCTCGACAATATGTGCAAGCAATTCAGGAGTTATCTGAAATGCTGATGATGTGGAGGTGGATGGAATGGAAGCAGGATGATCTGCCACACGATCAAATGAGTCATGTGGAGATGGGTGAACATCAACATGAGTGTGGGATTCATGTTGAGAAAGATGCGTGAGGATGGTAGCAGTCACCATGTCAACACTGGCTGAAGCTGCCAGATGTTGTGGTGTTGGTGACTGGTGTGGAGATGCAGGTGGAATGAAGGATGCATGTTGTGGTGGCACTGCAGGTGTTGTAGAAAGTAATGCAGGAGATGAGGATGCAGGGGTTAAGAGGGAGGATGAAGGGATTGCTGAGCCTTCCCCAGTAAGCGGGAGAGCGGCCGAATCAGCCCTTGTGTCTGAAGGAGGGTTAGGATCAACCCTGGCTGACTTCTTGATAATCCTTTGGGATTTCTTGAATAGAGAGGGGTCCAACCTCTTGCTGGCGTTGACTGCGGAGGGTGCAGAAACAAGCAGCAGGGGTGCTTTCACATACAGAAACACACCCAGTACCCTGGCAAGGTTTACCTCTTTTTGATTGTTCTTTCTCCTTATTAGTTCAAACAGAACTTTTCCCCAGGCAATCTGTGCCTTATTCACCAAAGCTGACATCAGGGCAAACTGTTGCCTGTTGATGTTGTCATGAGCAGAATGTTTTCCCAAAACGACCTTGCCCACCAGGTCGGCCAGAAACTTGTATTCTGGAGACAAGTTTATCTTCAGCAGCTTAGCCGGAATCCCTTCGGCATGGCCCATCACAGATAGCATGCGGCCATATTCCTCTGTGCTTTGCTCATATTCCTCAGTACCTGTTGGCAGTCCAAACAGCTCAGTCAATACTTCAGGAGTCAGAGTGACCTCCTCGCCATTTATCTTTCCTGACATCGCTTCGTCGCTGGAGGACGAGGTGTATACCCATTCACGAATCTCTGGTATATGAATCTTAGGAGAGAATGACATAAATTTCTTGAGGCCTTGGTCTTCACACAGCTGCAGAATATCTTGGATTGGTTGATCGCATCGGCTGAAAGAATCGAAGTCGACACAGAAGCCAGTGTCGAACTTCATTCCGAAGAGAACAGCAGAAGGAATCGCCATAGGATTTGAGAGAAAATGGCGAATCGAGAAGCAAAACAGGGGAGAAGAGAATCGCGCGGGAGTAGAGTTCGAGAGCGAATTCTAATCCAGAAGAAGGAATATGAAAAGACGGAGCGGAAGGACGACGATCTTCAGACCTAAATCGACTATTAGAAACAAATCTGCGATCGTCGATCCCGGAATAAAATCGGTCGTCGAACACAGACCGACGATAGTCAATGTTTGACTAATCGGTAAACATCGACCGACTACACGCAATTACCACGATCGTCGATCAATATATGATGGTCGACGATTCTCCACACAGCACAGAAAATCTGTCGTCGACCATTGGTCGACGATAGATACCTAAGGAGAGATCGTTGACCAGTTGGTCGACGATTTCTGCCTTACTACAGAACGAGCTGTCGTCGACCGTTGGTCGACGATAGTTCTGACCTAGTCGAAGATCGTCGAGCAGTCGTTCGACGATTTTAGACAGAAAACAAAACTAACCAAATTTTCACTACTCTGAACCATTAATCATGCCAAGCTGGTTCAGGAAGAACAAATGCTTTTGTTCATCAAGGGGCTTAGTGAAAATATCTCCTCTCTGCAGGTCTGTGGATATAAATTCCATTACTATCTTGTTCTTTTCCACATTATCTCTCAGAAAGTGATGGGGATAAGTTTGTCAGAAGAGAGGATTTATTAAGGACCCTATAGGCTTTGCTTACTTGAGAGTATCCTAGAAAAACTCCCATTGAAGCTTTTGCCTCAAATTTTCTATGGTATTCTTTGTTATTGTTATGAACAAAAGCAACACAGCCAAATACTCTAAAATAGTCTATTTTAGGTTTCACTTGCTTAAGTAATTCATAGGGAGTCTTACCCTTAAGTTTATGTATCAGACTTCTGTTCAATACATAGTTAGCTGTGCTGACTGCTTCAGTAATTCCTTGCTCTTTAGTCTGATTGTTGGGTCCGGCGTTCCTTCACTTGACCCGTGGCGCTCTGCTACTTATATAAAAAATTAAGTAGCACCCTCTCCAACAGTCCGGGCTTTTGGTGCAGTTGGGTATGCGCTTGATCCTTCAATTGGTATCAGAGGGAGGTTAGCTGTTCATACAGGCTAACACCTGAGTTAAAAGATCCTGTGATAAGTTGTTTCCTGATACCATTCACAAACACTTTCACACATGGCCCAGTCTAAGGATTATTCAAGCACCAGACCTCCTGTATGCAACTTGTCCAAGTTTGGCATATGGAAGGCCAGGATAAGACTATACATGAATTCTATTGATGAAGATATTTTTTCTTCTATTTTGACAGGACCACCTGCTAGGCCTGCTGCTGCTTCCACTTCTGCTGATCTCAGTGTTGTGCCACCACCTGACTACAATGAAACTTACAAGAAGGCAAAAGCTGCTGATGCTAAAGCAATGAATATCCTAGCTCAGACAATGTCTGATGAGATATTCCAGAAGCTGGCTGAATGTACCTCAGCCAAAGCTATGTGGGATTCCCTCAACCACATAGTTGCTGGCTCAGCTGATGAGAGGAAGGACAGGAGATCCAATCTCACCTCTCAGTATGAAAATTTCAAGAAGGATGATGCTGAAGACATTGACACAATGTACACAAAACTCAGTTCAATAATAAGTGAACTGAGGTCTTTGGACAAGGAGATAACTTTGTCAGAAGTCAATGACAAGATCCTGATGTGCCTTCCCATCTCTTGGGACTCAAGGATATGGCCCATCAAGGATGGAAGAAACACTGTGGAACTCTCCACAGAAGCTCTGTTGGGAAAGCTCAAGTCATATGAGCAAACTCTAAAGAGCAGAGCTGCTGCAATTGAAGTAAAAACTCCAACACCAACAAAGAAAGAGCATTCTCTAGCTCTTAAGGCTGCTGAGACTTCTGAAGGAAGTCAATCAAATGAGGAGTTACTGGCACTCATTGCCAAAAGGTTCTTCAACATGGGAAGAAGAGACCTCAGAAAGAAGTTCTCCAAGCATGAGGACAAGCCAAGGTATGACAAGACTCCATCTAAAGAAATCATTTGTTATGTTTGCAGCAAGCCTGGACACATTGCCCCAGATTGTCTAGAGAAGAAATACAAGGAGAAGAAACATGAGAAAGAATACAGGAAGCACCACTCCAAGTCCTCATCACACAAATACAAGAAGAAGGACAAGGGATTTGTGGCTGCTACCTGGAGTGAAACAGAAGAGGATACCTGTTCCTCTAGCTCCAGTGATTCAGAAGAAGAAGAAGAGAAGAAAGCCAAAGAGGTCTGCCTCATGGCCATTGATGCCTGCAGCTCTCTGTCAGCTGCAGAGAATTCTGAAGAAGAAGGAGACAATGAAGAAGATTCCTTTATGGAGGACCAGGTAATCGACTCATTTGATTTCTCATCTCCTGAGTTCAAACTAAAATTTAAAACTCTATGTTTAGATTTACTATTATCTGAAAAAGAAATTAAGTCACTTAGATTAAAAATAATGGAACTAGACATGGAAGGTACTGAAATAATCAGATTAGAAAAGGAATTAGAGAGCTCAAAAGAAGAAGTAACATTCCTAAAATTAGAACTAGCTAAATCTAAGAGGTTAGAAGAACAATTAAATGGCAGAAGCCTTAAATTATCTGAAATAACCTGTATAGCAAACACTAGGGTTGGTAATGATAAACTAGGCTTAGGTGCTACACCTAGTGAACCCATCCTCCTCACAAAGGAGAGATTTAGCACTCCAGTAAAATTTGTTTCTGAATCAGGAATAAAGAATACTGAGGAAATTGAAAAATGCAAGAAAATTCAGAATAAGATTAAGAAAGAGAATAGGAAGAAAAAATTTCTAGCTTTACAAAAATCGTCGAACATTAATCGACGATCGTCAAACCAATCGTCGAACGACTATCGACGATCGCTGAACACCTACACTGAGTACAATAGCTTTGGTGCAGGAGGTCGACGATCTCATCTTGAGTCGTCGACCAGTGATCGACGATCGTGGAATCCAGAACATCGTTCTACCATAAATGATCGACGATATGGCTTGCGATCGTCGACCATTGATCGACGATCTGGACTTAAGCTGGAAAATAAAAATCAAACTTCCAGAACTTCAAATCCTAATCACCACCCCAGGTTGTTTAATCCTTCAACTGAATGGATTATCCCACCTAGGAGATCACACCCTTTAGGATATAAATCTAAGCCTGCAAAATCTTTTATATCTAGTTTTTCTTTTGTGAAGAATACTGGACCCAAGGTAACCTGGGTCCACAATGTATAACTGTTCTTTCTGCAGGTGAAGACCTATCCAGTCATACATGACAAATGGTATCTGGATAGTGGATGCTCAAAGCATATGACAGGAAAGAAGAAGAACCTGTCAGGTTTCAAAGCCAAGCTGGGACCAAAAGTTGTATTTGGGGATTCCAGCTGTGGACAGACTGAAGGGTATGGCAGCTTCACCATAGGAACTGTAACCTTCAAGAAAGTAGCTTATGTCTCAGGACTAAAGCACAACCTAATCTCTGTAAGTCAAATGTGTGATGCTGGGTACAAGGTATGGTTTACTGACACTGCTTGCAATATTTCTTTAAATAATACTGTTATGTTAGCAGGTATTAGAATTGGAAATGTTTATGTTGTAGATTTTAATTCCTCCAAATCTGAAATATGCTTATTTAATGAAGTAACCAGTAATAATACCCTTTGGCATAAGAGACTTAGTCATGTAATCTTGAAAAACATTTCTAGGTTGGCTAAATACAATCTTGTACGAGGTTTACCTTCTTGCCCCTACAAGAAGGAAGGCCTTTGCAAAGCTTGTCAATTAGGTAAGCAAACAAGAAATAGCTTTAAATCAGTTAATAAAAGTGATTCTCCCAGGATTCTGTACTTGCTACATTTGGATTTATTTGGTCCTATTGCTGTACAGAGTCTTGGAGGAAAGTCTTACACTTTAGTAATTGTAGATGACTTCTCTAGGTTCACTTGGGTATTCTTCTTGAGAACTAAGGCTGATAACTTCAAGGTTCTTACAGATTTTCTAAAGTGTATACAGAGTGAGTATTCTACTCAGATTGCCTTGATCAGAAGTGATCATGGTACTGAGTTTGAGTCTCTTCTTATGCAAGAATTCTGTGAGAAGGAAGGTATCAAACATAGCTTCTCTGCTCCTAGAACTCCTCAACAAAATATGGTAGTTGAAAGGAAAAACAGAACCCTAATTGAAGCTGCAAGTACATTGTTGGCAGATGCTAACATGCCTCTGTCCTTTTGGGCTGAAGCAGTCAGCACAGCTAACTATGTATTGAACAGAAGTCTGATACATAAACTTAAGGGTAAGACTCCCTATGAATTACTTAAGCAAGTGAAACCTAAAATAGACTATTTTAGAGTATTTGGCTGTGTTGCTTTTGTTCATAACAATAACAAAGAATACCATAGAAAATTTGAGGCAAAAGCTTCAATGGGAGTTTTTCTAGGATACTCTCAAGTAAGCAAAGCCTATAGGGTCCTTAATAAATCCTCTCTTAAGATAGAAGAGTCTGCACATGTCTCTTTTGATGAGACAGTCATGTATTATAAGGAGAAGGACTCTTCCTCTAATAGTACAGTGCAAGTCCTAGGAGTAAGTAAGGATTTGGAAGGTTTGAGACTCACACAGGAGAATCATCCCCAACAAACTCCTCAGGCTGCTTCTTCAGATTCTGAATCTGATGTAGAACTTTTTGAAGTTAAAGCACCTGCTCCAACAGTTGATCAAATTCCACATGAGGAATTAAATCTTGAAACTGTTGAAGATCAGATCATTGTTGAACCTACTGATCTTGTCACACTTAGAGATCACCCTGTATCTCAAGTGATTGGAGACATTTCAGCAGGAGTCCAGACAAGACATCAACTCAACAAAAATGTGATGTTTGCTTGTTTCCTTTCTCATGTTGAGCCCCTAACCATTAAAGATGCTGAGCTTGATCCACACTGGATTATAGCCATGCAAGAGGAACTTAACCAGTTTGAAAGATGTAAAGTTTGGACCTTGGTTCCAAGACCAAGAGGCCAACGGATCATAGGCACCACGTGGGTGTTTAGAAACAAGCTTGATGCCCAAGGCATAGTAGTTAGAAATAAGGCTAGGCTAGTAGCTCAAGGCTATAGACAGGAGGAAGGCATAGATTATGATCAGACTTTTGCCCCTGTAGCTAGACTAGAAGCCATTAGGATTTTCCTAGCCTATGCTGCCTATAAAAGATTTAAGGTCTTCCAAATGGATGTGAAGAGTGCCTTCCTCAATGGAGATTTAAAGGAAGAAGTGTTTGTTGAACAACCACCAGGGTTTGTTTCATCAACCTTACCCACTCATGTGTTCAAACTCCAAAAGGCTCTATATGGACTTAAGCAAGCTCCTAGAGCTTGGTATGAGACCTTAGCAAATTTTCTTCTAGAACACAAGTTTGTGAGAGGTGTAGTAGATAGAACCCTGTTCATTAGACATCATAAGGACTCACAACTGTTAGTTCAAATCTATGTAGATGACATTATATTTGGCTCTACTGATCCCAAACTATGCAAGAGGTTCTCTGACCTAATGCACTCTAAGTTTGAGATGAGCAGCATGGGTGAGTTATCCTATTTCCTTGGTCTCCAAGTGAAACAGAGTGTTGATGGCATTTTCATTTCTCAATCAAAATATGCCAGAGAGCTGGTTAAAAGATTTGGAATGTCTGATGCTTCATCAATGAGCACACCTATGGCCTCAAATGCAGTTATTGATTCTGATGTTAATGGCAAGTCTGTTGATCAAAAGAACTTTAGAGCCATTGTTGGTTCCCTGCTGTATTTGACTGCAAGTAGGCCTGACATAATGTTTGCTACATGCCTATGTGCTAGGTTTCAGGTCAACCCAAAGGAATCTCACTTAACTCTTCTCAAGAGGATTTTGAGATACCTTAATGGATGCTCTAACTTAGGACTGTGGTACCCAGCTGAGTCAGGATTTGAATTAATTGGATATTCAGATGCTGATTATGCTGGTTGTAGAGTTGACAGGAAAAGCACCTCAGGGACTTGTCAGTTCCTGGGAGAGAGACTTGTCTCTTGGTTTTGCAAGAAACAGGCATCTGTGTCTACTTCAACTGCTGAGGCTGAATATATAGCAGCAGCTAGTTGCTGTTCACAGATCCTGTGGATTCAAAATCAGCTAGTGGATTATGGGTACACACACTCAAACACAAAAATTCTGTGTGACAGTACCAGTGCAATATCAATTGCTCAAAATCCTGTGCACCATTCCAGGACCAAGCACATTGAGATTAGACATCACTTTCTGAGAGATAATGTGGAAAAGAACAAGATAGTAATGGAATTTATATCCACAGACCTGCAGAGAGGAGATATTTTCACTAAGCCCCTTGATGAACAAAAGCATTTGTTCTTCCTGAACCAGCTTGGCATGATTAATGGTTCAGAGTAGTGAAAATTTGGTTAGTTTTGTTTTCTGTCTAAAATCGTCGAACGACTGCTCGACGATCTTCGACTAGGTCAGAACTATCGTCGACCAACGGTCGACGACAGCTCGTTCTGTAGTAAGGCAGAAATCGTCGACCAACTGGTCAACGATCTCTCCTTAGGTATCTATCGTCGACCAATGGTCGACGACAGATTTTCTGTGCTGTGTGGAGAATCGTCGACCATCATATATTGATCGACGATCGTGGTAATTGCGTGTAGTCGGTCGATGTTTACCGATTAGTCAAACATTGACTATCGTCGGTCTGTGTTCGACGACCGATTTTATTCCGGGATCGACGATCGCAGATTTGTTTCTAATAGTCGATTTAGGTCTGAAGATCGTCGTCCTTCCGCTCCGTCTTTTCATATTCCTTCTTCTGGATTAGAATTCGCTCTCGAACTCTACTCCCGCGCGATTCTCTTCTCCCCTGTTTTGCTTCTCGATTCGCCATTTTCTCTCAAATCCTATGGCGATTCCTTCTGCTGTTCTCTTCGGAATGAAGTTCGACACTGGCTTCTGTGTCGACTTCGATTCTTTCAGCCGATGCGATCAACCAATCCAAGATATTCTGCAGCTGTGTGAAGACCAAGGCCTCAAGAAATTTATGTCGTTCTCTCCTAAGATTCATATACCAGAGATTCGTGAATGGGTATACACCTCGTCCTCCAGCGACGAAGCGATGTCAGGAAAGATAAATGGCGAGGAGGTCACTCTGACTCCTGAAGTATTGACTGAGCTGTTTGGACTGCCAACAGGTACTGAGGAATATGAGCAAAGCACAGAGGAATATGGCCGCATGCTATCTGTGATGGGCCATGCCGAAGGGATTCCGGCTAAGCTGCTGAAGATAAACTTGTCTCCAGAATACAAGTTTCTGGCCGACCTGGTGGGCAAGGTCGTTTTGGGAAAACATTCTGCTCATGACAACATCAACAGGCAACAGTTTGCCCTGATGTCAGCTTTGGTGAATAAGGCACAGATTGCCTGGGGAAAAGTTCTGTTTGAACTAATAAGGAGAAAGAACAATCAGAAAGAGGTAAACCTTGCCAGGGTACTGGGTGTGTTTCTGTATGTGAAAGCACCCCTGCTGCTTGTTTCTGCACCCTCCGCAGTCAACGCCAGCAAGAGGTTGGACCCCTCTCTATTCAAGAAATCCCAAAGGATTATCAAGAAGTCAGCCAGGGTTGATCCTAACCCTCCTTCAGACACAAGGGCTGATTCGGCCGCTCTCCCGCTTACTGGGGAAGGCTCAGCAATCCCTTCATCCTCCCTCTTAACCCCTGCATCCTCATCTCCTGCATTACTTTCTACAACACCTGCAGTGCCACCACAACATGCATCCTTCATTCCACCTGCATCTCCACACCAGTCACCAACACCACAACATCTGGCAGCTTCAGCCAGTGTTGACATGGTGACTGCTACCATCCTCACACATCTTTCTCAACATGAATCCCACACTCATGTTGATGTTCACCCATCTCCACATGACTCATTTGATCATGTGGCAGATCATCCTGTTTCCATTCCATCCACCTCCACATCATCAGCATTTCAGATAACTCCTGAATTGCTTGCACATATTGTCGAGCTCATTACTCCCTCCATCCAAAAAATGATTGAGGCTGCCAATGCCCCTCTCATTGCATCCATCAATGCCCTTACTCAAGCCATAAAATCATCTCATCCCTCTGCTGAGCCCTTTTCTGTAAGATGCATGACTCCAGTTCCCACTGAAGTCATGCAGGGGGAGATGTCTGTTGAAGTGGTCTCAGGTGATGCCCTGACCCTTCAGGACAATTCTTCTCTTCCCCTTCAAGGAACTGTAGAAGAACCTCAAGAGATTCCAGAGAAAGAACCAGAAGGTAAACCTTAAAATTCTTCCTCCAAAGGTTATAATCAGGACTTCAATTTGATATTTGTATCTAACAAAGACATTCACTCCCTAGTGAATCTAGCTTCTGAGGAAGAAGTTCTTGAAAAAGAAAATGAGGAAGTCCCCATGGACACCTGTGAGTATGATGCTGCTCAACCTGATGGTATAGCTTTATTTAAGATTCTAATTAATTCTAACTCCAACTTAGAGTTAATTTCTTATCCCTTCCTTTCCATCACAGCTGCTGATGACCTTACATCAGTATTGCAAGTTGATGCTGCTAAGTCCCTTGATTCTGATAAAGACTTGGAATCATTTCTCAACTCAGACTGTGAGTTCTCACTCACATCTACTCCTTTTGCTCTTCCTCCTCAAGAGATAGTGGTCCCTTATAGACCTGAGTACCTTGATGACCCCTTGGTCAAAGATACTCTTTTCTTTTCCTGTATGGCACTCCTCTTGTGCCTTGCAGAGATGTCTATCCCTGATGTCACTGAACATCTAGAAGGAATTATAACCTCCTTCCTAGATGCAAAGTGGTATCCTGTGTAGATCTTCAGGTAATCCTATCTATTACCTGTTGTTTGTTCACCTTGGGGGGAATATTTTATTCCCACTTGGTTGTTAACCTATCTTTCTTTGCATGCAGGCACAACCATAAATGCTGCTGCTGCTGAAAACATCAACATCCCTGCTGATGCTGCTGCTGAAGAAATTGAAGATGTGCAAGATAGGGCAGACAATGCTCCCAAGATGACTGAAATGGACTCAAGCTCAGGTACTCTAAACCTAGAACAATTTATAGCCTTTGTGGCTGAGAATATTGCCTCTGAGTACATTGAAGGGTTGGCTAATTATCATTTGGATTCCCTAGCCATCTCTCTAGAGAAAGCATCTGCCCCTGCAGATATCGTCATCTTTTCTCCACCTATCCTTACCTATCCTCTATCCATTCCTTCTATTGCAGAACTGGTCCCCAAGACAGTTCCTGAGTTGTATCCAGAATCAGAACTCTGGAAGAGGTCTCCAAATGTGGATCTTGATGCTCTCCTTAGGCAAGATGCCATTGAGGAAGCTAAAGAGAAAGAAGAAAGAGAAAAGAAAGGCAAAGCTGAACCTGCTGCCAAGGATCCTTCTGAACTTGACTTTGATGATTATGCTGGGAAAGACTCATCTCATTCTGATGATGATGATGATGATTCTGATGATTCTGACTCCTCTAAGAAAAGGAAAAGAGCTGCTTCCAAGAAAAGAAAAGCTCCTGCTCCTCCTACTGCCAATCCTAACAAGGATGTTCCCTATTACATTCTGAAGGGAATAGATCCTAAGAGCAAGGAATTTCAGCCATGGATGAGACTGTCAAAGAATCAGACTAAAGAGAAGAAGAGGACAAAGAGATATGACACTCCTGTTCAGAAATTCCCCCCCAGAGGTCCTCCTCCACCTCCTGGTGCTGGAGCCTCTGGAAGTCTCTCTTCTGCCCCCTCTGCAAGGTCAGCCAGTTCTAACACTTCTCAGACCTACCAAAGAAGGAGTAACCAAAGCCAGGGAGGCCAAGGTGTATCAGGACAGGGAAGAAAAAGAAATGACAATGCTCTCGTGGAACAAATAAAGGAGATGACTTTTCAGCAACCTACATTCTCTCCTCCTCCTTCTCCTCCCAGGAAAGGTCCATCCTCTTCTTCAAGAAAACCTGCTGCTGCTGAGACAACTGAATCAAAAGGAAAAAGAGTGGTCTTTTCAGAAAAATCCCATAAAAAGTTCATTGAGCTTGCACCTCCAAGATCTCTATATGTTCAAACTGATCCTAAGAAGGCTGTGCAGATTCCTCTTGATTCAAGCAAACTTGCTACAGCTCTTCAAAGGAACATGGAGATTGCAGCTCATACAGATACTGATAGACCTCCCTCTCCATCAGATAAAACTGAAGCTGAAAGGATTGCCTCTATGGCAAGATTCAAAGAGTCTATTGCACTAAGCATGATGGAGAGAGCCAAATCTCAAGGACTAGATCCTACAGCTTACTCAACAATGTCAGAATTCAGAGAAAAGGAACTCAGCAGAATTCAAGTCAATCCAGAAGCCTTTGACACTGAAGAATACATGAAGCTACATCCTGCTGCAGTTCTACCAAGTTATGCTGAAAAGAAAATCATAGGTGAACATGATCTAATGCTATCCAAGAGACAAGCAGCAAACCCTAACAGAGAAATTATTTTCAAACCAGCTGCAATACCCAAAAACTCATCTGATGCTAAACATGCTGATAAATCTGCTTGATACATTCCATTTCTGCTGATTTATGCTTGTTATATTTTCTGTGTATTGCCTGTGTTTTAACATTCTGGTTAATCTTTAGATTTGTTGTTGTCTGCTTTAGCCTTTAAACTGGATTGGATAACATAACCCAAATAGGGGGAGATTGTTGGTACCCTAGATGTGATTTGGCTTATGTGATCCCTTTCCAGCCCCTCTTGATCCATATAAAGATATATAATCTTGTTTAGACTCTGTTTAGTCTCCCTAGGGCAGTTTATAAACTGACCTAGAGCTTAGGTTAGAAGTTCTAGATGTTTTTGTAGTTAAGGCTTTTCCGTTCGACTATCGTCGAACGAGGCCTCGCGATCGTCGATCATTGGTCGACGATAGCAGGGCTATTGAATCGTTGAAGTCAAGACAATTATCGTCGACCGTTGGTCGACGATCTCAGAGCAAGCTTACTACGCTCTGAAGGTTGGTCGACGATCTGTCATCAACAGATCGACGATCGTGTTCTTGCTTCACGATTTCTGTCTCGACAGATATTTGCCTTTGCTGGTCGACTATCTGTTTGCTGGTCGACTATCTGTTTGCTGGTCGACTATCTGTTAGCCGGTCGACGATCTATTAGCTGGTCGACGATTTCTGGTCGACGATTTCTGTTCCGACAGATTCCTGCTATTAGTCGACGATCTGTTTACAGGTCGACGATCATCGAACTCCTGTTCGACGATTTCTGTCTGCTTTTATCTGTTCGTATTTATTTTATTCCTTGGTTTATTTCCAAGTGTTTTAACGTGTGGTTAGAAAGATTTTCTGAAGAATGTTTTTGCTAATTTATGGCTTAAATTCAAATGAATTATTTACAAAATATGTCAAGCATAAATCACGGGATTTCGTATTTTGATAAAGCATTTTTGTCTTATTATTCAAAATATATTGCCAGGCTGTATTCTAGCCGTTGGCGGTGTATGCTATTTCCAAGAACGATAAATCTTTATGCTGAGATATTTTCCTATTCATTTATTTCCTTATTGGGACTGACAGAAAGTTAATAGGTCATTCTATTCCTATTGCTATATTCTACTTTGAGATAATCTGTTGCAGGGCTCGAGAATTCAAATCAATAGAGCCGTTCCAAAGGAAAAACGTGAAGTCATATTTAAGAGAGATTCTTCTCTCAGAAAAGAAGAAGTTACAGACACAGAGAAATATTATTCATTCGCTCAAGCATCATCAGAGCAGCTCTTCACAATCTCACAACAAGAAGAAGAAAAGTTTTCCTGAAGCAAAAGCCCAGAGCAATCATCTTTCATTCTCAAGTCTCCTGAGCATCTGCTTAGAGTTTTCAAGACTTCAGAAAAAGCTCCAGATCTGCTTCAAGTGCTCCAGAATCTTAAGACCTGATAAAAATCAGTCTTCAGATCTCTGAGGATTTAGTTTCAGTTTATCTGAAACTCCTTCATCCTGAAGCAAAGGCTTTCCCTGGACTTTCACTGAGCCAGGGGGAGACTTTGATTCTTTAGAGAATCCACAAATCTTCTCTAATCTGTATTTAAAACAGAGAAGATAATCTAACCCTCTCAACCCCTTTGTAAAAAGAGTTTGTTCACACCTCTTCAAAAGTGAACGTTGGTGACAGGGCACCTTATCAACAACCTGTGGTTGAGCATCCTTATCAAAAGCTCAAAGGGTCTGTTTGATCTACCTGAATCAGATCATTGGTGGCAGGGCACCTTAGCAAAAACCTGTAGTGGATTCCTACCAGGGTGGTAGAAGAGTGGATGTACCTATTAAGAGGGAACCACTATATATCCTGTGTCTCTCTGGTTCTTGCTGATTTGTTTATTCTGTGGCTATGTTAGAACTACCTAGGGTTGCTAGTTGCTGTGATAGGCTGGTAGTTAACTGAAATTTCAATCAACTTCTTCACTTGTGCACCTCACTGTGTTAGGCTCTTAGGGTTCAAGTATCAGATTTTTTATTCCGCAAATAAACTCCAAGGGAGCTGACTAAGTGTTCATAAAATTTTGAATACTCTATTCACCCCCCCCTCTAGAGTAGTTTACAACTTATCCCCTCACTTTCAATTGGTATCAGAGGAGGTCACGGGTTCAAGACCGGGGGGCGCTATTAAATCCTGATTTTTCCCTTCTACCTGTGTGGGTCCGGTGGGTCAGGCAACCGTGGACATGTGGTAACCCCACCTCTGAGCCGTGTGGGCCATGTGGTAACCCCACCTCTGAGCCGACGGGTTGTGCTGGACGCCGGGGGGGGGGATTGTTGGGTCCGGCGTTCCTTCACTTGACCCGTGGCGCTCTGCTACTTATATAAAAAATTAAGTAGCACCCTCTCCAACAGTCCGGGCTTTTGGTGCAGTTGGGTATGCGCTTGATCCTTCAATTGGTATCAGCCTGGCAATATATTTTGAATAATAAGACAAAAATGCTTTATCAAAATACGAAATCCCGTGATTTATGCTTGACATATTTTGTAAATAATTCATTTGAATTTAAGCCATAAATTAGCAAAAACATTCTTCAGAAAAATCAATAGAGCCGTTGAGGAAGCTAAAGAGGTCGACGATCTCAGAGCAAGCTTACTACAAGAAGAAGAAAAGTTTTCCTCTGATACCAATTGAAAGTGAGGGGATAAGTTGTAAACTACTCTAGAGGGGGGGTGAATAGAGTATTCAAAATTTTATGAACACTTAGTCAGCTCCCTTGGAGTTTATTTGCGGAATAAAAAATCTGATACTTGAACCCTAAGAGCCTAACACAGTGAGGTGCACAAGTGAAGAAGTTGACTGAAATTTCAGTTAACTACAAGCCTATCACAGCAACTAGCAACCCTAGGTAGTTCTAACACAGCCACAGAATAAACAAATCAGCAAGAACCAGAGAGACACAGGATATATAGTGGTTCCCTCTTAATAGGTACATCCACTCTTCTACCACCCTGGTAGGAATCCACTACAGGTTTTTGCTAAGGTGCCCTGCCACCAATGATCTGATTCAGGTAGATCAAACAGACCCTTTGAGCTTTTGATAAGGATGCTCAACCA
Source organism: Platanthera zijinensis (assembly GCA_039513925.1). Lineage (NCBI taxonomy): Eukaryota > Viridiplantae > Streptophyta > Magnoliopsida > Asparagales > Orchidaceae > Platanthera > Platanthera zijinensis. The sequence continues at coordinate 21,478,070 of CM077087.1, read as the reverse complement.
CAGGTTGTTGATAAGGTGCCCTGTCACCAACGTTCACTTTTGAAGAGGTGTGAACAAACTCTTTTTACAAAGGGGTTGAGAGGGTTAGATTATCTTCTCTGTTTTAAATACAGATTAGAGAAGATTTGTGGATTCTCTAAAGAATCAAAGTCTCCCCCTGGCTCAGTGAAAGTCCAGGGAAAGCCTTTGCTTCAGGATGAAGGAGTTTCAGATAAACTGAAACTAAATCCTCAGAGATCTGAAGACTGATTTTTATCAGGTCTTAAGATTCTGGAGCACTTGAAGCAGATCTGGAGCTTTTTCTGAAGTCTTGAAAACTCTAAGCAGATGCTCAGGAGACTTGAGAATGAAAGATGATTGCTCTGGGCTTTTGCTTCAGGAAAACTTTTCTTCTTCTTGTTGTGAGATTGTGAAGAGCTGCTCTGATGATGCTTGAGCGAATGAATAATATTTCTCTGTGTCTGTAACTTCTTCTTTTCTGAGAGAAGAATCTCTCTTAAATATGTTTTCACGTTTTTCCTTTGGAACGGCTCTATTGATTTGAATTCTCGAGCCCTGCAACAGATTATCTCAAAATAGAATATAGCAATAGGAATAGAATGACCTATTAACTTTCTGTCAGTCCCAATAAGGAAATAAATGAATAGGAAAATATCTCAGCATAAAGATTTATCGTTCTTGGAAATAGCATACACCGCCAACGGCTAGAATACAGCCTGGCAATATATTTTGAATAATAAGACAAAAATGCTTTATCAAAATACGAAATCCCGTGATTTATGCTTGACATATTTTGTAAATAATTCATTTGAATTTAAGCCATAAATTAGCAAAAACATTCTTCAGAAAATCTTTCTAACCACACGTTAAAACACTTGGAAATAAACCAAGGAATAAAATAAATACGAACAGATAAAAGCAGACAGAAATCGTCGAACAGGAGTTCGATGATCGTCGACCTGTAAACAGATCGTCGACTAATAGCAGGAATCTGTCGGAACAGAAATCGTCGACCAGAAATCGTCGACCAGCTAATAGATCGTCGACCGGCTAACAGATAGTCGACCAGCAAACAGATAGTCGACCAGCAAACAGATAGTCGACCAGCAAAGGCAAATATCTGTCGAGACAGAAATCGTGAAGCAAGAACACGATCGTCGACCAACCTTCAGAGCGTAGTAAGCTTGCTCTGAGATCGTCGACCAACGGTCGACGATAATTGTCTTGACTTCAACGATTCAATAGCCCTGCTATCGTCGACCAATGATCGACGATCGCGAGGCCTCGTTCGACGATAGTCGAACGGAAAAGCCTTAACCAAAACACATTCTAAAACTACTAGCCTAAACTCTAGGTCAGTCATATACTGCCCTAGGGAGACTAAGCAAAGTCTAAACATGATCATATATCTTTATATGGATCAAGAGAGGGCTGCAAGGGGATCACATAAGCCAAATCACATCTAGGGTACCAACAATCTCCCCCTATTTGGGTTATGTTATCCAATCCAGTTTAAAGGCTAAAGCAGACAACAACAAATCTAAAGATTAACCAGAATGTTAAAACACAGGCAATACACAGAAAATATAACAAGCATAAATCAGCAGAAATGGAATGTATCAAGCAGATTTATCAGCATGTTTAGCATCAGATGAGTTTTTGGGTATTGCAGCTGGTTTGAAAATAATTTCTCTGTTAGGGTTTGCTGCTTGTCTCTTGGATAGCATTAGATCATGTTCACCAATGATTTTCTTTTCAGCATAACTTGGTAGAACTGCAGCAGGATGTAGTCTCATGTATTCCTCAGTGTCAAAGGCTTCTGGATTGACTTGAATTCTGCTGAGTTCCTTTTCTCTGAATTCTGACATTGTTGAGTAAGCTGTAGGATCTAGTCCTTGAGATTTGGCTCTCTCCATCATGCTTAGTGCAATAGACTCTTTGAATCTTGCCATAGAGGCAATCCTTTCAGCGTCAGTTTTATCTGATGGAGAGGGAGGTCTATCAGTATCTGTATGAGCTGCAATCTCCATGTTCCTTTGAAGAGCTGTAGCAAGTTTGCTTGAATCAAGAGGAATCTGCACAGCCTTCTTAGGATCAGTTTGAGCATATAGAGATCTTGGAGGTGCAAGCTCAATGAACTTTTTGTGGGATTTTTCTGAAAAGACCACTCTTTTTCCTTTTGATTCAGTTGTCTCAGCAGCAGCAGGTTTTCTTGAAGAAGAGGATGGACCTTTCCTGGGAGGAGAAGGAGGAGGAGAGAATGTAGGTTGCTGAAAAGTCATCTCCTTTATTTGTTCCACGAGAGCATTGTCATTTCTTTTTCTTCCCTGTCCTGATACACCTTGGCCTCCCTGGCTTTGGTTACTCCTTCTTTGGTAGGTCTGAGAAGTGTTAGAACTGGCTGACCTTGCAGAGGGGGCAGAAGAGAGACTTCCAGAGGCTCCAGCACCAGGAGGTGGAGGAGGACCTCTGGGGGGGAATTTCTGAACAGGAGTGTCATATCTCTTTGTCCTCTTCTTCTCTTTAGTCTGATTCTTTGACAGTCTCATCCATGGCTGAAATTCCTTGCTCTTAGGATCTATTCCCTTCAGAATGTAATAGGGAACATCCTTGTTAGGATTGGCAGTAGGAGGAGCAGGAGCTTTTCTTTTCTTGGAAGCAGCTCTTTTCCTTTTCTTAGAGGAGTCAGAATCATCAGAATCATCATCATCATCATCAGAATGAGATGAGTCTTTCCCAGCATAATCATCAAAGTCAAGTTCAGAAGGATCCTTGGCAGCAGGTTCAGCTTTGTCTTTCTTTTCTCTTTCTTCTTTCTCTTTAGCTTCCTCAATGGCATCTTGCCTAAGGAGGGCATCAAGATCCACATTTGGAGACCTCTTCCAGAGTTCTGATTCTGGATACAACTCAGGAACTGTCTTGGGGACCAGTTCTGAGCTTGAGTCCATTTCAGTCATCTTGGGAGCATTGTCTGCCCTATCTTGCACATCTTCAATTTCTTCAGCAGCAGCATCAGCAGGGATGTTGATGTTTTCAGCAGCAGCAGCATTTATGGTTGTGCCTGCATGCAAAGAAAGATAGGTTAACAACCAAGTGGGAATAAAATATTCCCCCCAAGGTGAACAAACAACAGGTAATAGATAGGATTACCTGAAGATCTACACAGGATACCACTTTGCATCTAGGAAGGAGGTTATAATTCCTTCTAGATGTTCAGTGACATCAGGGATAGACACCTCTGCAAGGCACAAGAGGAGTGCCATACAGGAAAAGAAAAGAGTATCTTTGACCAAGGGGTCATCAAGGTACTCAGGTCTATAAGGGACCACTATCTCTTGAGGAGGAAGAGCAAAAGGAGTAGATGTGAGTGAGAACTCACAGTCTGAGTTAAGAAATGATTCCAAGTCTTTATCAGAATCAAGGGACTTAGCAGCATCAACTTGCAATACTGATGTAAGGTCATCAGCAGCTGTGATGGAAAGGAAGGGATAAGAAATTAACTCTAAGTTGGAGTTAGAATTAATTAGAATCTTAAATAAAGCTATACCATCAGGTTGAGCAGCATCATACTCACAGGTGTCCATGGGGACTTCCTCATTTTCTTTTTCAGGAACTTCTTCCTCAGAAGCTAGATTCACTAGGGAGTTAATGTCTTTGTTAGATACAAATATCAAATTGAAGTCCTGATTATAACCTTTGGAGGAAGAATTTTAAGGTTTACCTTCTGGTTCTTTCTCTGGAATCTCTTGAGGTTCTTCTACAGTTCCTTGAAGGGGAAGAGAAGAATTGTCCTGAAGGGTCAGGGCATCACCTGAGACCACTTCAACAGACATCTCCCCCTGCATGACTTCAGTGGGAACTGGAGTCATGCATCTTACAGAAGAGGGCTCAGCAGAGGGATGAGATGATTTTATGGCTTGAGTAAGGGCATTGATGGATGCAATGAGAGGGGCATTGGCAGCCTCAATCATTTTTTGGATGGAGGGAGTAATGAACTCGACAATATGTGCAAGCAATTCAGGAGTTATCTGAAATGCTGATGATGTGGAGGTGGATGGAATGGAAGCAGGATGATCTACCACATGATCAAATGAGTCATGTGGAGATGGGTGAACATCAACATGAGTGTGGGATTCATGTTGAGAAAGATGCGTGAGGATGGTAGCAGTCACCATGTCAACACTGGCTGAAGCTGCCAGATGTTGTGGTGTTGGTGACTGGTGTGGAGATGCAGGTGGAATGAAGGATGCATGTTGTGGTGGCACTGCAGGTGTTGTAGAAAGTAATGCAGGAGATGAGGATGCAGGGGTTAAGAGGGAGGATGAAGGGATTGCTGAGCCTTCCCCAGTAAGCGGGAGAGCGGCCGAATCAGCCCTTGTGTCTGAAGGAGGGTTAGGATCAACGCTGGCTGACTTCTTGATAATCCTTTGGGATTTCTTGAATAGAGAGGGGTCCAACCTCTTGCTGGCGTTGACTGCGGAGGGTGCAGAAACAAGCAGCAGGGGTGCTTTCACATACAGAAACACACCCAGTACCCTGGCAAGGTTTACCTCTTTCTGATTGTTCTTTCTCCTTATTAGTTCAAACAGAACTTTTCCCCAGGCAATCTGTGCCTTATTCACCAAAGCTGACATCAGGGCAAACTGTTGTCTGTTGATGTTGTCATGAGCAGAATGTTTTCCCAAAACGACCTTGCCCACCAGGTCGGCCAGAAACTTGTATTCTGGAGACAAATTTATCTTCAGCAGCTTAGCCGGAATCCCTTCGGCATGGCCCATCACAGATAGCATGCGGCCATATTCCTCTGTGCTTTGCTCATATTCCTCAGTACCTGTTGGCAGTCCAAACAGCTCAGTCAATACTTCAGGAGTCAGAGTGACCTCCTCGCCATTTATCTTTCCTGACATCGCTTCGTCGCTGGAGGACGAGGTGTATACCCATTCACGAATCTCTGGTATATGAATCTTAGGAGAGAACGACATAAATTTCTTGAGGCCTTGGTCTTCACACAGCTGCAGAATATCTTGGATTGGTTGATCGCATCGGCTGAAAGAATCGAAGTCGACACAGAAGCCAGTGTCGAACTTCATTCCGAAGAGAACAGCAGAAGGAATCGCCATAGGATTTGAGAGAAAATGGCGAATCGAGAAGCAAAACAGGGGAGAAGAGAATCGCGCGGGAGTAGAGTTCGAGAGCGAATTCTAATCCAGAAGAAGGAATATGAAAAGACGGAGCGGAAGGACGACGATCTTCAGACCTAAATCGACTATTAGAAACAAATCTGCGATCGTCGATCCCGGAATAAAATCGGTCGTCGAACACAGACCGACGATAGTCAATGTTTGACTAATCGGTAAACATCGACCGACTACACGCAATTACCACGATCGTCGATCAATATATGATGGTCGACGATTCTCCACACAGCACAGAAAATCTGTCGTCGACCATTGGTCGACGATAGATACCTAAGGAGAGATCGTTGACCAGTTGGTCGACGATTTCTGCCTTACTACAGAACGAGCTGTCGTCGACCGTTGGTCGACGATAGTTCTGACCTAGTCGAAGATCGTCGAGCAGTCGTTCGACGATTTTAGACAGAAAACAAAACTAACCAAATTTTCACTACTCTGAACCATTAATCATGCCAAGCTGGTTCAGGAATAACAAATGCTTTTGTTCATCAAGGGGCTTAGTGAAAATATCTCCTCTCTGCAGGTCTGTGGATATAAATTCCATTACTATCTTGTTCTTTTCCACATTATCTCTCAGAAAGTGATGTCTAATCTCAATGTGCTTGGTCCTGGAATGGTGCACAGGATTTTGAGCAATTGATATTGCACTGGTACTGTCACACAGAATTTTTGTGTTTGAGTGTGTGTACCCATAATCCACTAGCTGATTTTGAATCCACAGGATCTGTGAACAGCAACTAGCTGCTGCTATATATTCAGCCTCAACAGTTGAAGTAGACACAGATGCCTGTTTCTTGCAAAACCAAGAGACAAGTCTCTCTCCCAGGAACTGACAAGTCCCTGAGGTGCTTTTCCTGTCAACTCTACAACCAGCATAATCAGCATCTGAATATCCAATTAATTCAAATCCTGACTCAGCTGGGTACCACAGTCCTAAGTTAGGGCATCCCTTAAGGTATCTCAAAATCCTCTTGAGAAGAGTTAAGTGAGATTCCTTTGGGTTGACCTGAAACCTAGCACATAGGCATGTAGCAAACATTATGTCAGGCCTACTTGCAGTCAAATACAGCAGGGAACCAACAATGGCTCTAAAGTTCTTTTGATCAACAGACTTGCCATTAACATCAGAATCAATAACTGCATTTGAGGCCATAGGTGTGCTCATTGATGAAGCACCAGACATTCCAAATCTTTTAACCAGCTCTCTGGCATATTTTGATTGAGAAATGAAAATGCCATCAACACTCTGTTTCACTTGGAGACCAAGGAAATAGGATAACTCACCCATGCTGCTCATCTCAAACTTAGAGTGCATTAGGTCAGAGAACCTCTTGCATAGTTTGGGATCAGTAGAGCCAAATATAATGTCATCTACATAGATTTGAACTAACAGTTGTGAGTCCTTATGATGTCTAATGAACAGGGTTCTATCTACTACACCTCTCACAAACTTGTGTTCTAGAAGAAAATTTGCTAAGGTCTCATACCAAGCTCTAGGAGCTTGCTTAAGTCCATATAGAGCCTTTTGGAGTTTGAACACATGAGTGGGTAAGGTTGATGAAACAAACCCTGGTGGTTGTTCAACAAACACTTCTTCCTTTAAATCTCCATTGAGGAAGGCACTCTTCACATCCATTTGGAAGACCTTAAATCTTTTATAGGCAGCATAGGCTAGGAAAATCCTAATGGCTTCTAGTCTAGCTACAGGGGCAAAAGTCTGATCATAATCTATGCCTTCCTCCTGTCTATAGCCTTGAGCTACTAGCCTAGCCTTATTTCTAACTACTATGCCTTGGGCATCAAGCTTGTTTCTAAACACCCACTTGGTGCCTATGATCCGTTGGCCTCTTGGTCTTGGAACCAAGGTCCAAACTTTACATCTTTCAAACTGGTTAAGTTCCTCTTGCATGGCTATAATCCAGTGTGGATCAAGCTCAGCATCTTTAATGGTTAGGGGCTCAACATGAGAAAGGAAACAAGCAAACATCACATTTTTGTTGAGTTGATGTCTTGTCTGGACTCCTGCTGAAATGTCTCCAATCACTTGAGATACAGGGTGATCTCTAAGTGTGACAAGATCAGTAGGTTCAACAATGATCTGATCTTCAACAGTTTCAAGATTTAATTCCTCATGTGGAATTTGATCAACTGTTGGAGCAGGTGCTTTAACTTCAAAAAGTTCTACATCAGATTCAGAATCTGAAGAAGCAGCCTGAGGAGTTTGTTGGGGATGATTCTCCTGTGTGAGTCTCAAACCTTCCAAATCCTTACTTACTCCTAGGACTTGCACTGTACTATTAGAGGAAGAGTCCTTCTCCTTATAATACATGACTGTCTCATCAAAAGAGACATGTGCAGACTCTTCTATCTTAAGAGAGGATTTATTAAGGACCCTATAGGCTTTGCTTACTTGAGAGTATCCTAGAAAAACTCCCATTGAAGCTTTTGCCTCAAATTTTCTATGGTATTCTTTGTTATTGTTATGAACAAAAGCAACACAGCCAAATACTCTAAAATAGTCTATTTTAGGTTTCACTTGCTTAAGTAATTCATAGGGAGTCTTACCCTTAAGTTTATGTATCAGACTTCTGTTCAATACATAGTTAGCTGTGCTGACTGCTTCAGCCCAAAAGGACAGAGGCATGTTAGCATCTGCCAACAATGTACTTGCAGCTTCAATTAGGGTTCTGTTTTTCCTTTCAACTACCATATTTTGTTGAGGAGTTCTAGGAGCAGAGAAGCTATGTTTGATACCTTCCTTCTCACAGAATTCTTGCATAAGAAGAGACTCAAACTCAGTACCATGATCACTTCTGATCAAGGCAATCTGAGTAGAATACTCACTCTGTATACACTTTAGAAAATCTGTAAGAACCTTGAAGTTATCAGCCTTAGTTCTCAAGAAGAATACCCAAGTGAACCTAGAGAAGTCATCTACAATTACTAAAGTGTAAGACTTTCCTCCAAGACTCTGTACAGCAATAGGACCAAATAAATCCAAATGTAGCAAGTACAGAATCCTGGGAGAATCACTTTTATTAACTGATTTAAAGCTATTTCTTGTTTGCTTACCTAATTGACAAGCTTTGCAAAGGCCTTCCTTCTTGTAGGGGCAAGAAGGTAAACCTCGTACAAGATTGTATTTAGCCAACCTAGAAATGTTTTTCAAGATTACATGACTAAGTCTCTTATGCCAAAGGGTATTATTACTGGTTACTTCATTAAATAAGCATATTTCAGATTTGGAGGAATTAAAATCTACAATATAAACATTTCCAATTCTAATACCTGCTAACATAACAGTATTATTTAAAGAAATATTGCAAGCAGTGTCAGTAAACCATACCTTGTACCCAGCATCACACATTTGACTTACAGAGATTAGGTTGTGCTTTAGTCCTGAGACATAAGCTACTTTCTTGAAGGTTACAGTTCCTATGGTGAAGCTGCCATACCCTTCAGTCTGTCCACAGCTGGAATCCCCAAATACAACTTTTGGTCCCAGCTTGGCTTTGAAACCTGACAGGTTCTTCTTCTTTCCTGTCATATGCTTTGAGCATCCACTATCCAGATACCATTTGTCATGTATGACTGGATAGGTCTTCACCTGCAGAAAGAACAGTTATACATTGTGGACCCAGGTTACCTTGGGTCCAGTATTCTTCACAAAAGAAAAACTAGATATAAAAGATTTTGCAGGCTTAGATTTATATCCTAAAGGGTGTGATCTCCTAGGTGGGATAATCCATTCAGTTGAAGGATTAAACAACCTGGGGTGGTGATTAGGATTTGAAGTTCTGGAAGTTTGATTTTTATTTTCCAGCTTAAGTCCAGATCGTCGATCAATGGTCGACGATCGCAAGCCATATCGTCGATCATTTATGGTAGAACGATGTTCTGGATTCCACGATCGTCGATCACTGGTCGACGACTCAAGATGAGATCGTCGACCTCCTGCACCAAAGCTATTGTACTCAGTGTAGGTGTTCAGCGATCGTCGATAGTCGTTCGACGATTGGTTTGACGATCGTCGATTAATGTTCGACGATTTTTGTAAAGCTAGAAATTTTTTCTTCCTATTCTCTTTCTTAATCTTATTCTGAATTTTCTTGCATTTTTCAATTTCCTCAGTATTCTTTATTCCTGATTCAGAAACAAATTTTACTGGAATGCTAAATCTCTCCTTTGTGAGGAGGATGGGTTCACTAGGTGTAGCACCTAAGCCTAGTTTATCATTACCAACCCTAGTGTTTGCTATACAGGTTATTTCAGATAATTTAAGGCTTCTGCCATTTAATTGTTCTTCTAACCTCTTAGATTTAGCTAGTTCTAATTTTAGGAATGTTACTTCTTCTTTTGAGCTCTCTAATTCCTTTTCTAATCTGATTATTTCAGTACCTTCCATGTCTAGTTCCATTATTTTTAATCTAAGTGACTTAATTTCTTTTTCAGATAATAGTAAATCTAAACATAGAGTTTTAAATTTTAGTTTGAACTCAGGAGATGAGAAATCAAATGAGTCGATTACCTGGTCCTCCATAAAGGAATCTTCTTCATTGTCTCCTTCTTCTTCAGAATTCTCTGCAGCTGACAGAGAGCTGCAGGCATCAATGGCCATGAGGCAGACCTCTTTGGCTTTCTTCTCTTCTTCTTCTTCTGAATCACTGGAGCTAGAGGAACAGGTATCCTCTTCTGTTTCACTCCAGGTAGCAGCCACAAATCCCTTGTCCTTCTTCTTGTATTTGTGTGATGAGGATTTGGAGTGGTGCTTCCTGTATTCTTTCTCATGTTTCTTCTCCTTGTATTTCTTCTCTGGACAATCTGGGGCAATGTGTCCAGGCTTGCTGCAAACATAACAAATGATTTCTTTAGATGGAGTCTTGTCATACCTTGGCTTGTCCTCATGCATACACCGCCAACGGCTGTTTGATCGTAGCATTGTTTGTTCTTTTCATTTTATGTTTCGAGTTATTTTATTTATTTATTTTTGAGTCGGGGCGATCGACAATCATAGCCGTCCATTGTCCTCTTAGAGTCTAAACAGAGGGTGAGAGCTCTCATTTTAGCCATTGAAGAATGGAGTATTGAAGCCAATTTTTTGGTCATCTCGGTGCCGAAGCCGAACCCCAGGTGCGAAGCTCGGGTCTACCTTTTCCCTCCCATCTCCCATTGGCCGGCCCTTCCCCTTGCTATACCTCCTTGGCTGGCCAGACCATTGTTGGAGTTGGGGAACACTTCCGGCTCTCTTGTTTCTCACACCGGGTTAGCCCACGTGAGCTTAGAGACGTCGGAGCATGACCCTCTCCGATGGTTGAAGTACCAGTAAACGCGGGGGTCCGGCGGCGGTCCGACGGCGGTCCGGCGGCGGTCCCGCTGGCTGGTCAGCGGGTGGGGGTTCGGGGGCAACGCCCCCCAACCAAATTTCGGATATATGATATCCGGGTGTGCGGATATCCGTTTTCCGGTTCCGTGGCCTATTTATAGGCGTATAATCCGAATTTTCGGGTTAGGGTTTTTCTGAGCGGTTTCGGCTGAGGAAGTTTCTTGGGAAGCACCTTTTGAGATCCAAAGGAGTGGTGTTTTCCGGCGGCGGTTCTTCTTCCCGTTTCTTGTCCAAAGAGAGAAGTGCGAGGTAGGATCGGTTTTTTATCCTTGAAACATTGTAATCTGTATTTTTTGCTTTGGTGAATACAAGAAGGAAGGGGAGAAGGGGAGAGAGGACGTAGCCCGGTTTTGGGTGAACCTCTGTATATCGTTGTGTTTGTGTTGTTTTTATTTCGTTTTTCCTTCGAATCTCTCTTCTCGGCACTCCGATTTCTCTACAACCATTTCCTCCCCTCCCCCATAACAACAACCCCAACAATCCTCCTCCACGCCACCTTGAATTATCCGGCCGTGAGCCTTCTCTCCTCTACAAGCTACAGCCGGTCTTATCCCCCTCCATTCCTCTCCATTTCCCCCTCCCATTTACCCCCCAACAACAGCCTACATTTCCCCTATCTCCTCCTATTCATCCACCAACAGTTGCCCCCAAAATTCCTGCCGTCAATTCACTGCCACCTCCCCTATATCCCATTCCAGCCCCTCCTCCAAAACAGCCATCCATCAATTGCTTTCCCCCATCCCACAGACGAACTCCCCTCCCCTCTAAATTCACTAAAACAGACCCTTAAAATTGATCTCCGGCGATCACCAAAGATTTTTTCCGGCCTCCCATTATCACCACCACCATCTCCATCAAGTTTCCTCTATTTTCAATTTTCCGGCGATCGCCACTACCAACCACCACCCCACCTCCACATAACCGCCACAACTACCTAATAACTATCTTCCTCCACTCCCTAAAATTTAGGAATCAATCCTAAATTTAAGCCCCAATCCCTCCACTAAATCCTCACAGCCACTCCCCCATTTCCCCTCCTAAATTTTCTCACGTGGAACCACAATTTTAACCTCCCCTTCTAATTAAAAGGACCAAGGCAACTACCTCTTAATCCCCATTACCCGAGCCACACCCCTCCCTTCTAACTGCTGCTCACATTCTTCTCAACCGGTTCCCATTTCCCTGCCTCCCTCACTCTCTCACGTGGAGCCACAATCAAACTCTCCCCCTCCCCCTTTACACCCCATCCAGGCCGGTCCTCGGGCTGTCAACCCACGGCCAAGCCCAGTCACCTCCTCCACTCCAGCCCTTTGAATTTCCGGCAGTAGTCCAGGCTTTGCCACTGCACCACCAGAACTGTTGTTGTCCGAGCCTTCCAACAGCCCGGCGTTATAGTCCGGGTTGCTGTTTTTCTCCCTGGATAGCCGTCTTCCTCCCCAGAACTGCTGCCTGAGAGCTGTCCAGCCACCCTACAGCCATCCAAAATCCCCCGCCAAGCCTCCACACCATCATACAGCCACCCTAATTATTCCAATTGCTGTCCAGACCTTTCAACACAGCAAATTCTAGTTGTTTATTGCTGAAAAGCAGTCCCGGCTGCCCTCTAAAAGCACCTCCAGCCCTCCCCTCTCCGTCGTTTGTAAAGTTCAAGGTGTGATGTTATTTTTTTAATGTTGGGTCTCGTGATTGTTCTCTACTTGTAGAGATAGTGGTTTGTAAGTTTTGTTTCAGTTGTTTTTGTCTTTGTGATTTCCTATATAAATAGTATTTGTTTTTGCGCACTCTCGCGCTTATACTCCTCTCGCGTGTTTCCATATTTGAAAGTTTTAGTTATTGTGGCATAGTTTATTTTGATTTATATGACATAGTTTATTTGATTATCGTACAAGCATTATAGTCAAGAAACTAGAAGACAAATTTCAAAGAAATCTATGAGTGATAGTGGTCATAGACTTGTCCATCTACACTCTCTCCACTACACTGGTTAATCGATTGTGCTCAGGATCAATAGGACTTGAAATAGGATGAAGTGATATGCTTGGGCTTAAGGTGTGGATATCAAAGGTAAACACGGCGGCTAACACACGCTTAAGCAAAAATTAGCTTGTCAAAAGAGCAATCCACCCACAAACGGAGTGAAATGAGACCCCCCCCCCCCCCCCCCCCCCCACACACACACACACAAAAAAACCTTTGACTTCATGGGGTCACTTCACCAAATAGCTACCAAAACATCTTCACTTTCAATTTTTTTTCTTTTCAAAAATTCTATTTCACTTGCTTTTTCTTTGCTTTTTTTTTCACATCAAATCTTTTCCAATTACCTTTCTTCATATACCAAAATATGATAAGATGAAATTACCTCCACTCCACCTCGATCACAAAATACACATATCCTATTATCACAAGAAGAATAGCTCAAATACTTAAGTGTGAAAAATAGGATAAGACTGACTTTGATGATTTGAAGATGGTGATAATATAAAGAAAAGGGGGTGCAGGATTAATTTGGGTACTGCAATGGTGGATTGAAAAATGTAGGAATGTAAAGTTCAAACTATCCAAATGATGGCCTATGCCATTTCCTAAAAACAAAACAACCTATGCACATACTTCCAGAGTCGTATCCGGGAAAGTTTCAGCCACTAAGAAAGGTTGCCCTTTCATAACAGTCCTATAACGCTTTTCTAGGTACCCATACCACACTACACTACAACAGTCATTAAACAAAACTAGACCTAGAAAGAAACGACGAATAATGCATCGATATATAGTGAAAAGTTATAAAGACGGGCTACGTAAATTAGATAATTTTGAGAAAAAAATTCCTACTCAAGAACAATTGCTTACAAATTAAGAATATTGCATGAGTCTACACAATACTCCCATAACATAGTTTAATTGTGTGTTTATAACTATATCACTAGTGGAGATGGAAAAGCTAAAAACAAAGCAAAGTTCAAGTGAATGAATTTTTTGTGTGGGTACTGAATTTAAAAACAAGTGATAAACCTGGGCATACTAAGTAAAAAATGCAGTGGATGCACGTGCAAGTGTGTGGTGAATGCGAGCACATGAAAATAAACAACATCACACGAAACAAACACTAACAATAATCAAGCAAAGACAAATAAAAAAATGACTAAAAAACATCATGAAACCTCATTATCGACGAGAGATTACCACCCTAGAAGGGGATGCAATGACCGGAGTTGAATGTCCATCGAGCATGAAAGATGCAACGACTGGATTTGTCGAAAAGGCAAGGGGCAACGGCCGGATCTGGAGCAGTGGAGTGGCAAAGCCAAAAATAAAAAAGAAGAGATGTCGTGGACCAGGAGTTGCCAAGGAGAACCATCGGGTTGCACAAGACAAGGTTTGTCACAAGATCGATACAGGAACGTCGAAGGAAGCACTGCCGATGTGTAGGAAGTCGACTTTGAGGATGCGCAGAGACACGCAGGAAGCTGCACAACCCTGGAGCCGAGAGATCATCATCAGCTCAGCAGTCAGGACCTGCGATGATAGCTAGAACGCATACAGAGGCTTCATACCTGACCGGAGATCGACGAAGGGAACAACCGCGAAAGCAGGATCGATGACACAATCAACAAACTGGAGAAGCGTCGACGTCGTCGGGATGAACTGGGATGCACAATCGGCAGCGGCAGCGTGGAGATCTTCTCGCACAGTCGGTAGCAGCAGGCGAGCGAAAATACAACTTGACTTGCTACGGGTAGCAATGAGTTCCTACAAAAAGCCTTAAGACTCACGTGAGCGGAAGCGTGCCAAACGGAGAAAACATGAACCTAGCTCTGATATCACGTTGAAATGTTTAGAGAAATAGAAAGTGTATTTTATTCATCCTCAGGGGCAATTTATATGACTTACAATGGCTCAATATCACAATGTGGGACTAAACCATACATACCTAAAGACTATTACATGAACTAAAATATTAATTGAAATGCGATAACTTCAACAAAAACTATTGATCGTGTTCTACTATGTGATTTGGTCTGTTCCTTTTCACATGGTTGCTTGCATCTTAATAATTGAATTATCTGTCTCTTTTTTGTCGCTGATTTCACAATCAATCTTGTGCTTAGTAACATATGAAAATGATCTTTACTCCATTATCAATACTTTATGCAAGTTAGCATAAACACAACGACATTGCAGCCTTAACTCCCATTACTTGCTCATTATTTTATTATATTTTTACCTCAGTTAAACATAATACATTTGGTGATATTTATTATGTAAAGTTTGAATTTTAGGTTTTATTTCTTGTGACTAGCCTGGGAGCTAACCCCCTTGCAAGGGAGAGGCTACATTACTCCGTGATATATGGTAAATGTAATGAAGCTGCGTGAAAAAATTTGGAATGCATCGTGATATATGGAAAATGTAATGGGAGCTAACACAAATTGACAATGCATTTGTGATATTTTTAAATGTTTATTCAAAATGATCTTCTTAGTGTGCTTATATTGGTGATCGGAAACCTTAGACGGCGATAATCATTATGGAGTGAATTTTTCTGAATTTCTTTACATTTGTTTATGTTTTTCTAAAGTTAAGAGTATTTTTTATAAATCATATCGCTACTTGGAACATCCTTTTCCTTGTACAGTGTTTTGTACAAACCCCAAACACCCGATTGAACTAAAGAGAAGAACATGACTTCTTGACTGGTGAGGAGGAAAAATAGAACTATGATGTTTCACATAGATGCATATCGCTACTATGAATAGGGCTCGTCAAGGAAAGTCTGATGGGGGATCGAAAGAGTAGGATGAGCAAAACGCCTATGCCGATCAACAATAGAGATGGGTGCGTGAAGATGAGTAGGAATGTTTAACATGTAAAGCCCCATTTAATAGCCTCTTCTACTATTGATACACTGCATCTAAAGATCTTGTATAATAGAGGAAGAAAAAAACAGGTCATGAAGCATATATTAGATTGAATAAGACTTTTAACGAATATCAATTTAAATTTTGAACGAGACCCATGAAGAATTGATTGAATTGGATTGTTGGAGTGAGAGGCACTAACTCAGAACCGAAAATATTGACAACAATAATATACCTTGATGAGATTGATTGTATATTTTAGTGCAACCTGAGGTGTCATATGGACTATCACTCCAAAATCTACAATCCAAGAAGTGATATAAACAACCTATATCTTCTATTGCAATAGATGATACATGAGTTTGAGAGGACGGCTGAGGATGTAAACCACACAAGTTGCATGGGATCTCCTCGAAGTCTGAATTGGGAGTCTGATGCAGTGGTAGGTCGATTGACTCAGGAGGACCCTCTATATGCAACCATAAATGCGATGATATGTGATGCAAGTGCAAAATGATCCGCTTCAAAATTGCAACAAATAATTAATTACTTTAAGTTTATCAGCAGGGCACATGCAGTCACAATTAATTTACTAAAGGAGAACAAATTATTAACTTTGCAAACGAACGAGTCGCAATTAATTTTAAGCATGCGCGGAAGAAGCCCTGCAAATCATATGACGAATCACACTAATAGCAATAAGGTAAACAACTACAAGTTTAGGTACCAAAATAACA
The DNA here is from genome assembly GCA_039513925.1 of Platanthera zijinensis. Lineage (NCBI taxonomy): Eukaryota > Viridiplantae > Streptophyta > Magnoliopsida > Asparagales > Orchidaceae > Platanthera > Platanthera zijinensis. The sequence continues at coordinate 21,461,896 of CM077087.1, read as the reverse complement.
ATGGTAAAAAATTAAACTACGAACCACATTTTACACATGCAGGCGGCAGTAATATCGGGAGTGGAGGGCATCCAAGGTTGCGGCCGGCGTGGACGGAGTGTGGGGATGAACTCCGGGCTGATGGGAGGACTCAAAAGATGTCAAAGGGGCTGGCTTTGCGCTGGTGGCTGTGGGAGGGGCTCATGTGGGGAGGTTAGTGGCGGATTTTGTGGGGATATTGGCTGTAAAGGGGAGGCTCAGATGAAGTGGATCCACTACAGATAAATGGGGTTGGGAAATAGGGCTCGAGATGGCAAATGAAGAGGATATGGGATGGGACTGGCCGGTTGTAGGTTGAGTTGGAATTGAGCGGAAAGGTGGTGGAGACGGGAAGGGTGCGAAGGGTTGCGGCAGGCGGAAAGCAGCGGGATGTCGGGTGGGGAAGGAGTAGCGATGGTTTGCGGGAGAGACTAGGGAGGGCTCTGGAATGAAGGAGGTGGGCTTACGGTGGCCGGCGGGTGGTGCGGGCTGGATGAGGACGGTCGGGAGCGGGAAAGCGGGGAGGAGGCCGACGGGTTTGTGTAGGCGCAGGAAAGAGGGAGGTGGGAAATGGGGAGAGGGATGGGAGAGGGGCTTACCAGCATCGCACCAGAGGAGATGAGACGGAAGGGGTTTTCCGGTGTCGCTTTGGAGGAGAAGAGGCGGAGTTAGGCTTCGCACCGAATCGTGATCGGTGGTTTTGAACTTTGCAAAACCCACGATACCCTCATTTCTCCAGCCGCCTGCAATATATAATCCTGAAATAAAACCATGTAAAAATTGCAACATCACAACCAGGAAACAAACCAACCCGATCGGACGGCTAAGACTATATGGACCGATCAGGGGCGAAATACGTGTCGAAATAAAAAACGCATAATACGAAAGTGACTCGGCTCGAACATTCGGACTCCACTACAGTCTCAGATCGCCCGTCGGGGCAGCGATAATCATTATGGAGTGATCGGAAACCTTAGACGGCGATAATCATTATGGAGTGAATTTTTCTGAATTTCTTTACATTTGTTTATGTTTTTCTAAAGTTAAGAGTATTTTTTATAAATCATATCGCTACTTGGAACATCCTTTTCCTTGTACAGTGTTTTGTACAAACCCCAAACACCCGATTGAACTAAAGAGAAGAACATGACTTCTTGACTGGTGAGGAGGAAAAATAGAACTATGATGTTTCACATAGATGCATATCGCTACTATGAATAGGGCTCGTCAAGGAAAGTCTGATGGGGGATCGAAAGAGTAGGATGAGCAAAACGCCTATGCCGATCAACAATAGAGATGGGTGCGTGAAGATGAGTAGGAATGTTTAACATGTAAAGCCCCATTTAATAGCCTCTTCTACTATTGATACACTGCATCTAAAGATCTTGTATAATAGAGGAAGAAAAAAACAGGTCATGAAGCATATATTAGATTGAATAAGACTTTTAACGAATATCAATTTAAATTTTGAACGAGACCCATGAAGAATTGATTGAATTGGATTGTTGGAGTGAGAGGCACTAACTCAGAACCGAAAATATTGACAACAATAATATACCTTGATGAGATTGATTGTATATTTTAGTGCAACCTGAGGTGTCATATGGACTATCACTCCAAAATCTACAATCCAAGAAGTGATATAAACAACCTATATCTTCTATTGCAATAGATGATACATGAGTTTGAGAGGACGGCTGAGGATGTAAACCACACAAGTTGCATGGGATCTCCTCGAAGTCTGAATTGGGAGTCTGATGCAGTGGTAGGTCGATTGACTCAGGAGGACCCTCTATATGCAACCATAAATGCGATGATATGTGATGCAAGTGCAAAATGATCCGCTTCAAAATTGCAACAAATAATTAATTACTTTAAGTTTATCAGCAGGGCACATGCAGTCACAATTAATTTACTAAAGGAGAACAAATTATTAACTTTGCAAACGAACGAGTCGCAATTAATTTTAAGCATGCGCGGAAGAAGCCCTGCAAATCATATGACGAATCACACTAATAGCAATAAGGTAAACAACTACAAGTTTAGGTACCAAAATAACAATGGTAAAAAATTAAACTACGAACCACATTTTACACATGCAGGCGGCAGTAATATCGGGAGTGGAGGGCATCCAAGGTCGCGGCCGGCGTGGACGGAGTGTGGGGATGAACTCCGGGCTGATGGGAGGACTCAAAAGATGTCAAAGGGGCTGGCTTTGCGCTGGTGGCTGTGGGAGGGGCTCATGTGGGGAGGTTAGTGGCGGATTTTGTGGGGATATTGGCTGTAAAGGGGAGGCTCAGATGAAGTGGATCCACTACAGATAAATGGGGTTGGGAAATAGGGCTCGAGATGGCAAATGAAGAGGATATGGGATGGGACTGGCCGGTTGTAGGTTGGGTTGAAATTGAGCGGAAAGGTGGTGGAGACGGGAAGGGTGCGAAGGGTTGCGGCAGGCGGAAAGCAGCGGGATGTCGGGTGGGGAAGGAGTAGCGATGGTTTGCGGGAGAGACTAGGGAGGGCTCTGGAATGAAGGAGGTGGGCTTACGGTGGCCGGCGGGTGGTGCGGGCTGGATGAGGACGGTCGGGAGCGGGAAAGCGGGGAGGAGGCCGACGGGTTTGTGTAGGCGCAGGAAAGAGGGAGGTGGGAAATGGGGAGAGGGATGGGAGAGGGGCTTACCAGCATCGCACCAGAGGAGATGAGGCGGAAGGGGTTTTCCGGTGTCGCTTTGGAGGAGAAGAGGCGGAGTTAGGCTTCGCACCGAATCGTGATCGGTGGTTTTGAACTTTGCAAAACCCACGATACCCTCATTTCTCCAGCCGCCTGCAATATATAATCCTGAAATAAAACCATGTAAAAATTGCAACATCACAACCAGGAAACAAACCAACCCGATCGGACGGCTAAGACTATATGGACCGATCAGGGGCGAAATACGTGTCGAAATAAAAAACGCATAATACGAAAGTGACTCGGCTCGAACATTCGGACTCCACTACAGTCTCAGATCGCCCGTCGGGGCAGCAGATCACCGCCTCCTGTGGGAATACACATGTGTCGGTCGTGGTGCGCCGTCAACTTGATGCAGTGGTAGGTCGATTGACTCGGGAGAATCCTCTAAATGCAGCCCTAAATGCGATGATATGCGATGCAAGTGCAAAATGGTCTGCTTCAAAATTACAACAAATAATTAATTACTTTAAGTTTATCAGCAGGGCACATGCAGTCACAATTAATTTACTAAAGGAGAACAAATTATTAATTTTGCAAACGAACAAGGCACAATTAATTTTAAGCATGTGCGGAAGAAGCCCTACAAATCATATGACGAATCACACTAATAGCAATAAGGTAAACATCCACTACAAGTTTAGGTGCCGAAATAACAATGGCAGAAAATTAAATTACGAATCACATTTTACACATGCAGCCGGCGGTAATAGCGGGAGTGGAGGGCATCCAAGGTCGCGGCCGGCGTGGACGGAGTGTGGGGATGAACTCCGGGCTGATGGGAGGACTCGGAAGATGTCAAAGGGGCTGGCTTTGCGCTGGTGGTTATGGGAGGGGCTCATGTGGGGAGGTTAGTGGCAGATTTTGTGGGGATATTGGCTGTAAAGGGGATGGCTCAGATGAAGTGGATCCACAACAGAGAAATGGGGTTGGGAAATAGGGCTCGAGATGGCAAATGAAGAGGAAATGGGATGGGACTAGCCGGTTGTAGGTTGGGTTGGAATTGGGCGGAAAGGTGGTGGAGACGGGAAGGGTGCGGAGGGTTGCGGCAGACGGAAGCAGTGGGATGTCGGGTGGGGAAGGAGTAGTGATGGTTTGCGGAAGAGGCTAGGGCGGGCTCGGGAATGAAGGAGGTGAGCTTACGGTGGCCGGCGGGTGGTGTGGGCTAGATGAGAATGGTCGGGAGCGGGAAAGCGGGGAGGAGGCCGACGGGTTTGTGTAGGCGCAGGAAAGAGGGAGGCGGGAGAGGGATGGCGGAGGGGCTTACCGGCGTCGCACCGGAGGAGAGGAGGCGGATGGGGTTTTCCGGCGTCGCACCGGAGGAGAAGAGGCGGAGTTCGGCTTCTCACCGAATCGTGACCGGCGGTTCTGAACTTTGCAAAACCCACGATACCCTCATTTCTCCAGCCGTCTGCAATATATAATCCCGAAATAAAACCATCTAAAACCTGCAACATCACAACCAGGAAACAAACCACCCCGATCGGACGGTTAAGACTATATGGACCGATCAGAGGCGAAAAACATGTCAAAATAAAAAAACGCATAATACGAAAGTGACTCGACCCGAACATCCGGACTCAACCACAGCCTCGAATCGCCCGTCGGGGCAGCGGATCACCACCTCCTGTGGGAATACACATGTGTCGGTCGTGGTGCGCCGTCAGAGTCTCTATCTCTTAAGAAGAGATATGACTGGATTGATGAGGCTACACATATTGTTGGTTGGGATGCTAATGTTTATGAAAACACAATGTCTTAGTGTCCTGGATTATTGCAAAAAAGCATGTGAGCGTCCTTGCCTGTTCTGATTTTGGTGTGGCCTGATATGTCAATGATTTATCCGTTGAGAATGCCCATCAATGGAGGCGGATTCCAGGCGTGTCACCAGAAATGTCTGTTATAGGAGAGGTTGGTAAGGTGTTAAAGTGAGCTCAGTAGTGGGACAAGTGACTTTGAGGCATCTAGCATCAAACAAACATCTGAAAGAGTCCGAATTACCAAGCAGGAAGAATGTTGGATTTGATCATTTGGAGAAGAGATGAAAAAAGAGTGATCAATATAACGATCACAACATCCTCTCGTTGCGCTCGTTCAGCAGTCAAATCGACAGTCAAAGTATGGTGTCAGGTCTAGCATCAAAATACCCTTTGACCGTGGCCGTCACGAAGTCAATTGCTCCATTCTCTTCATGAGTAAGAGAGTTCAGCTTAGTAAGAAGATCATATAAATGTTACAAATTGCCTTGGTTAAATACGAATGATTTAAGCTCATCCTGCAAATATAACATGGTCATATAGAAAGCGGTCATATGGAGCTTTCTCCATTGTTACGGTCTGTATATGACCATCATCATGGAGCCAGCATCCCGAGGCATTAACATGCATATGTTAAGTGATGAGGAAGCCTTTACATTTGAAGAACTCATAGGGTCAAGTTTGCCTATGGTATAATTGTCATGACCCATAAGTGAAAGAATGACAATACGAAGCTTCCGGAGTACGATGGGATGATAATGTTTTAGCAACTCTCAAGGAAGCATCCGGAGTAGCCATAACAACAAACTAGAGGGCGGCCATAAATAGTTGTCACAGACCATAGAAAGCAATGTCGAGTCTCTGCCCAAAAGGAGATGATAAGATGCTCTAGGTCTGGATTGAGAGCAAAGCTCTCTCCTAGGCAAGACCTGAAAGCTAATGATAAGGCCCCAAATGCACTGACTGAGTGACTGGGAGCAGGTGGTCCCAAAGGCAGAACATGAGGGTTATGTATTAAAATTGGGACCGGTAAATGATCTAGCAGAAAGCGTGCATGGCTCTGCCTTTGTTTTATCTACCTACTTGACTGGAAGACATAGTTGGAAGCAACGGAAGCACGGAGCTCGACCTTGGAGTTCTGCCTTCAAAGCAAAGCCAGAAGCGGGGGGCTCTGCCTTTGTCGTCTCCACCAGCGGAGATGGAGCGTAGTGATATGCACGTGCGCACCACATCTTATTTGTATTTTTTATCTTTAATTTGTAAGGATATTATGGTAATCTGTATATGAGCCCCCCTCCTTATATAAGGAGGTGACTTGGGAGTTTTAGTTATCTCTTTATGTTTAGGGTTTGACATCTCTCTTTGTGAGAGGGATTTCAAGGAGCAACCAGCCTCTTGGGGTTAGGCATGAGTATCCCTCTAGTTTTATTTGTATCCCTCTAGTTTTATTGCATGTTAATTTGTGTTTTGGTAATACGCGGCAACACTAGAAACAATTGGGGGGGGGGGACTAATAAAAAGGTATGGAGAATCAACCAAAGGAAGGTTCGACCGAAGCACAGACTCGGTGGAAGTAAATCAGTCGACTGGAGCCGGTGGTCGGTGGGAGAGATGGCTTGACCGATGCCAAAACTTGACAGGGAGAAATGAGGTTTACAATCGTTGGGAGAGCTAGGCCCATGAGATGTCCTTCCCTGATACCATGCAGAGAGAAAAGTTTGAGAAAGTTCTGTCTCCCACACAATCCCATGGACTATTTATACAATAGATGTACACGACTATAGATTCATATGAGACTGAACAAGAAATTTCAACAACAAAAAACTACAACTAGATATATATTTACACTACCCAGCTCTCTTCTCTGCGTTTTAAGTTTGTTCCCCTTGTATATACGTAGCAATAGTCTTTTAAAAAAAGAACATTTAGTTGTTCTTTAGTGTTCGCAGAATGCAAGACTAATGAAACCAGTTGTGTTTTTTAATCTAAGCTGCATGCAGATTTTGAAACCTGCCTTAGATATTAAGGTTTAAAAAGTTACACGTAGAAGTCATCATAACATTATGGTTGACTACCTTACACAAGTATTGCTATTTCTTTTACATCTGCAGTTTGATTATTCAAAATCTAAAAGGGTTGTTTATTGGGACCTGCCCTCTAAGTTTATAAAATTACAGGTTGCACCCCGTTATCTTTTGAAATTACAAAGCGTACATGTTATGAAATGTAAACTTATAGAGGTGGTTTTTGTAATTTCAAAAGATAGAGAGAGGTGCAGCATGTAATTATGCCAACTCCCAAGGGAGGTCTGAGTAATTAATAGAAATCTGAAATGACTAGTTGATGATATATGTTTTGATGCTGTAATCTGTTACAATATCACAAATTAATTCTTCCCCATCCCCTCCAGAAGGCTCCTTACAGAGATAGGCATTTTTCAAGCACAAGAAATCACAGGGGCAGTTACAACTATGACAGAGGCGACCACAACGACAGAGAAGAAAACTGGATCAACTCCAAAGCAAGAACTTATGGCCGCAGCCACGGGAGAAATCAGAGCGAAAGGCCGAGCCCGAAACCTGATCGATCTTCCGGATCCGATGGTCGGACGGAAAGAAACCATGAGTCCTATCAGGCCGCCCCGCATCAGGCCCATAATAGTTCTTTCGGATCTTCACCATTTAGATCCACAAATCCTGCATATGGGATGCATCCTCCCCCGGGCGTTGGTTCCAATGGCGTCGGTCCAGCTGGTCCATATGACCAGGGTGTTAGATATAGGCCGTCCAATGATGTTCCCGAGCATGGACCGCACGGGCCGGTGTACGTGACCCATGGTGAAGTGCCGAGGCCCGGTGAAGGAAACCGTTCGAGATCTCATGATCGGAGGCATGCTTCTGCATACCGAGGCGGGTCGGCGCGATCTTCGGCTGACCAGGCATCAGTACCGCGGTAGTTCTAGTTCTCCTTTCAAAGTTTTTTTTTATTTTGTATTTTTGCATGTATAGTTAGTTCATTCGGAAACAATTGTAAATTCCTGCGAGAGATTTGCAAATAAAAAACTTCCTTTTGTTCTTTTGGATATTAAATTTTTAGTAGAAAAAGAAAAAAAAAGATGTCTCATCTTTCTTCAAGCAAGTTGTTGGCAGGTTAATGCCCACCGGAGTTGAAATGTACTCCAACGGCCTTTAAAATATGTTTAATAGTTTACTGTGCATTGCTCGCCCACGTTTCTTGTGCTGTTAGGGGTTACTCCGTCAGGATCCGAGACCGAAAAACCGCTCTTATGCGGGCGAAAATTTTATGTGCGTTTAACGCATATGGAGGACCGTGAGGCAAATGCAAAATTTTTCTATATATTTTATTTTTTGACAATAAATTATGAAATATTTATGTTTTTTAAGATCATTTTAAATACTCATAAAAATACAATTGTAAAAAAGTTTTTTTAAGTATTTTACAATTATAATTTACAACTGAAAATATAGGCCATTTTTATTGTAAATAACATCGCAGTAATATCTCTATTAAAAAAAAATTCTGTACAGAATGTATGCGAGTAACAAGCACAAAAAATCAAAAAGGCAAAAAGCTATGATTAGCAGACTAGCAGTTGAACTTAAAATTCATGTGATTTATTTTAAGTTGTAATAACATGAATTCTTTTAGTTGTATTTATATATTCAAGCTAACGTGTAAAATTATTATTTTTATTATTATAACACTTTATTTTAATTATTTTCAATCTTTACTTTATATTTTGTATTTAGATAACTTTTTTAACAACAAGACTGTAACCTTTATCTCATCATAGTGGGATCGTCTATACGAATAACTTTTTTAAATTAAAAAAAATTAACAAAAGATGATTATATATATATATATATATATATAATTATATATATGTTTAGAAATAAACATTAAAAAGTTATCTTTTTTTGGTTAATTAATTTATAAAAAACAATAATTTATTTTACCTTTTAAAAATAATAAATATTGTTAATATTCACATCAGGGTTACATGGGAATCTCATCATTGCCAACGGTACAAAATTTGTTTTAAAAAACAATTAAATAATAAGTGGGATTGTTTTCTGAACAATCAGAAATTTTAGGGAAATAAATATTTCAAATAAATGAAACTTTATGGACCTTTCAAATCTTCTAAAATCTTAGAGCGAAATTTCGCCTAGTATTACTAAAACAACAGCGCTCAAGCCTTTATCCCATTATAACGTGAGGTGTCTTTATCCCATTATACCGTGGGGTTGGCTATATGGATCCTTTGTGGCCATTGTGCCCTAAAAGTAAAAAAGCTCAGTTTTATATAATAGAAGGGATATGGATCAGGAAAATTCTCTTGGCTGTATCATTGAGGCTTCTATTTGTTCTTCTCAATAAAAAATGAGCCAAACATGAGTCAAACGAAATTGAAGTATATTTCTGAGGCCCCCCGAACTAACTTACGAGTTACGCCGGTGAAACTTGCCGGCTAAAAACTGTCATAAACTGTTACACGGCGAATGGTACTGCAATGAATAACATAAATGCAAACGCTTTATTTTGCGTCCTTGGAGTTGATCTCATCGATGTTCTTCCTCAATGTTTGGATGAATGAATCTCTCTCCTCTTCCGTCATTCCTTGGGTTGAGCAGTCGCCAACCCCCCACTCTGCGCCTCGCAGGCAGTATTTGTCTTGGATTTCCCTCTTATTCCTGCAATTCTCACAACAAAAGAGCAAATATTTATCATGGTCTGTTATGATTTGTCATGATTCACGAGTGTACCCGATGAATGTTGATGTTACAGCTCCGTTTGGCACGACGGTGGCAGTCGTGAACGTAGTTGTCATGAACCGTCTTTTGTGAAGAAACTCCATTCACTTTTATGTTCAATTTTTTTTTCCTTGGTATCAACCATAACCGTTATCACGTAGAACACATTTTATGACGGTGACATTTTTGTTCAAACTCAGCAGAGTAAAAAATGTTGTGCCAACCAGATCCAGATTACAACTTTATTAGGCTTAAAATTTTCAATCCTCAGGGATATGAAGTCACCTTAATTTTTTATTTTATTTTATTTTTGCTTGCAAGAACAATAGAACAGTATTAAAACAATGACTGATAGGATATGGCTTTAATGTATTTATATAAGACTAATCACATATGATACAAGAATTTATGTGAGATAAGGCTAAATGAATGTATAGGGATGAGACAGGAGTGACACCAATTGTAGAGAAAATGAGAGAAACTTGACTGAGATGGTTCAGACATGTACAAATGAGATCAATAGAGGCACCTGTTAGGCGTTGTAAGAGTTTAGCCACTAGGCATCGGCCAACCGGAGAATGGCGGCTTTGATTCCGTCAACTTTGATTCCGCCGACTACCGCCGACGACGGGCTGGAAGCACAGTGCGGGGCCACTGGTGCTTTCGTTTCCGGACAGCGAGGCCAAGGCCAACAGCCGCGCGACTTCTGGACGCCCGATCAAGGCTCGGGTGGCTCTTGCGGCTTCACTAGGGACACGAGGGGGTTCCGACAGCATGGGCAGCCGCTTTTGGCTTGGTAAGAAGATGATAGGGGGCAGCGGGAAGCGGATTTGGGAAGAGGCGGTGGTCAGCCCCTCCGACAGCCTTATGCGGCTGGGGGGAAGGAGGAGGCAATGGAGTCAGCATAGGAGGACGCGGGGCGCGCGAACCCCGTGCAGAGGGGAAGGAGAAGCGTTAGGAGAGAACCACTGGGGTTGATGGCCCATTATACAAGGTAGGGGAAGGCCGTGGGAGAATGGAGGACCATGGAATCACGGCTGGGGACGACCCCCAGAATTTCCGGAGGCGCGGGCACCGCAACACCACCGGCCACCGGCGCAACCCCAAGTGACGAGGATGGAGTTTCCGAAGTATAAAAACGAAGACCCACTGGAGTGGATCGAGCGGGCCGAGATGTTTTTTGAGTACCAAGAGATCCCCAAGCACCAGTGGGAGCACATCGCTTCTTTTCATTTGGAAGGGGACACCTATCAGTGGTTGAGTTGGTGGAGGAAGCAGCGACCCTACCCCACGTGGGAGGAACTCTGCGAGGGGCTCATCGCGAGGTTTGGGCCAACCGAGTATGAGGACTTCGATATGATGCTGAATAAGTAGAGACAGACGGGGACCGTCAACGAGTATAGGAAGGAGTTAGAGAGATTAGCCAACCGGGTACAGTGGTCAGAGAAGGCACTTCTGGGATGTTTTATGGCCGGACTCAAGGAGAAAATCAGCGATGAGGTGCAGACATTTCAGCCCAGGAGCGTAGCACAGGCCATCGGGATGGCCCGGTTGCAAGAGGAGAAATTGAGAAGACGCAAGGCGGCCGGCAACTTACTGATGGGGCAGCAGGGAGGGGGAACAGGATACGTCCCAAGGAATCAGCCAGACACCATCCCTAACGAAGGAAGTCGCGGTGAAGCGATTGTCGTGGCAGGAGATGCAGGATCGGCGGACCAAAGGGTTGTGCTACACGTGCGACGAGAAGTTTGGGCCCGGACACAAGTGTAAGATGGTTTAAGTGTTTATGTTGCAAGAGGAGGACGAATCAGAGTCCAACGGGGCCAACTCCGAGGTGAGGGAAGTCCTTGAATTGACAGAGATTGAAGCTGCCATTCACGCTTTGAATGGGGGAGGACAACCCTCCACAATGAGGATGACAGGAAGGGTGGCGGGCAAGAAGGTTTCTATATTGATTGACAGCGGAAGCACCCATAACTTCATCAACACCGAGGTAGCCATGAAATTGCCCACCATGCCAACAAAGGATAAGAGGATCAGGGTACTCATAGTTGATGAAAATTTTCTGCAGTGCATAGGGGCCGCGAGGAAGGTGTCACTCTTGGTACAAGGATTCAGGTGTCGTGTGGATCTGCATTTACTACCGGTTCAACGATCAGATGTGGTACTGGGAGAGCAGTAGTTGAGGCAATTGGATCTAGTTACAAATGACTGGAAAAAAAATAACCATGGAATTCACACACAAAGGAAGGAAGCACAAGCTGCATGGTGAGACAGGCCAGTTGATGAAGCAAGCTACTATCTTGCCTCCTGAGTTTCAGCTTGAGGACAAGCATGTTTTCGAAGACGGTGGGAATGTTATGACCCGTAAGGGGCCAGTGGACAGCTGGACTGAACCATCCGGTTCAGTCCCACCTTCCTCCTAATCAAACCGGTCAAGCCGAGCCGGTCCAGGTCTTTGGCTGGGTATAGGGGGGGGGTATGACGGATCCCCTAGGGCATCGAAGAAGAGCTATCTCAGGTATTTTTCCCGTTTCGCGATTAGGATTAGAAATAGTGTAACAGAAAGACATGATGAACTAATTAGACATTAGTGAGATTATAACTAAAGATAGGGCACAATGGCGACGAAGGATTCATATAACCCACCCCACTATAATGGGATACAAGCTTGAGCGTCGTTGTCGTAATGTTAAAAAAATTGAAAATCACTAAACATTGAAGAAACACGAGATTTGAGTCCACAAGTATAAAATTTTACCGTGTGCTTGGATTTTATTTGCAACACATGCATAGCCTCTATGCATTATTTCTATGAATATTTGCCTGGGAATGTGTCCATTGCCTAAGTAATACCTTGCGTTGAATATACATAGGTTTTGTCCATGGAAGTGTGACAACTGTCAAACTGAGCCTTGCTTAGGCTTCGTTTGGCACGGCAGTGGTGGTCTTGAACGTGATAGTTATGAGTCGTCATTTGTGAACGTCTGATATCCCCTAAAAAACTCCATTCACTTTTATGTTCAAAACTATTTGTTTGGGTGGCAGTCATAACCGTTGTCATGCGTTTTTGTCCAAACTCACCAAAGTAAGAATACCGTACCAAAGGGAGCCTTCAAGGTCGGAGGTTTACTATAGTGAATGAAGAAAAGCATGGAATATATTGAAATAGTTAAGGAATAAAAAACCTGTATTTAAAGGTCAAATTTTGGCTTTTTTTGTAAGACTGGTGGTGTACACAGACAGCAAGGTGCCCAACTGCGCATACATTTTGCTTTAGCAAGATTTGCATATAGTGAAATACACTTTTACTGGCGTCTTGACGACCATACATATGGGCTAGATCAAGCTTCATGCAATTCTACACAGAGATTGGATATAAAAATTGAGAGCTACTTAGATTAAGGTTCGTAACCACTGTGTTCATGATCGCCGCCGCCGTGCCAAATAGACCCTAAAGCTCTTACCTTTCCTTGCTCAATTTTTCAAATAAATTTACACCAAAAATATGAAAAGTCAACTCAATGATTTTAGATGAATTTTAACTTTTCTCTCCATGGCCAAACATGTAATAAAGCCTTCAGCCAAATAAAATATAATGGTTGGCTAAATTTGAAATAGCTCTAGACTAATTTTCATTAATGTTTAGCATTATTTTATTAAAACAATAAAAATAATGTAATATTTTTATTTTATCACTCTCGGCATAATTGGGCAAAAAAATAAAAATAATAATATAATATTTGTTGCGGACTAACTCGGTGTCCCGGTTGGACCGGAATAAACTGGTCCGTCTTAGCTCTCGGGACAGTTGAGCGCGCACACAGTCAATGAAAAAAGAGAGTTGACACGAGATTTTAACGTGGAAAAATCCTTTAACTGGGTAAAAAACCACGTGACCGGATATGTGCCGGTCAAAGTCCACTATCAGGTTGCAGTTACAATATGTTTGGAGACTCGAGGGCGACAGGTCACTCCTCGTTACAACTTGGAGGTGAGCGAGAGTTTCTGACTCGCAACGGGCAACAGACTGCGTCGAGGGAGTTCTGGATGCTAACTTGGTGTCTGGTGTGCTTGAGCGTTGACGGTGGTCGTCTTCTTCCCTTCTCCGCGCACTTGGGGACTTGGCTCGTAGGCGACTTGAAGATGACCCGAGGAAGGAGTTCGGCAGAGCTCTGAATTGAGGAAGAAGAAGACTCTGGGAGCAAAAAGGTGAGAAATGAGGAGGCCTGGAGTTCTTTTTATAGCCTCCAGGAGGTGGTTATGACGGGCCCCCCACTAACTTGGTGGTTTAGTGGGTGGTTACCTGTAGATCGGACGGCGACGGATGCTCAGCAGTAATCGGACGGTGGACAACTTGCAAGCGGGGGCGGCGGCGGGCGGCGACGGTAGGGGGCTGCGACGAGCGGCGGACGGCGGGCGGTGGCGGCGGCGGTAGTTGTTGAGTGGGAGACCCCCATGATTTCTCCTATTGTGGTGGAGATCATGGGGAGTGGGTTGAGTGGTCAAACCCATGATCTCCACAATAGGAGGAATCATGGGGGAGATGGTTAAGTGCACACCCAAGCCTATAAATAAGGTTTCATCCCCATCAATTGCCCCCCAAATCCTTGTTGTCGGAGGTTGGTACGAGCGAGGGAGCAAGGATTTTCCCCCATTCTCTTCGACCATGACGACGACGAGCGAAAAGCCAGAAATATCGGAGAGCGGCGCCCGACGAGCCCGGGCAAAAATATGTTAAACGTTTTCTGAGTGAGAGAAGAGACGACGAGAGGAAACGCCAGCGCGCCCAAAAAGGGGGGGCCTCCGGCGCTCTCACAGTCGGGTGACGCGGCAGCCGGCACACGAGGAGGTGTGCGAGCGTGCGAGGAGGTGCGCGGGCGGAGTTGTTCGGGTGCGCACACACGTCCCTGAGCGCGTGCGCGTTGGACGCGTTGTGCGCGCGCGCAGTTCACGCACAGTAGCGCGCGAGCGCACAGTAGCGCGCACAGAAGCACCCAATGTGCGCGTTGCTGTGTGCGCGCGCAGCAGCGCGCCCTGCGATCAGCGCACTGCGCGTGCAGCACTGCCCGTGCAGTGCACTCACTGCGGGCATTGTGAACGCCCGGTGCGCGCGTGCTGCGCACCGGGCCGCGTGTGTGCGGGTATGTGTCGGATTGTGCGCGGGCTAACGTGCTTGCGCGGGCTAACGTGCTTGCGCGGGCGTGCTCCGTTTCACGGGGCCCGTAGGTATTATGCTTTGTGCGTACAGCAAAATGCACTGAAGGTGTAGAGATTAGACCGTATAGGGTACGTCTCGCGTGCTAGGTTTTGCATGCACGAGATGTGTAATGTGCAATGTGCATGCTATGCACATGAACTGTGCTTAAGGAGCGCAATATGCACTGATTGTGTGTAAGAGTGCAATGTGCATGATGAGTTGTAAATATACCTATATTTTCGTATTTTATTAAAGTCATTTTTGTTTATTTTTTTTGACTTTTCTAATTTGTTTTACTAATTAATATGTTTCTTTTTTGTAAAATTATTTCTAACTTAACTTTTTTTGTTTTTCTAATTTTTTGCAGAAAAAAATAGTTTTCTGACAAGTTCAGCCGCTCGACGATGGTCGACTGCTTCGACGATAGTCGACCGCTTCCAGATCGTCGCCCCCTCTGATAGTCGATCACCGCTGATAGTCGATCAACGTTCATCAATCAGCGCTCGAAGTTAGCAGATCGACGATCAGCGTCGACCGCTGCCGAATAGTCGACCAGTCAATATAGCAAGATAGTCGACCGTTTCAAAATAGTCGACCAGATCGTCGACCAAAACCGCTGCCGGATAGTCGAACACAAAACCGCTGCCGGATAGTCGAACACAAAACCGCCGCCAGATAGTCGACCAACAGATCGTCGAACTACTCGACGATAGTCGACCACTGCCTTCATCAAACAAAGCGTCGACCACACAAAGCGCCAGCCGATCCACGCCAGAATCCAGAGATCGACTATCGTCGAGCTCGGCAATTCAGCCGTTCGACTATAGTCGAACCCGAAGGGATAAGATCAAATTTTGCCAGCTGACAAATACGTGGCCTTTCCCGTCCTTCCAGAAGAGGCCTGCTGGCGGATGACCAAAGATTGCAAAGTCAAACACGTTAATGTTAATTTTGTTTATAAATAAAAGCCTCCTGTAAGCTTTTTCCCGTTCACATTTTTGAGCCATTTTTCTGTCTTTTTGTGGGCTGCCCTTGGTGTTTCCAATCCAATGTAAGGAGAACTTTCTCTCTCCTCTTTTCTTATGTTTGTTTTAGCTTTCTCTTAGCTCTGTAATAGTTTGTAATAGTTTTTCTTCATAAATAAAATGTGTTTTTTTTCCTTTCTCTCTCTTACATGGAATGAAAAACTCTTACGGGTTGGCTCACTCTCTTTCTCCCTTTTTTTCTTACGTTCATCCTTGTTCTTCAATTAGTATGCAAAAGTGCTATGTTATTAATATAAATTTTGCTGTTAGTTTTTATTTCAAATATCGAAATGTTATAATGTTAAATTTTCTCATTTTTTTGGTCTTTTAAAAATCTTTATAAATTCATTCTTATGAGTTTTATGAAAGAGGTTTTAAAGTGTTTTTGATTTTTTTTACTTAGCTTTATTTTAGGATTGTAAAACCCCCTTTGTTCCTTTATTTTTATCTCAACTTTTTCATCACTTTTGTAAAACCCTAAGAATGAAAATATAATTATTTTGATTTTCTAGCAACTTTGTTTTAACTTTCATTTTTGTGTTTTAATTTCCGTAGAGTGCGTGCGTGTATGAGGTTAATTTACCCCCGCCCACTCGCTTGAGCCGGGATTCACATTTACTGCTTTCTTCAGTCCTACTCGTTTGGGTAGGACTTGCAATTTTCAGCTTTTTTACTGCTTTCTTTTATCTCTTTCTTCAAATATGTAGAGTGCGTGCGTGTGTGCATTTATTTCCGCCTACTCGTTAAGAGTCAATGACGTGCTTTCATTTACCGCCTACTCAGTTTTGAGTAGGACTTGTACTTGCATTTATTTCCGCCTACTCGTTAAGAGTCAATGACGTGCTTTCATTTACCGCATACTCAGTTTTGAGTAGGACTTGTACTTGCATTTATTTCCGCCTACTCGTTAAGAGTCAATGACGTGCTCTCATTTACCGCCTACTCAGTTTTGAGTAGGACTTGTCATTTACCGCCTACTCAGTTTTGAGTAGGACTTGCACTTGCATTTATTTCCCGCCTACTCATTCGAGTAGGACTCGCTTTATTTACCTTCTTTATGGTTTTGAAGTGTGCGTGAGTGCCTGCATCAATTTGCTTTCTTTCTTCAATTTATCTAAACGTCTTGTTTTTCTATGTTTCCTCTTATAACTGTTTAGTTCTTAAATTCAACTCACGCTCAACTAAAAACCATAAAGCCGTCCCCATACCGATGAGTGGCTAATCTCTTTTATCCTTCGGCATCGAAGAGCTTTGGGACATATAAAATGATTTGAAATAATTAAAGAACTTTATTTTTATTTTAATTTAAGGACTTAAGGTTTGCCCCGGGTTAACGACGCATAGGACCACATAATCGATGTGTGGGCTCTATTTCCGTTATCCATACGCAACGCCGAGAGGCCGCACGTATGGACTGATCCCCCTTGAGTAAATAGAATTGCGTACATACCCTCGAAAGAGGACGAGCGTAGTTCTACCGGATTGGGTTCCCTACCCAATAGCGGGGTTCTTAGCGTAAAGCGGGCATTAAGAGGAATCCTTCGTCGGTCTAACGATCGGTCGAATAGTCTTAATGTTCAGGTGAGCAATATTCCTAGAGATAAGTGCGCTCATATTTTCGGAACCTCCACGGTCAAATGCCTTTTATTAATTTAAAAACTAAGTTCAATAATTATTAAGAATTATTTTAGTTTTAATTCGATTCGATGCCGAACGTTAACCCGTCATCGAACTAGCTTAGAAAATTTCCTGCTTTCTTTCCATTTTTATTCTTAGTAAAAAACCACCTTACTGTTAGTAAAATAATAGTGTTCCTGGAAGAGTAGATATAATCAACGCGTACCCGAGAACAATACGACCTCGGTATTCTCCCGAATACCGAGTACTACGCGATAGGTGCACTTGCCTCCTCTCGTTAGAAAACTCGATCTTCTAACTCGGCCCGCGGAATCAGACCATCATCGAACCACCCACAGTCGGTCTCTCTTCTGCGGTCCTCACCAGTGCACAGAGTCGTAAGATACACTTGCTAGACTGGAGATAAAGATCTTGCACGCGGTGATGGTCCTGTTTTTATATGTGTGGTGGGCGCGGTGTACGCGAGTTGAACGTTTGGATTTTATGCGTGCATGACGTGATATGCACAATTGTGCTTTGTGTGTGCGCAAAGTGCATGACATGTGACATGTACACGAGGTGCGAAGTGCACAACATGTGATGTGCATGGTGCATAACGGGTGTCGCGTGTGCGATGCACGCTGCATACGCGATATGCGCAAGGTGTAATATATAAGGCGCGTTGAGCGCTTATTTGTGGGATGGAAGAGGTCGCTGAGATGCGAAGTTTCTGGTGCCCCCGAGTGTATCACCGGGTACCTCTTGTACAAGGTCGGAAGGAGAAACTTATTGCGGCGAGGTGCATGGATGCAGACACGGTGCCTTCAGAATGATACCTCAGTTGGCGAGGTTCAAGTTGTTCTGCGTAAGTTTGGCGCGCATCGTCGTTTTGCGCGAGATTAGCTCGCAACTTTTGCTCGCACGAGACTGGCTCGCGACTTTTGCTCGCACGAGACTGACTCGTGACTTTTGCTCGTATGAGACTGGCTCGTGACTTTTGCGCGGATTTTCATTGCGATTTAGGGCGCATGAGGCTGGCTCGCGGCGGAGATTGCGCGATGGTTGCTCGCGGCTTAGCTTGCGCGAGAGTTGCTCGCGGCTTAGTTTGAGCGAGGGTTGCTCGCGGCTTAGCCGTGAGGGGGGCAGGCCCCCACGGGGCGTTTGCACGAGTCTGGCTCGTGACTTAGTTTGCGCGAGGGTTGCTCGCGGCTTGGTTTGCACGAGGGTTGCTCGTGGCTTAGCCGTGAGGGGGGCAGGCCCCCACGGGGAGTTTGCGCGAGGGTTGCTTGCGGCTTAGTTTGCGCGAGGGTTGCTCGCGGCTTAGTTTGCACGGCTCTAGTCCGCGGCTTTGAACTAGAGAGGTCAGGATCTCTTTTGCGGCGATCCGAACATTCTGTGAGGGGAGAGACCGGAGTCCCTTGTTGAGAACACCGAACACTCTGTAAGAGGAGAGGTCAGAGTCCCTTGTTCGGAATAATGAACACTCTGTAAGAGGAGAGGCCAGAGTCCCTTGTTGGGAATACTGAACACTCTGTAAGAGACTAAGAGGAGAGGCCGGAGTCCCTTGTTGGGATCACCAAACACTCTGTAAGAGGAGAGTCCAGAGTCCCTTGTTGGGATCACCGAACACTCTGTAAGAGGAGAGGCCGGAGTCCCTCGTTGGGATCACCGAACACTCTGTAAGAGGAGAGGCCAGAGTCCCTTTATTGGGAACACTGAACACTCTGTAATGCAGCCATCAATAAGATTGGAAATAATACTTGTTGAATGTTAAAAATAAGATACAAGTAGTGATGATGGAGCTCTGGATGCCCATTTGGCATAAAACAAACTCTTCTTTGAGATGTTCATCCTGGGGATCGTCCCTGTGTCGGATCATTCTTAACATGTTGATTTAGAGCCTTTGTTTTGGAGAGAACTCTCGAGGTACCCAAGGCGAAAGAATCGTTCGATTTCTGTCTTCAGTCTTGAACAATCTTCTGTCTTGTGCCCGTGACCTTGATGGAAGTTGTAATACTTAAATTGGTCCCCTGAATTTAGAGTAAGAGCCCTTGGCCTTTGAAGATACGAATGGTTGCGTATGACGAGCAACACTTCCGCTCGCGAAATGTTGAGGGGAGTGAAGGCTTGATGTTGGTGATGCCCCCCAGCCCGTCGAGAGTTGACGCGGTGCGAGTTGCTCTTTTTGGGAACCGACACTGGTGTCAACCCCTACTCTCGATGTCTCTTTGAATTGCTTTTGAATTGTTAGTGGTGTGCTTCGATTGCATCGTCAGCGGCGATCTGGGCATCGATCCGTTGAACAAGATCAAAATAGTTGGGTATAGTTTCTTATACTAGTGCGGAGTGGAAGCCACCAGGGAGGAGCCCTCCAAGAAGAAATCCGCGTAGGAGTTCCGCTTTTATTCCAGGGATTCGTCGTGCTTCAGTGGTGAAACGACGGAAGAAATCTTTAAGAATTTCCCCTTCACTTTGACGGATACCGGACATGTGGGAAGGATCGTTGAATATCCGGAGGCTGGCGATGAACTGATCCGTGAATTGTTGCGTTAGTTCTGCGAAATCCTAGATTTCTCCTTCCTTCAGGGACATGAACCATGCGCGAACTTGCCCTTTCAAAGTTGCTGGGAAAGCTTGGCACACTAGTTGATCTGGGGCGTTGCAAAGTTGCATCATGATTGTGAAGTGTCTGACATGCTCTGACGGGTCACTTGTACCATCGCATGCCTCGATCTTTGGGAGCTTGAAACCGCGAGGGATTGGGTATGCCCGAACCTCGGGTGCAAATGACGAGTAATGATAGAGAGGGCGGCTAGCGGGAGCGGCACATTGCTTGGCCCGCTCGCGTTCTTCTGCGATTAAGTTGAGAACTTCTTCGCGTGTGAGCCTTTCAACTTCTGTTGGTCTGATGCATATTGTTTCTGGGTGATTGTAGTGATGTTGAACTTCAGATCTTTTGTCTAAACGGGCTCTACGGACGTGGGCATCCGTACTTGGGAGTTCTCCTTCTGGTATGACGACACGCCGGTGAGGGGGAACTGGACCAACCTGCCCCCCGAGTGTTATCCCTTCTATCGTGCGGGCAGCTTCTCCCGCCATGGTCTTTAGTTATGAGTACTGTTGTGTTGAGGGTACTGTCTTTTGAGGATGCTGAGAACTTGCTTCTCACAGACGGCGCCAAACTGTTACAGACTAACTCGGTGTCCCGGTCGGACCGGAATAAACTGGACCGTCTTAGCTCTGGGGGCGGTCGAGCGCGACACAGTCAATGAAAGGAGAGAGTTGACAAAAGAGGTTTTAACGTGGAAAAACCTCTTAACTGGATAAAAAACCACGTGACCGGATCTGTGTCGGTCAAAGTCCAACTATCAGGTTGCGGTTACAATATGTTTGGAGAATCGAGGGCGACATGCCACTCCTCGTTACAACTTGGAGGTGAGAGAGAATTTCTGACTCGCAACGGGCAACAGGTTGTGCCGAGGGAGTTCTGGATACTAACTTGGTGGCTGGTGTGCTTGAGCGCTGACGATGGTCGTCTTCTTCCCTTCTCCGCGCACTTGGGGACTTGGCTCGTAGGCGGCTTGAAGATGACCCGAGGGAGGAGTTCGACAAAGCTCTGGTTTGAGGAAGAAGAAGACTCCGGGAGCAAAAAGGTGAGAAATGAGGAGGTCTGAGGATCCTTTTATAGCCTCCAGGAGGTGGTTATGACAGCCCCCCCACTAACTTGGTGGTTTAGTGGGTGGTTACCTGTAGATCGGAAAGCGACAGATGCTCAGTAGTGATCGGACGGTGGCGATATGCGGCGGTAGGTGGCTGCGGCGGGCGGCGGCGGCAGTAGGCGGTTGCGGCGGCGGTAGTTGTTGAGTGGGAATCCCCCATGATTTCTCCTATTGTGGTGGAGATCATGGGGAGTGGGTTGAGTGGTCAAACCAATGATCTCCATAATAGGAGGGATCATGGGGGAGATGGTTAAGTGCACACCCAAGTCTATAAATGAGACTTCATCCCCATCAATATTTTTATCATTTTTTAATAAAATAATAATACCAAACATCCACAGGAGCGCCACATCATCTAAAATCATTAAAAACATAACGGAAATTAGTCTAGGTACTTATTTCAGAAGTAACCCTACGAGAAAAAAAATGCAGGGGTATATTTCAAAGCTTCCCTAAAGTTTAGGCACAGATTTATGTATTGTGATTATAAAAAATGACACAATAAACAAAAGTGACTAAACCCTAATAAACACACTGACTCATGAATCAGGACTCAGGATTGAAGAGTTTAAGCAAAAGATATCAGTGGATAATGTGAGTTACTGACCTTTCCTTGTTCAACTTTGATTTCTCCAGTAGATCTTTGAGCACGTTTGATGATCTGAACCTCGAATCAAACTCCGCATATTTTTTCTGGTTCTCATCTTAAGATAGCAGGCATTTGACATTAGTCGATTAGGATATGTTCGTTTGGGCGAAATTGAAGACCTAGAATTAGAATTGTAGGTCATTTTCAATGAAATTCAACCTCAAATTCTAATTCCGAAGCCTCAATTTCGCACAACCGAACCGGGTTTTCCGAACACAAACATCGTGAAAAATACATAAAACATAAAGCCAGAATTGGAGAGATGGAAGAACCAACCATTCCATTTCTTCAGGAAATCAACCTCTGGTAGCTGAGGGCCAGGGACTGACTCAAGGCCAGAAAAACCAGAGAGAAACCCAGCATTCACTGGAATCATAAAATGAATTCACTTTTTTTTCTGTTTCATATATGAGACTTACAACCTTAAATTATCATTACTTAGGGTGTCGGAGCATCAAATGATTGTTAGCTACTAATGACTTCAAATCATGCGACATCAATCGAAGGATTGTTTGGTCTGCGTACATCTGATATGCACGCTCGTGTTGGTCTCACATGAAATGTGTACAAACATTGTGAATGTATTCGCATGAAATAATATATGTTTTTTTTTTGCTTTCAAAATAATGAAGCCTGCAACAGAAATCAAAAGATGCAGTAATAACCAATAAGAGTTTAGTAAGAAATAGAGTCTGGGTAAGGCTTGTGATTGATGTCCTAAAGAATTTGCGCGACCCTCCGGTACGATGTTCAACTGATTCTCACTTCTTCCAAAAATAGTATTTGGCAAGATCCTGAAAACTCTGATGTGCACTTACATAGATGAAGCGCAAAGGATTCGAACTTACATTTGATGAAGCAAAAATAAAAGAGGAAATCACAAGTAATGAAGAAGACATAAAACTCAGAGTATATTCATTCTCATAAAATAGCTCATATCTAAGGAGTCTCTTAAAACCACAACAACCCTCTCGAGTATATTCATTCTCATAAAATAGCTCATATCTAAGGAGTCTCTTAAAACGGCAATTTCATAATTGAATATAGGAGTCACCAAAATTTTCCAACATAGTGATTGACTATCTGATGGCTAGAAGAAGAAGGAAGAATATTGTTTCAATAAAATAGGACTCAGGCATTATCTATGATGGTTATGGCTGCAGAAAAATTAGCGGTGGTAAACCAATGATTTGATTGGAGTTGTTAGAAAAAAAAATAATGTTAAAAGCACACCGATTTTCTCTATTGACAGCCAAATTATATTAGCACACCATAATATTTTATTTTCACATCGTCTTATTGCAACCAAAGATAAAATTCATTATTGAACTTTTCACTCTAATATCATAGATTGATATTTAACCAGCAATTGTCTTTTAATCACCGATATTAGTGAACTTCTCATAGACTTATGGCTCTGTTTGGCACGGTGGTGGCGGTCGTAAACGCATGGGTTAAACCGTCGTTCGTTAAGAAACATCAACTGTTTGAACATAAAAGTGGATAAAGTTTCTTAGGTGAGTGTTCACAAATGACAATTTAATCCCCCCTGTTCATGACCGCCAACACCGTGCCAAACAGAGCCTTATTAGAGAGACGGTTTCGATCAATGTAGCCGGGCACATGATTCTAATCCCTCCATCGTGTTCCTGGTTAATGAAGAACTCATGGACAGTAGCAGCAGATCAAGTCTTTTTTATGCATGGAAGCCCGGCACATGCTTCTCGTGTCTTACTGTAGTCTGTAGATCAATACCGTACCAGAGGTTATCATAGATGAAGGACAGGGCGGTGAAGACAACCATTGGTGAGATTGTCTTCTATCCAAAAACGTCGAGAAGGGAGTCTTTCGCATCGATTGCAGCGTTGAGGAGCGGAGGGATCTCAGTGGCGTTGAGGACGCCGAGGCTACGACAGAGTCTGAAGTAGCAGGAGAGCGGCTTGCTCTACTCCAATTGCTCGGCTTCTCCACTCAGCCCTTTCACCATCGCCTAAAGGAGATTTTTTTGCGTCCGGAACCCATTCCAAAATCTCCGTCCGGGGGTCTGCTGATGAGTCCGATATTTATAGTGTTTTTCAGACTTACCTGGGCTCGTTTTCACGCACTTGCACTTCACTTTCAGGTTATTATTGTTTATATTTCACCTGTTTACCATTCTCATGTGAAGTGCACGTTTTGGCCCTTTGTGGCGTGCAATTGCGCACTATTATGCCGGTGGTAAGCACATTGTGCTCCCCATTTCTTTATTTTGATATTACCAGTTGTTTTGTGTGTTGGTGACATGTGCCCTAGTTTGTGGTTTGTTTTGCTGGCGGGCAGATCTCTATTTTGTAGAAATTTTGTCCTGTAGAAATCGCACGGTGGTGCGTTTCCTTCACGCATGATCGGTGCGACCGTGTGATGTCTACAACGCCCAATTATGGTGATCTGCCCCAGGTCGTGCGTTTTGTTCATGCACGGGCTGTTTTGCTCGTGCGTGAGTAAATTCACACGACCTTCTCTTTTTTGACAAATTTCACGTCTTTATTTTGTTCACGCACGATCGTGTGTTCTGCATTTTTCAAAAACTATTTTTTGTCTCCGCCCGTGAGTTTGTGTTATTAAAATAACGCATGGTCGTGCGTTCGACCGTGGGTGCCTATTTTTCTGACGTGTTTGTCTATTTAAGTCCCATTTTTAGGTCATTTTGGGGATCATCTTCAACCCCGATCCGCATCAGCTTCGTTCCGCCCTCTTCCGCCGCTCCATCACGGCCCAACATCGGGAGGTGCTCCGACCGCATTTTTCATGAAAATCTTAAGTCGGGGAATCCTCTTGGCCTCCTCCATCATCCGCAAGCTTCCAAGCTCTATTTCGAGAGATTTCTCGCTGCATTCGTGGAGTTCTTCGGTGAAGAACGTGATCAGAGACTATTGACGACGAAGACGGGTAACGTGGAAGAAGGTTACAGCTCTTCTGGACCCCAGAAGACAGTCAAAGCCCGAGCTCGGACGAGGATTAACAACCCTCGATTCTGACCGTGAAACTTTGATGAGTCTTCGTGCATCGGTTGTATTCTTCCCTCCTCTTTGATTGTAGTAGATTTCTTATTGATTTCTTCGTTGTCGGTTGATGATTGTGTAAACCCTTGCTTTGTTTAAATGATATCGTTCATATCTATGTGAATGTCTTATTGTTTATACAAGTGAGGAACGCCTCCGCCTCATCTCATCCTTCCCTCTGTGTGTGTGTTGTACTAGCAATTGCTAGTTGTCTGCGTTACGAGGAGATGCTCTCGACCCTCATTCTGTCGGTGCGAACCATTCCATCCGCTTGCTTACTTGTCCATTCGCCCTGCGAAGCAGTGCATAACAACATGCGTAGTTTCCATCCCTCCAAGCGAAGCAGTGCATAGTGACCTGCATAGGAGTAGTTGAAGTAGTTTATTTTATTTTGTTTCCGCAAACCAAAACCCCTTCATAACCCCGACCTTGAAGACTTCAATCTCAAGTCCTCCTCGAAAGATTACTTCACCTTACTGTGTTCCTCTGCGATAGATACTTGGGAAACATTCGCTCATTTTATATTACTTGAATGACTGGTGCATTTGCCGAACGCGCATCACCTGCCTTTCTTACCGCGTGGAAAAAGTAATGGTGACGATCAAAGTCTAAAAAACCATCGGGGTTTGTGAACCCGTTCGGTATCGCCGGAAAGAGGGAACCCGAAGTCCGGGTTCCGGACACAAAAAATTCGCCGCCTAAAGAGGGGATCTCCTGCAGGTCGCGTGGGAGAGAAGAGAGTGAGATGTTTAGTCGGTGCGTGTTTAAAGCTGAGGAGTGCTATAGTTTGTGTTTTTAGAGATTTTTTGGTGTGTTAATAGCGGTATTTGGGGTGCTTTTAACATTGCTAAAAAGATAGTAAGAGAAGGGAGATGTTGCTCCAAGGAAAGAGAAGAGTGGAAATAAGGAAAGCTCCTTTTAACTTTTCTGGATACGGGAGTCCCCTATTTTTCAAAAAACCTAAAAATATCTTTTTGACAAGAGCATTTTTCTCAACACGGAGAAACCAAACACATCCAAAACAAATGGTGGGAATATAACTTTTTCCACAGACACCATGATGGCGTGCGACGTCTAACACAGGTCTATTCTCGCAGGAGGAGGTGAACCACTACCCGTTCGGGCGATTCAAGTCCACGGTTGCGTCCGGATGGTCGTTCCTAGTCAATTTTATGTATCATTTTATTTATCTTAAGTTGTATTTGACACCCGATCAAACCGGACGATATGAGCCGCCTGATTCTGGTGCCCTAAGGTGTTTACGCATATATATTGGCGTGTGTTTCACGGTTGGGAGTATTGAAGGTTCAGTTATGACTTGGAACTGTCGGTCTTCATCTCTTCTCTGGTGCGACGCTGGAAGAGACAACGCCTCCTCTTGGTGCGACTCAAAGGTACCCTCGTCCACCCCGTCCAATTCCTCCATCGCCCGCCTTTGTCGCTGCCACCCTCTTCTGCCTCCTCATTGTTACTGTTCCATTCCAACGCCCTAAATGTCGCTCCCGACCCGAACCATTGTCGCAAGCCCAGTTTTGGGCTTTTCCCCCGTTGACCGAACCCCCCTTTCCAGCCATACAACACCGCCTACCCCTTTCCCGATGCCCGACTACCACTGCATATCTATTCGGCCCTCCCTGCTGCCTCCCGTTCCCATCCAGTCTCGCCCCCTATTGCTACATGCCTTCTCCACCTCTTCCCTGCCCCTAACCAGACCAATACATCCCACCCAACATTCATTTACCCTCCACACAGCCCTTCCCGCAGTTCTTCTACGTTCATGTCCCACTTTTGACGTCACCTGACATCGTAACAACCTTGGATTCCGCCATTAGCCGTTATTTGACACCGCCTGCACGCGTAAGTTGTTATTTTGAGTCATTATTTTCTACTGTTATGTATTTGGCATTATACTAGTAGTGGATTTAATTATTATTTGTTTTTGTTAGATCGTCGCATGATTTGCAGTGCTTATTCCGTACGTGGATACACGTTTTCTCCTTGGCCGTTTTGTTGAATGAAGCTTGCTCTCTTTAATTAAAATTTGTGAATGTTGCACTCCTATTCATTTTATATTAATTAATTAGTGTTGTTCATTGTAAAATGGACCTCCTCTTTCATTTTCAACACTCTCCATCACATATAAGATTGCATTTAGTGAGTCCACTCCAAATCGGCCTATCACTGCATCACACCACCACCCCATACAGAGGCATAAGAAATCAATCTCCGTTAATTTTAGGGCAATGTTAATAGTACCCTTGAAGTCGCTATTAGCAGTCATTTCAATGTGTTATTTTGGTCTTTTTTGAAGTGCTATTAGCTAATAGAATGGTGCTATTAACATTGCCCTAATTTAAAACCCATAAAATCCTAAAACCCTACAATGAGCCAAGCAAACCATGAATCGTATAAGCCCATGATTATGTTATTAAACAATGCTGAATTAGCTCCTATTAGGTAGAGAGAACAAAAGAGCCCCAAATAAAAATAATAACCTAACCAGCCAGTAGAAATGCATTTGATTCACGAGGAAGGCGAAAATCAAAACTCAGGATTCTGTGAAAAGGGGTTGGTCGCAAGAACTTGATGCGGCTTTACCTGGAGCAGTCCAGAGAAGAATGGAAATGGAGGCGGCCATCGGAATCGCTGCTCGAAGCGCTGCAAATGACTGCGGAAGAAGAGCGGTCGTTGATGGAAACGCATAGGTGGATCTCCGGGACTCCGCAGATTTGAAGCTCCTAATGAAAGATTTCTTCATCCTTCTCTCTAAGAATGGAGGAGATGGAGAGCCATGAATAGCAAGAGAAGAAGAAGAAGAAGAGCATGAAGAGAGCATGGGGGCTTTCTTCGATTGTTTTCAGTTGAGCGGCCTCCTCTCTCTCTTCTCTGAGTTCGGAGATAAGGGGAAATAGTGTGTGTTGCTGTGTTTTTTTAAAGGCCATTGTTAACGGCAATTCGATTCGTTATTGGCTAATCACATTTCAAAATCTCCTAATTTTTTCAGTCTTTTTGAAATAAGCCTTGTACAAACAATTTCAAGAAAAGTGTTCAACACAATAGAGTCGAGATCTACAACTTTCGTGTTGAACATTTTTCCTAAAATTGCATGTGCAAGACGTATTTGGAAAAGGTGCGAAAAATTATGAGATTTTGGGGTACGACTAGCCAATAACGGGTTACGGTTAACGATCGTCTTTTAAAATAACTGGCATTAATAGTTAAACTTTACCAACTTCAATGAAATTCCGTAGTAAATTGAGGCTCTGTTTAGTACTTTAGCGTGGTCTTTTGGCATTTTATATCCATAAAATACGAGGTTTAGGCTACGTTTGATTAGGCAGAAGAAGACGGGGCTGCTGATCGAGCTGGAGGGGGGAGGCTGTCGATCGAAACGGAAGATTTTCCTTCGTTTTTCATGGCCCGGCGGGAGGAAACGCAGCGGGAGGAGACGACGGGCATTTGGTTACCCGCCGTGCGGCGCCGTTTGCCGCAAACGGCAGGTCCAAACGCCGCGCCAAACAAAGCCTTAGACAGTTCGTATCCTGAGAGATAAAATTTGACACTTTGCATTCCAAAATACATTATTTTTAACAATTTGCGCCTCAAGCCGAAATTTCCGGGATATACATTGAGCCAACTTCACTCACCATTATTTTTAACAATTTGCATAGTCATTCTTTTTTATGGAATTAACTTTTTTAATAAATCCAATTGAATTGATGTCTTCTTCTTCTAAAAAAGGCACGACAAACAACAAACTTTTGAGTCTATGTTGACCACTCCATTCCAATAATTTGACACGAATTTCATCATTTTGACGTGAATTTCACCTGGCACGAAAGGTTGAAAAATATGTGCCTTCAATCAGGTACTATTTGTGAGAAGAAGACATTTATTGTTAAAATTTAAATTTGATTTGCGAATAATAATTTATAAAGATAAAAAAAATTAATTTACGGAAAGACATTTACGATTTGCTAATAACAAGATTAATTTTTCTTTGCTCTTATCTCATCAATACGACAATTCTTCTCCACTCTTATCTCACATAACATTTGTTTTCATATCCTTCTTGCTACACACAATTTGAAGCTGATCCTTCCAGTAATTAGATGATTGCTTAAGTCAACATATTTTAAACATTCACTAATGTCATTCAAGAACACAAAATAAAAAAAGAGTATAACAACGAATCCTTTTCAAAATATCTCTTTGAATCTCTGCCTAAATCTGCTCAAGATTTAATTCATATAGGCGAAGTATTCTTCGTCAACATCGCAAAATAACGTTTGAAAGCTCTCCCAGATTAAGAAGATTGACACAAAGGCTACTCAAGAGAAAACTTCAAATGTTTGTATTTGGAGAGAAATGTATACTTTTCCATCCTTCATCGTTGCTATTTATAGGGCAAAATCTATAAAGGTAGTGGTGATAGATGACATGAGGTAGATGTATGTTCAACTTCCCTTGACCTCTTTCCTATAAACTCATCTCGGTCAAAAACACATGTCATCATTCTTGGTCAAAGACAGTTACTCATTTTCTCACTTGACATGAAACATATGCTTGAAAAATATGATCACAAGATGACTAATTGTTTTCACTCTTAGGAGAAAAAATATCCCATCACTTCTGTACCAACTCGACATGACATCGTTTGGCTAGCTCTCCGACAATGAAATTTACGAAGATCTTAATTATCAATCATTCAACAATGTCCTAGAGCGGGTACGAGACGCGGCCTTTTAGCAACTCACATGCGAGTAGAAGTGATTTTGAAAAGGGGGCGGTAAAATACAGGTGATGCACTTTACTGTAAAGTGCAAGCATCCAACGGTCCAAGTGAATGCTCACACACATCTCAAAGCGTTTTGAGATATATGCTGACATCCATGCGGATCGTTTGATGCTCACACTTTACGGTAAAATACACCCCTATACATTACTCTCCTAAAAAACTTCAAATAAATGATTAAAAGTTTTTTTTTGCACACAAAAAATTGCAAGATGAATTAATCATATTTGTTTGAATGTATAATAACATCTCCTTCATTTTACATTTTTAATCCTACAGAAAAAAAAAGTCCCGCAGACACAAGTCGACGTGCAGCTAGCGTCGGCACGCATAGAAAGATTCCTGATGCCGTTCAACATCAATTCAACTACCCAACGGCCATTACTTAATGAACTCAATAATACTTAATTTCAAAAAAGTCCAAAGATATATGATATGTTTGTTTACGCGGTGGGAATGGAGCCTTGAGATTGGGGGAGGGATTTGCAGTGATGCTGAATGCATGTCAATTTTGGCTATGTGCAGGTCAAAATAAATACAGATTAAACTAAAAAGTTATAGAAAATGATAAATCCATATTAGTCTGACTTGCACAAAATTGTTATGAAATTGTGTGACCTGCATATAGTCAAAATGGACTTGTATATAGTTGTGAATGTTAAAAATGACTCTCTTGAAGTGTTTGGAAGGAAGAATAAAGGTTTACCAAATTACTATTTTGATTGTTGTTGTTTTTCTCTCAATAAAGATGGAGTAAAAACGCTCAAACGGACATACTCAAAATTAAGGCTCCGCTTGGAGAGACTTATTTTCAGTGGTCAAGCGGTTACGACCGCATGAATCGGGCCTTAATTAAGGTCTGGTTCATGCGGTCGTAACTGCTTGATCCGTCAAAATAAAACACCCAAACGAGCCTAAATATTATGTCATTCCTTTGGATTCTTTAAACAAGGGGTAGAATAGTAATTACATGTTTGTGAATTTCTAGCCACATCTTATTATTACTATTAAATTTTTAGTACAATTATTTTGATTTTTGTCTTTTTTTTTTTTGAATCACATGACTTGCTTGCATGTTCACACAATCAAGTAGTCATAGAAATAAACACGTGTCCCAAGTTCCAACCTCCAAAAAAAACTGGGTTGATATAAAAAACACTTTTTTTCCTCCAATTATTATGTTATTGAATATAACATCCTAAATATTTAGTTTTAATGTTTTACTAGCATCTTCAAACTAGTTTCGCTCGTTACGTTCTCGATGCGGCGTTGCAGGCTTCACCCGCAACTAAGCGTGCATCGCCTGTCCCCGCCGGGCTTCGCCCGGCCCTGAAGCCGCTTCGCCCGCCCCGTGACAACTAAATAAAAAAGTATTGTTTTTTAATAAATTAATTAATTATTAAAAGAAAAAACTAGATAAAAAATTTACTTAAAATCCCGTGATAACCCCCCCCCCCCCCTTCCGCTTCCGCCATTTTCACGGCTTCACTCTGCCACCGGCGGCGAAGCCGTAGGCGGCTTGCCCGGTGACCATCGGCGGGAGCCCGCTGGGACTTCTCCGGCGGCAAGCGGGCAGGGGCACCGCCGGCGGTGGCCCTGCCCGTGAGCACTAAAATGGAGCTTTAGGGCAGGGTCACTGCCGGCGGTGGCCCTGCCCTTTCGCCGCTCGATAACCCTCGACGGGTTCGCCGGAGGCCGGCGAACCCGACGGTGGGCGTCAGGCAGGCCGCCAGCGGCAGAGGGAAGCAGCGGGAACATCCTTTGGGCGGAATCGGGAAATCTTGGATTCAAGGAAAGGTCTTTTGGGGAGGAAATGATATTGGCAGTCCCGATTCTTTTGATGTGATGGCCAATTTTTGAAGTTTTTCCATCAAACGGTTCAGATTTCATCTTTGATGTGCTACAAAATATGTTTATTATTTTATATAATAAAAATAGAGTGAAATACTTTAATTTTCAATTTTGTATCTTACTAATTGAATATTTATGATGCAAAATATTAATATTAATATTTAATATTTATGAAGAATGCCCGATGACAAATTAAATAATTAAGATATAATATGCAAAAATCTCTAAATTGAAAGGTACTCAATGCCAAATTCCTAAATAAATTTAGACTTCGTTGGGTGAGACTTATTTTCACCAATCAAGCGATTACTATCGCATGAATCAGACCTTATATATAAGCCCCCCCAAACGAAGCCTTAATCGCAAAATATAGGTCGAAAGTGTAAGTTATTGGTTATGCTACGACGATCATTGAACGCATTGATTATGCACAGTGGTTAGTGAACTTTCAACTTCATCAACCAAACTCCATTCATTTTATATGTTCCACATTTTTTTAGCGGTTGTTATTCGTAAAACATAAACATCTATTCACAAATCAAAATTTTCATTTTTATAAATGTTTTTCTGAATATCAACTTTAAACTTTAGCAATCAATATCTTTTTCTCATAAGTATCGGACAATGAATGGACATATTTGTCAACGTTTTGAGTCAAAACCTGAGACAAAAATGATGAAATTCACATCAAAATGGTAAAGTTCATGTAAAAATGGTGAAATGCATGTCAAATTGTTGGGATGAAGTACATAGGATCAGAAGGTTATCAGAAAAAGTTCCTTCGTTGTCGGATCTTACTCAAAAGAAAAAGACATCAATTAGTAAAATTTAAAGTTAGTCTGCCAATAAATATGAAAAATTTAATCTACCAATACACAACCGTTTTGGGGGGGGGGGGGATTGTTAAGGGCAACTCATTAAAGGCTAGTGACAGACCAAATTTTTTAAATGATTGTTTTTTCCCAGGTTTTTATCCCATTAATTAAACCTAGTGACAACCCTATTTTTCCGGATTCCCCCTCCCCGAATTTTTTTTGCCTGCTACCTTCCGCACTCCCTAGTTGTCGCGACTCTTCCTGCACCCTCCCTGTCACCGCCGCCGCCGCCGGAACTACCAGATCTATCCAAGCGCACCGATGTCCTCCATATTTCTCCTCTTACAGCCCTACCCCAGTCACCGGATCCAGGTTTTCCTCTTCCGCCGCCGGAGATCTGACCCCCGAACACTCAGTGCAAACAATCAAAAGTGGGCTCTTGAAGTTTA
Organism: Platanthera zijinensis; assembly: GCA_039513925.1. Taxonomy (NCBI): domain Eukaryota; kingdom Viridiplantae; phylum Streptophyta; class Magnoliopsida; order Asparagales; family Orchidaceae; genus Platanthera; species Platanthera zijinensis. Next base: position 21,429,457 of record CM077087.1, on the reverse strand, counting down.
GGTAGATGTTGAATATTTATTCCTATTGTAATTATAATTCTCTATGAATATTTCATTTATTCCTATTTGTAACAAGATAAAATTCATCTAATTTTGGACATTTCCTTATCATGTTCATATTATTTTCCTTGAAATTTATGTTTTTTTTAAAAAAAATTGGGTTGCCTTTAATAAATTAATCTATTTGTGTAAAAATATGATTTCATTAACAATGAGCTGACTTTAACAATCCCATTCTTTGTTTTTTCGATTGAAGTGGTCATAATTATATTTCCTTGCCGCACTTACTATAAAAAGAGATTTATCTGACTTTCTCCCCCCCTCTTGTTCTCCTCCCACATCTCACAATGTCCTCAGATCCGGAAAGCAACACTCCCCCAACCGATTCCGGCCGCCGCCACCACCACCAATCCTCTCCGACCGATCTCTTCTCGAGCGCAAGTTTTTTGGCCGGCGCCGCCAGATCTTCCTTCACCCACGACGGATCCGCCCTAGACAAGGCCAAGCTGGCCGAAGCCGGCGAAAACCTCGTCGCCGCCGCCTCCGAATACGGCAAGCTCGAGGAGAGGGGATATGGAAGCTACATAGAGAAAGCAGAAACTTACCTTCACCAACTCCACTCTTCTCCAGCAGATCAGAAGAAGCCCGCCGATCATTCTCCGGCTACAGGGAAGGCAACAGAGGGCGAGGAACATTCCGATCCTGAAGAGAAGAAGACTCCGGAAGAACATCACTCCGGCGGAGGTTTTGGTGGATTTGGAGGAGGCGGATTTGGCGACTACATGAAGATAGCAGAGGGTTTCTTGAAGAAGTAATTAATACACATAATCATGTAAGTGCTGCCGGTGTTTGTGATTGTGGTGTTTGTGATTGCGGTTTAGAAAGCTGAAGATCTGCTGTTTGATTGTTTTATGAGGGTTTGAATGTCAGATTTGCAATTAATTTCAGGGGTTTGAATAAAAGTGGTATTTTGCTTCAATTTTATCCGACTCTTGAGGATAAATTAAATTAGTAATATATAATCACAGGGTCTGATACTGTAAACGACATGGATCATGTATCCTGAATACCAGCAATAAGAAATTCCGTGTGTTTTATTTCTGTAATTTTTTTTAAATTTTTGTTCTCCGCTGTTTGTTTGGCAATTTTTTTTTTGGATCCTAGCTTCTGCTCAGTTTGGCATGGTGGTGGTGGTTGTAAACGCATGGATTAAACCCTTATTTGTTGAGGATCACCTAACAAACATTATACGCTTGAACATGTGGATGAAGTTTCTTAGGCTTCGTTTGATTGAGCGGTTTTGCCGGCCGTTTGGAGCAAACGCTGCCGGACAGCGGGAAATATAATTAGGGTGTTGTTACTCCGGCGGAGCGTTTTTGCCGGGCGACGTTTGTTTCGTCTGGACCCGCCGCGCCCCTAATAACTGAGCAAAAACCTTTGTCTGGACTCTGGAGCAGCTCCTCCCCCCCAGGTGGAATACTCGGGTTCGTCCCGCCGGGTCGACCCGCCACTGCCGAATCAAACGAAGCCTTAGATGGGCGTTCACGAATGACAATTGAAGCCTTAGATGGGCGTTCACCAATGACAATTGAAGCCACATGTTCATGACCGCCACGGCGCCACGACCATGCCAAACGGAGCCGAATTCGTTTTGTTCGGGATTGCGGCGATGTGGCTGGAAAAAGATAACATGAAAAGCTAGGCTAGTAATTTGGGTAGGGATCACTCTTGATCTTTGTGGAGATCATTTCTGATCTGCTTTATGCAAGGTTGACAAGATCAAGATCCTAGATGAGATTATTTCGAGATAGGATCAGATCACAGATAGTATGGTCGGATCGAGGATTGTTTTATAAAATCAGGATCGATTTCTAAAATCTGGATCGCAGGATTGTAAGATCCTAGGATCCGGATCGCGATCTGACAACCATGCTTTTAAGATCACTTTTGATCGATATCCAAGGAGATCACTCATGATCTCCACCGTGGAGGATTTAGGAATTTCATCAAGGGAGGGCTCAGACCTTTCAAGAGGTTTGAGAAATTTTTAGTCAACGAATACAGTGAAGTTTGATTTTCAAAAATAAATGAAGCCCGATAGCACTTCATTTTGTGTGCGTGAGAACATTAATTAAAAAATTCAATCAAAAAAATATTTATATATTTTGTCTATATATCTCTACTATATAATGCAAATATGCATATCTTTGCTCTTACCGTAAGTTTTCCCTCCACCCTTGGATCAAAGTCAAGTTTTATTCTCATCCATTAGATGAGGAGGGAGAAAGTCATCTTTAGGAGTTAGAGAGAGAGGGATGAGGGAATATTACTAGGCCTCCTAAAGCTAGAGAGAGGAAAGGAGGGAGAGAGAGAAAGAGAGGGGGGGGGGAGAGAGAGTGGCTGGGGGGAGGCAGTGGATGGGATATACTAATATAATTATATAACTATCTTATAGTTTAATCTATAGTATATTATATATTTATACATATATGCAGTGAGAGAGAGAAAGAGAGAGAAAGAGAGTGGGGGAATTGTATATAAGCAGTGAGAGAGAGAGAAAGAGAGAGAGAGGGAGGAGGGGGATGGATGAGAGGGAAATTAATACCTGGCGGTGGGGGGAGATTATAGACTGGAGAGAGAAAGAGAGGGAGAGAGAAAGAAAAATAGAGGAGAAAGGGAGGGAGATTAAATATTGTTATTCAAAACGCACATGTTTTTAACAAAATAAAAAATTGCAATCGTGATTGATATTTTTTTACGGTCGTTTTGAGTACTCATATGTAGGCACGGACGCCGGGGGCGGGCGAAGCCCGTGCGGAGGCGGACAGAGCCCGCCTGGATGCGGCCGAAGGCCGCCCGAGAGCATCGAGCACGGGCGTAGCCCGTGCGTAGATGCTCGTCAATATAAAAAAATATTAAATATATGATCATATAAAAATGCAACAAGTAGAAATCGTGCTCATAATTCTTAAATCCCGCTCGTGCGAAAATTGGTCCTTCACAAAGCTTACATGACGTCACCCCTCCAGTTCTAAGAAAATCTCAAATCGCAACCCCTCATCCTCGTCCAGTCGTCGGTAACTTATTCGTTCTCGCATCCAACTAGGATGTCTTTGATCTCTAATATATTTTTTTTTCAAAAAATTCTTTATACATTTAGAAATAAAAAAAATGAAAATAAATAAATAAATAAACATATATAAGTATTAAAACATATTACTTAACATATTGTTTTCTTTTAAAAAATTATTGATTGGCATTGATCTCATATTGTTTTCTTTTAAAATTATAATTATTTAGTAAAGATTTCATGCTATATCATGTCGAAGATGACCGTATTTCTTTCAGAGATTCAAAAGAAATTACGGGTAAAGAAAAAGTTGAACTTGGGGAGGTCAAAATTAGTTGTAATTATCGCAACTAATTTTACACATGTCACATACATAAAAAGTTAATTAAACAAGTTAATTATAGCTATCATGTCATATTCCTCCTCTTTCAACCAGTTTTTACCTTTTCAGACTTTTTTTCATCATTCGGATTTCGGACACCATTTTTAACTTATAAATAGTCGAAATTCATTGCCTCGATCGAATCTTCACTATTAATTTTACAAAAATTCATCTTCCACTGCTGATCTCCATGGAGATATCACGTACAGTAAAATCTTCCATTTTCCGCCACGTGTCATGATTGCGGGGCTCGCGGAGAAGAATTTAGAAATGTTGTATGGATTGAATAATTTCTAGTTTGTTATGGTGTTTTTTAAAAGAGAAAAAAAAAACTCCAATGATTTTTTTTCTCCAACGTGGGATTCTCAGTTTTATGTTTAGATAGCAAAATCATTCTTGCATTGCATGATCTCGAGTCCCCGTTTGGCCTCCCAAAATACAAGTGTCAAAAACGCACCCGTGGGAGTCACGTTCAAGCCATCTCCACGATGCATGCATGCACCCAGTGGGCTCCCACACTCGCAACACGGCCACACAAGCTCAGCGCACAACCATGGACATGGTCGTGCGCATGCATGCTCCAGCAAGCACGCGCTAGCGCAATGCGCGTGCTAGCACAACACACGCTCTGTTGAGGTATATTTATATTTGTGTTAATGGGCTCCTTAACGGGTCGGTTAGGATCCGATAGGAATCCAAACCCGTAGTCGGGAATTTAGGGTTTCACCTATAAATACCCTAGCTAGGGGCAACGAGGAGATCATTCCAAACTTGATGGTCACGCGGATGCTTCGAGCACTCTAACATTCTCGAAGGTTTCCTCCGTCTGCCCTAGCCGCTCCCGTCCCCGTGACCCAGGCGATCGAATCGATCACGCTGCCGTTGTTCTCGATCGGAGAAGGAATAGCCCGCCTCTGACGTTTTCAGTCGGAGAAGAAGATCAAGCCACTTGCTCGCGATTTTTCTGGATCGTTGTCGCTACCGCTCCTGTGCGAGGGTTTCCCTCCCGCCGCTCTCTTGTTCCTGGAGTGCGCCGCAGCTCTCGATCACGAATCGCGTAAGAGAAGGAAAAAGATTTCTCTTGATTCTCGTCGGCGTCGCTGCTCGAGAGGAAAACCGGCCACTGTTCAATCCGTCGCTCGCGATTTCCTCTCCATTGATGCCGGAAGGATGTTTCCCCTCGCAAGCTTCCGCCGTTAAATATCAAAGAAGAGGAATATTGCTGGTTGCTCTCGGTTTTTCCACGAAATAAGCCGCCACCGATCGTTTGTGCCACCGTTCTAGATCTGAAAGAGGGAGGATCTCCCGGTACCCAGTTCTCAAGTTATTATCGTTCTGAGTGCTGCTATCTAGATCCCGTCCAGATCAGAAAGGAGAGCATCAGTGCCGCCTATCTCCAAATAAATTTTTGCCGATCTGTTTCTCTCTCACACTCTTTGTCAAAGGAGGAGGAGAGGTTCTCATTCCATCTGGATCTTTTCTTGCATATTGGAGATCCTTGACCCTCTGCCATAAGGAGCTAGTCTAATTGTGTTGTGGACTCTAAAGATATCAGAGGATCTGCCAAAGGATCAAATTAGACTTGTGTGCATGGTCTATCTGTGCCTCTGTGGAGTTATTATCGCTCAGATCAGACCTTTGTTGATTTTGCTCAGTCAGAGGAAAATAAACAATATTATTGGATTGGATCCGAAGACCGTCGTCAGCTCGCTCAGGTGATTTCTTTCTTGTTTTACTGCACTCGTTTAGATTGCTAGTGGAGCTCTAGTTTTGTGTAAGGAACCCACAATGTCGAAAGTAAGCAATCTGTCGTCTCCTGTGCCGATGATCAAGCTGGAGAAATTCTCCAACGCCGAGTTCAGTGCGTGGAAGCGCAACACTCAGTTCGGCATGAAGTACCTGAACATCTTCTACACAGTACAAACTGCTTTTGAAGACGTCAAAGGAAGCGAAGATGAAGATCAGTGGGTCAACGACGAGGACTTCTGCAGAGACTACATTCTGAATTGCCTCTCCAACAGGCTTGCAGAGACGTACGGCAAGATGCAAAGGGCCAAAGAGATCTGGGAAGCTTTAGAAGAGCAATTCAAGGAGGAGGAGAACATGTCCAAGACGCACCTGGTGGACAAGTTTATGGCATTCACCTTCACTGAGGAAAGGGAAATTCTGCCACAGGTTGCTGAGTTCGAAAATCTGGTGGACAAGCTCAACAGTGAAAATATCCCTCTGCCAGATGGTTTTGTTGCAGGGGCAATTATTTTCAAATTGCTCTCGGTCTGGTATTCCTTCAAGACTGAGATGTACCGGAAGAAGACACAGGTGAGTCTTAAAGACCTCAAGCGCTTCATCTGCATTGAGGATGAGAACCGGACTAGGCACGCTATAGAGACGATCAGCAAGCAGTCCTCTACTGCTAACATGATCACTCACCCTAAGCGAAAGCCTAAGCCTGGGAAGACTCGCCCACCGACCAGTGCACCCGCAGTTGCTGCCACCAGCAAACAGATAAAGAAGAAATTCAAAGGCAAGTGCTACAACTGCAACAAGTGGGGTCACTGCGCTTCCGAGTGCAAGCAGCCCAAACGGGGCGAATCGAGCACACCAAGGACTGAAAATCAAGCCAACATGGTTCATCAGACTGCGCCTACCGACTTTGCTGCCATGGTCGGTAACGGGACGGCCAGTTCAGAGTGGTGGCTCGACTCAGGTGCTACCTGCCACGTCTGCAACAATCCAAAGCTTCTGGAAGATACAAAAGAGGTGGAAGAGACTGTTACTGTTGCAAATGGAGCTATAGCTGACGTGCTGAAGGTCGGCAACGCTACCCTGACTCTCTCCTCAGGTAAGACTCTAACTTTAAAAAATGTTAAATTAATACCGACATTAGCTGCTAATTTAATTTCGATTAGTCTGTTGTGTGATGCGGGTATGTCTTTTAACATTAGTGGTGGTCGAGTAACCCTTATGGTTCACTCGCATTACTTTGGTTGCGCATATGTCGTTAACGGGATGTATAAGCTGAGTCTAGCACACGAAGTAGTAAATCAGGTTAGCTCCAATTTGATAGATCCTAAGACTTTACATGCAAGACTAGGACACGAAAATTATAGAAAACTACTCCTGCTAGCTAGAACTCACAATATACCCCTCGACACAAAAACCAAATTTGAAAAATGTGAAATTTATGCTCAAACTAAGATAACTAGAACACCTTTTAGTCAGGTTTCTAGGAGCACACAATTGCTAGAGTTAATACATTCCGATATTTGTGACTACAAAAGCTTTGCCACACGTGGAGGTCGGAAGTATCTGATAACTTTTATCGACGACTACTCTAGATTCAGTCACATTTATCTCCTTAAAACCAAAGATGAAGCTTTTGAAAAATTTTGTATATTCAAAAATAGGGTTGAAAATCAACTTGACATGAAAATTAAAAGGCTAAGGAGTGATAGAGGAGGAGAATACGTCTCGGGGGAGTTCAGAGACTTTCTTGCCAGCAATGGCATAATTCCTGAAACGACTGCTCCGTATTCACCACAATCCAACGGTATCGCCGAGCGGAAAAATAGGACTTTAACAGAGATGTTGAATTCCATGTTGTTGACTGCCGGCATGCCTGCGGCCTATTGGGGTGAAGCCGTCCTCACGTCGAATCACATTCTTAATAAAGTTCCCCATGCTAAGTTGACTAAGACACCCTACGAGCTTTGGTTTAAGAGGCCTCCTAGATTTGACAATCTTAAGACCTGGGGCTGTATCGCTTATGTTAGGATACCAGACTATAGAAGAGCAAAGATTGGACCCAGGACCAATACTTGTGTCTACCTAGGATGTGCAGATGACAGTGCTGCAGACAGGTTTCTGGATCTCTCCACAAATACTGTAATAGAATCTAGAGACGCTGTTTTCTTTGAGGATAAGTTCCTTAAGGACAAGAACCTGACTCTGCCAGGTCTGCCAGCCACTAGTACTGAGCCTTTAGTTGAGCCAGGACAACGTAACTCTGACACTGAGCCTGTAGACACGATTGGTTTAGATACCAGAAGGCTATCTAGTAGAGAGAAAATGCCCAAAAGCTTCGGTACAGACTTTGTGACTTACCAAGTTGAAGCTGATCCATCCACTTATAAGGAAGCGATGCGATCTAGAGACTCTCTATTATGGAAAGAAGCCATAGACGAAGAGATAAACTCTCTTATGCAGAACAACACATGGACTTTGGTCGATTTGCCCAAAGGGGCTAAAACCATTGGAAATAAGTGGGTTCTGAGGAAGAAGCTAAATCCTGATGGGAGTATCGCAAAATACAAAGCACGTCTAGTTGCCAAAGGCTTCACTCAAGTGAGTGGTGTAGACTACTTTGATATATACTCACCTGTATGTCACTATGCGACGATTAGGATTCTTCTCGCACTAGCATCTATTGAACACTACACTGTTCATCAGATGGATGTCAAGACTGCATTTCTTAATGGAGATCTGATTGAGGAGATCTACATGCACCAGCCTGAAGGGTTCGTCATAGAAGGTCTAGAAACCAAGGTCTGTAAGTTGATTAAGTCACTATACGGATTGAAACAAGCACCAAAAATGTGGCATGAAAAATTTGACACCTGTGTAAAAGGCTTGGGTTTCAAATCCAGTCTATCAGATAAATGTCTGTACGTAAGAACAAGTGCAAATAAAGTAGTCATCATATGCTTGTATGTTGATGACATGCTAATTCTGGGCACTGATCAGTCTGAAGTGAAAGACGTGAAAGTTGCCTTGACGGCACAATTTAGCATGAAAGACCTAGGTGAGGTGAAAACCATCCTAGGAATGGAAGTGAACTTCACAAAAAAGGGTATTACTCTGAGTCAGAGTCACTACATTAGGAATCTACTGGAAAAGTGGGGTTATGATAAAAGCAAAAAGGCTGAGACTCCATACGATTATAACAATAGACTGAAACCGAACGAAGGTTCAGCTATTAGACAGTTGGACTACTCCAAACTCATAGGAAGTCTCATGTACGCTACTACCTGCACTAGACCTGACATAGCCTTTACGGTCGGCATGTTGAGTAGATTCACCAGTAACCCTGGGAAGGACCACTGGGACGCCTTAGACAGGCTAATGAGATACTTAAAGTACACTGAAAAGTATGCTTTATGTTACAGTGGGCATCCTCCAGTGCTTGAAGGGTACTCCGACGCATCTTGGTGCTCGGAAATAGCTGATTGTCGATCCACTAGTGGTTTTGTGTTTACACTAGGAGGAGCTGCAGTAGCTTGGAAGTCTAAGAGGCAAACGTGCATTGCACTATCCTCTATGGAATCGGAACTCTATGCTCTCGCTTCAGCTGGAGAAGAAGCAGAGTGGATAAGAGATCTGATATTGGACATTCCAATGACGAGTCTAAAAATGAACTCTATTTCGATTTATTGTGACAATCAAGCCACAAAGACCATTGCTACAAATACGTTGTTCAATGGAAAGCGAAGGCAACTAAGGATGAAACAGGTCTGGTTGACCTATCTCACCAGTCAGGGGATAATCTCCCTATTGGACGTGAGATCAAAAGATAATGTAGCAGATGTCCTTACTAAGGGCTTATGTAAGGTTCTCACATCTAAAACATCGGGGGAGATGGGATTAACGTCCATTTAGGAGGACTTAATACCTAGCTTATGTTTTAAATCTAAGAACCGTTGTCTGCTTACATTCAAGCATCTACGTTGAGCACACTAAAGTATTTCAGATGTTATCTGATGAAAGCTAGAGGTGAGATAGTTGCCAGTCATTCCAAACTTGATGACTTACGTAATTATTCTTTGCCAAAGGCTGAATTGGGTATCATTCCAAAAAGGAGTACTGAGGTTGCTGATATGTGCCCTGATATTATGATTATTAGTTATATCATTCCAAACTTGATGATATAATAGTCACAGCTTGTTGTATCATTCCAAACTTGATGATATAGCACAATTGTGGAACGTTAATAATAATCTTAATAATCGAAGGAACATGGTATGATTCTATGAAATCAATTAATCTAATTTTGTGTAAATTAGATAGAGATGCTGTTTTGGGATTCTTTCCTCCCAGTCAGAGTATTAAGTTCACCCGCTGTTAGAACTAATCACTTTATTTCTGCAAGTGTTTGAATTCATAGAGATTTGTCTCATGACATTCTTGTTGTAATTGTTTGCAGGCAATATGGAGATTGGAGGAGAGACAGTTGATTTTGACCCAGATGATGATGATCTGCTGTTCGCCTAGATCCATTATCAGTTTGAGTTTTCCAGTTTCTTGCTTTATTTCATGTTTGGAACATTTGGTTTGAGTTTAGCATTTTGTTATCTAAAACTCATATTTATAATTCTGGAAAATCTCTTTTGTTTGGTCATTATTAACTATTGAATAAGTAGCCCATTTTCTTTGCTAACACTTATATACAATATAGGAGGAGATTGTTGAGGTATATTTATATTTGTGTTAATGGGCTCCTTAACGGGTCGGTTAGGATCCGATAGGAATCCAAACCCGTAGTCGGGAATTTAGGGTTTCACCTATAAATACCCTAGCTAGGGGCAACGAGGAGATCATTCCAAACTTGATGGTCACGCGGATGCTTCGAGCACTCTAACACGCTCTTCATGCAATTCGGCGGCGTGCCGCCTGCCTCCACCACGACTAACCTTCCTGGGCCGCCTGAGGGGCATGCATGTTGTTTTTCGAAAATTGGTGATCCATATGACTGAGATCGTGCAACCTGAATCGCCGTCTCAAACTCTACGATGGCACCATTACGAAGACTCCCCTAAAAAAAAATATGAAAAAATATAAAAAATCTCGTAGGTCTTCATTTGAAGACAATCAACCAAGAAAAGAGAAAAGAACTTAGAAGATTTTCCGGCAAAGTCTTGAAACTCTCTTACTCTGTGTCTCTATCGCTCAAGGACCTCTCTAGCCCTCAAGTGCTCAAATGCGCTTCTCTAGCGTGCAAGCGCTCAAGTGCCTCCCTAGCACTCAAGTGCTCAACTACCTCTCAAGTGTCTCTCCAACGCTCAAGTGCTTGGGTGCCTCTCAAGTTCTCAAGTGTCTCTCTAGCGTTCAAGTGCTTCTCCAGTGCTCAAGTGCGTCCCTAACGCTCAAGTGCATCCCTAACGCTCAAGTGCTCAGCCACTGAAGGACCTCTCTAGCGCTCAACCTCTGAAGTACCTCTCCAGTGCTCAAGTGTCAAGCGCTCGAGTGTTCATTCCGCTCCCACAGTGCCCGCTCCAGCAACGACTCCAGAAGCCTCCCCTGAAAGTTCCAAGGAAGATCTTGCTCCTTTACTCTCAAATACTTGTAAGCGGAGCGGTAACGTTTCACCCTCTGTAAAATTCTAACACTTGTAACCTCAAGCGAAGTATCGGATTTGGTCAGCACCGAACCGACCCCGTAATTTTTTTCTGTTTTCAGATTTTCCATGTCAAAAGTCTTGTCGGCTCTAGTGTTGTCTCTCCTTTAACTACTTGCTCGCTTGACTTACTCTCAAGCTATAACAAGGTTCGATTCTCCGGATCGGAAAAGCATTAAGGGACCCGCAATAATGAGAGTTTACATAACCTCCTCACGCAGAACGTACACAGCAGCTCTTTTTATCAAAACTAATAGGTTATGATTATAACTTCAATTATAAACCAGGAATAACTAACATTATTGCAGGCACCTTATCCAGATCACACCCCACCTAAAATGAGTTAACCACGGCTCAATTGGCAGCACTCACAGTACCAACATCCTCACTTTTGGACACATTACAACATGATTATTTACATGATCCATTTTCACGGCAATTACAGCAAGACTTAGGCTTCGTTTGGGAGAACTTATTTTCACCCGTCACGCGGTTACGATCGCATGAACCGGAAAATAATTAAGATCTGACCAGTAAAAATACATCCCCCCAAACGGAGCCTTAGGCTCCGTTTTTTGCGCGGTGGTAGCGATCATGAATGTGATGGTCATGAACGGTCGTTCGTAAATGCCTGACCTGAGACCTCACCTAAGTATCTTCATCCACTTTTATGTTCAAAACTAGTAATCTTTTCTTGGTAACATTCATAATTATTGTCTTGTCGAATATGCAATCTATGAGGATGATGTTTTATCCAAACTCCCAAGAGAAAAAAAGTTGTGACAAACAGAGCCTTAACAAATAATAACCATGTTGCCCACCCAGGTTGATTTCTAAAGGGTTCTCTTATTTACTATAAACCTCGATTATTAACACCACAGAACTCAACAAGTAAACAAAATTTAATCGCAGCGGCTCATAGCACTTATTATGGAGGGCACCCCGGCACCACCAACACACCTCAAAGATTACAGCCACAATTTCATTGTTTTTAAATGAAAAAAAAAACCCTAAAACTCAAATAATCAACAGCTCATGGTTAGATTTGGAGGCAAGAGAAATAAGTATATACACAGCTTCAGCCAAAGAATTATGTGTACAGTTTTGAACATCTCAAGAATGACAAAGGAATATCCTAACATCCCTCTGCTCACAAATCTATATTTGCCCTCCAATTTTGTTTTTCATGAATATATGGAAATAATAGGGGGGTGGAAGTGGAAGGGAGGCAAAAGAATTGTAGTGGAAAACAAAAAACTACAAAGGTTTAAGAAATATAAAAAAAGAGGAAAAATGTAATCCAAGCTGCTGGAAACTGTACCAATACAATTGCTTCTGTATGCCTGCCTCTGAACTTCTGCTAACTCCAGCCACTGCTTTTTATGCTTCTTTGATTTATGCTGCTTTTATATATATATATATATATATATATATATATATATATATATATAAATATATATAGCAACTTGAACCAAAATGTTATATAAAGAATATTTTTTCTTCTTCTAGCGCTGATCTAAACTCTAAGCTCTATCTTGTTTATATTCTTCAGGATCCAAGATGTGGCAATTTCTGATGAAATCATTGGAGTAGTTTACATGTTTGGTCCAAAAAGGCTGCAGGTGCTTGAAGCCGATCTCCAGCCACGGTTTACACTGGCCGTTGTAGTGAATAACGGCGGCTTTTTTCACTCGGTCGAGATCCGTCTTCTCCTGGTACCCTAACCCAAGCATATGCCAAGACGGGTTGATGGGGAAAATGTGTCCCCGGAACGCGATAAGGGCCGGGGGCAGAGTTCCGAATTTCCATAATGTCAAGTTAGATTTGAGGTTCTGAAAAATCATAGAAATATCAAGCAGTCATCAGATTTTCTGTACTTTTATCTTCTTGCGATTTTCAATTTGAATTTCATTTATGAAAGACGTTCAGCAGTTCAGATATAGCAGTATTTTAACAAAAAAATTGGTTTTTTTTTATAATGACACATGAAGCCATCAGTAACATTCTTATTTATTGGTATAAAACCAACAGTAATATTTTTTTGTAAAATACAATTAGAAATCATCAGTAACATTCTTAAATAGCTTCTTTAATAACCTTTAACTATATATGAATACGAGGTAATAAGTGGAATGGAAATTATAATTGTAGCCAGAATTAATCAAATCTTGAGAATTTTTCTTGGTTTTAACAGTGTAATTAAATTTAGTTTACAGTGGAATCAAAATTAATTGAGGATTTGCTTCCACAATCACTATGCACTCTGAAATCCAAGTAATATTGCAGGATTTATTTACAGTAAATCAATGCACAGATATATATGCACACGCGCGCGCGTGCGCGAGTGACAGTGCACGGGGGGCTCCCCGTGCCCCGCGTGACAGTACCCGTCCCTTCGGCTTTGTTCTACACACACACGAGTGACAGTGCACGGGGGCTCCCCGTGCCCCGCGTGACAGTACCCGCCCCCGGCGGGCTTCGCCCGCCCCTTCGTCGAATGGGTAAGTATCACGCCACTGTTCTCCCCGAAAACCACTGGTACACAATACTTTATATCCTCCCACTGAATGAGTCATATCACGCCTCCTCTACAGAGCTTCGACCACGCATCCTCGGCATAGCTTCCTCTACAGAGCTTCCTCCTCGGCAGAGCTTCGAACAAGCTCCTCCTCCCCAGAGCCTCCTCCGCAGCTCCTCCTCCGCAACTCATCCTCGGCGGCTCCTCTCCGCAACTCATCCTCTAAAGAGCTTCCTCCTCGCAAGCTTTTAGGTTTCTTCTTCTCCTTTATCCGAACCCCTTGCCGCTGTCTCAGACATCCATGAGAACGCAATTTTCTTCTGCAGGGCATCACCGATTGGTAGAGAAGCCGCATCCACAGTCGACCCTTGCACTCGCGTGGAGTTCTGCTTAGCTGCTCCCCTTCAGACTTGCGATCAGAGAAAAATAAAATCATTCACGGACTCCTACAAGATGCACGCCAATACTGAGTTGAAATTTTCCTTTACTCTTTCACAAAATTTCTCAGTTTTTGAAGCTTTTTTTTCTCTTTCAGGAATTTTTCACATCTTTTTTTCTGAAATAGGGCTTCCTCAACTCCCCAACAGCCCAATTCTTTATGTAAGCTAGAAGCAAGCAATGTATTTGATGAAATGTCTCATAGAGATTGTCTTCCCGAATAATGCTTTTAAAAGCCATTTATTCATTTTCACTAGAACTGACGGAATATTTTCATTATTTAAGAGTAGAAAAAGATCAAAGAAAATAAATCTTTTAACCCATCAATTGGATGCTTTTGGGAGGAAGGAATCCTGTTCTTCGGTATTTGATGTCAAATCCCTCAATGCAATCAGGTGTGGTGTTATATTTTCTACTGAATTCAAAGCTTTTGATATTTGGGGTGGGCAAATTCATAAAAAATAACATTTCTAATGCGTTTTACTATAATAATTGTGTCTAATGATTCATTAATGCAGGTTCCTATAGCTGTTGCTATTTATTTTGAGGATATGTATGTTAACTTTAACCTTGCCATGGAGACAACATCAGAGATTGTTGGGATCATGTTGTGAGTGATCAATGAGTATTGTAGAAGAATTGAGTGAACCTTATATATACTTCTTGAATTACAAATTACAAGTATGAGTACAAATATATAGGGAGAAGAGAGAGAGAATCATCCCTTATACAAGATGTGAGACTAATATATGAGAAAAAAAGGACCTATAATGGGCCTCTAAATAGGTCTTTACAAACATTTTTTTAACACTCCGCCGCAAGCTGGAGTGGAGCATACAAGTTGTAGGCGCCAAGCTTGGATAAGAACTGATAGTATAACGACCGAGAGAGGGCTTTGGTTAGGATGTCAGCAACTTGTCTTGTGGCAGGAACATGTTCCAACTCTATCGTCTTTGATTGAACTTTTTCTCAAATAAAATGACAGTCAACTTCAATATGCTTTGTTCGTTCATGGAAGAATGGATTCTTGGCAATATGTATCACTTCTTGACTGTCACAAAATAAGGTTGTCAGAGATGAGAGTTTGAGTCTTAAATCATCACGAAGACTTTCAAGCCAGGTTAACTCAGATGCAACAACAGTCATAGCCCGGTACTCGGTCTCAGCAGAAGATCGAGCAACAACGGTTTGCTTCTTGCTACGTCAGGTTATAAGGTGTCCACCGAAGTATGTACAAAAACCAGTTGTGGAACGCCTATCATCCAGAGAACCTGCGTAGTCATCGTCAGAATACGCAACTAGAGATAGAAAGGTAGATTGTTTGTAAACAAGTCCTTGTCCCGGAGCAGTCTTTAGATATCTGAGAATGCGCTCAACAGCTTGGAGATGAGATGTCTGAGGAACATGCATAAAACGACTCACAACTCCTACAACAAATGAGATGTCATGTCAAGTAACTATAAGATAAATCAGCTTTCCCGCCAAGCATCGATGATAGTACTCTGGATTTGTAAGCAGTTGATCAGAATCAGAACCATGTGCAGAGAACTTGTGATTTACATCCATAGGGATGTCCGCAGGTTTGCACCCTGAGTAGCCAACATCTTGGAGGAGGTCAATACAGTACTTCCTCTGGGATAAGACAAGTCCATCAGGTCGTCTGGCAACCTCGAGCCCAAGGAAGTAGCGAAGATTTCTCAGGTCTTTTGTCTGAAATGCTGAGTTCAAATGTTGTTTGATTTATTGTATTCCTGTAAAATCATCGCCAGTAATTAGGATATCATCAACATACACAAGGAGAATTACCGTGGCTGTTGGCTGATGACAGGTGAATAGAGAGAAGTCAGTCAAGCTTCGTGTAAAACCAACTTTACGAACAACCTTGTTAACTTTTTCAAACCAAGCACGCAGGGACTATTTGAGACCATATATAGACTTCTGGAGATGACATACATGAGACTTCACCGTGGTCTCAAACCCGGGAGGTTGGTGCATATAGACAGTTTTCTGCAGATCACCATTGAGAAAGACGTTTTTAATATCCAACTAATGGAGGGGCCACTGACGATGGACTGCCAAGGAGATCAGGACCCAAACAGTATTCAACTTGGCAACCGGGTAGAAGGTTTTATCATAATCAAAGCTTTGCTGCTGAGTGAACCTCCAGGCCACAAGACGAGCTTTTAGGCGGTCAACAGTCCCATCCGCAGCATGTTTGATAACAAAAACCCACTAGCAGCTGACACAGGACTGGCCGGGGGGAAGAGGAACCAAATCCCAGGTCTGGTTAGCCCAAAGGGCAGTCATTTCATCCTCCATGGCCGTCTGCCACCCCGTGTGCTGAAGCGCTTCCTGTACAGAGTTAGGAATAGAAATGGAGGAAAGAGAGACGACAAAATGGTGGAGTGGTAGAGAGAGGCGATGTAAATACACAAAATTCATCAAGGGGTGAGTCGTAGAGGTTGATGCAGAGCAAGCCGCGGGATGTCATCTGTACGGAAGCTGTTGCAGTGAAGTAGTCTTGAACTTACGATGAGTATAGACACAGAGAGGTGGCGAAGGTAGAGAAGGGACCGAGAGAGGTGTAAGAGGAGGGGGTAGAGAGAGAGTCGTGACAGGAACGACATGACGAGCAACAGTGGATGGTGGTGACGGGGTAAAAGGAGAGTAGTGGAATGGTTGATCCTCAAGGAAGGTTACATCAGTCAAGACATTTAGCTTGTTATCGGTAGGTTAATAACAGACATAACCTTTTTTAGTGCGGGAGTAGACAACGAACATACATTTTGTGGCGCGAGCAGCGAGCTTGTCAGTAGACGGACCAAGTAGGTGAACATAACATGCACAGCGAAAGACACGAGGTGTGAGAGAGAAGGGAGTCTTGGAAGGAAAGAGGAGACTAAATGTAGAGGCAAAGTCGAGGACGGACGAAGGCATGCGGTTGATGAGATGACAGACAGTAGAGACCGCAAAGTACCAATATTCTGTGGGCACCTGCATTTGAAACATGAGGGATCAGGCGACTTCAAGGAGGTGCGATTTTTGTGCTCGACCACACCGTTTTACTGGGGGGTACAAGCACACGAGGTTTGAGGTAGGATACCAAACTCGATGCATAAATTGGAGAAGGTACGACCAGTATATTCGCGAGCATTATCGTTGCGAATGATTTTTAGCATTGTGGAGAATTGCGTACGTGTTTCAGTTAGAAAAGTACAAAAAACAGATATTAGTTCAGTACGATCATGTAATAAATATAACCAAGTGAGACGTGAGTAATCATCAATAAAAATGACAAAATATCGATAACCAAAAACACTGGGAACTTTATAGGGGCCCCAGATATCAGAATGAACTAACGAGAACAGAGTATCACTCCGGGTACATGTAGGAGAGAAAGAAATACAATGTTGTCTGTCGTAGATTCATGATTCACAAGTAAACTCTTGCAGGAAGACATCAGAAAGAGTCTTCTTGAGAATCGGGAGGGGAGTATGCCCAAGGCGGTGATGTCAGTCAACAGTGGAGGCAGCAGAGAGGATGGTGGGTGGAACATCAAAGAGATACAGCCCATTTGACAACCGTCCTTTACCAATGATACTCCGCGTGCGGCGATCCTGCACAACAAAAGAGGAAGGAGAAAATGTTATACAACAGTCAAGTTCCTGAGTAAGACGACTAACTGATAACAAATTGAAGGGGGATCCCAGAATATGGAGAACTGAGAAGAGAGGGAGAGTAGGAGTAAGCCAAAGATTAGCCGCGGCAGCAACCAGAGTCGTCATTGGCAACAGTGATGAACTTGGGATAAGCAGACTGTATATACTGCAGTGGTCTCTGGGATGTAATGTGGTGAGTAGCACCCGAATCCACGATCCAGTGGGGGCTATGAGAGAGACAAGATATACCTTCAGAAAAAGACGCTACCGATCCAGATGAGCGACTGATGACGCCTTCGAGCTGTTGAAGCTAGGTGCGGAGAGCATTGATATCTTGCCGGGTAGAAGAATCAGAATCCTGTGGAGCACCTGTGGGAGGAGGAGCAGCTGTAGTAGAAGCAGCAAGTTGTGGAGGCAGACAATGCTTGCGGTAACAAGTAGCTTCAAGATGACTCTCTCGACCACAGTAAGTACATTTGAAACCGGAGCGCCCAGCACGTCCTCGTCCCTGAGACGTGTGGCGGCCTCCCCTAGTTAAGGAGCCACGAGCTGGAGCAGGAGTGGGTAAGAGTGGCTGCTGAAGGAGAGTCGGTGAAAAATTTATAGGGGACTCAGAAGGAGGTGTGACTTTGAGCAACATAGAGCAGACATAGGAAAGGGAGGGCGTGGTGGAGGAAAGAATCTGAGCCCGGACACTGTGTAGGTGAGGAGAAACTCGAGCCATCATCATTGCAATCCGAACAGCTTCCTTTTGCGCCCGTTGTGTAGCAAGATCCGTGGAGGGAGACTGATGTTGTATCCATGCCTCTACCAGAGTTTTGACCTTGGCAACAAAAGAGGTCAAATCACCTGTTGTCCCGGGATCCAGAGCTTGAAACACAGAGATGATAATTGTTTAGAAAGCTCAAAACTTGTATGTATTGTTTGTCTATTTAAATACAAGGAGAGAATACAAATATATAGGAGGAAGAGAGAGGGAATAAATCCTATACAAGATGTGGGACTAAAGAACAGAGAACATAAATGTGCTCAAAAGATGGGCTCAATACATGGGCTATTCTAACACTCCCCCGCAAGCTGGAGCATACAAATCATATGCGCCAAGCTTGGACAAGCATTGATAGAAGAGTGCTTTGGAAAGAGCCTTTGTGAGGACATCCGCAACTTGTTCAGACCCTGTGACATGCTTTAGATCGAGCTTCTTCATTTGAACTTTTTCCCGAATGAAGTGACAATCGACTTCAATGTGCTTCGTTCTTTCGTGAAAGACTGGGTTCTTGGCGATATGTATAGCAGCATGGCTGTCACAAAGGAGAAGAGCCGGTGACGGTAATTTTACACCCAGATCAGTGAGAAGACTCTCAAGCCACGTCAGTTCCGATACAACAGATGTCATTGCCCGGTATTCTGACTCAGCTGATGATCGAGCAACGACCGCTTGTTTCTTACTTCGCCATGTAACCAAATGTCCTCCAAAGTAGGTGCAAAAATCACTAGTAGATCGCCGGTCATCAAGAGAACCAGCATAATCAGCATCTAAGTATGCCACCAAAGTTGGAGCAGAAGAAGAGGTCCGGTAAACAAGTCCTTGACCATGAGCTGTTTTAAGCTACCTGAGAATACGTTCAACAGCCTGAAGATGAAATCTTCGAGGAGTGCATGTATCGACTGACAAGACCAACAACAAAAAAAATATCTGGTCTGGTAACCGTGAGATAGATAAATTTTCCAACGAGTCGACGATAATATTCAGGATTCTGGAGAAGTAAATCTGAGTCAGATGCCTGGGCGCACAACTTGTGGTTTACATCCATATGGGTATCACTTGACTTACAACCTGAATGACCAGCATCATGAAGAAGATCAAGACAGTACTTCCGTTGAGATAGAGTAAGCCCATCCGATCATCTGGCAACCTCAAGACCCAAAAAAAATCGTAGAGGTCCCAGATCCTTTGTCTGAAAGACGGAGTTTAGATGTACTTTGACTACTTGTATCCCTTGTGAGTCATCTCCTGTAATGATGATATCATCAACGTTTACTAACAGAAGGACCGTCCCTGTTGGTCGGTGACGAGTAAACAGCGAGAAGTCGGTCGAGCTTCGAGTAAAACCAATATCACAAAGGACCTTACTGAATTTTTCAAACCATGCCCGTAGAGATTGTTTGAGACCATACAGAGCCTTTAGAAGGCGGCAGACCTGAGACTCCCCCGTGGTCTCAAACCCGGGTGATTGTTGCATGTACACCGTCTCCTGGAGATCCCCATTTAAGAAAGCATTCTTGATATCCAGTTGAAATAGGGGCCACTAGCGATGAACAGCGACAGAGATGAGGACGCAAACGGTATTGAGCTTGGCGACCGGAGAGAAAGCTTCCTCGTAGTCGAGTCCCTGTTGCTGGGTGAAACCACGAGCCACGAGACGAACCTTTAGACGGTCAATTGTCCCATCAGCAACATGTTTGATGACAAAGACCCACTTACACTCAACCGGTTTATGACCCGAAGGAAGGGAACGGCGGTCCATGTCTGGTTAGCCCAGAGAGCAGACATTTCTTCCTCCATGGCTGCCCACCAGCCTGGATGTTGAAGCGCCTCCTGCACAGAGTTAGGAACTGCAACCGAAGAGAGAGAAGTAGCAAATGTGTGCAGAAGGGGAGAGAGGCGATGAAAAGAGACGTAGTTGGCCAGAGGATGAGCAGTGGAAGGCGGTACCTGATCAGAAGGACGCGGAGTATCCGCGGTAGAGGTCGTCTGCAAAGGGGCAACGAAACTGGGAGGGCGACGAGTGTAGACACGGATAACGGGTGGTTTGGAGGGAGCAGGAGTCGGTGCAGGGGAAACCGGCGAAGGTGGTGTAGTAGCAGGAATAACTGGGCGTGGGATGGATGGCGGAAGAGGAGTTGGGGGTAGATCATATTGGCGTTATTATTGTTATTATCTGTATATTGGTCTGTATTTAGCTTGTAATATTGATTTGTCTATATATTTGATTCCTCTCCTCATTTGGAGATGAGAGTTTTTTATCCAACATGGTATCAGAGGGATTCTAGGGTTTTCGTTTCCGCTCCGGCGTCGCTCTTCATCCCGCTCGTCGATCGCGATCTCCCGGCCTCTCGGGCATATCGCGACTGGATCGTCTCTCCCGGCGACTGGATCGGCTTCTCCTGCATCGCTCGGATTCTCCTGCATCGATCGGCTTCTCCTGCATCGACTGGATCGGCTTCTCCTGCATCGCTCGGATCGGCCCGCATCGCTTCCGCCGCATCGATCGCATCGATCGGCCTCTCCCGCTCGATCGGCCTCTTCCGCCCGCATCGCTTCCGCCCGCTCGCTCGATCGTGATCCTCTCCCGCATCGATCGGCCTCTCCCGTCTGCCCTGTTCCAGTTTGGCCTTCCCGCTGTTTTCTTTTGTCCTTGATCCTCGATCTCCTTTGTGGGAGGGATCTCCTGTTGATTTATGGCTTCTACAGACACCAACGAATCCTTCTCGAGGAGGATCACTAGCATTCTTCTGGATGAGCGGAACTATTCTTCTTGGGCTACATCGATGAAGGTGGCCCTTGCCGGCCGGAACAAACTTTCTTGGTTGACTGGAGGACCTCCCAAGCCTCCTGATGACAAGAAAGATGATTTGGTCAAGTGGTCCACGGAGAAATTCATGGTTCTTGGCTGGATTCAGTGCTCGATGGAACCTCGTATCTTCGGCCAGTTCATGCGATTTGAAGACATCACCGAACTTTGGTCTGCTCTTCAGCGCACCTTCGGGCATACTCGTGTTGACGCCCAGATTTTTGGTGTCTTTCAGGATATTGCTTCCGCCACTCAGGGGGAGCGGTCTGTTCAGGAGTACTTTACCTACCTCCAGGATCGTTTTCTGGAACTCAACGATCTGGAGCCGCTTAGTGCCCTGAAATCTCCAGAGGATGTCACCCTTATCCGACAACAGCGACAGCGTCGGGAGACCTACCAGTTCTTGATGGGTCTTCGCCCCGAGTTTGAGTCCACACGTGCTCAGATTGTGGGCATGTCTCCCTTGCCCGACCTGCTTGAGACCTACTCCATTATCTCTGAGCATGAAAAACGCCTGCTGCGTCAATCATGCCTCTCCGGCGCGCGTACTACTTCCTCACTCCCTACTGAGCAGATGGCTCTTGCAGCTTCCTCTCGTCCTCCCACTTCTGCCTCCCGGAGCCGTGGTGGTCGCGGGTCATCTCCTCAGTCTGGGGGACGTGGCTCCTCCGGTGGCCGTGGCTCTACAGGTCCGCCTGGCCCTTGCTCTCATTGTGGGCGTCTCTATCATGACCGGAGCCGTTGTTATCAGCTCTACCCACACCTTCGGGGTTCTGATCGTACTTCGTCTGGTGCTGCTCCGCGCTCTACCGTTGCTGCTGCCGAGTCTGTTGATACCGTCGAGCGTCCCTCCGGAATCACTGCGTCGGATTTCAGTCACCTATTGGCCCAGTTTCAGCAGTTCCAGCAATCTCAGTCCTCCACTACTACCTCTGCCTCTCCTCGGTCTTCATCCTCAGGTACTCCGTTTGCTTGCACTGCGACCATGGTTGATCAGGGTTCGTCACCCTGGGTGATTGATTCTGGTGCCACCGACCATATGACTGGTACGTCTTCCCTCCTGCGCCAGGTTGCCCCTTGCTCACACCGGGATGTGCGCCTTGCTGATGGCTCGTTTACTCATGTCCTCAGCCAGGGCACTGTCTCTCTCTCTTCCTCTCTTTCTCTTGACTCCGTTCTTCATGTACCTCACATGGCTCTCAACCTTTTATCTGTTAGTAGCATTACTCGTGCTTTGAATTGCTCAGTTACTTTCTACTCTGATCATTGTGTTTTTCAGGACCTGCAATCCAGGAGGACTTTTGGTACGGGGATTGAGAAGAATGGGATGTACCATCTGGTGCTGCCTCCACCTACTGCTGCTACCACCACCACTGCTGTTCTTGCTTCGCCATCGAGTTTGCTTTGGCATGCCCGCCTCGGTCATGCTAGCCCCCCTCGGATGTTATCTGTTTGTCCTGATGTACCTTTTTCTTTTCCTTTTTATTGTGATGTCTGCGAATTGTCAAAACACACTCGCAGTACCTATGTATCTTCTACTAGTCGTGCTACTTCTTGTTTTGAGTTGATACATTCTGATGTTTGGGGTCCGGCCCCTATTGTTTCTTTTGATGGATTCTCATATTTTGTCACTTTCATTGATGACTATTCTCGCTGTTTATGGGTTTACCTTCTGAAATGTAAGTCTGATGTTCTATCTGTTTACACTCACTTTACGACTATGATACAGACACAACATGGCAAGTCTGTTCACATTCTTCGCTCTGACAGTGGCGGCGAATACACCTCCCGCTCCTTTGACGAGTTTCTTTGCTCGGAAGGCACCCTCCATCAGTTTTCGTGTCCGGCCACCCCCGAGCAAAATGGCGTGGCCGAACGCAAAAACCGTCACCTGTTGGACACTGTTCGATGCCTTCTTCGGGGCATGCATGTTCCTAAGTCCTACTGGAGCGCTGCTCTTCTTACCGCGGCCTTTCTTATCAATCGCACTCCGTCCCGCCCTCTTGGCGGTATTGCTCCCTATAGTCTTCTCCACCCTTCCGCCTCTGTTTTTCCCATCCCTCTTCGGGTCTTTGGCTGTGTGTGTTTTGTCCAGGATCGGCGTCCTTCCCGGACAAAACTCGACGATCGGGCTGTCCGTTGCCTCTTCCTCGGCTACTCGACTACCACTAAGGGGTATCGCTGTTTTGATCCCCGTTCCCGTCGTATCATTCACTCTCGTGATGTAACGTTTCACGAGGAAGTACCCTTCTTTGTCTCTTCCTCGACTACCCCGGACCCTCCTACTATTGTCCAACCTGTCCCGGTCGTCCCCACCGTCTCCCCTCCATCGTCTCCACCCGTTCTTCTTACTTACACTCGCCGCCGCGCGCCCACACCCGCTGTTACTCCCATTTCTCCCTCAGTTCCGGATCCATTGCTCCTTCCGGTTGCAGGTACTTCTCTTGAGCCTTCTCCCTCTACTACTTCTGATGACTTGTCCATTGCCTTGCGCAAGGGCCAACGTGCTTGTGTTCACTCCTCTGTTACTAAGCACCCGCTGGCTAGTGTTGTTTCCTACCAGCGGTTCTCTCCTTCTTACCAGGCTTTTGTGGTCGCTGCTGCTTCGGTTCGAATTCCTGCTTCGACTGCTGAGGCTCTCCTTGACTCGCGGTGGGTTCGGGCCATGGAGGAGGAGATGTCTGCTCTTCGTCATACCGGGACGTGGTCCCTTGTTCCTCTACCTCCTGGGAAACGCACCGTTGGGTGCAAATGGGTCTATACTGTGAAATATGGTGCTGATGGTTCAATTGACCGCTACAAGGCTCGTTTGGTGGCTAAGGGGTTTACTCAGGCTCCGGATGAGTTTGGTGCCACGTTTGCTCCCGTGGCCAAGCTGACTAGTGTTCGTCTTCTGCTCTCTCTTGCCGCCTCTCGGGCATGGCCTCTCTACCAGCTCGACGTCAAGAATGCTTTTCTTCATGGCACCTTACAGGAAGAGGTTTATATGGCTCCTCCACCGGGATTTGCCCTTAAGGGGGAGTATTCGGGCAGGGTTTGTCGTCTGCACAAATCCCTGTACGGCCTGAAGCAATCTCCGCGTGCCTGGTTTGACCGGTTCAGCACTGTTATCCTTCAGATAGGCTTCACTCAGTGTCACGCAGATCACACTTGCTTTGTTCGCGCCGCGACAGATGGCCGTCGTGCCATTGTCCTGGTCTATGTTGACGACATTATTCTTACTGGGGATGACTCTGCCGGTATTTCTGAAGTGAAAGCTACTCTCCGGGCCGCCTTTGAGGTGAAAGATCTTGGATCTCTCCGTTATTTCCTTGGGATTGAAGTGGCTCGCTCCCGACAGGGCATCTCCATATCCCAGCGAAAGTACACCTTAGATCTCCTCCGGGATTCTGGTCTCCTGGGATGTCGTCCTGCGCGTACGCCTATGGATACCAATCATCGTCTTCATGCGGAATCTGGTGATCCTCTACCAGACCCTTCTCAGTACCAGCGTCTGGTTGGCCGCCTGATATACTTGACAAATACGAGGCCAGACATCAGCTTCTCAGTAGGTGTTCTGAGTCAGTTTATGCATTCTCCTACGACTGCTCATCTTGAGGCCGCTCGACGTGTTCTTCGCTATCTCAAGCATGCCCCGGGACTTGGTCTATTCTATCGGGCTGACAGTGTTTCCAGTCTCTCATGCTTCACTGATGCTGATTTTGCCGGTTCTTTGACTGATCGGCGCTCTACTACCGGCCTCTGTGTGTTTCATGGGGATCATCTTGTTTCATGGCGGAGTAAGAAACAACACATTGTATCACGCTCGTCCGCTGAGTCCGAATACCGGGCCATGGCACACGGTGTCACTGAGTTAATCTGGTTGCGATCGCTGCTGACTGAACTTGGTCTATCTCTGACCACTGGCTCGACTCTCTACTGTGACAATAAGTCAGCTCTCCTTCTCACTCAGGATTCAGTGCTTCATGAGCGTACCAAGCATATCGAAATGGATGTTCATTTTCTTCGTGACCACGTTCGTACTGGGACTGTCCTTCCGACCTATGTTCCTTCGGTCGACCAACTTGCTGATGCCTTCACTAAGGCCCTTGGTCCTACGCGTTCAGATTTGCTATCTTCCAAGCTGGGCATGATTGACATCTTTGCTCCACCTTGAGGGGGAGTATTGGCGTTATTATTGTTATTATCTGTATATTGGTCTGTATTTAGCTTGTAATATTGATTTGTCTATATATTTGATTCCTCTCCTCATTTGGAGATGAGAGTTTTTTATCCAACAGATCAGCGGGTAAAGGAGCATGAAAAAACGGTTGTTCTTCCCGGAAGGTAACGTCAGCAGAAACGGAGATCTTTCGAGTAGCTGGAGAGTAACAAACATAGCCCTTCTGGTTGCGCGAATAGCCGACAAAGATGTGTTTAGCCGCCCGGGGATCCAACTTATCCGAGGATGGCCCCAGACGGTGGACGTAGCAGATGCTGCCAAAGATACGAGGCGGGAGAGGAAAAGCCGGAGTGGAGGGAAACAATATGCTAAACGGAGTAGCATAGTGGAGGACGGAGGAAGAGAGACGGTTGATGAGAAAGCAGACAGTCGAGACCGCAAAGTTCCAATAAGGCTTGGGAACATGCATTTGAAGCATGAGGGAGCGGGCTACATGATACATCTAGTAAATGTCGGTTCTTCCTTTCGGCAACACCGTTTTACTGGGGCGTGTAAGCACAGGAGGTTTGATGAAGAATCCCGAATTCAGAACACAAAGCGGTAAATTCGTGATTGGTGTACTCACGAGCATTGACGGTGCGTAGTATTTTGAGTGTGGTGTGGAATTGTGTACGGTTCTCGAGGACAAATGCCCGAAAAACACGGGGAAGCTCGAAGCGATCACGAAGTAAGTATAGCCACGTAGTGCGAGAGTGATCATCAATAAATGTGATAAAATAGCGAAAACCAGAAATACTTCTAATATTAAAAGGGCCTCATACATCAAAATGTACTAAATCAAAGGGAGCAGCGCTCCGAGTACAATGCGAAGAAAAAGAAGAACGCGGCTGCTTGCCGAGGATACATGAGTCACACTGAAAAGGAGTAAAAGAGACATCTGGAAGAGCCCGCTGGAGGACCGGCAGAGGGGCATGCCCAAGGTGACGATGCCACGCAGTGGAAGAGACAGAAGACAGAATGGTGGGAGAGTCGTCGAGAAGGTAGAGCCCGTTCTGCAGTCGGCCTTTACCAATGGTAGTCTGCGTCCGCCGATCCTGTATAACAAAGGAAGAGGAGGTGAATATAACAGAACAATCAAGATCACTCGTAAGACGTCCAACAGAAAGTAAATTGAACGGTGAACTCGGAACATGAAGAGCCGAGCGAAGGGAGATTGACGGGTTGAGAGAAAGATCTGCCGAGCCGGAGACGGGAACCATCGCCCCATTGGCCACAGTGATAGACTTCGAATAAGGAGAATCTGAGT
The DNA here is from genome assembly GCA_039513925.1 of Platanthera zijinensis. Taxonomy (NCBI): domain Eukaryota; kingdom Viridiplantae; phylum Streptophyta; class Magnoliopsida; order Asparagales; family Orchidaceae; genus Platanthera; species Platanthera zijinensis. The sequence goes on along the minus strand of CM077087.1, from coordinate 21,402,957 downwards.
ATTGGGCAGGCCGTCGCGAAGTAATGTGATGAGTGACACCAGAGTCCACAATCCAGCCCAGGCTGGTGGATAGACAAGCAGTACCTGTGTTGGAGACGGAGGCGATGGAGGCAGATGGTGGGTTGAGCAGGCCCTGGAGATGTTGGAGCTGAAGACGGACGATCTCAAGATCAGGAGGACTGGCGTCAGTAAGAGCAGACGCCGTCGGACGAGGAGGATAACCAATTTTCATGTAGCAGGTCGCCTCAAGATGACCATCTTTCCCGCAGAAGGAACACTTCGGCCGACCCTTGCCACCACGGCCACGGCCACGAGAGCCCGAACGTCCCACCCCCCCCCCCCCCCGAGCATAAGTAGGAGGGGATGGTGGGAGCGGAGGGGCCTGCTGAAGAAGGGCCGGGGGAGAAGGAGCAGAAGTATCCGGAGGAGGTGATACACGGAGAATCATGGAGCATACATCAGAGAAAGATGGTGTGGTGGGAGAAGCCAGGACCTGAGCACGAATGCTCTGAAGGTGAGATGGAAGACGGGCCATTATGATGGCAATGCATGCGGCTTCCTTCTGAGCGCGCTGAGCAGCATGATCATTGGTGGACGGCTGATGCTGGATTCAGGCTTCAACAAGAGTTTTAGCCCGAGCGACAAAAGAGGTCATATCCAAAGCCCCGCCAGTGACGAGGGCAAAGAGGTCAGTGAGTATGTCGTAGAGATGTTGAAGGCTGTTGCGGCCTGAGTATAAGGAATGCAGCTCATCCCACATAGCCTTGGTGGTGTCGTGGTACATAGCCATCTGATAAGGCTCACCATTCAATGAATCAGGATCCAAGTCTGAACGCGGCCATCATTGCAGAGCCAATCATCGGTAGGAGGAGACGGAGGTGCCTGAGTAAGGTGAGGCAGAAGGCCCTTGGCCTGAAGAACCCGTCTAACTGAGTGCACCCAAGGGATAAAGTTTTTCTTACCAGAAAGAGAGATGGTAGTGATCCTCAGCTCGTCACGGACTTCAGCAGAGCAAACCGGGCGGTCTGTAGGACAAGCCCGGCGGTCAATAGGCGGACTGGCCGCCGAGCCAGTGGAGTTACCAGAAGAACCCATAGATGCAGACCGCAGAATCAAATCACCGAGGGAGACCGCTGCAAGAAGAGCAGGAGGCCGCACGACAAGGACGCAGCGGGAAGGACTGGAGAAGACCGCGACCAAAAAATGCGGGAAGGCACCAGTCCGCACGGTCACGCCGGACACCAGCGATTAGTCAGATCGCGACCAAAATGCGGAAGAGAGGAGTCTGTACGGTTTAGGTGAACACAGCAGCGGTCAGAGCACAGGAAGCTGCGAGGAGAACTCGAGCGACAAGAAGGGAGAGAGAGAGACTGTGGCGGACAGGAGCAGTCCGCAAGAGAGAGAAGCCCACAGCGATTAGGATAGAGAAGCTCGAGCCTGCAGCGGTTAAGACAAGATCAGTCCGCAAGGAGACTGGCGCGAGTAGAACTCAAGCGTCAGGATGAAGAGGAGAGCCCGCAGCGGTTAAGGAGGAGTTCGCAGCGGGAAGGAGAAGTCCGCGAGTAGAATCACACAGGCCGCAGGAAACCGGAGCGGATAGACTCGCAGTCCGCAGGAGAGGAACCCGCGGATATAGGCGGGTAGGAGAAGGGAAGTCGCCGAGCAATCTGCGGACAGGGAGGAGGGAGGGCTGGGCGGTTAGAAAAGGGGAAACCGCAGCTATAGGACCGCACCCTCTGATACCATGTTGAAAAAGCTCAAAACTTGCATGTATTGCTTGTCTATTTAAATACAAGGAGAGAATACAAATATATAGGAGGAAGAGAGGGAATAAATCATATACAAGATGTGGGACTAAAGAGGAGAGAACATAAATGGGCCCAAAAGATGGGCCCAAAAGATGGGCCCAATACTAGCCGTTGCAAAGGAAGATCTCTATATATATTTATGGTGATTTATTCTCAAACCCTAATCGTGCTAATCGTACTCATTCCAAGAACTTCCCGATCAAGAAATTTTTTGTCGGCTTCCGTACGTATCGCGCGACTTCTCTCGGCCGACGAAAGTTTGCTACACGATTCGATCTTCCTCCACCAAATCGACTGGATTGTTACTTTCTGAAGGTTCCTATCCATTCAAATCTAATCGTTCCGTGAATTCAGATTGAAGTCTTCAAAGTTTTCAACGTTTCCGTGTTCTCCAAGTTTTTCAAGATCAACTTTTTGAAGAACGAAGGACTGAAGACTTTAGATCTGAATAGGTTTATTTGTAATCATTTTATTGTAAATCTTCTGTTATATTTGTAGGAGGTTTTTCCCTTTGAGTAGTAGATCCGTGTGTGGATCGAGTTGTAGATCCGTCTGTGGATCGAGTTGTAGGAGAGGTTGTTCTCCGAGTGGTAGGAGCGTTGTCTCCGAGTTATAGGAGTTGAGGCTCTGAGGTGTAAGATTTGTTGAAATCTGAGAAAGGTGAAGTAGTCAAATCTAGCCCTTCGTGGTAGATAGGCGAGGCGGGACAGTGGACGTACCCAACTCGGGGAACCACTATAGATCTCTGTGTTCTGTGTGCTTCAATTTTTTTAAGTTGTTTTTTATTCCGCAAAAAGATACAGACATCACTTATTCACACTCATCTAGGTGAATTAGGTAGACACTAAATACTTTCAAACATAGCTTGTCATCTCGAAGTTAATACAGAAAAATTACAACACAAAACGATAATACTCACAATCACGGAGATCCGTTGACGGTGGCGGTGGGCGCGGCTCCACGAGAAGAAGGCTCTATTTTTCAGGGAAGTATTCAAGTATCATGGGCTACCTACTTCTATTGTCACTGATCACGACGTTCGCTTTATGAGTTATTTTTGGAAGACATTGTGGAAGAAGACCGGTACGACACTGAAAATCTCCACCGTCTATCACCCATAGACGGATGGACAAACGGAAGTTGTCAACCGTAGTCTTGGGACACTGTTGCGTTGTCTCGTTCAGGATAGCCCATCCACTTGGGATTCCGTCCTGCCTGTCACGGAGTTTGCATACAATAGCTCGGTTAATAGGACCACCGATCTTAGTCCATTTCATGTCATCTTAGGTTACGAGCCTAGGAAACCCGTTGGCCTGGTTGACGGCCCGTTAGAAGCCCGACCCAGTGAGTCCGCCGACTCATTCATTCAGCATATACACGCACTACATGAGACAGTCCGGAGAAAAATCGCAACTAGTAATAAAAATTATAAAACTCAGGCCAATCCGCACAGGAGGGAACATGTTTTTGATGATGGAGAACAAGTTGTGATCCGCCTTCGACCTGAGAGGCTCCCGCAGGGGGCAGCGAAGAAGTGCCCGTCGAATGGACCCCTATACAGTCACTCTACGGATTAATGTGAACGCTTATGAGATTGATATTCCACTAGCAATGGAAATTCACCAAGTGTTCAATGTGAAAGATTTAACGCCTTACTACGAGGAGCGAGTGTATATGGACCCATTGTTTCCAGCTACCAATGAGCAACAGCTTGCCCCACCCTTCACTAGCACCTCTCCACCTACCATGCTCAGACAGTCGCGGACGGTTGAGCACCGCTCGGAGGACCACACCACCCCACCGACAGTTCCACCAGCACTACTTTCAGACGGAGATACATTGCTTCAACAATCGCCTATGCCTACCGGAGATGCCCTACAGATCATTGATCACGACTTCACTACGATGGGCGATCGGATGGTCCTGTGTTACTTGGTTCATTGACTCGCCCGCCCGGTTTCTGACGATACTTGGATGTCTGCTAAGGAGCTCGAAAAACTCGCCCCGGACTTACACCGAGAGTACGGCTGTCTTCACTCACCGGAGATGAGTGCTTTCAAGTCGGGGGGAGAGTTGATGGCGATCGAAGGCCCACATGTGTCTATTCCTGCGGGAGACGGTGTTCGGAGACCCATTTGGGCGATCTGAGTCCGTAGATGCGGCCGGATGGTCGATCTGAGTCAGTTAGATATATTATTTTATGTATTTCATGTTGTATTTAGCCCCCAATCGGCCAGAGCACTATTAGCCGTCTATCGGGGTGCCCTAGTCTTATTTTTCCTTCTTCCCCTATATATACTCAGTTGTGCGGCTGGGATAGGGATCGATGGTTGCCACTCTTGAAGTCGGTCGATCACCTCGGTGGACTCCGAACATTCTTCTTCGTGCGCGCCTCCCCGGCTCCTCTCCCCTCTCTAGTAAGCATCCCCAGCCCCGCCTCCTCTTTCCTACCCCGTCCTAACACCCCGGCGACTTGCTACATCCCCACCCCAGCCCCTCCAGCAACCCTGTCTCCCTCCCCTCTTCGTTCCCTGATAGCCACAAGCAGCCCTTCCTTAATCTGACAGCCACCACACTCGGCGAAGCCATCCCCACCTGCGGCTCTGCAGCCTGTCGCAAACCCCTCGCTGGTTTCCTCTCCCGTCAGCCCTCCACTCTCCCCCTCCGCCTGGTCTGAGTTCATTTTCTCCAGCCCGACCACCGCTTCCTTGACCCTTCTCGCACCCCCTGCCCCGACGCCAGTTGACCACCCAAAACCCTCTCATCCAAAATTTGTTCCTGCTACTCCCTCCATCCACAATAAACTTTCAGATCCAAGTGATCCCAAGTCTAAACCCCCAGATCTGCATTCATTCAACCCCGACCAGCTCTCTCGTTGAGCCAGACGCGTGCCAAAGCCATCTACCTCGGAGCCATCCTCCATCCCCAATCAAGCCGCCACACGCATGAGTAACTCTCGGTATGGATGTTGTTTATTTTTTGTGTTGTTTGCTTCGGTAATGAACTGTTGTATTGGGATTTAATTTTCATAAGTTTTTTGTTATCTTTATTTGTGGTGTAACTTGCGGAGTGCATTCGGCGCACTTGAACAGAATTGCAACTTATCTTGTTGGTTAATCATAATTGTTGTTTACTCGTTACGACTTGTTATTCAATTGTACAATTGACTGTTTGAACACATTATAAATTTTAATTACTGTTATTTAAATCTAGAGCCAGACTGTTTGCACCATCATAACTTCATTAGCATGTGTTATGTCGTCGCTAACATTGCGTATTGAATTTAGGGCATCGGTCGTCCGCCATCTGTAGACTCGTGTTGCATCAAAAGGGAATGTTGATATGGTTGGCTTAGAGGGTGCTTCCATGACAGAAAATGCAAGGATGATGGTTGGGTTGGGTTGTAGAATGGGAAAAGAGAAGCTGTCAGTCAGAGGAAATTAGGAGGAATTGCAGCTCTGATGGATGGATATGCAAGGGGACCCGGTGATGTCATAGATGTGTGAATGAGAGCGTTGGTTAATAGAATGGAGAGAGGAATTAGGGTGGAGGTTTGCAGTGGTGTTCGCAGTGAGGGGGGAGGAGGATGCACAAAAAGTAGGGGTGATTAGCAATGACGGGCGGCGTTTAACTGGTGGCACCACGAAGGAGAGCATTAGGAGTTAATGGTGGTTTCCTTGTTTACAGTGTGGGAGGAGAAGAAGAGCGCAGAAATTGGCGTAGGAAACTTACACTGCATGTCAATGATGTGGAGAAGGGGAGGCATCATCGAGGAAGATGAATAGGGGCGTTGGGAGTTGCTTAGGGACAGGGGGGAAAGACGAAGATGTTTGGCTTGCAATGGAGGGAGGAGTCGTGCGGCTAGGGATGAGTTTTCCGGCGGAGAAGGAGACGAGCGCTGGACAGGGAAGCGGCACTGCTTGCGATCGCCGGAGTGGAAGAAGCCCGTGACAGGGACGATGGAAGGTTGCGGCTGGAAGCTTTGTTCCCGCCATCAGAGAAGGTGAAGAGGTACAGGGTTGGGCGTGGTGGTTTCCTCCTTGATAGGATGGAGGTCATAGGATAACAGAGAGGTTGCACGGGTTTTCTTCAAAGATGATGAGGAGGTCGTGGGGTTTAGGGGAGGGAATAGTGACGGAAACAGAGAAAATAACATAAATTTTGAAAAATAAAACCGTCGAGGCTTCGCACCCCGGGCTCGCGACGTCGTACCACGATTGACTGTGAATTCTGAAATCTCTCACAAAATACACAATGACTGAAAATTTGAACATCCTCCCCAATTTATAACAAGAGAGGGTTGTTGGGCACCCGGCTTGAACGGCTACGATTGTCTGTTACGCCCGGTGTCCTAAAAAATATAAATACAATTCCAAAAAAAATTAAAAAATACATATAAAATGAAAAAGGCCACTCCGGACGCGCTCGCGTTCTCAGATCGCCGATCTGATCAACGAATCTCCGACAAATCAGCAAAAGCGGTTCCCTCCACGTGGTGGCCCGATCTCCTCCGATCACGAACTTTCGGTCGATCTCCATCAATTCTCCTCGACTGAAAAACATTCATCTCCGAGAAATGAAGATGAATATGCTATAGTCGAAGATCGAGGGTAAGTCCAACAAGTTGTCGCCAATATCCAAGCATCATCAAAGGTGTAGTAGTGGTGTCTACTCCACTGCATCAAGTAACGGCAAGAAGGGCCGTCTGTAGTAGTGGTGCACTCGTCACAATATCACTCATGCTCTCAACTCTCACCTATCGTGTTGGTGGATCCATAAAATCCGGTAGAATCATTGTAGGTGCGGGCAAATCCGTGGGTGCTCGAATAAGGTAAACATGGGAAGAGTGAAGCTGTAACTGTAAGGGTGTCAAAAGAAACTCAAGGTATGGGTCCCTATGCTCGAGAGACTCGAAGTAATGTGCCAAATTTTGCATTAAATACGGGATGAATACTCATATCTGTAGGGAAATCGATCTCGTAGGCATCTGTCCCAATTTTCTTTTATAACACTATAAGGACTCATTCGCTTAAGTTGTAGTTTAGTAGAGGCTCCTTTTGGGAGCCTCTCCTTGCAAAGTCCAACCATGAAACACTCGCACACCCGACAATGTTGCTCACGCTTGTGCATATCTGTCCATGCCTAATATAACTTGAGAGAGATAGTGAATGGGGGAGGTATGAGGAATGTAAATGAAGACCGCAAACATAGCAATCTTTGTTAGAAGACAGTCAACAAGGATCAAGAATATAGCAACTTAGTGTGATTAACTTTGAATGAACTTCTTAAGGAATAGTTAACCTAATTTCATCCATTAAATAATATAAATTTGTATCTAAACAAAAATAGGAAATATTTAGGATTTCACATAAAATTATTATCCCATGAAATCATTGAACTGCATATTTATTTAAAGTTAGTGACTGGCATCAACTCATTAGTGTGGTGTAATAGTAAGCACCCCTGAAATTAAATTCTATTTTTAAATCGATTTAACCCTAAATCAAAGCAAATTTATTTATAGGGATTAAAATGATTTAGATTAAAATAGCATAAAACTTAAATTTTAATATAGTGTTTGATCAAGTTTTATAAATTCTGGTGGCTTAATGAGGGTTAAATATTAAATTATTTATTTAAAAATAAAAGTTGCCATTTTTTGATTAGAAGTTGAAAAATTAGGGGGTCCAAATATATATTTGAAAATTGCAGGGGTTCAATATGTCATTACAATGAATTCCAGGGATGCCAAAGGTACTCCATCCAAACTATTAGTATACAATAACAAGAAAAAATTGGTGATATATAAGGTAATGCGAAATTTTGTGGTGGCATAACATAACAGTAAAATTTCTAAAATACTATTCTTACAATAAAAAATAAAATGTGGTTCAGAAAGTGTTCAACATTCGTCTGCTAAGTAATTAAGAGAGAGAGAGTTCAAAATTACCTCCTTTAGCCAATAGTGATATATGTCCCTTATTTTTGTTTTTCTCCATGCACTCAGATCAAAGATGTTCATCCCATATGCCCACGCACACTCATCAGGATTGAAATTCTCCGAAATGACGGGATGAGAAAAGTTGAAATATGTCCTGAAGTGTTTCGACATAACCCATTTATCCTCACCTCTACAAGTTTCAACAGCCCCGTTCACCTTCCCAGCCATATTTATATTCCATAATGGCGACAGATCATGCTGAATAACAATGTCGTCGTCAAGAAAGATCACCTTGTTGAGGTTTGGAAAGAGCTGTTAAATGGATTGCAAAGATAAGTTAAACATACCAAGAAAACATCAGTAAATAAGAAAGTTGCAGAAAAAAAAACAAATTCAATCAGGGATTATTTTTTTAATGAGAAAGGAGCATTGATATATCCAAATGTAAGACCATTTGAAATGTTAGAGAGAATACAAATGCATAACCCATTCTTAATCCTTCTATGTTTTAATGGTTTTTTTTATTTTCACATGTTAGAGAGAGAGCTTTGTTTGGCACAGTGGTGGCAGTCGTGAGCACGGTGGTTATGGACCTAGTTTTTTTTCTTGGTGGTGGTCGTAACCATTGTCATGCCAAACATATAGTTAGGGATCCGCGTTGGGGGATCACTTACAAGCGTCGCGAGTCACGGGCAACGCGCGCTTGATCTACTACTTATTCCTATTTTTAATATTTATGCATGCACTTTTATTATGTTTTAACCTCATAATGTTAAGCCTATTTGAGGGGGCATTTTGGACTTTGTCGTGGAGAACTATGTGTTTGTGTGTGGGGAAAAGAAAAGCAAGCAAGAAGTTATTTCTAATATCTCTCTCTCTCTTATTTCTCTCTTCTCTCTCTCTCTCCTGTGTTCTTATTTCCGCCAAACCCTAGCCGCGACCCCTTCCACCTGCAGCACGACGCCGCACCGCCGCAACCCGCGCCGCTCCTGTTTCGCCGTGAGGATCGTTTCTCCCTCCTCTCCACCATTGCTACCAAGGGTTCGAAGAAGGGATCCTCCTCTCTCCTCCAGGACTTTTCCCTCCAACGACCGATCACTCGCTCCAATCCCGGGAACGTAACAATTTGGTATCAGAGTCACCGGTCCTTTCAATCGCCAACATCGTCGCGTCGCCACCACCAGTGCACCACGAAGGCTCCGGCAAGCCCCCTAGTTGCACCGTACCGGCTCTCTTGCACCCGATCCGGCCGGAACAAGCACCGATCCGGCCGTAACACAGGGCCGATCCGCTCCGTCCACCACCTATTCTCCATGGATCCTCGCTCAACGGGGGTTCCTTGCTCGACTCCTCCACCAGATTGCTTCCTCTTCAAGATTTTCTTCCGTTACGGCCTTCTTCCCTCATGACCAACGACACTCAAGGCGGAAAAACACTCACTCAGATTTTGGAATCGTTCAAGACCATGATGGCCGACAATCATCAAACCCTTCTCGCCGCTCTCCGGCCCGACGACATACCCTTGCCGACACGGACGGCCTCCTCTCCCTCTGTCCCCAACCAGCTACACCAACCGCCGCCACCCGATCTGCCGGCTCGCTCTGACTATTCAACAGTGTCACACTTTGTTAAGTTGGATTTTCCGATCTTCGAAGGCCGCAAGGACCCCCTTACGTGGTTAACCCGTCGTGAACATTTCTTTGCGGCACAACGCACACCGTGGGAAGATTGATTGGGCGTCGCATCCTTCCACATGATGGGGTCGGCCTAATTGTGGTTCTCCCAGCTTCAATGGGAGAAGCCCCACCTCACATGGGATAACTTCAAGATTCAGTGCAACTTGCGTTTCGGGCCGCCAACCGCACCAATTCCATTGGCGATTTGATCTCCCTAAAGCAGTCGGGCTCTATTGATGACTATTTGGAGCAGTTTCAGGTGCTCCTGGCCCATGCACCACCGGTCCCAGTAGCCCACCAGTTGGCCTTTTTTCTTGCGGGGTTGCATGAGCGACTCCGCATAGACGTGGAGTTCCAGAACCCGCCAGACTTCACTACCGACATGAGTCTCGCACGTATCTGCAAGCGTCGTATCTTATTGGATCGTCCCCACATGGAGCGTCGTGGAAGCGAGGGCTCTTTCCAACAACCTAGTTATCCTCTGCCGCCGTCAGGGGGTGGCCCAACAAGAACCAAAGACGGGGAGCGGCCGATACATATCTGGCGTTTGTCCAATCAGGAGATGGTCGAACGTCGCGCCAAGGGCCTTTGTTTCAACTGTGATGAGGCTTACACTCGGGGACACAGGTGTAAGCGCCTCTTTTGGCTTGAGGTTGACGATCCATCAGATGGGGAAGAAGGGTATGACGAGCCAAGGGACCCCGCCATCTCCATCTATGTTATGTCAGTAGCACACTCCGGGGACACAGTGCATATGCCCATTTCCGTGGCGGGCCACCAGCTACTTACCCTTATGGATACAAGCAATACACACAGTTTCATCAGCGATCTCACCGCTTAGCGACTCCAGCTACCCATTACCACCAACAGTCGTTTGCGTGTCGCCGTGCCAAATGGCGTCGCGATGGTCTGCACTAGGGTTTGCAGAGACATTCTGATTATTGTGGGGGACCATCACTCTCAGGTAGACTTCTTTGTCATTTCCCTGCGGGGCTTCGAAGTTGTCTTAGGGACGCGCTGGTTACGCACCCTCGGACCGATTCTGTGGGATTTGGACGCCCTGACAATGTCTTGGAGACATGGACCTTCTTTGACAGTATGGCACGGCCATTCGAAGGCGACGGTGGGTCACGCCTTTTTCCTCCAGTCTGATTCTACCGGGCAGCCGGGCCTCTCCGACCTTCTTCACAAGTACAATGATACCATGGCCGCACCGACCGGGCTTCCCCCCTCGCGCCGCCAAGATCACCGTATTTGCCTTCTTCCAAATACGACCCCGGTAGTCGTCCGCCCATACCGCTACCCCTTCTTACAGAAGGATGAGATTGAGAAGCAGTGCACTGAGATGCTTCAGCAAGGTACCATCCAACAATGTCTCGCCCTTCTCCTCACCTGTCCTCTTAGTCAGCAAGAAGGACGGCTCTTGGCGCTTCTGCGTGGATTATCGCGCCCTCAATGCACAGACAGTCAAGGACAAGTTTCTCATTCCTGTTGTTGAGGAGCTATTGGATGAGTTGCATGGGGCACATTATTTCTCCAAGTTGGATCTTCGCTCGGGGTACCAGCAGGTCCGTATGTCTCCCGGGGACGTGGAGAAGACCACCTTCAGGACACACCATGGCCACTTCGAGTTTCTGGTGATGCCTTTCGGGCTCACCAACGCCCCATCCACCTTTCAGGCACTCATGAATGAGGTATTCCACACTATTTTTCGTCGTTATTTCCTTGTTTTCTTCGATGATATTTTGGTATACAGCAAAACATGGGAGGCGCACCTCGACCACCTCAGATAGGTTCTTTAACTCGTACGCTCTCATCGGTTGTACTTGAAGGGCTCCAAATGCTCCTTCGGCACTGACAGAGTTGCCTACTTGGGGCACATTGTGGACCGCACCGGCGTCTCTACAGATCCAGTCAAGGTCTAAGGAGTTATAGACTGGCCCATTCCTCAGACGCAGCGGGAGCTGCGTGGGTTCCTTTGTTTGACCGGATACTACCGTCGCTTCATCCAGGGCTACACAGTCATTGTTACTCCCTTGTTATCTCTCTTGCGATGCCAGCGCTTTACATGGGACGACGACATCATGGAGGCTTTTCGAGTATTACAGCAGACTCAAGTCTCAGCCCCGGTTCTTCAGCTACCCGATTTCGGGAAGGAATTTCAGGTAGAATGTGATGCTTCAGAGCATGGTTGCGGCGCGATACTTCAGCAGGAAGGTCGCTCGATCGCTTATTTTAGCCGCAAGACAACCCTCCACCATTGGAAGATTCCTGCCTACGAGCAGGAGCTCATCGGCCTGGCAAAGGCCGTACACCACTGGCAGTCTTATTTGTGGGGACACCCCTTTCTCATCCGTCCGACCACTTTAGCCTCAAGTACTTGTTGGAGCAGCGCTTGACGACGGTCCCCCAACAGCGTTGGGTGAGCTGCCTTTTGGGATACGACTTCTGGGTAGAATACAAGGCCGCCCACTTGAACCGCGAGGCCGATTCACTCTCTCATCGCGACTCCCTAGATGCACTTCTCTATGCTCTGTCTGAGCCCTCCTCCTTGGTATTTCCCCGCCTCCGACAGGAAATTGATGATTCACCCGGCCTCAGGGAGCTGCGGTTCCGCATTTAGGAGGGGCACCTACCGCCAATGTGGACAGTCCATGATGGCCTCATTCTTCGCAAGGATCGTTTCTATTTTCCAGCCACTTCTTCTTTGATCCAGGACATTCTCGCTGCCGTACATGACCGCACCCACGAAGGAGTCCACAAGACCCTTCAGCGTGTCCACGTCGAGTTCTTCTGGCCCAGGCTCAAGCGAAGTGTTTAGTCTCATATTGCGGCTTGCCTAAGCTGCCAGCGCGGCAAGACGGAGGCTCTCTCCCCAACCAGTTAACTATAGCTGCTTCCAGTGCTGACACAGATATAGGCCGACATCTCCATGGATTTCAACGAGGTATTTCCTTCCTCTCAGAGATACAGAGTTATTTTTGTGGTGGTGGACCGCTTTTCCAAGGGGGCCCATTTCATCGTCATGAGACGCCCCATCACAGAACCTGTCGTGGCCCAAATTTTCTTTGATCAAGTGTTCCGCCTTCACGGTGTACCGGAGAGCATCGTGTCTGACAGAGACAAGGTTTTCACTTCTGAGTTCTGGCAGGAACTGTTTTCCCTCTATGGCACGAAGTTGGCCCTCTCCTCTGCCTACCACCCACAGTCAGATGGTCAGACCGAAGTGGTCAACAGGACACTCGAAATGTACTTGCACTGCCTTACAAGGGATCGACCCAAGGAATGAGCCCGCTGGCTACCATTGGTGGAGTATTGTTACAATAATTCATACCACACCGCCCTATAGACCACTCCCTTCCACCTCATTTACGATCGGGAGCCTCCCCGCCTTCTCACTTATGTTGTTGCATCTGCTCGCTCCTCCGTCGTCGACACCGAGCTCCGCACGCGTGACGAGGTTCTGCGCCTCGCCAGGGATCAGCTCATTCAGACCCAAGCAAGAATGGAAACAACCTACAACAGCAGCCACCGCGAGTTATTTTTTGCCCCTGGGGATTGGGTTTGGCTCAAACGCCGACTCTACCGTCAAGCCACCGTCTCCAAGGGAGCATACCAGAAGTTGGGGGCAAATTCTTTGGACCCATCGAGATCCTACACCACATCGGGGATGTGGCTTACCGTCTCCGCCTTGACGACGACGCGCGGATCCACGATGTTTTCCATGTGTCACAGCTGAAGCCGTTTGTTGGCGAACCTCCAGCTACACTCTTGGTTCCCTTGCCACCACTGCCATAGGACAAGCTTCATGTCGAGCAGGACGGAGATGTTAGGGATCCGCGTTGGAGGATCACTTACAAGCGTCGCGAGTCACGGGCAACGCGCGCTTGATCTACTTATTCCTATTTTTAATATTTATGCATGCACTTTTATTAAGTTTTTAACCTCATAGTGTTAAGCCTATTTGAGGGGGCATTTTGGACTTTCTCATGGAGGACTATATGTGTTTGTGTGGGGGGAAAAGAAAAGCAAGCAAGAAGTTATTTCTAATATCTCTCTCTCTTATTTCTCTCTTCTCTCTCTCTCTCCCGTATTCTTATTTCCGCCGAACCCTAGCCGCGATCCCTTCCGCCCGCAGCACGACGCCGCACCACCGCAACCCGCGCTGCTCCTGTTTCGCCGTGAGGATCATTTCTCCCTCCTCTCCACCATTGCTCCCAAGAGTTCGAAAAAGGGATCCTCCTCTCTCCTCCTAGACTTTCCCCTCCAACGGCCATTCACTCGCTCGCAATCCTGGGAACGTAACACATGCATTCTATGATGGTGACATTTTTTGTCAAAACTCGCCGGAGCAAAAATGGTGCGCCAAACGGAGCCTTAAAAACAACAAAATCACAGATTTCATTGTGATTTTCTCTCTCATTTTGTGAAAAGAAAAGTTCAATATCATCCCAGTGCCGCTATCATGTAGGACAATTAAAGGGACAGTTGGATTCAGTGTTAACTTGATGCAATTCTATCTAATTTACTGTGTTATTACGATATATAGTTTATTTTATCATATTTAAGCAATGTAATGAAATTTACAAAGATTATAACAGTGATTATTATCTTTCCTTGTACTACTATTTTTAGCCATCAAAAGATAACCTAATATCTTCATGTCAAATACCAATGAACCAAGAAGATCACGACTAGGCAAATAAAAAATATTCAGGTACAAGAAAATAATGTTTCTAAAATCCAAATCACTTGGAATGTCTTTCTCCTCATAAAAATATCTTTAAAGGAATATTAATTCCTTCTTATCCTTTATCTTATATTACTATTATCAGCTTTCCATTAATGTTTCTATTTCTCACCGCACAGGTGATACTTGATTGCTAACCTTTTGGCTGATAAAAAGACAGCAGTTCTAACTTCAATTTATAGTCACAAAGTATCCATATGCATAAAAAAATTCCAAGTAAAATACCTCAGGAAGGTATATACGAAGATGGTTGAGCAGAGAAATGTATTTTGGACTTTTGGCTTGCAGCTTTGAAGCAAAAATCCTCGGGTCATCGGAAACATTAGTCCCCTTGACATGATTCCCAAGATAATGATTTCGGACGGCATGATGGGTCTCTATAGCTTCGAGAACAGGAATGTTTTCTCTTGTCAACCAATCAAACATGTGAACACCTTTAACCTCAACAATTGCCGGGGAAGGAGGATACAACGCAAACCATGAATGCATGGCAGGATAGGTCTTCTTATCAGTGATTAAATGGAAGACGGTTTTCTCGGGTCTTGACGAAGATCTCACGGCGGAGTTGACAACAACAGACGCTGCGAGTACATTATCAGTTGACAGAACAAAATGCTGGAAGGAGTTATCGGAGAGTAAAGGAAGCATCTCTGGCGGAGGTAATTGTTTGCGCGCGTGAGCATTAGATGAATACTCGTCAGATAGACGCAAAGATAGACAGTGGATTCCTTTAGGAATAGCACCTGCAGCGAAATGCTTGTTTAATTGTTCTGCCAGTTTCGATCTTTTTACCTCCATATCCATCTGTTCCATCTAAAATAACAAGTAGCATGCAGATTGGTATAATATAAATAGAGTGATCATAATGCATCCAGACGAAGAAAAGAAACTTAGCAGACATATTGAAAGAAAATATGTTCCTACCAAGCTCCTCGTAACATTATGGAAGTAATAACTCTTACTGGTGATGCTGGTATTATTTCATAGTACGCTGTATGTTACGGTCGTAGCTCCCAGAACCGGGCTGGGCCGGGCTGGGGCCCAGGCAGGCTGGTTCCTCCTGGACAATTCCCACGATTCCCTCCCATAACTCCCAGTCTGGGTACCGTAACAGGGTCGCGACCCATACACCCCAACCCATCACCGCGGCTCAATTGGTGATGGGAGTCATGTTTAAGACTCCTTATCAAGGAGATCGGGGGTTTGATCCCTGGCCTGAACAACCTACCGGGGTTATACTGGTCACGATGATTGTTGGGGTGTATGGGCCGCGGCCCTGTTACAATATCCAGGCTGGAAATTGTAGGAGGGAATCGTGAAAATTTCCCAGGAGAAACCAGCCTGCCTGGGGTCAATCCGGTTCTGGGAGCTACGACCGTAACACTGTATTTACTCAACCTCATCATAGCCATATCCCAATAATTGTGGTCGTTTTAATGAATTGGCATTTTCCATTTATTCTGGTTGAAGGTTGTCTGAGGCGTTAAAACTTAATCTCTGTAAATCATTATGAATACCCTTTATAATGCATGTCTACAGTCTACGCTTTATTGCACATGTCAAAATCATCGAAGTATATCATCAATTATCTTAGCTTTGGTAATTATTGCTTCAAATGTTCCTCTAGTATATTTATTCATTTATCTGTTATCCTATTTTGCCACAAAACAACCTTTAACACTCGGTTATAGATACGGGCGAGAGCGATGTGCACCCTTGTGTGTAGTGTGTATATCGACGACGGGACTAGGGAGACAATGACATAGATCCCAACGAGATGGCAGACATTGGCCAGTAGTGTGCACGCCGCACGGGCATCGCCAGCTTTATCATCCTTATCTTATTATTGCATTTGTATTTCAGTCCCATTTAGTTATTTATCATTTGCCCTTTTCATGTTATCTGAGCAAGATACTATATAAGCCTATGTAAGATCTAATGTTGATTATCTTGAAAGTAAAATCAATTAAGTGAGCTATAGGGGCTGAATTTCTCTCCACTATTCATTCTTCCTTCCCCCTCCCTTCCTCTAATTCCTGCAGCCCAGCTAGGGCAATCGAACGCAATTCCACCACCGTAACACACTGGTTTATGCAGGAACCATATCGGTTATCCAACAGAAACTTCTGCTGGAAATACAGATTTGGCAACTCTAATATAACCATATATGATAATCATGTTATTCAATCATTAAGGCTCCATTTGGCACAGCGGTAGCGGTCGTGAATGCGGTGATTATGGACCATCGTTCGTGAACGCCCGACCTCACTCAAGGAACTTCATTACCTTTTATGTTCAAAACTAGCTTTCTTTTCTTTGTGGCAGTCATAACCGTTGTCATGCCAAACATAGCATTCTATCACGATGACGTTGTCCAAACTCACCGGAGCAAAAACGCCGTGCCAAACGGAGCCTAAATTAAATAGACCAATTGGCAATGGTATGGAAATAAGCAACCTGAGCATGAATTTATGATATTTGTGTATGGCGTAGGCATAATACTTACACCAAGTATAATATTACGATGACAAGATGAATCATCCACGACCATCCAAATTGGTAAATAGAAGTAAAAGATGGTATACCGTTGCCTTTAAAAATATGGCAAATGTCTTCATGTCATGTTGGTTGTTCTTTACTTCTGAAAGGAACTCGCTGAATGATCCGGGTAACATCAGTTCTGCTGGAAATTCCTTACTGTCAACTTGATTAAGTATTTCATATAAATCTCTTATTAGTCTCTGCAAAGGGAATTAGATAATATGAGTAAGTCCTGATGCTCCATAAGGTTAAACCGTTCTCATAAAATAATACTTCAAGAATATACAAATACCACTTGTCTGTGGTAGTAGGAAAGAGGGAAGTACCGCAGAATCTCCGGTTCCCCTTCCAAGAAATTTTGGGCCGAGTCGCCTTCCCAGACAATCTGACCATAAGTTCAAGAACAACATAATTACATGCAAATCCAACTGGTTAGTGAAAAACTACATGACAGCAATAAACATACTCATGTATTAGTCTTGAATAGGCAAAACAAAAGGGTATATTGCAAACAAGGTTTAGAAAGGAAAAACCAAATTAATAGATAAGCTTATAGTGTGGTGCATAAGAGTAAAATAGGGCTTGGATAGGTTAACCGAGATTTTTTTCTAAGAAAATAAAGCAGCTGAAGAACGAACCAGAAACGAGCATTTGATGATAAAGAAAGGCAAAAAAAGACCTTTATCAATAAAATTTAATATAGACAATATAAAACTAAAAAAAATGTCATTCAGGAAAAAGACAATGAAGCTACATGTCTTCTCATATGCCATTCCTAAGTGACTCCATAATAACAAAAACTTTTACACTAATTCAGGCACATGATGAGCATAATCAGAATCTTTAATCAAAACTTACACTCACCAAGCTTTTAACGGGTTCATCAGTTCAACATAGGCTACTTACAACTCTATGTTGTTAAGAAATACAGGAGTGCTGATTTAATCTCACACCAAATAGAAGAACAAAATAATTAGTGTATAAATATCACGTGGTTGGCACACACCTACGGTCTTAAATAAGGTTTTGATTGTTGGTATATCTAAGCCAATTTTCGCTCCCCGCTGGTTCCCGTTCCCCAATAAGTAGTGTTAAATCTTATGGTTCAGACTTCAGATAGGATTGATGTCCATAATATTTGTGGCTTGAGCCTTGTTGCATGATACTCGATCGTGTTAAAATGACAACCGTTTGAGACTATTGAGATCAAATACATGATCTAAGGGAGAGATGAAGATTGTCAGTTGAAAGCTCCTTGCTACACAGTACATACCATGTTCCAGCTATGTCATCTTGTTCAAGAATTTGGGCAAGAAAAGTTAAATCTCAATAGACCTCACCAAAAATTCATTATAGGTTTCTACACTTCCCCTCAAGTATAAATATCTCACATGCAGCTTGCTAGGAAGACTATTAAACTTCCATCACTTTTATTTCTTTATGAAGTCTGCAAGCAGCCTTTTGGAAGGTATGAGGCAAATAACTTCAAGTTGAACTTTCTCGAATAAAATGATAATCAATCTTGATATGCTTGGTTACATTGATGTGGCCTGAATCACTTGCAATATTGATAGCAACCTTGTTATCGCAACATAATCGGAGAGGTAGTTCGCACCGGAGACCAACTTTTGACAATAATAATTTTAGCGACATGCCTTCGTGAGTCAGCGCTCTATATTCCATTTTAGAACTAGATTGTGTCCACACACTCAGCTTCTTTCTTCTCCAGAAACTAGAATATCATCAATAAATGTGCAATAGCTTATTGTTGAATGTTTATCATTGAGCGATCTTGCTCAATCAACATTTAAGGCCAACAAGTGAGAATTTTGGATGAAGAGAAGACCATTTCTCGGGCGCACATGTAAGTAACGGAGGATACACTCAGTGACATGAAGGTGAGTAGACCTCGATGCAAGCTTAAACTAACTAAATAAGATGTCTCATACTGTCAGCAAAAGGTATAATATCTTTCCAACTAATCATTGAAATACCCTTACATCTTTAAGAAGCTCCAGCTAAAGAAAGCTTACGGTTTTGGATCAATGAGAAAATCAACAGGACAACGACCAAAATTTCCATCTTCAACAGGTCAGGCCAAGTCATATTTTCACTCTTAGACGAAAATTGCACCACTATATTTATATTTAACAACTTTGATACCAAAGAAGTATTTTTGTTTGACGAATGATCTTGTGTTTTGGAGAAGAAAGACGCAAACAATGTGCGCGCACTCTAATGTCGAAGTAGAATATAGAGCACTAGCTCAAACCATCACGAAAGGTATATGGCTCAAGCAACTATTGTTAGAACATGGCCCTCATCCCTAGAGAGCTCTCTTATGAGCCTATTTGGGGGCTTCGCCGTAGATGGCGGTGGAGGCGGAGATACACGAGGGAGACGAACTCTACCCACGGAGAATGCGAGGAAGGAGGAAGAAGGGGAGCCGTGCTCAACCCTAGCCCTAAAACTTGAGGAAGAAGGGAGAACTAGAGAGAGGAACTAGAGATTTTCATAATTTGATTGATGATGCTTTCATGGCCCAAGGGGGGTCTACATATAACCTTACAAAAATGGTAAAATCATTACAAAAATCTGAACACTTAGATTTATATAAAATAACTCTAAACCTTGATAATTAAAAGACGCGACATGCATCGACACGAACATAAATTAAACATACATAAATTAAAAATAGATAACAGGTCGTGTGGGACCATAACATCCCACTCGTCCTTCCAATCGAGCTTGTCGTTAAGCTCGAACCAGGCTCGGATTAAATGACCGTCTGACCCTTAATTTCCCTCTAGAACAGCTTCCCGTAGTGCGTCGCTATAATGGTTGTAGCATCGAGTCACGGGCCATCATCGTGCTCACAGATGGACCAAGAGACGGTGAGGATCTGGCATGACAGAGGTGCTTGCGGAAGGAAGACCGTCAGATAGAAGCTTTGGAGTTGGGGTGAGTCTGCCCGGGGGATGCAAACAGGCGAGGGAGACGGAGGACAATGTGGAAGGTGAACCACGATGATGAGAAGCCACGACATCAACATGGGGGAGGTTGCCGTAAGGAATGGATCGAGAGGGACCACCAGAACAAGTGATTGGAGCGGAGGCTGCGAAGTGTAGGCCATGAGGGCGGATGATAGGACAATATGTAGCAACATCGCCTCGGGTCTCGGCAATGATGAGGCTGGCTGTGTGAACTACGTGGAGGGAACAATCGAAGGCAATGGTGAAATGAACATAACTGCAGCCGTTGGAGGGGTTACTTCGAGCGCAGGTGGGATCGATGGCTGCAGTAGTGGAATCAGTGGCTACACCGGTGGAATCGGACCTCTGAAGCGTTGGACAATGTTGGTGGTGAGTCGCGCAAGCGCAGCGCCATAGGATGTCGACATCTCCCATAACTTATGGAGCATGGAACAGGCAGCGAGTGGCTCGTCGGAGAGCGTCATCTAGCCTCAATAATTAATTAATCAATCAATACGATGAAAAATTAATTAATGTAAGACAATTAATTAATATATTCCTAGGAAGAAATAAATAGTGTTGTTGTAATGGGTTCCACAACAGGAGTAGCACTAATCCCGATGAAGAGGGGTGCGGACCGATCTTGAAAAGTGGAAATTAATAGTTGGTTGTTTCGGGTTGCTCGACTAAAAGGCATGGGGCGTTGAAGCGGACAAGGCGGGGTTGCTTGTGCTAACAAGTGCAGAAAGTAAAGAGACATTGTGTGCTACCATCGATGCATAGGCCTGTAGCGGCAGGCGGCTCAAAGAGAGGTGGCATGCAGGGCTCGAGAAGTAGAAGTTGTGTGGCCCTGTTGCAAATGATGTTGTTGGAGGTTTTGGCTGGAGCGTCGAGATGCCTACGGACGACTACTTTTGTTTGTTGTTTGGGGGGTTCGGATCAAAGCGTTAAGGGAGGCATCAGGTGACGCTGATGAAGTTGAGGGTTGCGGTGTGATACTGTTGAAACAATAAAGGAAGACGGCCTTGGCATTGTTGATTGAGGGGGCGTTATGGTCAATCGATCGAGGAGGCGTTGTGGTCGATCAAGGAAGACAGTTGATCAAAGATCTGCTACTGCTGGAAATGATCGAGGAGGACCTGGTGTTGTTGGACTTCCTGTCGCGGTTTCGCTCAAAACAGGGAGATGTCGTCATTAATGAGAGAAACTCTGATATGAAGATGTTACGAGCCTATTTTGGGGTTTCGTCGGAGGTGGCTGTGGAGGCTGACATACACGAGGGAGCCGAGCTCTACCCGCGGAGAATGCAAGAAAGGAGGAAGAAATGGAGATGTATTCAACCCTAACCCTGGAACTTGAGAAAGAGGGAGAACTATAGGTGTTGTGGGTAGGCTCGAGACTCCCGGTAAACCGGTCGAAATTGGACTGTCTTAGCTCTGGAGCGGTCGAGTATGCAAACAATCAATGTAAATCGAAATGAGCATGACGACGGTTTGTAAGACAATTTTTTAACGTGGAAAACCCCGGAAATGTGAGAAAAATCATGTGGTCGGAGCTGTGCCGACCAAACTTCCACTATTCTTCGGTGTTGTACAGGGCTTTGAAGAGAATGTGAGGGCGACGGGATGCTCCTCGTTACAATTTGTAGAGAGAGGAGTAGAGAGGGCTCCGAGGGTGACAGGCCGCCGCTCGCGGAGCCAAGTATTTCTTCTTCTTGTGCAGAGGGGAGTGCTCCGCTTTGTGCGCTCTAGAGTCTTTTGTTGTTGTTCAGAGGGTAGAGGGGCGCGTTCTGCGCGCCTTGGACTCTGCAACTTGTCTCATGTTGCATGTGGAGGAGTCTAGAACGGAGGGTTTGCTGCTGAGCCGAGGGTGCAGTGGGCGCTGAGCGTGCGGTGTGTGTAGCCAAGTGCGTGATAGGTGAAGCATGCACACGATGAAAATGGGCGCAGGGTGGAGCAAAACCTCCAAGGGGCGCTTGAAAACGAGCGAAGATCTACGATGGCGTTCGAAGGTCTTCGAAAGCGAATGACATCTTGAAGGGGTTCCTTGAGAAGCTCTCATGTGCATAGGATGCGAAGTGGGAGGAGGAGAATATGGAAATGAAGGAGACTCTAGTATCCAATTTATAGCTTCTGAGGGTGGTTATGGTGGTTATGCACACACAATAACCACTTTATGCGCTATTTGCAGGTCAATTTCTTATATATAACACACATTTTTAGGATGCTTGTTATACGCACACCGAATATTAAATTTGGTTACGCGCACCCCCCCCCCCCCCCACAATGACGGGTGGTTACGATTTGTTAATCGGCGATTGGACGGTGGAGATTAAGCGGCGGCCAACAATTCGATTATCCAGCCGGCGATGAGGGGGGGCCGACTGGGGGCGAAACCCAGCCGATGGGAGGTCGGCCGGCAGCTGGCCACTCGCCCCTAGGGGGGACGACTCGGTGGGTAAGGGGCGGATGGGGACGAGGCGGCGGCGGCCAGGAGGCCGGGCGCGAGGCACGACGACGGACCCTCACGGCCACGGGGCGCAGCGGCGGCCGATCGCAGGGCGCGGCGGCGGCCGGCCGGGAGGCCGGCCGCTGGCCCTTGTGGTCGTATGCTTGCAGTTGCGGGGAGCGGCGGGCGGCCGGGACACCGACCGCGGGCCCTTGCGACAGCGTGCGTGCAGCTGTGAGGCGTGGCGGCGATCGGTTGGGTGGCCTGTCGTGAACCCTTGCGGTCGCGTGCACGCGGCCGCAAGGCGGGGTCGCGATCGGACGGGTTTCCTGTCGCAGGCCTTTGCGGTCGCGTGCGGCGGCCACCGACCATCTTATGGCGGTGGTGACGGTGGCGGACGGTCGGGAGGCCGGTCGCAGGGGGCTCGTGGTCGTGGTGTCGGGCGGCCGAGCGGTGGCCGGCAGTTGCTCCACCACGCGAGGTGGTTCGGGGCGGCTCCATCATGGGATAGTTGGGTTAACTTTGGTCAACCACACTTAGCCCCCATGACCCCCACTAACATAGTGGAGGATATAGGAATTTTGGCTATTCGCAACCCATAATTCCTATAAATGGAGGACCTCATCAAGAGGAAAAAGATATTTTCATAAATTGATGATGCTTTCATGGCCCAAGGGGGTATACATATAGGCTTACAAAAATGGTAAAATCACAATAAATCTGTACACTTGGATTTATACAAAATAACTTAAACTTTGATAATTAAAAGAAGCGGCATGTGTCGACACGAACATGAATTAAAAATGAATAGCGTGTCGTGTGGGACCATAACAAGATCTTCGAATATATTATGATAACAAAGTTGTTATCAATATTGATGTAGAGCACAATAGATGAGTGTGTTCAAGCTCCTTATCATGCAATACCTACTGAAAATTAACATGTGATTACAACCCGTAACAAAATTAATGCAACCCGAGGCTAAATAAATACACTTGGAGTATTTTGTCAGTAGATAGAAATTTCATAATGAAATAATAAATACCTAGTAATATTTGCAGCAGCGTCCAGATAAAAACAGAAAAAATGGGCTCTAGTTTTTCCGGTTTAGAGTTGCACAAGCAAGAACAATAGGCAAACAAAACCAGCAATCTGTACTGATTAATTGGAAAACAAACAAGTATGAATCAAGTTTCCATTAGATAATACAAGTACCAAACACGTAAACAATAGCAGGACCAAACATTCCAAAATACAAAACTTACGAATATTAGGATTGTATTCAAGCGATCAGCAGATGAGGGGTCGTGATCGGATGCACAGGGATGTAGAGATGGGGGAGGGGCTGCTGTGTGCAAAATCTGAATGTGGCCAAGGGGGGAGAGATGGGAACTTGCGGCGGCAGGAAGGAGGCTGGTTGGGGCTGGTGGTGGTAGGAAGGGGGCTGGATGGAGCTGGCGGTGGCAGGAGGAGGGCTGGAAGGGGTTTGTGGCGGCAGGAGGGGGATGTGGATGTGGTATGCTGTAGGGAATGTGTTGGTTAGCGGTGGTGTGCAGTAGGGAGAGCTGGAATGTGGCAATTTGCAGTGGGAAGGGCTGGGAGGAGGCGGTTTAAGGCGGGGAATGGCTGAGAGGAGGCGGTTTGCAGCGGGGAAGGGTTGGGAGGTGGCGATTTGCAGCAAGGGGGTATGGAAGGTGGCGGTAAAAAAACAAAGCACAAAAGCTTACCCGAGGCGTCGGCACCAAAAGTGCAATGTCGGCACCACAAAGATCCATACTTGGGAGGAATTTAACTCAAAAACCTGAATGAATCTCATTTCAGTCCTAATACTAGGTGTCTAAGCCCTCTAATTAGACACCAAGAAGTACAAGAAAATCCCTAAAATCACAAGACAGCAGCAGGACGCAATTGTGGTCTCTAATTGCCAAAAGGAAACTACGATCGATGCCTCCTACATGTATATACTAGTGGTGATCCCCATCAAACATTACAAGTAATCAACTTCAACACGATAAAACTAAGCATATCAAGATTGACTATCGCTTATCGGAGGAACATTGGAATCGAATGAGATTTGAGTATTTGACACGCTTATTTACCATCTGAAAAGCACATCGCGAGTAGCTTCACAAAAAACACAGTTGGACCGAAATTTCTAAATTTTCTTCGCAAGCTTCGCATTTATGCTTCCCTAAAGGGGGAGTGTAGAAACTCACAAGGCTCATTTCATTTGGAAAGAATTCAGAGGTGGCAATTGGAATTGACTCAATTTCAATTTTGCAGGAATTGGAATTGAATTCAATTTCAATTTTGTTGTTCGGCTGATAATAAGAATTCTACCGCGGCAATTGGAATTAGCAATTTTGTTGTTCGGTTTATGTAAGAATTCAGAAGCAGAAATTGAAATTTAAGATTTAAATCTGTAACGAAAATGCATAGACAAAAATTAAAACGCATACACATATATGTACATACACTCATAAACACATACACACAAGCACATACACTCATAAACACATACACACAAGCACATGAACGCAAACACCACAATTTCATCCACATATGACCACAGACACTAAAACCACACATAAGCGGTTACCCTCAAGCATTTGCCGGAGTGATCGTTGATATGTTGTCGCATTTGAGGAGAAATAGTTTCTTCTCGATATTAGAGAGTTCATCAATCATCCTATGGAGTCATGCGTCTTCACATATGACTGAGCAAGCAGCCATATATTCTACTTCAGTAGTGGATAATGCGACAGTATGTTGTTTTCTCAATCACTAAGAGACGGGATCGGAGCCGTAGAAGAATATGTACCTCTCTGTGCTTCTTCGATCATCAAGTGAGCATCTCATATCTGAATCACAGTAACCTGTGAAAGTTGGGTTGAGATCCTTGTTGTAGAGAATGTCATGGGTCACCTTCCCTTTTGAGTATCTAAGAATACGCTTTGCAGCCTCCATATGCAGTGTTGTTGGCGAGCTTACAAACCGAGAGAAGATTGACATGGTGTTCTAGATCAGTTATGGAATTGTTTAAATATATTAAATATCCAATTAAACTTTTGTAGGATTCTGCATCTACCTTCTTATCCCCTTCTTTGAGCTTGCTTAGCTTCAGACCATTGCACATTGGGGTCTAGCAGGGATTGTACTCTGACATTTTGAATTTCCTGAGAACCTCCTTTGCATAGAGTTCTTGAGAGAGGAAATAGCCATCGGAGTGCGGTTTCACTTCCATACCAAGAAAGATTCTTAGTTGTCCAAGATCGGTCGTTTCATACATGGTTTCCATTTTTTTCTTTGAACTGCATGATGGTGGCTTCAGACCCTCCAGTAATTAGAAGATCATCTACATATAGGCAAACTATGAGCTTCGGATTTCCTGGTTCATGTTTGATGAACAGAGATGTTCATATTTACTTGCAATCAACCCTTCCTTGGTAAAGTAAGTTGTGATATTTGAGTGTCATGTGCGAAGGGCCTGTTTCGGGCCATATAGAGCTTTATGGAAACGATAGACATGACTTTCTTCATTTTCTTTATGATATCCTTCTGGCTGCTCGACGTAAACTTCCTCTGATAATGATCCATCAAGGAAAGTCGATTTTACGTCAAGCTTGTAAATTGGGAAGTTATTGTGTGCAGCAATTGCCAGAAGAAGTCTGATTGTGTCGATGCGAGCTACAAGAACAAATGTCTTCTCATAGTCTCTCCTAAACTTCTATGAATACCCCTTTGCAACAAATTTTGTCTTATGTTTCACAACATTCCCTTATTCATCACACTTGAGTTTGTACACCCACTTTAATCCAATTATTTTCTTGTTCTTTGGTTTGCGTACTAGACTCCAACCGCTATTCTTCTCAATCAAACTAATCACTTAATTCATTGCTTCTCCCCAATTTTTATCAACTGATGTCTCTTTGAAGCTTGAAGGGGTTGAATGGAATAGAGCAATGTTTGTTTCTTCATATATATCTTGCAATGATCTAATAATTTTGGGCGGTGATGACTCGGACAACTCAAAGTCAGATGTTTCTTGTGCCTCTGGACTTGATGGCTCTGGAACAACTTGATGATCAACATCGATTTGTGTCTCCTGGAGGGAGTTCTTCATGAGCTCAACCGAGATGCCTGGAATTGATTGGTTGAACCTTCCTTGTCTAATGCCCAATTCCAATCTTGTTCTTCGTGATAAGTTACATCTCTAGAAATAATCAACTTCTGTGTTGACGGGATGAGGAGCCAGTACACTTTGTTTGTTTCACTATATCTCACAAAGATGGATTTTACATGTTGGATAAATTTGTCCCTTTTTTTCTTTGAGTACATGAGCAAATGTTGTGCACCCAAAGGTTTTTAAGTAATCAAGATTGGGCTTTCTTCTTTTCAGCAATGCATATGGTGTGGATTTAGTGAGTTGTTTGATTGGAACTCTATTTAGAATGTGCATGACAGTGCTTGTAGCTTCACCCCACAAATACTTTGGCAGATTCTCGTGAGTGAGCACTGATCTAGCCATCTTGATAAGGGTCATGTTTCTCCTTTCCACCGCCCCATTTTATTGAGGGGTGTCGGGTGCAGAGAATTCATGCCTTATTCCATGGTTTGAACAAAAAAGTTAATGGGGGTGAACTCCCCACCATTATCACTTCTAATAATTTTAATGTTTCTCTCCAGTTTCTTTTCTACCTCCCTCTTAAACTCAACATAGCATGAGAAAACTTTCGATTTGTGTTCTAGGAAATGAATCCACATATACCTTGAGTAGTCGTTCACGATGAGGAGGAAGAATCTTTTGCCATCCATAGTTGGGGTTGAAGGACCCCACAAATCACAGTGGAGGAGCTCCAAGGCTTGTGTGCTTCAGTTCAAGGATGGGGAGAAGGGCAACCTATGAGACTTGCTCATTGCACATGATTCACAGAGGAAGTGATGAAACTTCAAGTCAGGCAATTCTTGGGCTAGCTTGTCACTTACCAACATTTTCATGCAGTCATAATTTAAATGTCCAAGCTTGTGATGTCATGTTGACAAAGGATCACAGAGGCAACTCATTTTGGAGAGGGCCTCGTGATTTGAAGTTTCCAAAGTCAAGGGGAAAACTCTGTTTTTTGATATTGTGGCTGAGGCTATAGGATTGTCCCTGTCATCGACAATACTACAGGTATTTGATTTAAAAATGATGTTGTAGCCTCTTGACATAAGTTGGCTGACGCTGAGAAGATTCTGAGTCAGCCCAGGGACAAACTGCACATCAGAGATTTTTTTTATTTCTTCCATCATAGTCTATCACTAGTGTGCTGTCTTTTCCTTCTATTTGTTTGGAGTCGCCATCTCCTAGATATACAAGTGATTTTTTAGATTCATTCAATTTTGTGAATAGAGTTTTATCACCGGGGGAGTCGGTCCCTCCATTTTTTCTGCTTTTGACTGGGATGATTTTTGTGGAACTTCGAACTTATGACTTTCCTTTTAATGTGGGAACTTGTTTGGATACTAGGGTTTTTTGTCATTTGAATTCGTCTTACCAAGTTGCATTCCGGACCGAAAAGCTTGTGACGGGTTGGGCATGTGCCTTTTGAAGCGTTCTTCATGAGATTGAATATTTCCAATGAGAGCTCCAGCTTGCAGAGTGTCAAGATCATTGCTCTCATCAATAGATGCAACAATATGGTCGTATGCTTTGGGGAGACTGTGAGTATTTTGAGCACAATTTTTTTCTGGTACAGGGGCTCCAAGGTTGCTAAGCTAATTGGTGAGATTTGACAGCTTAGGCATGAATTCGAATATTGATTCATCGTCCTGCCTTGACAATGCATCAAATTGACTTTTGACATTCACTCTTCGTATGAAGATCACCTTTTTGTCCCCTTGGTATATTTCTTTCAGAGTGTCCCATGCAGTTTTTGTTGTCTTTGCTCCCATGATGTGTGGAAAGATCGATGAGGCGACTTCCTGTTGAATGAGTAGCAGCGCCAGGGAGTTCTTCTGTTTTTCTCCCTTGGGTATTCTTGCTTCTTCATCAACTTTGGACTTCTCATCAAGCTTAGTACTATTTTGAATGATCTCCCATAGATCCTGTGAGACAAACAGGATCTCCATCTTCACGGCCCAATGGTCATAGAGTTCCCCATTGAACATATGAGCGGACAGATGGGAGAATGTTGGGGTGGAGGATATAGATGATGAGCTCATAGCTTCCCAATGAACAGTGCAGGAACTACTATGGCTCTGATACCACGAATAGAAAGTTAATCTAACATTATGATATTCTGCAGGTGGAAGAAGACGAGAGATGAACAGAAAAGTGAAACATTCTTCAATTCATATTCAGATGATAATTGATGCATTGTTCTCAGGTTTTTATAGCAGGTAAACCAGCGGATGGGAGCAACCAGATACATAAATAAAACAGGAATTCCCAAGTCAATAAGACCCTTTGGGAAACATTACATTAAGTGCCGAAAGAACAAAGCTCAATTCAGACAAACGATCGTTACAATTTACAAGCACGATCAGCACATTTTTACCTGAAATTTAGATTGCAGATATAGCCATCTTCATGACTGGGAATACAACAATTCAGGTAAAATTTATGAAGCTTTCTTTGTTCGCACACGAATTCTGTTCAAAACTTATGTAATCATGTATGAAAATGATGCGTACCGAGAGAGGAACACTCATCGACGCCCTCCAGGGTGACGACGGCGGTGAGGATGAAGGCGAAGGGGAACAGGAAGGTAAGAGCGAGGATGGTGTAGAAAATGGTCCGGTAGGATAGCGGACGAGCGCACACTTTAACCTTCATAGAGTCGAGGACGCCATAGCTGCTCGATATCGTGATGCTTCTCATGCTTGGAGAGATCCGGAGCAGCATCCTCCTCTTCTCCGGCTACTCCCGCTCGCCGTCCGATCGACTGGGAGGTGGCTTTGGGCGGCGGCAGCGGGACGGATCTGATTGCTCACCGGCATATGAGGGGGAGGGCGGAGGACGGTGGCAGCGAGTTGTGTGCGTAGGCGTCCCTTCTTGGCTTCATGGATTGGCTTTCTTGAGCTCGATTCAACTCTCCATAGGAGAATATGGACAGGAGGAGAGATTCAGAGGAGCAATACTTTTTGGTTTTCCACCATGGGATGAGAGAGAGAGAGCCCTTAATGTTCTGTTTTTTTTTTTTAGTGCTTTTGAAAAGCAAAAATTCTTTATTGGAAGAAAATGAAAGGAAGAAGAAGGAATAATTTAGTACTATCAAATAATTTAACTAATATTTTAATTAAAAACGCGCTTTAAAATATTGATAAATGAGTTATTAGTTATATATCTAAGAATAAAATATCTTTAATATGTAATTATAGTTAAAATATTTTTTTTCAAAAAAAACAATTCTTCGTTTTCAATATAAATAGTGAACATTATTTACAACAATATATACATACATAAACACAAGTTACATGCCCTCAATGACTACAATTGGCGGGGGTGCCGATAATCGGTATGAGATTAGGAGTTATAAAAAAATCATTAGACCTTTATTTAAGGTCTATCAACTAGAGAGATAAGAGAGGACTCTGAGATTTTCCTACGATAACATAGGACTTTGATCGTTCTTCTGTTTTGAATCTCTTCTCTCGCTCTCAAGTTTGTTCATGCTCAATGCTCAGGCGGACGCTTCAGCAAACGTGGGAGGAACATAGAAGAACGCTCTCACGGAAGCTTTGTGAATTTAGTTATTTTTCCATTTCTCACTGCTTTCGGAACTTGTAAACGGAGAGGTGACTTGTCACCCACTGAAATTTGGAACTCTTATAACTACATAAGAACCAGTGGAATTCGGGCCGGCAAAGAAGCGGTCAAGTGATTTTTCACCTTTTTCGGGTTTTTCACACTAAAACTCCTCGTGTCATTGCTGCTTGGTTTTCATTTGACAATTTACTCGTTCAGCTCACCCTCAAGCTAAGTGTTGGGATTTTCGGTCGCGAAAACACAATCCTCAAGAACAACTAAATACAGTCTCACAAAAAATACATACTTCACACAATTTTATTGACACAATAAAATTAGTGAGTTTTCAAATTAAGAGATATAAAACTGAATATATACTGCAGAAGAACTCAGACTACAAAAATTTGCAAGAGTAATATAAACTTACTTGCAATTCGTAAAACGGAAGCACAAAATTTGTACCAGAAAGAACATTTGTCGTCGTCAGACGACCAACCACTGTCACCACCACCATCGGGAAGAGATCGAAGTTAGGACTTGACCTTGCCGCGAACGCGCAGCTCGCCAATGTCACCACTTATGCACGACCACCACCGCTACCATTGAGCACCGTGCACCTTGGCACAGCCCGCGAAGCTGACTCCTTGCTGCAACCCGCGAAGCTGACGCCTTGCTGCAACTCACATGCTTTTGCTCTGCATTGTCAATCCAGCCCGCAATCGGATGTCGACACGCCCACTGTTGTCTTTTGTTGTGCATTACCGCTCTCCTCTTCAAGACTTTACCTCTTTTCGGTTTTACTTTTGGTGTGTTCTCATAGTTTTGCTTCCCTCTCCTTTTATAAAACCAAAATTCAATAATAATTGGACATGAAATACATGTTCTGACCTCTTTCCTAGAGGAAAAGTCTTCATTAACGGCCAGTAGGTGAAAAATGTGAATAATGTGGGTTTGAAAAAATAAAAACAACTCAAGACTAAGGGGTTCTCTAGACCGGAAGAAAACCGAGTAACCCGCAACAATACTATGTTAAAAGACAAATCTACTTTGGTCAAACATTTATAATGTCAGCAAGAGACTTCATATGAAGAGGAGGCCGGAAGTCAGTCATATAGTGGCTTCCGAGCACCTGTTTCACCGATCTTTTTTCCGACGCTGGCTCCTTGTCGGCGTAGGGAACACCTGCTCCATCTGGAGGTCAACTCACCGCTAGATAGTCAAAACTGCGAAAAGGGATATGGAGGGGTCATGGTTTTAAGTTTCGGGTTGTGGTTAAACACGGAACACGAGTTATTTTTTGAAATTCTTGATTGTGTATTAGGGGTGCAAACGAGTCGAGCTCGAGTCGAGCTTGGCAAAATTTTCAAGCTCGAGCTCGAGCTTTTCATTTCGAGCTCGAGCTCGACAAGCTCATTTATTCCAGCTCGAGCTCGAGCTCAATGCCAAATTATCGAGCTCGAGCTCGAGATTCGAGCTCGCGAGCTCGAGCTCGAGCTCGAGCTGCTCGCGAGCTTTTTAGCTCATGAGCTTATTTTTTGTTATTTTTTTATATTTTTTTTCATATTTTTTATATATATATTTAAAAAATTAGGAATAAAAAGCTCGCGAGCCGGCTCGCGAGCTCATGAACATTAATATTTGAGCTCGAGCTCGAGCTTCACAGGGTCGAGCTCGAGTCGAGCTTTTTTCGAGCCGGCTCATCGAGCTTTTGAGCCGGCTCAACTCAACTTGCACCCCTATTGTGTATTGTCAAATACGAGTTGCGAATTGAATGAAATGATATATTAAAAAATTTAATCTATGATTATATTTAATAAGGGAGTAGTTTGATATTCTCACATTGTTAGAATTTTTAAGTTGCCCTTGGTACAATCATTTCTTAAGAAATTTAAAATAAAAGATTATTCAATCGCTTACTTAACTGTTAATCATTCACTTGCACAATTATTTATTCTCAATATCATGAACCACCATTATAATAATGTGCAGTTTAAGACTTTGTTTGAGGGACTTAATTTCACCGGTCAAGCGGTTACGATCGCATGAACTGGATCTTAATTAAGCTCCGATTCATGCGGCTGTAGCCGCTTGATCGGTGAAAATAAGTCTTGAACTGAACCTTAATTAAGGTCTGTTTCATGAACGTTTGACCGGTGAAAATAAGTCTCTCCAAACGGAGCCTAAGGCTCCATTTTGATACGGTGCTGGAGGTCATGAACATGGGGTTAAATTGTCATTCGTTAACGCCCACCTAAGGAACTTCATCCATTTTTATGTTCAAACAGATGATATTTGTTAGGTGATCCTTAACGAATGACAATTTAACTCATGCGTTCATGACCGCCACCAAATGGAGCCTTAATTACAACCGCATGAATCGGACCTTAATTAAAGTCCGATTCATGCGGTCGTAATCGCTTGACCGGTGAAAATAAGTCCCCACAAACGAAGCGTAAGACTACGTTTGACGCGGCTTATCGCAGCTTATTTGCTCCGGTGAGGTTGGACAAAAACATTATTGACATGTTTGGTATGACAAATGTTACTACCATTATAAAAAAATTATTTTGGGGCATAAGATTTTGATATGACAATGACTTTTTTATCCAATCACATTGAAACAAATAAGTCGCGATAAGTCACACCAAACACAGCATAAGTTTCAACAGTTCAGATTATCTTTATGTAGATAAAAAATGCAAGAGTGAAATAATATATAAAATTAAGAAGAGCCGATAATATTATATTTATGACAAACATTTATTATTCATAAAAATAATTTTATATAATACTGGCTGTTGATGCTGTAGGAGACTTCATATATGTTTGACCAAAGAATATAAAAAAAAAGTGATTCCATAGTAAACGTTTAGGGTCCGATCGGCACGGCAGTGGGGCTGGAGAATTAAGGGTCAGTTTGTTTTGGCATTATTCCTTCATTGTGTTTCGACAACAACGGAGATTTTTTTTTGTCCTGTTTGGCTGGGCGTTGCGTCAGTATCAGAGGTGTAGAACACTGTTGCCATCGGAGCTTTCCCACGAGAACTAGGGCCAAGGAACTCCTCTCCAACGCAGCGTTCCCGTGAGGTTGAAGAAAGGAGTGGTGTTGTGCTCTGGCGGGAGGAGGGGCGGCGCTGCCTTGTTCGCCTCCTCCTCCCGTGAAGATCGAGGGTGTTGGTCGCTGGTGAGAAGTCCTCCCCCCCGTGAAGATTGTCGGCGAGAAATCCGGCGATTCACGGTGAGAAATCCCCTGCCGCCGCTCCTCCCGTGCAGAAATCCCCCGTCGCCGCCGCTCCTCCCGTGCAAAAATCCTCCGCCGCCGCTCCTCCCGTGCAGAAATCCCCCGCCACCGCTCCTCCCGTGCAATCAATTAGATTTTCTTAAGTCTATATTTTTTTTATCATTTATTATTTATTATTTGCAATATTATTATTAATAAATTTATAATTCTTAAATTATTTATAAATATTAATTATAATCCATTTTAATTAGTGTAATTGTATTTTTTTATATAATTAAATGTAACAGAAACGTCACCGCTGTTTTAGCAAACTGTTTCTTCATTCTGAGCAGCTCTGTCACCACTGTTTTACCAAACTGTTTATCCATTCTGAACAGCTTCATTCTCACATCTCCATTCCCACAACTTCATTCTCACAGCTCATTTTGCCACCGTTAGTCCGTTACCGCCGAATCAAACTGACCCTAAGGCTTTGTTTGGCGGGGCGGATACGCGCCGGTCACTCGCACATCACCGTCTCGATGTGAAATGTGCGGTTTTGAAATCCCGCGATCGGGCGGTGGGGCTCCGCCCCGCCACACAAAACCGCGGGATTTTCGCGGAAATCAACCGCGCCGCGGAAACCAACCGCGCCGCGGAAACCGTGCCGGCGGTCCAGCGGCGCACTCATGGGAGGACCCACCCTAAGACATGCTCAGGCACGTGCCCGAGCGTGTTTTTCGCGAATACTTGCCTAGGGCAGATTTGGTCCTTCGTTCCGGATTTCCTATACTACGCGCGAGTCCGAGCCCTATTCCTGCGCTGTTTTTCTCTTGCGTTATCCGTCCAAGACTTCTTTTACAGTTGTTCCCCGCTTTCTCCTGTCCGGCCATCCCCGAGCAGTGGGGGGCAGAGCAAGTATTCTTCGCCTCCTTCATCTATTTTCGGTCTTCAAGCTCCTCTTTCTTTCATTTCCCTATAAATCTTTTCATTAAATTCATTGTTTTGTAATTTATTTGTTCTGGTGGAGTTAGACAGAAGCGAATGGCAGTGTAATCTTTGTGTTATCTTCTCCAATCTTTGCAACTGTGATGGATTGAGAGCACAAGAATTTCACTCCCTTCTGGTGCTGTATTCTCGTGTATTCATGTTATGTTATTCAATTTCAATTTTGATTTGTTAATTGTTTTTTAACATTATGGTGTTGAGATTTGGAATCGATGAACTCCGGTGTTATGTATTTGTCATATGGTGTTGAGATTTGGGCTCCGTTTGGCCCGGTGGTGATGGTCGTAAACACATGGGTTAAAACGTCATTCGTTAACGATCGCCTAACAAAACATCATCCCTTTGAACATAAAAGTGGATGAAGTTTCCTATGTGGGCGTCAACAAATGACAATTTAACCCCGTGTTCAAAACCACCACCACCGTGCCAAACGGAGCCCAATGGGAATTTACCCTGATGGAAGTTGGGAGAGCCTTCAAAATATTTGGGAGGCAGGAAGATGGATAGAAATAATTAAACAAGGGCAAGAATTCATTGGTTCTTAAGTGCATATTAAAATGCTTATGGAACTAACACACAGGGTAAAAGTTGTCCTACTCTTCTAAATTCTGAATATAAATATCATTAAATTTGTTAAAAATGATTCTGACACTGACGTTGATGTTTCGAATAGAGCATTCGGTGTTAGATTTTGTGTTATAATACAACCTTTTATATCTAGATGTTTATTTAAACCACTAACAATCTTTAGAAATTATAACTCATTGGAACACATGACATCTAATTTTAAAAATTATTTTTAGTTTAAATTTATTGTGTACGGTGTTGAAGGCAGGAAAATTCTCTATTTCAAAATCCGGATCAAGGCAGCCTAAGGTTACTGATTCAACGATCCGACGTCACAGATCAAGTGGCTAGCGCGAGAGAGAATAAACTATCTATAAGCACACCTCAAGTGCTCCAGCAGGAAGGTCTCACCACGTACCCAGAAGTTTGGGAGAAACTTTCCATCCGCAACCAAAAGGATGGACGAGGTACTAGACATGCATGGACTGGGCGAGTATTCACTTGAGGGGATCTCAACCTCGTCTAAAGATGTCATTTCTAGTACCCCTGGAGGGCTATTTATAGAGAAATCCTGGGGGGTATAGACGAGTATCCAACCTCTGCGAGCGAGTATCTAGGGCTACTCGCGAGCTAATCGTCCATACTCGTCCAAGCTCGTCTCTGCTCGTCCAAGCTCGTCTCTGCTCGCTCAAGCTCACCTCTGCTCACCCAATGGTCTGCAAAAAGTTGTTTGTTTGAGTATTTCTGTTCTCGACGAATTACGGGTTATACATCCGGGCTGCGAGAAAATTCTAATTCCTTCACTGGGAACAATGATTTCCGCGAAAGTCTGACCGCCCCGTCAAACAAAGCATAGGTGTTTGTGAACTTTCAGCCATCTAGCATTGCTTTTTTGCTCCATTGAGTTAGGAGAAAAAAACTGTCATCATAAATTTATGTTTGTAAGACAACAATTATGACTGCTACAAAAAAAATCAATTTTGAACGTAAAAATGAATGGAGTTACTTAAGTGAGGTTAGGAGTTTATGAACAAGAACAATTCGTAACCGCAGCATTCATGACTGTCGCCACCGTGCAAAACGGACCCAAAAACTCTGTTTAGCATGGCTGCGGCGGTCATGAAAGCGATGGTTATAAACCGTCGCTCGTAAAATCCGACCTCACCTAATGAACATTTACTATTTTGTTCAAAACTTGCTTCTTTTTTAAGGTAGTAATCAAACAAAGCTCCGTCTCCGGTTGCACCATTTGCACCATTTTCACCCGCAGCAGGGAGGAAACGCCCCCCGTGCCGCCTTCATCCACTTACGTCATTGTTGCCCGAAGCTGAGTCTAGAGGCCCGTGGCTTCCTCCCGCGCCGCCTGTAACTGGGTCTCCAAGCCCGAAGTCTCCTCTTTCGAATGCTTTAACATCTGGGTGATCCTTTCCACCAAGGTCTTCTCCACTTCCAAGACCGCGCGTGCATCCTCTAGCTCGGATTTCAGCTCCGATCCGATCCGGCGAAACCGCGCAATATCCCGGTCATGCTCCTCCTTCAGGGAGGCACGCGAGCTCGTCGTCAACCGGAGCTTCTCCTGAAGAGCAAGGTACCCATCCTTCAGACTCACGTAATGGTCGTTCCAGGTTATCGCGATCTGCGCCTGAGTCTCTATCTGTGCAAAGAAAAGGCCAGAATTTGCATCAATTAGCAAAGAAAAAAAAAGGAAAAGAACCTGGGAAACAAATCAAGTCTTTACCGCATCACTCATTGCCCTCAAGGAAGAAGACATCCGTGGAGCCACTGTATCGACAGACACCTGGGGAACTGGGGACACAAGTGTTTGCACCTCGGGAGTCGACTCATGACAAGCATCAGAAATAGTCGCTACCACCACCACGTCAAGGTCACCAGGAGGGGTCGTCACCGCTTTCCTCTTCCGACCCCCTCCTTGAGAAATCTCGGATGTCTGAACTGTGTCCAACGAGATACCACACCGCAACAACCGTTTCTCCTCCACATAGATATAAATATTAAAAATGCGGTTGACTAGCTCGCGAGGCTCAGAAAACCCGAGCACCGGAGAAAAATCTCGCTCCTTCCCCCTCACGCGGCGACAACGATCGGG
Organism: Platanthera zijinensis; assembly: GCA_039513925.1. Lineage (NCBI taxonomy): Eukaryota > Viridiplantae > Streptophyta > Magnoliopsida > Asparagales > Orchidaceae > Platanthera > Platanthera zijinensis. The sequence continues at coordinate 21,366,190 of CM077087.1, read as the reverse complement.
AAGCGCGTTCCACACCTCGGGAAGGCCTCATGAATTCTTAACATATCCAACAAAGTATTATCGTGGCGACGGTCCTTGCGGGATTCGAACTCCAACCAGCTCTTGTTGTTGCGAACCTCCACCCGCTCACCACCATCGGAACGAACGTCACACCAATCTTGAAATTGATCCAAGGAAAACCGACCTCCATGCTCGCGGAAGAAGGCAACTAAGCCCATAATTCGGGCAATTCTAACCGGGATGAACTGGGAAATAGGAACCCCACAGAACTTCAAGATCTCAATCACCTCCTCGCATGGTGGGAAATGGAAGTCGGACCTCAGGGAACCTTCGCAGATCGTCAACCACCCGCGAGGAGGATTCTGGACTACTCCTCAGAACACGGGATCCTCAGTTCCAAGTCGAAAGGAAGCTCATATTTCTTCCTCCAAATTTCCACACCATCTTCGGTCAAAGAAGAACGCAAGCGCATCGGGCCGGAAGAACGCTTCGAAACCTGCACAGAACAAAAATCAAAAGGCCAGGACTGCCCAAAAAAGGAAGACTTGGAGTCACACATCCAAGCACACGCAGCGCGACAGCGCGCAAAGCTAGGAAAATGCGAAAGCTAGGACGCTTGCGCACGTAGCCAAGTACGCGCACGGCGTGGGCGCGTGCGGCCTGCCATGCACACAGGCCTGGGCGCGCGCGGCCTGGGCGCGTGTGGCCTGCCTCGCGCGCGCGCGGCCTGCCTCGCGCGCGCGCGGCCTGCCTCGCGCGCGCGCGGCCTGCCTCGCGCGCGCGCGGCCTGCCTCGCGCGCGCGCGGCCTGCCTCGCGCGCGCGCGGCCTGCCTCGCGCGCGCGCGGCCTGCCTCGCGCGCGCGCGGCCTGCCTCGCGCGCGCGCGGCCTGCCTCGCGCGCGCGCGGCCTGCCTCGCGCGCGCGCGGCCTGCCTCGCGCGCGCACGGCCTGCGCGCGAGCGGCCCGCGCTCGCACAGCCCGCTCCACGCGCGCGCGAGGCATGGACGCGCGAGGCCTGGACGCGCGGGGTCTGGGCCCGCGTGGTCCGGGCGCGCGTCGCCTGACCGCGCGCGCGCGGCCTAGGCGCGTAAGACCGGCCTCGTGCCCGCAATCCGGGCGCACATGGCCTGGCCGCGAGCACGGCCTGGCTGCGAGCCCGACCTGCCAGCGCGCGCACCTTGGGCACGCGCGGCCTGGCCGCTCTCCGCATGAGCGCATGCGCGTAGCTGGCTGTCGCTCAGCCCGGGTGAGCGCGTCCGCATTCGGCGTCCTCGCCTGCCGGCTCTTCTTTGGCAAATTTCACTCTGAATACCTTGGAGGACCGCCCTTCGCCGCCTCCATCTTCATGCCGGAGGTTGCCATGACAGAAGGAGAGAAATGATAGCAGGAAAATCCTTCTTCTCTCGCTCGCTTCGCTCCCAGACAACAAGGATTTGGGGGGCAATTGATGGGTTCCACCATCATTTATAGAGAAAGCCCCCCCCCCAATGATCTCCTCCCAAAAAGAGGATCATGGGGTTGACTAGTCAACCCCGCCTCCCATGAACTCCCCATAATGGGGAGAAACATGGGGGGTGGGGCCCACTCCCTCTCCCCATGAAGGAAAACCGCCGCCGCCGGCATCCGGCCTCCCGCCGATCTCGCCGCGGTCGGCCTCCCGCCGCGCCAGGCCGCCTAGCCGCAAGTGGCCTAGCCGCGGCAGGCCGCTGGCCTTGCCGCGGCAGGCCGCGGTAGGCCGCGGCTGGACCACCGGCCTCGCCGCGGTCGGCCTCCCGCCTCGCCACGGCAGGTCGCGACCCGGCCGTGCCAAGCTGCCTGGCCGCAAGTGGCCTAGCCGCGGCAAGCCGCTGGCCTTGCCGCGGCAGGCCGCGACCCGGCCACCGGCCTGCCGCGGTAGGACCACGACCAGGCCCCGGCAGGCCGCGGCTGACCTGGCCACCAGCTCGGCCGCGCTGCGGCCGGCCTCGCCGCTGCAAGCCGCGACCAAGCCACGGTAGGCCGTCGCCGCCGGCCTCCAAGCCGGCCGCCCCCGCCGCCGGCCTCCAAGCCGGCCGCCCCCGCCGTCGGCCACCTCCGCCGCCTTGGCGCCCCATTGTCGTGGACAGCCTGCCCACCGTCCGATTGGGGGGAGGCTCTCCTCGTCGTCCGATCAGGAGGGTAACCACCCACTAATCCACTACGTTATTGGTGGGGCCCTCCATGATCCTCCCCTGGAGGCTATAAAAGGAGCCACATGACCTCCTCATTCTTCACTTTTTCTGCTCCCGGTCATTTTCTTCCTCATGTGATAGTTCTGCCAGTCTCCTCTCTCAAGTCATCTTCCAGCCACTAGCGGCCACCAGCGTCCACCCGCGCGCCACCAGCAGGAAAATGCCTAAGTTCAGGAGCGAGCTGTAGGAGGAAGACGACCCCCGCAAGCAAGCGCACGCCGCCCCCAACACCAGAGCACCAAGGTCATCCCTCGTACTTCAGCATCCAAGTCACTCATGCGGCGCAGCCTGTTGCCCGCAGGGAGTGGTAGTCTTTTTCTCTCTCCTCCAAGCTGTAACGGGAGCGGCCTGTCGCCCCGATTCTCCAACACATTATAATCACCAGAATCTAGTGAACTTTGACCGGCATAGACCCAGTCGCGTGGTTTTTTACCCATTTGAGGTGGTTTTCCATGTCATCACATCTTGTGTCAACCTCTCATTTTCATTGACTGTGTGCGCGCTCGACCGCTCCGTGAGCTAAGGCGGTCCAAGTTAATCCAGTCCGACCGAAGCATCGAGTTAGTCCGCAACAGTTTGTATGCCCCAGACCCGCGTGGCTCTAGCAATGCCATCTCCACCGTCAACGATTGGTATTGAAAGATGAAGATTAAGACCACAAATTTGTACGCTTCTCGTTCATTTCGAAGTCTAATTTGCAAAAAAAAAAAAACGAACCTTTCGAGCTGCCGCATATGACCATGTTGTTCAAAAATGATGCTGCGAAGAAACTGGCTGCGAAGGGCTACGACCAAGGAAATGTGCGAAGGGATGAGACCGAAGAGAGGAGTGCGTCGAGCTGCGAGGGAGGAAAGGAACTCTGGCGAGCAAACGTCTGTGAGCGAAGAAGTGGTGAGAGAAATGTTTAGTGTGGGTACAAATATCAACTTTATTTTAAAAATGAGAAAAAAGTTTATAATATTATGAGTGTGAATATTCATTTATGAGATATGAATAGCAATTTCATATTAATATTTAACGAGCATCTTCGCAAGGGCTACGCCCGTGCTCGATGCTCTCGGGCGGCCTTCGGCCGCATCAGGCGAGCTTCGCCCGCCTGCACACGGGCTTCGCCCGTGCTCGATGCTTCGGGCTGCCTTTCGCCGCATAGAAGCTGACCCCGCTTCCACGCATTTCACCGGCTCGGCGCCTGCGCATGGGCCTCACCGGTACTCGATGCTTCGAGTGGTCTTCAGCCACATAGAAGAGGGATTCACGCGCGAGAGCATCGAGCACGGGCATAGCCCGTGCGAAGATGCTCGTATTTATATCAATTTATAATTTTGAATTGTTTTTCTAATTTTGAATTGTCTCTCTCCATTGTTTTGTAGATCTATCCAAAACTCACCGGTTCATGAAATCATGTTCATCCTGACATTAAATAAATAAATCATTTATTATTAACAATTTAAGCACAATTAAATTCTACGTTTGCGGTTTTGCTCAGCTTTTGAATTATTTTTCTAATTTTGAATTGTTTTTCTAATTTTGAATTGTTTTTCTAATTTTGAATTGTCTCTCTCCATTGTTTTGTAGATCTATCCAAAACTCACCGATTCATGACATCATGTTCATCCTGACATTAAATAAATAAATCATTTTTTATTTACATTTTAAGCACAATTAAATTCTACGTTTGCGGTTTTGCCCAGCTTTTGACTCCGTTTGGGGGACTTATTTTCACCGGTCAAGCGGTTATGACCGCATGAATCGGGTCTTAATTATGGTCCGGTTCATGTGGTCGTAACCACTTGAGCGGTGAAAATAAATCATCTTAAACCGAACTTTTATCTGTCTTATTGCAAGCTTAGCCGTTCGAGCTTTTAACCCTCCATTGACCGGAGTTATCTTCACAGTTGAGGTACTGTTGATGCGAAGATCATCGAGCTTGGGCGTAGCACCTAACAAATCCCTGTGCACACCCTATTATAGGTTTAACCCATGTTCATTACTAATGACAATTTAACCTCCTGTTCATAACTGCCACCACTGTTCAAAACGGACATAAAGCATACTCCAAATTACTCATACACATTTCAAGAGGAGAGAAGCAAGATGAAGAGTGGATTGCAGTATTTAAAAGAACAAATTGATTAATGAGGAGAAAAATATCAATAACATAATAAAAGTTAAACCTTGCACACAAATGAACCATGATGATCCAAATATTGTTATTATTATGTCATGTTTATCTTGAGATTTCTCCAGCAAACACCTGAAACTGTTAGCCCAAGATCTTGTCGCCGGTCTCCTCCACCGCCTCGGCTCCAACGACGCTGTCGAGCTTCTTCTCTGGGTCGGTCTCCGCTGCTCCCTAACCTCGCGCTATCACTCCCTCCACCTCGTCAAGCGAGCTTCCCGCCTCCTAGAGGAAGGCGGAACTCTACTCAGCGGCGAGCAGAGTCGGCGACAGATTTCCGGTTGGGCGTTGCGGCGGAGAAGGGACTGCGTCCGGCCTACCGCCTCTAGGGTCGTCGGAGACCAAGGAGGCGGAGTTCACTGAGGGCGACAGCGGTGGTTCACTCCCTCCACCTCGTCAAGCGAGCTTCCTGCCTCCTGGACGAAGGCGGAACTCTATTCAGCGGCGAGCAGAGTCGGCGACAGATTTCCGATTGGGCTTTGCGGCGGAGAAGGGACTGCGTCCGCCCTACCGCCTCTAGGGTCGCCGACGACCAAGGAGGCGGATTTCACTGAGCGCGGCAGCGGTGGTTTCGGGTTCTCCCCCTCCCCCGCTCTCTCTCTCTCCCCCCGCCCCTCTCTTCTCCTCACACTCTCCTAATATATATTAACTTTAAAGCGGTGGACATTAAAGTGGATAATATTGCTATTAATATAAACTACCAAACAAATATATATATTTATTATTGTGAGAGGGTGCTCGAAACATCCGGAGGAAGGTCAAGGTGGAACATCCTCTCCGTTGCCCCCAGCTAGGTATATATATATAGCTAAGCCTAGGGTTTACTCGCGCAAAGCCCCCGAACCCGTTATTCGTCCGAATATACACTTACAATCTCCTCATATATTCGTGACAAATAACGGTGACGTTTCGGGGTGCTGGAGTGTAGACAAAAATAATAATTCAAACTAAGCAAGACCTCCATGACAGATCATACTAATAAATCAAAATAAAAGGTTTTGCCTAAACGGCAAACCACCACACAGATGTTATCCCCAAACATAGTCTGAATAATTACTACAAAACAAAACAAAGACATGAAATAAACGTTTGATGATTCTACTCATCTAGTAGATCATCATCATCCATGTCCAGGTCTACAGCTCCTTCACAATCTCCTTCGTAGCCTGCAAGGAATTTCATGAGTAAGACTCTATGAATTCATAAACATATGCAGTAACATTTAAAGTAAACTAGCTCTTACTAAATGAGCTTAGTACTTCTAGCAACGGTGAAGTAACTATGTCAGCATCTCATCTAGTCTAACTATGACTAGTCACGTTATCTTACTCATTACTGATCATTATGTATCTCACCAACACATGGCACACACTACGTGCAACATTATCAAATGTGGAATAATGTGTTGTGACCAATAATGTTTAGATTAACATTTACAACGACTTTCAATTCCCAGTTGAATAACTCCTGAATCAACTTATAATGGAGGACGTTAGGTTATCAAATGTGGAATATTCAGCATCCAACCATTTTGGGTTATCATCAAGAAATTATTTGGGGTTTTCAGTCTGTCACTTATTAGATGTTTTAATTTTGGCAGTTATAGGCTCGTGCATATCAAAACATAAACGTTGGAGGAAAGTTTCATATTTCTATGAACTTTAATCTCATTTCCCCCGATGTTTTGATTGTGAGAGCTATATTTAATCCTTTAGTAAGGGCGTCTGCAACATTATCTTTCGTTCTCACATCAACCAGGGTCATAATCTCTTGGCTTGTGAGAGAGGTCAACCAGGCCTGTTTCATCCTGAGTTGCTTTCTTTTGCCATTAAAGGGGGTGGTCCCTATAGGTGTTTTAAATGCGGTCCTATAAGCCCATAAACAATCGTGTAGGTTCCTAGACCATTGTTTTTTATTCCCTTCTATAAATTTTTCTAGGATTCGCTTAAGTTCTCTATTGGATACCTCAACTTGACCACTAGTTTGTGGATGATATGGTGTAGCTATCCTATGTGTGACTCCATATTTCTGCAATACCTTATCTAGCTGTAGATTACAAAAGTGAGAACCTTTAATGCTAATAAGTGTACGTGGTGTGCCAAATCGCGCAAATATAGATTTCAGGAATTGGATTACAACTCTACTATCATTAGTAGGCAAAGCTTGCGCCTCAACCCACTTTGATACGTAATCTACGGCTACCAAGATATACTTATTCCCTAATGAAACTGGAAATGGGCCCATAAAATCTATCCCCCAGACATCAAATACTTCACATTCAAGAATAAAAGAAGAGATGAGCCAATTGACAATTGCACCAAGGATGATGAGATGACTGTCCTCGGGGGTGACGAGGCTTGTGACCTTGTGCCCAAGGTTGGTGTTACTCCTGTGACGTATAAGTGGGTATTGAAGCTAGAGAAGAAGGCGGAGGGAAGCATGAATCCTTTCCGAAGGTGCTGGATGGATCCCTTATGGTCTGGGATATGCGGAGCGAGGACTATGCTATGGACATCTTCTCGATGTCATTATCAGAGAGGCTATGTTTTTGGTTACGGGGACTGCTGCACCACTTCTCACTTCAAGAGAGAGTGTTGAAAATCATGAAGTGAAAGAAGTGGACTGGGCGACCTGTCCGCGCGGCCTGTGCGGACAGGACTGGCAGCTTGCCAGGTCGGCAATGGTACTGTAGTTGGCTTGTGCTTTGGCAGCCTAAGCGATCTGTTCTTGCGGACTGTACAAACAGAGGAAGCGGCTTGTCAGGCCGGGTTGTGTTCAGTCGGCAGTTGGTTCCCAGAAAGTAACTGGGCGGATAGGATTGCTATCCGCGGAGCTCGCCAAGACTGGCGAGGTGCGGACTCGGTTGAAGTTCGCGGAGTCCGGGCTGTGGACTGGACCAGAGCTCGCTAGATCGGCATGGCGTGTGCCTTGGTCTAGCTTTGGTGGCGCGGTTTGTGAAAACCGCGGAGTTCGCCGATTAGAGCGGACTGGTGTCGGGGTTCGCTGGGTTGTGCGAGATGGCTTAGTCCGGGAGGTCGCACGGTCTGCGTTGACTGATGCCTCTATCCTTCGAGTTCGACAGCTGTCAGCCTTGTGCGCTTTGGCTGTGGGCTCAGGTATGTAGACTGGAATTCAGTCCGCTAGCGCGTGCAGACTGGAGCTGTTCGCAGGTGGGCGAACTGGGGCAGTATTCATAGAGTCCGCATGTATGGCGATCAAGTCTGGCTGGGCCTTGGTGACAAGGCGAATCGGCTTGGTATCCAGCCTTGGTGGTGCAACCTTGGCGGACTGGCTGTCGTGCCTTGTTGTGGCGGTCTGGTTGTGTATCTGCGGCTTAGCGGATACACTTGGTGCTCGCTGTGAGATAGGGCAGTTATCCTATCGGCTAGGACGGTGATCACACTTCTCTCCGCGCCTATAAATAGGACCTTCTGTCACATCAATTATAATCCAACCGAAAAGTAAGTGATCTCGCGGATAGTTGCTGCAGTTAGGATTTTGTATTCGCGCGGTTTGAGGAGGTTGACCAGTTTGTGTTGTGCAGGTTGTGCGAGTAGCGCTGGAAAGCCAGAGACTTGGTTCTGACTGCGGTCAGGGACAGTGCGGACTATGCAGATAGCAACCAGCGGTTGACAGCAGAAAGCGGTTTGTGACTAGACGGTCTCTCTTCTGCAACTAGTTTCCCAGTTCAATAAGTTGTCTGCATCTGGCGGCTTGGTTCAGTTCGGCAGTAGCTCGCGCGATCTGGCGGCTAGCAACCGTGCGGTTAGGCGGCTTGCAGATCGGCGGTTAGAGTTCGACATTGGAATAACGGGCAGCCCGCGCGACTAGATTGGGGTTTGACGATCTGTCGGTTTGAGCAGACTATGTAGCGGTTAGCAGTAGGGCCGGCGGTTACTCTTGGAGTCCGCGCGACTTGTTTTCTCTGCCTTGTAATTTGCTTCTATCGGGTACATTGGCGAATCATGTCTCGTCATGTATACATCGTCTTGTAAAGATTTTTTGATAATACAAGTTTTTTGTTCTTCTATTTGCATATGGTTATTTGGACCCTGACAAGTTGATTGTTCCTGTGTCTGATTTCCCGTTTTCCGCTTTCACAAAATTTTACGGCTCCTTACTCTGAGAGGGAGAAGTGGACCCAAAAATTATTTATAAATTAGCCCCTTATATTTTTTAAAGCAAATTGAACAAGGAGGAAGTAAGTACTTTGCCCGCAAATACAATGCATACATTTGGCCGTCAAGAAATCAGCCAAAGTTTTGGGGGGGCAACGAACTTAGTGTTGTAATTTATACAACTATATCTCCTAATATATGCAAAAACATCATTGTTACAGTGTGCTTTGTTACATTTGCAATACCGAAATTACCATCCCACCTATCCGTGATCCTCTGCCCATCCTCTTTATAAAAAAAATTGATTTCAGGCTGCCGTCGCAGGCAAAGGCAGCAGCAGCCAGACCGGACCCTACCGACGAGGTCGCCGGACGCCGGAGACCCCGACTATTATACATATATAATAAGTCAATTTAAGAAAAGAAAAACGTGTTGTTATATGCATGTTATTTTCGATTATGTTCAGTTCAATGATAAATACAGGACAAACAAAAAAATCATAGAGAGTTATGAACTCGTATGTCTTGAGCTATAGAAAACAAATGCAACCTGTACGTAGCCAAAGTCGCCTTGCAAATTATTATTGCCAAAAAAAAACAGTGAGATAATGTGAACAAACTTTCCGGGTTGGCCTAAACTATGGTTATTAAAAGTGGCAAATAAGTAGATTATAGATATATTATATATAATAATATAAATAAAATATAAACAAGGGGATGTAGCTCAGATGGTAGAGCGCTCGCTTAGCATGCGAGAGGCACGGGGATCGATACCCCGCATCTCCATTTTTTTTTCATTTTACATTAAATTCACTGAGTAAATTTAAAAGTTGTCTTCCTTTATAAAAATAATAACGTCATATATTTGTAAGATATTAAATAGTAATTAATATACCTTTTTATTTTGTATATTAAATTCATGAGTAAAGTTTCCAAATATTGTTTTTGTTTTTATATTAAATTCATGATCAAATTCTAAAAATAACGTCATATATTTGTATTATATGTCTTTTAAAATTTTATATTAAGTTCACAAGTGAAGTTTCCAAATAGTGATTATATAAATTTTAAAAGTTTTCTTCCTGTACTAAAATAACGTCATACATTTGGAAAATTGTAATAATTAATTAATTATATAAATTTCATGAGGTCTTATTACGTCATACATTAAAAAATTGTATTTATTTTATTTTTTTGGCGTTCTGCGACAGCGCTCCCGATAGATCGGACTAACTGGATCGTCTTAGCTTTCAGAGCGGTCGGTTTCGCAAACAGTCACAACAATAAATCACAGACGAAACAAGTCTTTTTACGTGGAAAACCCTCTGTATAGGGTGAAAAACTACGGCCGAGGCTGTGCCGACAGGAACTCCACTAGATCGGTCGAGATTATAAGGCTTCTCTTGGAGAATCGAGGGCAACAAGCCGCGGCTCGTTACAACTTGAGGAGCAAAGAGAGATACAGTGTTCTACTTGCAGGAGAATGTTTGCGCACACTTCTCGATGATTGGTGGCGGACGGCTGGTTTGGCACGATGGGAATCTGGCAGAAGGTGCACTCTAAATGCTGGGGGTGGCGGACGATGGACGATCGACTTCCTTCAAACTCTGAATTGCACAGAGGAGGCTTCGAGCGGCCTTTGACTTGGAGGCGAGTCCGTTGGCCACGGACTTTGCCTTGGCGGCGAGGACGATGACGGTGGACCTGTGATGGGGGAGAGAAAACAAGAGACAGAAAACTAGAGAGAGAAATACAGGAATTCCGGCAGAAATCTTGAAATCTGAAGTTAGTAAAATTAGAATGATGAGAGGTCTATTAATAGGCTTGGAGATGGGCGACCCGGAAATTTCTCCCGTAACTACCAACCAGGCGAATAGGATCGCTCCGTTTAAGGCATACAGATCACCATTTTTGGGAGAATACCGAGTCTTTCTTTGGGTCCAAAATAGACCCGCCCGACATTGGGAACTACCCAACGAGCAACGTGGGTGGTTAAGCACGGTAACCACCCCCAATCGCATGGAGATGCGTGCACATCTTAGCTCACTTTGTGATGTATGCGCTGAGATGTGCAAGCATCTCCACGTACTCGCATCCATCGAATCAATAAAGTCCAACAACTCGCATCCATTGAATCATTAAAGTCCAACGACTCGCATCCGTCGGATTGCCCTGCACTTTACCCTCCCTGATCCCCAAAACGCCCCGGAAAACAGAGCCTCAATTCATTTACGTCAAAACTGTAGTGATTGCCTCCTCATGCTTTTTGGTCACGTGAGGAGATTGCAGCGGGATTCCGGAAGGAATATAATATAATATAAATTATAAAGCGGTTAAATACTAAAAATAGGCGGTGGATTTTAATCCCACATCGGCTACATTGAAAGAAGCAAATCCTCGTCCGCCTATTTAAGCGAACGAACAACGACTGTTTTGCATACTTACCTGGACGGGGTCTAAACGGGTGATCAATAATGCCTGTGGCCTAGATCAGTGGGCTACATTGAACTTTGTTGCCGCGTTGGTCTACCATCTCCCCAAGTGGGAGAGTGGACGTCATAATTTGTGTTAGGGGGGTTCGCGTTCGCGCGGCCCTTTTCAAAATTAATCTATCAAATTTAATGTTTTGAATTTTGTATGTAAGCACTAATTAAATTTTAATTGAAATTGTAATTTTCTCCTGTGACATAGGTTTTCATTTCTTGCTGGAAGATGCGGAAATCTGCAGCATTTCGGGGATAAATTTCACTCTTTATACTCAAGATTTTTGGACTTTGCAATTTTGTATCTCCAGTTTTATAAGAGTGCTGATATTCGCACTGTAATTTTGGATAGTCATACCGTATTTTTTTCTAATTTTTCGTGTTTTTTTAAAATGTCTTGTACATGTATTTTTAGGAAAAATGTTCAACACGAAAGTTGTAGGCGAACTTCTGACCAATAAAGCGGGGTCTTACAACGACGCCCGTACAATGCTTCGAAGGGGGTCATCTTGAGGCTCTCTTGATAGCTATTGTTGTAGGCGAACTCGACCAAAGGTAGGTGCTCATCCCAAAGTCCTTTGTAGTCCAGAATGTAACACCGAAGCATGTCTTCAAGAATCTGATTAACCCTTTCGGTCGGACCATCAGTTGTTGGATGATAAGCAGTGCTTAGGTTGAGATCGGTGCCCAAAGCTTGCTGAAAGCCCTTCCAGAAGTGCGATGCAAATCTCGAGTCGCGATCAGATACAATCCGCAGAGGGATCCCATGGAGTCTAACAATCTCTGCAACATAGATTCGAGCCATCTTCTCGGTGGAACGACCTTCGTTGTACGAGATGAAGTGGACAATTTTAGTCATGCGATCTACTATGACCAAAATCGCGTCATTCCCCCTCAGAGTGCGAGGCAAACTCGTGATGAAGTACATAGAGATATCTTCCTACTTCCATTCAGGGATATACAGAGTTGCAAAAGACCACCAGAGCGTTGACGCTGAGCTTTCACCTTCTGACACGTCAGACATCGAGAGATGAATCGTGCAATATAATTCTTCATACAAGACCACCACACGATCGGCTTCAGGTCATGATACATCTTATTGTTGCCTGTATGACCAGATGTGAGGGATTCATGAGCTTCTCGGCAAATACTATCCTATAATTCGGGAACATCGAGAATGCAGAGGTGACCCCAAAACGCAAAACATCATCAGAGAAAGAGAAATCCGGAAGAGTACCAAGTTCAACCTGTCGGCGAAAGCGCTGGAGTGCGCGATCAGATGGTTGTAGGTCCTTCACCTGTTCTACCCATGACGGACCAGAGACTTCCCTTTGACCTCCAGGTGAGAAGGATATCTCCATCCGCTCGAGGTCATAACCAGGGCCGCGAGAGAAGCTGACATAGGTGCACAGATGGCAACAGAAGCCTGACGACTCAAAGCATCCGCCACTGAATTGGCTTTACCCATACGTGTGCTGCAAGTCATAATCTGCTATGAATTCAAGTCAATGCCTCTGACGAAGATTGAGATCCTTCTGGACAAAAATATACTTCAAACTCTGATGGTCAGTGAAGAAGTGACACTTCACGCCATAGAGCTAATGACGTCAAAGCTTCAAATCAAACACTACTGCAGCGAACTCCAGATCATGAGTGGGTAGTTGCGTTCATGAATCTTCAACTGCCTCGACCAATAAATGATACACGATCTTCTTGCATCAGGATACAACCCAATCCAACTCCGGAAGCATCAGTATAAACTGAAAAGTCTAACCCCTCTGATGGAAAAGTTAAAACTGGCGCTGAACATAAACATTGCTTTAATTCAAAAAAAGTCTGCTCACACTGATCTGATCACTCAAACCTGACATGCTTTTGAGTTAACTTTGTTAAAGGAGCAGCAAGAGAGGAGAAATCCTTGACAAAACGCCGGTAATAGCCAGCCAGACCAAGAAAACTGCGGATTTCAGTGGGGGTAGAAGACTGCTTCCAGTCCATAACTGCGGAGATCTTGGTAGGATCAACGAAAAGTCCATCACCTGAAATAGCATGCCCCATAAAGACAACACGATCCAGTCAGAACTCACATTTCGTTAGTTGGTGCTGACGAAGCGTGAAGAGAGTGAGTCTAAGGTAGGTTGCATGCTTCTCACGAGTCTTGGAGTAGACCAAGATATCATCAATGAAAACGATGATGAACTTATCCAGGTACTTACGGAAGACACGGTTCATCATATCCATAAAAGCAGAAGGGGCGTTAGTCAACCCAAAAGACATCACCAAGAATTCGAAATGTCCATATCGAGTCCGGAAGGCTGTCCTGAGGATGTCAGATTCCTTGATCTTCAGCTGATGGTAACCCGACCTGAGATCGATCTTGGAGAAGACGGTACTGCCTTTGAGCTGATCAAATAGGTCATCCACGGGAGGGGATATTCTTGATGGTTATTTTGTTCAAATCCCGATATTCGATGCACAATCTCATGGATCCGTCTTTCTTTTTAACGAAGAGTACGAGAGATCCCCAACGAGATCTACAACTTTTGTGTTGAACATTTTTCCTAAAAATACATGTACAATACGTATTTCAAAAAAACGCGAAAAATTAGGAGAAAGTAAGGTGTGACTAGCCAAAACTGCGGTGCGATTAGCGTCCTTTTATAACTTGTGAAGGAACTAATTTCAACAATTTAAATTTTAAGGAACAATTTTAATTTCCACTTAAATTTTTGAACTGATTTACATATTCTGTCTTTTAAATATTTAAAAATATTAAAAGTACCACGGGTTAAATATGGGTGATGTTATTAATAAACCCACTTTCGTTTCTAGCAAACCAGAAAAAAAACACATTTAGGCATTTTTTGTATTTTTTTTTCTCTTCTCAAAAATTATTACTAGCAAACCAATCTTGTTTTTTGAAAAAATTTTCATTTTTGAATTTTGAGCCCCAAATATTTCTCATTTGAAAAAGCAATCAACATGAAAGTTGTAGTTCTCATCGAGATATACAACTTTCATGTTGATCATTTTTTGATTTGAAGCCGTTTAGGCCTCTAATTTGGGTCCTAAAAAAGGCATGCACGGAACGTACATATTTTCGGTGTCACTTTTTTCAGGGCGCAAATCAGGGGCATAAACGGCTTCAAATCAAAAACTGTTCAACATGAAAGTTGTAGATCTCGACGAGATCTACAATTTTCATGTTGAAGACTTATTGATTTGAAGCCATTTATGTCTCCTATTTGACCCCCGAAAAAAGTAACGCCGATCCCGGGCGTCCGTACATATGTACGACGTAACTTTTTTCAGAGGTCAAATCGAGGGTTTAAAGTGCTTTAAATCAAAAAGTGTTAAATATTAAAATTGTAGATCTCATCGAGATCTACAACTTTCATGTTGAACACTTCTCATGAAATTGTACGTATAAGACACAGTTCAAAATGACGTATATATTCTTATATACACTTAACTCGTATATACAATACATCCTTATAGGAATTAGAAATCAAATATATTTCTAAACCGACCGATATTTTGTTTAAAGATTTTGATGCAGATAATGATATTATGTTGAAAAAGCAATTTTGGACATACTAAATATTTGCGGTATTTTGACTCATCTATAATGCTAACATAAGTGGTTGAATGAATACATTAAAATCATTTGTAATGTCATTATATGCAGCGGGTTATTTTGAAAGAACAAATGTTTTAAATAAAATTTAATTTTTTTTTAAAAAAATTATGTTAGTTTGCAAGTAACAAAATGGTTTTCAAATAGCCATTTTGAAAAATAAGGGTTTGCTAATAGTAATGGTTTGCTAGAAACCAAATTGGGTTTGCTAGTAACAACACCCTTAAATATTCATCAACAAGCGTGTTTTTGCCTAGGCACTGGGACCTCTTTTTGGGGAAATTTTTCCGTCCGGGCTTCGTTCTGAAATCTACGTTCGGATTTCTTCCTATCTTACAGTTGGGGGAAGGAACGGTGGCGATCCTGGTGTGATTGTATATTTGATCTTCTAGGAGATCATATTTCATCTCCTAAATATCATATTTGATCTCAAATATATTTGATCTCCTAGAAAATCATATTTAATCTTCTGGAGATCATATTTAATCTCTCGAAAATCACCCAAAGTCTGGACCCTAAATGGAAAAATTCCGCCTCTTTTTGATGAGTCCCTAAATTATCCTAAATCAGCAAAGCTATGGATTTTTTTTATTCCTTTATACCTCACCTCAGGAGCTAGTTTCCATTTATTTAAGGTCATTTAGAATTTTTTCGTAGCGTGGCAAGATTTTAGGGCTCCTGCATAAGTTTGAGAAAGATTTCAGGGCAGTGTTTAGGAACCATCGCTCGTCGGAGCAAATACGCCATGCCAACGGACCCTTAGGCTCCGTTTGGGGGGACTTATTTTCACCTGTCAAGCGGTTACGACCGCATGAATCAGATCATAATTAAGGTCCGATTCATGCGGTCATAACCGCTTGACCGGTAAAAATAAGTCCTCCCAAACGGGCCTTTAGACATCAATAAAAATATTTTTTTAGGGTTATTACACCCCAATTAAAATTAAAAATTAATTGTGACAGCCTAGGTGATTGCACAAATTTGCAATATATGACAAGGCATAGTAAATGATTGTAACCTCATAAGAAGTGAAGTTGGTTGGGGAAAAAGTTGGAAGGGGGAAAATTAACAAAATATCAAAAGACCAAAATACTGGCACTCTGTTTTTGGCGTGACAATGGTGGCGGTAACGAAAACAGGTTATAAACAGTCATTCGTGACCACCTGACCTCAGCTAAGGAACTTCATTCACTTTTATGTTAAAAATTAGTTCTCTTTTTTAATGGCTGTCATAAAGATTGTGGTGTCAAACACACATTCTATAACGGTGGCGCTTTTGTCCAAACTCACGGGAGCAAAAAAAAAAGCAGTGTCAAACGGAGCCACTCAATTATATTGTTTTTTCGGAAGAAAAATGAGTAGCTAAAAAATTGAAAATTTGAATGAAAAAGTGATGGAAACTAGAACTTTTTAAAAAAAATTGTGAAATTTGCAGATTTAAATAACACAACAAGATGTAACAAAACAAAACAAAAAAGAAAACCATAGCTTCAATTTCAACTGACCACTGCTTTCTTGAGCTTCTCCACCATTGCAAAATGCTTTTGCCCAGCAAGATGGCACTCATAAACCTTCTGGCTGTTCACCACCACATTGCAGATAGTACAAACCCTAACCTCGCCGACAGAAGCACCTGCTTTGAGAACCCTAGTTTTCTTCGTCTTGAGCTCGTCTTCGGTTTCTAGGAGGGAGGCGCTCTTTCTCTTCGCCTCCTTTGATTGCTCTTCTCCGGTGTTGGCTACCGATCCCGTGGGCTTTGGCGTGATAGAATCTTGCAGCTTCTGTAGATTTTTCTGGTGTTTTTTTCCCTGTTTGTGGGATTTGAGAGCATCTTGGCTGTTGCAATCCAACTTGCAGACCCCACAGTGTGATGTTTGTGATACTTTTGCAACCTTTTGGCGGACATTTCTCTTGGTGTTCTTCAGAAATGGTGGGTTTAATGCGACTTGATGAGGTAGCACGCTTTGAATTGGCTGGTTAAATGAGTTTTGATGAGGCAGCACACTTTGAATTGGCATTGGCGGGTTTAATGAGTTTTGATGAGGCAGCACGCTTTGAATTGGCGGGTTAAATGAGTTTTGATGAGGCAGCACGCTTTGACTTGACGGGTTAAATGAGTTTTGATGAGGCAGCACGCTTTGACTTGACGAGTTAAATGAGTTTTGATGAGGCAGCACGCTTGCCGCCAAGAAACAATTAAGTGGTGCCTGCAGGGGAAAAAAACCTGATGTCAACTCCATGAGAACATCATAAGAGATTTTTTGTTTGAGTCAACATTCATATATATATATATATATATATATAATGTGTTTGATTTGTTTTCATTTGATGTATTTTGTAAGCTAGGTTGAGCTCTGTTTGGCGTGGATGGGGATGGTGGCGGCAGTGAGAAAAGTGTTTGCTTCAAAAAAAATATTTTATGGACTTTTAGGAAAGTAGAACCCTCCACTTTTAGAAAAGCTAAAATGAGCTTTTTCACATTTTAATGCTTTTCTTAGGCTCCGTTTGGGGGGGCTTATTTTCACCGGTCAAGCGGTCACGACCGCATGAATCGGACCATAAACTATGGTCCGATTAATGCGATCCGATTAATGCTTTTCTTAGGCTTCGTTTGGGGGGGGGGGGGCTTATTTTCACCGGTCAAGCGGTCACGACCGCATCAATCGGACCATAGTTTATGGTCCGATTGATGCGGTCGTGACCGCTTGACCGGTGAAAATAAGCCCCCCCCCCCCCCAAACGGAGGCTTAGTCAACAACTCCTTTCTCTTTGTACTGCTTTTCCTACCATTGTTTTTCTAAGGCTTTATTTGGCGCGGCGTTTGGACCCGCCGTTTGCGGCAAACGCCGCTGCACGGCAGGTAACTAAATGTCGCACGACGGGTAACCAAATGCCGCATGACGGTGTTTGCCGCATTTGGACCCGCCGCTCCATGGAAAACGGCGGAAAACCTTCCTTTTCAATCCACGGCCTCCTGCCTCCGTTTCGATCGGCCGTGTCATCGACTCCCGCGGAAACAAATAAATCCTAAAACACTAAGGCTCCGTTTGGCACGGTGGCGGCGGTCATGAACATGGTGGTTAAATTGTCATTCATTAATGCCAACCTAAGCAACTTCATCCACTTTTATGTTCAAACGGATGATGTTTGTTAGGTGATCCTTAACAAATGACAGTTTAACTCATGCATTTACGACCGCCACCACTGTGCCAAACAGAGCCTAATCCAACATTGATTTCCCACCACTAATTTTCCAATTTTCCTGCAACCACAACAGTCTCAAATATTTATTCGTAATATCAAACTTCACACCTTAACACCATTCCACTCCCTAATGTCCTCGCAAATCTTTCTAGCATAGAGCTATCACTTAGAACAGGGAACCGTAAATCAAACCAGAACAAAACAGGAATCACATAGAACCGGGCCGAACATCTAATGAATTGTTTAGGTCTGGTGTATTTTGAAACTGGGAATATAAAATGGTTCGGGCTCGGGTTCGGTTCCTTTATATTATTACCCAAACGGGAACGCAACCAACAATTTCTTGAATTGTTCCAAAATTTTCAAACCAGATCCGAACCGGGCCAGATAAGAACTGAACCGTTGAACTGCAATCCATGTTAATTTAATATACATATTATACTATGTATAAACAAAATTTTAAAAAGACACTTTAATTTAATAACCATACTATGTGATTTTAATAGTTTAGGGAAGTTTTTTTGCTTCGTTTTGATGTGAGGAAAACTGAATTATCCAGTTTGTGGTGTTTGATAACGCAACTAACACAACTTCGTTTATTAAAAAAATAACCTTTAGCCTTTAAGGGTATTCCGCACCAGATCTAAGAGCTCAATTTTTGTGAAAACAAAATGGAGCACTTCTCGTCAAGGTTGTCAGGATCGAGATCCTAGATGAGATCGTTTCGAGGTAGGTTCAGAATAGATAATAGGGTCGGATCGAGGATCGCTTTACAAAATCAGAATCGATTTACAAAATCTGGATCGTAGGATCGTAAGATCATATGATCTGGATCGTGATCCTGACAACCATGCTTCTCGTATCATCTCCAGATCAAAACTCTTAATGTTTTTCAGTCTCCAGCTGAAAAACATCGATCTTACACTGTCGCATGTCTTCTTCCTCCCCATCGAAGTCTTATTTATGTTCTGGCGATCTTCCCAAACGACCAGGATCATGTTTTTCATTTTGCTTCCTAGAGGACCATGTCTTCCCTGCCCACGACTTCTCATTTTGACTAATCTTTCATATATCTGTGAGCATAGCCGCCTCTCATTTTTAGGTATCACAAAAAAAATCCTTGTCGACTACACCATTCCTCCCGACCAAATTGAGCCTCTTCCGCTTTCCAGTCTCCAGGTGAAAGACCTTTATTTTAGGCGGTTCTAGGTTTCCCACCTTCCCGTTGACGTCTCATCTAGAGCTATCACGGTTCCGGTTCGATTCTAGTTCGGTTCTGATTCTACTAAGCCCGTGAATTGAACCGTTAAGGTAATGTCGTAATGGTTCTTCAAATTAGAACCAAAATCTTATTTGGTTTTACCGGTTTCGGATCCGATTCCAGCATAATTTTTGGAACTGTTGTGTCAACGGTTACATTTTCAGTCCAACAAGAACCAAAACCAAACCGGCCACTAACAGTTCAGTCCATTTTTATGCGGTTCAGTCTGGTTCTATGCAGTTCGGTCCGGTTTCAATCGGTTCTATGTGTCATAGTTTTAATCATTTTATAACTCTATAATTTGAGTCATTAGACGCATTCACAAAGATTAAATTTCTTTTAAAATGCATATTTGGAAAACAAATTGGAATTCAAAGGATTACATCAATAATTTTATGGTTTCTTAAGTCTAAATATGTTAAAATTGAACTAGGACAGATATGCATGTAATAAAATCTGATTTGACGCAATGAATATAAAAAGATTGAGTAATATTGTATGTTCACAATAAACCTAATCCAAAAAATGAATTAACATAAACATAATCATTAGCATGATGGACAACAAGTAACGCTGTAACACCCGATGCAGTCGTCAGAAGAAATAAGCTCACCAGGAAGTCATCAGCGGCCCCTAAATTTGAAACCCTAATAGCGAGGGAGAGAACGAACACTACCGGAAGATCGTCTAGGAGAAGCCAGTCGAGGAAGTTGCTGATTCCATACGTAGATCCGAAGCACTAGCAGAAACATCAGAACGAACATTGCCAGAATGAGGATAAGAAAGCCTTCAACGACCGAGAAAAGCAGAGAAGGGAAGGAAGCCTTAAGTGCAGAGGAGCAGGGAAATAACCTAATGTCGCGCGGTTTGTGTATGAGTATTTGAATCCTACTGCAATCGGACGGTGCGGCAATCGGACGACTGATAATGGTATAGTCGTATATATAATAATATATATTTATTAATATTATAAAAATTATAAGTAATAAATATATATTATGAAGAAGAATAACAATAATAAACGAATAATGGTTCGGTTCTGCTTCGATCCGGTCTGGATCGGGTCTAAATATTTTGAAACCGCTGGAGACATTTATGTTGTGATTCTGGTTTTGGTATCGATCTGGATAATAAAATGAGAGAACCGCACCCGAGCTATTGTTGTTTACTTTTCCAAAATTCGAACTGGGACGCGAACAATTAGCTAATGGTTTGGTCCGGTTCTTTTCGGGTCCGGTTTGATTCCAGTTCGATTTTCAATTTTAAGTGACAACTCTAGTCTCATCCCTGTTCCGACGATCTTCCCTAATGGCGAGGACCCTGTACGTCCTCATTAGAAAAACTTAGAAAAACCTTGTAGAAATTTTCCCCTCCCATAACTTCGTCTCCTGATTCATCTTAAGATCTATAAGAATACCATCCTCTGCATCTCATGCGCATGATTTGATGCATTATGTTGTGATTATCTACCCCAAAAACATGAATTGAATTCTATTTTTGTATTATTGTTTCGTTGAACAATGTTAAAAAAAATTCATTAGCAATCTTTATTTATTTAATGTATAAAATGATTGATATATAATTCAATCATAAGTTAGTATGTGATTTAAGCATATTTTTAGAAATGCTAATTCATTAGGAATCAAGAACAACATTGAACCGAACCGAACTGCAAGTGAATAATTTAATTTAGTTCTTGTTGAATCGAAACCGTAGACATGATTCCAAAAAACTATGCTGAAACCAAAACTAGAACCAGCTGACCCAAATAAAGTCTTGGCTCTAATTTGAAAAACTATTACAATGACAGTTTTGTTCTAGATCTTAATGGATCCGAACCGAACAAGAACGGTAACAATTGTATCTTGCAAGCCTCTGTGTCCTATCAGCCTTCTCGGGAGTGGCCGTCTCATTGATAGCATCAACAATGCCCACATAAATCTAATACCCCTTGATATTTCCTTTAAAGCATCTACTTTATATTTTGGAGATGATTATAATATTTTAATGGCTGAATAAGAAGGTGATAGTACAACCAACATTCGTCAAGGGTGGATCCAATTGTGCTACGTAGACAAAGGTCAAAGTCAACATCGAAGAGCAGGTCAAAGTCAGCAACCTACCAAAACAGACGTTCTTTATTAGGGGAAAGTATCATACTCGCCAAAGCAAGCAAGCCGTCAGAAGCATAAGCGAGCATCAAACATATGATCGCCCAAGCGAGCAGTCGAAAGGAGGTTTTGGCGAGCATCAGGAATACTCGCATAGTTGGCGACCTTCAGCGACATCTCACCAGCCTCGGGAGAGATCCTCCAATAGTCGCCAGGAACAGGTCGTCAGGGCACAAGTCGTGAGATCAGTAGGCTCAGAAAGAAAACCTCGCGGGGTTGGGTATTCTCGCCTAGAGATCCCCCCCCAAGATTTGTCTATAAATAAAACCTCAGGGGTACCAGGAATGACACCTTGAAACCTTGCAATCCTAACCCCCCCCCCCCCCCAATTCTCTTGAGACTCCAATTCTCTAGGTGGTGCCCTCCTTGTACTTTGCTCAACCATTTTAGTTGTGGATGGAAAATTTACTACAAATTTTTGGGTACGTGGTGGGACCTCCCTGCTGCAGCGTCTGGTGTTCTTTAGCTTTTTTTTCTCTTCTTTGCTCTTGTCTTCAGAACCGATCGGCCGAATCGCGGGACCAGTAGCCTTGGACTGCACTTAGATCCGAATATTTGAAGTCGGGATTTTCTTGGTTTCAACACTTTTGTGCGGTGAGCATGAATCGCAGTCGGATGAGGAAAGTCCAGCAAGGAGACAACATGGTGGATGGAGGCGAGCAAGAGGGAGTGGCAGGAAACTCGTAGTATCCAAGTGAGTATGTTACCCGGGCCGAGTTTAGCGCGGAGTTTGGCGGGCTCGCGCAGCGTCTTGAGGATATTGTGCACTCGCTGCTAGCTTCTCGCGCGGAGGTCACGGCGATGCCCCCCCATCGGGACCCAGTTGGAGGACCCCATTGGAGGACGTCGCGTCGTCTAGGCGACCGAACAAGAAGCCGATGTTGGAGAAGCAGAAGCGACCAGCGCAGTCAATGTACTACCCGACGAGCAACCAGGGGATCAGGATCAAGGAAGGTGAGTATCAGGGGAGGATCCGGGATACTCGCGCAGGCGAGTTTGGTAATTCTCACCAACTCTTAAGACGCCCTCAAGGAGGAAGGAGCCCATTTAGCGAGTAGGTGTTGTCAGCTCCAGTCCCTGAAGGTTTCAGGTATCCGGTCCTGAGCTACTACTAAGGTAAAGATGACCCAGACAGACATTTTCAGTGGTTTGAGGACTTAGTGTCGATCCGTAGAATGAAAGATGCTTTCAAGTGCAGGTTCTTCGCTATCATCTTCGAGGGGAAGGTCAGGGACTGGTTTCACTAGCTGCCAGCAAATTCGATCAACTGTTTTGAGGACCTGTGTCGAGGGATGATGGCGAGGTTTGCCACGTCGAAGAAAAGGAAGAAGGAAGGGGTAGCCCTCTTCCATCTGACGCGGGGGGAGCACGAGACGTTGGGTCATTACATTGACCGCTTTCAGTAGGAAGACCTTGGTATCCAGGAGATGGATAACGCTACCCTGTAGCTGGCCTTGACTTTTGGCCTGAAGCAGAGGTTCTTTAACCTAGAAATCAGCACAGACCCCCCAGAGTTGTACGAGGAGTTGATCGAGAGGGCCAACAAGTTTGTGCAGGGGGAGTCAACCAACCCCAGTTTCCTGGCCAGGCTCGACATGACAACCCGAGAAGAGAATGAAGAGACGCAAGAGAGGAGGCCCAAGGAGGGGCGAAGGAAGGGAGAAGGGAAGAAACGGGAGGAGAGGAGAGAAGAGCCGAGAAGAAGGGAAGAGCAGAGGAGAAGGGAAGAGAGGAGGCCCTTCGTGGCTCCTGAGAACTGGGAAGAGGGAAGGGGGTTCCAATACCCCGTGAACCGGCCCCTGTGGAGGCCGGCAGGAAGGACTCAGCAATCAGGTGTCGAAAGGAGGTATTCCCCATAGAGGAGGAACAATCGCTACCAGTTAGGAAGGCGTCAAGGAGGAGGAGACCGGAGGGAAGCAATGACGGTTCCAAAGGAGGAACCAAAGGATGAGGAACTGGTTCCAAAGGAGGAACCAAAGGATGAGGAACAGGCCAACGGAGGTTCCCCTTTACTGTGAGCTCCATCAAGTTGATGGGCACGGTACCATGACATGCCCAGACTTCCTGGAGGCTAGGAGTAGAGCCGGAGAAGAAACAGGAGGAGAAGAAGCGCTGAGGCAGAGGGGTCAGGAGGACCCGGAGAGACTACAAGCCCCCATATGGAGGAGGAATGAAGATCAGGTTGACCAAGGGGCTCGTGGAGGAATCAATCAAGGAGGAGGGAGAGGGGTCGGAGCGATCCATGTAGGAGATGGGGTGGAGGCATCCTGCAAGGGAACTCTCCACACCATTTACCTGAGGAGTGTCGCTTCGACCTCCCAGGCTCCTCAACAGTTGGAAGAGATCACCTTTTGATGGAGGACATGTTGGGAAACGAGAACCCTTTCCACGATGCTGATGTGATCCTGTCTACGGCACTCTAGGACCGGCTCGTTTATTTATCTATTTACTGTCATAGCTATTATGTTGTTTTATTTTCTCTCTTGTTATGCACGCAATTTACAATTCATGTACGTTTACAATTTCTCGTATTATGTACCGGCGCGTGAGACTGACCACCTCGCGTGACCCTGAATGGATTGGTCCGGTTGGGTATGGCAGGGGTGAGTCGTCGCATTTCATTTAGTTTAGAAATCATTAGCTGAAATTAATTTCCGTTTTTTTAATTAAGGAGGAGAGGGGGCTATAAATATTAAGAGGAGTTGCCCTAAAGGGGCGGCTGGGAAAAAAATCGAGATCGAGATTCTTCTCTCTCGGTAAAACCCGCCTCCCGCGTTCGTTTCTCTTCCGCAGCAGCTTCCGCCCGGCGATCCTCCCGTCTCCAGCTCTCCTCCGTTTCCCAGCTCCGCCTCAAGCCCCGACCCGACGCCTCCTCCGTTTCCCGCTCCACCCCAGCTCCGCCACTCTCGTTGCCCTATTTCCCCTCCATCTCCAGCCCGACGACCAACTCCGACCCGACGCCTCCTCCGTTTCCCAGCTCCGCCTCAAGCTCCGTCCCCGGCTCCACCTCCACATTTCCGCCCCGGCAGCTATTCCTCCACCCCCATTTGGCCCTAACCCACTTCCGGTTCCAGCCCCGTCAACCGCCTCTCTGACCGCCTCCATCGGCCTTTCCGTCCACCACCACAGTCGTTCGAAACCTTCCCCGATTTCTCCTCCACCACAACTCCACCGAGAAGCTCGTCGCTCATCTGCTTACAGTATCGGAAGAATCAGAAACGGGCAAGCCCCTTGGTGAGATCTACCCTTTCCCTCACTCCTCCTAAATTTACTTGCAAATTTATTATGCTTGATTTCAGCAAAGTGATTTTTAACCCATTGTGGCATGCGCTCACCCTAATCATGCCTCGCCGTTCGTTTTATCCCGTGTGTTAGATTTCCGTTAGTTGAGTCGTGCCTTACTTTTAATCGTCTCGTCGTCTAACTACGTCTATCCTTAGGAATTTGCATCAGATGCCCTCGTCATTCAGGTCGTCGTCAAAGACTTTTCCATCGGTCGGATCCTCGTGGACAACAGGAGCTCCGTGAATGTCATCTTCAAGAAGACGCTCGACGAGTTGGAGGTAGAGGCATGAAGGGTTATCGCCTCAGATGGCCCTCTCTTTGGCTTCTCCGGGGAGAGGAAGTGGAAGGATTGGAACTGCAGGTGACCCTGAGGGGGGGGGGGGGCAACGATCTAGTGCAGGTTCGTCATTGTGCACGCGCCGAGTTGCTATAGTGCCATCTTCGAAAGGCTTTTGATCAACTCCTACAATGTGGTCTCGTCCTCCTATCATCAATGTCTAAAGTACTGCCTGGGAGACATCTAGGTAAGGATCAGGAGCGATCCAAGAGCTGCCTGGGAGTGATATCTGAACGCGGTGAGCATCAGCAGCTAGATAGATGAAGCAGAGGAGTTGGAAAGGGTCTTGGAGGGAAGAGCCAAGTTGGATGTTGCAGAGGAGGTGGAGGAAGTGGAAGTGGAAGTGGTGATCGAGGGCGAGAGGCCCAGAAAGCTGAAGATAGGAGGGGATCTGAAAGCCGAGGAGAAGGTGAAGCCGGTGGCATGCTTGTAGGAGAACGTGGACATCTTTGCATGGAGCACTGCCCACATGCCCGGGATTGATGCCGACGTGGCATGTCATCGCCTCAACCTCGACCCGGAGGTCAAGCCCATCAGTTAAAAGTAAAGGGCGGCGGCCACCAAGTTAGTTGAGCCCGTCCGGGAGGAGGTGAAAAAACTGCTGGAAGCAGGTATTGTATTGGAGATCCAGTACCCAGGCTGGTTCTCCAATGCGGTGATGGTAAATCAAAATTAATATATGCCTTCTGGATGTGTCCCTTCATCTTTCCAGAAGGCCTCGGGAGACTGGAGGATGTGTGTTGACTTTTCATTATTAAATAAAGTCTGTCTGAAGGATTGTTATCTCTTGCCTCGGATCGACGCGCTAGTTGATTCAGCCATCGGTTTTTCTGTGATGAATTTTCTTGATGCTTTTTCAGGGTATCACCAAATCCGGATGCACCCTCCTGACCGTTGTGGCATCTCCTTCATCACATGTGATGGCTGTTATAGCTACAAAATGATGCCCTTTGGACTAAAGAATGTTGGTGCCACCACCAGCGGATGATGGACCAGGTCTTTAAGGAGCAAAATGGGGCACAATCTGGAGGTCTACGTCGATGACCTCTTGATCAAGGGCAAGAGCATCCAAAGACAGAGCCAAGATCTGGTGGAGACCTTTGCGACGTTGCGGAAATACAAGATGAGGCTCAATCCAGTAAAGTGCGTGTTCGGGACAAGGCAAGGAAAATTCTTGGGATATCTTCTCACCTTTGAGGGGGTGGGGCCAAACCCCGACAAGGTTAAGGCGATCGTGGAGATGGCATCCTCGAAGAGCGTCAAGGAAGTCTAGAGGCTGACCGAAAGGTTGACGGTCCTTAGTCGCTTTTTGGTTAAAGCCGGAGAGAAGTACTCCCCCTTCTTCAATACTCTTTGAGGCTGTCATTAATTCGAATGGACTGAAGAATGCGAGAGGGCCTTTGAACAGCTCAAAGGGCAGCTGACGCAGGCACCCCTACTCCAAGGTCCGAAGGAAGGAGAAGATCTGTTACTCTATCTGGGAGTGGGAGCAGAAGCGATGAGCTCGGTGCTAGTTCGGAAAGAGGGGAAGAGGCAGCTCCTCGTCTATTATGTGAGCATGATGCTTCAAAAGGCAGAGTTGAGGTACCCCATTATGGAGAAACTGGTCTTCGCTTTGGTGACCCCAGCCCGAAAGGTCAGACCCTATTTTCAAGTGCACTACATCCGCGTGGTGGCGGATCATCCTTTTTAAGATATCCTGAGCAGATTAGAACATTCAGGGCGATTGACAAAGTGTTTGATGGAACTCAATGAGTTTGACATCTCCTTCCTCCCAAGGGTCGCGATCAAGGCGCAAACAATGACATATTTCCTAGCAGACTTCTCAGCGGAGGTGGATGGAAACGAAGATCCCTCTGGAGCAATTCCCTGGAAAATGTTTGTGGATGGAGCCTCGGGAAAAAGCTTCGTAGGAGTGGGCATCATGTTGACGAGCCCTCGGGGAACTAGGATCGAGTAAGCGGTTGAGATCCTCTTTCCCGTTACAAACAATCAGACCGAGTATGAGGTCATAATCACAGGGCTACGTCTAATTAGGGAGTTGGGGATTCAGGACATCCAAGCCCTCACGGATTCAATGGTAGTTGCATCACAGATCCGCGGCGAGTTCGAGGTCAGAGATGTCATTCTGCAGCAATACCTTGTCAAGGTGAAAGGACTAATTGGAGGTTTCCAATCTTTCTTTGTTCAGTATGTGACTCGGGAGGAGAACACATCAGCGGATCGCTTGACAAAGTACGGCCCGAGGGTCGAGGGCACTATTACTGAGCTATGGCGACCCTTCATCGAGGAAGGAGAGATGATTGAGATCGAGTAGCAGGCCTCCTAGCTGGATCCTTTCGTAGCATTCCTCGCTACGGGCCAGCTCCCGACGGAAGCCGGAGATAAGAGAAAATTCCCATACGAGGCGACATACTACTTGATGCACGAAGGGGAACTATATCGGAAGACCATCTCGGGCCTCATGGCAAGGTGCGTGGCGGAGCTCGAGGTTCCTCGGGTCCTGGAAGAGATTCATTCAAGAAAGTGAGGAATCCATTCGGGGGCTCGCATTCTGGAGCAAAGGATCTTAAAGCATGGTCACTTCTGGCCGACAATCGGGAAAGATGCAGAAGCCTTCTCCATGAAGTGTCAAAAGTGTTAGCTCTTTGCTCCCCTCCAACTGCGGTCAGCCCAACAGCTTCGTTCGATCACGGCCCCTTGGTTATTTGTCATCTGGGGGATGGATTTGATTGACCCTTTTCCCTAGGCCAGCGGGAAGCGAAAGTTTGTTCCTGTGATGATCGACTACTTCTCCAAATGAATTGAGGTCAAGGCCCTGACAAAGACCACATATCAGGTCGTCAAGAGCTTAATATGGGGTGAGATTGCCTGCAGGTTTGGGATTTCCCTCGCCATCGTCACAGACAACGGGGCACAGTTCGCTATCTTGAAGCTGATCGACTTCTGTCGACAGTTGGGGACGGATCTTTGATTACCTTCGGTGTATCATCCCCGGAGTAATGGGCAGGTGAAAGCTGCGAACAAACTCATCATCAACCTTCTGAAAAAAAAGGTCGAGAACCTGAAGGGGAATTGGGTAGAGCAAGTCCCTTCAGATCTTTGGGCGTTGAGAACCACTCTCAACTCAGCCAAGGGGGAGACACCTTTCAAGCTATCTCACGGGTCTGAGGCTCTCATCCTGATGGAGTTTGAAGTCAAAAGCTTCAGGGTGGTTGTGTAACAACACCATGCTACGTGTCAAAATATTAGGGGTTAATTAGTGTTATAAATAGGATGATTGCTTGTAATGTGGATTAAGGAAAAAAATTAATAAAGTTGTGTTCTGCTCTGTTTTCCCGACCCCCCTCTTCTCTCCCACCTCTGACCATCCCAGCCTGTCCTCCTCTCCCTCATCTCAGGCCACCACCTCCTGGCCATTCTTTGTATTTTTGGCTATCTCCGATCTTTACCCGTTACAATTGGTGCTCTCGTCAGCCTTCTCAAGCCTCCGCAAAACTTCACCGAGCTGTGATCAAGAACGGCGACTCCGGCCAATCTTCAGCAATCACTACTCTGATCTTCTGTTTTACCAAAGATCTGCCACTGCTAGCTGGTTTTCTTTTACCCAGATCCGCCTCCTGTTCTCCATCAGCCATCACCGTCGGGCTCTTCATCCTCCACCACCGCCAGCCAGTTCATCTTCCACCTTTGCGGGCCTGAAGTTTGTAACAGAGACATCATTGTTTTCCCGACCCCCATCTTCTCTCCCACCTCTGACCATCCCGGCCTGTCCTCCTCTCCCTCATCTCCAGCCACCACCTCATGGCCATTCTTTGTATTTTCGGCTTTCCGATCTTTACCCGTTACAATTGGTGCTCTCGTCAGCCTTCTCAAGCCTCGGCAAAACTTCACCGAGCTGTGATCAAGAGCGGCGACTCCGACCAATCTTCGGCAATCTCTCCTCCGATCTTCTGTTTTACCAAAGATCTGTCACCGCTAGCTGGTTTTCTTTTACCCAGATCCGCCTCCTGTTCTCCATCAGCCATCACCGTCGGGCTCTTCATCCTCCACCACCGCCAGCCAGTTCATCTTCCACCTTTGCGGGCCTGAAGTTTGTAACAGAGACATCTATGTTTTCCGACCACCACACGATACCATTGTTTTGTTGTTCTACCGCCGCCCCTGCCCCCCCGCCCCCGCCGCCCCGTTGCGCGCCCCCGCCGCCCCGTTGCGCCGCCCCCGCCGCCCCGTTGCGCCGCCCCCGCCGCCCCGTTGCGCCGCCCCCGCCGCGTCGCCCCCGCAGTGTAACACCCCTTCCCAGTATTTCAGAAATCAATCGTCCGGCCGGGTCAGCGATATAAAGAAAACTAGGAAACAGTATTAAACTAGTAACAGCAGGTAATAAAAGTCTATACTAAGCAACTTAAGACTAACAGCGGAAGTTTAAAGAGTAAGCTAAGGGTAACCACATACCTGATATCTGGATTCACAGAGCCACTAAACAAGATTGGAACTGAAATAACTGAAAATCTGTATAATAATAATAGTCTGATACAAGTTATATAAAATATTAATCAGGTACATTTTCCACGTCTACAAGTACATGCTGAAATAGAGTAAACTGAATGGGAAAAATACTACAAACTGACGCCACCACAATGCTCATCCTAGACGTAGTTTCCCACCTGGGTCACCTGAAAAACATTGCCCACGAAGGGTCAGAGTAAAGAAAAATAACTCCTCCTAGTGACATTAAAACAGTTTTACATATGTATGCATGCATGCCTTTAAAACAGTCTCGTGCACTGAAAACATTTTATGTTATATGTTATGCATGCATTCGCACTACTTCCTGGTCAAGCATCTACTCGTACTAAGCTCGTGACTTTTGGTTCACTAACTTAAGTCCTGGCGTTCACTAACTAGCATACTGTCTCACGTCAGGTCTATACTTGAGTTCTATATGACTTCTAACCTGCTCATCTACTAGGAAGGCTCTAGGCAGAGTAGCTCCTAACGCGCAACTGAAACTGACGACCCGAGACCATCTTACGAACTCAATTGTTCTAGTGTCACGCGGACACGGTCTCGAATCTGCTAGCTGGCTCAAGGGAAGACAATTCTCAAGTCCGTACTACTCATAAGGTTCCATGTGCCTTATGAGAAAGGTAGTGCGCCTCTACCTAGCACGAAAGAACTCTGTGTGCTGGCTGACCTTTTTTTGGTCTAACGTTACTCTGCATGGGAAATCTTTTTGGTGAACTACTGAGCGACCCTTGACTTTCTTGTGGTCGACTTGAAGGAACATTCACGCCCTTGTTTGGACAAATTCCAAACCTACTTACACGATTAACACTTTCGTACCTAACGTTACTGTTCATGATCTGACTACTTCGGTCTCAGAGAATAGTGTCACCCTACACGTTTTACGTAATTGTTTTCCTATCACCACAGCTTTCTATGCATTGTCATGGTACTGGAAATAAATCTACTCATGTGTATACAAAATATATACTTATTACTATGTCTAATTAGCAGAAGTTAGGTTTCCTTACAGTAGTGTTACGGCGCTCGTAGACTCGGCGCGACGACATCTTCTCTTCCGAAGGCAAATCTACTGCTGAGAACCTTCAGAGTGTTGCCCCGAGGAAACCGAAGTCCTGCAATTTAAGGCAAACCCTAATTTATAATTTTTCCCCTTTAGGGTTTTCTGGTGGAAAAATTCCAAAATACCTAGAGTTGCAAAATACAGGTGCTAGCTTCGCATATTACCTTTACGTGGAGAGATTGAGGCTCTCAAAGCGTCCCACACAAACTCCGCGGTGAACCACGAACTCCAAAACCTAATTAGGGCAGTCAAAATGAAAACCTAGGTTAAACTAGTTTCCAAATTGAAGGATTTCTACGAAGGAATGGAGATAAAAGAGAAATCGACTCACCGGAAACCAAAAGTTTCCACTACCACCGGCTAGGGTTGAGACCCGGCACTTCCAAGGCCAAGGAGAGAAAAGGAAGGCTTGCTGGCGCTTGTAGAGGAGGGAGGAGGAGTCGGCGAGTATTCCCGGAGGGGAATCGACCGTCGGAGTGGGCTGCAGGAGGCCTCGGCACCTTCGACGTCAGGCGATATCGGGAGAGGGCGGAACGACACTGTCGGCTATGCGGGAGGAAGAAATCGGGAAAGGCTTGCGGTTTTTCATCCGCTAAAAAGAGGTGTGGGTTTCTAAGAGTGTGGATATGCGGTTTTAATGCTAACCGCATAAGTAGAGGGGGGGGGGGGAAATCACTATTGGTACCCCAATCCACACAAAACAACCTATTAAACGGCTATTTGCACACCCAACCAAACAACTCCTCTAAACTCAAACCATTTCGTCGCGCATCATTAGTAAAAAGAAATGTGTTACACTATCTTTATTACTAATACCCTTCTCAAATTAACAGACGCGAACTATAAGAATAGTAACATTGTACCTTGACGACATGCTGCCTCGGTCAAGATCCGTCGCGACTCGACCCTACAATTTAATTAAGTTTCGCGTCAGATTGTACGAATGTTACACGCCGCCCCGTTGCGCCGCCCCCGCCGCCCCGTTGCGCCGCCCCCGCCGCCCCGTTGCGCCGCCCCCGCCGCCCCGTTGCGCTGCCTCGTTGCGCCGCCCCCGCCGCCCCGTTGCGCCGCCCTCGCTGCCCCATTGCGCCGCCCCCGCTGCCCCGCCCCCGCCGCCCAGTTGCGCCGCCACCGCCGCCCCGTTGCGCCGCCCCCGCCGCCCCGTTGCGCCGCCCCGTTGCGCCGCCCCGTTGTGCCGCCCCCGTCGCTTCGTTGCGCCGCCCCCGCCGCTGCGCCGATGCCATTTGAGACCACCACAACAATTTCTTGTCTATTTCGCCGAGATCAAGATCTAGTGGGAGATATTTTTTGTTCTGGTGGATAAAACAATAGGAAAAACAAAAAAATAGGCGTTGTTTTTGGAAAAAAAGAAGTCACAGCATCAAGAATTATTTTGGTTTCTCGGTGTTTAACAATGACGGAAGATTTATGCGTTGTTATTGAGGCGTTCAGGCAAAATATGCTACGGAGTTTTGATTCTCTTGAGGAATGCATGAACAATAATTTTCAACGCCTCCTTGATACCACACGACAACATTTTTCTGAACTTCGGCAATCATCATTGACCTTGAGAAGAAAACAAGAGCAATAGATGAATCAAACTTTGCAAAAGTTTAACAATATAAATATTGTTCTTGTTGATGAAGTGGAACAAGATTCACTTCCAATTATTCTTGAGGAGCAGATCTAGTCAATCATCAATTCAGTGTCGACAATAACAAGAGATTTTCACCATATAATTTCTGAACAGAACTCAACTGTCGAGCCATCTATTATTCACCACATAATTTTGGAAAAGATCAACTCAACCTCCGCACCACCGATGCATGTTGAATATGATTTTGTGTTGCCATCTAGCACCACCAAAATCAAGAGCGATTACAATGTTTTCTGTGAAGAAATCTATTCAGACCAATATGTTGTAAAACCAGTGCTTACAAAAGAGTTCGCTGCAATAGAGTTCGCTACAACAAGGTTCGTTGCAACAATGTTCGCTACAGCAAAGTTCATCATGAACGATTAAAGAACATCAAAAATTTTGGTGTTTGATCCTGGTGGAATTAGTTTCATATATATGACGACCAAGACTTGCATCGTTATATCAATGGACGGCTTTTTTGTGATGATCTAACGACGAGGACGTCGTTTTAAAAGTCGAAAGCAATGTAACAACACCATGCTACGTGTCAGAATATTAGGGGTTAATAAGTGTTATAAATAGGATGATTGCTTGTAATGTGGATTAAGGAAAAAATTTAATAAAGTTGTGTTCTGCTCTGTTTTCCCGATCCCCCTCTTCTCTCCCACCTCTGGCCATCCCGGCCTTTCCACCTCTCCCTCATCTCCGGCCACTACCTCCTAGTCATTCTTTGTATTTTCGGCTATCTCCGATCTTTACCCGTTACAAGTTGCGGCGAAAGGAGGAGATGAAGAACGGTGCCTCGAGAATGAGGAAGCCCAAAAGCTCCCACTCGATTATATTGAAGAACTTCGAGACCTTGCATCGGCCAGGCAGGAGGAAGTCAAGAGAAGGATGGTAAGGCACTTCGACAAGCACGTCCTGCATATCGGTTATTTGTCGACTCAAGCGAGTATAAGTCCTCGAGTTGTGGAGCTGTCGTAGTCCGAGTCCCTGCACGAGTTTCTATCCTGAATATCGACTGCTTGCCCCCTAAAGTGAGTTGAAGCCCTCGAGTTGTGGAGTTGTCGTAGTCCAGGCCTCCGCTCGAGCTCCTCTCCAGCAACCTGACTACTTGCCCCCTCAGGAGCGCGAGCATGAAGTGGCGAGTATGTGTAATACTTGCCCGAGCGAAATATGTGAGCCCATCAAGGAGAGTTTGTACCAATGCTCGCCAAAAAAGCGGCAGCTGGTATCTGAAAGGTTGCGTAGTACCAAAGTCCGGCGAGCACACGAACTATCTCGAGCCTAAGAGCCTAACGAGCGCTCATCGTTGTTTAATGTGCAGGTGCTCCGCTAAATTTGTGTTCTGAAGGCAAGCTTTGTGTTATGATGGTGGCTTCGCACTCATACGGATAAATTTTGAACAAATTTTGTAATTTGATGATGAACAAACTTTATGTTTGGATTGTAGGTAAATTATGTGTTTAGATTATGAAATTATAAATGTTTGTCTTTGAATGGTAGTTGGATATTTAAATATGTTATTATCCATGTTATTTTGATGGTGCAACGCGTCAAATTAGTTAGGTTTTCCCGGATCATTAAACTTCATGCGAACAAAATCAAGAAATTTGATCCAAGAGCGCTCGATATGATCAATGTAAACAGATAGTCGGGCTGAACATTATCGTAAAGTCATCCTGAGTCCATATTCAAGTGAATCAAGCAAATCCATAGAAATTAACTTTAAATTAGGCTCCGTTTGGGAGGACTTATTTTCACCGGTCAAGCGGTTACGACCGCGTATCCGGTTCATGCGGTTGTAACCGCTCGACCGGTGAAAATAAGTCCTCCCAAACGGAGCCTTAGTGGTATCGCCAATGTAGCTTTTCAGCTGTATGTAGAGGGACAGTCAAGCAAAGCAAGTTTAATCCAAGTGATAATTCGTATAAAACAATTCAATTTCAGCTTATTCAATCAATTAAACAAGGCTTAGGATGAAAATACCCTCAATAAAATGAATTTGTGTGCAGAATGCTAAAGAAGTGATATTGGTAGGTGCAAAGTGCCAAAGAAAGGATATTGGTGGGTGCAAACTGCCAAAAAAAATCGATATAAAGGAGTAAAATATACTCAGTGCAGAAGGAAAGAAGAGGTGCTGGTTTAATGCAGTAGAATAGATCGAAGTGTTCTCAAAGGAGGAGGAAGCCCTAAACCTGGACAAAAAAAGTTTCGCGGCCAAACCCTAGCAATAAACGCTATTCAAAAACAGCATCTCACCGCAAAGTACCCGACGGTATGCGCTCCGTCCTGCGGAATGGCCTCCGTTGCCGAAATCTTCATTGATTCCTCCCCTCCATAACGAACAACTCCCTCAACAGCGACCGCCACGGCCGAGGTGCCCTCACCGGCACAAGGGTAACCAGCGGAGGCATAGCCTCCATGTGGCGCGTAGGGATCATTTCCACTGGGATTCAATTGAATTGGAATGGGATTGCAGTGAGGGTGACTGAGACTAGGGTTTGGGGGATAAGGGGAGTGAGGAAGAGGTTGTTGATTGTGGTGGAGAGGGACGGGGTAATGTTGAATCTGGGACGGCATCGGATGTGAGAGACGGACTCCGTCACCGGCGGTCTGCGTCGGTGGTGGTGGAGGCGGCGGCGGGGCTTGGGGTTCCGACCATGCTCCATGGTAGTACATGTGGCATTGAACGCGGAAAACGGAAAAAGACTCGACGGAGGGGGCAGAAGCTAAAAAGCACCCCTAATATTTGCCAATATTTTTGTTATTGGCAGATCAACTTTTTAAATACCTTTTCCCTAAATAATAGATATCGGTAGCCCATGCCCTAGCCCGAAAGATGGGATCCTCTCCATTTCGCGGCATTTCAGAGTTCAGATTTCTAAACAGGTTCACTAATTCCCAACTTTTTATATTTTTTTAAATAAAAAAATTTTGCACACTTAGATATTTGGAGAAAAATCTTGTCTATTAAATGGACAAATAAATTCTCATCATTTCATCAGAAATAGAGAGAATCTGGATCCTAACCCGAAATCCCCATGAAAAATCGCCAGAAGCTTCTCCTTCCCGTCATCCACTGATGTGTTCTCACTTCTAGCACCGCCACAGAGATCTCAACCCCAAATATAATTCATTAAAAATAACCACAGTTCAATTATTCAATTAAGCACAAAGCATCGTAGTATTACTATAAGTTCCCGTAGCCGATAATACATAAAACTTCTTTCTAAGAGATAGCTCTGAACAGAAAGAGGGTGCCAAATCCATGCCTAGGACACACTGGAAGCTGACTGGTTCACAACATCCACAAACTTCAACATACACAAACACCTAAACATTACTACATCTATATATATACACACATAATTACATATATAAGCTCAAGCTTTTTTAACCCTAGAAAAGCTTGAGTTATTTCTCTCACAATACATGTCGGAATTACACAAATAATATATGCATTTTGTAGCTAAGAACAAGATCTAAAACTTTCATGTTAATTGTTTTTCCAATATTTGCACGGTTTGGACGGAATCTCGCACGAATGGTTACTGACTCGAAATGAATATAATAATAATAAGTTTCAAAATTCGAGTCAACGACATTTTGGGTCAGATTTTGGCAAAACCGTGCAAATTTTGGAAAAATGTTCAGCATGAAAGTTGTAAATATCGTTCTTGACTACAAAATGCAAATATTATTTGCTTAATTCCGAAATGTATTGTGGGAGAACCAGCTAAAGTTTTTTTAGGGTTAAAAAG
The DNA here is from genome assembly GCA_039513925.1 of Platanthera zijinensis. NCBI lineage: Eukaryota > Viridiplantae > Streptophyta > Magnoliopsida > Asparagales > Orchidaceae > Platanthera > Platanthera zijinensis. The sequence goes on along the minus strand of CM077087.1, from coordinate 21,330,314 downwards.
CTTGAGCTTATATATATATACGAGTGACAGGCACGGGCCTCCGGCCCGATGACTACGCGCCACAGTACCCGGCCGGCGACGGCGTGCTTCGCCCACCCCCGACAGGTTCTGCGGACTGTGCCCACAACATATACATATAAGTACTCAAAATATTTGTAAAAAAATCTAAATCAATATTACAATATTTAATTTGTAAAAAAATATAATTTTATACCTATAAAATTTATTTATTTTTCCTCTCTATTCCTATTCCTCCCTTTTTCTCTCTCTCTCTTTCCCTCTCTCTCCCTCTACCTCGCACACACTCTCTCTCTCCCTCCCCTGTGAAATGATGAATCTCTCCCCTCTTTTTCTTTTTTTTGGACAGCTGCCCCCTTTCTCTTCTCTCTCTCTCTCTCACTCTCTCTCTCACACACATACTTCTTTCTCTCTCTCTCGGATATAAAAGAGGTAATTTAAAAAAAAAATGTAAGGACATTTTTGTTGGAGTTGGAGAACACTTCCGGCTCTCTTGTTTCTCACACCGGGTTAGCCCACGTGCGCTTAGAGACGTCGGAATGTGACCCTCTCCGATGGCTGAAGTACCAGTAAACGCGGGGGTCCAAGGGCGGCGAGCCCCCGGCGGCAATCCCGAATTTTAGGGTTAGGTTTTCTGGATATATCCAGGTGTGCGGATATCCGGTTTTCGGTTCAGTGGCCTATTTATAGGCGTGTAACCCGAATTTTAGAGTTAGGTTTTTCTGAGCGGTTTTCGGCTGAGGAAGTTCTTGGGAAGCACCTTTTGGAGATCCGAAGGAGAGGTGTTTTCCGGCAGCGATTATTCTTCCCGTTCTTGTCCAAAGAGAGAGGTGCGAGGTAGGTTTGGTTTTGATCCTTGTAACTTTGTAATCTGTATTTTTTTGCTTTGGTGAATATAAGAAGGAAGGGGAGAGATGACGTAGCCTGATTTTGGGTGAACCTCTGTATATCTTTGTGTTTGTGTTGTTTTTTATTTCCGTTCTTCGTTCGAATTTCTCTTCTCGGCACCCCGTTTTTTCTATATTTTTTTTTGTGCCAATGTTGCACCAAACACCACTTTTCTTTTATAAATAGTACAAGTGACAGGCACGGGCCTTCGGCCCTGGGGCATTCGGCGGGGGTGCGACAATCGGCGGGGTGCGACATTCGGCGCGAGGCGACATTCGCCGGGATGCGACATTCGCCGGTGGTGCGACATTTGTCGTGGGCGGCGACATTTGTCGTGGACAGTACCCGCCCCTATGACCTCGCGCGACAGTACCCGACCGCTGACGGCGGGCTCCGCCCGCTCCGTAACATATACATATGAGTACTAAAAGTGACCGTAAAAATTATAAATCAAGAATACAATTTTTATTTTGTAAAACAAATTATATTTTAACGTTAAAACATTAATTTTTCTCTTGTCATTCCTAGCTAGAGACAATAGGTTTAGGATATCTACTGTTTTTATTTTTGGTATTTTAATATTGTAAAGTTGTGTAATTACATAAAAGAATATTGTCTTTATAATATGCTAATATAAAGTTTGGTATAATTGTGTAATTATGAATACAACTATAAGGGCAATATAGGGACATCAGGCAATGTTCCACCAAAGAGTAGTTTTCGTATATTAGTATATATCTCTACTATTAGACGAAAACTAATCTTTGGTGAAACATTGAAATATTTCTATATTGCCCTTATAGTTGTATTCATAATTACACAATTATACCAAATTTTATATTAGTATATTAGAAAGACAATATTCTTTTAGGTAATTACACAACTTTACAATATTAAAATACAAAAAATAAAAACACTAGATACCATAAACCTATTGTCTCTAGCTAGAAATGACAAGATAAAAATTAATGTTTTAACGTTAAAATATAATTTGTTTTACAAAATAAAAATTGTATTCTTGATTTATATTTTTTTACGGTCATTTTGAGTACTCATATGTATATGTTGCGGGTCGGGCGGATCCAGCTGCGGACGGGCGAAGCCCGCCGTCGCCGGTCGGGTACTGTCGCGCGAGACCATATATAGGGGCTCTCTGCCCCTATATCGGACTTCTTCGCACGGGCTATGCCCGTACTCGAAGCTCTCGGGCGGCCTTCTGCCGCATCCAGGCGGGCTTCGCCCGCCTGCGCACGGGCTTCGCCCGTGCTCGATGCGTCATTGCGGGTTGCACCCGTCTATGAGCGGGCTACGCACACACCTGAAATCTTATTTTTTTCAAAACATATACATATGAGTACTTAAAATGACTGCAAAAAATATGAATTATTATTCCTATTTTTATTTTATAAAATTCTGCAAATTTTAATTTATAAAAATAATTTACTTCTCCTCTCTCCCTCTCTCTTTATCACTCCATCCTCTCTCTCCTTCTCTCTCCTGCCCCCTCTCTCACCCTCTCCCTCTCTCTCCAAATCCCTCCATGTTCTCTCTCATGATCCAATGATCAATATTCATTCTATGGTGTGCCTCCAAATACTTAGGCTTCATTTGGTTCGGCGGTGGCGGGTCGATCCGGCGGGTGGAAACGGAGTGTTCGAACCAGAGGGGGGAGGTGACTGCTCCAAACGGAACTTTTTGGGTGTTTCTCAAGGCGGGCGGGTGGAAACGGAGCAAACGCCGCCAGAGGTTCATTTGTTTACCCTCCTTCCGACGGCGTTTGCCCAAAACGGAGCAGCGAAACGCCCAAACAAATAGAGCCTTATATTCCCTTATATATATATATATATATATATATATATATATATATATATATATATATATATATATATATATATATATATATATACGAGTGGCAGGCACGGGCCTCTGGCCCGATGGCCACGCTCCACAGTACCCGGCCCCGCCTCCCGGCGGGCTCCGCCCGCCCCCGACAGTCCTTATAAATTTAAAATAAATTTTTAAATTAAACATTTTTTAAAAGGATAAAAATTAACAATTAAATATTTTTAAAAAAATATAAAGGAGAATGAACCGTCATTGTTCAAAAAAAATTTAACTGGCTTTTATTAAATTGTTTGGGAGTTGGCCCCCACTTACGTTTATATAATCCGCCAACTTATTGTTCTACATTAATTAATTGTTAACATTTTCATTTAATTAATGGTTAATCCGCAACTCATTGTTCACCCAACTGTTCACGATATTTTTTAGTCCCACATCGGCGCCCGCAAGATGTTTCTTCTACTTTAAAAGGATTGTGCGGGGTAAAATGCAGATCTGATTTGACAAAGATGGACCAGCTATGCAAAATCGGGAGAGGTGTAGTTTAGCCTGTTGTCTGCAGATTTTTAGCGGGCTGGCTGTCTCTAACGTGATACTCAAAGTTTTATTTAATTTTATGGGTTATGTTGGGTAAAATCGTAATTTTAACCGTCATAGGTTAAGGATACCCTATTCTTAGGTTTAAGAAACCTAGTAAAATGTGGAGAGAATGGGTGCGGTAGATCGGACAGTTGCTGAATAATGCATTCAAATCAGACGGCTAAAATAACTCCAATGAATTTAAAATTCATCCATTTCATACTTCTATTATAAATAGTACAAGTGACAGGCACGGGCCTTCGGCCCTGGGGCATTCGGCGGGGGTGCGACAATCGGCGGGGTGCGACATTCGGCGGGGTGCGACATTCGGCGCGAGGCGACATTCGCCGGGATGTGACATTCGCCGGTGGTGCGACATTTGTCGTGGGCGGCGACATTTGTCGTGGACAGTACCCGCCCCTATGACCTCGCGCGACAGTACCCGACCGCTGACGGCGGGCTCCGCCCGCTCCGTAACATATACATATGAGTACTAAAAGTGACCGTAAAAATTATAAATCAAGAATACAATTTTTATTTTGTAAAACAAATTATATTTTAACGTTAAAACATTAATTTTTCTCTTGTCATTCCTAGCTAGAGACAATAGGTTTAGGATATCTACTGTTTTTATTTTTGGTATTTTAATATTGTAAAGTTGTGTAATTACATAAAAGAATATTGTCTTTATAATATGCTAATATAAAGTTTGGTATAATTGTGTAATTATGAATACAACTATAAGGGCAATATAGGGACATCAGGCAATGTTCCACCAAAGAGTAGTTTTCGTATATTAGTATATATCTCTACTATTAGACGAAAACTAATCTTTGGTGAAACATTGAAATATTCCTATATTGCCCTTATAGTTGTATTCATAATTACACAATTATACCAAATTTTATATTAGTATATTAGAAAGACAATATTCTTTTAGGTAATTACACAACTTTACAATATTAAAATACAAAAAATAAAAACACTAGATACCATAAACCTATTGTCTCTAGCTAGGAATGACAAGATAAAAATTAATGTTTTAACGTTAAAATATAATTTGTTTTACAAAATAAAAATTGTATTCTTGATTTATATTTTTTTACGGTCATTTTGAGTACTCATATGTATATGTTGCGGGTCGGGCGGATCCAGCTGCGGACGGGCGAAGCCCGCCGTCGCCGGTCGGGTACTGTCGCGCGAGGCCATATATAGGGGCTCTCTGCCCCTATATCGGACTTCTTCGCACGGGCTATGCCCGTACTCGAAGCTCTCGGGCGGCCTTCTGCCGCATCCAGGCGGGCTTCGCCCGCCTGCGCACGGGCTTCGCCCGTGCTCGATGCGTCACTGCGGGTTGCACCCGTCTATGAGCGGGCTACGCACACACCTGAAATCTTATTTTTTTCAAAACATATACATATGAGTACTTAAAATGACTGCAAAAAATATGAATTATTATTCCTATTTTTATTTTATAAAATTCTGCAAATTTTAATTTATAAAAATAATTTACTTCTCCTCTCTCCCTCTCTCTTTATCACTCCATCCTCTCTCTCCTTCTCTCTCCTGCCCCCTCTCTCACCCTCTCCCTCTCTCTCCAAATCCCTTCATGTTCTCTCTCATGATCCAATGATCAATATTCATTCTATGGTGTGCCTCCAAATTCTTAGGCTTCATTTGGTTCGGCGGTGGCGGGTCGATCCGGCGGGTGGAAACGGAGTGTTCGAACCAGAGGGGGGAGGTGACTGCTCCAAACGGAACTTTTTGGGTGTTTCTCAAGGCGGGCGGGTGGAAACGGAGCAAACGCCGCCAGAGGTTCATTTGTTTACCCTCCTTCCGACGGCGTTTGCCCAAAACGGAGCAGCGAAACGCCCAAACAAATAGAGCCTTATATTCCCTTATATATATATATATATATATATATATATATATATATATATATATATATATATATATATATATATATATATATATATATATATATATATATACGAGTGGCAGGCACGGGCCTCTGGCCCGATGGCCACGCTCCACAGTACCCGGCCCCGCCTCCCGGCGGGCTCCGCCCGCCCCCGACAGTCCTTATAAATTTAAAATAAATTTTTAAATTAAACATTTTTTAAAAGGATAAAAATTAACAATTAAATATTTTTAAAAAAATATAAAGGAGAATGAACCGTCATTGTTCAAAAAAAATTTAACTGGCTTTTATTAAATTGTTTGGGAGTTGGCCCCCACTTACGTTTATATAATCCGCCAACTTATTGTTCTACATTAATTAATTGTTAACATTTTCATTTAATTAATGGTTAATCCGCAACTCATTGTTCACCCAACTGTTCACGATATTTTTTAGTCCCACATCGGCGCCCGCAAGATGTTTCTTCTACTTTAAAAGGATTGTGCGGGGTAAAATGCAGATCTGATTTGACAAAGATGGGCCAGCTATGCAAAACCGGGAGAGGTGTAGTTTAGCCTGTTGTCTGCAGATTTTTAGCGGGCTGGCTGTCTCTAACGTGATACTCAAAGTTTTATTTAATTTTATGGGTTATGTTGGGTAAAATCGTAATTTTAACCGTCATAGGTTAAGGATACCCTATTCTTAGGTTTAAGAAACCTAGTAAAATGTGGAGAGAAGGGGTGCGGTAGGTCGGACAGTTGCTGAATAATGCATTCAAATCAGACGGCTAAAATAACTCCAATGAATTTAAAATTCATCCATTTCATACTTCTATTATAGTGGTAAAGATATATATGAGTTGCACAATTATCGTCAAAAGATTCCCAAAATAAACATCCTTGTTGGGGTCTACTCTCGGCTTCCAGTAGATCGGACCTCTTGAATCGTCCTAGTTTGTTGAGCGTTAGAGCGTGCCAACAGTCAAAAGATCTTTTATCAAGGAGAGGATTTTGATGTTGTGAAAAACCTGCAATCGGGGTGAAAAACCACGCGGCCGATTCGTTGTCGACCTAACTTCCACTATTTTATAGTTCATTACACAGGTGTTCAGATGAAGGCGAGGGCGATAGGCTGCTCCTCGTTACACTTTTATAGACGAGAGAGTTGGGGGTGTCTGGAGCGTTGCGGGCTCTTTGCGCGCTTCCAGGATCTTCGCACGCCTCCCTGAGTTATTCTCGATTATCGTTTTACGACTCGTTGCTTCCTTTAGCGTCTTGCACATGACCGAAGACTTCGTCCCTAGTCCGGGAAAGCACTCACCTCCGGGCTCCTATCTTAGTTCGTGCGAACTCTGTCTACCTAAGTCTTCACCGCTAGAGTCGCTTATCAACAGACTACCATCAGAGAGAGAAGAGAGAGAAACGGACAGAGTCAGTGAACCAAAAAAGGATCCAAATAAAGTAAAACTAAGTCTAATTATAGATTTTAAGGGGGCGAACCGGTAATTTTACCTGATAACTACCAGACCAAACAATGAGGGCGCTCGGATTCAAGCATATGAATCGTCATTTTTTGGGAAAAGGTGATCCTACCCCGGGTTCGAAAGAGGACCCGCCAGCAAAGAACGGTGGCCCGGCGATGACGACGAGGGCGGCAACCGCCCTTCCCATGTACGGCAGGCGGCCAGGTGAGGCAGCCGACCACGGCTAGGCGGCGGCGGTCGGCCCTCTCAGAGGTCAGTCACGACGAGGTCGCCCGAGCACGAGTGGCCTCAGCCGGCCCCGCGGGGGTCGGCTGCGACGAGGCCGCTCGGATCCGGGCGGCCTCGGCCGACCCTCGCGGGGGCCGGCCGCGGTGATGTCTCCCTCCTCCGTGTGGTGAAGGATAAGACGGGAAGAGGGGTGCGACCAGCCCTCGCGGGGCCGTCCGGTGCCACCAGCCGGGAATGGATTGCCCTGCGCATGAGATCCCTTGCGGCGGTTGGGATCTCGCGCACAGAGGTTAATGCCTAGATCAGGTGTGTGGATCGTATGTGCGGTGGTTACACATGTAACTCCCCATGACACGAGTGGGGGAGCGGGAGAACCGGCTATTCGTAGCTCGGTTCTTCTATCAATTGCGGTCAACCCCATCAATCCTGACTTGACTCGACTGAACCCAAAACAGAGGACGCATCATCACTCCCCCAACGGTGCAACCTTAACCTAAAGGTCTAAACTGAGGATATTTCTGTTGGGTGGACCACCAATCCCCCCCCCCCACCACCACCACCCATGTCGCCTCCACTAACGTGCCATTAGCCCATTGCACCAACAGCTGAGTGCCACACATTCGTGCCTTAGTACAGTCTGTCGATCCAACACTGCGACCAGTTCATTAAGGAGGTTACCTTTAGCATTCACCGTTGTTAGCAAGCCTAGAATTATTGTCAGTATGTCCCTCTTTGTGCTCCCGCAGTTGAGAGATGTGAAATGTGTGATGAATTTTCGCTATTTCTGGTAACGTCATGCGGTATGCGGCCGACCCAACTCTTTCCACCACCTGGAAGGGACCGAAGAACCAAGGAGATAATTTTTGACAGCCTCGACTCCTCGCACTTGATTGTTTGTGGGGTTGTATATGTATGTACGCCCATGCCTCTACCTTCATCGTTCTTTCTCGGCGCTTCCTGTTTGCTAACACGCACATCTTGTTTTGTGCCTACAACAAGCTAGATTTTAAAATGGCAATGACTCGCTCTCAACCTGCCAACGATCGGTCTATGCCATCAACTAACAACATCCCCACAATATACAGGCAGTGTGGAGCAGACTCTTGGTCATAAACTACTTCGACCGACGTCATCTTGATGACACTTTGAAACGTGGTATTGTGTCGCCATTCTTCAAGAGGTAGATATGTCACCAACTCTTTGGTCGCTCAAAGCACATGCAACGAAGATAACTCTCCAAACAACGGTTCACCACCTCCGTCTGGCCATCTATATGAGGATGATAAGACATTGACATCTTGAGTTGCACCTGCAAGAGACGAAACAACTCTTGCCAAAACTGGCTCAAAAAATGGTATCGCCGCCACTTACGATCGAGTATGGTAACCCATGAAGACGAAAGATGAAATCCAAGAAACTTTGAATCACACTTTCAGTCGTATACAGATGGCTTAAGGGCCACGAAGTGTGCTTACATGCTGAGTCAATTGACCACCACCATTGTGTGATACTGCAAAATCCCTGACAACGCGTGGACGGAGACCTGCGGGTCCATTTGATTATTATCATGTTCGTCAGCCAAAACAGTTACTGACTCGTGTTGGAGTTGTGGAACACTTCCGGTCCTCTTATTTCTCACACCGGATTCACCCACGTGAGCTTAGAGGAATCGAAGTATGAATCCCTCCGACATATCCGACGCCGAAGACAGCGGGGGTCCGGGGGCAGCACCCCCTGGCGGAGGTCCCGATATCCGGTGTGCGGATATCAACCCGTTTTCACACACACCATATTTAAGAACTTTTTCCGTGTTTAGGGTTACGGTTCTTAGGTTTTCGGCTGGGAGGCTTTGGAGGCGCATACGAGGCTATTCGTGGAGGTGCGTTTCCGGCGGTGGTTCCTTCAGTTATTGTCCAAAGGAGATTGAGAGAAGGTAGGATCGGTGAGATCCTTGTAACCTTTGTAATTGTTTTTTGGGTGAATACAAGAAGGAAGAGGAGCAAGGGAGAGAGGACGTAGCCCGGGTTTTGGGTGAACCTATGTAAATCTTGTTGTCTGTGGTTTCTTGTGGTTTGTTTGCTTGTTTTTATTTATTTTTCCATTCGAATCGATCTTCTCGGCGCTCAGTTTTTTCAACATTGGTCGTTCCCTCACCGTCTTCATCTTCCTCTTCCAGTTTGGAAAGCAGTTCCGCAGCATAATATTGGCGTTTGTCCACACATTTATGTTCTTGAAAATATTTCTCATTCCTCTTCTCGTCCAGCTCGATCGAAGTCCATCTGTCCCCCATGTAGATTGCTTTGTCTGCACCTTCCCACAACTCAAAGTTATCTGGAGTTCTTGAATGCGGGCCAGGTGAAAAACTTTCTGCAGCTTTTTCGGTTGAAACATCCAGATTGCATATTCTATTTCGTCTTTGAGCCCGGCGAGACAACAACTTATAGCATACGCTTCAGGTGGATGCACTTGATGGAGTAGGAGATCAAATTCTTCAAGATATGTTTGCACCGTTGTTTTTTTCTTCGGCTTTGTCAGCTCACTCATCGGATCATCAAACAAGATTGACCCAAAAACGGTCATGCAACGTCCTTCCGTACTCCTCCCAACTCGGCCACTGTTTGGACAATCTAGCCTTCACGAATGCTTGGTGCCAAATTAATGCCTTCCCTTCGAGAGTATGGATACTAATTTCACCTCATCTCCTCTGGAGTGCCATCTATGTTGAAAAATTGATCGCAACGGTACAACCATTCTGCAACCGCCTCCCCGCCAAAGCGCGAAAACTCCACCCGAGGAAACCTCATCGCGGGTTGTAGTCGTGGTGCGTAGGGGTGCAAGTCTCATAAGGCGATATGAGACTACTATTGGGGTTCAGGCCGTAAAGGTTATGATTGTGCAGAAATTAAGGTGTTGCAACCTGGTTTTTTGGTATTGCAACTTTTTTGTTGCTGTTTGGAGGGGGGGGGGGAGTTTTTATTAAAACTGTGAGCAGCTTTTTATTTAAAACTGCGGACAGTTTTTTAAAGTGTGGCTTTTAAAATACTGCCCCCAATACCTTGCTATTAGGGTTAAGTAAGAGCAGTGGAAGTCTTCCTCCTCTCCCTTTGCACCGTGCGCCGTCCCCGCGACCACCGTCCGCCGTCCTCGCGCCCGCGCGTCCGCCGTTCCCGCGCTCGCGCCGTTTGCCGCCGCTGGATCGCTAGTGTTGCCGCTGTTGTAGGCGGGTGTTTGCCGCTTGGAAGGAGGTGTTTCCTCTGTGCTGAAGGAGGAGTTTTTCTCTACCGTTTCAAGGGCTTCTTCGTCTACGGTTTCAGGTGTACCCTTTCTTGTCTTCGTTTGTTATTGTGCTTGAAGAGAGAGTATGATTTTATCCTGTTGTAGAGAAGTTGTGGTTTGTCTTGGTGTTAGAGAGGAGTGGATTTGTGTGTCAAATCCGGAGGGCTTTCTAGGTTTGGGCAAACCTAGATAAATTTCAGTAATCCTTATTTATTATAGTGGATTTTTGTTGTGCCGTGCCCTGTGGTTTTTGACCTTCAAGTGGTGAAGGTTTTCCACGTATATCTTTGTGTTCACTTGTGTTGTTAGTTTTGTTTCTTATTATTGCTTGGGCTCTATTGATTAGTGGGTGTTGCTGTTATCTTCGGACACCCCTTTCCCTATCAAGTGGTATCAGAGCGAGGTTCTTTGGCTAAACGTTTTTATTTCTCGGTTTCTAACTTGGTGCGGTAGGTGACGACCATCGGTCCGCTCCCTATCCTCTCTTGTTAATTCCTTGAAATAAATCGACTTATGGACCGTAATAGAGTTACTTGTTTGAGAAAATAATGGAACAGAACACAAGGATGATCAGTATGAATGGCAAGAATTGGAGCATCTGGAAGCCTCGGATGGAGGATCTCTTATATTGTAAAGATCTCCATGCTCCGTTGACGGGGAGACCCTCTTCAGTTAAGGATGATGAAGAGTGGAAGAAAATGAATCGAAAGGCAGTAGGGTTCATTAGACAGTGGCTCGATGACTCTGTTTTTCATCATGTTTCCACGGAGACCTCGGCTCAGGCCTTATGGAAAAAACTTGAAGTCTTGTGCGAGCGGAAGACTGCAGGTAACAAGGCATTTCTGATTAGGAAGCTTGTCAATTTGAAGTACCGGGAAGGTTCACAGATGACTGAGCATCTGAACCTTGCTCAAAGTATTATCAATCAGTTAGAGTCCATGAAGATCACTTTGGAAGATGAACTCCAAGCTCTGATGATCCTTAGTTCTTTACCCGAGAGTTGGGAGACTCTAGTAGTGTCATTGAGCAACTCAGCACATGATGGCGTGGTAACCATGAAGATGGTGTCTAGTTGTCTCCTGAACGAAGAGTTGAGAAGGAAGGATTCTGGATCTTTCACGGTGTTTTTCTCATGGAGGGAAGAGGTCGGTCTGTGAAGAAGGATGTGAAGCACAGGGACAGTTCAAGGAGTAAGTCCAGGGGCAAGTCTAAGAAGGACATCGAGTGCTACTATTGTAAGAAGAAGGGTCATTTCAAGAAGGATTGCTTCCAAATGAAAAGAGACCTGAAGGGAAAGACCAAGGAGGTAGTAGAATCCACTGGTGATGCAACGACTTCGATTGTGGAGGCTGAGCCGTTATGCTTGCAGTGCAGTGGGTCGTCTTGCCAGGACTGCATTGACACAGACTGGATCGTGGACGGAGGTGCATCCTATCATTGCACTCCTCACAGAGATTACTTCTACACCTATTCTGCGGGAGATCTTGGTGTGATCCGGATGGCAAATTCCTACGAGTCGTTGATTGTTGGCAGTGGTGATGTCCATCTGGAGACTGAATTGGGGAAGATTGTTCTCAAGGGCGTCAGACATATTCCTGACTTGAGAATGAATCTGATTTCCGTTGGTAGGCTTGATGATGGTGGTTTCACGAGAATTGAAGGTGGAGGGACCTGGAGGTTGTTGAAGGGCTCTTTGGTGGTAGCCAGAGGAAGGAAGTGTTGTGGCATTTATCGTACTAAAGTCAAGATCTGTGGTCCAAGTGTGAATGCGGCAGAGAGCGACTCTATGGAGTTATGACATCGCAGACTTGGGCATATCAGCGAGAAGAACTTGATGATCTTGGTGAAGAATAAGGTCCTTCCGGAGCTATCAGGAGGGCTTCCTGATACGTGTGTGCACTACTTGGCCAGTAAGCAGAAACGTGTTTCCTTTGCTGATTCTGAACCAAAGAGGAAGGCAGAGTTACTATACTTGATACACACTGATGTGTATGGTCCTATTGACCCCAAGTCTGTGGGCGGAGCCACTTACTTTGTCACGTTCATTGACGATCACTCCAGGAAAGTCTGGGCATATTCTGTGAAGCAGAAGAGTGATTTTCTAGCAAAGTTTGAAGAGTTCAGAGCGAAGGTGGAGAAGATGACCGGGAAAGAAATAAAACGAGTTCGATCTGACAACGGGGGAGAGTACACTGGTGCCTTAGACGCTTACTGCAGAAGGCATGACATAGTACATGAAAGGACAATCCCGAGGACGCCGCAACAGAATGGGTTAACAGAAAGGATGAACAGGACGATTATTGAGAAGATCAAATGTATGATCTCTCAAGCTGGCATTAGTAAACAGTTTTGGGCTGAGGCTGTGCAAACTGCTGTACATCTGATAAATCTGTCTCCTTCTGCACCTCTGAATGGTGATATTCCAGAGCGTGTTTGGTCCGGGAAGGAAGTGTCGTACGGACATGTGCGGGTGTTTGGGTGCAAAGTCCACGTTCATGTTCCCAAGGAAGAGAGATCGAAGCTTGATGAGAAGTCTAGGGAGTGCATCTTGATGGGATTTCCCCATGAGGAGTTTAGCTATAGACTCTGGGATCCTATGAACAAGAAAATGATCAGAAGCAGAGATATGATCTTTGTTGAAGATCAAGTGGTTGGTGAGCAGAATCCTGCGGAGTCACAGGTTCCGCAGTTTCCACCTGCGGAGGAGAGACTTTATGCTGATGATGGGCCAGTAGAGACTGCTACTGATGATGGGCATGCTGAGGAGGAAGTTAGTGAGCTTATTCCTGATGAGGAGATGATTCCGGATGCAGTAGGAGCTCTGCCAGTTGATGTACCACCTGTGGTGGAGGTTCTTCTTGTCAGATTTGAGAGAGTCAGAAGGCCCAATACCAGGTATTCCTTTCATAAGTATATTTTGCTTACAGATAGTGGAGAGCCTGAGTCCTATGTGGAGGCTCAGAGTGCTGAAGATCGTGAGTCCTGGACAGCTGCCATAGAAGAGGAGTTGTACTCCCTTCAGAAGAACGAGATGTATGATTTAGTCCCATTGCCTAAAGGGAAGAGAGCTTTGAAGAACAAGTGGGTCTTCAAGCTACAGTTGGATGAAAATCGTTCTCAGCCAAGGTACAAGGCTAGACTTGTGGTGAAAGGTTTCAGTCAGAAACAAGGTGTCGATTTCGACGAGATTTTTCCCCAGTGGTGAAAATGTCCTTTATTAAACTGGTGTTGGGTATGACTGCCTCCATGGATCTTGAAGTCGAGCAGATGGACGTCAAGACGGCATTTCTGCATGGCGATTTGGAGGAAGAGCTATATATGGAGCAGCCCGAAGGCTTTATGGCTAAGGGGAATCATCATCTGGTCTGCCGGCTCAAGAAGAGCCTTTATGGGTTGAAGCAAACACTCAAGCAGTGGTATAAGAAATTTGACTCTTTCATGATGAAGAGCAAATTCCAACGGATCAGGGCTGATCACTGGGTGTATGTGAAGAGGACTGAGAAGATGTTCACTATTCTGTTGTTGTATGTAGATGATATGCTGATTGTTGGGGATGACAAGACCAACATAGCTGAGTTGAAGAGGAGCTCAGTGAGTCCTTTGAGATGAAGGATTTGGGATCGGTAAGGAAGATTCTTGGAATGAAAATTATCAGGGACAGGAGTGCTGGTAAACTATGGCTGTCTCAGTCTGAGTACGTGGAGAAAGTGCTGAAGAGGTTCATGATGGACAAGGTAAAACCCGTTGCTACTCCTCTGGCAGGGCACTTCAGACTTTCCAGTTCTCAAAGCCCCTCATCTGAGAAGGAGGTGGAAGATATGAGCCAAATTCCTTATGCATCCGCAGTGGGGAGCCTGATGTATGTTATGGTCTGCACTAGGCCAGACATAGCTCATGTTGTGGGGTCTGTGAGCCGTTACTTGGCAAACCCAGGGAAAGTCCACTGGAGTGCTGTGAAATGGATACTCCGCTATCTCCGAGGTACCTCAGACATTTGTTTACAGTTTGGTGGAGGTCCACCAAAGCTTATTGGGTACTCGGATTCGGATATGTAAGGAGATGTTGACACGAGGAGATCCACTTCTGGATTCGTGGTCACTTTTGGAGGGGAGCAGTGTCATGACAGTCAAGGCTTCAGAAGTGCGTGGCATTGTCGACGACGGAGGCTGAATATATTGCGTTGACTGAGGCGTCAAAGGAGCTTATTTGGATGAAGAAGTTCATGCTAGAGCTTGATCTCCGACAGGACGTGTACACAGTTTTCTGTGACAGTTAGAGTTCTATATTTTTGGCCAAGAATCCCGCCTTTCACTCCAGGACGAAGCACATTGACGTGAAGTATCACTGGATTCAGGATGCTGTAGAGGAGAAGCTGTTGGTGGTGGAGAAGATCCACACTGATGAAAATCCTCCGGACATGATGACGAAGGTCGTCCTAAGGGAAAAGCATGATCTCTGCCGGCGTTTGATCGGCATGATCCCCACTTGAAGGAGTCAAGGTGGGATACTCCCCTTTATGGTCTGAATGGGGAGTTTGTTGGGGTTCAGCCCCTAAAGGTTATGATTGTGCAGAAATTAAGGTGTTGCAACCTGATTTTTTGGTGTTGCAACTTTTTGTTGCTGTTTGGAGGGGGGGGGGCAGTTTTTATTAAAACTGTGAATAGTTTTTTATTTAAAACTGCGGACAGTTTTTTAAAGTGTGGCTTTTAAAATACTCCCCCCCGATACCTTTGTGTTAGGGTTAAGTAAGAGCAGCGGAAGTCTTCCTCCTCTCCCTTTGCACCGTCCGCCGTCCCCGCGACCACCATCCGCCGTCCTCGCGCCCGCACGTCCGCCGTTCCCGTGCTCGCGCCGTTTGCCGCCGCTGGATCGCCAGTGTTGTCGCTGCTGTAGGCGGGTGTTTGCCGCTTGGAAGGAGGTGTTTCCTCTGTGCTGAAGGAGGAGTTTTTCTCTACCGTTTCAAGGGCTTCTTCGTCTACGGTTTCAGGTGTACCCTTTCTTGTCTTCGTTTGCTAATGTGCTTGAAGAGAGAGTAGGATTTTATCCTATTGTAGAGAAGTTGTGGTTTGTCTTGGTGTTAGAGAGGAGTGGATTTGTGTGTCAAATCCGGAGGGCTTTCTAGGTTTGGGCAAACCTAGATAAATTTCTGTAATTCTTATTTTTTATAGTGGATTTTCGTTGTGCCGTGCCCCGTGGTTTTTGACCTTCAAGTGGTGAAGGTTTTCCACGTATATCTTTGTGTTCACTTGTGTTAGTTTTGTTTCTTATTATTGCTTGGGCTCTATTGATTAGTGGGTGTTGCTGTTATCTTCGGACACCCCTTTCCCTATCAACTACATCCGTCGTGTTGTTTCTCGGGCGTGTTCCCTAGTCCGCAATGAGCAAGCATCTCTTTTAGATTTTTTAATGTGCGGCTTTGCTGATCACTCGATGTTTTAATCGGTCTCGCCATAGCCTCTCAGTTCAATTTGATGGCTTCCAGTCCGGCATCTGCTCCTTTGATCTCGTTGAGTCTGAAACCGACATGATGCCTATCCCGATCGTCCCTCTTATACCAATTGACATGTTCTCACTTCCAGCACTACCACAAAGATCTCCTCAACCCCAATTATAAAACAACAATAACCATTCAATTAAACACAAAATATCATAACGTTACCATAATTTCCCGCAACACATAATACATAAAACTTCTTCATAAGTGGTAGCTCTGAATAGAAGGAGGTATCAAATTCACGTCCATAACACACTGGAAGCAGATTGATTGACAGCAACGTACTCAAACATCAGCATAAACAAAAACTCAAACAACATAACCTATACACACACATGATCATCTTCGCACGGGTTACGCCCGTGCTCGATGCTCTCGAGCGGCCTTCAGCCGCATCAGGCGTGCTTCGCCCGCTTGCGCACGGGCTTCGCCCGTGTTTGATGCTTCGGGTGTTCTTCGACGCCGCACCCGCCACTCTCGGCCCCCGGAGTCCGAATTGGAATAATTTTACTTCGGGGGCCGCGAGTGGCGGGTGCGGCGGCGAAAAACACCCGAAGCATCAAGCACGGGCGAAGCCCGTGCGCAGACTGGCGAAGCCTGCCTGATGCGGCCGAAGGCCGCCGGAGAGCATCGAGCACGGGCGTAGCCCGCCTGATGCGACCGAAGGCCGTCAGAGAGCATCGAGCACGGGCGTAGCCCGTGCGAAGATGCTCGTATATTAGTATAGATAAATAATATTATATATTATTAATATATAATATAATATAAATAATATTATATATAATAATATTAATAATTAATATATAATATAAATTAGGACCTATAACATTATTAAATCAGGGAGAGGAGGAGGCCGGAGGCGTATGGGGAGGAGGAGGGGTGCACCGTGCACGGAAGAGCAGGAGGAGGAGGGGGGCAGGCCAACCGCCGGACTCCGGCCTACCCCTGCCGGCTCCGCCGGCTCCGGTGGGTCCCATGAGGCGGCCGCCGGCGGAGAGCGGAATTTTTTGTTAATCATCTTCTTCTTCAGCCTGCTTTTTCCCTCGCCTTCAACAAAATCACTCATCTTCCCGGATTCGACGGGCCACTTCCCTTTCGGTTGGATACAGGGTGAACCTCGCTCAGATCTCTCTTTAACAGATCTCTCCTTAGCACTGTTCATCATCTTTAATTTGTTTGTGGTTGCTTGTGGGCAATTTGGGAAAACCAAATGTAACGGACGTCGGATTTACTGTAGAACTCCAGAGTTCTTTTATATATTGGTATAGATATTTATCACAGTAAAGAAAATATTTTTGGCATGAATTTTAAACTCATTGAAGCCATCATGCCGTCGGATCTATCTCCATATTTGATCCACAGTCGGATCAAACTGCTCACACTCTCTCCATTATTTTCGTAGGTCTCCTAAACCCACTAGAGCCATCATAAACCTATGTTAAAAATAACAAATCGAATATTCCAGCTTAACATACCTCAGCCATGTTCGCATAGATCCTGCCCGGTGAAGCCCTACGTGTAGCTCGCCCAATTTCTGTCAACTTTCAAATATTGATTATTGTTTCTTTAATATATACGTTGCATAATTACCAAACTACCCCTCTAGCTCTCTAGCCAGAAGACTTCCAATATAAACATCCTGTGTTGACTCAACCGAATCCAAAACAGGGGACGCAACATCCGCACGCTGCCCACAACTCCTGATGCAGCTCCTGCACTTGCCGGCAACCCTCCATGGCAAAATTGGGGACGCTTGATCCCACCAGCTTCAGTGTAATCTGCGAGTGTTCCAATGTTGCATTTCTCCATTACTAAGGCGTTGGTAATTTTGTTTTCTTTTATCTTTTTTTTTTTGGAAATCATAGTTGATGGGGCCTCCTTCATTTAGGCTCTATTTGTTTGGGCGTTTTCCTGCTCTGTTTTGAGCAAATGCCGCCGGAAGGAGGGTAAACAAATGAATCTTCGGCGGCGTTTGCTCTGTTTCCACCCGCCCGCCTTGAGAATGTTGAGGTATATTGGAATAGGGTTGACAGGTGCTTAACGGGTTGCGGTTAGGATCCGATAGGAGTCCGACAACCCGTAGTTGGGTATTTAGGGTTTCCCTATAAATACCCAAGCTAGGGGCAACGAGTAGGCCGTTCTAAACTAGACGGTCACGCGGATGCTTCGAGCACTCTAACATTCTCGAAGGTTTTTTTTTCGTTTGCCCTAGCCCCCGCTCCGCTCTCTCTCGTTTTCACGATCCCGCCGCTGCCGATCGTGAAGTGGCCGCTCTCGTTTCTTCTTCCCCGATCGGTGAAATCGCGCCGCTACTGTTCGAAGAGGAAAACTTCCCGTCGCCGATCGAAAGGGGCGTATCTCGCTGCTCCTCTCGCGTGAATAGAACTCCGCCAGAAGGTATAGTCCCGGCAAAGTTTTTCCCTTGCGCCGCTCGCGAGGTAGTAGCCGCCACGAGGAAGTAGCAGCTCTCGCCCGTATCCAGATCGCTCGATCGAAAAAGCAGCGAAAATCTGTCCCCGTGGCATTTTTTTCGCCGCCGATCTAGGGCACGTTTGGAGGAGAATTGCCGCCACCGCTCTCCATTCTTCTCTGCCACTGTTCTTCTCAGCCGCTCCTCTATTTTTCCAAAGAAGATAAGCCAGGCGTTTTCTTCCAGATCAAAAGCACTGAAGGGGCAGTTTATCTCTTCGTTGGGATTAACTCAAATCACCGACTCCTTCATAGGAAGATTTAATCTCTACGTTTGATCAAGAATCAGGAGTAGGTTTTTCCCTCACATTTCCTGGACCAGGGAGATCACTCCAGATCAAGAGTCTTTTCTGAAGTTTCAATTTTTCAGCATATCAAAAAAAGGGGGTTGTCATCACTGCAGACTCTTGAACGAGATCCAATTTTGCCGCAGAATCTCTTACCTGCATTGAGCTTCTGTGAAAGTCTGCTGATCAAGATATAGTGTTCGACGTTCTCGTTCAGCCGAAGAGGAGCAAAACAAATTTCTGGATTGGATCCGAAGACCGTCGTCGCCTCGCTCAGGTGATTTCTTTCCTGTTTTTTACTGCTCTCGTTTAGATTGCTAGTGGAGCTCTAGTTTTATGTAAGGAACCCACAATGTCGAAAGCAAGCAATCTGTCGTCTCCTGTGCCGATGATCAAGCTGGAGAAATTCTCCAACGCTGAGTACAGTGCCTGGAAGAGGAACACGCAGTTCGGTATGAAGTACTTGAACATCTTCTACACGGTGCAGACCGATTTCGAATCCTATAAAGGAAGAGAAGATGAGGATCAGTGGATCAACGATGAAGACTTCTGCCGAGATTACATCTTAAATTGTCTCTCTAATAGGCTGGCCGAGACCTACAACAAGATGAAAAGAGCCAAGGAGATCTGGGACGCCCTAGAGGAGCAATTCAGAGAGGAAGAGAATATGTCCAAGACGCACCTTGTGGACAAGTTCATGGGCTTCACTTTCACTGAAGACAGAGAGCTACTCTCTCAAGTTGCTGACTTTGAGACTCTGGTGGACAAACTGAACAGTGAGAACATTCCCCTGCCAGATGGGTGAAGGATTTGTGTTTTGAAAGTTGTCTTCGAATTTATTTAGTTCATGTTTTGTGAATAATTAATTTATTCTGTCCCTAGATCATATGATGATGTCTCATGATAGTTCAAGAAGATGCTCATGGTCTTGAACTGTAGAACACTTGAGTTCCATCACATGATCATAGTTTAATGTGCTCACAATCATGGTAGTCAAAGTGGGACATTGACCACCGCATTGGATTGTCATATGAGTTAAAATACATTGTAGTTCTACAAATGTTGATAGTAGTTATCTCTTAAACATATGAGTATGTATAAAGGTTGAAGCTATACATATTGAGTTAGACCTAATCTTATGTTGAGATATCGTATGGATTGTGTTTAGTGTCATCGATAGTCTCAACGTGTCTTATTGAATGGAGATATGAGATTTGTGAACCTATCTTCACAGGGTGTACAATGTAGTAGCAGTTGAATATCGTCTATTGATGGTATATACACTGCAACTTGTTGTGTGACTTGTGTGGATTAGGTTTACACATCGACAGTATCAATTGTCCCTCGAGTTATATCGAGCTATGATATTACTGGGCCCCTTGGCAAAGCGAGATTGTATGGCATGCGATATAACTAAAGTAGTTATAAATACATTGCGCTTAAGACGTCAAGAAAGATGAATATGCTGCAGGAATGACACTAGCCTATTCTGCAGAATATTCATGATATCATGTGACAGGCATAGACACGGGTCATTCTTTTGTGTTACCTAACTACTGTGTTGCTGAGGCGTCTATAATGCAGTGACAAAGCCTCTTATAGAATATAATATAGAAAGTTGTATTATCGCCTAGACGACCCAGTTCCTCTGTAAAGGTCACACCAAATGAATAGGAAACAGTCACGTTCGACTCAAAGTGGGTATTTATTTTCATGGTTATATGATGTAAATAATTGTTGAGTGCGAATGTAAAACGTCGTGCATCGACGCGTTTAGACAGTTGTTAATTTGTGATTTTATTTGGATGTTATTGATATAATAAATTGTTTTATTATAGAATCAATAACTAGTCTAAATTATATATGTCGCGCGCAGCGTCATATGCGATCACGTTAATTAAAAGAGTTTTAGAAAGAGAGAATTGATGATGGTGGCGTTTGTGTAAATTGGTTTATTTTGCACAATATTTTTCAGCCCACTAATTGTGTATTTAAGATATTATTAAAACGGTAATTTGGGGATTTCGGTTTTGAAATTGAAAGGACCCTAATTAAGGTTTTCTTTTAATAGAGGTCTTAAATACCAAATTTTTGGTTTGAAACTGTTTTTTATATATGCTGAATATAGATGACAGTTTTTCTCTCTCGCGCCTAGGGCATTGCCCGATCCTCCCGTCCACCAACTCCTCCGGCGGAGGCGTTTTCGCCGGCGATCTTCTCCAGCAAGGGCGTCAGCCTTTTCGAGGGTTGTGGTTCCTTTCTTGGACGGTTGCGGGAAGGCTCAGCGTCGGGTTCTCCTTCCTCCTCTCGCCGGCGTTTTGGAGTTCCGCCCACCTAGGCTCTCCGACGCAGAGAGATCTGTCTAAAGTATATTTCCAAACCTCTTTCTCGTCAAAGAAGTGGTTGCGGGGCTGTTTGGGTTCAAGGTGAACTAGAGGTGATCGACCGCGCTCCGTTTCTCCGCCTCTCCGCATCAAAATCTGAGTTCCGCTCTTCACCTAGAAATATTTATTTCTAGAGGTACAACCCCTAATCTCCATGTGATGGTTTAGATTAGTTTTGTGATTGCTAATTTTGAACGACGTAGAAAAATTATCTCGCCATTGTCATGAGAGGAACACGATCCGTTTTCTGTGTTATCGTTTTGTGATTAAATTTTTTTTTAAATTTCATCCCTACGTTGCACAATAAATCCAACAGTGGTATCAGAGCAAGGTTCGTTCTCTCATGGCAATATAGTCGTTTCAATTTTGTGCTAGGCCATACGCACAATTGGTTTGAATTAACCATGTCCTAAGATTTGATTCAAGTTTTATTAATTTACCTTGTTTGAAATTATTAAAAGATTATTTTTTGGATTTAAAATAATCAAGGTGAATCATGAAATCTTGCGACATGGATTAATCCAAATAAGATTGAAATTTGCGAGATTTGTTTTCTTTCGTTTAATTTTGTGGGAGAGCATCTCAATTTCATTTTACTTTGCATTTAGAACTTCTGGAATGTATTGTTGTGAATGGATGTAATAGTTAGAATGCCATGTGTTAGGTTTTCTTTCGTTGCAATTATTTTCTGTTATCATCGTATAAAGGTAAATAATTATATCAAAAAAAAATTTTTAAGAGAGTTTTTCCTCCTCGTCATGTCCATCTAAGCTAGTGATATTGAATGAGCATGAGTGTAAATTCAATCACTAGACATGGTGGCACTTATGCAAGCCGATATTAGGCCACAAGTGGGCAAGTCGTGTGTGGCACTTCTTACTCATTCTGTGGAAATATCACTCGCACAAGTTACCCTACATGATGAGTTTTCTTAATCAAATTTCCAAGATCTAGGCTTGGTCGTTTGGGAAAATGTTTTATTTCTTTAAATAGTATCCTCACAATAAATCATGAAAAAATTTATTTTGAAATCAAGAATCATAAAGGTTTTAAGTTTTTCTTAAAAGGTTATGATTGGTGATTAGTACCTACCTGGACAACTTTTGGATGAGTCCACTAGTTTGAAAAGGATCTTATTTTACTATTTAAAATAATATAAAGTTATATATGGATCTCTCTAATCCATCAAATATTTCTTTAAAAATATTTCAAACATGAACTCTAATTTGCTCTCATAACTATTTTTTTTTAAAGCTATGTCTACTTTACCGAATTTCCTGCGTTCTATGATCGATAAAAGCCCACTTGCGAATGACGGGTCAAACTTCTCTGATTGGATCCTCAAGCTTAACATTGTGTTGCGCTTGGAGAATCTCTTACCTATTTTGGATGGTGAATGTCCAAAAGAGAATGAGATTGGCCAGCCAACTGATGCTGAGAAGGAGGAACAGAAAAGGTGGAATGACAATCAGCGTGTCGTGCAGACTCTGATCTTGGCCAGCATTGGCGATCAGCTGCAAAGGAAATTTCTCGATACTCCTGCAAAGGAAATAGTAGCACAGTTGGAGAAGATGTTCACTGATAGTGCTCGTAAAGAGCGCTATAAGACCACCATCGCACTCACAAGGTGCAAGATGATGGAGGGTGAATCTGTCTCGGTGCACTTCCTAAAAGTGCAGGGCTATTTGGAGAAATTGGAGAAACTGAATTCCCCAATTCCGGAAGACATTGCTGAGGATATCATTTTGGGGTCACTTCCTTACTCGTTTAAGGACTTCATCATGCACTATCATATGCGTGAGAAGAACATGACCATAAATGAACTCCACAATGCCCTCAAAACAGCTGAGGTTGACATGGGCAAGACAAAGGGGAATGCTGTCTTAGCTGTAACGTCTGA
This sequence comes from Platanthera zijinensis, assembly GCA_039513925.1. NCBI lineage: Eukaryota > Viridiplantae > Streptophyta > Magnoliopsida > Asparagales > Orchidaceae > Platanthera > Platanthera zijinensis. The sequence goes on along the minus strand of CM077087.1, from coordinate 21,307,566 downwards.
AAGCAAGAAGATATTTAAGAAGAGGGACAACGCCAAAGGCCAGACCTCAAAAGGAAACCCTCATCTCAAGGGCAAAAGGGGAGGGACTCAAGGGAGTACCTCCAAGGGTGGCAGTGTGAAGAATTCTCCTAATTCTCTCACTGAATGCTACCATTGTCACGAGAAGGGACACTTCAAAATGAACTGCCCCAAGTACAAGAAGGACTTGGATGAAGGCAAAATCGAAAGGAAGCGTCCTAAAGGTATTTTTGTTATTGAATTAAATTTAAACCTAACCACTACTATCCTTGATTGGGTAATTGATACCGGATCATGTGCTCACTTAATTTCTAATGTGCAGTCACTAAAGGATAGAAGATCTCTCTCCAAAGGAGAGGTGGTGCTGAAGGTTGGAAACGGTGCTAGTATCTCCGCAGTTGCAGTGGGCACCTTGGAACTTCCCTTACCTAGTGGTTTATATTTAACCTTGTTTAATGTTTATCATGTCCCTTCAATTTTAAGAAACATTATTTCTGTATCATGTTTGGATGCAGAAGGTTTTAATTTTATCATTGGGAACTTCCAAATGAAAATTGAGAAGGATGGCTTATTTTATGCAAGTGCTTTCATTTCTAATGGATTGTATTTGCTTAATATAGTTAAAGATAAACAAGTTTTAAACATCAATAACAAACGACTCAAAATATCTCACATAAGTGAGACTCTCTTATGGCACCACCGTCTTGGTCACATTAATGAAAAACGCATAAGGAAATTGCATCAAGCTAATCTTTTGGATTCTTTTGAACCTAATGCAATTGGGACATGCGAATCATGCCTAACAGGCAAAATGACCAAGACACCATTTAAAAAGAAAGGTGCAAGAGCAAACAACTTATTGGAATTAATACACTCAGATGTATGTGGTCCAATGAATGTGTGTGCTAGAGATGGTTTTAGATACTTCATCACTTTTACGGATGATTATAGTCGTTATGGCTATGTTTATCTTATGAAACATAAAAGTGAATCCCTTGCCAAATTCAAGGAATATAGAACTGAAGTAGAAAATCAACTAGATAAGAGAATCAAAGTTTTGAGAACGGATCGTGGAGGTGAGTACTTGAGCAATGAGTTCAGTACTTACCTAAAGGAGGGTGGTATTTTACCACAGCTAACTCCTCCTGGGACACCGCAGTGGAATGGAGTCTCCGAAAGGAGAAACCGGACTCTGTTAGACATGGTTAGGCCCATGATGTGTCAAACCGATCTGCCTTTATATTTTTGGGGTCATGCACTATTAACGGCGGCTTACACTCTAAACTTCGTTCCAACTAAAGCTGTAGATAAAACTCCACATGAGATATGGGTTGGGAAACCACCCATCACATCCTTCCTTAAGATTTGGGGTTGTGAAGCATATGTCAAACGTATGCTATCATCTAAATTGGACCCCAAAGCCGATAAGTGTTTCTTCATTGGATACCCTAGAGAAACAAAAGGGTATAGCTTTTGGCACAAGTCAACGAATACTATATTCGTTAAGAAGGGTGCTACATTCTTAGAGAAAGAGTTTCTTGAAAGAATCAAAAGCGGTGATCGTAGGGTGATACTTGAGGAAACTCAAGAAAACCTACAAGAGGGTGATCATGAGATGAACACTGATGTTCAATATGATCACCAAGAGTCACAAGAAGTTCCTTTAGTCAGTGGGAGCATGAGTGTTCCATCCCCACAAAAGATTGCGGGGGAGGCTCTTACTTTACCACCGCCTGTTAGTCCTACTCGTGATGAGCATGAGTTGACTCCACCAGAAATGGTAGAGAATATTCAAGAATCTCGAATTGAGTCAGGCAAACCAAAGGAACTTAGAAGGTCAATCAGGGAAAGGAAGAAACCTGATATTTATATGGGTCTTCATGAGGTGTTCATTATAGACACAGAAGACCCGTTGACCTATGAAGAAGCAATGAAAAGAAAGGATTCCATAGCATGGCTTGAAGCCATGAAATCCGAAATACAATCCATGTACGACAATCAAGTATGGAACTTGGTTGACCTTCCTGATGGAAAGAAATCCATTCCTTGCAAATGGATCTTCAAGAGGAAGATGGACATGAATGGTAACATGACAACCTACAAGGCAAGACTTGTAGCGAAGGGTTTTAGTCAAGTCCAAGGGATTGACTATGATGAAACCTTCTCGCCCGTTGTGATGTTTAAAACAATTCGGATCATGCTGGCCATTGCCGCATTTCATGATTATGAAATTTGGCAATTGGATGTCAAAACAGCTTTCCTAAATGGAAAGCTAGATGAGGATGTATTCATGAAGCAACCTCAAGGTTTTGAAGATCCTCAAAATAATGGCAAAGTATGCAAGCTTCAAAGAGCCATTTATGGGTTGAAGCAAGCATCAAGGAGTTGGAACAAACGCTTTGATGAAGAGGTTAAAACTCTTGAGTTCATTCAAAGCAAAGAAGAGCCTTGTGTATACAAGAAGGTTAGTGGGAGCCACGTTATTTTTCTAATCCTATATGTGGACGATATCCTATTAATGGGCAACGATTTATCTCTGATGGAACAAACTAGAAACTCATTGAAAATGATATTTTCAATGAAGGACATGGGTGAAGCTCAATATATCTTAGGAATAAAGATATATAGAGACAGATCACGTAGACTCATTGGCCTAACTCAAAGTGTCTATATTGACAAAATCTTGGAAAGGTTCCAAATGGAAAATTCTAAGAAAGGGAATGTGCCAATGACGACGTCTACTCAGCTAGGCAAGTCCCAATGTGCCATGTCACATAAAGACATTGAATATATGATGAATGTGCCCTATGCTTCCGCCATAGGTTCCATCATGTATGCCATGATCTGTACGAGACCGGATGTCGCATATGCTCTTAGCATGACGAGTCGACATCAGGCTTCACCTGGTCCGAATCATTGGACAGCGGTCAAGAATATTCTTAGGTACCTTAAAAGGACCAAGAATAAGTTTCTTGTATTTGGTGGACATAAAGAGCTCCGAGTAGAAGGTTACACGGATGCTAGCTTTATGACAGATCCAGACGATAGAAGATCTCAATCTGGGTTCGTTTTTCTTCTAAATGGTGGAGCAGTGAGTTGGCGTAGTTGGAAACAATCCACTACTGCTGATTCAACCACCGCAGCGGAAGTCATGGCGGCCGCAGAGGCAAGCAAAGAGGCAGTCTGGATAAAGAAATTCCTTGAGGAATTGGGAGTCGTTGCATCTAGTGGAGAGCCCTTGAGATTGTTTTGTGATAATAGTGCTTCCATTTCACAAATCAAGGAGCCGAAGTCACATCACAAGACAAAATACATGGACCGGAAATATTTTGTCACGCGCGACTTCATTGAAGAAGGCAAGATTGCACTTTTATGGATTGACACAAATAGCAACACAGCTGATCCCTTCACCAAGCCTTTGTCTCAAGCCAAAGGAGAAATTCATTTCGAGTCCATGGGGTTGCAAGACCATGGAGAGTGGCTTGATATGTAATGACAAATGATTCTCTTTTGTTTTGTATTTCTTTTATTAGAAACTTTAAAAACAAGTGGGAGATTGAAGGATTTGTGTTTTGAAAGTTGTCTTCGAATTTATTTAGTTCATGTTTTGTGAATAATTAATTTATTCTGTCCCTAGATCATATGATGATGTCTCATGATAGTTCAAGAAGATGCTCATGGTCTTGAACTGTAGAACACTTGAGTTCCATCACATGATCATAGTTTAATGTGCTCACAATCATGGTAGTCAAAGTGGGACATTGACCACCGCATTGGATTGTCATATGAGTTAAAATACATTGTAGTTCTACAAATGTTGATAGTAGTTATCTCTTAAACATATGAGTATGTATAAAGGTTGAAGCTATACATATTGAGTTAGACCTAATCTTATGTTGAGATATCGTATGGATTGTGTTTAGTGTCATCGATAGTCTCAACGTGTCTTATTGAATGGAGATATGAGATTTGTGAACCTATCTTCACAGGGTGTACAATGTAGTAGCAGTTGAATATCGTCTATTGATGGTATATACACTGCAACTTGTTGTGTGACTTGTGTGGATTAGGTTTACACATCGACAGTATCAATTGTCCCTCGAGTTATATCGAGCTATGATATTACTGGGCCCCTTGGCAAAGCGAGATTGTATGGCATGCGATATAACTAAAGTAGTTATAAATACATTGCGCTTAAGACGTCAAGAAAGATGAATATGCTGCAGGAATGACACTAGCCTATTCTGCAGAATATTCATGATATCATGTGACAGGCATAGACACGGGTCATTCTTTTGTGTTACCTAACTACTGTGTTGCTGAGGCGTCTATAATGCAGTGACAAAGCCTCTTATAGAATATAATATAGAAAGTTGTATTATCGCCTAGACGACCCAGTTCCTCTGTAAAGGTCACACCAAATGAATAGGAAACAGTCACGTTCGACTCAAAGTGGGTATTTATTTTCATGGTTATATGATGTAAATAATTGTTGAGTGCGAATGTAAAACGTCGTGCATCGACGCGTTTAGACAGTTGTTAATTTGTGATTTTATTTGGATGTTATTGATATAATAAATTGTTTTATTATAGAATCAATAACTAGTCTAAATTATATATGTCGCGCGCAGCGTCATATGCGATCACGTTAATTAAAAGAGTTTTAGAAAGAGAGAATTGATGATGGTGGCGTTTGTGTAAATTGGTTTATTTTGCACAATATTTTTCAGCCCACTAATTGTGTATTTAAGATATTATTAAAACGGTAATTTGGGGATTTCGGTTTTGAAATTGAAAGGACCCTAATTAAGGTTTTCTTTTAATAGAGGTCTTAAATACCAAATTTTTGGTTTGAAACTGTTTTTTATATATGCTGAATATAGATGACAGTTTTTCTCTCTCGCGCCTAGGGCATTGCCCGATCCTCCCGTCCACCAACTCCTCCGGCGGAGGCGTTTTCGCCGGCGATCTTCTCCGGCAAGGGCGTCAGCCTTTTCGAGGGTTGTGGTTCCTTTCTTGGACGGTTGCGGGAAGGCTCAGCGTCGGGTTCTCCTTCCTCCTCTCGCCGGCGTTTTGGAGTTCCGCCCACCTAGGCTCTCCGACGCAGAGAGATCTGTCTAAAGTATATTTCCAAACCTCTTTCTCGTCAAAGAAGTGGTTGCGGGGCTGTTTGGGTTCAAGGTGAACTAGAGGTGATCGACCGCGCTCCGTTTCTCCGCCTCTCCGCATCAAAATCTGAGTTCCGCTCTTCACCTAGAAATATTTATTTCTAGAGGTACAACCCCTAATCTCCATGTGATGGTTTAGATTAGTTTTGTGATTGCTAATTTTGAACGACGTAGAAAAATTATCTCGCCATTGTCATGAGAGGAACACGATCCGTTTTCTGTGTTATCGTTTTGTGATTAAATTTTTTTTTAAATTTCATCCCTACGTTGCACAATAAATCCAACAATGGGTTCGTTGCAGGAGCGATAATATTCAAATTACCCTCGGCTTGGTACTCATTCAAAACTGAGATGTATCGGAAGAAGATGCAGGTGAGCTTGAAAGACCTCAAGCGCTTCATATGCATTGAGGATGAGAACCGGACTAGGCATGCCTTAGAGACGATTAACAAGCAGACCTCTGCTGCCAACATGATTTCTTATCCTAAGCGCAAGCCTAAGCCTGGCAAGACCAAACCACCGACCAGTGCACCCGCAGTTGTTGCCACCAGCAAGAAAATTAAAAAGTTCAAAGGCAAGTGCTACAACTGCAACAAGTGGGGTCACTGCGCTTCCGACTGTAAGCAGCCCAAACGGGGCGAATCTAGCACACCCAGGACTGATAACAAAGCCAATATGGTTTATCAGACTGCGCCTACCGACTTTGTTGCCATGGTCGGAAAGGGGAAGGCCAGTTCAGAGTGGTGGCTCGATTCAGGTGCTACCTGTCACGTATGCAACAATTCTGCGCTTCTGGAGGATGATAAAGTTGTTCAAGAGACTGTTACTGTTGCAAATGGTGTTATTGTTGATGTTCTGAGGGTTGGAAATGCTACTCTGACTCTATCTTCAGGTACGCGTTTAATTTTGAAGAATGTTAAATTTATACCCTCGTTAGCTGTTAATTTAATTTCTATTAATTTGTTATGCGATGCAGGTATGTCGTTTAATATTAGTGGTGGTCGAGTAACCCTTATGGTTTACTCACATTACTTTGGTTGTGCGTATGTTGTCAACGGGATGTATCGGCTGAGTCTAGCAAATGAGGTAGTCAATCAGGTTAGTTCAAATTTGATAGATCCTAAGACACTACATGCAAGACTAGGACACGTGAACTATAGGAAACTACTTTTACTAGCTAGAACTCACAACATTCCCTTAGACACAACCATTAAGTTTGACAAATGTGAAATTTGTGCTCTGACAAATATCACTAGAACACCTTTTGGTCAGGTTTCTAGGAGCACACAATTACTAGAGTTAATACATTCCGATATTTGTGACTACAAAAGTTTTGTCACCCGAGGAGGTCGGAAGTATCTAATAACCTTTATCGACGATTACTCTAGATTTAGCCACATTTATCTTCTTAAATCCAAAGATGAAGTTTTTGAAAAATTCCGTATTTTCAAAAATAGGGTTGAAAATCAACTAGACATGAAAATTAAAAGGCTAAGGAGTGATAGAGAAGACGAATACGTCTCGGGGGAGTTCAGAGATTTTCTTGCCAGCAATGGCATAATTCCTGAAACGACTGTCCCGTATTCACCACAATCCAACAGTATCGCTGAGTGGAAAAATAGGACTTTAACAGAGATGTTGAATTCCATGCTGTTGACTGCTGGCATGTTTGCGGCCTACTGGGGTGAAGCCGTCCTCACGTCAAATCACATTCTTAATAAAGTACCTCATGCAAAGTTGACTAAAATATCCTATGAGCTTTGATTTAAGAGACCTCCTAGATTTGACAATCTAAAGACCTGAGGCTGTATCGCTTATGTTAGGATACCAGACTCTAGACGAGCTAAGATTGGACCTAGGACAAACACTTGCGTCTATCTAGGATGTGCAGAGGATAGTGCTGCAGACAGATTTCTAGATCTCTCAACTAACACTATAATAGAATTTAGAGATGCAGTTTTCTTTGAGGATAAGTTCCTTAAGGATAAAAACCTGACGATTCCAGGTCTGTCAGTCACCAATATTGAGACTATTGTTGAGCCAGAAATGAGAACCTCTGACACTGAGCCCATAGACACTAGTGCGTTAGCATCTAAAAGGTTATCTAATAGAGAACGAGTTCCTAAAAGCTTCGGTACAGACTTTGTGACTTACCAAGTTGAAGCTGATCCATCGACTTATAAGGAGGCGATGCGATCTCGGGATTCTCTGTTATGGAAAGAGGTCATAGATGATGAGATGAACTCTCTTCTGCAAAACCACACTTGGATCTTGGTCGACTTGCCTAAAGGGGCTAGAACCATTGGAAATAAGTGGGTTCTGAAGAAGAAGCTTAATCCCGATAGGAGTATCGCAAAATACAAAACACGTCTAGTTGCAAAAGGCTTCACTCAAGTGAGTGGTATAGACTACTTTGATATATACTCACCTGTTTGTCACATTGCGACGATTATGATACTTCTCGCATTAGCATCTATTGAAGCAAGCACCGAAATTGTGGCACGAGAAATTTGACACTTGTGTTAAAGACTTGGGCTTCAAGTCCAGTCTATCAGATAAATGTCTGTACGTAAGAACGAGTTCAAATAAAGTCGCAATTATATGCTTGTACGTTGATGACATGCTAATTCTGGGCACTAATCAGTCTGAGGTGGAAGACGTGAAAGTTGCCTTGACGGCTATATTTAGCATGACAGACTTGGAAGTGGTGAAGACCATCCTAGGTATGGAAGTGAACTTTACTGAAAAGGGTATTACCCTAAGTCAGAGTCACTACGTTAGGAATCTACTTGAGAAGTGGGGTTACGTTAGTAGCAAAAAGGCAGAGACTCCATACGACTACAACAATAGACTGAAACCTAATGAAGGTTCACATATTAGACAGTTGGATTACTCCAAACTCATAGGAAGTCTCATGTATGCTACAACCTGCACTAGACGTGACATAATATTTACGGTCGGCATGTTAAGTAGATTTACGAGTAACCCTGGGAAGGACCACTGGGACGCCTTGGAAAGGCTAATGCGATACTTAAAGTACACTGAAAAGTATGTTTTATGTTACAGTGGATATCCTCCAGTGCTTGAGGGTTATTCTGACGCCTCCTGGTGTTCAGAAATTGCTGACAGTAGATCCACTAGTGGATATGTGTTTATCCTAGGAGGAGCAGCAGTAGCTTGGAAGTATAAGAGGCAGACGTGTATAACACTATCCTCTATAGAATCAGAACTCTATGCTCTCGCCTCAGCTGGAGAAGAGGCAGAGTGGATAAGAGACCTGATAATGGACATTTCAATGACGAGTCTGAAAATGCACTCTATTTCATTATATTGTGACAATCAAGCCACAAAAACCATTGCTACAAATACGTTGTTCAATGGAAAGCGAAGACAACTAAGGATGAAACAGGCCTGGTTGACCTATCTCACTAGTCAGGGGATAATCTCTCTTTTGGACGTGAGATCAAAAGATAATATAGCAGATGTCCTTACCAAGAGCTTATGTAAGGTTCTAACAACTAAAACATCGGGGGAGATGAGATTAAAGTCCATTTAGGAGGACTTGATACCTTGCTTATGTTTTAAATTTTAGAACCGTGGTCTGCTTACATTCAAGCATCTAGAGTTGGGTACACTGAAGTATTTCAGATGCTATCTGATGAAAGCCAGAGATGGTTAGTTGTCAGTTATTCCAAACTTGATGACTTACGCAATTATTTCATTCGAAGGCTGAATTGGGTATCATTCCAAAAAGGAATACTGAAGTTGCTGATATGAGTCCTGATATTATGATTATTAATTATATCATTCCAAACTTGATGATATGATGGTCACAACTTGTTGTGTCATTCCAAACTTGATGATATAACATAATTGTGAAATGGTAATAATAATCTTAATAATCGATGGAACATGATTTGATTCTATGAAATTAATTTTTCTAATTTTGTGTAAATTAGATAGAGATGCTGATATGTGATTCTTTCTTTCTTATTAGAGTATTACGTTCTTTTACTGCTAGAACTAATCACTTTACTTTTGATTGACAAATGCTAGAATTCATAGAGATTTGTCTCATGACATTCTTATTGTGTTTGTTTGCAGATCACATGGAGACTGAAGGAGAGAAAGTTGATTTCGACCCAGATGAAGATGATCTATTGTTTGCATAGATCAATTTTCAGTTTTTGAGTTTTCTTTCAGATTTCTTACTGCTATGTTTGGGACTGTGCTTGAGTTTAGCATTTTGTTATCTAAAACTCATATTTATGTTTTTTCTGAAAAAACTCATTTTTGGTCGTTATTAATTTTTTGTTTAAGTAACATGTTCTATGCTAACTCCTATTTACAATATATGAGGAGATTGTTGAGGTATATTGGAATAGGATTGACAGGTGCTTAACGGATTGCGGTTAGGATCCGATAGGAGTCCAACAACCCGTAGTCGGGTATTTAGGATTTCCCTATAAATACCCAAGCTAGGGGCAACGAGTAGGCCGTTCCAAACTAGACGGTCACGCAGATGCTTCGAGCACTCTAACAGAGAAACACTCCAAAAAGCTCCGTTTGGAGCAACCACCTCCCCCCTCCGATTCGAACACTCGTTTTCACCCGCCGGATCGATCCGCCACCGCCGAACCAAATGGAGCTTAGTGGGGGTCATGGAGGGAACCTCTCAACCACCATACACTCGATCCACGTATACGATCTGCGCGCCCAAATCGGCTCCAAATGCCGCGTCAACCACCAGCGGCCGACCGCTCGGCAGGTCGCCATCGCCCCGCGCCGCTGCCTGATCACGGTAGCCGCTCCTTGCGGCCGCGAGGGGTCCACGATCGACATCCTAGCCAGCCGTCGGCGCGCCTCGCGGCCGTCCGCCCCGTCCCCCCGTGTCCGCACGTCTGTGGCCGCGCCATGCGACCACGAGAAGCCCTCTAGTCGGCAACAGGTCCACTGCTCCAGAACCCTCCGCGTACAACGAGAGAAAATGCACGGACACCCGAGATGAGCCGAGCGCACCCTTTCAGCTTTCAAGTATCAGCGGTAGACCTCAAAACATCTAGAGCGCAGTACACCCCACTACAACCAAACAAAAGACTTAACTCCATGAGTGGTGACCCTGTCACCATCCGAGCAGATGATTTTTCACATCTTTCTAAGGTTTTTCACTTTTTAAAAAACTCCCTTGCCAGCCACCTCATTTTCATCGATTGTTTGCACGCTCGACCGCTCCCAAATTAAGACGATATATGCTCTGTTTGACACGGCGGCGGTCATTTATTAACCCCCACCTAAAGAACTTCATCCACTTTTATGTTCAAATGGATTGTGCCAAACGGAGCCATAATCCAGACTGGACTTGGCCGCAATAATAGTTAATCCTATTTTACTTTGTGACACATTGTTGGGGGAATAATATATATATTTACATAATCAATAATATAATTTTTGTTGACAATAATAAGCTGAAAATTCCAAAAAGCATGGTTTGAAAACCCCTCTTTCGGTTTCCGGAGGAACCGACCAACAGCGGGGGAGAACTTTCTATAGAGATCAAGAGACGAGTAGGCATCGTCGGCCATCGTCGTGGTGCACTCTCTGGCCGTCCGAGTCGTCGTCGTCTTCTTTAGGAAAAGTAGAGGATTCCTCGAATCCATGGCGCCGAGAAGAAATTATACGGTAACGAAATCTATTTATTTAGCAGCAGGGTTGCGTGATTTTCGGTTTTGAGATGTTTTCGGCGGTTAAATCCGCAGGTAATTTACGTTGGGAATTCACCGTGTTATATTCTAACCTAGGTGTATGCTCGAACAGCAGTTCACGGGATGGATTTCCAATCGAAACTCATTTGATCGGCTATTCTCAACCTTAATTCTCCTCTGCTATTTGAGTATCGAATGTTTCAAGTTTGATTCTCATACTAAAATAGTGTGTAAGCCCCCAAAATCTTGTCCACTAGCCAAATATTGAAATTGAAAATCCCCACTCAGGTTCAAGTTTTGTAATCCATGCTACTGACTTCTCGGATAGTAATTTATAAATACTTAGATTTAACGTTAAGCATTTGCACGGCGGGATGTGATGACAAAATTTAGCACGCTCACTACCAAGATCGAAGAAGGATGACCGACTAAGGCTCCGTTTGGGAGGACTTATTTTTCCGGTTCATGCGGTCGTAACTGCTTGGCCGGTGAAATTAAGTCTCCCCAAACAAAGCCCAAGTGTGAACAATATTTGCAGTGACCTACACTAATAGGAATGTCATGAATACACTAAGAATTCCTATGAATGTAGTGTAAACAAACCAAACAATCAACCACAAATGTGCTTACCGTTTTTTGATTCATTTTCATGTCGCGTGATTGCTGCCATTCTTAGTGGCACACTAGTATATTTGTGAATAAAATTTGATGCCTTTGAAGAAGTTGCGAGCATTCGGCGTCGTCAAAACTTGATGTCGAGCTATAAAGCTAACTCAAGAAGAAAAATTAAGCACCATTACATATATACCCACATATTGCTATGCGCATTTAACATCACGAGTAGCAGCTCCAAAACAAAATACAAACTTCACATGCACAATGAAAGAATTGATGAGTGTTTATTTGTCACTCTTCCATGAAACAACACATCCAACCAACTTGAACACATCCTCATGTAGACTTTCGATTATCCTCACAAATTGGGAAAATTAGAGTCACCATAGCTCATTAGTTCCAGGTTCTCTTTACAATAGACTGACTTGTAAAATATTTTCTTCCTTTTAAGTGCCTTGGTACCTTCTTGGCAAATACCCAACGAGTAAATCCTTAGTTTGACTGATATTTTCCCAGAAGTTCTACTGCAAAAGCAATCTACGGTCAGGTGTAGACCTGTGTATACATTCTGTAACATCTCTAAATTTGATGAGAGCGGTTTGATGATGGCAGTTTGATGAAGTTGATGAGTGTCTTTGTGGAAGAAAGGCCCAAACAAAGACAACTCTTGACATGCTTTTAGGTTGATAATTTTTTATGTGAAAGGGGTTGATGGATGAACTGAATTTCACATCATATTTGGAGAGAAAGTTATTGAGCTTAAATAATAATTTGACCTCTCAAAATTGAGGGATGTTTATTTAAAGCAAGTGATGGAGTTGTGTTGGAAACTTCATGGTTATGATTGCTCTGGTGGAAGTAGTTATGAGATGGGCGATCTCATGAAAAGTACTCCTAGGTCACATGCAAAAAAAGGATGTGCGGTTCAAATTATCATGAGTTGGGTTGAACTAAAGAGGATAATACCTATAATATTGTGAGTTGAGTTAGTACACATTATACTATCAATTATACTGATATAAGGTACATTGTTCATGGACTCTCTTTCAGTATTAATTTTATGGTGTCATGACAGACTTAACTCGTCACCCATAATCACTAGAAGATCACCAACCTAACATTGAAGCATACTATTTCTCTCATGTGCATGCACAATGTAAGCCCTTTATGAGAGTCCTAATGTTCAACGATACCAATCCTTAACGATCTCGATGCCTAAAGCAAAATATGCCTATCCAAGATCTTTTGTATCAAAGTGATTGGACATTAACTACTTAGATTCATGCATAAGTTCCAAGTCAATCAGGGTATCATCCATGTAAAAAATTTAAAAAGTTGAATTTTCGCTCATTGATCGTGAGATATTTGGAATGGTCTACTTTGTTTTCAACAAAACCAATTGTAGTAACAACCTCATTGAATTTTAAATACCATAGTTTTGAGTCTTTCTATAAACTATATATGAATTTATTGAGTTTGCACACAAAGTTATAAGTATAACCAAACTTGAATTTCTCAGGTTGTACCATGCAGACTTCCTCATTTAGACCACCATTTAAGAATGTAGTCATAACATCCACCTAATGTATCCCCAAGTCATAATTACCTACTAGTATCTTTATTACTTTAAACAAGTCTTTAGAGGTAATAGGAGAAACAATTCATTATAATCTATCCCTTCTTTCTGAGTAAACACTGCAACATCTGCCTCTCACCTTTCTTTCCATATAAGCCTCACGTCCCGTCATCCTACCCCTGTTTACAGCTCTCCGCCTACTGCTACAGCCTACAACCCACATATCCATCCTCCTATTTCCAAAATCATCTCCCAGAATCCTCCCAATCTCAACAATCCACTACTCCTCCAAACCCTTAGCTCACCAGCCCGCCGACTTCATTTCCAGCCCTCCACCTCCTCATTCCCAACCCTCCACCTCCTCATTCCCAGCAGTCCACCATCCCGAACGACCACTTACAACCCTCTTTACTTTCGTGGACAGCCGTTGTAGCATCGATAATCACCGGATCTCCGCGCTATCGATCTCTTATTTGTTAGTGTTTATTGTACGATTTTCTTTTCAACTTTGTTGTATGGATTTGACTGTCTATATTTTTAATGAAGTTTAGATATATTGTGTGTTTATTCGTATGACTTGTATGATTTTCTTTTGTGCATATTAGCTTTTGGCCGTTCAATCGGAAGAAAGCCTAATTTGCTTGTCTTTTAAAAGTTGTTTGCAACTATTTTTGATAACTGTTCTAGTTTCATGCTCGTATTATTATTTAAATTGTTTTTCATTTTGTTTTTAAAATTGTTTTTAAAAAAAAACCCCACCGCGCCCACGGTAAGCTCCGCCGCCGGCGGCCTTCTCGGACCCACCTCTGGGGTCGCCGGGCCCGGACGAACCCGCGGGGGATAGTCCGGCGGCCGGCGGTGGCCCTGGCGGAGCGCCGCCGGACTACCCTCTCCGGGTTCGTCGGGGCCGGGCGACCTCAGCGGATTCCGGGCAGGCCGGCGGCGACAACCCCAACCGTGAGCCAGGCAGGAGGCAGATTGTGCGAGCGGGAGAAATACGGGAGGGTTCCGTGGAAATTTTTGAGAAATGCTATTCGCAGGCCACCCCCTCCTCTAATCAACGACTGAAATCTTTCCAATGGGCTTCAAGTGTTACACCGCGCAATCTTAACGGCTCCTCATACATCTTTATATGGTATAATATAGTATCTCTACCATATATAAAGAAATAATGTAGTCTGCGAATATCATGAGTTCTAAATTTCATAAGCCATCGGATTATGACTTCATAATTCAACAACCGTCTGATCGAGCACAATAAAATTCCTCCCTCTCTCCATATTTTAGTAGGTCTCGTAAACCTAACTACTAGGGTGTTCTAAACCTATGTGAAATTATGATTTTGCCCCCATAACTCTTTAAAAAACCAGACCATTAAAATTTTATTTTAATTTAAACGTGGTTGTCTGGTTTCGATCCCTGGACCTCAAGGGCAAGAGGAACAACTCAACCCAATGAGTCAAGGAGGCAACTATGATAACTTTTCAAATAATTTTTACTTATATTGTTATATTTTATGTATTTTTATTAAAAAATTATATAAATATATGTATAATATAATTCATTATTACGTATAAGTATACTATATATTATAATAATTATATATACATTTATAATTATAATTTTAAATTTTGTTATTTATCAAATAATATTTACTTTATCTTTTTCTTAAATTATCGCCGTGGGCGGGCGATAATTATCGCCGTGGGTGGGCGGGGTGGTCCGGGTACAGTTGCGCGGGGCCGTAATGGTGGGCCGGGTACAGTCGCGCGGGGCTGTAGGGGCGGGCCTGGTACTGTCGCGATTGGCATGAAGATGCCAATGAATCCAACAATTCCTAAATGTTATCTTTAACTGTTATTGATTCAATTATGCATCTTATACATTTTATTACTTTTGTCTGAGATTTGATGTTTTTTTTTTTGTTTCAGATAGGGGATATGTATTGTTGTACAAAATATTTATATTAATGGAGGGTTTTTAGAAACCAGTTGAGATGCTGATTATAAAGGGGCATAACAAATCCTCCGACATGACAGAATCTCAACTTTTCATTGTTGCCGGTCTAATTGCTTCCTTGATTGGAATACTTACATTTGCTTATGCCATGTTCCAATGGAGACGAAGTATTAGCCTGAGTTGGATGAAAGCAATCGCAAGATCAAAGAAGAATAGAAAAAAAAAGCACAAGGATCCTTCAGCTTCTCATGTATGGAGCATGGAATCGGCTTCTCGTGCCAAAGGACTTAACTGTTGCGTATGTTTAGACTCACTATCGCCACCTCAATCCCTCGGGCAGATGATGGCCTTTGATCATTTCATTCACCGATGCGATGTCTGTGGTGCAGCTGCGCACCTAGTTTGCTCTTCTAGTGCGCATAAAGATTGCAAATGTGTATCAATGGCTGGTTGTAAACACGTAATTCATCAGTGGGCTGTGCGATGGGTGGAGGTAGCAGATAGATTCGAGGATACTGTTTTTTGCAGCTATTGTGAAGAGCCTTGCAGTGGATCTTTTCTCGGGGGCTCTCCATTTTGGTGTTGTATGTGGTGTCAGCGACTCGTGCATGTAGATTGTCATGCGAGTTTAGCTAATGAGTCTGGGGATATATGCGATCTCGGGCCATTTAAGCGCCTTATTTTATCACCTATTCATGTAAAGGACTTGAGCAGAAGTGGTGGTATCCTTAGCTCCATCACACATGGTGCAAATGAATTTGCATCTAATATACGTGGACATATGAGAAGCCAAAGTAAGAAGCCCAAGCATGGTAGTCCCTTGAATATTGATTCTCCCAACAATTCCAATTTAGTGGACTCATCTACAGAAAACACAGTGGATTCTCATCAAACTCCAAGAGGCTCTAATGATAATGCAGATTACTTCTCTGAGAAATTTGATTCTGAGAATTTTCATCCAAGTGGTGAAAATGGCTATACGGAGGCTATGAAACAATATGCTTTGAGAAGTTCATCATTCAAGCAGAGTGATGACTATGGTGTAAAATATGAATTGATTGATTTGCCTCCCGGTGCGCGGCCACTATTGGTTTTTATCAACAAGAAAAGTGGAGCACAACGCACAACGTCGCTTAAGTTGCGCTTGCGCTTTCTTCTAAATCCTGTACAGGTGGTTTTTAATCGTTATCTCTATTAAAATGCCTTTTCCTAATGTGAATTTGTTATCACTCAACGGTGGCAACACTTTTTTTTTGTATCTGTTTTCTTGAAGCGATATTTGATAACCTTATCATTTGTAAATTCATCATCATTTGTTTTAGGGAAAATGCTAGAGGGGCTTTCGATGTATTTTTGTTTCTTGCCATGTGGTTGCATTAACACACCGAGGTGTAACCAGCATTAATTTTATTTGACCACATACCCATCTTTGCTTCCACACTCTGGTTCCTATAAACTGGTTATTAACGAGAATATATTGCCATTATTTGCATCATTTATGGATTCCTGAGAAATTTATTGACATAGTAAGGTACAATTTAGTAATTCATCGTCTGAGCTTAAATGGAAGTTATGAAAATATTTGAATTATCTCCTTTGTACAACTTTTATGAAATGTTTTTTGATGTGATCATTAACTTATTTACAGCATCTGAATGAGAGCTATAACATGGAAGCCAAATTATTGGTTGTGACGAACAACTTGTGCATTCAACCGGGTCTGAACTGTCTCACGAGTTGTAACAGTCAATCTATCAATGAATTTCTTTTCGGGGTCCATTAGAAATTATCTTTTCTCTTGTCGCATTTCTCTTTTGATCTGATGTCTTCCTGACAATAGTTTCTGGTCGGATAATAGTTAAAATGCCTCCTCCTCTCTGAATTTCCTTAGTGAATATTGCTGATGCTTAGCTATTTGTTTGCCGTTATTACTTCCAAACTTTAAGTTTATGCCGCAATATATTATTAATATTTGTGGTTTTTGTATGTTAGGTATTTGACTTGAATGTTGCATTACATCCTCGATCTTTGTGATCTTATGTTAGGTATTTGAGTTGAGTTCAGCTCATGGACCTGAACACGGTTTACAGTTGTTTAAAAAAGTGCCTCATTTTAGAATCCTTGTTTGTGGCGGAGATGGGACCGTCGGCTGGGTTCTTGATGCTGTAGATAAGCATAACTATGAATCTCCTCCACCTGTTGCTATTCTTCCAGCCGGAACTGGTAATGATCTTGCACGAGTTTTGTCTTGGGGAGGTGGTCTCAGCGCCGTCGAGAAACTGGGAGGGTTGTGGTCTGTTTTGGATCAGATTGAGCATGCGGCAGTTACCGTTCTTGATAGGTGGAAAGTAACCATAGAGGATTTGCAAGCTAAGCATGTTGAGCCTCCAAGGTTTATGAACAATTATTTGGGTATGTGTAGCAGTTTTCCTTTCCGTGCTTATAAAAACATGGTACTTAAGTGTTCTTTACTGATAGGGATTGGTTGTGATGCAAAAGTCGCACTCGAAATTCATAATCTTCGTGAAGAAAATCCAGAGAAGTTTTACAGCCAGGTTTTAAGCTTTCCTTCACAAATTCATTTTGTATATATTTTTGTTGTTTTCTTTTTGGATGCACCTTGTGATAAGAAGTACGTCAACTTAAAAAATCTGTGAGATTGATTTTTATTAGAAGCTATCCCATTTAAGATTGATGCTTGAGATCAGTTTGGTTCATACCGAAATGATGACCCAGTTAGTGAGGTGTGGGTGAAGAGAATAACCACTGTCCAGTCATCAAGAAACTTGTCGTTGCTTGATCTATTGTTCATTCATGTTGAGTACAATATCACATTTCACATCCATAGAATTTTCTGAACTGCCATATTTATTGAACTACATAATAAATTTCATTCATTTTTTGTTTTTATTGGTTTATATTTTCCAAACAAAAAGATGATAAGGCAATCAAGACAGATGTAATCAATCATTTGGAAGTTCTTTTAGATTGATGGTTGGTTGTAAACACAGAAGAAAGCTGTTGTTAATAATGATGGTTTATTTGCATATTTTTTCAGGAGCTGTGAATTGCATGTGAGTTTTTGCTAGAATTTTGAATTACTTATTTTGTATAATTACATTATAAAAGCTTCGCCATGAAACTCAAATTCAGCTATCAAACTTGAACTTCAGCCATGAACCTTCGATCTCCTTAAAACTTAAATCTTGTCGAGCCATTATTAACTTCAAAACGGTTATTTAACTTAAATCTTGTCGAGCCATTATTAACTTCAAAACGGTTATTTTAGCTAGAAGATTCAGTGTCTATATTGCTAGTAAGAACTTCTATTACCTAGAGTATACAGCTAGGAGAAAAGGAAGTGCATCAAAGTGGTGCAGTTGTGAATTGATGTTATGGATTAAAGTGGAAAAGGATATAATAAATTAGGTTCTGTATTGATCTGAGTTTTGGGCAGTAAAATGTCGCTATCTCTAAGTTGGAACATGACGTAAATGAAAACCTCATACGGGCAAGCATCCACGTATCAAAAATGTAAGCAAAAACTTGTATTGCAATGAGAAAGAAAAGGAGGATACAATTAACCAGAAATGCTCATTACCAACTCTTGGGGGCAGGAACTCTCTAAGAGATCTTCTCTCCTAAGAGAGCCAAAGACAACTGACTCCACTGATGGTTCTAGGAAATGTCTTACCGGTGGATTTTGTGATAATATAACACTTATACTATGAGCTCCTTCTATAAATGGAGACCCGATACATAACAAAATACATTAAAAATAAATACATAATTAACTACGAGTCAAGGTAATTCATAAAGGTCATCACATCTCAAAGAGTGTTATCGCGTAATGAGGTCTATCGCCCGAGGTCGCGTGTGACATGTTCGCAAGACGTATACGTATCAACACACCCGTCTTGAAAATCAACCTTGTTCCCAAGGCCGAGCCTGTATGAATCCCGTAAGCGTGTCATCGAGATTCAGTAGTCTCTTCTGGTGGGTGGTTGATGTGAGACACAAGAAGCTTGGATGTTCCTACCTGGTTGGTTATTGCACATCAGGGGCAATTTTCTTGAAACTGGTGTAGAGCTCTTCATGACACTACCCAGTAGGTGAAAAGATGCCTTGCCCCCACAAGTGGATAAGGCCCGAGGATAAGCTGGGAGTCGTAAGTCCCGAAAACAGATTGTGGTAGCTCGTGTTGTCCGAGTTTTGAATGAGGTCGGCAACTGAGAAAATGTGCATGATGAGACATGTTGGGAGTGTTGTACCAGAGTTTGGTGGGAGGGAAGTGACAGAGTGACACGTGGGAAAAGGATAATATTGATGACCACTAGCATGTGTCTAGATATTTACCAACTCGAAGAGGCAAAATAATCTCGGCAAGGAGAGCGCACAAGGAGGGCACAATGTTGGTTGTGAGTGAAAAACAAGGTGTGTAAACTTGGGTGCAAAAGGGAAACAAGGTGTGCATTTGGATGATAATTTCAAAAATTTAAATGGCTGCCAATTGTCCTTTAAATGGGCATCCGCAGGAGGAAGCATTGGGAAGGGGAGAGGTTGAGGTTCCACTATTAGAAAATAATAGGAATTGGTGGTTGTGGTTGCGTGGTGGTCCAAGAGTAGAAAAATGAGAATAAAAAGGTCAGTTGCAGTGGGGTCTACAGTAGGAGAGAAACAAAGAAAGATGGCCTATACATTTGGCGTGTAGTGGTATAGGTCTGGTGCTTGAGGTCGTGGGAGCAGTCATGTGTGACAATGCATTGGGACAAGGCAGTGTCGCGTGAGCTGGTGGGGATGGTCTTTGTCATGCACACATGCAGAGATAAGCGCGACAACGAGGAGTTCAAAGGGGATGAGGTGCAAGGATGTTGTGTGATTTACGATGATGGGGAGACACTGGGGTGAGGCAGTTATAAAAGGAGACTTGGAGACTTTCAGAATAACGACATGAGGAGCAAGACCGTCGACGCTACTAGGCTGTAAGGAGATTCTGTTAAGGGAGCTGAGCTTGGTAGTAGTGGAAATGGTCGAATGGGTACCATGGTGTGACGAGGAAGATTGTTGAGGAATAGGGGCGAGGCTTCATCCGACGTATGGCAGGAGGCATCATATGGCTTTGATGGACGATCGACGAGTCTAGGGTCGAGGAATACTTGGGGGTGGCTTTGTTGGTGGAGGAGGGTGCAAAAATGAGGTGAATTTTAGGTGGGGAGGGGGGCAGGGAGGAATGACAATGAATTGACATGATTTCTCATGGAGGTAGGGTAAGTGTGTCGGACTCGATGGTTGATAGTTGCGATTAGGGGTTCAGAGGTGGTGCATGATGTTGCAGAAGGAGTTGGGTCTTGCGGTGGACGCGAGGGATGAAGTTGTAGCGCATGCGGCATTGCGAGAATCTCGTTCGTGGTCACACCTACCTTATCAAAGTGGTTATGCAGCAATTCTGCCGTGATGATCATAGAGGATAAGTAGTTGGGTCTTGCAACACTGGTTGGGAAAAGGAGAAAGTTGTTTCTGACGCTAGTGGTGATAGTGAGTGATGCGACAGCAAGCAGGTCAGACCCATTGATACATACAAGCATCCACATATCAAGAATGCATGCAAAAAATTGTAATGGCAAACGAAAGGAAGATACAATTCACGATACATGCTCGTTATCAACTCTTGAGGGCAAGATCTCTCCAAGAGTCTTTCACTTGTAAGAAAGCCAAAGACAACTAACTCCAAGATAATATAACTTTTACATTGTGGGCTCCTTATATAGTAGAAGAACCACTACAAACAAAATACATTAAATGTCGTATACATAATTAATTATGAATACAAGGCAATTCATAGCGGCTGCACCTCAAAGAGAGTTATCGAACAGTGAGGTTGATAGGAAGAAGAAGGGGGAGAGAGAGAGATCTAAGGAGGAAACTAGAGAACTAGGGTTTAGGAGGAGAAAAGAAGTACCTTGAGAATGATCTTGCATAATCCCCCACATGAGAGCAGCCCGGGTATAAATACCCGGGCCAAGGAGGGGCCGGCCGGCCCCTCCAAAAGGGGCTGAACCCGTTGGTTCAGCCTCGGCCGGTCGGCCGGTTCACTGAGAGGGGGCTGAACCAGATGGTTCAGCCCCGTTGCCGCTTGTCGACTCGTTGCGCCTACGAACATACTGTCGTCCCGAGAAGCGTAGTGGCAGCGTAACATTCCCCTCCCCATCAAGAACCAGCTTCTCCCCAAGGTGGTAGTCGGGGTACAACTCCTTGAAGTCCAGCAAATCCACCCAGGAGTTGTGCGCCGCCGAGAGGTTCTTCCACTTGACCAAGAGCTCGGGGTGGTACTCAGCGACTCGACGTTTCTACTTGAGTAACACAATATCCTCCGGAAGTGGGCGAAGCTCGCCCACACTTGTAGTCTGTAGCAGAAGAGCACTTGGTTGGACATTGGCTCCAACCTTCCGCTTGAGCAAGGATACATGAAAAGTTGGTGAATGCGGGAACCCATAGGCAATGCCAACTTGTATGCCATCGGCCCACCCTGCTGAGTATACGAAATGGGTCGTAATACCGGGGAGATAACTTTTGATTCAGACGACGAGCGACTGACAACTGTTGGTACGGTCGTAGCTTGAGAAACACCTCTTCGCCCACTGCAAATTCCCTCTCCTTGCGATGCTTGTCTGCCTGAACCTTCATGCAATCCTGGGCAAGGCGAAGGTTCTCACGCAGGGTTGCTAACATGCGATCCCTGTCCCGAAGGGCCCGATCAACCGCCGGCATGGCCGTGCTGCCCGGCTTATAGCTACTCAGAGTAGGAGGGGGCGACCGTAAACAACCTCAAACGGGGTCATCCTGCTGGCTGAGTGGTAGGAAGTGTTGTAGCAATATTCGGCCCAGTGCAACCACCCCGGCCAAATCCGGGGTTCATCCATAACAAAACAACGGAGGTAGGTCTCCACCCCCCGATTTAAGACCTCTGTTTGGCCATCCGTCTGGGGGTGATGTGCGGTGCTGAAACGTAGACATGTCCGTTGCAACCGGAATAGTTCTTGCCAAAAGTTGCTCACAAAGGTGGGTCCCGGTCGGAGATGATAGCTCGAGGCAGGTCGTGCAAGCGGATTATCTCCCGGGCAAAAAGAGCGGCGACAGATTCGCCGGTATATGGATGACTCAAGGCAAGGAAGTGGCCGTACTTGGAGAGTTTGTCAACCACCACCATAATTACGGATTTCCCCTAGGATTTGGGCAACCCGTCAATGAAATCCATCGACACTGTATCCCAAATCTGCTGCGGAATCTCGAGAGGCACAAGCAGTTCTGCTGGCGAGGTCGTCTCGTACTTCTGACGCTGGCAAGTCTCACACTGCCGCACAAACTGCTGTATGTCACGACGCATGCTGGGCCAAAAAACATTTGCTCGCGCCCGTTGAAGGGTCCGAAGCACTCCTGCGTGGCCGCCCGTGGGTGAAGAATGAAACTAGTGCATCATCTCAGTTTTCCATGTCGAGTCCGGAGGAAGAACCACTCGGCCATGATGGTAGAGGCGACCATTCTGAAGGTGATAGCCGGAGTCCACGGTCTCGCCGCGCTGTAAAGCCTCCACCATGGTGCGTAAAGCGGTAGTTTGCATCACTTCCTCCTGTATATCATCCAGGGAGTCCACTTGTCGCCCCGAGATGTGAGCAACAGTACCCTCGGGAAGACGAGAGAGAGGGTCAGCCACCACGTTATCCTTGCCTCTCCGATAGGAAATCTCATAATCATAACCCAAAAGTTTGGTCACCCACTTTTGTTGAAGAGGGGAAGAAACCCGTTGATCCAAGAAATGCTTCAAGCTCTGGTGGTCGGTGCGAATCGTAAAATGTCGGCCTAGAAGGTATGGCCGCCACACAGCCACCGATAGCCAACATCTCCTTCTCATAGGTGGACAAGCTCAGCGTGCGAGGGGCCAGTGCCTTGCTGTAGAAGGCTCTGGGTCGGCCCTCCTGCATCAACACCGCACCAATGCCCACCCCGGAGGCGTCGGTTTCTAGCACAAACTCCTTGGTGAAATCTGGGAGCGCTAGGACTGGTGTCGACGTAATGGCCCCCTTAAGTGCCTGGAATGTTGCCTCTGCCTCGTCCTGCCAAACAAAGACATCTTTCTGTAACAACTGGGTGAGAGGTAGGGCAATCTTGCCATAGTCTTTCACAAAGTGGCGGTAGTAGCCTGTGAGCCCCAAGAAACCCCTCAATGCTCGTATAGTCTGAGGGCGCGGACAGGATAACATGCTTGTGATTTTTTGAGGGTCCGCCTTGACGCCGTCGGCCGACACCAAATGGCCCAAGTACTCGACCTCCTCCTGCCCGAAAGAGCATTTGGACTGTTTGGCGTACAGTTGGTGTTGGCGAAGAATGGCGAAGACCTGCTCCACATGGTGCAAATGTTCCTCCCAGCTGGCACTGTAGATCAGAATATCATCAAAGAATATTAGCACTGACTGTCGGAGAAGGGGGCGGAATATCTCGTTCATGACGGCCTGGAATATGGAGGGGGCGTTGGTGAGCCCGAACGGCATCACCAGAAACTCATAATGCCCGTCATGTGTGCGGAAAGCAGTCTTGTGAACATCCCCTTCATGCATGCGAATTTGGTGGTAACCCGACCGGAGGTCGAGTTTGGTGAAACGGGAAGTATCGTGTAGTTCATCCAGTAGTTCTTCAATCAGCGGTATTGGAAACTTGTCTTTTACGGTGGAACTATTTAGGCCGCGGTAGTCCATGCAGAAGCGCCACGATCCGTCCTTCTTGACCAAGATTATGGGGGACGAGAATGCACTGGTACTAGGGCGAATGAGTCCCGCTGTGAGCATTTCCCGAACGCTGCGCTCGATCTCGGCCTTTTGGCTATACGGGTACCGGTACAGACGAATATTGATGGGCTCCGTACTGGTCTTCAACTGAATCCGGTGATCGCGGAACCGCGATGGTTGGAGCGTCCTGGGTGTCTGGAATACATTAACATATTGAGCGAGCAGCGCCTTCATCTGCTCGGGAACTGCCGGAGACTCCCCGGGGGCCTCCGTAATCGCCATGATCATCGCCATCGTGCTGCCCTGCTCCCCCAGTCGCTCAAGACTGCGGAGGGATATCTCCTTCAGTGGGGAAGATTTGAGGCCACCCAGGCAGTACTGCCTCCCCTGCTAGAGAAACTCCACTGTCATCTGTTCCCAATCAAAGGTCACCCTCCGTAGTTGTTGTAGCCACTGCACCCCAAGCACCATATCCGACCCTCTGATGGGTAGGAGATAGACGTCTGTGCGTCCCGAGTACCCCTGTATCCTTAGTTCCACGCCTTTCATGACCCCCTCACACTGAAGTTTGCTCCCATCGGCCGCCATAACGTGAAAAACAGTTGCTCGGTCAACCTCGTGTCCCACCCTCTGCGCCACTTCCGGGTGGATGAAGTTGTGCGTACTCCCGCTGTCTACCAGGATAGTCACCCTCTCCTGGCGGACTCTCCCGACCATCCTCATAGTGAGTGGTGCATTGCATCCCTCCATCGCCTGAAGTGACACGCCGAACTCAGTCAGATCCAAGTCCCCGTCCCACTCTGATACGGGTTTGCCCTCGTCCTCCGTGTCCTCCCGTAGCATAAAGACCTGTATCTTTTGACATTTGTGCCCGGGAGCGAATTTCTCATCACAATTATAGCACAATCCCTTTTCCTTCCGCGCCTGAAGTTCCGACCAAGTCAGCCGAGTGACAACCGTCTTGCCCGGTCCCTGAGAGTCCCTCTTCGCCGCTGACGCAGTGGTAGTAGAACGGGTTGAGCTGCGGTAACGTTGCCAGTTGTAGCGTTTCTCCTGTATCCGAGCTAAACTGATCGCATGGTTCAAGCTGCGGGGCATGTACGACTGGATCTCATCTCACAAATAATCCTTGAGTCCGGATACAAAACAACAGAGTAGTGTTTTCTCCTCCCACTGCACTCGGTTAGCCAGCTTTTCGAACTCTCTTCGGTACTCCATCATTGTACCCTTCTGGTGCAGCTTATGTAAGAGCGCCTCAAAGTCTTCGTACTCGAGAGGTCCAAAACGAGCGGTGAATCCATCCACGAAGTCGGTCCAGGGTACGTAGTCCCTGCCTCTCAGGAATCACTGCACCCATTGGAAAGCATCATTCTCCAAATGAAAAGAGGCCAACTGCACCCATTGCCCCTCGGTAATCTCCTGGTAGCTGAAAAACAGTTCCATCTTCTGCAGCCACTTCAGGGGATCTCCGCCATTGAACTTGGGAAAATTCATCCGCATCAATTTTGGCGGCATGTACGACCTGTGTCCGGCTTGTCCACGCCACCCTGCCTCCTGTCCATACTCCGCCGGTCTTCTTGGTTCCCCGGGTTCAAAAGGCATGTCGGGGACCCCTTGACGAAACGGCCCCGCCGCTGGAGCTCCACCCCACTACATGCCGCCGATTGCCGGAGGGGGCAGCAGGCCCTCTCCCGCGCCATATGGGGGAAACGACCAATCGCCGCCCCTAGGGCCAAAACCACCCGAGCTGCTCCCACCGGTGCCGAAACCGGCTGTACCAAACCCGCTGGGGCCCCAACCTGCTGCACCAACCCCGCCGGAGTCACCCCCGCCTGTGCCGAACCCGCTCGGCCCGATCCCGCCAGCGCCGACCCCGCCGGAGCCCAAGCCGCCTGCGCCGACCTGCGTCGGAGCCCCCGTGCCGAACCCGCAGCTCTGGGTCGATCCTGAGCCCGCGACGAACCCCGCGCCTCTGACCGTCCCGACCGAGCCTCCGTTTGCGCCGATCCGGTGTGAATCGACTCGTGCGGCGGAAGATCCGCCCGGATCCTCTTCCGACACGGCCTTACCCTTCAGATTTCGTACCAACAACGCCATGATCTCCTCCATTCGGGTGTCGATCCGTTCTTCTAGCATTTGCATGGATGTTTTCACATTTTCCTCGATGGCGGTCACCGAATCCGTCAACCCCATCATATTTTCTTCTAGGGTTTCCAAGCGGCCGATTTCCTCTTGCGTTCGAGTCGTTACCATGGTGGAGAAATGTGTCTCTGATACCAAATGATAGGAAGAAGAAGGGGGAGAGAGAGATCTAAGGAGGAAACTAGAGAACCAGGGTTTAAGAGGAGAGAAAAGAGAAGTACCTTGAGAATGATCTTGCATAATCCCCCACATGAGAGCAACCCGAGTGTAAATACCCGGGCCAAGGAGGGGTCGGCCGACCCCTCCAAAAGGGGCTGAACCCGTTGGTTCTGCCGCAGCCGGCCGACTCACTGAGAGGGGGCTGAACCAGATGGTTCAGCCCCGTTGTCGCTTGTCGACTCCTTGCGCCTACGAACATACTGTCGTCCCGAGAAGCTTAGTGGCAGCGTAACAGAGGTCGATCGTCCGAGCGCGCGTGTGACATGTTTGCAAGATTTATATGTATTAGAATATTAAGATGGAAGTGACAAAAAAGGGCTAACCCGATGCACAAAGCATCCCCGCGCATCGAGGGTTTGGGGAAGGTTCCCACCACAATGGTGAAATATAAGCAAACCTTATCCTGGAGTTTTGCAAGAGGCTGCTTCCAGGACTCGAACCCGTGACCTCAAGGTCACACAACAACACCTCAACTGGTGAACCTTAAGATAGAAGTGACAACACAACAACAACACTCAAGCCTTTTTCCCACTATACTGGGGTCGACTATATGGATCCTTTGTCGCCATTGTGCCCTATCTTTAGTCATAATCTCACTAATTTCTGAGTACATTTATCTTTCCTTATAGTTTTATTCCAAGTTTTTATTGGTCCACCCCTTCCCCATTTAACATGCTTAGTGACTAATCTCTGACACGTAACACGTGCCTCTAATGGTCTCCTTTGTACGTGTCCAAACCATTGTTGTCGAGCTTCTCGCATCTTCTCTGCAATTGGTGTCAGTCCTATCTTATCCCTGATACATTCATTCTTAATTTTATCCAGCTTCGTGTGTCCACACATCCATCTAAGCATTCTCATCTCCGTAACTCCCATTTTTTGCTCATGTACACAATTCACTGCCCAACACTCAGAACCATGGAGCATCACTTGTCTAATTGTAGTACAGTAAAACCCGCCTTTAAGTTTTAATGGTACTTTATGATCACATAAGATCCCTGACGCACCTCTCCACTTCAACCAACCTACTTAGATTCTATGTATCACATTTTTATCAATACCTCCATCCTTTTGAACTATCGATCCAAGATATTTAAAGCACTCATTGCGGGAAATTTCTTGATCACCCAACTTAATAACGAAGTCATCTGTTCTTCTTGCATGCTAAATTTAAGCTCTATATACTCCGTCTTTGCCTTAGCCAACCCAAAATCCTTCTTTTCTAAAGTGTCTCACCAAGAATCAAGTTTCGCGTTTACACCCTCATGTGTCTCATTGACCAAACGATTTTATCCGCAAATAATAAGCACCATGGTACTGCCTGTTGGATATATGTGGTGAGCTCATTTAAGATAAGGGTAAAAAGATAAGGGCTCAAAACTGATCCTTAATGTAAGCTGATAGGGAATTTCTTTGTTAATCCTCCAGATGTCCTCACACTCAGTTACTGAATTTGTATACATATCTTTGATTATGTCAATATATGATACATTTACACTTTCTTTTCTAAGACTCACCATAAGATCTCTCTTGGAACCCTATCATATGCCTTCTTAAGATCGATAAATATCATATGCAAATCTCTTTTTCTTTCTCGATAGTTGTCAATGTGTCTCCTCAAGAGATGTATAGCTTCTATGGTCGACCGCCCTGGTATGAATCCAAATTGATTCTCCGAGATGTTAGTATTTTGTCTTACTCTTCTTTCTATTATTTGTTCCCATAGTTTCATGATATGACTCATTAATTTAATTTATATATAATTAACACAATTTTGTCTATCCTATTTGTTCGTATACAAAGGTATCACGATACTTTCTCTGCATTGGTCCGACATCCTCTTTGACTTCAATATCTTATTGAAAAAACATGTAAGTCATAAAATTTCTTCTTTTCCTAGACATTTCCATACTTCGATCGGTATATCGTCTGACACAATCGCCTTTCCATTCCTCGTCTTCTTTAGAACATTATTTACCTTTGCTATTTGAATTTTACAATAAATCGTTATGTTCATATACTTTTCTGATTTACTTAACTCTTCCAAATCCAGTTCATTGTCTTTTGTTTCATTATAGAGTTGATAAAATGATTTTTCCCATCGCTCTTTAATAGCCACATCATCCGTCAAAATTATATTTTTTTATCTTTTATGTATTTATCTTGACTTAGTATCTCCTGTGTTCCTCTCTCTGGCTCGTGCAATTTTATATATGTCATGCTCTCCATCTTTGATATCTAGTCGCTTCTAAATTTTTTCATAAGCTTGACTTCTTGCTTTACTTACTGTATGTTTAGTTTTTTTCTTGGCGACTTTATACCTTGTCAAGTTTTCATCATTCCTACACGTATAGTGTTTTATAGCCGACCTTCTTTGCCCTATATTTTTCTTGCATTTCCTCTTTTCACCACCAATATTTTTTATTTGGGGGCACACGGTCTTTTGATTTTCTAAGTATGTTCTTTTCACTTATTTTTAAATGTATAGACATAACTTCCCATGAAACACTAATTTCAGCATTTATCAACTAGTTATTTCATAACTGCTGTCTTGAAAATAACTTGTTTTTCCATCTTCAAGTTTGAATACTTTTGTCCTTGTCTGAAATTTATTATATTTAATTTTCACATCAAACACCACTAACCTATGTTGTATTGTCAAACTAACTCTTGGTATAACTTTGCAATCCTTACAAAATATTTTATCCATTTTGCGAGTTATAAAATAATCAATTTATGATTTATTTGGTCCACTTTTAAACGTAATTAAATGTTCTTTCCTCTCCATGAGAAATATATTTGTCAGTTCATTGTCTTTTGTTTCATTATAGAGTTGATAAAATGATTTTTCCCATCGCTCTTTAATAGCCACATCATCCGTCAAAATTATATTTTTTTATCTTTTATGCATTTATCTTGACTTAGTATCTCCTGTGTTCCTCTCTCTGGCTCGTGCAATTTTATATATGTCATGCTCTCCATCTTTGATATCTAGTCGCTTCTAAATTTTTTCATAAGCTTGACTTCTTGCTTTACTTACTGTATGTTTAGTTTTTTTCTTGGCGACTTCATACCTTGTCAAGTTTTCATCATTCCTACACGTATAAAGTGTTTTATAGCCGACCTTCTTTGCCCTATATTTTTCATGCATTTCCTCTTTTCACCACCAATATTTTTTATTTGGGGGCACACAGTCTTTTGATTTTCTAAGTATGTTCTTTTCACTTATTTTTAAATGTATAGACATAACTTCCCATGAAACACTAATTTCAGCATTTATCAACTAGTTGTTTCATAACTGCTGTCTTGAAAATAACTTGTTTTTCCATCTTCAAGTTCGAATACTTTTGTCCTTGTCTGAAATTTATTATATTTAATTTGCACATCAAACACCACTAACCTATGTTGTGTTGTCAAACTAACTCTTGGTATAACTTTGCAATCCTTACAAAATATTTTATCCATTTTGCGAGTTATAAAATAATCAATTTATGATTTATTCGGTCCACTTTTAAACGTAATTAAATGTTCTTTCCTCTCCATGAGAAATATATTTGTCATAATTAGCTCATCTGCTATGACAAAGTCTAAAATAGTTCTTCCTTCATTTCTTTCTCCATGCCCAAATCCTCTATGACGGCTGTATAATCTGTATTTTCCTTCCCTATATGTCCATTTAAATCGCTACATTTGAAAATCTTCTCTCTTTGTAGGAATTTTCTTACTAAATCATGTAAGTCTTCCCAAAATTGCACTTTAATAGCTCCACTTAATCCTACTTATGGCGCATAGACATTGATCATATTAATAGTTTCTTTTCCTATGACCAATTTAAGAGGTAAGATCACATCATATTTTGTACTTATCCCAACCACACCATCCCTCCAAGTAGTATTCACAATAATACCCGTTTCATTATTTGTTTTTTCCCCTGTATAGCATAGTTTAAAACCTGAATTGTCTAAAAATTTAGCTTTCTCACCCACTCATCTTTCTATTGCAGACATAAAATATTTATCCTTCTCCTAATCATCGTATCTATTACTTCCATCACTTTTATCGTTAGCGTACCTATATTCCAACTTACAAACCTAAGTCGGTCACAAATCCTACGATATACTTTCCTAGGACGTATAATATGTGATAATTTTTTGCCTATTTAAAACTACACTAAGTTCTCTTGGAGGTGCAACGGTCCTTGCCAAGACGTCGCATTCGGACCATACGAGAGGTCTCTTGCATATTTAACACTACAACCAAGTCCAGGAGATATAACGGTCCTTGTCAAGGCGCCACATTCAGACCATACCATGCGTTCCTTAGGGGGAACAACCCAGGTTTTGCATAATTTGTCAAATGATTCATATTCATAAGAGTGACTAAATTTTACGTTGTCCGTCTTACTAACACAACCATCATTATTTTTCATCCCGGCTTAGGACCGATATAAGCTGATTTTTAAGATGGAAGTGACAAATGTTGAAAAATAAATTAACAATGATTCTATTTGAGTAACATTTAGTGGTGATGGTACTTGAAATAGATGGTTGTTTTGAACTTGCGCAATGACATCAAATGCAGTAATAAATGAGTGGATAAAATTATCCTTCCATGATTAGGAAGGAGATTGGGTAGAGCTATCTTAATATTGATAATAATTGTTCAAATTAATTTCCAAAGAACATGTATAATATTTCAGGCAACACACAATAGAAAGGAATGGAAAAATTGATTTTAAATAGTAGAGATGAGTTTAATGTTGATGAAAATGACAAACAACACTACGGCTGTTTGAACCATATGGAGTTGAAACCAGGAAAAGTGTGTAAATAATATTTTGATCCTAACATAACCCACTACTCTTACATATATATGAGTAGGGAAGAATACACATGGACCAAATTACCCCCATAGTGGGATAATGAAATAAGAAAGACTTGACTAATTACAACTCTCCCCCTCAAGTTGAACGAAAGATATCTGCTATTCCAAGCTTCTGAATATCATCAGCAAAAATATTGCATCCCAAACTCTTGATGAACACATCAGCGAGTTGGTCTTTGGACTGAACGAAAGGAGTGACCACTTTTCCTTTATCCAAATGGTCTTTGATAAAGTGTTGATCTATCTTAACATGTTTAGTCCTATCATACTAAACAGGGTTATGAACTATGCTGATTGCAACCTTGTTGTCACAGTATAGCGAGATAGGGCTATTCTCTCGGAGCCTTAGATCATGTAGCATGGTATGCACCCAAAGACCTTCACGTAGATCTTGAGACATTGCACGATACTCAGCCTCAACACTAGATTTAGCAACCACATTTTGCTTCTTACTCCTCCATGCCACTAAATTTCCTTCAACAAAGGTACAGTGGCCAGTAGTGGATTTCTTGTCATCGCGACATCCAACCCAGTTAACATCAGTGAAGACTTTGATCTTCAAGTGATTGTTCCGAGAGAACAAAAGATCACGACCAAGAGCCTTCTTCAGGTATCACAATACGCGATATACTGTCTCTTGATGTTTGATCCTAGGAGCATGCATATATTTACTCAAGATACCCACAACGTACGTAATGTCAGGACGGGTGTGAGATAGATATATGAGTCTCTCAACCAATCTTTGATAGCTTGAAGTATCCGTGCGATCACTATCACCGTCCTCATCTATCCTGTGATTCTCCTCCATAGGAGTGTTTGCAGGGACAACCTAGCATTCCAGTTTTTTTAAAAAGATCCAGGACATACTTCTGTTGAGAGATAAAGATACCTTGATTGGACCGGGTCACCTCGATACCCAAACAGTATCGTAATCTTTCTAAGTCTTTCACCTCAAATTCAGTAGATAAAAGTGTCTTAAGGTTACTAATCTCCTCAGTGTCATTGCCTGTAATCACAATATCACCTACATAAACAATAAGGATCACAATCTTCTGGTCGTTTTTGCGGATAAACGTGGTATGATCAGATTGCCCCTGCCGGTAACCGAATCTGATCAGTGCCTTGAGAAATCTGCCAAACCATGCCCTTGGAGACTGTTTCAGCCCATATAAAGATTTTCTCAAGCGACAGCTTAGACCTTCTGCTCCCTGTTTTACAAATCCAGGGGAAAATTTCATGTACACTTTCTCATCAAGCTCACCATGGAGGAAGACATTTTTAACATCCAGTTGATGAAGATCCCATCCTAAGCAAGCGACACATGATAGAAGAACCCGCATAGAGTCCATCTTTGTCGCAGGAGCAAACGTCTCCTGATAGTCCACTCCTTGAGTTTGAGTGTATCCTTGAGCAACTAACCAATCCTTGTTTCGTTTAATCTTACCTTTCTGATTATACTTAACTGAGAACACCCATCGTGATCCAATGACTTTCTTTCCGGGGGAAAGAGAAGAGACGTCCCATATATGATTTTTGTCCAAGGCTGACATTTCTTCCTTTATAGCCCGTGCCCAAACCGGTATCTCCAATGCTTCCTGCCACGTCTTGAGAATGGAAACCAAAGATAATGCAGAAATAAAGGTCTGATGGGTCAGGGTAAGATGATGATAAGCAACATGATTGGAAATAGGGTGTTGAGTGCATACATCTTTACCTTTCAGCAAAGCAGGAGGGTCATCGCTAGAATCTGAGCCTGAAGCGAGCACTGTCAGAGGTGGAACACTAGCAATCTGTTTCCCCGGTTGACGACGGTGGTATACGTGCGAAAAAGGAGAGATGAAAGGAGGAATTTGAGGAACTTGAATGGGGGAAGATAGAGGTATCTGATTAGCTGGAACATGGGTAAAAGACCGAGCAGTAATGAGGGGAGGAATAAGAGGAAGAGAGAGAGAGTAGGAGGAACACAAGTGTCGCCCAACTCCCCCTGACGAAGAGAGTGAGTCGAAGCTGGATAATAAGGTTCCTCCTCTCGAAAAGTAACATCCATGGTATAAAAAAAACACCTGGAAGGAGGGTGGTAACACCGATATCCTTTCGTAGTGGAGGAATAATCGATAAAGATGCAACGTTGAGCCTGAAGGTCAACCAAATACACGGGGTGAAAGATGAGAGGTATGGACAACCGACATAGAAGAAAGGCGAGCGATGAGAGTAGCATAATCTATAACACGGGAGGGAAGATGCTTTATAAGATGAGAGGCAGTAAGGACAACATCACCTCAATAGGATTTGGAAAGATGCATATAGTGAAGAAGACAACGTGCCACCTCAAGAAGATGACGATTCTTCTGTTCAACAGTCTCATTTTGTGTGGAGGTGTGAACACATGTGGTTTAATGTAAGATACCATGATTGGAGAGGTATGAGCCAAACACACCACGATCATCGTATTCCCCTCCATTGTCTCTACGAAGAATGCAAATTTTGCCATCAAATTGGGTTTGAATCATCTTATGAAAATTTTGGAATCAAGAATGCAAGTCATTTTTTTTCTTTAGCAAATAGACCCGTTGTTCTCGGGAAATAGTTAATGAAGATAACAAACCAACTAAAACCAGATAAAGAAACCACAAGAGAAGGACCCTAAACATCAGAATGTATAATGAAAAAAAGGAGTGTTAGTAGGAGAAGATAAATGCGCAGAGGTGTACCGAACATGCTTCGACATATCACAAACATCACACAACAAGCTTTTAATAAACGAAGAGAAAGCTGAAAACAGTTTGGAAAGATAAATGGGTGAAGGATGTCCGAGGCGGAGATGCCATCGTCGGACTTCAGCAGCAGTGACAGTAGTCGACGTGAGAGCATGAGATGGTAGCTGGGTATTCAGGTAGTACAAGCCACCATGGTTCATACCACTGCCAATTGTTCGCTTTGTACCCAGTTCCAGAAAAACACAGGAGCCAGGAAAGAAAGTTACAGAGCAATTAAGAGATTTAGTAATGTTGCTGATAGAGAGTAAATTGCGGGGAAAAGGGGAACATGAAGAACGGAGGAAAGAGAAATAGATGGCGAGCATGAGATATGTCCTTTGCCCTCAATGGAGGACAATGTGCCATTAACAGAGATAACCTTATACTTGCCAGATAAAGGTGTTTAGGACACAAAGCCTGAGGAAGATCCAGTCATATGATCAGTGACGCCTGAATCAATGATCCATGCAGAGGAAGCGATAGTAGCAGTGTTCGCACTGGGTGATGTCGCAGTAGCAAATGAGTTGGAGGCACTGGAAGCAAAGTCAGACTGGGAATGAAGAAGGGGACGAAGAACATACAATTCCCAGGCAGAGAACTGTCCTTAAGGAGGATATGAAGGGGCATCATAGACTTTAGTTGCATACGCAACATCAGTCACTCGAGAACACCCCTTGCGAGTTCCTCCACGGCTGGGACCCCGACCACGACCATGACCATGTCCACGACCATGACCATGTCCACGACCATCAAGAGCCAAATAAGGATGACTCCGCGGCGGGTCACTCATTTGTAGCATCATCACACACGGCGAAGTGACCAAGGAAACAACACCCAAGAGAGCCCATAGCTGCGACAAACGTACCTGACGATGAGATCACATACTATGCATCGATCTGATGGTGAAACCATCCATTTGAACCTGCAGCCAGATCTTCTTCACTGGTTTGTAGCCGATAAGGAGAAGAGGATGAAGAGGCTGCTCGATCTCACTGCAGAAGAAGAATGCTGGAGTAGGTTGATAGGGAGAAGAGGAGGCAAGGTTCCTTTGACTGAGAGCAACACAACTACTATCAACGGGAGAGAAATAACAACACAACGGGAAGTCGAGCAGCATCGGGCACCAAAGCGAAAACTGGGACCAGCAATGGTAGAGAATCAGACATGGACGACAGAAAAAAAAGGCGGCATCACGAGAGAACGGCGGCGACGTCCTCCTCAGCAGCCGCCGACGACGTCTTTCCCTCTAGGCAACCGCATGAGCGGTTCGAGCACCTATGCGCTGCTCAAAACAACCGACGGAGAGAGCGGGCTGAAAGGAGGGCACAGACGGGAGAGACGAGAGGGCGAGACGGGAGGAGCACAACTAGGTTTTCTTGATATCCCTTTGATACCAAGTTGAAACCAGGAAAAACGTGAATATAATATTCTGATCCTAACATAACCCACTACTCTTACATATATATGATTAGGGAAGAATACACATGGACCAAATTACCCCCATAGTGGGATAATGAAATAAGAAAGACTTTGACTAATTACAACTTATGGGAGTATAGGTTATCTTTTCATCACGGCTCATGATTATAATGATGATCAATGCTTATTATGATTCTCAATGTATTGTAGCTTTTTGTAACCATATGGGAGTATGGGTTATCTTTAGGTTTCTGTTTGAACCTTTTACTTATTCATGGGAATCTGATTGGGACTATGACAAGGTTCCAAAATTATCAAAAGTTTTATTTGGTTGGAATACATCTTTCACATCTCTCCCCCATGTGTTTCACATATTTCACCTACAGTTTATGTTCTATTTTACTCTGGTCTTCTTGTAGAGCTCAAATCTTTACCCGATTACTGCAGTTTTTGAACAAGGTGCTCTATGCACGAGAAGGTGCCAAATTCATCATGGACAGGACATTTGCTGACTTTCCATGGCAAATAAGACTAGAGGTTGATGGCAAGGATGTAGAGGTTCCTGAGGTGTGTTGCAATCTACTTTGTTGATGCTTTTCCTTATCGTCCAGTAGGTAATATAAATAAATGTATATATATATAATTTCTAATTGTCCTTTATTGATATGTCCCTTTCAAAGTTCATATTGCTTACCAAGGTTTCTTATTTCACTGCCAACTCTTCAATTAGCATGATCCCAAGATGTCTGGAACCAGGGAGTAAACTAACATTTGTGCCAACACTTTGCACCTTAAAGATCATAATCAGTGCATTTTACTTCTGTTGGTGTAGGCTCTGGGGAAGAATTGTATGCAGTTCTTACTCCTTTATACATGGAGAGGCTATTTATATAGATGTAATGACTTCCAGAGTACACCATAGAAATTTAATATTGCTTGCGAATACACTAGAACTCAAAGATGCAAGAACCATGTTTTTCTTTCATGGGAGGTGCTTGTTTTTTGTTAGAGTTATTTATATGCGCAGGTGAATGCATGCCAAATATTAATCTACATGTGCACTTTAGTTGCGGTATTGAATAACTGTATATAGATAATGATTTTAAAGACTCGAGCAAGTTTCTTTTAATTTCGACATGTTATACTCTAAAGTATCTTTGGAAGCCTGACTTTTAGCCCTATTGTAATGGGTGGGTTGTTTCAGTGTGCCTGGAGACAAATTGTGTTGTTTGAAATTTCAATGGTCTTGTTATGGGCATAGGATAGTCGCCCTATGGTGCCATAGACTATGTACATCATGTAGTGTCTTTATTATTATCGTTTTGAGTCCGTCTTTTATTATTATTTCATGTCATTATTAGTGGATATGAATTACTAGTTACTAGTCATCCTTTAAGAGAATTTTAAGCATTTTTAAAGGTTAGGAGTGCATGGATTGAATGTATCAAAGAATGAAGCCTATTTTCTGATGCGGAGCAGAGACGATGATGAGTTTTGGGCCCGTTCGGGGTCAATTGGCGACTTTCCATATATGGTGCCCGGATCAACGATCGAACTCCGCGGATGCGTCCGGATTCGCGTTGTGAGTCAAATTCATATATTACTTCATTATTTTATGTTTTTATTTGATGTATTTGAGTGGTCCCACCTCCGACCAATCATAGTCGTTGATGGTGGGATGCCCTAGGTTGTCTTTTCTTATAAATAGAGTAGTGGGCTGATTATAGGCATTGCAGAATTTGATGAAGAGAAATTCCGGATTCCAGCGATCAAACCACGGTGCCGACTCCGTGGAACCCTAGGTGACGACTCCTGGTGCCTATCTTCCTCCCTAAGGTACCCCCTAACCCTAGCCCTCTTTTCCCCCTCCCAAACTCCCTCTCGCAGCCCCCGAAAACTCCCAAATCAGCCAACGTTTGGCTGTCCAGAAATCCTTCTCCTTTCCACTATTTAGAAATGAAATTTACTATTTACAACCTGTAGTTTTCCCCCCTCCTATTTCACCGCCAGTCCACTGCCCTCCAGCAATCCGCCTCCTACTTCTCCCCCCTCCTGAAGCCACAACCACCGCCCCTTCCTCCAGCAAACCAGCAAACCGGATCCACCTCCTGCTGCCTTTGCTCCATCCCGGCGCCCCTTCACCAGCCACCGCTGCTCCTCCCCCTACCCTCTTTTGGCCGCCAACCCGCAGCCGCCTTCCCCTACTCAGGTGGAACCACCCCATCCTCCTACAACAAATCTGTCCAGATCTGACTTTCAGTCCAGATCCAGCCCGGCTACTCACTCCCCACCACTTTTACAGCCCGGGTCCACTCCAACATACCCGATCCCTCCCCTCCTCGCCTGGATCCATCCATATATCGCAGGTTCTACTTCTTTCCGGCCCGATCCCAGCTTCTACCGTCGAGGACAGCCACCTACGCTATCTCCATGCCATCGGTTCCACCTCGGATCGCCGTCCACACATCTTCGCCCCTGAATTCTTCAGTGCCTTGGTTAGCCCACTACATGACGAGTCTTCGTTGTATCAGATAATTATTTTCAGCATATTTGTATTGGACTGAATTCTATATTTGTTTGGATATATTGTATTGTGATTGTTTGTTAGATAATTATCGTGATTTGCAGGATTTAGTCGCTGCGCGCTCTTGCTTTGACCCTCCACATGGAGAAAAGCCTAAGCTTGTTTCGCTTAATTAAATTATTTTGCCGCGACTTAAATTATCTGCATGGGATGTTAAAGTTTATTATTCAATTGTGATTTAATCCGTCGGGCTTTGCATATCATGTAGGGTTAGGTCGCCGATTTTTTCGCCGCCTATAAATTCCTCCTGCGTCAATTGGTATCAAAGTGAGGTTGCGCACACATTTCGATACGCAGTCGTAAAGTCTATAGGTTTTTCATTATGTCTAGGTGTCACAATTATTCCTCTCTTCACTTTGGAGGTCTCGAGTCCACTTGCACCCGCTCTCACAGAGCCCCGTCAGGGAGACCCTCATGTTACTACGACGATTATTCTCGATCGCAGCACACCACTTCTAGAGTTTGTGTTGACCCACCGACACCAACATACTACACTAGAAACGGTCATTATGATTATTGTCGTTGTTCATATCCTTGCACGCGAGCGGATCGTGTTGATCCTTCGACGCGACTAGGTTACCTTAGGGATGATTATTATGAGGATCGTCGTTCCGAGAGAGATCATCTTGAGAGACAGTTTCGTACTGTTGCCCCTTCCTTTGACGGCTCATCGAGTGCCGAGTCTTTCAATTATTGACTTGTGGATATGAAGTATTATCTTGATTATTTTGAGGTATTCGGTGAGCGTCGCGTTAAGTTTGCAAAACTCAGACTCTTAGATCAGGCGAGGGCATATTGGGCTAGCGTTGAGAGGACCCGTGAGCGAGACCGTCTTCGTCGCATCACTAGTTGGGTGGACATGAAGCGTACATTGTGTCAGAGGTATTTGCCTTTGTCGTATCAGAGTCGTTTTCTCGACCAATTATTTTCCCTTCAGCAAGGATCCATGTCTGTCGCTGAGTACAGAGATCGTTTTGACGAGTTAGTGGTGAGGAGTGATATTCGAGAGGACCCAACCATGACCCTTTCTCGATTTCGGTCTGGACTACGGTTTGACATACACACTGAGGTAGTTTATCATAGCTCGAAGTCCCTTGAGCAGACATATCAGCTCGCCCTTTAGTATGAACAGCCTTTGAGATCTGCAAGAGCTGGTCGAAGGGATTCTCACCTTGACCTT
Source organism: Platanthera zijinensis (assembly GCA_039513925.1). Taxonomy (NCBI): domain Eukaryota; kingdom Viridiplantae; phylum Streptophyta; class Magnoliopsida; order Asparagales; family Orchidaceae; genus Platanthera; species Platanthera zijinensis. Next base: position 21,268,564 of record CM077087.1, on the reverse strand, counting down.
CGCAATACGAGTCTCTCCCATACTGAGGTCACCACGATGCCTACCATTGTCCTATCAGCCATAACAGAAGCGATACCTGATGTGGATTGCTCTCACCCCAGTGAGTTGCTTAGCCCAGCGAGTGACCTATTTCTTGTGTCTGACCCGACTCTTGTGAACCCGATTTAAGTGAGCCTGAGCGACCTATTGAGTCTGTAGTGTTGTGCCCCTTACCCACACCTCTTCCTCTTCCATCCACCGGATTAGTTAGCACCCCAACCACAAACCCATTTTCTGACACCGCACCCACATATCCATTGTTGAGTGTAGGCCTATGTCGCTCTCCCATGGTCATTGCACGGAGTCACATCACGACCGAGAGCCCAAAGCCTGATGTTAATCTCGAAGTGACTATGTCACCTATTCATGGGGATGCTACCCCTTGCGATGGTAATCATCAGGAGGACCTTGATCCTAGTGACGAGTTCTATGACGACCCCCGTGATGAGCCACCACATCCTGGTGTGGATGCGATTCAGGTAAGCCGCTTGTTTACGAGTTTCGGGTTAGTGTCGTTTCTTCCATTATCGTCTCTGGCCTTGCCCCAGAGGATGGATATTGTATGAGTATCAAGTATTTAGGGCACCACCTGCTGACACATCGCACTCTCGATGAGTTTTGGGTCGCACCACTTGCTGACCCACCAGACAAGCTCTTTCTTTTCGGGGACACGCACCACACTCAAGAGTCACGTCTTTTAGTCGGTATACACGATTTTCATTCAGGTGGTCGTCGTAGTCGTGATGACTTTTCTTACACACCTCCTGGTGAGCCCCCTGATGGTTACACTATTTGAGAGACATTTTGCTCTTCAGGAGCTCACCTTTGAGTGTGTAGATGTTCCACACGGTCACCCGAGCACTCGTCACACACGTGATTAGTTTTTCTACACTCCACCGAGAGAGCCTCCTGATAGGACACCTCCTATGATAAGTTTTCAGGTCATTATTAGATTCTCCCATAGAGAGCATGTTGTGTCGGTCATGTGTCATTTGCATCATTTGCTTGAGTCTGTTGAGTCGTTCCGTCATCTTTTGCATGAGTCTGTTGTGTTGTTTGTTTATCGTTTGGATGTATGTCATGAGTCGGTCCTACGAGAATTCCATAATGATAATAAATTTTATAAACCACATGTGGATGTTCACTGGCAAAAGCAGGTACTTCATGAAGGTGAGCTGGTGATGATGAGAATCTGTGTTGTGAGGCTCCGTGCGAGACTTGCTAAAAGCTTGAGCGTTAGGCGAATGGATCCCTATATAATCATGAGACGGATCGAAGCAAACACCTACGATCTTGATGTCCCTGTAAGTATGAGTATCCGCCTGGTATTTAGTGTTGAAGATATAACGCCGTACTACGAGCCTCGTGAGTATGTGGACCCAAGCAGAGGGGACTTCCATCCTCCCACACCTCCATTCCCGTTGCCTTGCCACCTTCATAGCCCACACAAGTCTGTTGGCCACCACTACTCACCCACTTCTGACATCCACCCACCCGGGGACTCGTCTTCTTTGGTTCTACCTACGCCGCCGCCCGCCGCCCGCCGCCAATCGCACCGGGATCCACCACTCGTGAGTTGAGCGTTGAGAGCTTCATGGAGACCAGACTCCACCAGTGTATTCCTATTACAGATGTTGGTGATACCTGGATACTTGCAACAGAGCGATTGATTCACCCATGGACTTCGACTTTTGTATGACCGTCTCCATTCTCCGGAGATGACAGTTATTCAGTCGGGGGATTTGATTGGAGAGTACATTTTTCCATTGACGACACTTGGACGACTTCCGGTGGATCTCTTCGAGCCTCACCTGACATACATCGAGAGAATTCTGATCCCTATTCATCGGGAGATGAATTCTTTCATGCCGGGGAGATTGATGCAGTGCAGAGACGATGACGAGTTTTGGGCCCGTTCGGGGCCAATTGACGACTTTCCATATATGGCATGCCCGAATCGACGATTGGACTCTGCGGATGCGTCCGGATTCGCGTTGCGAGTCAAATTCATATATTACTTCATTATTTTATATTTTTATTTGATGTATTTGAGTGGTCCCACCTCCGACCAATCATAGTCGTTGATGGCGGGATGCCCTAGGTTGTCTTTTCTTATAAATTGAGGAGTAGTGGGTTGATTATAGGTATTGCAGAATTTGGTGAAGAGAAATCCCGGATTCCAGCGATCAAGCTACGGTGCTGACTCCATGGAACTCTAGGTGACGACTCATAGGTGTCTATCTTCCTCCCCAAGGTACCCCCTAACTTTAGCCCTCTTTTCCCCCTCCCAAACTCCCTCTCGCAGTCCCCTACAACCCCCAAATCAGCCAACATTTGGCTGTCCAGAAATCCTTCTCCTTTCCACTATTCAAAAATGAAATTTACTATTTACAACCTATAGTTTTTCCCCCCTCCTATTTCACCCCCGGCTCACTGCCCTCCAGCAATCCGCCGCCTACTTCCCCCCCTGAAGCCACAACCGCCGCCCCTTCCTCCAGCAAACCGGATCCACCTCCTGCTGTCTTTGCTCCATCCTGGCGCCCCTTCACCAGCCACCGCTGCTCCTCCCCCTGCCCTCTTCAGGCCGCCAATCCGCAACCGCCTTCCCCTACTCCGGTGGAGCCACCCCAACCTCCTTCCATAACAGATCTATCCAGATCTGACTTTCAGTTCAGATCCAACCTGGCTACTCACTCCCCACCAATTTTACAGCCCGGATCCACTCCAACATACCTGATCCCTCCCTCCCTCGCTCGGATCCATCCATATATCGCCGGATCTACTTCTTTCCGGCCCGATCCCGCCTCTTACCGTCGAGGACAACCACCTACGCTATCTCTATGCCATCAGTTCCACCTCGGATCGCCGTCCACACATCTTCGGCCCCGAATTCTTCAGTGTCTTGGTCAGCCCACTGCATGATGAGTCTTCATTGTATCGAATAATTATTTTCAACATATTTGTATTGGACTGGATGCTATATTTGTTTGGATATATTGTATTGTGATAGTTTGTTAGATAATTATCGTGATTTGCAGGATTTAGTCGCTGCGCGCTCTTGCTTTGGCCATCCGCGCGGAGAAAAGCCTAAACTTGTTTCGCTTAATTAAATTATTTTGCCGTGTCTTGAATTATCTGCGTGGGATGTTAAAATTTATTATTTAATTGTGATTTAATCCGTCGGACTTTGCATAGCATGTAGGGTTTGGTCGCCGATTTTTCCGCCGCCTATAGATTTTTCCTGCATCATTTTCTCTTGTCTTATTATGAGATTGTGGTAGTCCTCTCTCTCTTGAGCACACCCCAACATGGTAGCCATAGTTCTAGCTCCGCAGTATCTTCCTCCTTTGTCATCCCTGCCTCTGGATGCTACTTCGATGACTCTTATCGTTCTATGGGTTAGCCCGTAAGTCGTAACACCTTGGTGTTAGAGCTTTTGGTCATCTTCTCTTCTGCACAATCCAACAACATTCTTGCAAACACTAAATGACCTCATCATCCTCACGGTCAACACGCACTGGTTCGTCTTCCTCAAGCTCGGACTCTGTAAGAAACTTTTATCAAGCTCGCTGAACTTCCCTTTAAGAGAATTGTAAGCCTATTTGAAAGCTAGGTGTGCATAGAATGAAGTTATCAAAGAATGAAGTCTATTTTCTTGTCTTATTATGAGTTTGTGGTAGCTTTCTCCCCCAAGTACACCCGGACTAGACAACCATAGTTCTAGCTTCGTAGTAACATCCTCCGTCATCCCCGCCTCTGGATGCTACTTCGACGACTCTCCGTGTTCTACGGGTTAGCCCGTAACACCTTGGTGTCAGAGCCTCTAGTCATCTTCTCTTCTGCACGATCCAACAACATTCTTGCAAACACTAAACGCTCTCATCATCTTCATGGTTAGCACACACTGACTCGTCTTCCTCAAGCTCAGACTCCGCAGGAAACTTTTCTCAAGCTCGTTGAACTCCACTCCCACAGACTGTTGTTCGCCTTTGCCGAGCCCCGTCAAAGGAAAACCCCAGATCTTGTGACGACGAGAACTCACGACCTTATCTCCTTCTCAGGACTGCCCATCGCCATCCCTATCGCCGATATACAAGCCCAAGCAACTGCTCCTTGCTGTCTACGCTAGATGATATCTCTGTCGACCCTGCTGTCAACCCCGTTGTCTATGCCAGATGAGACTTGCGAGCTACATCATCGTCCCCAACATTGACTTGAAGTCCATTTGACCCCATTGTCTCTCCGCCATGCCGATTTCGTCACTCGCATCGTCTCTGCTGTTTTCCGCCTGCGCCATAGCACGAATTTTGTCGTCCTTTGCCTCATTTCCATCGTATCAAGCCAACCGCTCTTTCCCCGCTGAACGCACTCAGAGGAGCAACCAATACTTCTTCCTAGAGCCACCCACTCCTTTCCCACTGGACTTATAAAAACCTCGTCTCCTCGAGCCCTGTACACATTTCCTTTGAGCCACCGATAATATAATTTTTTCCTTACATACTTATTTAATCAGTCACATGATTAATTAATTGTTAAATAGTTAATTTATAAAAAAATTAACTGTTTACTTTATTTAGTAATTTATTAAATAAATTTTTTATCCTAGCAAATGACATCCAAGACGGCCCAAAAAAATGTAGGCCATGATGGTCACTCACAAGGCGACACTGGCAACTTACACCATCCTCATTGAACTCAATGACCTTTTTGTTGCACACAAAAGTAAACTACTGCTCATCACACGACTGATGATTCTACCCAACCATGTGTAAGTTGTTGATACTCTATCCAGTCCAGTATTCACCCAACAATCGTCACCTTCTGCTGTGCTCGTTCACGTGGACTCCCCTCTGCCATACATCGACTGCGTGAAGATCTTAGATGACACTCTCACGCACACATAAATCGATGTGGTTTTGGGTAGCCATTGAGCTTCTGTGTATTATTCGCTCCCCTTCAACAGGTACATTGGTGATATTTTTTTCAACAAGGCAATACTACGCACCATTGTTTTGGCGAGCGTTTAATGAAATAGTTGACCATTCACAACTTCACATCAATTGTCCTTATCTTGATTCCGAGCTTGAGGACAAACTCGAAGAAAAGGAGGGATGATATGTTATGAGCATATGCTTGTCGCCCTATGATGGCATAAACTATGTCGTCATGTCGTGCTTTTTATTATCCTTTTGAGTCATGTCTTTTATTATTATTATTTCAAGTCATTATTAGTGGTTATGTGTTAATAGTTAGTAGTCATCATGTAAGAGTCGTGTAAGCCTATTTAAATGCAAGGAGTGCATGTAACGAAGATATTGGAGAATGAAGTTTATTTTGTCATCTTGTTATGAGATTGTGTTAGCTCTCTCTATCTGGAGCACATCCCACTTAGACAGCCACGGTTCTGGTTCCATAATATCCTCCTCCCCTGTCATCCCTTCCTCCGGCATCTCTCCAACATTCTACTGATTAGCTCGTGTTAAAGCCCAAGATCAAAATCCCACATAAGGGGGGCCCATTGTAGTTTACTCTTTGTAATTTAGTCTCACATATCCAAATGCACATACCTCCACCTCAACTACTCTATATAAAGAGAGGAACTCTCATGTAATTAATTAGAAAATTTAGAGTAATATCATTTAATATTTCAAATTCTCACATATTATAGCAAGACCCAAGTCTTTATATGAAATCGTTTTGGTCTTGCATGGACACTCCCGGCCTCACACGAAATCCCCCTCTCCCAGCAGTGATGTACTGCAAAGTCTCAATCAAACCACGATGCAAAGCTCGCCACCTCTTGCTGTGAGCTCCCCAACTCGGGCGTTATTCTCCACGTTGCAACCCTCACAAAAATACCCCCCTCCACGGGATATTTAAATGATATTCTCGCGATCTCGCCCAACAAGCCCGCGCCAGCAATTCTGCGAGCCCTCCTAATAGGGAATGATCACTATCTCTGCTTCCATGAGACATTAGATTGCCATCCGTATTCCGCACACTGAAATGCTTCTTCTGCGACATTGCTCATCTCGTGTAATAGGTTATGCGAGCCCTCCTAACAGGTTTTGCGTCTGCTTGACGCAACTTCCCCAAGTCCAGTCCAGCGAGCTCTCCCAACGAGTTTTGTCAGTTCTTCCTGTCCGTTTATCTTGCAATTTTCGTCAAGCCTGCACCAACACACTATTTCTGTGATCTCACCTAACAAGCTCCTTCGAGTCCTTTATGTGAACATCCGCGAACTCTTCCAATGCTTGCGAGTTCTTCTTGCCAGTGTATGAAGGGAGTTGCATGCGATTCGAGATTCGTGCAAACTCCCGCTGTAAGACCCCTTCAGAAACTAGACACGACCAGAGGATCTTATTGCACACCACCACCAATCAACAACAAGAAGTAAATAACGGAAGAGTAGAGATATGAACGTTTCAACCCTCTCCCATCTTTATTCTCTAAAGCTACAGACCGACGATGGTTCTAAGAGAACAACCGTCACATCTTAACCATGGTACGCTATAAGCAGTGACAGAAGAAGTATTATATGTAAATTCTAACGAGCTAACTATATGACTGATGATGCAACTAAGGGTAGCAACGATCATCATGTCTTCTATCTCCACGCCAAGTACACGTTGAGTCCACATCGAGTCCACGTCATAGTTCTGGAAACTCTCACGGTTTCAATTGCGTCACCATTGGAGGAGTCTCCGCCTAAAAATAGTTCAACAAAATGCGTCAGTTATAAAGATTGAGTGGTTCTTCCTGCCCCCTAAGCCCTAACGCTCAAGGGAGGAAAATACCTCGTTGCAGAAAGTGACATGCAGTATAATATGCAAGTATAGCAGACGAATATAAGCATGATAATAAAATAAGTACAACTAGCAAGTTATAATATATATGAGCAAACCTAGCGGTGTCCACACTCACGCACCCAATAATGTTAAGTTAATACAATAAAGAAATGCTATCAAATAAAGGGACATCACTAATAATAAGTAAATGCTCAACAAAAACATTTCACAACATCATCACAAGTGCACTTAATTTCTATGTCGACATAGACTTAATAAACACACAATGTTGATACGCAAGCATTCGTTCAAAATCAAGCACAAACTAACGACTGAGACACTTAGTCATGGGGTAGCTAAGCCTACAAGCACCACTGTCATGGCCAAACGGTGGCAGTGACACGTCTTGGCTACTTCTAGGGTATTTAAGCGCAATCATCCCTAGGCCTTATGTACGGCTGTCCGAGCCCGTACTCATTCTCCGCCCATACTGATGGAACAAACAAAAGAATCGAGGCATAGCTCAGGTTAAACTCCGGGTGGCTAACACCTTTATAAACAACAAACTAGGCTAGGACGCACATTGTTGTTCAACCGTGACACTATCCTTGAGTCATTGTCCTAACCTTCTTGAGTGTGCCATCGGCAGGGTCAGTCGACCCACCACATACATTCACACATAATATCTTTTCATACAAGCATAGTTACATACCATGTAGGGTGCCAACTAGGGGAGGCAAAAAACTTGCTGCTTTACCCAACCAAAACACTAGTCAATCCTCATCTCTGCTAAAAATCATAGAACCACTAAGTATTTATGTATAATCATATGCTTTAAGTGCGATAAACACATCAGACTTTGGATCTTAATCACTTCCCAGACCTAGAATAGAATTTGGGTTAGCCGCCTCATATGGTTGGCGGCATGACCATGATTTAATAGACTTCATGCCATTGATAAATTATCTTGAAGTGGGTAACGCTAACGGCGTAAGTACAACTATTCTACCCTAAGTCGATCAAGCATTCCACAGACTGAGAATCTTCACCGTCGAAGGTCTCCGTCGCAAGCTTCACGATTACCACCAATGCACGATTGCCGTTGATTTCGTCACACGATCGTAGGACTTATACTCTTCTAGGGTCAATATACCTTGCTGGAAAGCTCCATAGATGGGGAAATCTCTGCCTTAATATTACAGGGTATCTGGACTCTTGTCCCTACCCCATCTTGGGATGATGTTGTCGGGTGTCATTGGGTCTTTGTCATCAATTTTCTTCCAGACAACACTTTGGATCGGTACAAGAATCCACTAGTTGCCAAGGGGTTCACCTAGACATATGATGTTGATTTCATTGACACCTCCCTGGTTTCCTGTATTAATAATATTTGGGTACTCTTCTCCGTTGCTGTCAACCGGAATTGACAAATTGATTTGCTTGATGTACAAAATGGCCCCATGCATGATTTTAAAAGGTCATCTGGTCTCAAACAAAGCCCTCACACGTGGTTTAACAAATTCAGTCAGGTCATCTCTTCCATTGGTTTCTCCTGAAACAATGTTGATCACTCTCTCCTTATACAAAAAACCAATTATAGTCTAGTTATTCTTGCGTTATACATTGACAACATTTTTCTTATCGGAAATAACATCTTCGGGAGCTTTTTGTTACCAAAGATACGGGCTTTCCAAGATACTTCTTGGGAATTGAAATTACTTGACACAATAACTCCATAATTCTTTCCCAACACAAGTATGCCCTAGATCTACTCAAGGAAGCCAGTCTCCTTGGAACAAAATCTACTCGAAATCCCAGCCTATAAGCACTGACAAATTTTGGGACGAGACGTCCCTTCTCCTACAAGACATTACTCGATACAGATGTCTGGTCGGTAAACTCATCTATCTTACCGTGATCAGATCTGACATCTCCTATGCTATTGGAATGGTCAATCAATTTATGCAGGTTTCCAGATAGTGTCATCTGCAAGTTGCTTTAAAAATATTAGAATATATCAAACAGTCTCCAGTAAAAGCACCTACTATTAAAACATATTCTGATGCAAGCTATGCAGATAATAAAGGAGATCAAAAATTGACTTCCTTGAAGATGGCATTAGCCTAATATATTAAGCGAAAAGATAAAAACTACAGAAAGTTAGCATCATGCGCCAAAAGCTACGCCAAAGACGTGGTTAGAGGCATACGGCATACCTCTAACCCACTCAAAAACTGACTTCCGGATTCAGTATATATGTTGGAGAAAAATTGGTCACATTAAAAATCAAGAAATGAATAGTAATGTTCAAGTCAAGTGTTGAAGCTAAATACGTAAGTATGACTCAGACTGTTTGCGAGCTGAAGTGGTTGAGAACACTTCTAAAAGACTAGGGAGAAATCTGTGATTATCCTCTACCGATATTTTGCGATAATAAAACTTCAATCTACATATCCAAAAATCTACTGTTTCATGAAAGAACAAAACATATTGAAATTGATTGTCACTTCATCAGATGGAAAATAATAAAAAAAACAAATTTGCACTCCGTTTGTTCCTCCAAATAAGGAGTTGACCGACGTCTTCACCAAAGCTCCAGAACCAGAGCTCCGAATAGGAAGATTGATGATAATGAAAAAGAAGAAGAGGGAATAGATTTTAATCCACAAATGCTTAGAAGCCTCAATTGCATAACTCGTTAGAGTTCAGTCATAAAAAATAATTTCAAGGGTCAAGATCAAGCCACCTTGCCTCCACCAAGGGGTATTAAAGCCTTTTCATCAGTCCACCAAGTCACCTTACCCAAGGTAGAGATTAAATATTATACCATTCAAATTTCCAATACCAATCAAATCAGTCTGAATACATACATTTGCCAACCAATAATTGAGGGGGCCGAAGAATTCAATTAAGCCCGTCATATTCCTTAAGTAAAGCTCAACATACAAGCTAAGCCTACTCTCATAAAAGCCCACTCAATTAGTATCCAAACGTCCAAATCCAAGCTAGGTATAAAGCAAAACATATGGGGGCTGGCCAACCAAGGTTCCACAACAAGGGAAGGCAAAGCCCAAGTAGCAAAAAGTTTAATCTAAAAGGCTCATCATACAAACTAAGCCTCCACATAAAAGTCCACCTTAAAACATTATCATAATAGCCTAACTTATTTAAAAAGTTAACTAGGAAATCAATTAAAATCCAAATTCATAAGAAAGCCAAGTATGAAATGAAGACTCAAAATGAAAGATAACGATCACTTAGGGCCTGTTTGGGAGAGCTTTTCAGAAAGGAAGAGTGGTGGCAAAAGGAGGGTAGGAAAAGGAGTTTTTTTTGGAAAATGTCTATTGCAAAAGGAGACCTGTTTGGGTGAACTCCTTTTGCAGAGTTTTTTAAAAAGGAGAAGCACTTTATCAACTGTTTGGTAAATCTCCGTTGCGGTGATTTTTTACGTAAAATGTAGAAATATTTGATGTAAGATAATTTTTTTAAAAAACTTATCAACATACACAATACAATACACACACAACACACGTTCAACACATACATACACAACATACAACACACATTCAACACTTGCACACAACACATTCACACTACACACACGCACACACATTCACACTACACACACGCACACACATTCACACTACACACACGCACACACATTCATAACACACATCACAGAGCCACCACACATTTAACACAAGCACAATACACTTTCACATCACATAGACACACAACACACATTCAACACTTACCACACAAATACAACACACATTTAACACTTACACAACACAAATACACCACACTCTCAACGTACATTCACACTACACACATTCATAACACATTCCCCACACATTCAACATATACGCAATACACTTCCACAGTTCCACACACAAACACATTCAGAACCAACATCTTCAATTGGAAAAATAAAATTTAAAAGCACACCTTAGGTTAACAACTGGAGAAGAATTGGACTAGAATCAAACAAGGAGAACAAACACATGTTGCAAAACAAAAGCTTCAATGAAAAACATGTCAAATAAAAATTGGTAAATACCAGAAATTGACAAATATTCTACCATAAAAAATGGTAAAAGCCCGAAATTGACAAATCTTCTACAATAAAAATGGTAAAAGCTTCAATGGAAGCGGCTGGAATCCTGAAAAAAATAGTTAAAGCCCTAAAATGAAATCTTACACAACATACTAGCTTGAATCCAGAAAAAATTGATAAAAATCGTAATAACCCTATATTACTTAGATCAACCGGCTACTGTAGAAGAAGCAAAATGAAGTTATTGCAATAATAGACAACTCGACTACTATGATGTGGATGTTCTGCGAAGGAGAACGAGCAAGGACGCTATCTGCGAGGGAATCTGCGAAGTAGAACAGTCTGAGAAGAAGATCGGGCGAGGAATACACAGTCTGAGAAGGTGATCAGGCGAGGAAGCTGTCTGCGAAGAGGAAATTTGTGAAGATGTCGAGAATTGAAATCTGCGAAGAAGATCGTCGGCGGTTGCTGTGTCAGACGGCGAGAAGAGGTTGCGAGACGTTGTTGCAGGGAGTTTCATCGCGAAGATCGCCGACGGTTGCGATGTTGGGCGGAGAGAGGAGGAGGTTGCGAGACGCTGTTGCAGGGAGTTTCCTCGCGAAGATCGCCGACGGTTGCGGTGTCGTGCGGCGAGAGCCGAAGTTTCCTCGTGCGGCGAGAGCCGAAGTTTCCTCGTGAAGTTCTGAGGAGATCGGGAGGAGAGTATTTCTGTAGGCGTGATCGAGAGGAGAAGCTCCCCGACTTTTCAAAAAGCCCGACTGGAGGTGGCCCGTGACTTTTCAGATAGAGCCTAATAAGGAGTTTTCTGCAGTGGTTTTTCCCAACAGTAGATGATACAAACAGTTTCTAAACCGTGTTGGCGTTTTTCACATAATGAAAAGGAGCTAAAATGCTCTCTCAAACAGGCCCTTAAAATTTGGAGAAACTCAAAATGAAAGAAATCACCTTGACACATAATTGGCAGTCCACCTTTAAATTGCATTCATCATTAGGAAGACTTTTATAGGTGTTTTAATTTATGAGAAATTTCGATGTCTCACAAGATAAAGTTGTAATACTCATTTTAAAAAACATGACATGACATACATAATTTATGACATAATAGGGTGACTAGCCTATCTCCATAACAGCATGCAAATGCATTCACATGTACATTCATATACATTTCAATAGCTAGCTCTTTTCAATCCAAGTTCTACTCAAATCAAGTTTGAACCAAGCAGGATTAGGCTTGTCGGTCAGCTCTTTGACTTTGATATGAGCCAAACGCCATTTTGATTTTAGAATAATCTTCTTTCTAAGTAAACTAACCTGAAGTAGAGATACTGGATAACACACGAGTTCATTCGTAAACCTATGGGAAAGGAGAGGTTACACGTTACATTTGAATTATGCTTTGTTGCCTCTCTGCACCAACTTGTGTTTCTCTGATGAGCTTCAGGACCTAATCTACAACAAGTATAAAATCAGATTTGTAAAAAATATTCAAATATGTACTTTTCCCATGGCTCATTATCTCTTGGCTCATTCCTGCAGGACGCCGAAGGGGTCCTTCTTGCGAACATTGGTAGCTATATGGGTGGAGTTGATCTCTGGCAAAACAAAGATGAAAATTACGACGACTTTGATCCACAATCGATGCACGATAAAATCCTGGAAGTTGTTAGCATTAGCGGAACTTGGCATCTCGGGAAGCTTCAGGTGATTTCCTAAAGTTCTCTTGGGGGAAAATGTCTGAACCGACTAATTGTCAAGATTAGTGTTTGCATTTCTTTCTGCGATAAATTATGTGGATTAGCTGACTTCTTTTGGTTTAAGGTTGGACTTTCTCGAGCAAGGAGGCTGGCCCAAGGACAATCAATCAAGATTCATGTTTTTTCCCCCCTTCCAGTTCAAGTGGATGGAGAACCTTGGATTCAGAAACCTTGCACACTGAAGATATCTCATCATGGTCAGGTAAGCCTTGGTCTCAAAAATCTCTCTTTCAGTCCACTGCATGAAATTTTGTATTATGGCCGTAGAATACGTGCAATATAAAATCCAACTATCATGGTAGTAAGTACAATAAAGTATTTGTATTTAAATTTCATAAGTATAATACCTTTTCATAATACACTAAATTGTTTGAAGACGCATCTCTTAAGTCTCACTTTGACAGGTTGAGAATAATTTTTGATTCAGTAAGTATTATATTATTATAATTTCCATATCTTAAATTGATCTAACGCAAATTTCTGTTTTGCACTTCGTGCACTTTAATTTACAATAGCAATAAATATTTTCTTCTTTACTATATAGATTAAAAAAGGAAAATGAATAAGTTTAATTGTATCATCTATGGCTTTTGACTTTTGTTCTTATCAATGCATTTAGAGGCTATTTTCATTACTTGTATCTGAGAGTTCGAGAACATTGAATATATCAGACGTAACTTAATCACCTCCTCAGGAACTTCCATCCTTTTCAATTTAAATAGGTTTGAATAAGCCAATAAGGCCAATATAAACAGCTAAAACTCTTAAGCATCGAGGTGTTTCCCCCTTTTGCCCAGAGGACCTCTTATGATAGCCTCATGAGGCAGCTTTCCAGAAAGTTACCCATCTTAATAGTGCTTCAACATGAGTATGCTAGGCCTTGTTGCTAAAGAAAAAGCGCCTCCATGTCTGCTAATTCAAGTTTATTGTACTTGTGTTCTCACAAACTCCCTTAATTATTGACGAGGCAGACAATACTTATGAGATTCAAAAGATGACTCTCGCCATGCACCACTTTTACCCATCCCTTAATGGTTGGAAGTGGATAGTGAGGGCCTGTGGTTCTCTCCTGCCCTTTCCTTCCAAACAAAAGTGACTCCACGACTTTGGTTTGTGTACTGAATGACACTTCGCTTCAGATATTCCGGATCAAATATCTTTTTAACAACTGCAACTTTAATCTTTAAAATATTTTCTGCTTTGACCTATCAGACTTAAGGGCTTTGTCCCCTTTGCCTTCTCTTCATGCTCTAGTATAATATATATATTATTAGATTATAATATATTATACTTATATATATATATATATTAGATTATAATATATTATAATATATACATTCTTTTTAAAAAAGGGCAGCAGCTGCAGCGCTGCTGCTTTTTTGAGTCGCGGAAAATTTCTGCGACTCAAAAACAGCGGGGTGCCGCTGTTATCCACAGTGGCTGATGCCACCGTGATGCCTCAAAAAATTATTTAGCGCGGCTTTTGAAAAATCGGCGGTCCCTCGCTCTCAAAACGCCGCGCCAAACAAAGCCTTAAGCAACAGCTGTTCAACCCTGCTGGACTGACTGGGGTGTCATCTACCCAACATACGGCCTACTATTATCTCCTACTACTGACTGCATGTATCTTTTTACATGCAGAACAAGGGATACGTTGATCTCTGAGAACCAACTACCTGCACATGAACTATGCTAGAGACCTCGCCTCCATTCACAAAGTGCCCACACACAATAATTTTAGGTTTTTAAAAGATATGTCGTCTGGCATGTCTGTTCTGGGGCAAAAGTCATGAAATCGATAACTTTTTTCCAAAATTTTGTTGTGATATTACTGATATATCGGTCAATATAGTGCGCATATATCGACTAAGCTATGTGACGGAGATCGATTACGCACAATATTAAAGACAATAATGAAATCAACATTTTTGAATAATCAAGTGGACGATCAGGGTCCTTGATCACGCCATACTCATTTTCTGCATTTTTTCATGGTTTTGTTTTTATTTTCATACACATATTTTGAGAATTAGCTTAAATAATGCGATCGGCCGATTTGGTCCATCAGATCACTTAACCTATTCTCCCTCCCTCCCCTTTATATTATGCGTGCAGACGGTTAAAAGAGAGTTATCGAGTGTTTAAACCTTAAGTTAAAAGCCCAAAAAGAGACTCATTGTACATTTTTTCTTTCTTATATTTATTCTTACATCTCCATTGTCGCAGAGCTCCCCGCGTCAGCTTGCTGAGCTCGCCATTATCCTCTCACAGGCTGCAATACAACACCCTCCACAGCTTCCACTCGACGAATATTTATATGCTCGGTGCCACTCGGCCTCCCACGCACACTCCATGATCCTCTGCGAGTCCACTTCGTTGTGAGTACTCCTCCCACATGATTCCCACGTGATCCCATCCAACAATCGAAGATTTTTCTTGTCCAATATCTGACAACTCGCCTCCCATGATCTCTACAACGATCGGCGAGCTCTCTCATCTTCCAACTCCCAATGCGCTTCCCCTCCCTAAGACACTTCCTGCGAGTACTGTGCTCACGACCACCCTCCCACATGCTCCCCGTCTCCGCTCTTGCAAACTCACATGCTCCTCTGCGAGTTCTCCAACACTTTCGGATTTTCCTGCATCCTTTTGCGAGCTCCCTTCGTGAAGTTGCCGACTCTTCTCCCGCACTCACCCAACTTGTTCTCAACTATGGCCAATCCACCACTTCCCTCCACTCTTGCCAACATTGCGCCTCCCACAATCATTTCCAATGCCTCTGGAAATCTCGGTATGGCGTTAAAATTAATTGGTCCCAACTATCCTGATTGGATTGTCACATTCACCTTCCTTTTGGGCTCTCAAAGAAATGTCATGTTGTGGGCCGGAGGCCTGGGAGCTGCTCAACTATGGATCCAGAGTCCCGCCCTTACAGTCGGCGCCACAACATGGGTCCGCAGGGCCCATACGTACCCAACCCATCTCCACACGTGTTCTCGATGTGAGTTGGGCGTTAAGAGCTTATATCAAGGAGGTCGAGGAATCAAGCCCTCGCCTCAACACCCCGCCGCACCGAGAACACGTGCGGAGATGGGTTGGGTGCGTATGGCCCCGCGGACCCATGTTGTGGCGCCGGCTGTAAGGGCGGGACTCTGGATTCATAGTGGAGCAGCTCCCAGGCCTCCGGCCCACAACATATCATCTCACTAATGCTCCACCTGACCCCACATCTCCAGGCTCATGTCATCTTTCAAGGCCGACTCCACTTTAGAATGTGAGGCTTGCTAGTATGACAAACATCATTGTACTACTTTTCCTGCTAAACTATGTACAAATTCAGTTCTTCCTTTTGACCTTGTTCATTCGAACATACGAGATTCTAGTCCCACCAAGTTTGTTAGTGGAGGTAGCTGTGCTTTATAGCTTTATTGATGATTTCTCTAGATTTTCTTGAGTGTATCTTTTAAATGACTTTTTTCAACTTGTTTTTGTCTTAAAATTTTGTAACGAAATTCACACCCAGTTTGGTATTCCACTCATAATTCTACGAACCGACAATGCGAAGGAATACATGATCCAACAGTTCTTATCTTTCTGCACCTTCAACGGTATTATTCATCATACCAGTTGTGTGCACACATTCCAACAAAATGGGGTGTACAAAGAAAAAAATGTCCATCTACTCAATGTTACTCGGACACTCTGCCAGATGAATATTCCCCGCTCCTATTGGAGTCATGCGGTTCTCATTTCTTGTTTCCTCATTAACCGTTTACCCTCTTCTACTCTTCAGGGCAAAAGCCCTTTCTCTCTTCTATATCCAACTGGCACACCTTTTCCCCTCACCCCACGTGTGTTTGATTGTATTGCTTATGCCCACATTCCTGCATCTGGTCTTGATAAACTCTCTGCTCGCGCCACCAAATGTATTTTCATGGGGTACTCTCCAACTCTGAAGGGTTGTTCTCTGAAGGGTTGTCGGTGCTTCGAGCCTATCACCAAGTGTCAATTCATCTCTCTGCTGAAATCACCTTTGTTGAGTCTATCCCTTCTCCATGGATGGCAAAACTAACACTCAAAAACAGTCCTTCTCTCTCTACTGCCTCTCCTCCTCCCACCTCAGTTTCATCGCTCTTTATCATCCATGCCCCTTACCCTGGTATCCCGCAGACAGCCCCAACTCTAACATATGCCCCTCCAATTTCTCCTTTTCATATCATTATCATTGATGTCTTGCTTATCATTTTTCCTCGCTCCTTCCACTCCAGAGTCCCCGTCGGCAACTTCCATTTCATCACTCTTCTTTTTGGACGATTCCCACACTTTAGTAGATTTGAACCTGGATCTTCCCTTTGCCTTGCACAAAGGGGTAAGGGGGAGCACCAAAAATCCTCTTACTAATGTTGTCTCCTATGCCTATCTCTGTCCCTCTTGCAACAAGTTTGCACGGGCACTCTATACCACACCATTCCTACTACGCATGAGGAAGCTCTTCGTATATCTTGCTAGAAAGTGGACATGGATGAGGAAATCTCTGCATTACAATTATAGGGTACCTAGACTCTTATCCCTACCCATTTTACGGGAGATGTTGTCGGTTGTCGCCGGATCTTTGTCATCAAGTTTCTCTCATACGACACTGTGGATCACTACAAGACTCGAGTAGTTGCCAAGGGGTTCACCCAGACATATAGTATTGATTTCTTTGAAACCTCTATGGTCGCCCGTATTAGTACTATCCCGGTCCTTTTCTACTTTATTGTCAATCGGAATTGACAAATGTCTCAGCTTGATGTCAAAAATGTCTTTCTCTATGGTGACTTACACGAGGAAGTCTATATGGAGCAACCTCCTAGTTATGTTACTCAGGGGGAGTTCCATGTGTGTAAGCTTCGGAAGGCTATCTATATGATCTCAAACAAAACCCTCACGCATGATTCGGTCAGGTCATCTATACTTTTGGTTTTTTCAGAAGCAATGTCGATCATTCTCTTTATGTGCAAAATCATCTATGACCTTATCATTCTCGTTGTCTTTATTGACGACATTTTTCTTAACAGAAATGATTTATCTAGAATAAAGAAAAACAAGTAACATTTTTGGGGACATTTTGTTACCAAAGATATAAGCCCTCCAAGATATTTCTCGAGAATTAAAATTGCACGACGCAATAACCATGTAGTTTTCTCCCAACGCAAGTACACCCTAGATCTACGCAATGAAGCCAACTTCCCTAAAACAAAACCTGCTCGGAATCCCATTCCTTTGGGCACCGACAAGTAGGTTTAAATTATCTACATATAAAACTAGGTTTTGGTCGTAAAATTTCAAATGGAAAACGTATTGTAATTTTTACTAAAATTTTCATTAACAGTTACCAATAAGGTCAAACAAATCGAACCCTCGTTGATCTTGAATGTGTTAGTTTAAAATTCATATTAATTTCTATATACCTGTAATCAAATGACAGAATCCGGTGAAATAAATCACTGCTCTTGAAAACATATTTTAGAAACCACATGAAAAGAAAGTAAGCCCCTGGTCTGATGACTACCACGAGTTTTCATCGGGCAAGTAGTTAAAATTAACGTCCAGTGATTAGTTATTAAGGCTCCGTTTGGGAGGACTTCTTTTCACCGGTCAAGTGGTTATGACCGCTAATTAAGGTCCGCTTCATGCGGTCGTAACCACTTGACCGGTGAAAATATGTCCTCCCAAACGGAGCCTAAAACTGATTTATAATAAAAACTTTAAACACGTCACACTACACTTAGCGAAGTTAATGAAAAATGGGGATTTGCAGAAGGTAAATTACGCTGTTTTGAATGCCCGCATTAGTGCGCGTTTTCAGCCGATCACCGCGCGAAACTTTGGCGGGCAATGATGATAATGATGATGATTTCTACCATTTGCAACAGGCATTCATGCTGAAGAGAGCAGGAGAGGAGCCTCTGGGTCATGCAGCAGCCATAATCACTGATGTTCTCGAAAATGCAGAAACCAACAAAGTCATTACTGCTTTACAGAAGAGAGCTCTTCTTCAAGAAATGGCACTCAAGCTTTCCTAGCTATAGAATGAGCAATTTTCTTCTGCCTGATAATTCTGGCCTCTATATCTGTTTCAAATGGGATAAAGTATAATCCTGCCCTTGCTTTTAATCCACAAGTAAACTAGCTTCAAGGGCAATGAAGGTCATTTCACTCATTTTCAGGTAACTTTGGACTGGTTTTCTCCTACAGGCGAAGCTCTTTTTTACTCTTTAGATAAAATTGGGTTTTGATCTTCTGTCGAAGTTCTGCGGAATGATGGAATCTACAGATGCTCGAAAATTGAACGTAAATATTTATGTTTATTTCTGTGCACAGGCACGCCCTTGATCGCGCGCGCCTATTAGCTGCAGTGGACGCTTCTCTGCGTTAGCAATTTTCCGGTTTCAAGCCGTGTATCTGTTCTTACATGTAAATATTTATAGTCATATTGCAGTCTCATTACACATCAACAGGGTTTTTTTTTAGGATCTCCATTTCATATATGTTCTTACTTCATTAAGATTATATTTGATCAATTCTTATTTGCACGCCTTGATACTATTAATAGCAAATTGTTGGGTTAATTCAATTGAAGCAGAGCTGCTTGAGTTTTAACTAGAGTAAGCCCCGGTTTGGCTCGGTGTTTTTGCGCCGTTGGATAGACTGCATGTATGGCATGACAACTCTTATGACCGCCACTAAGAAAAGATGACTAGTTTTGAACATAAAAGTGAATGGATTACTTGGGTGAGGCCGGGCTCGTAATAACTGCGGTGCCAATTGGAGCCTAAAACATTTATTGTTAATTTTTTTTTGGCATATTATTGTATAAAATGATATTGAGTTCATTAAAGCCAAAAAAAGAAAATTTAATTTCGAGCATTTTTTACTCTTTTATGTTCTGAAAGCTATCAAAATTATGCCCCAAAATGATTTGCAGTTTAACAAACAAGGAGAAGCAGAAGTCATGCATAGGGGGCACGCCCGCAAATGCATAATTTACAAAATCGAGAGATTTCTTCTGGACCAGTTGGAGACTCGGAATTTAAATTGATTAATTGCCTAATTATATCATCCCACCTAATCCAACACACAAGTTTTACACACATGCATGGTGCGTGCATACACACTAACTATACTATTAAATGTCTAATTATCATTTATGGAGTTTCACAAAAACAGTTTGGTCGAACCGGAGGTTTTTCTCACGCCCTAGACCGGCTTGCCAAGATGAGTCCAACAAGCTCTTTCTCACATAATTTTGAGTTCGTTTGGTTTCTCAAACGAATGTTGGAACGCTCGGTGAGCGCGCCCGTGTAAGCTTCACTCACGTCGGGCACACACTCATGAGATGGATACGCAAGCTGCGCATGCAAGCGTGTCTCGCCCAAGCGAGGGCGCCCCCGACCTGGATTGTCTGGGGGTATTGATGTCATTTCAGAAAATTGGTGTTTCAGATGCCCAAATCGCGCATTCTCATTCGCCAGTTCATATTCTAAGAGACCTTCATTTGAAGGAAAGCAACCGATAAGAGAAGAAAGAACCTTGAAGTTTTTCGGTGAAGGCTTGACACCCTGCTCACTCTTTCGCTCAAGTGTTCACTCTGCACTCAATGCTTGCTCCAATGACAACTCCATAAGTTGTTTCCACAAACACTAAGAAAGACTTTGTTTTTTTCTCTTTCAAGTACGTGTAAAGCTGAGCAGTGCCCTGTCATCTTCCCAGGGATTCTAACACTAACACAAACAAATTAGTGAATTAGGTCGGCACCGAACCCACCCCACCCCGTTGGTTCTCTTTTAACTATTTGCGCGCTTGACTCGCGCTCGAGCTAAGACGATTCAATTCTTCTGAACCGATAAATCATTGAGCAGTGGTCTGTCATCCTCCCGGGGATTCTAACACTAGTAAACACAAACAAATTAGTGAATTTGGTCGCCACCAAACCCACCCCGTTGGTTCTCTTTTAACTATTTGCACGCTCGACTCACACTCGAACTAAGACGGTTCGATTCTTCTAAGAAGCGCCGAGCAATCCGCTACAATCATCTTAATAAACATGTATAGAAAAATTGAAGAAGGGGAGAGGAGTTATAGAAATTGTGGTGATTTGGTATTTACCAAATTAACCTCCCACTAATGAAAACAAAAATTTTAGGACAATATGTCCACACAAAATCCCTCACATAATAATGAGTAAATAACTGCGCGTGCACAAAACGCACCAGAAATTTGACTCAATAGTTGGATCTTTCACAGAGCTCCACGTGGCAAGTGACGTCAGCTTCCCGTTGCGAAGGGCACTCATTCAAAAATACGAGGAAAAAACCTCGCCCCGCTGCCACAGATAAACCAGCCGTTAAAAACCCTAGAGCGCTCCATCTTCCACACTCTTGAATCCACCCCCCTTCTCTCGAAGGCTCGATCTACAACTCCGATGTCGTCGACTCCCCTGAAAACCCCTCGTCATTCTCGCTCCAGATCAACCGATTCTTACAAGTTTTCCGAGAACGTACAACCGAATATCCCCATCTCCACGCCATCGAAGAAATTCGCCAAGTCTCCGGCGAGCAGATCGGCTCCCAGAGCAAGTAAGCATGCCCCTTTCTCGCCGTCTCCTCCTCCGCCGCCGCGAGTGAGGAAGTTCGTCGTTGCCAAGAAGAAGAATCCTGCGAGGGAGACCAGCGATCTCGAGGCCAAGAAGCTCCATGAGGCGGCCTATCAGAGGCTCCGTGCTTCTCAGGAAGAGTTCTTCAAGAAGGATATGGCTCCCGTGATCCATACGGAGGTGCCCACGAATGGAGAGGAAAATGCGAAGCTGGATCGTGATGAGAACTGCAGTGAGAGGAAGACTAAGAATATGCTGATGGAAGAAGCAATGAGCTGTATCCCTGAGCCTGGATCTGGGAGAGTGAGGCATCTTGTGAAGGCATTTGAGAGTCTTCTTTCTCTTTCAGAGGGTAGGGAAAACAAAAAAAATGACAGAAAATCTCTTTTGATGGATTGGTTGATGCCTCCATTTTCACCAAAGGTTGCAGAAGAGATTCAAGACTTTGTAAATTTGTCCTCTTTTGATGAAAGGGATTCGAGGCTTTGTTCTTCTTTGGATGGTCTTCAAGGGAGGTATGCTAATCTAGAAATTGATTTGTTTCTTAAGTTTGTTTATTATTCCTATTTTCTTAATTACATATTGATTTTTTCCCTAAATGATATATAGGCTGAGTTTGGGGAGCAGAACATCTGGTAGAGGCAGAGGGAGTAGGAGACATGTAAGGAAATTCTCTTGTTTAAATATTTTGTATGTTTATGCTTTGATGTTTATTTTTCAATTTTTGCTTCTAGTGAATAAAATATGTTTACTTTTGATGTTTTTAATTTTAGGCATTTTTTTAAAACTTTTGTGTGTGCTTTTTCAGAGTCTTGATTCCATGAGGAAGAAGAACTGGAACAAGAGGCTTAAAGTAACAAACCAGCAACCTTTCAAGCTGAGGACTGAGGTATTTGAACAATTTATAATAATTTTTTATTATCACTTCACACTCAGGTCAAACTATTTAAATTGTGAACATGGAGGAGCTAGTCAAAGTAATCATTCCAGGGTATTGCAGAAAATAACGTTAATTATTGTTCTTCCTTTGTAACAGCTTATATTTTTGGTATGCTTGGTTGGCTAGGAGGAATTTAGGGATATTGTAATTACTGTGTAAACGGCAGTTTGTATTTTTGGTATGCTTGGTTGGCTAGGAGGAATCTAGGGAGAAAGTTTAGGAGTGATTGACATTGCTAAGTTGTATATAGGTTTACCCTGTGTATTCAGAAAAGGTAGAGAAAGAAAATAGTTTTCTTCCACAATTTGTTTTTGTTATTCCTTCTTTCATGGTATCAGAGGGAGGAGGCTAAAAAAAAAAAATGAGCGGAGAAACTACTATCACGGGCGGAGACACTGCTATCACGGGCGGTGTTGGGGTGTCCGGGTTGTGAGAAAAACCATCTCCCCATACGATATAACTTCTATGGACAATCCAGGACTTTCAATCACTCAAGTTCAATTGAAAGGTGAAAACTATGATGAATGGGCTAGCTCAATTCGAACGGCCCTACGAGCCCGGAAGAAATTCGGATTCGTTGATGGGACAATCAAGAAACCTGACAAGGAGTCGGGAGATATTGAAGATTGGTGGATGATCAACTCACTGTTGGTATCCTGGATTCGAAATACTATAGAGCCAACGTTGCGCTCCACCATCTCTCACGTGGAGGCAGCAGAGGCACTGTGGACTGACTTGAAGGACAGATTTTCTATTACGAACGGGCCAAGAATTCAGCAGTTAAAAGCGAATCTGGCCGGATGTAAGCAGAAGGGATTGAGCATTATGGAATACTATGGACGATACAAGCAATTGTGGGATGAACTTAACACATATGAACAAATTCCTACCTGTAAATGTGGGAAATGTGACTGCAATATTGGGCAGATTCTGGAGAAAAAACAGGAGGAAGAAAGGGTTCACTCTTTTCTTATGGGGCTCGATGGTGACGTCTATGGCACGGTGCGATCAAATATCCTGGCACAAGAGCCGCTGCCCAGGATGAACAAGGTGTATTCAATTCTTGTTCAGGAAGAACGTGTGAAGACGGTTGTTCGTGGAAGGAAAGACCGTGGAGACATGATGGCACTCACGGCAAGGGCTGCTAGAGTACTAGTAGATAACAAAGATAAAACAAATCTGGTGTGTTCTCATTGCAATCGGACAGGCCATGAAACAAATACTTGTTTCGCGCTGCATGGGTATCCGGAATGGTGGGGAGATAGGCCACGCAGTGAAGGGAAAACTTCCGGCATGGGACGCAGCCGTGGAAGAAGCACTCATCGGGGTGGCAGAGGAGGAACTCATCGGGTGAATGCTGTCGCAGCTGCTGCTGTCACCAGCGGAAGTGAGGGGGATGTGTCTAATTCTCACTCACTGCCTGGGTTAAATAATGAACAATGGCAAACTTTGTTGACACTGATAAATGGATCAAAAAGTGCACAAATGACAGGTAAATCATGGATTATTGACACCGGGGCCTCCAATCATATGACTGGGTCAATAGAGGATTTTAATAATTTTGTAGAAATCACTCCGTGCCCTGTTCGTTTGCCGGATGGAAGTAGCACGGCTGCTACAAAAGAAGGGACGGTCATCCTTGATCATAATTTTCGATTGGAAAATGTCTTGTTTATTCCTGGACTAGCTTGCAAACTGATTTCAGTGTCTCAATTGACAACATCCCATAATTACTTTGTGCAATTTACTGATGGCTTATGTGTTGTACAGGACCGCACTTCGAGGATGCCGATTGGAGCGGGTGAACAACGGGATGAACTTTATTGGTTTCGAAGCATAGGAAATGTGAAGGCCTTAACAGCTCATGAGCCTGTGGATCTCTGGCACAAGAGGTTAGGGCACCCGTCATCACAAATTCTTAAGTTAGTTCCTGGCATTAGAATGAAAGAATCACAAAAAGTGATAAAAAAAACTTGTGATGTCTGTCAACGGGCTAAACAAGCTAGAGACAAATTTCTTATTAGTGAGAATAATGCCGCATGCATTTTTGATCTTGTCCATTGTGATTTGTGGGGCCCGTATAGGACTGTTTCCTCTAGTGGTGCCTCTTATTTTTTGACAATTGTTGATGATTTTTCTCGTGCTGTTTGGATCTATTTATTGGTTGATAAAGTGGAGGTAACTCGGGTTCTTAAAGGATTTTTCTCCCTTGTTGAACGACAATTTGGTAAGAGAATTAAGATAATTCGTAGCGACAATGGAACGGAATTTATTTGTCTTAAACAATTTTTCCTGGACAATGATATTATTTTTCAGACATCTTGTACGGGGACGCCACAACAAAATGGACGCGTAGAAAGAAAACACCAGCATATATTAAATGTGGCTCCCAAGGGCTTTACGTTTCGAGGGGTCCTTACCAATAAAATTTTGGGGGAATGCGTTCTAACGGCCGGCTATCTGATTAATCGCACACCGTCTCTTGTTTTAAACGAAAAAACACCTTATCACATTCTGTACGGGAAAGATCCGGTATATACTCACTTGCGCATATTTGGTTCTTTGTGTTATGCTCATACAAAACCAAGTGATAAATTTGCTAGTCGTAGTCGTCGTTGCATTTTTGTTGGCTACCCATATGGTCAGAAGGGGTGGAGATTGTATGACTTGGAAAAACACAATTTTTTTTGTCTCTCGAGATGTGCACTTTTCAGAAGGCAGTTTTCCTTTGCGGGCACTTTAGGCAACACTGATATTGTACATGATGCCTTGGGACCAGAGGAGTTTGTGATCGCAGATGATTATGAGGACAGGGGGCACCGTGGATCCTAACTTTGATGAGGGTGTCCCTCCTGTGACTACTAATAGTGTTGCGGATGAGCCGTCAAATGAAGATACCTTGCAGGCACTCAGACGAAGCACTCGTGAACGTCAAGCTCCTATCCGGCTTCATGATTATGTGATGCATACTATTCAAAAATTAAGTCCATCCTCGTTCGTTTCACCTGCTTCTCGGCCTTCCTCAGGTACGCCTTACCCTATTGCCAATTATGTAACTTGTGACAATATATCTGTACGCCATAGCCATTTCCTAGCAGCTCTGCAAACAGAACAGGAACCACGAACTTACTCGGTGGCAATGCGTGACATACGCTGGCGTCAAGCCATGCGGCTTGAAATCGATGCGCTTGAAAACAATAATACATGGACCATCGAATCTCTTCCATGTGGGAAAAAGGCATTGGGATGTAAATGGGTATATAAAATTAAATATCATTCTAATGGCACGATTGAACGTCGCAAAGCTCGGTTGGTTATTATGGGGAACCATCAAGTTGAAGGGGTTGATTATTCGGAAACTTTTGCCCCGGTTGCAAAAATGGTGACGGTACGTGTTTTTTTAGCCATTGCAGCTGCGGCCAACTGGGAGGTCCATCAAATGGATGTTCATAATGCTGAAGGATTTCTTCATGGCGATCTTCACGAAGAGGTTTATATGAAATTACCACCTGGATTCCAGGTAACCAAGCCAAATTCTGTATGCCGACTCCGTAAGTCGTTGTACGGCTTGAAGCAGGCTCCACGATGCTGGTTTTCTAAATTGTCCACTGCTTTGAAAACGTACGGCTTCCGGCAATCCTACTCCGATTACTCGTTGTTTGTTTTACAACAGGGCACATCTCGGCTAAATGTGCTCGTTTATGTGGACGACCTCATTATCTCTGGGAATCATCCGGATCATGTACAACGTTTCAAAGATTACTTACATCGATGCTTTCACATGAAAGACCTCGGGCGCTTGAAGTATTTTTTGGGTGTTGAGGCGGCACGGGGACCTGCTGGTTTTGTTTTATCGCAACGAAAATATGCGTTAGATATCATCCAAGACACGGGTCTCATGGGTGCAAAACCCTCCAAAACTCCACTTGAGCAGAATCATCGGCTGGCCTTGTCCACTAGCAAGGAACTCACAGATCCAGAACCATATAGACGATTGATTGGTCGACTGATTTATCTATGCTTTACTCGCCCTGATTTGGCATATAGCGTGCACGTTCTCTCTCAATTCATGCAGAAACCCCGGCTTGATCATTGGTTGGCAGCTCTTCATGTCGTTCGATATCTTAAATATCGTCCTGGTCAAGGAATTTGGCTTCACAACTCCTGTGATTTCACTCTTCATGCATGGTGCGACGCTGACTGGGCAGGTTGCCCCTTGACACGCCGTTCTCTTACTGGTTGGATTGTGTTCCTAGGGAACTCCCCCATTTCATGGAAAACCAAGAAACAACACACGGTGTCCCGCTCCTCAGCTGAAGCAGAGTATCGCTCCATGGCTATGGCCACGTGTGAGCTCAAATGGCTCAAGGGTTTATTGGCTTGCTTTGGTGTCTCATCTTCTCGTCCAATGCAGTTACATTGTGACAGCCAGGCAGCTCTCCATATATCTCAAAATCCGGTTTTTCATGAACGCACTAAACATATTGAGATCGACTGCCACTTTGTTCGGGATGAGATTGTTGCTGGGAATGTTGCTCCTTCATATGTTCGTTCTAGCTCACAGCTTGCCGATATATTTACCAAAGCATTGGGTGTCAGCTCGTTCGAGTTTCTTCTTCGCAAGTTGGGCATTCGTGATCTTCATGCACCCACTTGAGGGGGGGTATTGCAGAAAATAACGTTAATTATTGTTCTTCCTTTGTAACAGCTTATATTTTTGGTATGCTTGGTTGGCTAGGAGGAATTTAGGGATATTGTAATTACTGTGTAAACGGCAGTTTGTATTTTTGGTATGCTTGGTTGGCTAGGAGGAATCTAGGGAGAAAGTTTAGGAGTGATTGACATTGCTAAGTTGTATATAGGTTTACCCTGTGTATTCAGAAAAGGTAGAGAAAGAAAATAGTTTTCTTCCACAATTTGTTTTTGTTATTCCTTCTTTCACAGGGGGAGATATAGATGATCAATAGTGGAAGAATGAACTCCTTTAGAAGTCAATTAATCATAGTTCAAAGCTCTTTAGTGTCCATTATGTGTTTTTATGCATGATGTAAGCCAAGATTTTATTGCTACTCTACAGTTCTGAATTTAATGGAATCATTTAGAAGTCCCTTTTCTAGAGTCCATTATGTGTTTTTATGCATGATGTAAGCCAAGATTTTATTGCTACTCTACAGTTCTGAATTAATCAATTCATTTAAAAGTCCTTTCTGTTGTAGTAAATCCTTAAATGGTTTGTTAGAAGCACACACATTGTGAATCACAAAACCATTTAGATGCCATTATGGAATTTTGCGATACCTTCTTTAATTAATTAGTATCTTGATTACAGCAAAGAGGGAAGATTAAAGAACAGATATTTGTTAAGATGGTGACTGAAATGGTTATGGAGGAGGAGAAAAATAGAATACCAATTGCTCAAGGCCTTCCATGGACCACTGATGTGCCAGAGGTAATCCGCTTTCTCATGTTTTATGCAATAAAATCCATCTTAATGTATATAATACTGGGTTTAGACTTTTTATCCCCTTAGTCTCCTTATAATTTTTATAGCTTATTTATTGTCAAATCACATGCGAGTATTGGGTTTGGTCTCACATTAGATAATTGAAAATGAGTTTGTCTACAAGTTTATCAATCTCAACATTGGTCTCCCTTCTGAGCACACTCTCTAACAATTGCCATTACATTTGATGGTCCTATTTGAGATTGAATCGATGCATTTTTTTGCACTCTTGGTGCATGATACTTGATGAGGTTATAAAAGGAATTTTCTATTTAAGGGGGAGTTATGTCAAGGGGGAGCTCTCACATTAGAGAGATTGGGAGAGAGTATTAGATTTAGTCATTGAATAATTTAAAAATATAATTGTGTAGAAATACCAAGTTGTTACAACTTTAGCCCTTCTTTGATCCGTTCTCCCTAACATTGATGATGGTGGAATTGGTAGATTTGTTTTTCTCTACAATTCTTTTTTGAACTGGTGTTGATGAACTTTTTGACCCCATGTAGTCAGGATAAATCTAATGAAGTTGGTGATTATACAATTAATGCTCCAGTTTGAATAGGATTCATAAACACTTCATAACTCAATAACCAAAGGTTGATTTAACTTCAATTTTAGAGTTTAAAATGTAATTAGAGATGTGATGTGATCTCATGTTATATTAAGAATTATTACTGATTTTTTATTAAGATAAGCTAAATTTTCATCTAACTAAAAGGATTATTTGTTGCTGCAAGTTCAATCATAAATATTCAATAATAACAAATATATTACTAGTGGCGCAGCCCCTTTATTATGTAAGATAAATTAAAATGATTACAATAAAACTATTAAGATAAATGCCAATTATATAGAAAATTGTGGATCATGGACTAATTACTCCAACCAAAAAAAAAGATCCATATAGAAGAAAACTTAAAGGCTAATATAAAAAAAAATGAGTATTCCTCATTTTCTCTATGGAGGAAGGAATTAGTGGCAAAAACAAACCTCAAGCTGTCCTTGACAAAGATGCTCGTTCAAGATTCAGTGGAAGGAATAAGAAAGTAGTGTGGATACTGTTCGTGTGACCAGTGACTGCATTGCATAATAACTCATTTTAGATATAATTTCTGCACGGTAATTTTTACGTTTTTTGTGACGTTTTTTGTGGGTTTTATGGTATGGCCATGTTGGGATTTTTTTATTTTATTGATATTTACTCGGATTTTAGATTAAACTTTGACTCAACTATGGTTTTGGAAGGTTGATCAGATTATCCAATCCAACCAAAACAAATGAACATTAGAACTATGAAATCTGAAACAAATAAATAAGAAAAATATATGAAATAAGTCTAAATTGTATTCATTTGGAGACATCAATTGCTTAAAGGTTCAAAGAACTTCGCCCCTAGAATGTGATGGGGACTATATTCCTTGGGCTGGCTGACCCATTTCGGATCCGTTCAGATTTACACTCATCGTAGGAGGGGTTAAGACCGTTGTATGGATGATCCGAGCTCGTCAGCGCGTTCAGAGTGTCGACAGGATATTATCTATGTATTTTTACGTATTATTTGTGTATTTTTTGTATGTTGTTTCGATCATGATCATACGTTGTGTGTGTGAGAATCTATAAATGCTTGTAGTGGGGTTCATTTTGAGGGATTGCAGAATTTAGAGTGAATCAAAATTTTGTAATCATTTCACGGTGCTAAAATCCATGATAGACTAGGTGCCTAAGTCTATAGTGGGGTTCATTTCTTTATTCCCCACTTGACTGAGCCCCTCACCCTTCAGCCGCTCGTTTATAGTTATTCCTTCATAAACCCATGATCCCCCTTACAACGTCCAGGACTACAGACAATCGCTGAAAAATAACTTCAAAATGCATGAAACTACCAAGTAACTACAATTTCACGCCAATTCACTATTGTTGGCTCTTCTCTGGACAGAAACGAAACTCCCACAATCATTTGTGAGGCACGCCGAGGATTGTCGGCTTCTTCCTGGGGGGAGAACGAAGAGTCATGTGTTGTGTTCTGGTCTTACCAGCGTTCAGGTCTGGAGATTCTCCTTCTAGTCATCACTTCAATCCATTCGAGAGCCTTCTCTCTCCCACTGCTGCTTGCGTTGATTCAACCTTAAGGGAGTCTGTGGCTTGCCATCATTTCCAGCATCAGAACAGCCACCGAATTCCCCCTCCTGCATTTCAAAGCTTGCTGAAATTCAATTCCTGCACACGGAAGTCTTTCTTAAGTGGGATTCAACTCTTCCATTGGCCTGCAGTTGCTGCCAGCTGCTGAACCAAGCCTCCTGCACATGGTCGTCCTGCTTAAGTAGGATTCGACTTCTCCATTGGTCCGCAGTTGCTGCCAGCCGCTGTACTAAGCCTCCTGCACCAATTAGCTACGGGAACGGTGTATTTCCAGCCTCCCTGGACTGCAACCTGCAACCTCCTTCAGGGGTATCCAATTGGCAGCCCCTCCCATCACTGCTGAGCCACCGACACTTCAAATTAATGCAGAAAGTAATAAATTTAGTAGGATATCTGCACTTGAATTGTTGTCCAAGCCTACAATTGCAGCTACTCATCCCATTTTAGTTCAATTATTTATGTTAGTTCTTATTTGAAAGTTTAAATACTTGATATTGAAAAATTTGTGGAAAAACATACGAATTGGGATTTTGCAGACATTCACATGATCTTTTTGTTTACTTGAAGGGCGTATTCGTTGAGTCAGTCACCTGTAGATTCGTCTTGCGTCAGTTGGTATAAGAGTCTTAGGTTCGGGTTTTGTTTTGTTATGCAGTAGTAAAATCTATAGGTTCATTAATATAATAATGTCTAACTATCTTCATCATCTATCTCCTCTATTTGAGATGCCCAAGTTTGTTTATACTTGATTCCACAAATCACCTTTAGGGAGATCGTCATACTATTACGATGATTATCCTCGTGCTCGACCCATCGCTCATAGAGTTTGTATTCACCCTTACTCGATTATGGTAGGAGCGACTACTACAATGATCACCGTATTGAGGAGAGTCTCGTGCATATTTTTGTCGAGTTTCCTCACGATGAACCAATCGCAGTTGTTGCTAGATTCCATTCCAGACTTCGGTATGCCACTGAGTGATCATCAGTTAGATTTCGTCGAGCAGACATTTCTGCTTGCCCTTCGTCACAAGAAGTCCTTGGGATCTCCTAAATTTGGTCAAGTAGAGATTCACACCCTGACCATCACGTTGTGAGTCCTCCTCAACCCGAGTCCACCACAGACATAATAAATGTGATACTTCTATGAGGCACATTGTCTGATGAATTATCTGCCACTTGAGTGACTTAGACCTTATGACCTCAAAAGAGAGTGAGTATAAACAACCCAATGATCCCATAATGGTGTCCTTTGCCTACCCCTTGTGTTGACTTAGTTATTGCTTCGATCATAAACTCACTCTTGCGTGCATATTTATCAGAGTTTTCCAACATTCTTGTGGTGAGTCATGTTCCGAGTGAGGTTAGAGAGCATATTATTGATTTTGTAGTGGTTGTCACTCCTGCTCTCAAGGACAGTATTATTATTGATGATACTCATCGCAAGAATCATCCTGCTACGAATGAATTCTTTGATGAGCCACCTAATGGTTTTTTCTTTCTAGTAAGCAATTTCCCTAGTGCGTTGCTAGATTTTCTTCTAGATTCCGGTTTCCGATCTACGTAGCACTGAGCGGCATCAGGTAGATTTTGTCGAGCAAACAATTCCACTCGCCCTTTATTACGAGCAGTCCTTGTGATCTGCTAGATTTGGTCGAGTAAAGATTTGCACCCTGACCATCCCGTCATGTGTCTTCCTCGCCCGCTTTCCTGTCAAACATGATACATGTGATACCTGATACAGATTTCTCTCACCCCTGTGAGACACATTGTCCGATGAGATGTTTGCCACTTGAGCCTGACTCAGACCCTATGTCTTCTAAAGGGAGTGAGTACAAATAATCCAGTGATTCTATAATGATGTGTCATTCCCCTACCCTATGCGTTGAATTAGTTATTTTTTTGATCATAGACCGTCCCTTGTGTGCATCAAAGTTTCCCCACATTGTTGTGGCATGTCATGTTTCGAGTGAGATTAGAGAGTATGTTTTGGCTTTGTAGTGGTTGTCTCTTCTACTCTCAAGTGCACTACTATTATTGATGATACTCATCCCCATGTAAGCCATATAGTGGTTCTTTCTTTCTAGGAAACATTTGTTATAGTGTGAATGTCCTGGATGTTCGTGTGAGCGATCGTCACATCTGCGATGAATTTCTATTTACCACCCTATGAGCCTTTGACAAGTAATATCCCCTGGGAGATATTTAGCATGTCATGAACTTGTACCTTTGTACCAACATCTCATGTGGTTATTTGTGTGTTCATCACACACCCGATGAGTATTTCTACACCCCGCAGAAGGTACCATTGAATAAACCACCCATCTTTAGGGTCTTCCACCGATATGTATATGTTGCATGATTTGCATGTCATAATCCGATGTTAAGTTAAAATAATAAATATTTTAAAACTTGCGCAAGTAATCACATGAGAGAGCAAATATTCAATGAAGGTGATTTAATGATGATTTGCACATTATTTGAGAGTTTCGATTTGGGGGACAACTATGAATTTGAGTGCTAGGAGAATACGTTCATACACTGTCTTGAGAGAGTCGGAATCAAATCTCTTTGAGCTTTATATTCCTAGAAATATGGATAGTTATCTTGTATTTAATGTAAGCAATTTGATTCTAAATGTGTCCACCTAGTTTTGGGGGGTATTCAACCTTCCCGTTTAGCTTCAGTTCCCATCTTTATCATAGCCTTACCATTCACTTGTATATCCACTTGTATCATTTGTGGGGATCTTGACAGCTTCGATGGTGATGACCTTTAATAAACACTGCACTTTCCAAAGGCTATGAGATTGAGACGTTAGAGTTCATGCAGTTGTTTTTATTCTTGCATGGTTTACACTTTACACCAGGAGCATGACAACATCCATTCATCAGAGATGAATGCTTCTGATTTGGGGAGATTGATTAAGAATTATCATGCCACATTGGACGATTTTTCATTATCGATATCTTTGGATCGCTGGACAGGCGATCAGAGCCTGTGATTGCGATCAACTTGATTTTTCCTATTTTGTATGTATTTCTCTTATTGTTCAGAGCTCTATCTTGAGAGTTAGGTTAAGTTGTTCAATCGACAATCTAAGTCATCAGATCCTCTTAACCCAACCCTCCCCTGTATATGCTCCTATCAAATTTTCTAGGTATCAATATTTGTGTTTCTTTCTGAGAAGCGGCTCGGTCTTCTTCCCTTAGTGCGACTCTGAGGGCTCGCTACGGTGCTAAAGTCATAGGTCCTCGCCTCATGGGGTGTTGATGCCCCTGTTCGCTGCTCTCCACCACCCATATGATGACCATCGATCCTCTTCTGGCCCTCCAGCTGCGCTATCAAAGCTGCCTGCCCAACACATCTTCTCTTTACTGTCGCCCACCACTCTCTCCCTCTCCAGTGATCCCAACCCACCAATAGCCACCTCCCTCCCTTCCTCAAACTTTCCTGAGCCCCCAGATGCCAGAGTTCCCTTCTCTAGCTACGAGACTCCTCTCCATAGGCCGCAACTGTCTTTCCTAGCTCTGTTCCCTGCCTTCCAACCCGACCTCCGCAGCACTGACCTCCCCAGAACCCTTTCCCGCGTTCAACGCCCATGCACGCCCCCATCGATCCTCCAAATTTGTTGTTCTTCTACCGCCGCCACCAAACAGCCCTCCCCTATGCCTCTTCTCCACCGATCAGCCATCCGTATAGACTTACCACATCCCAAAGCCCCTGAATCTACAAATCCTAAAAAAATTCTCTCCACTTCATAATTCCCCACCAATTGCACTACAAAACCAATGCATAGCACCTACGATCGACTCGAGCCCTCCCACAACATCATCCACCATCCGTGTCAATTGGTGAGTTTTACCTTTCTACTTCATTTCTTGCATTGTTCGAATGTTCTCATTTTTGCTAGAAAATTTTTGCTCAATTTATTTGTAGTTTCTTTCAATGGACTTGTATGTCTTATTCACCGATACTCAGTGTTTTATTACTCTCAATTATATATAGTTATTACTTGTCATCCGATTAGAATCAGTTGTAATCGATTATGGTTGTCTAGTGTGAATTTTAATTTTATTATTTAATTAAATGCGCGTCAAAAATACTTGCATGATTCAATCATAGTCACGACCATCACATTGGAGTTTAGGGTTAGCAGTCATAAGCTCATCGGATTGTGTGCGTATATACATTCACATCTTCATTTTAAGGTTTGTCGTGGTTCCATTACATTCTCCGTGGTTGCTTACATTGCATCTAGGGTTAGGGCATCATGGACCCGTCACCCGTAGATTCGTCCAGCATCATTTCCCACTTTCAAAATCTGATTCCAAACATTAATTAGGTGGTAATTTTTTTAGGCTGAATTTTTTTCAAAATGTACTAAGACGACAATTCCACATAAATATGTGGATCATGAATATCCCTGTTGAATTTACATTCGATTTAGCACCTAAAATTACACAAGGAACTATTGCTTAATAAAGGAATTACTAATGCAAAACAGATTATATGAATTTATCTCATATCTCCTTCCATTGCAATATAGATTTATTTATATTCTGACCCCTGCCTTCTTTGTTCTTAGTGCTTGATCAAGCCTCCTGTAAAGGAATTCACTGAACCGCTCGATATTGTGCTTCATAGCGATGTTCGTGCGGTGGAACGCTCCGAGTTTGATCAATATGTGAGTTGCTTAATATCATTGGTACTTTATTCTATACTATATACTAAAGCCTAAAGGAGTACTCATACTTGGTGGTGACAACATAAAACTTAAAACTCATTACAATCATCCAATTATTTTACTATTATTATTAGTTTAAATTATAAAAAATATAAATATATACATAAAATGGGAGGAATTTTGTTGGTTGGAAATTTATCTTCGCCTAATACAGTGCACAGGAGATACCGTGCCCCCGGCACTAGTTGTACAAATGCTTTAATTTGTTATGATCATTTCCAGGTGACAGAGAGGCTCGAGCTTGCGGAGCAAAGTAAGTTGGAAAGAGAAAGGAAACAAAAGGTATACTTTTCCATTAAGAAAACAGAACTAAAAGTTTTATGCATTGGCTAACAATTGTTCATTTCTGCAGATGCAGGAGGAGGAAGAGATAAAGAAGCTTAGAAGAGAGTTGGTGCCCAGAGCCCAGCCCATGCCTTACTTTGACAAGCCATTCATCCCTAAGAAGTGAGTATGAAATTAAATGACAGAGTAATGCTATTTTGTCCTTGAGTTAAATTTTGTATGTTCCCTTACTTTACAACTGTGCACAAGGGTAATATTGGAATTTGAAGCATCGCCAATAGTCTTATATCAACTTTTGAGGTTGACTTTATGAATTTTCATTTTCCACTTGTTACTGTTGAGTGGTGTATGAGCCATTAAATCTATAAAATGTGCAAATTATATAGAAAAACTTTTATCCATATTATCTTAGGTCTGTCTATCCATTCTACTATTTTATCAGTTAACAGTAGATCTATTAATTTGTCTAATTAGTGCATTGTCTAACTTTCAATATAAATAGCCAACCTATTAAGGGTCCGTTTGGCATGGCGGTGGTGGTTGTGAACGCGGTGGTTATGAACTGTCGTTTGTGAACGCCCGACCTCACCTAAGGAACTTCATCCACTTTTATGTTCAAAATTAGTTTTCTTTTTTTGGCGGCGGTCATAACCGTTGTCATGCCAAACATACATTCTATGATGGTGTTGTCTTTGTTCAAACTCACCGGAGCAAAAACACCACGCTTAAGGAACTTCATCAATTTTATGTTCAAAACTACTTTTCTTTTCTTGGAGGCGGTCATAACCATTGTCATGCCAAACATACATTTTATGATGGTGTTGTCTTTGTTCAAACTCACCAGAGCAAAAATATCACGCAAACGGACCCTAATTCTATTTATATTATCTTATCTTCGGTTAGATTTCACTCACATGTTTCTCTAATATAATCATTTTTTAAAATTTCTCTACTTTTCATACATTCATCTATGTATTCTTACACCACACTTAAATAGCAATGATTTTTTTTTACTTCGCAACATTCAAATTATACAATCTTTATTATCTCTTCTTATCACATAAAAAAGTTGGTAATTTTTATAGGATTTTCTTAGCAAATAGTGTTGGGCGTTGATAAATGTTGTCATCATCATTATCGATCTTGAACATACTTAGCCTAACTCATCTTGGGGTTATAATGCAAATTGCTACTCTTTTCAAGATGTCCAAAGGATTACTTTGTCGTGTGACTAATTTGTTTTATTTTAGAGTATTGTTTTATTTTAAAATTTTATTTACCACAGTACTAATTTTATACCAATACATGCATTTTTCTCCCTCGCATGTGTGTATGTGTGTGTTGCGAGCCATGCATTTGAACTCGCCTCTTCACCCAACGTCTCCCTCTTTGAATATGGTTAGCAAAAGCTTTAGGGTTTATAACTTTCTCTATGCGCGGTTATTATATATTTGCTTTCATAATACTAGATGCAATTCTTCAATAACCAAGTGCTGTATGAGAAAAATTAGATCCAACCGAATTCCACAAACTTCTTGTTCATTGATTTTATATGTAAATTTAAATTTCATGAAGGTCGACGAAGCCTATAACCGTCCCAAAGGAGCCGAAATTTCACGCATGACCGTCGAAGCACATAGTGGGCATCAGAATGTTGAAATCGCTCTCGATTCATGTAAGCTTTCATACTAATTCTCAATTTAAAATATATATATATATATGTTAATTCCAAGGGAAAGTTTTGTTCAGTGTTTCTCATGTTGGAAAGATGGCCAAGTATGCTTTAATAAACCAACAAAATGATGAGGCTTTCCTACTTAGCTGCTTTCTATGGAGATAATCATGAAGAGATCACAGGCTGAGAGTCTAATCCTGCTATTCAATAAATTGACTTCAATGAGAGCAATTTCTTTCATTGTAATTTTTGAAAAAATGTTGATAATTTTCTCTTGGATTTGAGAATTATTGGTGAAACGAGATGTATGTGAGAATATGACATGCAGATGCAATTTTTTACCTTTGTAAAGAGAAAAGCCCGCCTTCCTGCGGCTACAAACAAATTCATATGCCTTATTTGGTTTTATTTCAACTTTGAGGAATAAACTGTTTTTAATTTTTGTTTTATTGGGTTGACTACAATTTCGTGAACAATTTGATTTGCTTGTTTATGATTGATATAGTAGGTGATGATACTCAATGTTGACCCAAAAATTTGATGGTCAACCATTTAAGTATTTTTCGCACATCCATGCATTTTGTGCACGCTAAGCGTGAAAATTGATTGGAAAGGAAGATGGAGCAAAAAAGTGACCTGTTACAACATTGATGAAACTTATTTTGACCCAAAATTTGAGGGTCAACCATTTAATAAGCATGATAATATTTAATTTTTTATGCATCATGAAAATTTGACTACCCCACTATACTGGGATAAGGCTTGAGTGTTGTGTATGAAAATTTGACTAGTGAATATTTGGTTGAAGAGGAAAGAAAAAAATCATGGTTATATCAACCACCAACTTATATATAACAGATATCTTATATTTTATAAATTGTTTTTTGAAATATATTTTTTAAGACTTTGTTCCTCCTAAACAACACCATTTTCTCTCTACAAATAATGAGAAATTGTTGTGTAAGACTAAGTTACAATGAGCAGTGGTGTGAATTAAGGTTTCATTTCAAAAAATCCCTTAAAAAGTTAGGGATTGAATTCTAATTTTTTCCCAGACAAGTAAATGCCAAAATTAGTAGCACAAGAGTTTATATGAGGGGATGCTCCAATTTTATATGAAAATGCCCTATACTTAAGAGGGGATGCTCCAATTTTATCTTTTTTATAATGATTCTAAATTCATTACAATGGATAAAATGAAATGCACTTTTTTTCAATGTAAAGTTATTACAAAGATAAAATTGAAATATCATAAATAATTTGATATATTTTATCACTTTTCATTTATATTTCTAAATGAAAAGGTCATCCTTTTCAATGTAGTCATTACAAAAGGTAAATTTGAATTTATAACATATTTTGGTTGATTTTATAAATTTTCATCCATATTTCTAACAGAAGAGGCATTTTTGTAAACTAGGGATACTTAAAGGAGAGGTAATTGTAATAATATTTTTTGCCCTTTTAAAATTAAATAGTTCTATATTGCCATCTTAGCATCCATTTTCTATTACCAATGATCTCACATCCATAAGATATGCATATCTCGATTGACTGATTCATTTCATGACAGAAACTTTCCTGCGAGCGAAGCCCTCGTCTGGAGTTCAGGAAGAACTCCACGGATCCAACGCGCAAGAACTCCTGAACTTTACCAATCCTGTGACTAAAAAATTTAGCCACTAAAAGACAAAAAAAAACGTAAAGTACTTAAATCTAAAAATGTGGGCGTTCTCGCGCATTGGATTGAAATCCAACGCGTGAGAACCCCCAAACTCCACCCTAGAGTTGCCCGTACGAACTCCAAAGAATTTGAATTCCCCTCGTCCTCATCTACAGATCACATCTCCATGAAGGCATTTTACTTTCGCTAGGGTTACCCTACATCACTCTCATATTACATAATCTTTCTCCCAAGTTCTCTCTTTGATTAACAACTCTGCAAATGATTATTGAATCTCACTCTCAGACAGCTAAACCGACTCATCATCGGCTCTATAATCATCTATATGTCACACCTCCAAACTAAAAACTCGAAGCCTGCGTAATTACAACTTGCACCCCTCTGACTTTCAAAATCACAACTACCCCCTTCAATGTTTACATTTCATAACATCCATGCACAAAAAGACCCTGCGGAAGAGATTTATTCCAAGGGGGTACTTTTGTGCATGGATGTTATGAAATGTAAATATTGAGGGGAGATTTTTATAATTTCGAAAGTTAGAGCGGGGCAAGCTGTAATTACGCAATCTTCGAGGGAGCTCCCGAAAAATAACCATTTATATTTATTAATATATCTTTAGAAACAAATATACAATAGAATGAGATAGTGTGTTCCAAATCTGGAACATAAAATCAAGCAAAATTTAGCAGGTTTTTGAACCACTTTACAGAATCCTTTGGGTATCTCTTCAGATTGTCTCCATAATCAACAAAATACAATCCAAATCTGGAAGTGTAGCCTGCAGCCCATTCCCAATTATCCAGAAGAGACCACGCAAAATATCCGCGGACATCGCAGCCATCCACCCTACGCCAGAAATTTTGAGTGCCAATAAGGGTTTTGAGAGGAGCGAGACATTTTCGCAATTTAAAATTTATTAACATTTTTTTGATAAAACATGAAGGAATTTGCAGCAGGTTAACACCGAGAAAGCCCAACCGAGATTTACCCAACAATTAATCCAATTGACAATGAAAGTACCTGATAGCCTCAGAAAGGTTTCCCAGATATCCATTATGAAATGAGATTCTTTTCTCATCTTTGAGAGCATCTTTGATAGAGATAAAAGGGTTGTTTGGATCATCCATTCCTGGAAAAGTTGCGAAATTTCATGAGTATGTCATCAAAATCTTATTATATTTGTAAATATTGTCATTTATATGCCGCAAATCCTAAATCATCGGGAGATTCCCAAAAGTATGACATTCAACACTTCGACGAACTATGCCCCTGCATCAGAAGCCGCTACACACGAGTGACGGTGCACAGGGGCACCCCCGTGCCCCGCGCGACAGTATCGCCAAACCTCTCTCCGCTCTCTCTCTCACTCTTTCTTTCTCTTTCTCCATCTTTGATTGAAAATGGACGGTCAAAATAAATTAGATGGGCTTTTGGGACCAAATGGTCTCAAAAGTATTTCTTTTTATAATATATATATATGGTTAATTAACAGGACCTCCCCTGGGAGTTTTCATAATTACAGGTTGCACCCCTATATCTTTCGGAATTGCATTTACCTTCCCTCTAAGTTTTCCCCGTGTACAAAAAGGCACCTTCTATTAGAAATATGAATGAAAAATTATAAAATCAGCCAAATTATTTTATGATATTTAATTTTGCCCTTTGAAATAACTTTACATTGAAAAGGATAGGTTACATTTTACCCTTTGTAATGAATCTAGAATCATTAAAAAAGATAAAATTAAAATATTATAAATAATTTGGTTGATTTTATCATTTTTCATACATATTTCTAACGGAAGGGGCATTTTTGTAAACTGGGGAAACTTAGAGGGGAGGTAAATGTAATTCTGAAAGATAGAAGGGTGCAACCTATAATTATGCAAACTCTCAGGAGAGGTCCCGATAATAAACCATATATATATATATCTATGTTTTAAAATAACAAAAACCTCGTCGAGTTTACATTTCATAACATACACAAAAAAACTTAATCAATTGAGTTTTAAGCCTCTATCATTTAATAAATATGATTGAATGGTATAAAATGTGTGAGGATAAACATATCATTCTAAAAGGATAGTCATCTATCTTTGAGAGAGAGAGAGAGAAAGAGATGGAGTATTTTACCTATAGAATTATATGCTCTTATCAGTACACATCTCCTATCATTCATGAATGATATAAATTGTTTGAGGTAAAAGCACATATTTTTTGAAATAGTATAATACTCTCTCTCTCTCTCTCTAATAATGACATATGGAAGACCAGTACTCACCATTCTCAGTAATGAAAACTGGGGATTTCCGTACTTTTCTTTAATGTAGTTCATTAGGCTTCTGATACCTGTAGGAACAATATAAATCCATATCGAAGCGGCCTGTATGATCAAACAGCCAGATAAAAATATGAGAACAAGGAGCAAGAAAATAGAAAGGGAAAAAGCACCTAATAATACTGAACAGCTGCAGTGCTTAACTTTGACTCATGCACTTGTTACTCACACGCAGGCAAAAGACCAAACACACTTATTACAACGCCCTAACCCATCATCACCACCACACCCTAATACATTATAAATTCTAATGCAGCTGATAATCAGCAGGGAGCCTTGCCGCAAGAATTTCAAGAAGAAACAGTTGAAGTTATGTTATATAAGATATTATCAAGTCACGTTTTTAGGTAGTATATTTGTAATATTCGATAAGGGTAGTGTGGTCATCTAGGATTCCTCCACTCTTATGTATGTATGAGCAGGAGCCTTTGTAATAGTGAGATCCTAATAATATTCGGGTTTTAATCGTGTACTTGA
Organism: Platanthera zijinensis; assembly: GCA_039513925.1. Lineage (NCBI taxonomy): Eukaryota > Viridiplantae > Streptophyta > Magnoliopsida > Asparagales > Orchidaceae > Platanthera > Platanthera zijinensis. The sequence continues at coordinate 21,227,499 of CM077087.1, read as the reverse complement.
TATCAGAGAATGCTTCGGTGTCCTAGCTCAAGCAAGACCAAAACTGCCGCTCAAGCAAAATCAAAACTGCCGCAACTCCGCCTCTCGCCGCCAACCGCAGCTCCCGTGCATTCAATATATCGAAATAGGGCAGCCCTCGTCCCTCTTGCACGAACCTCCTGTGGTGTTCTGTGAGCTTGGGAATGATGATGAGCCTGCGAATGCCATAGGCTGGTGAATCCCGCCACCGATCACAATAGGTTTAATAGATTGTTCCAGTTAGATCCCATTCTACCTTCCAGTCGACACAGTCTGATCAATCGATTATGTTCTCCCTTTTTAGGTTTTGTTTCCTACACTCCATTGTCTGGTAGGAATAAAGTCATCTCTTCCAATAACACGATATCCTCCATTGCCGACAAAGGCCACATCTCATGCTCTCCATCCATTTACCTTTCATTTATTCTTCATGTTCCTTCTTGTCCCCAAAATTTACTTTAAATCAACAATATTACTAGATATCTTAATTGTTCTTGTTAGAAGGAGGAAAATAACAAGTGCAATTTTATTCATCACATATAGGGGCTAATTTATAGGACTAAAATAAGATGCATAACACTGATAGCCGTGTGAGACTAAACAACCATTGACTAAGACACCTTAAATAATAATATAAACTAACAACTCCAACACTCCCCCTCAAGCTGAAGGGGGACCCTTCAGCTTGGACACATCAAATAACGACAATGGAGGTAGGCGATGTGGGACAAACATCAGACGAGCCACCGGGGGAATTTCAAACCGGGGAATCAAGCCGGGGACATGGCCACACACGACACAGGACCCACACACGACGTGGACTCGTTGGAAACCGGTCAACCAACATCACCTACACACACAACATGCGAAAGAGAATGAAAGATGTGGAGCAAATCAACAACCGGGCAACCGGGGATAATCAGTCGGGAATAATCCGCACAAAGGGTGGTCCCACACGACACAGTCTCGCATGACACAGTCTCACGCGACACAACCTGCTGAGATTAAAAAAAACCAACATTAGTCGCATCCCAACACACGACCAATCAAAAGACAATAAAGGGAGACACATATGACATAAGTCTAGAGGCCATGTGGAACGAAAGCGAAAGTCGGGAAAGATCATTTGAGTTGTCTTCATCCCAACACTCCCCTTTATGTGGATAACACATGCATATAGGCATAAAACACACAGTAAACCTAAGCAGCAGAAAGACGAAACAATACAACATAAAAGACTGATAAAGACACATAAAACGACCCCAAAAAACAACACAACTTAAGCATCGACGAGACAAATGAACCCCCAGAAGCGGCAGTAGTGGCCGGAGCTCAAGCAGCAAGGTAGCCCACTAGAGCAGCAAGGAGGCTGACAGGATATGTAGCCATTGTCCAACTGACAGGAAGAAGAGAGGAGCCAACACAGGAGCAGATCTGGAGCAGGGAGGACGGCCTGGATCAGCAACAAGCATAATCAAATCAGCGGAGGAGAAGATCGACGAGATCAACGACAATGAAGCCTGCTCCGGAAGGTAGACGGATCCAACAGGGAGGACGGTCTGCATGACGAGCCCAGAGTCACAGGAGCACAGCGACAATGTCAAGGAAGTGGACTGGACGACAGAGAGAACCAACAGCTTCATCAGCAGATATCGGAGGAACGAGCAAAGAGGAAGAGCGCTTCTAGAGTCAGAGCAGGAACGACGTGCACTCGGTGTCGATCAACGAAGAGTCGATCGAACGGGACTGTCGATCAATCGGGTTGTGACGATCGAAATAGAGCTAGCAGCAGAACGTCGAACATAATCCATGGGATCAGGGAGAGATCTGGTCGCTTCTCCCATTGATGGGAACGAGGGCAGCGCGAATTGCGAGATCCGGCGAAAGAAATAGCGATGGAGCAGGCGTCGACGATAGCACGGAGCGTCGAGTAGAACAAATGCAGCTTCTGTGGATGAGTACAAACACTGAGGGGCAGATTGCCGCTCTCGTCGACATAAGCAAAGACCGACAAGAGCGGGAGAGGACTCGACGGGACTACTTTAAGATCAGTCGACGGGAACGAAAAAAGGAGAGGCGGAAGCTTGTGGTAGCACGTGGAAAAATTTAAGGTTTCAGATCATTAGCTGCTCTGATACCATGTTAAAAGTAGAAGGAAAATAACAAGTGCAATTTTATTCATCCCATATAGGGGCTAATTTATAGGACTACAATAAGATGCATAACACCGAAAGCCGGTGTGGGACTATACAACCATTGACTAAGACACCTTAAATAATAATATTAACTAATAAGTACAACAGTTCTCTAACATTCTTTCTTGACTCCTGTGTTTTTCAAGAACTGGGTATGAGGCGGAGCATTGACAGTGATAGAAACTGTGGCGGTTTGTACTTTCTAGACCACCAGTTACCGTCACATGCCCTCTCCTCCACCACGGTCACACCGTTACAATTGAAGATGTTTGAAGATAGCACAGACGTCTCAAACATCCTTCCCCGTTTAACATTAAAAACTTTCTCCGTTTATGTCTTTTATTAAAACCTTATCGTGTGATGTATATGAGTTGTCTAATCATATTAGAAATAATTTTTCACATTTATCTTCTCGTAGTTCTAGTCCTTTTGATGTAGTACATTCTGATTTTTAGGAGTAATTCTATCTCTTATCCTTAACTATTATCGATGATTTGCTATTTTTATTAATTGCTTTCTCATACTACCTAGGTTCATCTTTTAAATAAAATAAAAAGATAAGTTTTTTCATGTTCTTCATTGGATGGAGATGACCTAGTTCAAGGACACTGTTTGTGTCCTTCGTAGTGATAAAAGAGGGGGGATACTATGATCGAGATTTATTTGGTTCCTATCTCGCCAATCATGGTATCATACATCAAACCACATGTGTTCACTCAAACTCAAAAGAGGGTTGTTGAACGCAAAAACAGACACCACCTTGAGGTTGCTCGTTTGCCTTCTCACCACTATGCATCTTTCCAAATTTTATTGGAGCGATGATGTTCTGACTGCTGTCCATCTCATCAATCAACTCCCATCTAGAGCATGGATTATACCACATCTATTGCTCGTTTGTTCACCAAATGTGTCGTTCATACATCGCATCTGCTACCCTGTATATTTGGGTGCGTTTGTTTTATCCGCGTTCATAAGCCTTATAGAGACAAATTGATCCTTATGCTATATTCATTAGTTATTCCTCCACCGCAAAGGGTATCGATGTTACCACCCTCTGTCACAGAGTACTTTTTGCATCATGGATGTTACCTTCCACGAAGACGAATCCAACTATTCGGATCCTATTTAATTCATTCATCGGGGGAGATTGGTGACAATGATAATGATATTTATGTTCCTCTTTCTCTTGTTCCTCACATTCATAGTCTACCTTCTGATACCCCGAAATAGATTACGTAAACTACGTAGTGCAACGTGAGTCGGATTCAAGTAATAAAGAAGTGAAGTGGAGATCGTTCCCACGGAGAGGTGATTAATCTAAGGCTCATGAGTACTAGCTAGTCCTTTTCTTTAAATTCAAGTGAGTTGATTTAAGTGAGTTTAAAGACAAATAAAATTCTAAAATGAAGTTGCTAAGACTTTCTAAAATTACTGTTTATCAAGTTTGGGAAAAACGGTCTTGTATTTTGATTTCCTAAGTCTATAATGATGGATCAAAAGGAGATATTTATGAGAGCTCTAGGTGCGCTTTTTTGCAACGATTTAAAGGTAGAGATCCGTATCTCTCGATATCGGAAATCACTATACCACCCCTTGTTCTCTTGTCATCTCTAACTCAGATGAACAAAGAATATGATTAATAATAAAAATCAAAGTTGCTAACGGAAAGGTGAAATCTTTTCTCCCTTTTCCGTTATATCGAGTTGATGATACACTTACGTCTCTTCTCTCTCGAATCCTAAAGCACAGTACAACGAGCCAAAAATTTTGGTTAAAGATTTACGTGACTCCTCTCTCGAATCTCGTCACGTAGTAAAATATATTATATTCAAATACTCACACTCTCCTCTCTCGAATCTCGAAATGAAGCATCGAATGAAACAATAATCCAAAATTTTTACCAACAAGATCATCACTAAATAAAGAAATCACATCAATCTTCTCATAAATTAAAATAAAAACAAAGAGCCCATCACATAGAACAAAGTACTTTCAAAATACAAAACCTAGAGAATTAGTTCATGCTTGTAGGAATACCAAAACAAATTAGAAAGATCTTACTAATCATGATGTTTAGAGATCTAAACAACGCAGGAAAATCCCACTACTTCCTTCTTGATGAAGATCTGATGAAGCTTTCCTCTCTTCTTCTCTCAAAACCTAGATCTACTTTTTGAAATTTGAATATGATGAAGATAGTCATTTTCTCTCTCACACCCCCTCTTTATACTCCTCCCCTCCAAAAGAAATATTTTTATTGCTGAAAGGTTGTCATCTATGCACTTGTAACTGCCAAAAATATGAATGAATTCGAAATTCAAAAATTGAATTTCCGCAACTTTGTTATAACAAATATTGCACCAAATATCCCCAAAACTGTTGCAACAATGTTGCAACATCTTCTTCTGATTTCCCGTGTACTTGACCTGCCGCATCGAGGTGAATACTTCGGGTTTCCTATGATAAAAACATATTGAAATGACGTTAATACCCTCAATTTTAAAAGATGTCAACATATTTAAATACAATATTTTTTATACAAATTTGCTAAATCTTTTCATCAAAATAGTAGTATTTAAAGCACAAGATAATTTCTTTTTGAGAAGTTATCTCCTTCCATCGAAAAAAACCCCCAAACCCAAGTTACTCATCCTCGGTCTCTGATTTCTCTTCTTCTGATTGTCTATCATTGCAGATAAACAGATACACATGCCACTACCATTCCATCCCACCAGTACTCGCCTCTGATTCAGATTTTGAAGATCTTCATCTTGTTTTGTTGAAAGGTAAAGCGATCTACAAGAAACACTCTATCTTCAACTATGTTTCTTATCATCATCTTACTCATGCGCATCCGACTTTTGTTACATCTTTATCCTTGATTATTATTCCTAAGATGTAGTAGGAAGCCCAGCGTTTCGCTAAATGGGCACATGTAATGGAGGATGAAATGCCTGCCCTTAATAAGAATCACACATGGGGCATTTTGCCTCTTTCCCAAGGAAGAAAGTAATTGGTTTGAGGTGGGTGTTCTTTACTAAACAAAATCAGGATGGCAAGATAGAACAATTACAAGGAAAGGTTCGTAGCTCAAGGATGTACCCAAACTCAAGGAGTGGACTACTATAAGACATTTGCTCTTAAAGCGAAGGTGGAATCCATACGGGTTCTCTTATCTTGTGTTGTTTGTCTAAATTGAGATCTTCATTAACTTGACGTGAAGAATATCTTCCTCTGCGGTGAGCTGGAGAAGAAGGTATGCATGAAATTCCCTCCCAGGTTTATGAGAAAGGACGAGAAAAGCTAATCTGTCACTTGAAGAAGTCCTTATATGACCTGAAACAGTCGCATGAGGCATGGTTTGGCTATATGCAGAGACAATCTGATAGCACAATGTTCATTAAAAGGGCGTGATCAGAAGATCGTGGTTCTCATTATGTATGTGGACAACATGGTCATCACAAAAGATGATTCAAAGGAGATCGCCAACCTCAAGGAACGGTAATCCCGAAGTTTGAGGTGAAGGATTTAGGAAGACTACGATACTTCCTTGGAATTGAAGTTGCTAGATCGAATTAAGGCATTTTCATATCTCAGCGTAAATATGTCTTGGTCTAGTAAAAGGAAACTGGAATGCCTTGATTGGGCCGGAAGTCAGATGATATGATTTCCATTACAGAGTATTGCACATTTGTTGGAGGAAATTTGGTAACCTAGAGAAGCAAGAAACAAATGCAGTACCAGATCTAGTGCGGAGACCGAGTACAGGGTGATGTCCCGAGGTCTCTGTGAAGGACTATGATTGTACTCTATTTTACAGGATCTGGGATTCCAGGAGCATATCTCACTCTCCTTATAATGTGATAATAAGGTTGTCATTAGTATAGCTCATAACCCAATACAATATGATAGGGCCATGCATGTTGAAGTCGATTGACACTTCATCAAAGACCACATGGTCAAAAGAAATGTGGTCACTCCATTTGTCCATTCCAAAGACCAATTGACTGACATCTTCACCAAAGGTCTGGGTTGTGAAATGTTCAACGATGATATACACAAGTTATGGATGATTGATATCTTTCATCCGACTTTAGGGAGAAATGATATTATGTATATAGGATATTATCAAGTCGCGGTTAAAAGTAGTATACTCGATAAGGGTAATTGGTCATATGAGATCTTTGACTACACTCATATATTATGTATGAGTAAGAGTCTTCATGACTAGGTTTTCAATATCAAAATCAAGATGAAGAGGAAATACAACAAAGATGGGTTCATTAAAATACCAAACACTTAAAACATGAAAAACATAATAATTATGGAAATGTGTGTGCGTGCTTAAAATAGAGTTGGAGTAATATAAATGATTCGGGAAAGCTAGAAAACTACAACATCGCATTGGAGAAGTGATGTGTCTTGATTAGACGTTTTAGCATCCAAATTTCGGGTAAATCCATCTTTATTAGAAAGTTGGACAATTTTGAGCTCGGCGGCTTCAGGTCCCCCACATCAAATTAACATTCTTCCTTTGTTCATACCAAGTCACCGGGTGTTAAATTTTTTGATACCGACATAAAATCTAAATTTATTTATTTCAGATATCATTAAGTTTGTTAACAACTCAATTCGCTATCGATGTATTTATTTCACCTGTACAAGAATATTTTAAGCCATGTAAAGCTAATTTATGGCATGAATATGATTCTTATTTGAATATGAATACTCTTCCTCTTAATCTATTCTACCACTTAATCTATGATACCATGCGAGAGCCAAAACAGCAACGAAGGAGACATTTTTCTTCCTGGAACACAAGGCTTGCTTATTAGGTTGCCATTTCGTAATCAATTTTATTCTCTTCTTTATCATCTTTTCTCATTACTCTCTAACTATACTAATTAACCACCACTCCCACCAGGCACTGAAAAAAAACTCATAGATAAAGAAAAAATTACCTTATCTCCAATGGGCTTGAAGTCCTTGAAAGCTGTATATGATCAAGAGTACAAATTTCAGTATGAATCCGTAGTTACAAAACTAATGCATGGAAGTAATTCTGAAGAAATGAAGATCTCAAACTCACGCAAAGAAATGGCGCCTGCATCTGCAAGGGTGTCGTTTAATAAAACTCCAATCAAGTTCGTAGAATTTTCCATCGTATAGAATTGGTATAGTGATTTATACCAACAAAATCCAAGGATCCCTTAACCAGGGCAGCTTCGGAAGCCGAAAACTTTGGCAGTCTATTTCCAACCCTTTCTCTCATTGAGCTTGGATAGTCTCCAAAGAATATGGGATCTATGAACCTATATTAGAAATGTGAAGAATCAAGATTTTTAAGTATGGTTAACATATTGACTGTGGTTATATGTTATAGATAATTACAACTATATCATCTTCAGTTTGTTAGCCACGATCCAAATTCAATAAAGGTTCATTCGGTTGCTCGGAATTGGGGGTTAGAATTAGAATAAGATATTGCCTCGAGAGATCACTCGTGCTTGACCGGAGTGATCCCTCAACTAAGATTGATCACTCGATGAAGAAAGTGAGTAGGCCCGGAAGGAAGGATCCAATCGCCGAGGACGGTGGAGAGGGGGGAGAACATTGCTCATTGTTTGAAACTAGGTGAACAAATTAAATGATCAGGAACGATTAAATGATCATCCGGGTCATTTTAAAAGCTCTTTTATTATTCTTTCACATTTTCACATCGGGATGGTTCCGAACCTTGACTTGTGTCCGGGAACTTAATGGTTGTGCATATACTTCATATATAACCTCTCACCGGAAATAACTTGAGGAAAAATACCTCAAATATATAAGGTAGGAAATAGTCACCATAAATGTGACCCTAAGAACAGTACAACAAATCTATTATATAGAAGATGTGTTGGAACCCTGGTTTATTTGAGTTTAGTCTTGTACTTTTTAGTCCCTTGACCCAAGAAATATCTATGGTCAGTGGATAGTAGTCTTTATAGAGTCCATCCTCGCTTACCAAATAGAAGAATTGGTAATAGGTTTTTTTCGTTCGACTATAGTCTACGGCCTCTCGACTAATCAGTCTAATCACTGACTCTCACGACGCCTAACTGTATTAGGTCGACTGCTCTG